>OY998181.1:11929952-13287452 GCA_963921935.1 Galeruca laticollis
AGCAGCGACAGCGACTTACATTTGCCAACAAATTGTTTTTGCAATCTTTAGGCTTTTTGTTGAAAGAAAAATAGCGACAACAACAACAACAATGACAACTGAGTATGTAAAACGTACTCGTATGGAGGATGTGCCTCCGATGTTTGATATTTATCGTAAGCCTAGTTTCGATGAATCGATTCGCAAAGCTGAGTACAGAACATATGCCCCATTCATCAAGTCGTTCAGTTGCAGCGACAGTGTGGAATTCAGCATCAATCAAGTTGATTCGTTTTTTGCAATGAATGAAACTTTGTTGTGTATTAAAGGATCACTCAATGTGCATGGAGGAAGTGATGTGAAGCTGGAAAATAATGTTGGTGCTTTCCTTTACGATTCATGTACATATAGTAAAAGTGCGAGAGAGATGGAAACTGTTCGAGATCCTGGAATCGTTAGCGCTGTACGTGCCATGACGTGCTACAATCAAGAAGATTCCAATCATATGGCTATAGCAGGGTGGAATTATCCTAAAGACCCACATCCTAAATTCCATCGACAAATCATTTTACCTTCAAATTCCTCTTAAGCATATTTTCAACATTTTCAACGACTATTCTATGATTACGTGTGGACGACAGACAATACGTTTGGTTCGAGCTCGAAACGATAACGATTGTGTGCTAATCACGGAAAAAAAACGTTTCTGGTACAGTTTCCACTACAACCGTTAACATCAACATTGCCAACATTGAATTAAAAATCAAACACATTTATCCTAATGATGATATTAAGTTGGAACTCATGAAGGCCATCCAAAAGGATCATCCTATAGTTATTCCATTTAGAAAGTGGGAGATACACGAGCTGCCTGCAATTACCAGAAATGCTAGACGTGAAATTTGGGCTGTAAAAACTACAACTTCAGTCGAAAGACCTCGTTATGTTATTGTTTTCTTTCAAACCAACAAACGTGACAACAACAAAACCGATTCCACCCTATTCGAAAACGCTAACATTCAAAGTATCCGACTATCGTTAAATGGTGAATATTGGCCTAATGAGAGAATGCAGTTGGATTTTACTAAAAACGACTACAATGAAGCCTATTTCAACTATACCGAATTTATCCTAGCTATATGAATTCAGCACAGAAGCGTCCTTTGTTGGATTATTCTTCTTTCAAGAAACATACATTGTTTGTTATTGATTGCTCGAAACAGGAAGAAAGTATGAAATCGTCCACAGTCGATGTAAAACTTGATATTGAAGCAAACATTGGTTTCCCCGAAAACACCAAAGTATATTGTGTTATAATGAATGATTGCGTAATGGAGTATTTCCCCCTCACAGAAATAGTTAAGACTCTAAATTGAGATGTATGTCGCAGTTGTACGTCAGTATTCGAGCAGTCATTATCATGAGAGTTGCGCTAGTAGACATTCAGGGGTTCGTTATAGATGGAGTCTTTGTTATCAAAGAAATCTGCATCGAAGTTGGTTTTAAGCACAGTCACTACATATTTTTACCTAGCCAATCAATTTTTACGTTAAGCAATCAGGATAAGAAGACTGTATCATACTTGGAGAAGAATGTGCATGGTATTCGATACTCTTCAGGTGACATTGAGTACTCCAAATTGAATGATATATTGGCAACTAAGCTATTGTATGCTGCAGACTGTATATACGTACGCGGACATCAGAAAGCAGAATTTCTACTAAAGAAATGCCACATTTTTAGTGTATTTTCCCATATTATTGATGTTTGCAAGTTCGATGATACACCTTGTGCCACAGGAAACTTTGAACGTGATCCAAATCCTTGTCACGCTACTGGGCTATACTCATGTGCCCAAAGAAATTTAAATCGTCTACGACACTGGTTTTTAAATACTGTATTACCATTGTGAATAATGTATCTAAATAATAATAATAATAATAATAATAATAATAATAATAATAATAATAATAATAATAATAATAATAATAATAATAATAATAATAATAATAATAATAATAATAATAATAATAATAATAATAATAATAATAATAATAATAATAATAATAATATCCGACCCTGCCAGCAGGCCGGCGCTACCAAAACTCATTTATACTCCAAACATGCAGTCTCTCTTAGGGATTGCTAATCAAATTCTGGAAAGTCAATTGGATGCAGATATGAACCTCGAGGAAATACATCTTCACGTTTATTGCGCAGCATTAGCAGCAATCAAAGCCAACAAACAAAAAATTCTAAAAGCACCTAAGACACGTACGCCTCAAAAACCGAGATGGGAACAAAGACTTAGTACCAAAATCGAAAATTTAAGAAAAGAAATTGGTAGAATTCAACAAATAGCAAATGGGCAAAAATCCAAAAAGCTGCTAAATAAAATCCCGGTCCAGATTAAACAACAGCTGCAAGGAAAAACAACAAATGAAATAAAAACAATTACAGATGATACCTTAGATACCTGGAAACAAAAACTTGCAGTTGCTTCTAAAAGATTAAAAAGATATCAGGAGAGCTATCAACGCAAAATCCAGAACAACTTCTTTTCAAAAAATCAGAAGGGCTTCTATAGATCGTTTAACGAACAACCTGGTTCTAAAGGACAACCGCCAAAGAAGGAGGATTTACAGACATTTTGGGAAGGAATGTGGTCGAAGGAAATCGAGCACCAGGAAAATACACCTTGGATCAAAACAGAAATTCAGAACAACAACCATCTACACATGGAAGAAATAATATTTATATTACAAGATCTAAAAAAGGTAATAAAAAACTTGGCCAACTGGAAAGCACCAGGGAACGACGGTATCCAAAATTTCTGGAACAAAAAACTTACGGCTACCCATCATCACCTGACCAACCAATTTAATATCGCTCTAAGAAACCCTGACCAACTACCAGACTTCCTTACAAATGGTGTAACTTATCTTCTTCCAAAATCTGATCAAACCCAAGATCCTTCTCAATATAGACCCATCACGTGCCTTCCTACAATGTACAAAATCCTCACTGCAGCACTATGTGATAAACTGTACGCATACCTAGAAACTAATGATATTCTAACTGAGGAGCAAAAAGAGTGCAAAAGAAAATATATGGGCTGCAAGGAACAAATAACAATCGATAATGTGATATTGGAACAAATCAGAAAGAAGAACAGAAATCTATACATGGCTTATATAGACTATAGGAAGGCTTTCGACTCAGTGCCCCACAGTTGGTTAATAAAAACTTTGGAAATTTACAATATACACCCTGTTGTGGTTAGGTTTCTAAAAAGTACTATGAGTAATTGGAAAACAAAACTCAAAGTTAACCTAAATCATACAGAACTAGAAACTGAATCTATCAGTATTAAAGGAGGAATCTTTCAAGGAGATACACTTTCCGCTCTATGGTTCTGCTTGTGTTTAAACCCATTATCACGTGGCCTAAACCACACAGGATATGGAGCAACTATTAGAGCGGATCGAAACTCAACAACCATAAGTCATCTATTCTTTATGGATGATCTGAAACTATATGCCGCGTGCAAAAAACACCTAGAATCCAACTTAAAACTCATGCACCAGTGGAGCACAGATGTCGGAATGTCGTTTGGTATGGAAAAATGCCAAACTGTATCGGTTGAAAAGGGAAAGCTAAAAGAAGGAGAACCTATAGAACTAGAGCCAGGCAAATATATCGAAGCCATGACAGACAAACCCTACAAGTACTTAGGAATCCTTCAGACACACAAGATAGAACATAAAGAAATGAAAGCCATATTAACCACCGAATTCGAAAAACGCCTTTACAACCTCTTAAAAAGTAAGCTAAATTCAAGAAACCTTACCACGGCCATAAATAGCTACGCCATATCCGCTCTTCAGTACTCCTTCGGAATAATTAAATGGACTCAAACGGACCTGGAAGCAGTAAACAGAAAGATTAGAACCGAGCTAACAAAACATAGAAAATACCATCCAAAAGCGTCCGTCGGAAGGGTAAATTTACCTAGAGAAAAAGGAGGTAGAGGAATAAAAGATGTTGTGGAAGCTTGCACTCAGCAAATTGCAGGCTTGAGGAGTTTTTTCCGCCACCAAAATAGTCAACTTCATAAAGCCATAGTGAAAACAGATACGAGTTATACACCTTTAAACCTAAGCATGGAAAACTTTACGCCCTTTAATACACGAAATGAGGAAGATAAAATTAGAAATTGGCGTTCAAAAGAATTGCACGGAAGATTCATTAATGATTTACAGAAAGACACAATAGATCAAGCTAAATCGGTTGAATGGCTTAAAACTGGAACGCTGTTCCCAGAAACTGAAGGTTTTATGATTGGTATACAAGGTCAGGTCATAAAAACGAGGAATTACCAAAAGTATATCTTGAAGGAAGAAATACCAACAGATAGGTGCAGAAAGTGCAACAGAAGTCAAGAAACGATTGAACACATTCTTTCTAGTTGCCAAAGCATGGCTCAAACTAAATATCTGGAACGACACAACAAAGTTGCCACAGTAGTATACCTGGAAATACTGAAAAAACTTAACCTTGATCCACAAAACAACGAGCCATATTACAGATATAAGCCCCCTCCAGTTATCGAAAATCAGTATGTTAAGATCTACTGGGATAAAACTATCATGACGGACGTAACAGTACGGCACAACAGGCCGGACATCACAGTCATTAATAAACAATCCAAGCAAGCTCTGCTTATTGACATATCGATCCCAAATAATTCTAACACAGAAAGCAAATACAATGAAAAACTAAGCAAATACGCCGAGCTAAGGACTGAAATAAAAGAATTGTGGAATCTTAAAGAAGTCAAGATCATTCCAGTTGTTTTATCCTGCATGGGGCTAATTCTCGAGAAACTAAGTACTTCCCTCAAAGACATTGATATTCCTGAGTCAACCTACCGATTAATGCAAAAATCTGTAATCCTAGATGCGACAAACATTGTTAGGTAATTTCTAGAATAGTGACACCCAACGAAAGTCTTGCTGTTGAGGCCGACTGTCGTTGAAACACACCGGGTGTAAATCCGGTGACACAAAAAGGAAAATGATAATAATAATAATAATAATAAATAGCTACGCCATATCCGCTCTTCAGTACTCCTTCGGAATAATTAAATGGACTCAAACGGACCTGGAAGCAGTAAACAGAAAGATTAGAACCGAGCTAACAAAACATAGAAAACACCATCCAAAAGCGTCCGTCGAAAGGGTAAATTTACCTAGAGAAAAAAGGAGGTAGAGGAATAAAAGATGTTGTGGAAGCTTGCACTTAGCAAATTGCAGGCTTGAGGAGTTTTTTCCGCCACCAAAATAGTCAACTTCATAAAGCCATAGTGAAAACAGATACGAGTTATACACCTTTAAACCTAAGCATGGAAAACTTTACGCCCTTTAATACACGAAATGAGGAAGATAAAATTAGAAATTGGCGTTCAAATGAATTGCACGGAAGATTCATTAATGATTTACAGAAAGACACAATAGATCAAGCTAAATCGGTTGAATGGCTTAAAACTGGAACGCTGTTCCCAGAAACTGAAGGTTTTATGATTGGTATACAAGATGAGGTCATAAAAACGAGGAATTACCAAAAGTATATCTTGAAGGAAGAAATACCAACAGATAGGTGCAGAAAGTGCAACAGAAGTCAAGAAACGATTGAACACATTCTTTCTAGTTGCCAAAGCATGGCTGAAACTAAATATCTGGAACGACACAACAGAGTTGCCACAGTAGTATACCTAGAAGTACTGAATAAACTTAACCTTGATCCACAAAACAACGAGCCATATTACAGATATAAGCCCCCTCCAGTTATCGAAAATCAGTATGTTAAGGTCTACTGGGATAAAACTATCATGACGGACGTAACAGTACGACACAACAGGCCGGACATCACAGTCATTAATAAACAATTCAAGCAAGCTCTGCTTATTGACATATCGATCCCAAATAATTCTAACACAGAAAGCAAATACAATGAAAAACTAAGCAAATACGCCGAGCTAAGGACTGAAATAAAAGAATTGTGGAATCTTAAAGAAGTCAAGATCATTCCAGTTGTTTTATCCTGCATGGGGCTAACTCCCAAGAAACTAAGTACTTCCCTCAAAGACATTGATATTCCTGAGTCAACCTACCGATTAATGCAAAAATCTGTAATCCTGGATGCGACAAACATTGTTAGGTCATTTCTAGAATAGTGACAGTCTTGCTGTTGAGGCCGACTGTCGTTGGAACACACCGGGAGTAAATCCGGTGACACAAAAAGGAAAATAATAATAATAATAATAATAATAATAATAATAATAGATAGATAGATAGATAGATAGATAGATAGATAGATAGATAGATGGTTTATTGACCCCATTCACATACATAGTACATTAGAAATCAGTGAAAGTAGTACATATGAATACATTTTACCAACTAAAAATATTAAAGACTGTATAGTGTTGTATATGACAAATTTAAAATATAATGAAAATAATAGAAAGTAAAAATTTCACATAAATACAGACATACATTTCATAAAGTGAAAATATTGGTGAAAATATGAGAATTTTAAAATATAAAATAATTTAAAAAATAATAGAAAGTAAATATTAAATTAAACAAAACAAACAAACATATAAGCATTAAGCCCAAGTATTCAATCAACTGTATAAAAACAATAATTTAAAAGAAAAGACTTAGCAAAATGTTTAAATTGAACTCTCGTCATATCACTTATATTTATATGCTCAAAATATTTTACAAATGAATTGTACAATGTAACATCCAACTTATTGTTTTTTGTTGTTTTCAGTCTAGATTTGAGAATGACAAAGTCTTTACTATTTCTAGTATCATAATTTTAAACATCTGCATGTTTAGTCAGAACATATCGATTTTTATGTGTTTCAATTAACACTTCGAAAATATACAAGCACGGAAGCGGCAATATTTCAAGTTTTTTGAATATTTTTTTACAATTGGTGTTTCTTGGTGCGTTGTAAATCATTCTAACTACAGTTTTCTGTAGCCCAAATACTTTGTGCACTGATGTGCTGCTGCCCCATAGCATAATACCATATGTTAAATTGCTATGAAAAAGTGAATAATATACAGACTTTAACAAATGAGTTGGTATACATGATTTTAATTGACGAATTACAAAAACTTGGCTCGCTAATTTTGAACAAAGGTAGTCAACATGAGGTGACCAACTTAAGTTTGTATCCAAATGAATGCCCAGTAATTTAACTGGCTCTGATTTTATAGCCCATTTATCTTAACTGAAAAGAATGTGTTTCGTTTTAGTGTCGTTGAGTTTCAGCTTATTTGCCAGGAACCACTGATTCAACAAAATATTATCACCAGCTTCTGTGCCATCAGATAAAGTTGTAGTAGCATCAGTGAATAAAATACAAAAAGTGTCAATAGCCTCTGGTAAATCGTTAACAAATATTATAAAAAGTATTGGACCCAAAATCGAGCCCTGAGGAATGCCGTTGTCTATATTACGTAAATCAGACTGGTTGTTTCCACAAACTACATACTGTTTCCTATTACTTAAATAAGATGTCAGTAATTTGTGTGCATTTCCTCTAATACCATCAAATTCCAGTTTATTTAGGAGTACATCCGCTGGAACACAATCAAAAGCCTTCGTTAAGTCGCATAACGTGGCAACAGAGTTGATGCCTTCCTCTAGTTTCTGTACAACTTCCTCTAAGAGTCGAAGAAGAGCACGTATGCATGATTTATTTTTGCGATAGCCGAATTGAAATTCCGTTAGAAGTGACTTATCTTCCAAATAATTGATTAATTTTTCTTTGACTATCAATTCAAATATTTTGTTAATCGTCGGTAAAATTGCTATGGGTCTAAAATTTTCTGAAGAATCTATATCACCATTTTTATATAATGGAATAATTTTTGATATTTTAAAGGAGTCAGGCCAAGATCCTTCCTCTAAGCATTTATTAAATAAAATGGTCAGTGGATATGTCAATGAGAGTATACAACGTTTCAATATTTTGCTATTCATATTGTAAAAATCTAAACATGACGATTGACTTGATTTCAATATTGCCTCATGGACATCACTTTCCAAGATTGCACTCATAAAGAATGAAAATGCAGGTTTATTTAATTTATTTAAAAAGAAACTCGACTCGTATTGAGAATCAAAATAGTAATAATAATAATACTAATAAATTGTTTATGGAATGATTTGCATTTTTTTTATTAAGACATCCTGTATATACTCAATCAACCAGTAATGTCAATTAAAGTTTAAAAATGCCGTTTACTAAAACAAATATACCGATAATGATTTATTTGCTACTACCCCGTATTGTGTTTACATAAATATTCAACTCGAAATAAAATAACAATGCAGATAACATCTTTTTAACATATGAATATTAACTTTGTTGTTGTCGTACAATCTGAATTAAAATGAAATAATTGTAATACTTCGATAAATTTTAAATTCGCTTTCACAATATGCAATGATATGATTATAACTTGGTGGTCTTGCTAGCATGGTAAAAGATTATTAACGTAGGAGAATGTGTGATCGATGGATCGAAACCTATCGCTGGTAGCGAAATGTTTTTTTCAATTTGATAAATTGTACGAAAACACTGCTTACGTCACGCTATATGCATGTTACCATAGATAAATCATAAAGATGGAGTACATGAGAGTACATCACAGAACAGATGGGGCATACGGTACATATGACAGATGACGTAGTATATACATGTTGACATAGAAAAATCATAAAGATGGAGTTGATCACAGAACAGATGGGGCATACGATACATTTGACAGATGACACATACAACAGGACGCACATACGGCACATAGAACAGATGGGACATACGACACATTTGACAGTTGACACACGTGACGGGATTGACAGATGATACATGTGACGGCCCGGCGCGTGCGCAGATGACACGTTTGACGGATGGCCTTGAAAGTGCTCCCTAACCCGTGCTGCTCATCTACACAATAATGTTATTTTGTTTTGTAAACTCGATTTTATATAGCATTATACATGTGCGACAATTTATTAGTTTTAAATCCAAATTCAAAATATTGTGTTACCCTCGTACGTATTGGCAATGTCACAACCTTTAAAACTTTGCATGCGGAATTTACGTCGCCTGCTCTTCCCCTGAATATATATTTTAAAGCTCATTCCTCATTTATATTTTATGGTCGTGTTTTTGATGTAACAAAAAAGTTACAAATTTTTGCAGATATAGGGCGGTCAAGCTAAAATACCATAAAATTATATGAACGGGTATGGGCGAGTATACATTTATTTTAGAGAAAGTCGCCTTGTGAAGCCTTACTGTTATTGCTTTCTTTCATGTAATTTACTTCTCCCGCTAAACGAATGAAATAAAAAGTCATCAAAGTTGCGTATTTTGAAGGTATATTATTACAAAAACAATGACATTTTTAGAACTATATACAAAAATATAAATTTGGAAACTTTGGAGTTATAAGATTATTACGACAAAAAGATTAGATTGTATTGTAGAAGCACATAACTTATCAACAGTGATATGATAATTATTTGATTAATTATAGTAATTACCATCGAAACATGTTACGGTTAAGGCGTAAATTAAACTAAAAGGTAAAATAGTGTATAAAACTACAAGTGCCAAAAGTTTGAGCTTCCTGCACAGCGAGTTCAAATGTCCCAGGCGAAGCCTCACAAAGTGTCGGCACGTGTAGTGTATACTGTTTTTCTACATACCTGGCCAAAAAAAAACGAGTGAGCGGCTATCGTCTCGTATATTAGTGTCAGTGTATGAAGTAATCACTTTCGGGCCACTGAAGCCAAGCGTATGTTTGTCTTGACCAATACAGAAATGTATAAACATGTTTATTTTGTGGTAAAAAATAGAACATTTTTAAGTGACAAAAAAGCATTTTACATTTTTATCATTCATTTCATTTCATTGAATAATTATTTATGTATTTTTTAATAATAACAAAAATAACAATACATATGATGAGTAGTTAGTAAAAATTACCCTAAAAAACCACAACACGAAGTTAAACAATAATAAATTATTCTCAGCAGCGATATTCAAAAATGTTCAAATAAATCTAATATTTACAAATAATCAGCACAATTTTCTTTTCAGTAGATATATGCACATATATATATATATATATATATATATATATATATATATATATGAAGCAAAATGGTATTCTTGACGGTAGATAAATCAAAAATCTCTCACTTTACACGTAAGTATAAAAAATTGTTAATTAATGAAATGTACCAACATGTCCATATTTCAGCCTTGAAAAAGAAAATAAAATTTTTCGAAACGTTGGGTAGTAAATAAGAGTTTCATTCAGCCCTACTTACAACGGAATCCCTAAGATATTGAGAGATTTTTTTTATATATCTATATATATATATATATATATATATATATATATATATATATATGAAGCAAAATGGTATTCTTGACGGTAGATAAATCAAAAATCTCTCAATATCTTAGGGATTCCGTTGTAAGTAGGGCTGAATGAAACTCTTATTTACTACCCAACGTTTCGAAAAATTTTATTTTCTTTTTCAAGGCTGAAATATGGACATGTTGGTACATTTCATTAATTAACAATTTTTTATACTTACGTGTAAAGTGAGTTAATAAATATTAAAATAGTTCATACTCGGAACAACAAAAAAAAATATATTTTATGTATAGATACTTTTTAAGTACTAATTCAAAAGGATCTTTTTGATTTGAAGGAACATTATATGTCACAGTTTGAGTGACAGTTTTTTGGTTGAGACATAACCTAATTGTGTTCAACTTTATGACTTCTTCATTATTAGTAGCATGACTTGTCACTTAATCATGATCCTATGAATAAAGGAAGTCCTATATATCATATATTCTCCCTTGTCAACGAGCGAATGTTGTAAGGTATAATACTCTCACTAATTACCCCACTCAATCTCACGATAACAAGAGTGAATGTAGTATATACACAACAACTCCGTTATAACTCATTAGTTATATAGATGTTTATATTTATAAGTTAGAAATATCTACAATTTGATTGTTCTTATGTTGTTGGTTAAATGTCTCAACCAAAAAACTGTCACTCAAACTGTGACATATAATGTTCCTTCAAATCAAAAAGATCCTTTTGAATTAGTACTTAAAAAGTATCTATACATAAAATATATTTTTTTTGTTGTTCCGAGTATGAACTATTTCAATATTTATCAACTCACTTTACACGTAAGTATAAAAAATTGTTAATTAATGAAATGTACCAACATGTCCATATTTCAGCCTTGAAAAAGAAAATAAAATTTTTCGAAACGTTGGGTAGTAAATAAGAGTTTCATTCAGCCCTACTTACGACGGAATCCCTAAGATATTGAGAGATTTTTGATTTATCTACCGTCAAGAATACCATTTTGCTTCATTTAATTGTTATGGGGTTTTACCACAGAATTCACCTTGAGTATGGATTAGAAACAGTGAGAAATCTAAAATTTTGGGCAAATACGAACACCAAACTAGCTTCTATGAGGAACAGAAAAATATTTTTAATTAGATGTAGGAAATTAGGACTAACACCTAATCATATTACCAACTCAATAAAAAATGTAAAAGGACTTTTTGATGTAAACGAAGGACATACAGGAGAAAAAATCTACAGATTTCATAAAAGGTTAGAAAACAAGATTTTGAATTTAGAAATTACTAATACACATTTAACCGTAAAAAACCTTGGAGAGTCTCTTATCCGATTTGAAAATAAAATATTGATAAAATTTCCTAAAATAATTTTCAATGAATTTTTGAACAGACAAAAATTAACATATGAACATCATTTCCAAAGAATAAAGAACATCATTTCCAAAGAATAAAAAACACAAATATACAAAAAATAAAATCGTTAAATAACCAATATAACTCTTTCATTAAAACACAACCAAATTGGATAAAAAACATTTCAAGCGTTGAAATTCCATCAGAAATTCAACAGTTCTTAGCACATGGAAGTAAGTTTAATATTTCCCCTAACGTCAAAGATATTTCTATCAAAAAACTTCTGGCTGATGTTGAAACTATTATTGAACAATGTAATTCAAAAAAACAAAATATTTATAGATCTCAAATAACAAATATATTAACCAACTTTTTTCATAAACCAACATCATATAATTATTTACAGACACTATTTAGGCAAAGTAGTGTTTTTTTAAAAAATAATCCTTCAATAATGGTTACCAGATCAGACAAAGGCAACGTAACAGTGATAATGGATAAATCTGAATATATATCCTTATCCTATAACATATTAAATGATGAAAAATATTATAAACAACTCAAAAATGATCCCACTTCTACGTTACAGCAAAAAGCAAACAAATTAGTATCATCACTTAAAAAACAAAAATTTATTTCTGAACAACAAGCCAAAAGTTTAACAACTTATAATCAGACATCTCCTAAGTTTTATGGACTTCCCAAGATACACAAGCCCACCCTTTCTTTAAGACCTATTGTTTCATCGATTAATGCACCAAACAGTAATATTACTAAATTCATAACTGATATCCTTACAAATGCATACAATTGTAATAATGACTATTATGTTGAAGATTCTTTTCATTTTTCATCCTTTATAAATGACAAACAGTTACCAAGAGGTTATGTACTTATTAGTCTTGATGTGGTTTCCTTGTTTAGTAATATTATAATACAACTTTTTAAACAAAGCGTTGCAAGAAGATGGGATCGTATAAAAAATTACACCAATATTCCAAAAAATGTCTTTGTTAATTTATTAGACTTTATTTTTGATTCCACTTATTGTAACTTTGAAGTAAAATATTTTAAGCAAATTTTAGGTACACCAATGGGACAATTTATAAGTCCAATAGCTGCACAGTATGTTATGGATGATCTACTTGATTCTTGCATAGTGAAACTCAACTTCCAACTTCCTTTTTTAAAAAAATTTGTTGATGACATTATCTGTGCAATACCTAATAACAATTTACTATTGAACATGAGGCAGAAAATAGCATTCCTTTTTTAGACACCAGATTGATAAGAAATGAAAATAATATAATACAGTTAGACTGGTATAAAAAACCAATGATATCTGAGAGGTACATCAATTATTTTTCAAACCACACAGAAAAGATTAAGATCAATTTAGTACTGACTATGAAAAATAGAATTCAAAAAATCTGCCATCCAACATTACAACAAATAAACTTAAAAAAATTGTATGAAATTTTCATAACTAACTCTTATCCACCTCAACTATTAAAAAAATTAATTTTCAACACCAGAGTACAAGAAGAAAGAATCACAAATAATGATAATGAGAATAACCAAGAAACTGAACCTAAAAAATATATAGCGATTCCATATATACAGGATATCTCAACGAATATTTTAAACGTTTTTAAGCATGAAAATCAAATCAAACTAACTTATAAGTATATATTCACAATTAATAATATTTTAACGAAAACAAAATATAAGGATGAGGTATTGAAAAAATCTAATGTAGTATATAAGATCTCTTGTAACAATTGTGACAAAGTGTATTATGGACAGACATCTAGAGTATTAAAAGACAGGGTGACCCAACATAAAAGTGACATAAAACTTAATAAACAATCATGCGCTTTGGCTGAACATAGCATAGAAACTGGGCATCATCCAAATTTTAATAACATCATGGTTATACATTCGGAATCCCTCTATCACAAAAGATCCTGCCTAGAAATGTTTGAGACTGCCTTAGATGAAAAGTCACTGAATAAAAAGAGAGAAAGCAACCATGTTAATCACACTTATGCGTATCTTCTTTCATTTAACCAACAACATAAGAACAATCAAATTGTAGATATTTCTAACTTATAAATATCAACATCTATATAACTAGTGAGTTATAACGGAGTTGTTGTGTATATACTACATTCACTCCTGTTATCGTGAGATTGAGTGGGGTAATTAGTGAGAGTATTATACCTTACAACTTTCGCTCGTTGACAAGGGAGAATATATGATATATAGGACTTCCTTTGTTCATAGGATCATGATTAAGTGACAAGTCATGCTACTAATAATGAAGACTGTCTCTTAAGTCATAAAGTTGAACACATCAACTAGGTTATGTCTCAACCAAAAAACTGTCACTCAAACTGTGACATATAATGTTCCTTCAAATCAAAAAGATCCTCTTGAATTAGTACATAAAAAGTATCTATACATAAAATATATTTTTTTTTGTTGTTCCGAGTATGAACTATTTTAATATTTATTAACTCACTTTACACGTAAGTATAAAAAGTTGTTAATTAATGAAATGTACCAACATGTCCATATTTCAGCCTTAAAAAAGAAAATAAAATTTTTCGAAACGTTGGGTAGTAAATAAGAGTTACATTCAGCCCTACTTACGACGGAATCCCTAAGATATTGAGAGATTTTATATATATATATATATATATATATATATATATATATATATATATATATATATATATATATATATATTTATTTATACCGGGTGGCCCACCACATTCGCCTCGGTATTTCTACGAGAAATGAAGAGAGTTAGGGGAAACATTTAGCACAGTCATATGTGAGTCCATGAGGAGCATGTTCCAAACTTATTTTGAAATATATAGGGTGACCACCAAAAAAATAACATACCAAAGTTTATATTTTTCCTTATGGAACACTCCATATTTTTATATACTATAGACAAAATAAAGGTGAATTACTATTATATTTCCCATACTTAAAACTGACCGTTACTGAGAAACTTTGAGAAATTTAAAAATACAGACCATAATTTGAAAATTGTTTTCACCATGTAACGTATCACGAGCTGCTCGTGATTAAATGTACTGCTTAGCTCAAGTGTGTGGCGGAAAAAATTGCCTCAAAATTTGGAAACACATTTAATCAAATAATGGAAATTTGCGTAATTTGACGCAGAACTAGATTCCCTTCAAATCTATATTAGGATTCCCTATACCTATCTCTTCAGCTTTTCACAAAAAAGGCGTTTTTATATCTTACTTATGACTAGTTTTTTTATCTTAAAAATGGAACACAACGTATTGTAAAGCTTAAAAAAGCGTTTTAAAAACCTTTATATTAAGATATACTCGTAGATTCGCTAGAAGCACAAGTTTAAATTTTTGGAAATACGGTGTATCTAAAGTAAAATACACGCAAATGTAAAAACTCAAATTCATTGCCATTTCTGAAATATTAAAGCATTCTTCAAAATAAGAAGATGCACGTGTCTCAATTATTGAGGCGAAATATGTTAAATTCCCTTCATATTGAAATAAATACCAAAATTACAATATGGGGTCAATAAAAATATACATTTACGATTTCCTATGAAACTTATTATTCTATTTTTTCAATAATACTAGGCTCTGGCCTAGATGACGTTAATTATTATTATAAGACAAAAAGTGTTTGACAGTGACATAACTTGTTAATCAAACCATTATCATTGTTTTAACTAGTTTAAAATTATTGTCTTTTTGAAATATTGTAAAATGAGAACTTATCCCCAGGTAGAACGAATTGATATGATTTTGATAATCGGTGAGTGTGAAGGAAACTGTCTATTAGCGTGAAGAGTATATGCCCAAAGGTATCCTAACAGGAGTCATCCTAACAAGCGTTCATTGGAAAAGTTGTTGCAGCTTATAAGATGCAAGAACGGCAAAAACCGGTTACTGGAAATGAGGAAAATGAATATTTAGTGATATCTCTAGTTGAACACCCTCACACAAGTCTGTGAAAAATATGTGAAACAACTGTAATAAGCGGACAGAGTATCCAAAGAATAATTAAAATGTACAAATTCCACCCGTATCGCATTCAACTACATCAACAGCTTTTTGAAGAAGATTATGATGGACGACTGAATTTTTGTTTATGGGTTTTAGAAAAGTTTGGTGATGAAGAATTTTTTTTTGATTATGTGCTTTTTTCCGACGTGTCAACTTTTCATAACGGATTACTTAACAGACATAACTTTCACTATTACAGTGACGAAAACCGTAATATTTTTAGAACCCTTGATCACCAGCACATATGGTCTGTTAATGTTTGAACGCAAGTGGTCGGTCCTTACTTTTTTGATGGTCACTTAAACGGCGAAATGTTTCTTGGATTCATTAGGGATAATTTGCCTGTGCTGTTGGGAAGTATACCTATTGATATTCGTCAACGGATGTGGATGCAGCTAAATGGTGCTCCTGTACACTTTGATAGACGTGTTAGAAACGAGTTAGATCGACAATATCCAAATAGATGGATAGGACGAGGAGGTCCACAGAACTGGCCAGTCAGGTCTCCGGACCTTATACGTCACGACTATTTTTTATAGGGATATATCAAAAAAATTGTTCACGATACACCGCCAACGACACCTCAGTATAAGAAAGTACGAATAAGAAATGCGTTTTATTCCATACTGCAAAATATATTATCCAGAATTCGGCACTCATTTCAAGAAAGAGTTTGCCTATGCATCGAGAATAATGGACACCATTTTGAGCATTTATCAAAATAATAAACTATTTAAGATTCTTAATTTTTCGATAAAAGTACTTCAAAAATGCTTTTTTGCTTCTCATTACAATACAGTGTGTTTCATTTTTAAGATAAATAAAATACTTGAAGTAGAATTTAAAATCGCCTTTTTTGTAAAAAGCGGAAGAGATAGGTATAGGGAACCCTAATGTAGTTTGGAAGAAAATCTAGTTCTGCGTCAAATTACGCCACATTCAACTTTAAGAAGTTATTTAATTAAATGTGTGTCCAAAGTTTGAGGCAATTGAGACAATTTTCAAATTGTGGTCTGTATTTTTAAATTTCTCAGAAACGGTAAGTTTCAAGTATGGGAAATATGATAGTATTTCATCTTTATTTTGTACGGAATTTCTGACAGACAATGAGTGTTCTTTTGCTCTAGCTGAGATACGTCGGTTGGTCTGACCTATGTAGGTGCGAGGACAATCTAAGCAAGGGATTTCATATACTCCATGCTGTTCATTGGGAATTTTATCTTTGACAGATCTGATTAGGTGGGAGTTTTTTTGTTGGGGTTTGAAGATTGTTCAAATGCCGTGGGGTTAGAAGATTTTACAGATTCTGTCTGTCACGCCTTTTATGTAAGAAAAGGATATTTTCAATTGACTCTATGAATCGATATTGGAAGGTGAGGGACTGGGAGTTGTAAATTTCTGAATGCTCCTGTTGACTTGGGATTCTTAATAACCATTTTGAATTAGAGTTTGTTTTAGTAAATTGATTTCTGATGGTCGATTGGATTCGTCAGATAGAGATATGGATCGGGATACGAGTTTGTTGATGACAGAATTAAGTTGGGCCGGATGGTGTTGGGAATGGGCATTGAGGAAACAGTTGGTGTGAGTGGGTTTGCGATAGATGAAGTGTGAGAAACCATTTGGTGAAAGTTTTTTAATCATGACGTCAAGAAATAATAGAGATGAGTTATATTCCACTTCTATCGTGAATTGTATACAGGGATGTACACTGTTCAGATGGAGTAAGAAGGAATTCAAAGTATCTCTTCCATGGGGCTAAATGACGAAAGTGTCATCAACATATCGTAACCAACAGCTTGGTCGGAGGGGAGAGGAAGATAGTGCCGAATTTTCGAAGTGTTCCATGAAAATGTTGGTCATAACCGGAGAGATAGGGGATCCCATAGAAGCACCTTTCAGTTGTCTGTAGAAGTTACCTTGGAATAAAAAGTAGGTGTTGGACAAACGGTGTTTAATTAAGAAAAAACAATATGAGGAGATGTGGTATTTATTTTCCTAAAACAAACCCCAATTCAAAATGGTTACAAAGGATACCAAATAAAACGGAGCATTCGAAAATTTTCAGTTCCCACTCCATTACCTTCCACCATCGACTTAGACAGTCAATTAAAAATATCCCTTCCTTACATAAAAGGCGTGACAGACAGAATCCGTAGAATCTTCAAACCCCACGGCATTCGAACAATCTTCAAACACCAACAAAAAATCTCCCTCCTAATCAGATCTGTCAAGGATAAAATTCCCAATGAACAGCATGAAGTATATGAAATCCCGTGTTTAGAATCTCCTCGCACCTACATAGGTCAGACCATCCGACGTATCTCGGTGAAAGCACAAGAACACTCATTGTCTGTCAGAAATTCCGATCCTTCTTCCACCTTGGCTCAACATCGTGTCCAAACAGGGCACAAAATCAATTTCGATAAAACCATAACTATCGCCCCAACGCGCTCCTTTGAGTCCCGAATAATTCGAGAAGCTATCGAAATAGAAAAACGTCGAAACTGTTTAAATACCAGGGACGACAGCCAGAGATTACCATCAACCTGGAAACATCTTCTCCACCCGCCCCATTCCGATACCACCTCACCCCCTACCACCATGGCCTGCGCCAAGAATAACAAGTACCCTCCTAAAATATTGCAGGATATCGAACGTCCCATATCTATTACTACTCCCGCCAGCAACACACGTACCGCGCGCGCCAAAAAGATCATACCCACCAATAGGTCCCCCATAAATACACGGTCCCGACAACTTATTGGTCAGTTGGCTTCAAGCTAGTAGTGAGTGTAGTTTTAGTGTTCTACGGTGATTTAACTGGTAAGCAATGTTTATTATTATTTTTATTTTATTTTATTTATTCATTTTGTTATGTCCTTTTTCGGTGAAATTCCAAGGAGTAGGCAGATTGAGGCCTCCTTGGAATTAGCCGAAGGGGGTGATTCGTTGCGTAGAGTAGGCAGATTGAGACTACGGAATCGGATCACTTTCTAGATTGATGAACGAATAACCTACCATCCCCTCCTCTTGATAATGGCTGCAAAGTGGAAGCCGAAACGTCGAGAAATTTAAAATTTCCAACGCGGTTCAACCCGTGAACCTAGTTCGTTTGTTCATATATATATATATATATATATATATATATATATATATATATATATATATATATATATAATGAATTCGAATTTCATAAAATACGAGGTGTGTCTGTATGAAAGGTAAAGATAAATTCCGGTTTTCGTCTGTACACCGTTTTAGTTAAAATTTTAACAATTTCGACATATTAGTCTGACTGTTCTTCGACGATAAAAACTACAACCTTTCTGGATAATACCACGCAGAATATTGAATTACATCCCTTCCAAAGGACGTGACGTCGATCGACCCTTTTGTCGATACAGACATCAGTGGTGATTCGCCACCATAAGGATAAGGGCATAGTACACTGAGCAGTGTCGACCTTCTTGGGACTCTTCAAGAGTGCTGTTATGCCTTCTTGTTCAGAGTCTCTAATCCAGTGGTTCCTAACCTGGGGTTAATTACCCCCGTGTGGGTAAATCGGCTATTTGACAGGGGTAACAAGGGGTAACAAAGAACCCAATTGTTAGGATAGTAAAAAATGCAGAAAAAGTTACAGCATAGTACCGCACGTGTTTGTTCTCGTTCTAGCTACGTTCTATGTAGCACTCGTTCGTCGCTTCGCGATGTTGGTTGCAAGCGGGCGGTGAGGGAGGCGTGGGAGGGGGCAGGATAGTTCATAAAAGTACTTTTATATTATCTGTAATATTTTGTACTCAATATATTTTACGATTGTTTTAGTCGACATGGCTCCTACAATTGGAAAAAGCGCTTATATAGAGAAGCATTTTTATAAGGGGGTTCCATGAATACCAGAGAACATGGAACCGAGCAAATTAAAAGAACAATTCGAGAAAGTTCACAAATAGTTTGCACGTAAAGATATATAGTTTTTTGAGAGTTAAGAGAGCGTTCTAAAAGCTTCGCGAATGGATTACACGAATGGATTACACAGGAAATATGCAAAAGTCAAACGAATCGTGTCTCCAAGCTCAATTTAAAATTTCTTGTCGCATTGCGATGAACAAAAAACCGCATACTATTGGAGAGAAAGTTAACAAACCTTGTTAAGGCGATGCTGTATCGCTCGTTATGGGCGAACAACATGTGGCTGAGATCAAACAAATATTACTGTCAAATACTACAATTCAAAGTCGCATTTCGGACATGAGTAACGATATTTTGAAAACCATTATTGATGAAATTAAAGCAAGTGATATGTTTGCGTTGCAATTAGATGAGTCTTCGGATGTAGCTTCGTGTTCACTATTACTGGTATTTACTCGTTATATCAAAGATGACCATGTAAAAGAAGAATATCTATTCTGCAAATCTTTGCCTACCACTACGCGTGGCAAAGACGTATTCCAATTGCTAAAACAATTCATTGAAGAAAACGGACTGGACTGGTCAAAGCTGGTTGGCGTTTGTGCCTTCGATGATGGGTGTTCATTCTGGATTTCAAGTCCTTTTGGAACATGTGGCTCCGCATTTTTTATCCTATCATAGTCTCATACACCGCTACGCTTTGGCCATTGAGACAGTTCCACCAGATTTCCTTAGCACGTTGGGTGACGTAGTGAAAATTGTCAATCATATTAATGGCTATGCTAGACACTCGAGAATTTTCAAAATAATATGCGATGAAGTTGGTGCAAAATTTTAATCTATCAATTTCAATCGAACAGCCCTACCTAAAACGTCCTCTCCAAAGCCACTCTCAATAATTCTGAGACAAATCCACAATTCTACTGGTTATTCTAACATCACCATCAACATCCTGAACTCCACCGAACGTCCACCCCGACCAGCAAACACAACACTCATACACACCTTCTCTTTCGTCTGCAAGAATGTAGACGCCTCGATCAGCCTCCAAGAATTCGAAGAAATTCTTCACGATCTCCAACGAATCATCACCAAGTCCACAAGCAAGCCCACTTCGATGTTTCGCATCGTCACCACCTCCGAAGTCCATTGCCACCAGGCCCTCACCTCCAATCTGTCATTTTATGGTCTCCTACATCAGTGCGAGCCATCCAACGCCAATCTTCTACCCCCAGTCCTCAAATATTGCAGTCGATGCACACAAACCGGACATTTAGCTGATTCTTGTCGGTCCAAACCGATATGACTTTCTGGCGGCCAAACAGGCCACCATCCCGAAAATTGCCCCAAGTCCGCAACTTCCACATGTACAAATTGCGGTGGTCATCAGCCCGCCTTCCACCCTCGCTGCCCCCACAGGCTAATGATACCTAAAACCCCTCAAGAGACCGCCCTCGTCTCACTCGAAAAGCCATTAGTTCCCTTCGAACTCTCTACCGATACCAAAATCTCAATTGAAGTCATCACAGTCACCATCATGAACGCTATTCCCAACTTAAGGGATATCATAGCCGAAACACTTCATTTAATTCCTTCCATTTATTGACACAACTGTTCAATTACAAATATAGGCAGGCGTGCTCACTTTGCTTTCATTCCCATCAGGAGCGAAAGCGACTCTACTTGATCCGCGAGCCCCATCCACCCCGTCGGCGCTGCAGGTTTTTCACGTTTTTTTTCCTGAAGCATAGTGAATTTATCCACTAGCCAAATGGGCCGACGTACGACGAGATTTTTGGATTTACTTGATGATGATACCAGCCATTCACTCAATTTAACCAGTCACTTACTAAATCTTAAATTTCAACAAAAACACTCAACTCACTAAATTCCTCTCCTCGAACTCGAAACAAGCCAGTCGCCACCACCAGACATCTTCAACACACCTTCCATGTCTCCTAGTCAATTTTCAAACAATTTAGAAATCAAAACAAAAAATCCTTAAAATCACTCTTAACCCTTCTTATGAATTTTCAAGACATCGGAGACACTCAATTTCAATAATTATCCAATAATTTGAAACACCCACCTCATTCATCTACTCTTAGCTACTAGCAACGCAACGTGGTTCGTCTTATGCATATCCGACCTTTACTGGTCACTTTTTAACTTCCCATCCTATACACTTTCAAAACCACGTTTCTCTCAAATATATCCATTTTTCCAGCCGATTGTTCCTGCTTCTCTCTCCGGTTGATTTCTAGCAAAAAACCACCAACCACCCTCAAATAAAACAAAACTTCTAACTTTCTAGACACTTTTCTACTCAGTATCCTATACAGTTCTCCAAAACTGAATTTTCAGTCACACTTTCAATTCAAGCCAAAGTTAATTCTCGCACACAAACCACCAACAAAACACCCACAAGCAGTTCTGCAGAGGATATATATCCTATATCAGGGCCTAATCTCAACACAAACAACCCCAACGCAAATAATCATCGAACTTTTCTCTCTCTCCCTCTTTCTCTCTCTTTCTCTATCTCTATCTTTCTGTCTCTCTCTCTCTCTCTCTCTTTCTCTCTCTGTCTCTCTCTCTACATGTAAAATTTAACCAAAAACAGGTACGAAAAATAAAAGTTAGCAGATATGGCAGATATTGGTTCACGCTAAAACAAGTTGGGATTTTGTAAAAAAATCATTTTTTCGTTTTTCGGCAAGAGGAACACGAAGAAACGGTTTTTAGAAAAAAAAATCCTCTCCGCCGTCGTCGTTGTCGTCGTCGTCTACTTTTCGTAACATGTCTTATTCGTACGATAGAGCGTCCGGACTGCAACAGTTATACATTTTATGATTGCATATCGTTCAGGTTATCTCACAGATAAACCCTATTAATTTTCAGCTCACCAGATCTAACAGGTCTTATGGTACTTGAAGTACCATATTTTTCTAAATTTCCGAGAAATTTCGGTTTATTAGCACGATACAACCTCCAGAGTGTATACAAGGGACCACTTTTATGATTGTGTATTGTTCAGGGTGTCCCACAGATAACCTCTATTGATTTTCAACTCACCAGAGCCAGTAAAACGTATCCTATAAATCCAGATATACTACTTTTTTGGAGAAATTTCGGTTCGTTAGCACAATACATACTCCGAAGTCTATACAAGTGACCAATTTTATGTTAAGATATTGTTCAGGACGTGTTACGAGTGCGAAGAAGTTAGTTTTAATCTACAAACCTGTTTATTTGTATTTATGACTAAATCGCATATAAATTATTAACTGATGTCATTGAAGTTGATTGATTATTTTCATGTTATGAATAAAAATGAGTGTTCAGTTTATAGTTTTTCCCTGTTTCTTGTTATATTATAAAAAGACAACAGTGTCAGCCAAGTGCTGTCAACCTGTAATTATTGTTAAAGAAAACTTTTACATCGACTGTCGAATGTGTTTGCAAGCCAGTTGTAAAAAAATAAAGTTGTTATCTCATGATAGACAGAACGTCAAGAAAAACGTATATGTCACGGTAAACGAACAAATAAAGTTTTGTTGTAGAAAGTAATGGATTTTCGTCACGAATTCATATAAAATCATTCAGATAATACTGCCCTCCTAAGAAAGACCACCGCATCTGACAAAATTGTGAAAATTGAGTTAAGCGCTAAAATCAGTTCTAGACAGCTTATATTACATATTTACATAGGCAAAACACCGTATTCAAAACCTCAAATATATTTTTGTCAAAGAATCTATAAACTAGCATCTACAAAAAGATTAGCTTAACTAAAGAAGATCCCCGCAACTACAACGTTACGTAGGAAAAACACGGCATATACTTGTCGTCGCCTGCAGATGCTGTGTTTTGTCTAAGTAAAACGCAAATGCAGTGTTTACGCTATGTAATTGGCGCGTATTTCCTTAACCTATTTAGTTTATTCTCAAATTCGATGTGTTTGTAGTTGTTTTGTGTGAACTTGTGTCTCTCAAAATTGATAAAGAAACGACGTAAAATCTTCAGAGTCCAAAAGCAAATAAGGTAAGGCAGAACAAGGACATATTTTATATCGTTTTATAACTTTGCTTTACTTCAATGAAAACAATACAGGATGTTTTATACATATCATGTACATAATGATACGGACGGGTCACCCCCTTTATTAGGCTATTTCATGAAAAAAACATGATAAACATAAGTCCGGAAATGCATGGTTTCCAAGATACAGAGTGTTAAAATTCTTAATAACTGTTTTTTTGAAATATCTGAAAGATGCTTTGACCTATGTTTTAAAATTTGGCAGAGCAATTTATAGTAATGAGGGGCTTTTTTTCAGTTATCTTATTAGAGAATATTTTTGAACATATCCAAACGGAGTAAACTTTTAGTCAGCATGGCTCAAAAGATGCAAATGGGAACTCATCCCGATCAACCTGACAATGAACTAACCTTGTTACAAAATGTTGACTGGTCTGAGGGTACGAAAAAGAACAGTTCTTCAGTCTCCTTCCAATACTCAAATGTAAATGGAAGTTCAAGTAATGATCAATTTAGAAAAATTCCAGTTTTCACAGAAGGTGGAATAGAGTTGTTGCACGACATTGAAAAAGATAATACAAAACCATGTGCTGAAATACTTCAAGACGTGCTATTATTTCAAGCAACAAATACCACAAATGAACTAGAACCAGTAAGAACGTATAACGCTGAGGAATTTATTAGGCTAGATCAGAGTTTTTCTATTACGTCGAGTGAAAATCAATATAATAATAACATTGAATTAACGTTTATTGATCTGGAAGCTGCAAAAATGAATTAAATTTCAAATAATGACTCCACAACCTTAGAAGGTGTTAACATGAACGAAGTTGAGTCCGTAAATATTAGAGGTATATTTTTTCGTATTCTTTTACAATAACGAAGCCTAAAAAATATATATTTTGTTTTAGCAAATGACACAGCAACGACATCATAAACCACATCAAGAACAAGAAGAGCCACAAATTCAACCGGATCAAGCGGTAGGAGCTTTGGAATTACAACATGAAGGTATGTCATTAAAAAACTACGAGATATCCAAAACTAACATTATTTTTCCTAGGTTGCAAAGGATACACCAAGAAAGGTGAAAAAAGGAAACGGCTAAAAATTGAAGAAAATTTGGAAAAAAGGAAAGAAAACAAGAAAAAAGACATGCAAAGTAAGCATTTTTTAAAACCACCTTGCAGCATACAAAAATGTAGGTTAAAATGTCTAAACAGAATAAGCGCCGAAAGAAGAAAAATTATTAATAGTATGTATTGGCAACTAGACTGGATTGAAAAAAAAGCATTTGTCCTAAATGGCTTGTCACGAACAGACGTTAAGAGAAGAACCACCGAAGCTGAATTTTCGCAAAAAAAATACTTTTAAATTCTTTTTGACAAATGAGACTGGTGAAAAAATGTTGGTATGTAAATGCTTCTTTCAGACAACTCTTGGATATCACAGAAAAAACGATTGGCCAATTCACGCATTTGTAAAACAGAATGTGTTTCAATCATCTACACCTATTTACCCTAAGAAAGATGGAAGAGGAAGAGCGACTTGTGAACGCAAAATACCTACTTTAGATATTGATACCCACATTGAAAGCTTTAATTCAAGTGTATCACATTACAGACGTGAACATGCACCAGAACGTAGATACCTGCCCAGTGATTTGACGATAGATAGCATGTACAAAGATTATTTAGCGACTTGCCCTCATAACCAATGCTCATACGAAGTATATCGTAAACGTCTAAAACACAAAAATATTTCGTTCACAAACCTTGGGCACGAGGAGTGCGAATTGTGTGAGGGATTCAAACTACATAATAATCAGCACAATCCTGAGAACTTGGATCAAGCGTGTACTGACTGTAATAGCTGGAAGGAACACATTCAACGAGCTAATGACTCAAGAGCTTCGTACCGTATGGATACAACCGAAGAAGATTCACCAGCGACCCTTAAAGTATC
The DNA here is from genome assembly GCA_963921935.1 of Galeruca laticollis. Lineage (NCBI taxonomy): Eukaryota > Metazoa > Arthropoda > Insecta > Coleoptera > Chrysomelidae > Galeruca > Galeruca laticollis. The sequence continues at coordinate 11,955,780 of OY998181.1, forward strand.
CGATGATTTACAGAAAGTGATAATGCTGCCAAGGCTTGACATGTTCAAGAAAGTGATATTTACTCAAAGAATCTCTGTATACAACGAAAGCTTTGTACCCCTAGGTAAAGCAAAAAATCAAAAGACTTTTGCATGCTTATGGCACGATGCCATTGCTGGACGGGGAAAAGAAGAGATAATTAGCTCATTCAATGCGTTCTTTTTACATCACAGGGATATCAAAAGTTTTGTCCTTTGGGTTGATAACTGCTCAGGACAAAACAAAAATTGGACTTTCTTATCTTTCCTGGTGTATATTGTAAATTCCGACGCCATAGCCGCTGAAGATATTTGTATCAAATATTTCGAACCGGGACATACTTTTATGTCTGCCGACAGTTTCCACCATCAGGTGGAACTGTCATTGAAGAAGCAAAAGAAAACTTACGATTTTGATGATTTCGTAACAGCTGTCGAAAAAGCGAATTCAAAAAAAGTGGAAGTCAAGACTATGCAGTGTACAGATTTTTCGTCACTAACAAAAATAAAAAAACATTGATCCTCGTCCTTACTTGGCAAAAATAACACAAATTGTGGCGAATTGAAGTACAAGTTGACAAACAACTCCGATAATATTATTATACATGAAATGGATTTTATTCAAAATAAAATTTTGAAGAAAAGACTTCCCAGTCCCAAGGTATTTATATCTCCATGTGGAGTGCCTAGAAATAAAAAAGAATCTCTTCTCAAAAACCTTAAAACTATAATTCCTTCAAATAGGTTTCAATTCTGGAAAAATCTTGAGGAGGAAGATGATAAATGAGAAAGTAACGTCCGTTTTTATAATCAGTTAATTTTCATAAACTGATTCTTTCCTGTTTATTGTTGATAGTTCTAACAAAAATTCAATAAATTAATCAAAACTGGGGTCTGTTGTTTAATTGTTATTTGTATAAATAATATGACAAATAATTACGAACTAACTGGTTATTATTTACGGAATTATCCTAAGAAAAAACACCGCATGAGCCTATTTTCAGTAGATGCTGTGGTTTTACTTAGCATTTTCTAATAAAATATGAATTCGTTTTCCCAGTATCTACCTTATTAGGAAAAAGATAGGGAGAAACTGCATTTTTTCTAAAACGAAATATAGTTTTTATAAAGATTCATTTACATAAAGTAAAACCATTTTCATTCGTGGCGTTGTAAGAATTTGTGTACATTTTAAACTTTGCCTAAATTTTGGACTCGATTTATTCCTTATTACCTAACCCACAGATGCGGTGGTCTCTCTTAGGACGGCAGAATAGTTCCTTCATCCACACAGCCATTTATCTATAGCTCTCTTTGAGCTGGATCTTCGATTACAGCCGTTATAACAAAAAGTCAATCCACGAATTCAAACAATAAGTACGAGTATTTGCTGGTCCAGAACATTCTAAAGATAAAATACCTTTTACTCATGACACAGACGGATTTCTAAATTGATTCATATCCTAACGAATTCCGTATTGCTTGGACTATTCCAAAACTGATTTGAGTAATTAATGGACAATAAATAATTAATGGATCATATAACATGCTCATGTGGTTTTTTTTCAATAATGAATAAAAAATGTTAATTGGAAGGAAGTAGTATTCCTTATATTATCAATTAAAAATAATAGGAAACAATTAAAAAAATCAAAACCGTCGTACATTTGGTTTACGAGAGAGTTTTAATAAAATTATCACGGTGGATGAAATTTTACGTTTCTCGAACATGATTAAGATCCATTTCATTACGAGATGATCCTACATGCGAAAATTTATGGTAGATGAGTAATTGAGACCAAAGAAATGATTATGTAACTATAGGAGATTGGCATACTGGACCCTATAAACATGGATATATAAACATAACAGATATGATTGTATATATCAACACGTAGTAAAATTCTAACCAAGGTTGGGAGAAACGTGTAATTCTATTTGTTAATGTTGCCGTATATTATTTTTCAATTCCTTCGTGATATATTTTTAATAGAAGTTTGTATTGTGAACCTGTGATTAAGAAAATAATCTAATATTGTAACGAGAATCCTACCCTTCAGGTAAATTATCTCGTCTGTCTTGATTGTTTATTTAGTTGTCTAATTAATTTTTGTCGTACTGGCTAATTTTTGTATTGGCAACGAGTTGATTTTTAAAAACCAGTTAACTGTAATTGATAATCTGATAAGAATTTGTATAAAGAGTACTTCATAGATGAATTCGACCCCTTAATTCTGCCTACGAGCCATCAGTATAGTAGAAATTGTGCATGAGAAATTAATTAGTACCTAGATTTCTAAAGTTTTAAGGTATGTCATTCGAATTAACAATTTCTTGTGAGTCGTGAATTTATAAATGTTTTTTACTTTCAAAAACATTTCCTTATAACATTTTAGTCAATGTATAATTTAGTATGTAGTTATCGCTGTTTAATTGTTCAAAACTAATTTTGTATCGTTTGATTTAAATATTTCCAATTCAATTTAGAATTAATCTTTCAAAATATATTATGATATTGTGTACTTTTCGAATAGCTTGACCTTGATTTCATGATACAATTCAATTTTGTAGGCCAGTCCAAATTTTTCTTTTTGACCGGAAGTTCAAGAAAATATCGCCAGATTCGGGCTTGGGAGTCCGGATTGTGAGAATTTTCAAAGGTATCTCAAATTTGGAATTGAACGCTAATTTCTTAAATTTTGGAGAATATCACTGTTGAGATTTGAAGTCCCGATACTTCTGTTTTCGCCGAGGTTGGTTCCTTGGACCTCCGGACCGTGCTAGGATTCATTCCTATTATAGGAATCTAGTAACTCAAGCGAGTTTAGATTAAGATCCACCCTGCTTATCCAAATAAATCTTGATTCCTTTTTGTTATATCGATTTATATACTACAGAAACTGGAATTTGGTAATTTAATTATATTTAGATTCCTTCGTTATTCCTAATTCTATATATTTCAATTTAACTTGGTTATATTTATTTAAATCTACACTTTATATACAAAAATTGTATTTGGTAATTTAGTTATATTTAAAATTATCTGTTCTTTTCTATTTTAAATTGGTTATATTAATATGAAACTATTATATTTCCATCAAATTTCATAACTAAGTTGAGTTAAGTGTGGTTTTGTATATTAACCATCAATATATAAAAAAACTAAATATACTGGCGCCCTTATTTTTTTTAACACACCTTTACTAACTCCCTGGAATGGTTAAGGTAGCGAACCACCCCTGCAGATTAGTGATTTTGGACTACAAGGGGCATATCACAACAACGAGTGGTTACAATATCTTGGATGAACTATTTTTATCAATTTATTACAGATCTAAAGCAATATTATTCCAAGACAATTACCTGGGTTCCGTATTAGTACCTGAACTGTTATATACTTACGCATAGTTCATTCATCATTCTTTTGTTTACGTGGATATTTTTTAGGCTTAAACTGTTTTTTGTGTTTAAATATAAACTTATTTTTAAAAAACATTTTATTAGAATAATTATTACGGTTTAGCAGTGAATTGTAAAACGTAAATGTAGAAAAACTGATTATTTGCACCCTGAACTTTCATTTCCCTAAATAAAGACAAACACATCAGTCATGTTATGCCAACAGTATATTTCCATTTCCCTGTTTTAAGAGAGATAGAATGTGTACCATATTTTCGTGTAAGCAAATATGATTATATGAACGACTTGTAAAGGATGTAGTTATAACTAGACAATTAGTCAAGATATTGTTAACAAAGATCTTCATAATTTGTTTCAACAAAAATTTCTGAATCAGGTTATCCTTTTATGAAAATGGTTCTACTTTTGAGTTGATATCAATCTATAATGATTTTTCTAAACAAAGAATCGATGTATAACTTCTATGTTCTGAATTACACCTTATTTTGATGATAGATATATATTGCTTACGTCACAGAAGAAAATGGAAGTTTGAATACAATTTCAGGTCTTAAATAGAATGAGATCGTTTACACTTCTAGTGTATTGAACGTCCTTATAGTAATTTCCTATTTTTTCAAGTATTTTTCAGTATAACGACTTATTAATGACGCAGTACTCCGAACACCTAGTAAATATTATTTAATTTCAAAAATATCTGACGTATGTTTATAATAAAGGTTTTAATACAAGATTGGAATTTGAGAGCTATATATCAGTTGAACATTCCAGTATCTATTGAATTATTATTTTTTGCTGTAAGTACTGGACGAACCAATCCAATGCGATATCAAAATACATAATTTATTCGAGTATAGTGATTTTAGAGGTTGCCTTACAATAATTCACAAGTATTTATCATGCCTAGAGTGCGCAGAAATATAAATTATCGGCTAAGTGAGTTCGAGAGTGGTCGAGTTGTTAGTCCCCGGGAAGTTGGGCTGTCGTTCCGAGAAATTGCTGCTAGAATAAACAAGAGTATGGATACTGCTGCAAGATATTTATTTTCAGATATGCCACCAAGAAGGCCGAACACTATGAGCCAGAGGCACAAAACGAGTAAGCAGAGGGTCAAGATCGTCACCTAAGATTATTAGTTCTAAGAGATAATGTCTCATCGACAAGGGCAATAGCCACTCAGTTGTTTGGAGAAGATGGAAGGGTCCTTGGAATGCGAAGTGTTTATAGACGGATAATATACCGACCTCAGCTGGTGTTACCTTCCACTCTGGAACAACGAAGAATTCGACTTCAGTGTTGCCAAGAACGACTAGTGTGTAATCAGAAACAGAACATTATCTCATTCAGTTATGAATCACAGTTCAACCCAGACATGCATGATGGTCGAGCAAGAGTGAGACAAAGGCGAGGCGAACGTCGTAAATCTCAATTTTTTTGTTGAGCAGAATGTAAATCGTATTGTTGGTGCTAAGACATGAGTGTAATTGCTCATGGCTGAAGGTCACCTTCAGTCTTCAACGGGGACAATATGAATGTATATCGATTAATTCAAGCAATATTGGAACCGCATCTAATTCCTTACATCAGGACACTTCAAAATCCAACTCTTCAGCAAGATATCATTGGGGTACATATAGCCAGACAAACCTAGGATTATTTCCACCAGACTTAAATTCTTCTCCCATCTTGGCCCCTAAGATCCCCGGATTTGTCCCCAATTGAACATAATCGATAGAAGGTTAGAACTCCGATGGCTCTTTGATATGAGATTGAGGTGGTATGGAATGAGAAACGCAGGCGGATATGATTATGAGTATGCAAAGACGCATTAGTGAATGTATAAGAAATCATGGAGCTTCAACCTATTATTGAAATTGGTGAGCAGAAACTCAGATTATCCTCACCCGATTGGTGTAAAATTTCAATCATTTACTTGTAACATGCTGTTACGATTTCCGGTGGACTATGGTTTATATTTTTGTTTGACTTATATTCCGAGATTAAGAAACTAGTTCCACTTTGAAATTTTGTGTATTTAAACGAGATCGTACAGATTAACATCCTCTTCCATTTAGTTATAATTAAAAGTTTATTATGGTGGTTTCACATATTCGCTGGTGACGTAAGATTGTTCAAATATATGTTTCTGCGTGTGCTCACAAGGTTTATTTCAATTATAATATGGTCTGGCTTTGATTCAGTTTTGTGTGTGTTCAATTCTTTTACAACAAAAAAGACTCATTTCATATTCTTTTGAAGCAATTTTTTAATAAATCCGTTTCTCTCTTTCTTTTTAGCTTCGTATAAACGTACATTTCCCACATATTTAGGGAGCAAAATGAATTTGTGCATAACCTTCCAATCTGTTCTATCGATTACTTATTTCCCAGTAATTTTCCTTAAATTTTCTCTTCTTCTTTTTCTCTCTCCGCAGCTATGCCCTGAGTGGCACCTGTAGGACATCGCTAGGACATATAACAACAGGGAACCGGCCGGGATGGAAATTTAATCACCCCATCTCCATCTAATAGGACCTAGCTGAGAGTGGAATCATCCCAGAACCACTCCAATTTAAATCCTTTGTCTTATTTTCAATTGATGGAAATCTAGGAATGCAGATTTCTATTGTATAACTGCTTTCATATTCGTTTTGTATTTTGGATATACAGCCAATGTGAATTATCTTATTTATATATGAATAAATATAATTTTCTGAAATCTTTAGGATTCGATTTTCAGCAATTCATATCAATTTAATTTGAGTTACAGCTGTGTGCACAAGAGATAAATATCACAAATGTTTTTCCCTTAAGAGAAACAATGTATAGTTGTGCAATCTTCTTTAATAAAATTTCGCAGAGCGCTTTCGGCATTAAGCCATCATCTGTGCGGTCACTATAAAAATGTTGATTACATTTTTTGTTTGATAAAATTTTTTATACATACTTGTCAAAAATCCCAAGACAGGGGCCTCCAAATATGTACGTCTGTACATTTAATTAATTTGGTGGATCACATTATTGATTTAAAAACCATTTTAAAATACATAAAAATTAAAATTTGGTAAAATAATTCAGCAGATCTGAAGTAGACACTTTTTATTATGTTCGACCATTTTGTCAAGCTGTCATCAAAGAAATATTCACAAAACCACAAAGAACCCGATTGTCATCCCATTCCATAGAGTAAGTTCCGAATCGTCGGAGCATAGACAAACATCGTTGATATTGTTAAATGAAGAGATTTCGCGACCCTCAACAGAATGGCATCTACCATCTACCAAAAATAATAGTTTTGGAGACAGAATTGATGACCACCTGGTGAGGGCGGCGAAATCCATAGATACATTGGGACTTGCCAAACCCACAAATGCCCGAGAAGTACAGTAAAGCGCTGATATGGACATTGTGCGCGCTCATAACGTTTATATTTCAGTGGTGTAGAATTTGATTGCAATTGTTTGTGAAAAGGAATTTAGAGAAAAGGAGTTGAAATGAAAATAAAGTGTAAGGAGTGACAAATTTCTTGGAAAACTATGATTGATGAGATATAGAACAAGTAATGAATGAAAAGTGTGAATGATGGGATGAAGAATGGTGAGAAGTGAAATCCAATGAAATTGTAGGAAGTGTTTGGAAAGTAATGAATTCAAACATGCGTCTAGCAATCCCCACTGTTGTGAAATGTAGTACAAGAGATGAGTTCGTCGCCTTAACCGCAAAGCCAGCAGCCGTCTATCAAACATAATAAATTTGGAGACAGCCTAGATAGCCTAACGATGAAGACGCCGACTTCAAAAAATAAAAAAATAAAAAAGAATGGTAAAAAAGTGTGAATAGAAAAATGAAGAATGGTGGGAGGCAAAGGCCAACGAAGAAGTAGGAACAAGTGCGGAAGATAGTAAATTCGAGCAAGAGTTTGACAAATCCCACTGTACATATGCTGAAATGTGTAATGCGATGAGAAACCAAAGTCAATGGATATCACCATTCTATAATCGATAATCTCATACTAAAAATAATTAGGAAAAGAAATCAACAGTTAGCTTATCCATCCATCATAGACAATAATATTTCATATATTTCAATACCATTCATAAACTCTTTCCTTTCTCATCAATTAACTAAAATTTTCAGAAATATTTCTAACAACTTTAAAATTTCATATAAGACTTCAAATTCCTTTTACAATGATTTAGTCAATTCTAAAGATAAGTTGAATAAACTGTCTAAAAGTGGCATTTATGTCCTGAGGTGTGGTGATTGTGAGGCTGCATACGTGGAAAGAACTTGTAGAGCATTGGATGTACGTATAAGCGAGCATTTAAGGTATCCAGATAAATCTGCGTTTGGTTTCCATATCAAATACAATAACCATGAGTTCGAACCAGAAACTAATTCAACACTAATCAAAAGTATTAACACCAAAAATTTCAATTTACTAGATTTTTACTAAGACATCGAAATAACATCTGAGATAAACAAAAACAACAATTGCCTTAACACACAAGTTAATTTAAATAGAAAATGTACACTTTTGCATAGACTCTTACAAGGCCTTCAATGATGACAATAGGTTGACATAAGTTTTATTCCACCAGATCGCAATTATTGGTGGTCGGCGCCCTAATCGGGGAACTATCTAACCTGTTGGGTCGACGAACGCATCTCTTATAATATCAATTTTCGCTTAATTTTTGTAGTGACTTTGGTTTCTCATCGCATTACACATTTCAGCATATGTACAGTGGGATTTGTCAAACTCTTGCTCGAATTTACTATCTTCCGCACTTGTTCCTACTTCTTCGTTGGCCTTTGCCTCCCACCATTCTTCATTTTTCTATTCACACTTATTTATCATCCTTTTTTTTATTTTTTGAAGTCGGCGTCTTCATCGTTAGGCTATCTAGGCTGTCTCCAAATTTATTATGTTTGATAGACGGCTGATGGCTTTGCGGTTAAGGGGCCGAACTCATCTCTTGTACTACATTTCACAACAGTGGGGATTGCTAGACGCATGTTTGAATTCATTTCTTTCCAAACACTTCCTACAATTTCATTGGATTTTACTTCTCACCATTCTTCATCCCATCATTCACACTTTTCATTCATTACTTGTTCTATATGTCATCAATCATAGTTTTCCAAGAAATTTGTCACTCCTTACACTTTATTTTCATTTCAACTCCTTTTCTCTAAATTCCTTTTCACAAACAATTGCAATCAAATTCTACACCACTGAAATATAAACGTTATGAGCGCGCACAATGTCCATATCAGCGCTTTACTGTACTTCTCGGGCATTTGCGGGTTTGGCACGTCCCAATGTATCTATGGATTTCGCCGCCCTCACCAGGTGGTTATCAATGCTGTCTCCAAAACTATTATTTTTGGTAGATGGTAGATGCCATTCTGTTGAGGGTCGCGAAATCTCTTCATTTAACAATATCAACGATGTTTGACTATGCTCCGACGATTCGGAACTTACTCTATGGAATGGGATGACAATCGGGTTCTTTGTGGTTTTGTGAATATTTCTTTGATGACAGCTTGACAAAATGGTCGAACATAATAAAAAGTGTCTACTTCAGATCTGCTGAATTATTTTAATTTTTATGTATTTTAAAATGGTTTTTAAATCAATAATGTGATCCACCAAATTAATTAAATGTACAGACGTACTTATTTGGAGGCCCCTGTCTCGGGATTTTTGACAAGTATGTATAAATTTTTTTATCAAACTTAAAAAATGTAATCAACATTTTTATAGTGACCGCACAGATGATGGCTTAATGCCGAAAGCGCTCTGCGAAATTTTATTAAAGAAGATTGCACAACTATACAATGTTTCTCTTAAGGGAAAAACATTTGGGAAATTCATATCAAATTAACCATCGCGTTAGGATATTTTCAGTATTTTCTTTTATTAAGTTAAAATATATATATTTAGTATAAGGTTTCCCTGTTTTAACCTTCCTAATTTTTAGTTTTAATAAAGTTATTATTGCTTAAAAAACTGGTGGCGTCAAATTCAATATCGATTGTTCAGACCATCCCAGTATAAGTTGTACGAATATTTTAACTGAGGCGGAATACCACTACCTGAGAACGAATCTCCAGTCGGGATAGGTAAGGTTATTGAGAGCCTTGAAAATGGCGCCCAGTTAAGGGGAAGCTCGAATTTTATTCGAAACTCACTGCAAGCTCGGTGTCAGACAAGGAGGTACTTACTTCCATCTACCGTGCGCGACCAAAAGAGATAGAGAGCGAATCGATTTTTTCTAAGACTGTCAGTACGGTATTATATTTGGTAGAGTGGGGCAAAAGTTTCTTGTTGAATTTGATAGATGGTATATTCGCGTACAAAGGTATTTTCAATAGCGGTAGGATTTCCGATTGACTGTACAAGAATTACACAGCTTGATACAAGGAATTACATATTTAAAAATAGATAAGTACCTTTATATATCCTTCTCTCCACAATATACAAGAATTATACAAAGCGATGCAAGAAGTTACGAATTCTAAATTACATATTAGTCTCTGCGTGATTCAAAGGTGATAAAACAAGATACACATTCTTATTTATATTATGTTCCGCAGAATATTTATAAAAATTATAGCGTGACATTATTTTATATAGGATATATAAAAATTATGCAGGCTGCTTATTAGAAGTTACGAATTCTTAATTAAACAATACGCAAGAAATTGTACATTGACACGGGAAGTTACTTAGCACAATCTGTTTAAAACATAAAATACTGGCTAGTCAATAGAAACGAAATTTGTTATGTAAAATAACAGAGCCAGAAGAAGGAATAAACGAAATCACAAAATTAGTTACACAACATGATAAAAATATACACGATGTCGTTTTATTATATCTCTTATTTTTAAAGAATATCGGGAAGCATATTGTCCAGATAAAATGTCTGCAAGTTAGAAAGCACGTTTAGATATAATTGTTCATCCCTCCCTATTGTCTGGACAGACATATCCAGCGGTATCCAAACCATGAAATAACAATATTTAGCTTTGGCTATTGCAAGCTGGCCTTGTATTTGATAATAGTAATCACTATTTAATTATAAGTATTCTTCCAAAATAAATAAGCCACATTCATTCATAGTTACTTGAAATTCGTTTTCAAACTGTCTTTTAACTATGTCCTCGTGGTCATTTTCCCATTTTGTTGCTGCGCTACCTTTAAATTAACTACTCAAGATATTCGTAACCAATTTTTTTGGGTTTGTTGTTTTTCGTTGTTTGCATACTTCGCCAAATCGAGACGCTGTTAATCGATATGCCCTTTCTTCTTTCCAAATTGGATTTGTGGATTGTCCTCTTGTTTTAATTTCTAACTCGACAATTTCTTCAGTAGTTTTCGTCGTATGGGTTGAAAATTCTTGTTTTCGTTTCTTCATAATCTCTTCATCCTCTACCTCTAATTCCTGGATACCGTAATCAGTATCAGCGGTTGCTGATGAAAGTTTAATTTTCTATCTTGGAAACACCTGTCTACGCTCAAGGTTACGGAACCTCTTTTTTTTGTTTTGTTTTTAGCAAATTTCATAGTATGAGTTCCAATGCCCTGTCCTGTTAATTGCTTATGAACCAAATTATAAAACTCCTCCTTCAAATTGTATTGTAGAGCAGCGGCTCTACACCTTGTATCGTAACTATTTTTTACTGAATAATTTATCCGTTTACCTCAACAAATTTTGCTATTATGGAGTTATATGACTCTGCGGCATTATTATTCTTATTCAATAATAAACTATGAACATGTTGTAGCAACCGATTTTCACAAACCAAAATATCATCTAAAATACCACCTTTTCCATTTCAGGAATTAAATTATGTTCGCCTTCTTTGGGCACTTTGCAAAAATAAACACTGTATTTAGTATGATTACCAAAGACGTGCCTATGGCAGTTGCTTATGTCTGCTTTCAATAATTTTATTTGCTCATCCATGAGTTTGTTCTCTTTTCGATGATGGTTTACGGCAGTTTTCATTCCAACTCGCACTTTCATTATATTGGATTCTAGGCGTATTCGCAGTGGAACGCCAATTATCAATTTCTTGGATTCTTCTTTTTGCAACCTTCCTCAGCCGAGTGCAGTAGTTCCGCAACAGATGGTTTGTACATTCAATTTTACTAATCGGAAACTGATATCCATACGACCTTTCTACACACAATTTTTCATATACACTGCCGTTTCCTATCAACTTCACATATTTTAGTTTATGCATTTCAACACTCCGTCGGAATCCTTCAAGGGTAATGCTAGTTTCCATAGAAGTAGAAGATGCATTAAAATTTTTGAAGCATATATGTTGGGGAATATCCACTTTTTATAGTACATGTTGGACAGTATTTATTTCGTGAATTCAGATATAGAAGTTTGCCAGTTTTAGCACCAAAAATACAAGCCACTCCTGATAGAGCATTGTAGTTCTCTTTGTATGACCGTTTCGAGCAAGCACCATCAGTTATTACCGCAATAAGACAGTTTCCTTCTTTATCCAACACATTCTAATTCTTTGGCTAAACGAAATTCTTCTTGACCGGCTTCTTCCATAGCAGTATTTGCGGTTTGAAATATGGTTGCAGATACAATATCGTCATCATCACAAATGTATTACTATAATTAATAAATATACCAACTATATTGATTTTATAAAAAAGATAGTTTCATGTCGACCCCCGTTTCCCCTACAAGCCTCATCTCACTGCCGATAACGAAGTAGACACGTGCGTGCATACCATATTTCAGTTTTAAGTTTCTGTAATTTTTGAGGAAACGATAAAACTTTTTGTCAATTTTTTGGGCTTATTTCTTAACTGATTTTAAAAATGTAAACAGTTTTAAATTCTGAAAAATAATCTCTATGCTTTGATGGGATTGAATTTTTTAATTTTAATTTTTTTTAAATTCATATTTTCAAGTTTGTGGTTTTAGCTATAACTAATTCGAATTTCAAAAATCGAACGCCATCAAGGCCTAGATATTATTTTTTTGAATTCAAAATTGTTTCAATTTTTGGAATCGGTTGAAAATTAAGCCCACAAAATTTACAGAAAATTATAGTAGTTCCAGATATTATTCGAGAATCCCCTTAAATATATTTTTTGCCGATTGCTGAGTTCGTGTGAGAGTCCATTTATTAAAACTTTAATTATTTAAGTTTTCTGGTTACTTTAACTTGTTTTTTTATTCCCGTAATCCTCAACATTTTTATATATGCTTATCATACAGATTAACAAATTTGCTTCGAAATACGGATTCAATTTCATAATCGTTTGTTTATTTATTACTTTCGCCAGGAAGAAATTGCAGGTTTTTGGTTAGTCAGTTTTTATGTGTTTCGTGAAGATAATTATATTTACGATAAGGAATTTGTCTACTTATTGTTTTTATGTCTTGAAAAAGTTGTAGTAATTTACAAATTTCATAACGTTTGATTCGATTTGAAATTTTATACTGCTATATTAAAAAACTTTCTCTTGTTAATTGATTTCTAAATGTTTGCAAATCTGCCGTTACAATTGGACTTTTAAAGTATATAGTATACCAGGCTACTCAAAAGTGAAGTTGAATATTTTTAAATATTTAGTATACCGGGTTACCCATATGTAACATTGTTAAATTTGAGAACTATATTTATTAATTAATTTACTTTGTAGTTACCTTCATTAAGTCTATTCAATACAGTTTCTTTTACGTTAATTGTGGAATAAGAAATTATGCTATTTCATACATACCTTGTGTTTTGCGTTTCCCTCTTTTATGATGGAAAAGCAAAATTGCGGAATGTCGTTTTCACTTATATTGTACTGAGCTCTGAAGGACCAATCTCCTTAATGTGACGATAATAATAGTATATTACATAACAAGAGTTGTAAGTTGCTTATTACATGCGAATAGAAAAGTTGCGCACGAGACACGTAGCGGCGAGTGTGGTAATTCTATAAGCATGTAATAAGCTTACAACGCTAGTTGTGGACTATAGTCTATATAGAAAGGACAAGGAGTAATAAATCATTCATTTAAGTAGATTTCATAGACGTACCAAAATATATTTTAAGAGGGTATACCGTAAGGTACATTTTGTATTGAACGAATGAGTTGCAGCTATGCTAAAGAATATACGATTTAGGTCAGAGGTAACGGTATGTACTAATTTTAATAAAAAAAAGTGATAGAGGTACATAAATTTTAGTAAGTTTGATAAAGAAAGGCAACACAAGTTATTCCGGAGTATCCGAACTCTGCCACAAAATGCAGGTAGTCATTACGGATTTTTCGAACTCTGCCAGTGTTTAAAATTTTGGAGATTAACTACCAAACCAGTAGGGGTCTAATAGCCTAATCCGATTTAACAATTTACCTTGAACTTTAGGTACTCAAATTCAATATAAGAAAATATTAATAACATACATATATTTTCAACGTATATTTGCCACTTCTAAAAAATTACATCTACATTACATCTACATTACAATAAAATATATTCAATATACATAAACATATAAAAAAAAACAAAAAATTAAACGTGTGGAAGATTTTTACATGCAACCGTTTTCACAAACATAAAGCGAGAAATAACATTTTTCCTATATTGATCCAAATGATCATTAATGAAATTAATTTTAACATTAATAGTTTTTTTGGTTTTTTTTGGCTTTGGTTTGCCGAACGAATTTTCGCGTATACCTCCGTTTGTAAATCCAATAACACACTAGTAAATTGAACAATGTTTGGATGTGCTTTGTAAAAAGAAGCACCGAAATGCGAATGAAAACTCTCACAAGAATTCGTTGTTCTCTTAAAAAAGGATGCATTATTTGCCCAAATAAGTGGTGGAAATATCGAATTTTGCGTTATATATGTTTTATTGACATAATTTCGGAATTCTATAACTCTTTCGTCATTCGGAAGCAAAAAATGTAGTTCATTATAAAAAAATTCTACAACTTCCTCAGGACTAAGATACATAATACCGAAATGTACTTTTAAGTATTCGCCAATTACAGAACCTTTCTGTCTGTACTCTTGTACCAAATGAAGCTCCTGAATCTTACGAAACCAAGCTTGACAGAGATGAAATTTACAACCAAAAAGAATTTGATCTCTGCCAAAACATTCATATATAGCGTTATGAATGCTTAGTTCAAAATCTACTACGACTTCTTTAGGTTGAAAATTTAAGCCTACTTCTTTACATTTTTGTCTTAAAATTAAAAACAAATTTGAATATGTTTGACTTGATTTGTCCGGCAGCAAACAAAAAACAAGAGGTACGTAATAGCCGTTTTTAAAACCATGAATGGTAAACATTTGGTAAAGAAAAGTTGAACATTATTTAAAAGTCACATCCATCAAAATACAATCCGAATTACATGAAAAATTAAGGCTGGAAAAACAGGAGAACACAATAATTTCAAATACCTGGTCTGCTGTTCATAGAAATCCTCTTCTCGGTTCGTCCGTAATTGTAATTCACGAACAGTATTAAATGCTTCTTCCTGATTTTTAGGCAATAGTGTAAGTGCATCAACATCCTTCCCCTAATCCCCTAAATATCGATCAAAACAATCAAGATTTCTCCAAAATATTCAATTCAAGAAATCTTTGAAACCTTTCAGAAATATACATAATTCTATGGGCCTCCGATTTTATCTATTATAAACCCTAAAACTCTAATAGGATTAAACTAAATGGTTGCGGCACAGTTCGAATATTTCAGTAATCCTCAAGTTGATACAAGTCAGGTAAAATTTTATTTTGTGGCAGAGTTCGGATATGCCCGTTTATTCATAATATTTTTTATTTGTATTACTCCTATATGTAGTGTTTGGGGAATTTTTCTCAGAAATTTCAAATGACAAGTGGCCTACTGTAATCGGCTTAATACGATTACACCTATTTACAGATTATTCGATTATTGAGAGGGATTTTCCAAACAACCCAGTTTTCTTAGAAACATTATCGGGAATATTATTTTAAAAGAAAGTAGGTACATTAAATCAGTACTAAGTATTAGTTCTTTGAGTAAAGTTGTATGAAGTTGTATGGTTGTCATAATATTGTTAACAGTTGGAATATATTTAAAACATTTGTTGAATGTTAATTGTGCAAGTACCAAACAATGTCGATAAGCCAAGGACCAACTAAACGACCAAAAACATGTCCATTATATTTAAATGAAAAAACTCTGATATTGAATTGTTATATATCATTGAAAAACAAGGATCCAAGTGCAAGTGTTGATGATATTGTGGAATTAACGGCTGCTATGTTGTGTGTTGCTAAATCAACAATTTATAGATTACTAAAAGAAAGCAAGAATGGAACTCTTCAACCCCCTAAAACTCCTTCAGGCCGAAAACCAATTGAGATCGATGAGTCATTAAAACAAAGACTAAGGCGTAAAGTCCATGGATTTTACTTGCGAAAGGAAATTCCAACACTTGACAAAATTATGACATCAGTGCAAGAAGATACGACTATCCAAAGTTCTCCAGAATGACATTATGCAAACTTTTGAAAGATGTGGGTTTCAGATATACAAAACATAATAGACAATCTCTCTTGATAGATAAACCGGAAATAGTTTTTTGGAGAAGAGACTATTTAAGAAGCATTCGACATTCCAGAGAACAAAATTTGAAAATCTTCTAGTTAGACGAAACATGGATAAATGCTGGATATACAGTTTCCAAATCTTGGCAAGATGAAAACATTAAAAGCGGAAGGCAGGCATTCGTGGAAGTTTTGTCGTAAGGTTTGCAGCCACCATCTGGAAAAGGAAAAAGACTTATCATTGTCCATGTTGGAAGTTCTGAAGGTTTTGTTGATGGTTGATTATTAACTTTTATTTCAAAACGCACGGGGGACTATCACGAAGATATGAATGGGGATGTCTTCGAGGAATGGTTTGTTCAAATGTTGGATCTGATTCCAAAAGGGGCTGTTATTGTTATGGACAACGTAAGTTACCATTCACAGTTACGAGAAGCATTGCCCACAAGTCGTTGGCGTAAAGCAGATCTTTTGGAGTGGCTTATTTCGAAAAATATTAAGTTTCAAAAAGATCCACTAAGGGAAGAACTTTACAGAATTGCAAAAATGAACAAGAATAAATACAAAACCTACATTGTAGAAGAAATGGCTTCTTCTCGTGATATATCAGTTCTTGGACTTCCCCCTTATCATTGTGAACTTAATCCCATAGAATTAATATGGGCTAAGGTAAAGGGGAAAGCTGGAAAAAAAATACTACTTTTAAAATAAACGATGTTGTGAAATTGTTTGAGAGTGCTGTAAGTCATGTGAGTAAGGAAAATTGGACAAACTGTATCGAGCATGTTATCAAAGTAGAGGCAAATATGTGGAAAATTAGTGTTTTTAAATGAATTCAAGGTCTCTAGTTAATTCCACAATATAATACAAGTTATTGAAAATTCTAAAAAATTGACAATTGTTTCGATAAATCAATATCATTCTGACGATGATATTGATTTATCGAAACAATTGTCAATTTTTTAGAATTTTCAATAATTCATATTATATTGTGGAATTAACTACAGACCTTGAGTTTCATTTAAAAACACTAATATGAGCATATTCCACGAAGTAAGGGTCGAGACAGTCAATTTCATGTGGAAAATTGACAATATTTTTGATGATTTAATCGACCCTATTATTATTAATGTCAACAAAGATTCTTTCTCTTCCGAGCCGGATATAGAATAAAATATAAGTAATAAATGTATTCCAATAATTATTTCTTTTCATTTTTTATTATATTATAATTTAAAACGTATTTTTTTCCCAAAATACACACCACTGCATTGCGTTATTGCTTATCTGCTAATGCTTTAACAATGAATAAACCCTAAACTTTGCTACAACTGAAACAAATACGGGGTTGATCTACCTGGTTTTTAGATTTACGGAGGAAATGTAATTTAAAGTAAGAGATTTATCAAAAATTTCATGGTGCTCCATGTAAAGGTTTTGCATACTTAATTAGGGTTTATTACTCCTCGTACTTTTTGTACATACTATATATACTTTTCCTACGAACAACTTCATCAATAAAAATAGTTAATAATTGTAAAATTTTGGCAATTATTTATTACTATACCCTTATCCGCCCTTTTCGGGTTTTCAAAAGTATCCGGTAAATTTTGGAATGACGTAGACTGTATGGTATATTCTTTTTGGACATTACTATATTCAGTGTATGTAAATGTTTATAGATTATTTTCAACCGAATTCATAATTCTATTGGCTGTTAATTTCTCATCATTTATTGAATCATCGACATATCCCTCAGCTGTAGTCGAAGACTTCCAACCCCCATGTCGTTTAAGAGTCATTAAATCACCACCGGCGTCAACCAAAAGAGTGGCGGAAGTTCGTCTTAAACAGTGACCTGTGTACTCTTTGGGATCAGGTAAACTTCAAATATTCGGCTATTTGTTTAGGTATTTTGTATTGTATATGTTTATTTACAAATAATTACAATTACAAATCACCAAAAAGATAATATATTAGAATTAAACCGCCTATTTTATTGAATCCTACCACTTGTTTCGTACATTCACCTCTTTGATAGTTTAGGAAAAATTAACTTATTTGGGGATCGCTAACTTGTTGGCGAATATCTGTGTTGTTATGGATATTTTTATGTGTGGTTTTAAGTGGGTGATAACAAGGAAAGTTATGTGAGAATGTAATAAATGGGAAAGATAAGGATTTAAATGAAACTGTTGAAACTCAGCCGACGCATGTAGTTTTGTGGAGAAAAGAATTTGTTATACAATTATCTGTGGTTTTTCTTATATGGAATGAAGTTTGAATTTTGTTATACAGGAAAAATTGAAAATAAAGAATCACAGGAGAATTTTGTAATTAAATCAAATTCGAACACCTTGTGTTACAAAATTATTTCTGAATTAGTTTATAATTTAAAAGATCTTTCTGGTACATATCTAGGTAACTGGCATGTTACTGATTAAAAAACAATTTATTTATGTAGAAGAAAATCCTCCTGATGATAAGTCTGCACATCAACATTCTGTTGATACGGATTTAACTGGCCATAATTATGATTTGCGAATTAGATCTAATGGTGACTCTGATTTGTTTATATATATATATATATATATATATATATATATATATATAAATATTTTTTATTAATAATTTCCCTTTCGGGACTATTTTGTTATCTTAATTTTGATGTAATATCAATATATATCTTGAGTGTTTTGTTTTGTTGTCAACAACTATGTTAGGTTTCAAATACATTTTGTGTCTTCGTCTTGTAGAATTTACCTTTAGAAATAAATTTAGTTTTGAACAAATCTTATGCTGAAATAATTTCTGGAATTTCTTGCTTTAGGCAAATTTTGGATTAAGATAATTTTGTAGCAGTCCCTTTATTTGTCCTGTGTGTAGTGAGAAATTATCTTTTTGCTTAGTAGCGTTTTCGTTCTCAGTATACTCTTTACATTTATCGTCTCTGAATGGAACTTCATGCTTCAGACAAAATTTGGATTTAGTTAATTTTGTGGCAATCCCTTTATTTGCTGTTTGTGTACTGAAAAATTATCTTTTTGCTTGTACCGTTTTCGTTCTCGTTATACTCTTTAGTTGTTTGTGCCGTCTCTTTATTTTGATACGAGTATAACACGTTATGTTTGTTTGCACGACAATTTAAAGATTATTTTGGTATACTGATATATACTGGTAGTATTTTATTACTTTTCCGCCCAACCTATCTAATATGCGAGAGAAGTATTGGCTTACCCCATTTCGAAATTTTTTGTTCAGTTATTTTTACGTTTTCCATCAACAACAACACGAAAAAACGGTTTTTAGAGAAGAAATCCGGTGTGTATGTCGTCGTCGTCGTCGTTGTCGTCGGCCACTTTTCCTTACATGTCTTGTTAGCACGATACAGCCTCCAGAGTGCAACACGTCACCAATTTTATGATTGAATATTATCAAGGATATGCCGCAGATGAACCCTATTGATTTACAGCTCACCAGAGCCAGTAGAACAGGTGATATGGTACTTGAAGTACATTTTTGTGATTTTTTGAGAAATTTTACTTTGTTAGCACGATACAGCCTCCGGAGTTCAGGAAGTCACCAATTTTATTATCGAATAATATTCAGGGCATATCACATATGAATTATATAGATTTTCAGCTCACCAGAGCCAGTTCAACAGGTGCTATAGTACTTTAAATACGATATTTTTGAAGAAATTTCAGTTTATTAGCACAATACAGCGTCCGAATTATAGACAAGTGACCTATTTGATGCTTGTATATTATTCAGAGTATCTCACTAAAGTCAGAACAAAGGGTGCTATGGTACTAGAAGTACTAAATTTTTGTCGTTTTTGGAGAGTTTTCAGTTTGTTAGCACGATACAGCCTCCAGAGTGTATACAAGTGACCAATTTTATGATTGAATATTGTTCAAGGTGTCTCTACGACTAGAGCGAATACAGCGGGACCTATAAATCCAGATATACTATATTTTTGGAGAAATTTCCCCCGAAGTGTATACAAATGACAATTTTATGATTGAATATTGTTCGGGGCCACTGATGCGGAAAAGTTAGTTTTAATCTCTAAAACCTTTTATTTCTTTCATTTTTTAGTTGTTGACAAAACTATGTTTTCTAGATACTTTTCTATGTGGTTTGTGAAACCACACTTCATAATTTCGTTATCTATCATAGCGAAAAATTAATAATACAAAGTTTTTCTGTATATCCTCTTATTTTGGTTTTGATAATCTTGTGTGTTATCGCTACATTTTTAGCACTTGGTTCCGCGTTTGTGGGTTTCTTTCTTCCAAATTTTCCGATGGTAGGAAAGGGGGGAAAAGCCATATTTTTTATCATTAATTAATTGAACTTTGTCGACTGTAGTACCTAGACGTATTGAACTATCTTAATAATCTTCATCTGACAACGTGTTACCTATCAAAATAAAAAAAGAGGATAACATTTTATACCCAATTACCTCTCTTTTTCTGTCTCAGCGGAAGGTTACAGCACGGTTATTTGAGGCTACAAATAAAATGATATGGTTCGGTTGTTTAACTATATTTAATTCGAACTTGAAAACAATAGTGGTAAGGTATTGAGGGTGGCGGCACTTGTGGCGCGATACAAGAATGAATAACTTAGGGCCACTAGTGGCTGAATTGTGTAGCCTGTAAGAGGCCGTACACTTTACTTAATTTACAAGAAGAGGCGATATAAGCTCGATTAGGTTAAGAATAAAAAAATTGAAGTTTTTTTTGTGAGAGTAATGAAAAAAATAGATATGACCATGTGGCGTTGCAGAACTGTTCGAATAACTACGCTGTATGATGAATATCCATAGTTTATTTACGATAAAAAGACGATGATGTCTTTTTTAGTTACTTTCCTGCACATCAGAATAGATATTAATTTACCAACCGTGAATAAAATTTTTCTTCAACAGCCAGGGTAATTTACAGCTAACGAGTTGGCAAAACTTCAAGTCGTTGTCAAATGAACTGGTAAAATTCCCCAGTTTGTTTTGACGTTTATTGACATTCGATCATCGTCTAATGTTTACAAGTTTTTTTGGTGCTTTTAAATTCATTGCTTCTTTAAGATTAAAAAAACAGTTATTTTCATAACTAATTATTTAGGCAAATCTGCAGTGTGTGGTTAATAAAATGCCGAAACAGCTGAACAGAAAATGTCAAGAGATGGTAACATCTTTGTTGAGCTATTTTTAACGAGAATGCCGAAATGGGGGCCCGCTTCTCCCGCTTACTGCTGTAAGAGACGCAAGTAATAGTATTCGCTATTTGTATTCATCATTATTAATATTATTGTTACATATTTAAATGTAAATAATTGAATGTTTTTAATTTTAGGTTAGGTTAATTAAACTTGATAATATATTATTATTTCATGAATTGAAGTAATTATATTGTAGAAAGTTGCAGAAGCTTTACAACTCAGTGTTACCACTGTTAACCGTATTGCCACCATGCTTGAATTCAAATACCAAAAAGATGATCCTCGTCGTGGTTTAATGGAGTTGCCACATATTGCATTGAAACGTGTACATTTTCTACATGAATATGGCCAGATAAAAAGAAAAGGCTTATATCAATTTGGGTTTTTGGATGAGACCTGGATATTTAAAGACGTTCTTGGCAAGATTCTAATCATAGAAGCATGAAAAAAACCAAAATTGGTGGTCCAAGGTAATTGAATAATGAAATTTTGCAATTAATTTATGATGTACTAACATTCCTGCCATTTTAAGATCTTTTCAAATATTTTCTAGTAACACTATTTTATTCAAATCTATATAATTATTAATAGTTGTTTTGAGATATGCAGTCTATCTAGGAAATCTAGTAGTAATTTGTTATTTCTTTATTGTAGGTATATAATATTGCATGCTGGTTCCTCTTCTAGATTTATTCCTGGAAAAGGGCTGGTTTTTTCTTCCAAAAAACAAGATGGTGATTACCACGGTGAAATGAACCGAGGACATTTTTTTAATTGGTTTGAATACCAGCTTTTAGTGAACTTGGAAGAACCTGCCTCAATTGTAATGGATAATGCAAGTTATCACAGTACAGTGATCAATGAAGTGCCAACAACAGCTACCAAAAAGGCTGATATACAGAACTGGTGGATACAAAATTATATTCCTTTTGAAAATACTTTCCTCAAAACCCAATGATTGAATTTAGTATAACAGTAAGTTGATATGAACATTTTTCAGTATATTATGGTAATACTTAGATAACTTATTTTGTTTAAATATATGCATTTATGTAGGAATAAACCACCAACAGTATATGAAGCTGACATATTATCTGGAAAATATGGTCACAAAGTGCTTCGACTTCCCCCTTACCACTGTATGTTCAACCCAATCAAACATATTTGGGGCATAGTTAAAAATGTGTAAAGAGATCATGTGGGAACTGATGGTTCTTCAACAGAACAAGCAATAGGTGTTTGGAAAAAGTCTTTAGAAGAAGTGACTCCTGATATTTGGTCAAAGACAGCAGAGCACGCTGAAAAAGTTATTCAAGATGGGTGGGATAGAGAAGCAGTATTGGATAGACAGGATTTGCCCCCACTTATTATTAATTTTGACAGTGACGATGAAGATAGTGATGATTTTGTAGTGGAGTAGTGGGAATCTTGTGTTTTATTTTTTTGTATATTTTTATTCGATATGCTTTATTTCCACCTTTTCAAAATCACCAATAACTATTATTAAATTAATTAGGTACAGTTATTTTATAATACACAAATTAAAAAAAACGACCACAGTATCTCTATATAAATAATACTGATAAAATGGGAGATTTTTTATTTTTATATCTTGTAACAAAATTTTATCTTGTATATCTATATTTTTCTTTTCCATTCTATTTTTATTATAATAAATATAATAGATATTGTATAAAGAAACAATATTTAAATTTGCATGAAGATGATTACAGCTTGTATTGATTCCTTATAGCGTAAACCTTTGCAGTGCTTTCGAAGATGGTTCTATAGAGTATAGAATAAGGTATAAGGACCTGTAGTTCGTCATTTAACCCTCTTCTATGTAGAATAATTAAATGGTTATTCGTATATAGTATGATTGGTTACTTTTTCTTGCATCTTATCCATAGTTTTTCATGAATGAATATTTATATTAAATAAATCAAGTAATCAAGCCTATCATATAAGCCTTTAATTTTCAAATAAATATTTTTGACTTACGCCCTACGAGGCACGGAACAATGAAAAAGAAGAACTGTCAATCTAACATAAGATTGACTTTTCTAGTTTTCGTTAAGTAAAGGAGAAAACTAGAGCTTGGCAACATCACAATATTTTGTTTTGTAACGTCATCATCTTCTTATCGTAAATAAACTATACCGCGTCTACATATTGCAAGTAAGCCACTTTGAAGTATCAAAAATTGTTCCTATAACTAAAGCCATAAACGTTATTTTCAGGCTGCAAACTGAAATATCTATAATTAGAAGCCTAGGTACTAAAGGGTTCTCTAATGTGTAATCAATATAATCTATGAGTTCAGAGTTTAATATTCATCGTGATGGTTTCTCTCTATGTTAATGTTAAACTACATTTGTTGAAACTTCATTTATGTCTACGAAGAATAAACCCCGATTATGACTACGACTTCAAGGGTACATCAATTATTGTTTCAAGATGATTTTCAAGGAGTTTATATTGATTTGTAGATTTTTATTTAAATAAATTTTACTATCTAAACATGCTAATTTTATAACTGGAAGCTGTCACTATTAAATATGACATACTAAGCATATCTTAATACATAAATGACATAAATCTGCTACAGGAAACTGAAGTTTTCTCAAGCAATAATACAGTTAACTCATTGAAATCTACTGAAAAGTAGGACTTTCGCTTAGTAGAACTAGTTAATAAGTTGGAATCAATATTGAAATCTCTTTGCTTCAATATGATGACCAAGTATCACTTCAGGCACTGATTTTATTAAAAAGCTAATCTGAATATGTCTGCAAAATCTGCAATTAAAGATCGGTGGTTCTTTTGACTAGTTGGATATGAATGTGGTTTGCGTTGTTCAAATCTTCAGTATATAGAATATATGTTAAGTAAAGTGAATTACTTAATTTTATAACTGGGTGCAAAAATATTGGAAGGTGACCTCGAGGTGGATTGAATTTACAGTTGCTACAATTGAATTTCCGCTAATATTTAATTCTTATCGCCTTCAGGATACTTATAGGTACCTCTATCACCAAAGTAATGCTTAAAATTACCTGCGGAAATTCTGGTTAAATCCATAAAATGCGGCAATAGTTTTGCTCCATACACATGAATACCAAAAAAGAAAGATCTTTTCCTACGATCACTACCCAAACTAGATTCCTGCACACTAAAATCTAACCGCTAAGTTGATGTTTTCCGTGATCTGTCATAATTTGACATTATTTCCGCTCTAGAGCGTACTTTTCCGCTCGCCTGTTTTCATTTACAATAAATTAACGAAAGGTAGTAAATGATAGATATATTTAAACAAAATGTAGGGCAGTCCAAATATTTTAATTGAAATATTAATACACTGGCGAGCAAAAAATTTAGGTCACCTTAAATTTTTGATGCTCTTTGAAATTTTACGTTTTCAGATCGTATTCGCAAACTGTACATCATTGCATGTGCTTTTGTAAGCTGAACGTGATACTCTATACTAAAGAAAAGCAACAAATTAACATTTTTGGCGAAATTCAACACTTTGTTGTTAGGGAAAATATGGAACAAACAAAATGAAAAAACTTGACACTAATAACGTGTATTCTCTACTCTTTCATTGATGACTGTGTGAAGTCGGCGCGGCATACTTTGAATTAAGTTGCGAATAACATTCTGGTCGATGTTATTCCATTCCCGCAACAGCAATCTTCTCAGCTCATGGGCAGTTCTTGGTGCTGATGGGTGTCTGCGGACCAATCGTCTCAGTCATGTTCTATGGAATTCATGTATGGGCTTCGGGCTGGCCAGTCAAGCCGCCTAATTAATACCTCATCCAGACACTCCCTGATAATTATGGCTGTATGTGGTCTCGCATTATCTTGCATAAAAATTTCACGTTCCACCACAGTCACCATGAAAGGCATAACATGGTCTCCTAGCACCTCCGTAATGTACCTGTGAGAGGTTAGGGAGCCATTTTCGATGAAGACCAACTCTGTACAAGCTTGTGCAGTGATTCTCGCCCCAACCATAACTGACCCACCGCCAAATGGAAGGCGCTTGCCAATGCAAACTTCAGCATATATTTCCCCAGGTCTTCTTCACATCGTCGACCTCCATCTGACCCAGTGAGGCAAAAACGCAACTCATCTGAGAACAATCTCAGCTCCAGTCATGATCATTCCAACGAACGTGATCTCTGGCAAATGTCAATCTTGCAGTCCCATACTGGCGTTGCAACGGGGACGCTGTAGCCATTCTTCTGCATGACAGTCCAGCAGCATGAATTCTTCTTCTAACGGTCCATTCACTAACGTTGACATTTCACACTTCTTCCAACTGATTTCGCAGTGAAACCGCAGTAGCTGTCCTATTCCGCAAACTCGTGGACACCAAAAAACGATCATCTCGTTGAATGGTAACTCTTTTTCGCCCCGACCTTGGTCTTCTAGTGATCTGGCCAGTCTCCAGAAAGCGCTGGTACACCCTTTGCACACCACAAAGACTAGCACCACTTGCAGTTTCACGTTGCCCCCGACCATCTTGTAACAGCGCAACAATTCTTGTCACAACAATCGGATCTAAAGTCATTATGCGAATTACCTCAACGCATCCTGATGACAACGCAGTGTAAACGCCAAGTCAGCAGAGTGCGGAACTGAGGACATAAAAACAGTTGTAAAGAGTTTTTTGTTGTTGTTGTTAATTTGAATTTGAAGTAAACGTAATAATTGTTAGAGAATATATTTGTAACTCGAAAATTAAGTTTTTAAAAATAGAATTTAATGCTTGAAGCAGTTAATTGGCGCAGTCAGTAGGATATCGTGGGATTGATTTGTATCGAACAAACCAATTTCGTGTCGACGATTAGCCCGATATCGAACCGTATAAACTGTCAGTAGTGGTGACGCCGACGGATACGTTAAAAAGTGAACTTTAAGTGAAGAAGTTTGAGAATTGGAATCATATCGTCCACTTCTGCGAGGGACCAGTGTTTCGGAGAAGACAAGATTGCTGAACCGGACCTCTACCTCATAATTGGAATGCTGAGAGTCATTTATTTACTGTAAGTACAATTTATGTCTGATATACTTGAAATTTTAACAAATAGTTCACAAAATTTGTCTATTGAGAACTCTTTAATTGACTCTTCGGTGACGAATACAAACTCAAATACTACTAATATTGACAACAACCAAAGTAATAATATAATGGCAGAAAATTTTAAATCTGAATATTTGAAATGTATTCCACAATTCGATGGAAATCCGAATGACTCAAATCAATTTTTATCAGTTTGTGATAGTCTTATTACCAATTTTTATGATAGGGTAAACCGAAATAATTTTCATAATGTATACTTGCTGCAGTCTATAATAAGTAAATTAGTAGGTAGTGCAAGAACTGTAGTTAATATTCAAAATGTCGATACTTGGGATCAGTTGAAATCTGTCTTAAGACGAAATTTTGCAGATCAACGGGATGAGACTTGTTTGAATAGAGACTTGGTAGTAATGAGGCAAATGCCTAATGAAAAAGCCCAAAATTTCTATGATAGAATTTTAAATATATTAAATTTATTATGCAGTTATGTAGAAATTCACGAAAATATACAAGCTTCAAGGGATTTAAAGAAAAAATTATACAATGATCTAGCACTCAAAACATTTCTTTGTGGACTAAGGGAACCTTTAGGCACTACAATTCGATGTATGCGTCCTGAAAATTTGGCTGTAGCATTACAATTTGTGACTGAGGAAGAAAATACTCACTATTTTCAAAATTCAACAAATAAAAGTCAATTTAAACCAAATAACTCAACAAACAGATCATTTCAACAAAATGTTCCAAATCGTAATTTCAATAACCCTCAGTATGTATCACAAAATAGAAATTTCTTTTCAAATCAGAATTTTAATAGAAACAATAATCAATTCCCAACAGGTCCAATTCAATTTAGACAAAATATTCCGAGCCAAAATGTTTCCTCTAATGCACGAACTTTCCGAAATACATCAGTAGAAAATGTTTTCAAACCAAATCCAAATAGAACATTTCCAAAACCGACACCAATGTCATCATCAACAAGGTATACTGGAAGAATAAATCATAATTATAATAATAACAATCAATCTTTTAATAATCAAAATAGAAGTAATAATTTTGCACAGCCTAACCATTCTAACTATAGACCGCAACAAAACTATATAGCCGAAGAATTATATAATACTGAAATAGAAAATACTAATAGAAACTTTTGCGAGGAAAGTGAAATTAATGAAAGAACTCATGAAGAAAATCTTGAAACAATTGAAAATTTTCATATCACCTCCGATCCAATGCCGGAGATTTGACACCTCTTACTATTTCGTTAAATAACGTAGATTGTAGTGAATTAGCATATATAACTTTTCCGGAATATAACATTAAACTTCTTGTCGATTCTGGGTCGACAAAATCATTTTTAGATCCAAATATTGCTAGGGAATTATTTCCAAAATTAATTAAATATGACCCATTTATTGTATCCACTGTGTTCCAAAAATCATCTCATAAACATAGTGTAGAAATAACAGCGTCAGAAATTTTTCGCTTGACAAATAAACACTTATTAAAATTTTATTTATTTAAGTTTCATAATATTTTTGATGGTTTGATAGGATTGGATAATCTCAAATTACTGAAAGCTTCAATAGATTTTAATAATGCATGTCTAATCACACCTCATGCAAAAATAAAGCTTAAATTTCAAAAAATTAGTAACACAAATAATACACATGTAATTAGTATAGAACCTCGTACAGAGAAAGTAATTCAAGTAAAAACTACAATAAAAAACGGAGAGATTGTAATTCCTTATCAAAAGATAAAAAACTGCGAAATTCCA
Source organism: Galeruca laticollis (assembly GCA_963921935.1). Lineage (NCBI taxonomy): Eukaryota > Metazoa > Arthropoda > Insecta > Coleoptera > Chrysomelidae > Galeruca > Galeruca laticollis. Next base: position 11,983,910 of record OY998181.1, read on the forward strand.
GAATGCCTGACGGTTGCTCGTAATGGCCTTGCTATTACAACAATAATAAACAACACTACAAGCCCCTTAACGCTTGATTTCTCGGAACCGTTGACAGTAGAAAAATTTGTTGTCGACAATATCTCAGAGTTCAACATGCATAATTTTGATGACTCGGATAAATGCGAATTGGATTTATCTCAGATTCGGACCGACCATCTGAATAAAGAAGAAAAGGATGCAATTTTAAATTTATGTTATAAATATTCAGATATTTTTTATAGAGAGAATGAGCCTTTAAGTTTTACAAGTAAAATTAAACATTGTATTAAAACTACGGACGAGGTGCCAATTTATTCAAAATCATATCGTTATCCATTTATCTATAGACAAGAAGTAAAAAATCAAATTCAGAGTTTGCTCAATCAAAATATAATTAAACCGAGCAGTAGCCCATGGTCCAGTAATATCTGGGTGGTACCGAAGCGAAAGGATGCATCAGGCAAACAAAAATTCCGCGTTGTGATCGACTATCGTAAGTTAAACGAAAAGACGATAGACGATAAATACCCTCTCCCAAATATAACTGATTTATTAGATAAACTCGGCAAATGCCAGTATTTTACTACTCTCGATTTGGCCAGCGGATATCACCAAATTGAAATGAATGAAGCTGACATAGAAAAGACGGCGTTTAGTACAGAACAAGGACATTGGGAATTCCTGAGACTTCCCTTCGGTCTAAAAAACGGTCCATCAACGTTTCAACGCGTCATGGATAACATACTAAGGGGCATCCAAAATGAGAAATGTCTAGTCTACCTTGATGACATTATAATTTTTTCCACGTCACTTCAAGAACATCTAGAAAGACTTAAGGCCTTATTTGAAAGATTAAGAGAAGCCAACTTTGAAATACAACTTAACAAATCTGAATTTTTGAGTAAGGAAGTGGCGTATCTTGGACACGTCGTAACTCCGGAAGGTGTTCGACCTAACCCGGACAAAATTAAGGCAATAAAAGAATACCCGTTACCAAAAACTACAAAACAAATAAAAGGATTTCTTGGTTTAGTGGGTTATTATAGACGATTTATAAATAATTTCGCAAAAATAACTAAATCATTGACTCAGTGTCTAAGAAAGGGTGCAAAAATTGAGCATAATGCAGAATTTTCAAATAGTTTTGAAACTTGTAAACAGTTACTGACGAACGAGCCTATATAACAATACCCTGACTTCTCAAAACCATTCAATTTAACAACCGACGCCAGTAATGTAGCATTGGGAGCTGTCCTATCACAGGGACAAATCGGTAAAGACTTACCGGTCGCATATGCATCGAGAACGTTAAATGATTCTGAAAGGAATTACTCTACGATTGAAAGAGAATTGTTGTGTATTGTTTGGGCTACTAAATATTTTAGGCCATATTTATATGGACGTAAATTTTTCATAATAACTGACCACAAACCATTACAATGGTTGTTTTCGTTAAAAGATCCCAATTCAAAACTCTTAAGGTGGAGAATTAAACTTGAAGAATACGACTACACTATAATTTATCGGAAGGGATCATTAATAGCTCATTCCGACAATCTGAGCCGAATTGAAATTCACGCAAAAGAAACACGAAGCGACATTTGGGACGAAATAGATATTATCACAGAAGAAGTTGAAAATAACAGAGGAGAATTAATCACACCCGATATTGAAGATATTTTTAAACCGATAACTGTTACCACGTCAAAATCTCCTAGTCTGGACCTGGACAATATTTCACTCATAGTTCACCCAGAGTCTGACATAGAACAAGAAAACGAAGGACAAACTATTCACTCAAATGCGGAGGAAAATCCCGTAGTTGGCATTCCTATCAGCGAAACACCTGTTAATCATGGTCAAAATCAAATAATTATACAATCTGTTTATCACTCACCATCAAAACCAATAATTACGAAATTATTTGAAAATAAGCAGAGAATAACATTACAAATTTCAGACAATAATTTCGAAAACGATATAATTAATTTCATAAAAGAATATATTGCCCCTGGAGTATCATATTACTTATTTTGTAAAAACTGAAATGTTTGAACCGTTCTGCGAAGTTGTAAGAAAAAATTTTAAGTGGCCGTCATTAAAATTTCGTAGATGTACAGAAAGGTTAATAGATGTAACTAGTAAAGCCGAAATAGCCGAAATAATACAAACCTATCACGAATCAAAAAGCAACCATAGGGGAATCGAGGAAACACTTAATAGAATCAAAAAGATTTATTATTGGCCGAATTTAAAACAATCTATTCAAACTTATATAAATAATTGTGATATTTGCCAACAATGCAAATATGAAAGGAACCCTATTAAAATGCAAATGAATATTACACCCACAGCAAATAAACCATTCGAAATCATTCATATGGATACATATACAATAGAAAAAGCTAAATTTCTCACTATAATCGACACATTTTCTAAGTATGCTCAAGCTTATCATCTAAATTCAGTAAATTCAACAGATATAACGAATCACCTGGTGACCTTCTTCTCTCATCATGGTGTCCCTAAACAGATAATTACGGATAACGGTACAGAATTCAAAAACTCGGTAATCTCTGAATTGTTAGCTCTACATCAGATAAAAATCCATTTTTGTTCCCCAAATCACCCCCAATCTAATTCGCCGGTAGAAAGAGTTCATTCCACATTTAACGAACATGTCAGATTACTTAATACCAGAGGGTTTTTGAAAACACCTATACAAGTTAAAATGAAATATGTTATTTTAGCATATAATCACACCATACACTCATCAACCAAATTCAAACCCATAGACATAATTAACGGTCATTTAGATGCCGAAAATCCATTTGATTTAAATATGGATATGATTTTAACAAGTAATTTTATAAACGAACATAAAGAAATAACTCGCGAATTGTATTCTAAAATTAATGAAGCTTTGGCCAGACAAAAGCAAAACGTAATTCAAAAAATTAATGAGAATAGAGACACACCAGATACTTTTAAAATCGGTGATAAAACTTATATAAAAGATAATCGGCGACCTAGAACTGCGAATAAATTTTCGAAATCAACAGAAATAATTGATATAAATGAACAAAGAAAGACAGTGAGTACAGATCGTGGTGAGAAGGTCCATATGGACAATCTCAAGAGACCGCGAAAGAAAACATACTTATTTTAAAAATTTTTACAGGTTTCCCATTACGCTCGGGCTTCAGGAACAAATAAAGATAAACCCATTGGACAATAATTTAGGATTAATACCACTTAGGTTAGGAACCGCTAGAATAGAAGAATATTCCTATAAGATGATACATTATTACGATTTAACCTCAATTATCTCGGAAATTGAAAAACTACAGCGAAAATCACGATATATAATAAAAGTAGTATGCACAAACAAAAACTATTCTTGGGACGTTTCAAACGATATGAAAGTATTAGAATATATTGAAGAAAAGGTGGAATATAAAATTTTAAATATACTACCACATAAAAAACGAGTAAGAAGGGGTCTAATTAATGGCTTAGGTTCAATCTTCAAATCAATATCAGGTAATCTAGATGCAGAAGATGGTGAAAGATATGAAAATTTAATTAATAATTTACAAAAAAATCAAGAGAGGATTGCCTCGACATTAAAATCTCAAATTTCACTTTCAATCAACACTATCACAACTTTTAACCAGACAATTGAGAAAATTAAACATAATGAGAAACTATTGGAATCAAAAATATATGAAGTTATCAAAATGATTAACTCCGTAGATGATAGAGAGAACTTGATTTCCATTGAAGATATTATTAACCAAATTATAAATATGTTCGAAATTATTCATTCCACACTTCAAGACATAGAGACTTCTTTAACCTTTGCAAAAATAAAAGTAATGCATCCCAGTATAATTAAATCTACAGATTTGTATACAGAACTAAAAGCGATAGGAAAACAAATACCAAGTTCACAGCTACCATTTGATGTTTCTTTGGAAAACATTTCACGATATGAAAGTATCATGAAAATTCAGTGTTACATTTATAATAATAAAATAGTTTATATCCTTCATTTACCAATAATGTACATAGATAGTTTTGAAATATACCGTTTGTATTCGACTCCGATTCCATACAAGAGTCAGTTCAAGGTTATAATTACCGAAAATAATTACTTGATAAAAAATAAATTGCACTACATCCTTCGTAATGACCTATGCACCGAAGTTTTGCCTCAATACTACTTATGTGAGAATCAGACGCCCCAGGAAATACAATCGCATCCACCTTGTGAAGTGAAGATTTTCAACGCAGCAGACGCGTCAGAATGCAAACAATTCCTCATCACCCTCACAGAATCAAGGTTCCACCATCTAGGAGACACAAATAATTGGTTAGCTATAATCCCAGAAAAAAAGAGTATTACGTTTGACTGTCAAGATCAGCATGAAGTAAAACAACTCAAGGGTACTTATATTATGGAAGTTCCCTTAGGATGTAAAATCAAAACTGTTATAGAAACCATAATAAACAGAGAAAGTGTTATTCAAGGACAACCAACATTATTCCCAAAAATAAGTTTGGAGAATGATACGTTACCAACATTAACATCAGAAATAAACTTAGAAGATATAAGCCTTGAACACTACTCAGAAGCTATACGTCATCTGTCACTAGAACAAACTCAGTTCAACAACGAAATTTCCTATACTCCTAGTGTTTGGACAATATTATTGTATACCCTGATAATTGGCGTAATAGCCACTATAATCTACAAGAAATTCCGCCCAAGGGATAATCCAGATTCCAGTTCAAGTACACAAGTTCCAGTAGTCCAACTCCCTCGTCTACCCTCATGAGTTGGAGCTTCGGGGGGAGGAATTACCTCAACGCATCCTGATGACAACGCAGTGTAAACGCCAAGTCAGCAGAGTGCGGAACCGAGGACATAAAAACAGTTGTAAAGAGTTTTTTGTTGTTGTTGTTAATTTGAATTTGAAGTAAACGTAATAATTGTTAGAGAATATATTTGTAACTCGAAAATAAAGTTTTTGAAAATAGAATTTAATGCTTGAAGCAGTTAATTTGCGCATGTTAAATCACTACACTTTGCAATCGTTAGATTTTACACAAAGAATCAACAGTAAACTAGAAAACAGGCAAGGGAAATGTGAGTGTTCAGTTAGCGCAAAGGCACATTTTCCATAAAAGTCGTACTCTAATAAATCGAATGACAGCTGATGACAGCTGTCAAGTCTCGGAAAAAAAATTGGTCTAACGCCTACTAATACTATTATGTCCTTATCAATATTGATGCTTAAATTATTCGCAATTTCTGAAGTGACCTCAATTTTTTGCTCGCCAGTATATTTCAAGATATTTCGAACGAAATTAAATTTAATTTTAAAAAATTTAACTAATAAAAATATAACAGTAAGAAGGTAGGCAATACATTATACCTCTAGATTCAACAGTGATTGCATATTGTTACGAACTCGCACACCGGAGCAGATACTAAGTACGGCCCTGTAACCTTATGTTAACGGAGTTGAGAAAAAGGCGAGCGCGCCGAATTCTGAGAAGGTCTATTGGGATCTATTGTGAACCGTCCTTTCTAAACATGTTCTCGAAAGGCATTTTAAGAAATATCGCGAAAGGCATGTCCCGTCCCGAATGTTCTAGTAAAGAAAGTTTTTGATATAAATACAGGACCGATCAGCGGATGAGTTCAGTTTATAATTTGCCATAGTGAGTTAAACAGTAATGAAGTGAATATAAAAGTGTTACAAATTAATAAGTTAGTGTGCATATAAATTAAATTTAAGTGACTAGTTAAGTACATATAAATTAGTGTTAGTGAGTTAGTGTTTAAATAAATTAGTAAGTAGCAATACCAAGTGTTTAAAATTTATCCCACCCGTTTATTGTTTGAATAAATAACAAAATCATTACAATATTTAAGTACCTACCTACTTTTTTGTGAAAATAGTAGACTATGAAATTAATGAAACGCCATTATTAAATTTTTAGCTAATAAAAAAGTTGTCTGTTTATGAATAGCTATTTGAAAAATGGATAGTGACAGTGAATTTTCAAGCACACGTTTAGATATAGCAGATTTTGCTAAGAATATTACTCTTAATCTTCTGCCAACTAAATCCAGAGGTAAATACGAAAAACAATACAATATTTTCATGGATTGGTGCCGCTAAAAGGAAATTAAAAAATATTCGGAGAATGTATTGCTGACTTATTTTGGCGAAAAATCCAAAACTCTGAAATCTTCAACCTTGTGGTCACAATATTCGATGCTTCGAAGCACCTTGCAAGTAAAAAATGATATAAACATCAGTAGATACACTAAACTGATTGCAGTTTTGAAGTAAGAAGCATTGGGTTACAAAGCAAAGAAGTCACAAACATTTTCAAAGGAACAAGTGGAGAGCTTTATTAGATTTGCACCTGACGATGAACATTTGCTGAGAAAGGTACAAACGTTCTACTATTTATTTTATTCTGATACAGAATTTCTCAGAATATAGTTTTTAGGTGATCTTAATCATGGGTATCGCTGGTACATGCCGTAGGGATGAATTAATCAACATTGAATTGAAGGATATAGATGATAGAGAATCATTTCTAGTGGTCCGAATCCCCGATTCGAAAACGAATCTAAGTAGTACATTCACGATAATTAATAGTGCCGATAACATTATTCAGCGCTCATTTTTACGATACTCCAAAAGTAAATGCTTCAGTAAGGTGATTGGTATTAAGAGCGTGGGCGAAATACCAAGCGAAATAGCCAGTTTCTTCAAATTTCCCGATAAAAATTTATTTACTGGTCATTGCTTTCGACGAAAGTCGGCGACATTATTAGTAAATGGTGGAGGCGAATTAATTCAGCTTAAAAAACATGGTGGGTGGAAAAGTAGTAATGTGGCTGAAGGATATATCGCCAAATCCATTAGCAATAAAATAGATACCTTCCAAAAAAATTCTGGGAACGCAGCAATACCAAATAGCGAAGAACTTTCGATTCCTTCTATATGTGATATAGCAGAAAAAGATTCAGAAGATATTCCGCTACCTCCGACTTCTTCAGGTCCTGGGATAAATATTAAAAATTGCCAAAACTGTACATTCAACTTTGATATTGTAGGCAATATATAAAAATAATAAGTAATTGTTACATGTTTTCAACATCACATTATAATAAAGTGTATTTTTCATGTTATTTTCTGGTTATTTGTCAAAAAATAATGTGATCGTAGAAAAAATCTTGTGTGCAATTTAAGCAAAAAGTGAGTTGCCGCTTTCAGCGGGCAACTCTCTGCCTCAAGCGGCAAAGTATCACTTTCCGCTCTTAATACACAAATAGCTATTTTCTGTAAACCGAAAATTCCCACCTAAATCTCGAAGATTCTATTATTGGTTGGTAAAACTGATTTCAAATATTGATTTAGCAGTCATTCATGCTTATGTGCCTCAGGGACATTCATTAAGGTATTATTTCTGAAGTTTAATAGTGATAATAAAGACAATTGATAGGTACTAGTTAATTATAACGTGTTATCAAAATAAACAATGCACTTTTTCCACTACTAGCTGTGAAGTTGACAGTTATTGCGTCTTCTAGCAAACCAAGAAGCAAAATATCTCTATTAGTGGTTAATAATATTTTCTATTGTTAACCTAGGTCAATAATGAACAAATTCAAATGTTTTCAGAATCCAGGGATAATAGCTTGACAAAAACTAGTGCAACATAATTTTGTATACCCAGGAGATTGTCTGTAACATATTTACTGCTTGAAATTACCTAACAAGGTAAAATTATTTCAATAAAACTGCCATTAGCTTAAAATTCGCGCTCATCCGAAAACTTCTGATGACATAAGGAGTGCGTTAATAATATATGCATGGGTTATAGTATTTCCATTTGTATCAATTATGTTACTATCATCTAATAACACAAGAATTAGATTGTACCTATCTAGCCATAATTTCAATATTAATGTTTTCCAAAAAAATTATCGTTCAGCAGATACACGTTAACCATTATTATTTGTGGCTCAGTGAGCATTCATCAAAGGTTAAGTTATAAGTTATGTTTTATGAACGCTACTGTTGTCTACAAATAAGTTCTATTAGTGGAAATGTCAATCTGTATAAGACTACTTGCTTATCGTTTTATTAGTGGAAAGGCGAATTTACATTACTGCGCTACTCGATTTTTACAAGAAAACTTTCAATCTTTGTCTTAAATTTGGCTAGTAGTGGAAAAATTGTATATACACCACGGTTGTGAAGACATTTATAGGCCTCGCACCTTCCCAGCATACACAAATGTATATGTTACATAAAAATATATAACAAAGGAGGAATTATTTTTATATAAAACGTTTATATATTTCTTATGTAGCATTTATGTAACAAAATCTTTATAAATTTTGTTATATATTCTCAATATTTATATTATAAAATGTTTTATATATTGGATATATCTAATTTTATATGTATTCAAGATGTAAATTCTGCTACATAGATATGAAAATTTTTTATATATATTTATCATGTAAAATTTGCTACATAAAATATTTTATATATTTCATATGTATTTCTTACGAACCTGTCTTTCTAAAGAAAAAGAAGAATGCTCTTCAATATTATAACCTTCAAATTGTCACGAGTCGATCTACCCACATAACTGCAAGTATACTAACGTTTTAAAAGGTTTTTCTTTAGTTTTGTCTGTGTGTTTGTTTTTAGTTTTGTTTGTAGAGGAATAGAGAACACATCATGTAAGTGATATTATTGGAACGAAGTTCCTTATCGCGCGTTGTGAAAGGAGGCTAGACGGAAAAAATTCTTACGAAAAGATGTCACGACAATTTTTGAAGCTATTGTAAGCTGTGCGGCGTGCGCATGTTTCTCCAACCAAGTCATACGATTTATAATCTCCACATTTTGTGTGTTTAGCAAGTGTACGCGTCATAATTTCAATAAATTCAAAAACAAATCATATTTTAATATTACTTAGTATAGTTTTTTGTCTTTATTATGTTAATTAATTGTTGAGATTGTCTACAACAAAAATTGAAATAATATACTTCAGTTGCTTGCTGAATAATGAATAATACTTTTGAAATTTCCTAAACATACTCTCGGTAGTATAGTGATCAGTATCCCCGCCTGTCACGCGGGAGACCGGGGTTCGATTCCCCGCCGGGGAGGAATTTTTATTTTCTGAAAAATTCTTTTTTTTGCTTTTTGGAACGAAGTGAAGTGAAGTGAAAGGGGGCTAGACGGAAAAAATTCTTACGAAAAGTTGTCACGACACTTTTTGCTATGTAAGCTATTGTAAGCTGTGCGGCGTGCGCATGTTTCTCTGTCTGTTACCACAAGCCAATTATTACGAAAATTGAGCCTACTGATTAAGTTCATATAACATTATATTTGTTAATAATGAAAAAAATATTATTATAACTTAAAAAAAAAATTATTACAATTCCTTCACAAATTAATCGAAAGGAACTTCGTTCCATCCGGGTGTCCCTTGACTCCTCTCAACTTTTTTATTACTATTTTCAACAGGCAAAGGACATCACCGATGAAGTCGTTCATTCAACTGTCGTTTACAAAAGATTATTTAACAAACGTATTAAAAAGGTTAACTATATTAAAATATACAATAAACTAAACAATTACAAATCACATTATACCTATCTCACTAAAGTACTTTGAAGATAATATTTTCGTTTTAACTTACAACTAGACATAATTTAACAATAATTCTCTCTGTAAGGAGTCGTTAATCCGAAACAAATACCGCAGCTCAGGTATGCACATAGGGCTCAAGTAGAGTTTGTAATAATATCAAATAAAATACACATCTTTAATCCTCTGACGACAGGTAGTGAGTCAAGATAAAATATCTTGAAATGGATTAATTATCACTTATCTGTTGATTTTTATTTATATTCGAATACTTAGATTAATATATATTATGAATTTTAGGCAAAATAACTGTTTAAAACGAAAAAAATTGAAAGACTTCTGTGATTTATTAATAAGACAGAAAAACAATATGTAGTACAATCTTAAAATGGTGACGGTGAACCAGAAATACATAATTGTTAGGACATAGAAATAACTACAAAATGAGGAATTTAAAATCAATTAAGTTATTTCAAGGTATTGTTACTATATGATTTGTTTATTCAATATAATTAATATATACCTACATTCTTAGAAACGTTACTGAAACAGTTTAATATGACATGCACTGATTTTGATCAAATCACCTTGGTGTGGATAAGGTTAAGTATAGAAACTCCAGAGGGAAAAAAAGAGCGTAACCCTTCAAAGTAATGGATAATATCCCTTAATATTGCTCACTCGCTTACAAGTGGACCTCGAAAAGTCTTCTAAGAGAATATTTTTCATGGTTAATTATTGTTTTGTTTTTGAATATTCATTTGTTTTGCATTATTTTTTTTATATTTTATTATCATTTAGTTTTTGAATATTTTTAGTTTTGCAATATTTTTTTTCATTAGATGTTTTGTTTTTAGTTTTTTTTATGCTAATAAAATAAATGTACTTATATGCATCTATTTGCTGTTTTTTTTTCTTTTTTTAGTGACAAGCTACTGAATTCCAAAGATAGATAAATACCATTTACAATATATAAATATTAAATTGTATTAACTTGCTTTAAGTTTGAAATACTCATAGGGTAGGTATTGGATAATATAGTAACAATAGTTTCTTAATCTTTTAGCCATCAACACTACTAAAAATATTGTATTTCGTTTCATCTATGAAAAATAATGTTTTAACAGATTTTTCTGAATTTTTTCATAGATCCAATGAAATAAAATATTTTAGGTAAGGGGCGAGGCAAAAGAAAAATTAGGTAACTTTTGTTACATCTATATTATGTAATATTTAGTACATAAATATTCTCTAGATATTATCTCATTTTTACATATATATAACATAGTAATTTGGAGATATTTGATATATAATTTATAATATGTATTTCTTATATCATTATTGTTCTCTAGCTGTGCCGGCCTTTGTCAGTATTCAATACATAAATATTATCTAGTTGTGACTTCAGTTTTATATAACTGTGACTTTTATATTTCAAAAAATATGTAACGTATATGTATTCAATATGTTTTTGTGTTTGCTGGGTTATTTGGCTCGAGGCAAAGCCCCTCGCGAAATAATCTTGGTGCTCGGTCAATAATAACAGTCTTCACCCAGATAGCAAAATTTGATTCATAGAACATTCATAGAATGTTCCACAAGAATGATGGAATATTCAGTGAATCTCTGATATATATATTCTTCATAAAATATTCCTAGGATTAACACTTTGTTCCGTCCCCACAATATTCGATGGATATACTGCGAGAATATTCCATGAATATCCTAGATATTCTGTGAACATCATATATATATATATATATATATATATATATATATATATATATATATATATATATATATATATATATATATTCCATAAGATGCATTCGAAGGATATTTTCAAGGAATATACAACGCATATTCCTGATATTACTGGAATATTCAAACTGACACATTCGGGGATCACTCCAAGGGAATATAGCATGAATATCCCAGATGTTCTTTGAATGGTCCATGAATATTCAGATTGGCATGTTTAAGGGTATATTTCAGATATTCTTTCAATGTTCTCCTGGCCATATTTGAAGAATGTACATTTTACACTACAGGAATATTTCATGTAAATTGACTCAACTAATAAGGGAAATTATATGGAAGGACATATAAAAACCTAATATTAATTAATTATTTATTTCCAATACATCATTTCCTTCATACGTTCATTTTTTCATACGTTCTTTGGCTTTCGCTAACCATTTGCTAATTGCCACTTCAATGTCCTTGGAAGTAGTTTCAGGGTGTTGTTTTAAGACAGATTCTAAAAAAAAATTGTTATAGTTTTTGTGTTTGGATTAAATATTATTCCCAGTCCGATGTCAATAATAAGTATAAGTAAACTTTATAAAGTTAAAATTTGAAATAATCTATAAGTTGTTATCAATACTTTTGCAATACACATAAAATTGTTAGTTATCACTTTCATGTAATTCAAATTGACCTAGTCCATTATAATAGAATACTCTGTGAGTTAATTCTATATATAACAAGGCTTCAATATATATTATTCAATTACTGCACAATAGTGCTTTATCATTTTTGATAAACTTGTCTTAACAATTTGATTTATTTCTACACAAAACTGTCAACAACAAAATACTCACTTATTATGGCAGTGCATATTTGAGTTTTATTAAATGAGTTTTTCCCTTTATGGCCTTGAAAGCTGTACAATACTGCTAACGCATCTTTAAAGATTTTTTTCAAAGATCTCCTAACACTTTCTTTGTAATCTAATCCTCCTACCTGGCATATGTAAAGAACCTGCAGACAAATTTATTTATTAGATTTCTCATGAAATAGTCTTGTATAGGAATGTTATAGGTATATATAAGAACATCACTCACAAATTTATCTAGATTGGAAGCAGTTTGTAGATGCTTTTCCAGTTCTTCTACGTCTGCTATGGTAAATAGAGGCACTTTCTTATTAATATCATTATCAGATGTAATCTCACTTAGATCTGCATTTTTCTGTTGGTCTCTGATAATAGTGGACAGTTCATCTACTTTCCGGTCAATTTCATTGATTTTCTCTTCTTGTATTTCCAAGATTCTTTTAATTTTTATTAACTATGATATTGTAGTTTCTACAGCAGTATTATCTAGAACAGTGATCCGCAACCTTTCCTCATCTGAGGCACACCAAACTGCTCCCTAGAATTTCGTGGCACACCAAAATCTAAAATATATTTATAGCAGTGGCGTAGCTAGGTCGGGGGTCACTTCACTCCATTTATACTAATTATTTATGGATGTTCAAACTACCTTAGTTTTTTTTATTGTTTTAAAATGTGAAGAAGCCCCTTTCAGATTTGGGGCATCAAAATTTTCACTCAGGACATAATACATATTTTTTTTTATTTTTTTTATTATTCAGATAGAATGAAAAATACAAATAGGTACATACATGAGAACAATACTAAATACTAGGTAGGACAGGTAGGTATACTAAATTTACTTCTGTTGACACGTCAATAGTAATAAATATTTTGACATGATGATGACTGATTAATGTGATACCTGCGCTTGCTTCGTTGAACACAAAAGTTTTACATTCGGCTCAATTTTAGACAGCGCAACTCTTATTTCTTGGTCAAGATCTTTTAAGCATGACCGTTTATCATTTTTAATTAATACAAGCGTTTAAAAACTTTGCTCACATAAATATGTTGTGGAAAACGGAAGAAGTGTGAAGATGGCCTTGTCGGAGATGCGTGGATATTCTGTCTTGATGGAAATCCAGGAAACATCTAACGGAACTTCGTCGAATTTAAGTTTTAGGGTCATATCATTACTTAATTCTGTGAACTCCTCTCGAGTTTGCAATGGCAGTGCTTCCGTGGAACTTATTGCATTGGTTGCGAAAGGATTTCGAATCCAATTGTATTGTTCCGTGTTGATAGAATGGAAATAGTATTCAAATTTTTGTTGAAGCATACTTAAATGTTGTTGGGCCAAATCCACAATCAACTGCTTGTTTTCGATCGTACTGTGGTTGGTCCTATGATACATTTCTAGACATCCTTTTTGCAACTGTTTCTGCCAAAGTTCAAGTTTCTTTTTGAACCCTTGTAATTTATCGGAGCACGTCAATATATTTTCATTCCGTCCTTGCATTTTTTTATTAAGTTCATTCAGATGTTCGAATATATCAGCCATGTATGCAAGTTTGGCTATCCAGTATTCATCATGAAGGTGCTGGCATAGATCGTACATATCTTGACTTGAAAGAAACTCACGCACTTCGTAGCGAAGTTCAAACAGTCGAGCTAAAACTTTTCCCCGGAATAACCAACGAACTTCTGTATAAAACAGTAAGAATTCATGTTCGCTTCCCATTTCTTCACAGAGTATTCCAAAGATTCGCGAATTTAAGGCTCTCGATTTAATTATGTTTATGATCTTAATACATTCATTCATTGTGATCGAAAGCTGTTCGGGCAAATTTTTGACCATCAATGCTTCTCGATGTATGCGGCAATGTGTAATTTGTATTGACGGATTTTTTTGTTTTACACAAGATACAAAACCTTTCTTACTGCCCATCATTGCAGCAGCATCTGTACAAATAGCAACGCAATTGGTCCACTGAATATTATGTATTTTAAAAAAAATATCAGTTACTTGGAAAATTTGTTCACCGGTAGTTCTCTCTGGAACCTCCTTACAAAATAAATAATGTTCTTTAATAGAGTCCTCGTCAACGAAACGTACAATAGCCATCAGTTGTGCTTTATTTTTAATATCGGTTGATTCGTCGATTTGAAGCGCAAAAATTCCAGCCGAAATGATTTTTTCAATTAGTGTTCCCAAAATATCACTTGACATATCTTGGATACGTCTTTTAACAGTATCGGCCGACAAAGAAACTTTACTCACGTCCTTAACTTCGTTTGGCCCAAGCATAAGTCTAACAATTTCCATGCATGCTGGTTTAATAAGCGTTTCACCGATAGTGTGCGGTTTTTTTGTTGTGCAATTAATTTTGCAACAAGGTAGCTTGCTTCGAATACCTTTTCAGAAACCGTAACCGCCGATTTCATAAACTGCTTTCGTTTCTTATTTTGATCCAAGCGCCGTTGGAAAAATTGAATGTCTTTTTTGACGCAACTGGGATGATTTGTGATCAAATGACGGTTTAGTTTGCTGGGTACCATTGCTTCATTTGACAACTGTTCACCGCAAATGACGCATTCAGGCTTTGGAGCCGCTTCGTCGCCACACCAAGTGAAACCATATCGAAGGTAGTCTTGATTGTACTTCCTTTTCAGCACCTTTTTTGCTCTTTTTGCAGCACTTATGCTGGAGCTTGTGCTAGGTTCTTCGTCATCTGCTCGTGATTTCAGCAAAAATTTATCCATATTTGAAGCACTATAGTTATTTATAAAAGTAGATACTGCAACAAAACTTAGTCCAGTTTAATTTAATTTATTTAGACAAAATATGGCCAACAACGTAAAAAAGAAAACAGGAACTCTAAAAATAACACTTAACTAATTATAACTAATTTATATTCACTTATTTATAAGGCACAAGAATTTATTTATATAGCAATTCACTATTTATTTCACTCTACGATTTATTTGTTTGCCCGCGTATTTATCTGATTCACTTGACTATTCGACTCTCTCTGAGTCTCTGAGCGACGACAGGCGCGCTTATATAGGCAGCGGCGATGTTGAGGAAAACATCGAGTCGCGCCTCGAACGGCACGGATGTTTCTAGTTTAGTCGCCTTCGAGAATCAAGCCGCCGCGCCGCGCCGATAGACGGATAGACGTTTACCATCGGCGCTGTTGTCAGATTGCTTTATTTTTCGCGGGTCTCGCTACAATACGAATCTGATTCGTATTGTCTGAAAGGACGGCACACCTCAAGTCGGCTTACGGCACACCAGTGTGCCGCGGCACACCGGTTGCGGAGCACTGATAAAGAACAAACAAAAATATGAATTTTAATTTAATTTTCTCGTTAAACTTTTTGTAATGACTTTCTAAACCTTGTTGTATACCAATGTGACAGTAATGCCCATGAGTTACGTTTCTCGTAATAGTACACTTTGGAGCGTATAAGAAGGTTCTTGGATCACGAGGCAATTTAGAGAGATTATGACTTTCTTCTGAAGATAAGGATTGTAAAATATCTAACAATGCTTTAAGTGTCGAATGGGGTACCCTATTTGAAACTGCCCAGTCTCTCAATTTGTTTAATCCAGTTGAATTCGTAGGTAAAGATAACTCAGAGTTCAAAATATGGCTTGGAACAGTTTCAAAATAATGAATTGTTTCATTATTAGACCTAAGTATATCTAAATTACTATCTTCACTACTTACATTAATTATTTGATCGCCAATACATTCATCTCAAATATGAAATATCCGAGTAGGATATTTCATTAGAGTCCTGATTATAATTTGATTCACACGTGTTTTCGGGTTTTATTCCCGCATTTTCCCTAACGTATTTTAGAACTCTAATAATTTCCCTATTTGTTTTTAAATAAAAATTACGGTTTCGATTTAACGTCGTACGTTTTCCTGACATTTTATAATAATAAATACCAAAATTTTACTCACCTTAAAAATTCACACTACACGCAAAATTCAGTAAAAAAAGTACGGATGCAAAGATTCAATGATACAGATCATCAGAGATCATATAACTACTATTAAAAAAATATACAAATATAATTGTAAAGTAAATGGATAAATCGATGAAGATGAGTCAAATAATTCAATGCCAGATGTCAATTCTTCCTTCGCGAATTAATGGCCTCTTACTCAGTATGCTTTTAGACGCTACCTTCAAAGAATATTCTGATAATCTTCTACGAAAGAATATTCCTCAAAAGATATTCTTAGGATTTGCCCCTAATCTTATTCTATGGATATTCTATTGGGAACATTCGCAGAATATCTGTTCTGAATATATATATTTACCGGATATTCATGGAATATTTATATTCTTTCTAGGACATTGAGGGAATATCCCAGGAATATTGCGTGCTATGTGGGCACCACCTTGGTGTATAATATACTATTATATTCATTTTTGTTTGAGAATTTGTTTCTAATTTAGATAGAAAATCGTTGTATTCCTATTTTTTGTGATGGGATTTTAGTTTTAGTTAGTTATAGATATTACTGGTACAAACAATATAGCAGGTAGTATTGATTTTTTGTATCATGGTACATGAATAGTTCTAGTAGCTTATGCTGGTGTTTTTCGTACGCTAGCCTGATCCATAACCCTCGGAGGATTCTAAAACAGAGGCTACATTCGCATCTAGTAATCGACTTGAAATTTGTCCGGAAGACATATTACGAAGACCGAATTCATGCACTGGTCTTGCTTTTAATAATTTCGACCGCTTCGTAGACACACGAGGTGGCGATGGTACGTTGCACGATACCGTAGGTATTATTTATCAAAATATTGATGATACTGCTGAAAACAACGATAATGAAAACGAAAATATTGTGCTAGATGTACAACCTGGAGTGGCAACAAAGCGAAGGCGGACTTACGACGCATTAAGTCATGAATTAGAATCTTATGCCAAAAAACCACGATTACTTGAATTATTGAATCCAGTAGACTCACCTGTACCGGATAATTTGGAGGTTTTGAAAAAAATTGATTTTGCATGGATGCTCTCGCACTTGGTAAAGGTAAAAAATATGCCAATGTGGGTAGGATATAATAGTTTAATATACGCCGATAATACTTGCACGCAGAAAGTTTCTTATTTAACTACGATAAATGCTTCGCCAACAAGTAATTCAGTTGTTGTTGAAACTTTGAAACAAAGCCCACAAGCTGCAAAAAAATGTGGTGAAACATATATGCAGGTAACGTACGATCTAGCAATAGCTAAAATGGCATAAAAATACAATGCAGGAAAATACACGTTTCGACAATTTGTTTATCCATGCAGGAACATTTCAAGTGATGATGGCTTTTTTCAAAGCTGTCGGAAAATTAATTGAAAACAGCGGAATAACAAATATTATGATCAATTCAGATTTATTAGCGAGTGGTTCTATTAATGGTTTTATTGAGGGCAAACATTTCAATCGATGCAAAAGGCTGCAACCAATTTTATCTGTAGCTATTCAAATATTTCATTTTGACAGTTTTTCAAATGAAAAAATATCAAATCAAACAACAATGATATCAAAGTATTTTTAGAAGCATTTAAAAATAGACGCTCAGAACAACCAACTAAACAGCAACCTTATTTGAATCGGTTATTTGATGAATACGAAGAATTTAAACGGAAAACAATGAATGGCGATCATGGCAAAACTCCTCAATATTATATGATTTATGTTCAACTAATAGATTATTATTTTATGCTTAACACCGCAATCCGCACATCGGACCTACAGTTATTTCAGTATGTTTTACCGAAAATGACGAACATTTTTTTTATATTTGATCATCCAAATTATTCTCGCTATCTAGTAAAATATCTCGATAATTAGTTGAACGTGGATGACACGCACCCAGGATTAAAAGTACAGCTTGAGAAAGGCATTGGCGTTAAGCGGACAGACAAAAAGTTCTCGAAACAACCTGTGGATTTGACACTAGAACAAACCATCAATGCAGACGCCGCTAATAAATTAACGGGGATCGTTTATACTACAAATTCCATGCTGTGAGAAGTAGTCCGGAAATCTAGAAATGAAAAACAGTTTCATAATCAAGTAGCGATAGTATGCACTATCAAAACTTCGCGAGCGGAGAGCACAACACTTCGCGTAGGTTTGGCGACACTAGTTTTAAGCGGTTTCACCCAAAAAAAAAGAAATTCTACACTGCCTACTACGATGGCAGTGAACCAAAAAATAAACTTACAGTCTCGGCACTAAAACAGTACAAACGGTTCCACTCAAAACGAAAAGGAAATTCTACACTGCTTACCACGACGACAGTGAACAAAAAACTTCCAGTCACGGTACTGAAACAGTACTAGGGTCCGCTGCAGGGCGGTAAATACACTTTGCAATAGCGACCTTAGTCGTTGGGTAGGTACACTCGTCACCAACGGCGCGGATCGGAGCCGGTGAGCCGGAACGGACGGCTCCTATTGACCCATTCGGTCGGCCAAGGATGATCATTGGGTTGTCGGCATGCGAAATTAATCACAAGCTGCCGTTCAGATTGCCGAGCAACCATTAGGGAATGGGCAGCCGGGGCGGTTGTTTGCGGAAATGCCGGTTCAAAACCATACTGGGTGTCGGTGTCCAGTCTTCTTCTTCGGGTGGTATGAATATTTCCCTTCGGACAACAGTCTCCAGCGTAACCGTTTCCAGATACGTGCCGGGTTCAGGACCGGGAGGTGATGGCGGCGGCGTGTTGCCCGGTATATAAATAGTTCCAGGGCCATCAGGTCTTCTGGAGAGGTAGGCTCGACATTCTGTATCCATTCGTCGGGGATAACAAAGTCTGACACGTCTTCCCATGGTAGTGAATATTCTTCGGAGGACAGGGAGATTATTGGGG
This sequence comes from Galeruca laticollis, assembly GCA_963921935.1. Taxonomy (NCBI): domain Eukaryota; kingdom Metazoa; phylum Arthropoda; class Insecta; order Coleoptera; family Chrysomelidae; genus Galeruca; species Galeruca laticollis. Next base: position 12,003,143 of record OY998181.1, read on the forward strand.
AAGTCGAAGGGTCAGGATGGGGCAGGGCTGCGGGGGGGCTACAGGGACGGTCTGACTACAAAATGTCGGGGAAGCTGCGGGGGAGGTTAAATCTATTATCTCCTCGGTCGGTTGGTGGTGCTCGGGGTCCCAGGAAAGTAAGGGATCGTTCTCTTGAGGCGGGGAATCACGTCTCGATCTCATCCTGAAAAATCCTGATCACTAGCGTTTCGCTGAAATCGGTTTCAAGTCTATAATATGTATACGGTTATAACGCTTCCCTTGTGCATCTCTCAAATCGTACGCAACGGGAGATAAAACTTTCACTACTTTATACGGACCGGAAAATTTGGGGGCAAGTTTCGCGGCCACATGATCTGCGGCAGATGACAGGGTATGTTCTTTTTTCATTACTAAATCCCCTACTTTACATCTCCAGTCACGGTGGCGTAGATTTTAATATCGGCTTTGTGTCGTAAAGACTATGAACAGATTAAGCCGGACTAAATCGAAACACTCTTGTAATTTGTTCAAGCTAAGTAAGTACTGTTCAGAGACTTTATTTTCGGTATTTCCAGCATCAGTGAGTGTTTTTGATTCTTTATCGGTATTTCCAGCGTCTTTGGGTGTTTCGGATTCTTCAGTCGTCTGATTTTGTTCCACTTCTCGGCGTAGAGTATTCGGGACGTCGAGATCTCTTCCGAAATTGAGAAAGGCGGGTGAAAAGCCGGTAGAGTTGTGCTTAGAGTTATTAATGGCAAAATTCAGGTCGGATATTCTCAGATCCCAGTCTCGGTGGTCTTGTTCGCAATATTGAGCTATCATGGTCTTTAATGTACGGTTAGCTCTTTCAACGGGATTAGCTTGTGGTGTATACGGTGGGGTGAATCGATGGCATATTCCCAAGCCTTTCAACATTTCCTTGAAGAGCTTATTATCGTATTGTGTCCCATTGTCTGATAATACGGTGCGTGGACATCCAAACGTGGTCAGAACTTCTTAGTGAAAAGCGTTAGTCATCGAGCTAGCGATCGCTTTTCTGATCGGTTCACACTGTACCCATTTTGTGAAACGGTCCTGGAACGTGACTATGTAGCAGTTCCCTTTTTTACTGCGCGGCAGTGGTCCAACGATATCGGTACTAACAGTTTCCCATGGACGTCGGTTCCGGGACGATTACGTTTTCCCAGCTAACTGTTGTTGAGACGGTTTGTACATTAAGCATTGCAAACAGCCACGGACGTACCTGGTTATGTCCCTGAACATTCCTGGCCAGTAGTACATCTTAGCAATCTTCGCTATTGTTTTTGCAATCCCTAAGTGTCCGGCGGTAGGGGCATCGTGATTTTCCTGTAAAATACGGGATCTTTGTGACTTCGTCATACATAGCTTCCACGGGTCAGACAGTTCAGGCTCACTCAGATCATTCAGGTCCCAAAAATGTCGGTACAGTCGTCCTTCCTTGATGCAGTAATCCGGAAATTTAGCTGGGTCTCTTAGCACATCCTCTTCCTTGTTTCGGTACCAGGAACATTCCTCTGGAATATCGGCTATGCACACTTCCGCTGATAGCTCAGGAGTGTCCGGCAGCGGGTTCCTAGACAGTGCATCGGCCACTCGATTCATGGCACCTCGTCGGTATTGGATCTCGAAATCTTATTGTTGCAAAAAGATGCCCCAGCGGGCTAGACGGCCAGACGGACTAGATATAGAATGCAGCCATCTTAAGTATTGATGGTCAGTTAACACCGTGGAATGATATCCCTCCAGATAGGGGCGCATCTTATCAATCCCCCATACTATAGCAAGACACTCTTTTTCGGTCACTGAATAGTTCTTTTCGGCTGGACTTGAGGTTCGGCTCGCGTAAGCTATCACATGTTCATTCCCATCTATCTTTTGTATCAGAGCCACCCCTAAACCGTGTTCGGGCGCATCGGTCTGCAGCGAAAACGGTAAACTGAAATCCGGGCAACTTAGTACAGGCGCTTCAGACAGACATATCTTGATTTTAGCGAAAGCACTCTCCTGCTCTTCAGTCCATTTCCAACGGTGCGCCTTACGGAGTAACTTGGTTAGCGGAGCTACTGTCTGAGAAAACGCGTGCACAAATCGGCGGTACCAGCAGTCTACTCCTAAAAATCTTCGTAGTTCTCGGACGTTTCTTGGCGCTGCAAACTTCAAAATACTTTCCACTTTTTCGGGATCGGTACGGATACCTTCTCCGGTAATGACATGGCCTAGATATTTCATCGACGGTAGGCAGAAATGACATTTTCCTGCATTGATTTTCAACTTGGCTTCTCGGAGACGGCGTAAAACCTCAGCTAGATTTTGTAGATGTTCTTCAAACGTTTCCCCTAAAACGATAATGTCATCCAAATATGCGATCCAAGTCAGGACCGATAATTCGATCTACTAGGCGTTGAAATGTGGCGGGCGCTGAATGTAGACCAAACGGCATAACTGTGAAATGGAAAAGTCCACGTCCTGGTACTGTAAAGGTAGTGATGGGTTTGCTTGCTGGAGCTAATGGGACTTGCCAATATCCACTCTTCAGATCTAAACTAGAGATATACTTTGCGCGTCGCAATTTGTCCAGAATAGCATTCATGAATGGAAGAGGGTAGGCGTCCTTCCTTGTGACCTCATTGACTTTTCGAAAGTCAATACAGAAACGGTTCTTCCCATCCTTCTTCTTGAAGATAACCACCGGAGAACTCCACGGACTGTTTGAGGGTTCGATTACCCCTTCTTTCAACATCAGATCCACCTCGGTGTTACAAATCTCTTGCATCTTTGGATTCTGTGGACGGTGCCGTTGCTTGATCGGGGTTGAGTGCAAGAGGCGAATCTCGTGATGGACTAGGTCTGTCGGTCCTTAAACTTTCTCGAATTTCGGTAATTCCATGTCTAGGAATTTCCTCAGCGTTTTCTCTTCTGTTTCAGTCAAATCTCTGTCTTGTAACGGTGTTATAGCTTCTAGAGGACATTCTTCTCTAACTTACTCCTTATTCTCGTCATATTCTTCTAAATCAGACCGGGATAAGCCGGTGAATGTCCTGAGTTTGTGACAGTCAGTAATCTTATCAGTCTTAACGTCTTCGCAGATTTTTCCATCAGTGGATCCTAGAGGATATTCAGAACTAGATCTCCCTCTATCACCAGGGGCCCTTCCCAGGCTGACGGGAAGATATCGGTTAATATCCTATCAGTTTTTCCTGGAGGATGTTTAGTACTAGATCCCCTTTCATCACCTTGGTTTCCTTCCAAGGCTGACTGGGAGATATTGGTCGACATCCCATCAGTTTACTCTAGAGGGTATTTCGTGTTATAACAGTCCATATCCTTATCAGTTTTTCCTAGAGGATATTCAGTACTAGATCTCCTATCACCTTGGTTTCCTTCCATGGCTGACTGGGAGTATCGGTCAATATCCTATCAGTTTTTTCCAGAGGGTATTTCGTGTTATAACAGTCCATATCCTCATCAGTTTTTACATCTTCAAAGATTTTACTAGCAGTGTCCAGTTCTAGAGGAGTTTTCGCATCAGATCATCTTTCCTTCTCCGGGATATCTCCAGATGTCCTTCTAGTGGGGTCGATAACAGAAAAATTTGTTGTAGCAGAGCCAGCAACAGGCAGACTCTCTCTAGCAGTTTCGGCAACCATACCATTTGGTCTAGTGGTATCAGCAACCATACAGTTTGTTTTAGTGGTATCAGCAATCATACAATTTGTTTTAGCGGTATCAGCAATAATCATTTCGCATGACAACCCAGGATTGTTCTCTCCTGGCGGTGGCATTACTACGTCTATAATTCCTATGGGAGAGAACATTGTATCTGGCTCTTGACAGTTAACTAGCTTTCCGTCCTGGTAAATCTTCCCTGTACCTAGTTCTAAGCAGAAATTATACTTCTTCATTATATAAAGACCAAGAACCATATCAGCGACTAAACCTGGAAAATGCTCCAACGGTTCCTCCATGGTGACGTCATTTACCATAAGCTGCAGATCATAGATGTCTGTGATAGAAACGTGCTCTTGTCGAATGACTGACCGCTTTCGTTGGTAAAATTGCTTCGCTACCGAATCACCCACGTACGATCTGATAGCTCAATGTCCAGCAAGGCTTTATACTTGAAGTCTTCCATTTGGACGTCAATTTGGGGTCGCGGATCTGACGGTTCGTAAGTCGGATGTTCTTGAGAGGCTAAAAGATTAGGAAACTGTGACGGCCTCCCTTCGGGACAGTTTCGGTTTAGTTTTCCTGCTTCGAGCATGAACAGTCTCTGGTACGGACTCCTTCCTTACGGCAGCGGGAACAGAATATTTTCGGCTGGTTTTTACAGTTTGTTCGGACGTGGCCTGTCTCACCACAGCGCCAACACAGTGTACTAGAATTACTCGGTATATGTCCTCGACTGACTGGATCAACTGGGCAAGAGCTACTGGTACTAGCTATGGGTTCTCGGGGTGGGCTTGATGTATTAGCTGGTTGAAAACGTCCATTTGTCCCTCTTTGCCATCCACTGGTGCTTGGAGTTACTTTCGTTGCAACTCGTATTCCTTCACCTCTTGGCAAAAAGAAGTAAAATCTTTGAAGTCAGCTTCACGAATCTGCTGTCGGTATTCTGGTAGCAGGTTACGATATAACCAAGCCAACTGTTGTTCGTCAGATAACTTCCCATGTCTATGCATCAAGGTTTGCAGATCAGTGATGTATGCCGACACTGCCTCGCTTCTCCTTTGCAGACGCTTGCTAATTTCCGCTTCTAGGTCCACCTCGTAATTAACAGAGTAGAAGAAAGTGCGAAAAGCATTTTAAAACTCATCCCAGTTTTTCCATCAGTGCCGGTTGTTGCGGAACCACAGTGCTGGTTCTCCAGACAGGAACTCAGGTATGACCGGAAGCAAATTATCCTGTTTCTCATTCTAACAGTGCAGATTTCTTCAAGTCGTTCTAAGAAACTTGCCGGATCATCGCGATTTCCAAAAGATACTTTCCAATCGTGGACGTTCAGCGGAGGTGTAACTGCCGGAGTAGTAGTCATGATTACTTCAGAACTCGGGTGTACAGCAACAGATTCCTTCAGAAAACTCACTAGTCGTCTTCGTTGTTCTCTTACAGATCCAGACGAAGATAGTTGTCGCTTATTTAATTCGGCAGAGAGTTCTCCTTTCTTAAGGGTATATACCCAGCCTACAAGCGGCGTGTCTTTAGCTACCTGTTCGTATGTACGGTGTTCGTTATTAACAGAGGAATCACTATCCTCACTAGCTGTCATAAATTCAAAATCCTTAAACCAGTACGGACGGTATATCCGAACAAAACCAAAACCCAGAGAAAGTTGTGGTATTAGTCCACTCTGTACAGTAATCACAATAAAACAAGTCCAGTTTGGTTGATCAACAATAGGGAATTTTAATCAACAACAATTCAATCTATGATTTCAAATAGGCATATGCAACCTAGAAAATACTTTCCCGTATGAAAAAAATATATATAAACAAGGATGCAAATATAAATTTGGAGAAGGTATTCTCTACGATATGTTCTATAAAAAAAACAAAGTCTAAAACCAGATATTTTTCTCTTAATCTATACTAAAAATTTCAATTAAAACGAAATAATAGTTTTCACTTCAAAATATTATTGCTAATAATAAAAGATGATAATTATCGTGGGACAATCGGTACAATAATTATTAAAATATTGGCATGTAACATCTATCAAATTTATTTCACTAACACTAATTACTTTTTAGAAATCCATGAAGTTCCCACAAATAAATAAAAAGCAATTGTTATTGATTGTTATCTAGAACTGGCCCACAAAATAAAACTGGTCTTCTTATCTGATAAAAAATTCAGCCGGCAATATTTATTGTAACTTCAAAATATAAACTTCCACGTCTTTATTCGCTTATAAAAATGAAAGAATTGTTAATAGAAACTTAATTTTCAGAATAAATCAATCACAGGTGGTTTTCGGACTGTTGACCAAAAATGTAATTCCAGTTTTAAGTCGGTTTGAACAATCGTAGTATTTTTCAGGTTCAATGCTTCTGATTTGTACTTTTATATTCAAAATTCACTCAATTTCAAATACAGGGTTATTCCGGTATACAGAACAATATTCTTATTACAGCGGCAGTTGCACGGGTTTCCTTTCTTTTCCGAACAACGCTTGTAGATAAAACAAAACGACGGTTTCTGTTGTGCCCTTTTGCACGCTTTCCTCTATTGCTTAAAAAAACGATTATCCCTTTACAACAAGGGTTTCTGCTCGGGCGCCATTTGTGACGTGCTTTATTTCCTTAAAAGAATCACGGACGTCACTATGACACCCACGGCTTCGGTACTTCCTAGATTTCCTCGGGCGCCAGATTTTTGGGGTGGTTTACTCCACCGAACTCTCGAAAATACGGCGTCGAGAGTTACCAAGGTAGCCACAGATGGAGGTTCAGTAATTCCAGGGGTCTGTTGTTATTGACCTTTCCGGATACGTAGTGTGAAAACAGGCTTTAATTGCTTACCACTATCAGTAAATGAAACTACTCGCTACTGGAGAAATTATAAATTTCAATTCCACAAACAAAATTGAATTTTACATAAATGGGACATTAAACCAATTTTAGTGTTTCACAAAAATATCAAAATCTACTACTAAAGATCTACGTTATTAATAAAACCAAAAGCGGCCTGATACCAAGCAATAAATATTCTAGTTATTTTACAACGGAGGCGAAAAATAACGTGCAGAATTCTACTATAGTATGTACAAAAAGTACGAGGAGTAATAAACCCTAATTAAGTATGCAAAACCTTTACAGGGAGCACCATGAAATTTTTGATAAATCTCTTAGTTTAAATTACATTTATTCCGTAAATCTAAAAACCAGGTAGATCGACCCCGTATTTGTTTCAGTTGTAGCAAAGTTTAGGGTTTATTCTTGTTAAAGGATTAGCAGATAAGCAATAACGCAATGCAGTGGTGTGTATTTTGGGAAAAAAATACGTTTTAAATTATAATATAATAAAAAATGAAAAAAATAATTATTGGAATACATTTATTACTTACATTTTATTCTATATCCGACTCGGAAGAGGAAGAATCGTTGTTGACATTAATAATAATAGGGTCGATTAAATCATCACAAATATTGTCAATTTTCCACATATTTGCCTCTACTTTGATAACATGATCGATACAGTTTGTCCAATTTTCCTTACTCACATGACTTACAGCACTCTCAAACAATTTCACAACATCGTTTATTCTAAAAGTAGTATTTTTTTTTCCAACTTCCCCCTTTACCTGAGCCCATATTAATTCTATGGCATTAAGTTCACAATGATAAGGGGGAAGTCGAAGAACTGATATACCACGAGAAGAAGCCATTTCTTCTACAATGAAGGTTTTGTATTTATTCCTGATCATTTTTGCAAGTCTGTAAAGTTCTTTCCTTAGTGGATCTTTTGGAAACTTAATATTTTTCGAAATAAGCCACTCCAAAAGCTCTGCTTTACGCCAACGACTTGTGGGCAATGCTTCTCGTAACCGTGAATGGTAACTTGCGTTGTCCATAACAATAACAGCCCCTTTTGGAATCAGATCCAACATTTGAACAAACCATTTCTCGAAGACATCCCCATTCATATCTTCGTGATAGTCCCCCGTGCGTTTTGAAATAAAAGTTAATAATCCACCATCAACAAAACCTTCAGAACTTCCAACATGGACAATGATAAGTCTTTTTCCTTTTCCAGATGGTGGCTGCAAACCTAACGACAAACCTTCCACGAATGCCTGCCTTCAGTTTTCAATGTTTTCATCTTGCCAAGATTTGGAAACTGTATATCCAGCATTTATCCATGTTTCCTTCTTAGTAGAAGATTTTCAAATTTTGTTCTCTGGCATGTCGAATGCTTCTTAAATGGTCTCTTCTCCAAAAAACTATTTCCGGTTTATCTATCAAGAGAGATTTTCTATTATGTTTTGTATATCTGAAACCCACATCTTTCAAAAGTTTGCATAATGTCATTCTGGAGAATTTTGGATAGTCCGTATCTTCTTGCACTGATGTCATAATTTTGTCAAGTGTTGGAATTTCCTTTCGTAAGTAAAATCCATGGACTTTACGCCTTAGTCTTTGTTTCAATGACTCATCGATCTCAATTGGTTTTCGGCCTGAAGGAGTTTTAGGGGGTTGAAGAGTTCCATTCTTGCTTTCTTTTAGTAATCTATAAATTGTTGACTTAGCAACACACAACATAACAGCCGTTAATTACACAATATCATCAACACTTGCACTTGGATCCTTGTTTTTCAATGATATATAACAATTCAATATCAGAGTTTTTTCATTTAAAGATAATGGACCTGTTTTTGGTCGTTTATATGGCCCTTGGCTTATCGACATTGTTTGGTACTTGCACAATTAACATTCAACAAATGTTTTAAATATATTCCAACTGTTTACAATATTATGACAACCATACAACTTCATGGAACTTTACTCAAAGAACTAATACTAAGTACTGATTTAATGTACCTACTTTCTTTTAAAATAATACTCCCGATAATGTTTCTAAGAAAACTGGGTTGTTTGGAAAATCCCTCTCAATAATCGAATAATCTGTAAATAGGTGTAATCGTATTAAGCCGATTACAGTAGGCCACTTGCCATTTAAAATTTCTGAGAAAAATTCCCCAAACACTACATATAGGAGTGATACAAATAAAAAATATTATGAATAAACGGGGATATCCGAACTCTGCCACAAAATAAAATTTTACCTGACTTGTATCAATTTGAGGATTACTGAAATGTTCGAACTGTGCGGCAACCATTCAGTTTAATCCTATTAGAGTCATTAGGGTTTATAATAGATAAAATCGGAGGCCCATAGAGTTATGTATATTTCTGAAAGGTTTCAAAGATTTCTTGAATTAAATATTTTGAAGAAATCTTGATTGTTTTGATCGATATTTAGGGGATTAGGGGAAGGATGTTGATGCACTTACACTATTGCCTAAAAATCAGAAAGAAGTATTGAATAGTGTTCGTGAATTACAATTACGAACGAACCGAGAAGAGGAATTTCTATTAACAGCAGACCAGGTATTTAAAATTATTGTGTTCTCCTGTTTTTCCAACCTTAATTTTTTATGTAATTCGGATTGTATTTTGATGGATGGGACTTTTGAATACTGTTCAACTTTTTTTTACCAAATGCTTACCATTCATGGTTTTAAAAACGGCTATTACGTATCTCTTGTTTTTTGTTTGCTACCGGACAAATCAAGTCAAACATATTCAAATTTGTTTTTAATTTTAAGACAAAAATGTAAAGAAGTAGGCTTAAATTTTTAACCTAAAGAAGTCGTAGTAGATTTCGAAGTAAGCATTCATAACGCTATATATGAATGTTTTGGCAGAGATAAAATTCTTTTTGGTTGTAAATTTCATCTCTGTCAAGCTAGGTTTCGTAAGATTCAGGAGTTTCATTTGTTACAAGAGTACAGACAGAAAGGTTCTGTAATTGGCGAATACTTAAAAGTACATTTCGGTATTATGTATCTTAGTCCTGAGGAAGTTGTAGAATTTTTTTATAATGAACTACATTTTTTGCTTTCGAATGACCTCTACCTCTATCACTATTTTTTATTAAAATTAGTACATCCCGTTACCTCTGACCTAAATCGTATATTCTTTAGCATAGCCGCAACTCATTCGCTCAATACAAAATGTACCTTACGGTATACCCTCTTAAATATATTTTGGTACGTCTATGAAATCTACTTAAATGAATGATTTATTACTCCTTGTCCTTTCTATATAGACTATAGTACGTAGCAGGTGAAAACAATACAAAGTTCCTAGTGATAATATGTCAAAATGCACAGAGAAAGCGTTATGGTTGCACTAACAGAGCGTACTAAATCGGTTCCTAGTATTTGTGTACTTATTGAATAAAGCTGAGGAAAATAATCAATTAACTAGTCTCGGCTGCCGGTTTAATCTTGATAGCCACCGGAATTTCTTAGCGATTTCACTAGATTCAACTAAACTAGGTTTTATTGATCAACACAACGGCCTATCGTACGAAATCAAATATTCCAGATAAAGAAAACTACCAGCAGAATGCGAAAACCTCTCCTGGGTATCCCTGCTCGGCTGCGAATACTTTTGAGATGATTTCGTATCCCTTAACTCAAATCTGCCTTAGAGGCCTCTCGAATTGATCCCTGCTCAGCACCCAATCCAGACGACATTTTTCTAAGCAAGTGCAAAATAATTAAATTACCTAACTGTACAACGGCCTATTGGACGGGATTAAATATTCAGATAAAATAGACTCTAAATGTTCTAACTAGGGTTTTACTAACAAAACAACAGCCTATTGTACGAAATCAAATTTTCAGATAAAATAGATTAACAGTAGAATCCGAAAACCTCTCCTTCGTACTCCTGCTCAGCAGCGAATACTTTCGAGATTATTTCGTATCTCTTAAATCAAATCTGCCTTAGAGGCCTCTCGAATTCATCCCTCCTCGGCAGCGAATCCAGACGAGATTTTTCTAAGCAAATGCAAAAGAACTAAATATTCTGAACAGTACAACGGCCTGTCGGGCGGGATTAAATATTCAGATAAAATAGACTCTTAAATGTTTTACTTCGGAATTGTACACAAATACTATGCATTCAAACGTTAAAATTAAAAGCGGCTAAGTGTTGGATGATAATAGTTATTCACAGAACAATTTTATATCCACTTAACTGATTCACAAAAAAACCAGTCACAATATTCGGTGTAAACAAAATGAAATTTGCAAGCCGGAAAAGAAAGAAAAAGCCCCGTTTACCTGGATGCTACGTCCTTTTATTAAATTCTCCGAACCCACTTACGAAGTCCCCTTCTTAAACTTTTGAAAATGCGCGCACATTAGCAGACTGGTTTAAGTGAACTCGACAAAAGGATATACCGGATGTCTCAAAAGCAGTACATTTATATAAAAATAAATACTCATAGGTAAATTTCGAAAGAGAGGCGATTTAATTATTAAATAAAATGAAATGTATACTGCATTGTAGCTGGAAATGAAAACATTAGAAAGTAACATCGTTACAATATAATTTATATAGAATTCATTTAAACAAAAATCAATAAATAATTATGTCTCAAAAAATAATCTCTCAATGTCATTGCAAAACAGTAATATTTTATCGAAATTCATCAATATATTTATTCAAAATAAATTTTGAAAACCGAGTAGGCGTACGCGATGACTTATTGTATGCTCTACGCTTGAACAAATTCAAATCCAGTGAATAAATGTATCATCAAAAACAACTTCATGAGAGTCGTTCAATAATTTAGAACAACGACGATCGTCTTTCAAGCCGATAAAGATGCAGCGTCGTCGTCGCGGTGCTCGCGCGGTGCATGCCGAGCGCAACTTCATAGGCTTGGCAGACGACCTTCGTTATATCTTATTTGTGGCAGACTATTATTTTTGTGTTTGTTACTACAAAAAGAAGCATTTTCATAAATTTCAACTTTGCGGGTATAATTTTTTTCTATATTAAATTTGCGCTTACTTATGTGGGTGGCAGACGACGTTGGTTGTCGAATTTAGGTGGCAGACGATATTTTCTAAGCTTCTTATGTTGCATTTGATAAGTACAATAAGTTCCGCGTATGCGGCTATATTTTTTTTTTTCAGCTCTAAATGTAACCCTCCTGTAACCCCCTGTCGTGAGGGTGCGCCGGCAGACGTTCATATTACTATTGTATATTACACACATAAATCATACGAACAAATGGAGCTGGCGAAAACGACCCGGAAATTTCTGTCGTTAACTCCCGGACTATTAGTAACTTAGAGACGATGAGTTTCGACTTGAATTACACCTAGAAGTTGAGTTTCGATTTTGTTGCACAACTAAGCAACCGGTTCACTATTCAACAAACTAAATCGTTAAAAGTGTAACTGGTAACTGACTGCGTAACTATGTGATAACTGATAACTGCTTAATTGAGTGTGTCTGCTTCGAGACTGAGGGTGAATTAGTGATGATTGAGTTGAACTAACTTCGTAACTGACTTTCTTCACGTTGTAAAGCGTATTAAATAGAATACTTCAAGGAGGTATGTTGGGGGGGGGGGGGACAAATTAAATATACCTTGCCGATTAGTGCTTATTGTTGACTCCTTCGGAACCATTGACAAGCATCAACAGTGGACACGTCCACTATTGAAAGATATTTCAAAGGTATGACCGTCCTATTGTAACCATTTTAAAGCAAAAATGTTATTCAAAGGTGCAAAAGGATTAAATTACAGACATTCTGATAGTGACTGTTTCTTCAAAGATTCCGTCTCTATTAACCGTAGAAGTTCAAAATATAATTTGACAATGTTTCTTACAAATATAACAATGCTATTTTGTTTTGTCTAAACCATTACTATCCTATGGTGTTACAACTTTAACAACACTAAATGAAAATAACATTAGAAAACGTGATATTTTTCTAAACATTCAACAATGTTATAAGTATAAAGGGAATTATGCTCTAAAATATAGAAACAATACCAAGCGAATATAGAAAGGAATTTATATCTTCAAAGAGATCGCCGACCGACTAACAATAATTGACAATTTCTAAAAATACAGTGATATATACAAATCAAGAATTCCTATTCTTAAAGAGGCCATGCTTTGTTTTTTTTTCTACATATCTTTCTTTGATATATTACGTATTGTGTTTTGCAATCCACGCACATATTTTTTGAGACAAGTTAGAAAATTATCTATTAGTTAGGTTCTTTTAGTACCGGTGAACTTAACCACCCCATATCACACTTATTTACTTTTTGTGGATGAAGAACTATCATAATAGCTAGCAAAATTAAGAAGGACCATACTTATGTAATTCCCAGAAGGAACACTTTGAATTCATTTGCCATGGAACTGGCCGATTCCAGAGATTGTGTAGTAAGTTATAAAAGACAATAAGGACAAAAGGTCTTTTAATTAAGTATAAAAATAGAATCTAATAATAATATCTAATTTTAATATTCAAGAAATAATGAACTCATAACATTGAACTCATAACACGTTTGTTTATCAGTCATGACCGAAGGGTAACAACATTCTTTCATATTTTGAACTTGAACGTGAAATTGAAGTCATCGACTTGAAGTATTGTCAAATATTTCCTATAAATAATTAAGCATTGAGAAATGGCGAGAAACTTAGTATTTATATTCGATATAGTTCTAATGTAGATTAATGTGTAAATTGTATTTAGATTAATATACTAACCCAGTGAATTAAATCAAAGTGTTTCTCATTCAACCCCAACACATGGTTACGAGGTAAGTGTTTCTCAACAATAAATGGTGTTATGGTTAATCGAGGTATCTACGAGGGCACTTGCTAAGTAACCACTACATGGAGATCCTGCAAATTTAATGGTTATGATTGGTGAAATGGAAATAAATGGTTATTATAATATGGTAATGGAGAAATTGATAGTAAAATGGTAATCGCCACTACATGGCGATCCTGCAAATTAAATGGTAATGCTATTGGTATAATGGTATCGCCACTAGATGGCGATCCTGCAAACTAATGGGACATGGTAATTATAAAATGGTTATGGTCTAATTAATGGTAAAATAGATATCGCCACTACATAGCGATCCTGAGAACGAAATGGTAATGGTAAAATTAATTGTATAATGGTTATCGCCACTACTACATGTACTAGTTAATGGTAATGGAAAAATACGGTAATATGGACCCTAAGAACTAATGGTAACTGCCAATAAATTGTAATTAATGGTAACCGAGATCCCGCCATAAGGACACGTGAAAATATATGGTTTTTTATCTAAATTTGGGACCTTGGAGAAAACAAACAATGGGAGGTTCAGCCACAAAACAAGAGGCAAAAGAAACGGGTACAGTCAACAATACATTCATGGTACAACAAGACAGTTTCACGACGCATGTAATGGTTCTACTATACATCATAACTGTAGCTTTCATTCTAAAATTTATCTGGTCGGTGTGGAAAACTCACAGGAGGGCACTGAAAAGAGATATCAACAGAGGCATTGCAGCGAAGCAGGCAACAGGAACCCTCACCGTGTAAAATAAAACTGTAAGTACCTAAACATTCTATTCTTGTGTACGAATCTTTAAATGTCAATAACGTGGGAAGATTTTGATGATAAGTTACGAATAATTGTGGACGAAGTTAATAAACAGGAAAAAAGAGTTTTGAAAAAAGAAACTCCTAAAAATCCTGATATACATATAGAAGTAATTAATACCATAGTAGGTCTCTATAATAATTTTGTTAGATTAATAGGTAAAAATGGGAAAAATTTAAGTTTATTACAACAAGAAAGTTGTAGAAATTATTCAGATAAAATTAGAGATAAGGCTGCTAGGGCATTTCAAGCGTTAAATTGTATTATTAAAATACCTAACTCTATTTTGGAGGAAATCGATACGGAGGTATTACAAGCAATAAGCAAACAATTGAAAATGGCGACTAGTATGAATGATTTTTTTAATTTTGCCAGTAAAGTGTTACCGAACGAATTTAACGGTGAAGCAAACAAATTACAGTCATTCTTAGATTCATTAGATTTACTACAAATAAATGTGACGGGTAACGAAGAAAATGCTATTTTATTAATAAAAACGAGGTTAACGGGAAAAGCCAGAAGCTTGATCACGACGGAAAACTCCATTGCTGACATCAAGAATAAACTGAAAACAGGGATAAGAGGAGACAATCCAAGCCTTCTCTTAGCGAAACTGGGTAAAGTAAAACAAAATGGAAAATATGTTACACAGTATGCAACAGAGGTAGAGAAATTGGCGGAAAGATTACAGGCAGCATACATATCGGAAGGGATGCCAGAACGACTAGCCGAAAAATATACGAAGGAGGCGACGATTAAGGCAGTAACTATGAACGCCGCAACGGACGCAACCGAAACAATAATTGCAGCGGGATGTTTCGAAACGACACAAGAGGTACTATCGAAATTGGTTTCAGTGGAAGGCGTAATAGGACAACAACAAGTTTTACACATGAAAGATAACAGGAATTTCTTCAGGAAGTCAAACTTCGACGTTAGGAATAATCACAGGCGTGGAAACAGCAGAGGATTTTATAACGGTAATCATCCAGGAAAAACGTTTCGACAGTATAATCAAAGGAACAACTATGGCAGATACGAAAATTATAATACGAAATTCAATAGGAATAATAATTACAATAACCACAGTAAAAATAACGTAAGAATATGTGAGATAGAAAATGAAGAAGCAAGAGAGACTCAGAAACAATTGAGGTTTTGAATGAAAAATCAGATAACGAAAACAAAATTTCAGGAACATATTCAGCATACTATTTAGATTTATCACTTTCTAACTTTATAGAAATTCACACAAGCGTATCAGACAACATCTGTAATTTTATATTAGATACAGGAGCAGACATTTCTCTAATCGAAATTTCTAAAGATTTTCCACATCATCTAATTGAGACTAGGAATAAAATAAGCATTAAGGGGGTAACTGAAGGCTCAGCAAAAACTCTAGGTCAAATATGCATAAACCTTTATATCAATAACATAACTTTAAGTCATTGTTTTCACGTAGTGGAAGAAAATTTTCCAATACCTACGAATGGACTAATAGGAAGAGACTTCATGACAAAAAATAATTGTATATTAGACTATTCACAATCAGAATTGCACATAAATTACAAGCCTAACAGGCGAGAAACCATACGAATTTTTGGTAATCCAGAATATGATACCTTAGCAATACTACCTAGATGTGAGGTATACAGGCTAATAGAAAATTTCAAGAATTTGAGAAAGGATACAGTAATAGAGCAACAAGAAATAGCACCAGGAGTATTTATAGCCAGATCCATAGTATCAAGGACAACACCTTACGTCAGAATTTTAAATACAAATTATGAAAGTATTACAGTAAAAACTAGGAACATCGAGACCTTAGATTTAGATTTATTCGATATATATACAATTAAGACTGATAATAGTAACAGACTGAAAGAATTAAGGAAAGCACTAAACTTAGAAGTACCGGAATATGTAAGAAATGATTTAACAAAACTTTGTGAAAATTACGAAGATATATTTGCTTTAACGAATGATATACTAACGCACAATAACTTTTACGAACAATAGATATCAGTAAAAGATGATACACCGATATACATAAAAAATTATCGTACACCACATTCGCAAACGACGGAATTAAATGATCAAGTAGAAAACCTTATAACACAGGGAATAATTGAACCCTCAGTATCAGATTATAACAGTTCAGTACTACTCGTACCAAAGAAATCGACGAATCAAGATAAGGCATGGAGACTTTGTATAGATTTTAGACAGTTAAATAAGAAAATAGTCACAGATAAATTTCCTTCACCTCGTATAGACGCAATTTTGGATCAATTAGGGAGAGCAAAATGGTTCTCAGTTTTAGATCTTATGTCAGGTTTTCATCAAATACCTCTAGAACAATCTTCTAGAAAATACACTTCGTTTAGTACAGAAAAAGGCTCATTTCAATTCACAAGACTACCCTTTGGGCTAAATATAAGTCCTAATAGTTTTTCAAGGATGATGTCAATCGCATTTTCAGGGTTAACTCCAGAAAAAGCTTTTCTCTATATGGACGATATGGTTGTGATAGGAATTTCAGAAAATCATCATTTAACCAATCTTAGAAAGGTGTTTGACGCATGTCGAAAATTCAATTTAAAATTAAATCCACAAAAATGCCAATTCTTCAGGCGAGAAGTCACATATTTAGGTCATAATTTATCAAAGGATGGTGTTTCACCAGATAAAGCAAAATATTTGGTCATTCAGCATTATCCAGTGCCGAAGAATGCCAACGAGGACAAAAGATTTGTTGCATTTTGCAATTACTATCGAAGATTCATTCAGAATTTTGCCGAGATATGTATTCCTTTAAATAGGTTAGCTAGGAAAAACGTGAAATTTGAATGGTCACAAGAGTGCAAAAACTCATTTCAGGTCTTAAAAAATGCACTAATGAACCCACCAATTTTAAGATATCCAGACTTCAATAGACAATTCATATTAACCACAGACGCTTCAAATAGCGCATGTTCAGCAATCTTAAGTCAAAATTACGAAGGGATTGACCTACCCATCGCATTTGCATTACGCAGCTTCAAGAAAAGCGAACTTAACAAACCCACCATCATAAAAGAGTTATTAGCAATCCATTGGGGAATCAATCATTTTAAGTGTTATTTATATGGTTCACCACACTTCATAGTAAAAACGGATCACAAGCCACTAACACATCTATTCGCAATGAAAGATCCGACCTCGAAACTCACGAGAATACGAATTGATTGGGAAGAATACGATTTTGAAATACAATATGTTAAAGGTACATCGAATTACGCGGATAGCATATCGAGAATATCCATAGATGAACTCAAGGATTTATACATACATAATTCACATGTCTTAGCAATCACAAGAGCACAAGCGCAAAAAGAAAACGCCCAAACAGGAAAGGATCAAAAGAATAACGTGGAAACAAAGGAAGTAAGAATACAAAAACCAGCAGTAATAAAAGTTTTAAACAATCTTGAGGCACATAAATTACCAATTTTACATTTTGAAAATAACCGTATCTCGCTAAGGATGAGCATTCGGATCAAAAATAAGTTGAAATTTAGTGAAGCCGTAAATACCGGATTAAACAACTTCGACCTAGGACGAACGTTGGAAAAGCTTGAATAGCTATCGGTAAGAAATGAAGTAAAAAGAATGAAAATATATACAAGTGATGATATATTTCAAAAGTGCACAGTAAAAGAATTTACAGAAGTAGGAAATCAAAGGTTAAAAAGTATTCAAATATGTATATGTGAAGTACCAAGAACGGTACAGCAAAAAGAAGAGATCAAAAAGATATTAGAAAGATACCACAACGATCCAATGTTTGGAGGACATGTAGGAATTAATAGATTATTAAAGAAACTAAGAGCAAATTTCAAATAAAAAAACATGGAGAGAGACGTAAGAAAGTACGTAAAGAATTGTCATAAATGTCAAGTAAACAAAGCAAAGATTACTCATAAAGAAAAATTTGTCATCACAGATACAGGGATAAAACCGTTTGATATTATTTACATAGACACAATAGGTCGGTTTGTAGAAAGTAACAACGGGAATCGTTATTGCATTACAATACTTTGCGAACTAACTAAATACGCAGTTATGATACCAGTTCAGAATAAAGAAGCACACACTATAGCAAAAGCAATATTCGACAATTTTATACCGAATTACGGGCTGATGAAGAAGATAAGAACAGATCAGGGAACAGAATACAAGAATGAGATAATGAAGAATTTAGCGCAACTTTTAAATATAAAACATAATGTTTCAACGGCTTACCATCACGAAGCAATAGGCAGTTGTGAAAGGTTACACCGAACATTTAATGAGTATGTAAGACACTTTATCGCAGACTCCAGGAATAACTGGTGTGAGTTTGTTAAAACGTTTGCTTACTGTTATAATACTACCCCGAGTACATATCATGGATACACTCCTTTTGAGTTATTATTCGGGAGAAAGCCCAATTTGCCAGAATTCTTAGGTGAAAAAATCGAACCATGTTATAATTTTGAAAGATATGATAAGGAATTGAAGTACAAATTACAATACGCTAATGAAAGAGCCAGACAGTTTCTAATAAATAATAAGCTAAATAGAGTCATTAGTAGTGAGAAGGATTCCTCACCTGTAAATTTTAGAATAGGGGAATTAGTAATTTTAAAAAATGAGGGTAGAAATAAATTTGATACACATTATTTAGGTCCGTTTAAAATATCGGGAATAACAGGTGTAAACTGCGAGATCACATCTCCAGACAATAAGACGCAAATCGTACACAAAAATCGTATGTTCAGATACGTTGACCGGAAACAAATGTAAATAAGTGAAGAGTGTTTATAAACGAACAAAGTAGTGTTAGTAAACAAAAAACATTTAATAAACAAACTATTTTTATGTATAAGTGATATCGAAAAATTAAGACAGTAATTTTTCTCTCCCAAGAGGGGATGATGTAGTAAGTTATAAAAGACAATAAGGACAAAAGGTCTTTAATTAAGTATAAAAATAGAATCTAATAATAATATCTAATTTTAATATTCAAGAGATAATGAACTCATAACATTGAACTCATAACACGTTTGTTTATCAGTCATGACCGAAGGGTAAACAACATTCTTTCATATTTTGAACTTGAACGTGAAATTGAAGTCATCGACTTGAAGTATTGTCAAATATTTCCTATAAATAATTAAGCATTGAGAAATGGCGAGAAACTCAGTATTTATATTCGATATAGTTCTAATGTAGATTAATGTGTAAATTGTATTTAGAATAATATACTAACCCAGTGAATGAAATCAAAGTGTTTCTTATTCAACCCCAACACATGGTTACGAGGTAAGTGTTTCTCAACAATAAATGGTGTTATGGTTAATCGAGGTATCTACGAGGGCACTTGCTAAGTAACCACTCCTTCTCCTTGAATACTTACTTAATGCGTGCATAATTGAGGGAGTGTGGCCAGCAGTGTTTGAAGAAGCCATTGTTGCTTCTCTTATGAAAAAAGGTAGCAAGTTGTGTGTTGAAAACTAAAGACACATCTCCCTCATTACGCATTTAAGTGAGATATTTGATAAAAAATAATACAGTCTCGTCTAACATCATACATAAAGAAGTATAATATACTATCATACAATACGGTTTTCGAGAAAAAACATACACTGACGATGCTGTTTTATATACACCCCTCAATAAATAAATCAAATGTTTGTATGTGCTATATATTAGATTCAACTAATGCTTTCTATATAGTTAATCATCTTCTCTTGTTAGATTCTTTAGAAAAAATAGGGATAAGATATATCTCCTTGAAATTGTTCAGTAGTTATCTGCCAAATAGACAACAGAGGGTTACATTAAACGGAGTAATGAGTGGTTCAATGGATATTGAATATGGTATCCCACAAGATACTGTCCTATGTCCAACACTCTTCAACATATACATGAATAGTCTATTGTCCTTGGATCTCCATTGATGGATTTCCTTATGGTACAGTGATCTTCTACGAAGCAGAGCATTGGTATCGACTAAAGCAGAAAGCTGAACATGACTTTTCCAACATCATACACTGGATGAATCATAAAATATTGACTATTAACCTGAATAAAACTCAATACTTACCAGTAAGCACCTCAACCAGTGGATGTCCAACTTTCGACCTCATTATTTTCCATGGGGACGGAAAATCTATATATATAATAAAACTAAGTCGATAAAATGTGCGTGCCGATAAAACTTAAAAAGGAGTCCCGACACGATAAAGGGACTTATGTGGTGTGATAGCCCTTTATCCCCCCTCGAACAAGAAAGTTCCCGTTTTAATCTAAAGGGCATGTTTTTAAAGATATAAGGGACTTTCCGACCCTTCAACTTGGAAATTAAGTGCAGTGGCGCCATCTGTTATCGAATATTTGAACTTCGTTCAAGACAACTATGGAGACTATACACTCCAATAGTGGCGCCATCTGTTATCGAATATTTGAACTCCATTCAGGACAACGATTGTTTGGGTTGCATTTCCAAAAGCGTTGCGAGCAATTGTAGCATGTGTAGTAGTGACACGAAATTTAAAATTCTAATTTCAATAAAGTCTTAAATTTAATTTGTTGCTTTAATAAAGTTATTAAATTTTGTGTATTCATACGTCATTAGCTAACTTATATTTTGGAGTTAAAGCGACATAATTTTAGTTATCCAAATTAGTTCTCAAAACATTAAAAAATTTAGGTTTTTAAATTTCGCGCTTTTACTACAAATGCTACCGCTATAGAACCTTTTATTATGGCGGACGATAATGACCAGAATACTCTAGAAGGTGTGAGAGAGAAAATATTTTAAAATTTTCTCGAATATTCTAGAGCCTAGCTCTCTGAATATATAAGAGCCCGGTGTCGCTCACCAGAGTTAGTTTAATTTGAACAGCGAAACGAGCGATTTCAAAACGAAAAGAAGAGAAGTTATCTGTGAGCCTTTGTTTAGAAGTATCACGTGTGAGTATTTTTAATAGTGTGTTTAATTAACTCTCGATTTTGAAACGAAATAGAAAAAAGTTATTTGTGGGTTTTTATCGTGAAATTTCAAATGTGAGTATCTTTAATAGTGTTTGATCAATTCTAATGGTTTTTTTTCTTCAAATTGTAATTTTCTTAACCTTCAAAAAGTCGCGCGGCGTCGAATTGATGCCTTCTATATACTTTTGGCCGTAAACAAAATATCGCTCGACCGCTTGAAGGTTAAATATATTTTTTTTGTCTTAACGTACCCCACGTTTCCGTTACAAAATAATTATCTATAAAATGTTTATTTAATTTATATTTTATAGAATACAATGCCCAGACGTAAGAGAGGAGGAGATTTGGCCAGTTCTGCAGCGAAACGGCGGAAACAAAAAGAATCTCGAAGAAATGAAACGGAAGAAGAGCACGAAGCACGTTTACAGAATCAACGGACCAGAATGAGTAACCTGAGAAGCAGAATAAGCGAAGAAAGAACAGCAAATGAAAGTACTGAAGAGTCGAGAATTTTAAAAGATAATCTAACAAAGGAAGCATTCCACTACGAACCGACGAAAAAATATTACAATCATAAATACGTTGTTATTGGAAAAATGAATCACGTTTGCCAGTTTTGCCACGCAAAAAAATTTAGTAAAGAAACACCAGGTCTCTGTTGCATGAATGGAAAAATTCGATTACTACCAATTGAAGCACCTCCGCAGAAATTTCTGCATTACATGCTCGGGGAAACACTAGAATCAAAACACTTCCTTCAAAATATAAGATCATATAACTCCTGCTTTCAAATGACTTCTCTCGGTGCTACTTCGAATAACACTAATAGAAATGAATTTGAATATGTATTTTCAATTCAAGGGCAAATTTATCACAAAATAGGATCGTTACTGCCAATGCCTAAAGAAGACCATGAATTTCTACAAGTATATTTCATCGGAAATGAAGAACAAGAAATTGATCAACGATGCACAAATTTTAATGGACTGAGACGCGAAATAATCCAAGATGTACAGAGGATCTTACACAAGTATAATCAACTGATTTATATATTCAAAACAACATTAGACCGCATGATTTTTGATGACTATAAAATTGTAATTCGAGCCGATAAAAGACCACGTGGAGAACACGAACGCAGATTTAATGCACCTCAGGTAGATGAAGTCACCATTGTAGTTGTGGACAATAAAAATACAAGCCGTGACATAATTGTACATCGAAGAAGAAAAGGACTACAACGCATTGCAGAGACACACCGTTCATATGATGCTCTTCAATATCCGTTAATATTTCTGCACGGAGAGGACGGATACCATTTCAATATAAAACAAATTCATCCTGGAACAGGCATAGAAACAAACAAAAAAGTCACTTCTAAGGAGTTCTATGCTTACCGCTTAATGATCAGAGACAATGAAACATATACTTCATATCATATCAACTCCCGGGCGAAGCCGGGTTTTTTAGCTAGTATATAATAAAACCAATAAAAACAAATATCTAATACTTTTGAATGGATTGGACGTATGAAACACCTAATAAAACAATTACAGTTCCAATTCAGCTATCTCTCAGAGATACTATCTCGTCGAGAGTCACTTACGCTACGGAATTATCAATTGTGGTGTTGCCTTAAAGTCACACATATAACCACTCGAGATTGTACAAAAAATAATTCTAAAGTTAATAATTGGAAAACCGTTAAAATATCCAACCGATGAGTTACTTACAGAAACCAAAGCATTAGATATAAGATATCTTTATTATTATAAAGTTTGTATAAAATATCATAAATCAAATAATTCCATTTCGGTTATTCATAATTATGGTACTCGACAAAACAATAATTTAAGACCGCAGATAATGCTCACGCAGAGGACATACCTATTCCTGGCTCCAACAATGTACAACGCAATTACGATTATAATTAAAAAAATGAAAAATACCTTTTTATATATTCGTCATTTAAAACAATCCATTCTAAATTTTCCCAGGAAGAAAATTCATGATCTGGTACAGAAATTTTCGTAATATACAATTATTCCCATATTTATGGCGATTTTATTGCGCGGACTTCGGTTCTTCATCTTGATATATGTAAAATATGTGGTTGGTGTCGTCTACTTCTGGTCTGGTTACATGACATGTTGTACTTTGGTATTGTGTTTTTCTGTTATATTTTGATATTGTGTATTTCAATATTGTATTTTAGTATTTTGATATTTGTGTAATTGATATTTCAATTTTGTGTTTTGCTCGATACAAGTGTAATGCACTTCTAGAGTCTCCCACTTTATTTACTATTAAGCCGGATAAAATGTATATCTTCTGATATTTAAATTGTAAATAAAGTTATTATTATTATATTATGTATAAAATGATTTCTTAAGATTCTCTTTTTTGGTATCTGATTTATGTTCAAGCCATTATTACAAGTGACTACATAAATAAGACTACTGATGATGTTATATTGTTTATTACAATGGTTAATTCTACGTTGTTGTTTATTTGAGCTCTGTTTATTTTTATGTTTTTTTCTCTCAGTGCTAATTACCGTACTATAAGCTTAAACTTTGTTGTAGTCCTTCTTCGTTTCTTGCATATTTCGTTAGGTCGTCTGCAAATGCACATTGTGTAATATATACAATCTTCATATTTCTATAACCTATCAGTATCTTCTTAATTTTGTCTTTCTCCTTGTATATAATTATTTAGTTATATATTAAATAACGTATGCCCTAATATTCCGCCTTATCCAATGAATACCAGATTGATAAAGTTATTAGAAACTTAAGTTCCGTTATAATCTAGTATATTAGGTACTACATTACTTACCCACCGCAGACAGAATCGTTGCAGAAACAACACAAACGATCAATGTTCTCATCTTTTTAAGAGCCAGAGCGTGGTATCTGTTATTCGATTCTAGAAATAATGGATGACTATTCGGTTGGTTCCAAATACCCAATGTTCTAAAAATAAAAAATAAGAAACTTTTATCAAAAAATGTGAAGGTGTTTTGAAGAAATCTAAACGTATTTCAATGGAATTAACTGTCTCGACCCTTACTTCGTGGAATCTACTCATATTAGTGTTTTAAATGAGACTCAATGTTTCGATATTCAGTTATCGGAACAATTGTCAATTTTTAAGAATTTTCAACATTTTTCATTATATTGTGGAATTAGCTAGAAACATTTACTTTCATTTAAAACACTGAACGTATTTTTATTTTTGAAATGGACACATTTTACGAAACGAGTTTTTTTTGTAATGTAAAAAAATATTATAGAAAATGTGTTCAGCTAGCTTGACTGATAACAAACGTAAAAATCTTAATAATAGACTTTCTTCTGTGCAATTAATGAGGGAACGGCATAAATTGCAGTTCAGTTTCACTCTAGCTCAGTTCCAGGTATATACCTCCATAAATATAAATCGGAATAGAGATGAAAATTTGTAAATTTATAACCATTGTTTCGGAAAATGTCCATTCATCGAATGAAATCAATTCTAAGTTGCAATATTTACCTGTAAAACAGTTTCGATCTGAGGGCAAAATAGACGAATTTTGTTATACAATGAGAAAAGAAAAGGACGGTTATTGTATTGGCCGCTAAGTAGTTCACATCATCTTTTTCTATTACTAGGTTACCAAAATTACAACTGAAAATGATAGAATTAGAGAAATTGAAAAATATTAAACGTGATTTGGATAATCAAGTACTTTCAGTTTTTTCAGTCCAGCCTCTTCAACTATTAGTCCTCGACTATTTTCATGGTAGAACGGGGAAAAAGTGCTTGGTGCTATTTCTGCAAATTCAATAATACGTATCCAATACGGCAAACCATGGAACAAGTACGATATGCTGCGCATCTTGTTCGTGAAATCAGTTAGTTTCCAGAGTGATGTGAGGAAGGATGTACAAAGTGTGGTTTCTAATACTCAAATGTAAGTAAACTGGATCATTCCCTTTTTCTTTCTATTTGGTGGCTCAACTGTTTTTCGGAGCGAAATAGTTTTATACCGATAGCTTTATCATTGCACTTCACAACTGCTATATGGCTATATGCATTTCTTCTCTATTATAGTATTTTTTGTTACTAGCAAATTTATAAAAACTTGGTCTGCAGCGCAAAAAGTACCAAACGTCATGGGATAATGAATGCCGTATGAAACTTCTTGCCCCAGTTATAATTACAATATTTTTATTTTTACAGAATGCCGAAAGCCGAACCACTTACCATCACTGAATCGGTTACACCTCCTAAACAAAGAAGTAGCCCTATTAATGGACCGCCTAATGTTATTCCTCAAAGTTTATGTTCGACTTCTGAAGTTCCAGTCACTTATGAGGTTTACATCACTTCTGAAATATCAGTCATTCCCCTAATCAAGTACTTTCAGTTTTTTCAGTCCAGCCTCTGCAACTATTAGTCCTCGACTATTTTCATGGTAGAACGGGGAAAAAGTGCTTGGTGCTATTTCTGCAAATTCAATAATACGTATCCAATACGGCAAACCATGGAACAAGTACGATATGCTGCGCATCTTGTTCGTGAAATCAGTTAGTTTCCAAGAGTGATGTGAGGAAGGATGTACAAAATGTGGTTTCTAATACTCAAATGTAAGTAAACTGGACCATTCCCTTTTTCTTTCTATTTGGTGGCTCAACTGTTTTTCGGAGCGAAATAGTTTTATACCGATAGCTTTATTATTGCACTTCACGACTGCTATATGGCTATATGCATTTCTTCTCCATTATAGTATTTTTTGTTACTAGCAAATTTATAAAAACTTGGTCTGCAGCGCAAAAAGTACCAAACGTCATGGGATAATGAATGCCGTATGAAACTTCTTGCCCCAGTTATAATTACAATATTTTTATTTTTACAGAATGCCGAGCGCCGAACCACTTACCATCACTGAATCGGTTACACCTCCTAATCGAAGGAGTAGCCCTATTAATGGACCGTCTAATGATATTCCTCAAAGTTCATGTTCGACTTCTGAAGTTCCAGTCACTTATGAGGTTTACATCACTCCTGAAATATCAGTCATTTCCCTGACTCCATTAAAGAGCAAGCCGAAATAGTGCAGAAGAAATTGAAAATGAAGAAGTTGAGCAAGCAAAAATAAGGTTTTTATGAAGAAAAAAACAGGTTAAGATTCCAAAAGAAGTTTCTGAATCGAGCTCTGAATCAGATGATGGCATTTGTCTTTACTGCTGTGAACCATTTTCTCGAATTATGCCTTCTGATACAATGTTTAGAGTGTAAAAAATGGGCTCACAGTAATTGTATCTTATATGAATCGTTTTCTTTTGTTTGCCTAAACTGTAATATTGATGATGAGTGAATCCAATGTGAAATGTAGATAGTTAGTAAGTTTTTGTATATGGTTAAAAACCTAATAAATCATTTATAAGTTAAGATAATTCATAACTCATTTTCAAATTATACTTGGTACTTCTAATCCCAAGGCCGGCACTACAGGCCCCAAAGTTGGGGCGATAGTGCCAAGTGCAAAGTTACAAAAGTACATTAATAACCATTTTATATTAATTTTATGTTATAATCAGGAACCTTTTATAGCTCACCCTAGTGTTATACAATAGACCAGTAAAGAAATGAAAACTAAAAAGTGGAAGTGTTTTCAGATACTTAATATTAAGCTAGTAAATCTGAATATACGATCTTATGTCTTCGAAAAACGTACTTCTCAACTTATCAAATTCAATTTCCCATTTTGACCTTGGAAGTAGAATATTCAATTTGTCTGAATACTTCCTGATGATTTTTGCTCGTGATTTTCAGCTAAGCTGGAGAGACTAGAATTATCACTCATAAATTTGAATAAATAAATAATGTAATCTACTGATCCCTACCAGACGGCTTTTTCTGTCTGATGAATACTTTTAATATCTATCATATTTTCATTAGATATGTATTTATAGTTTATCTAAGAGGAATATAAGTTGTTGCGGGGCTCCCATATTATGGAGTACATTCCACAATTTGTTCCATTTCATGTTATCGATTGCTATACGATAGTCAACAAAACACATCTGTGTTGAACTCACGACTTCTCTCTATATGTGCCGAATATTCAAATTCAACTCGCTTGTTCCTTTACCCTTGATAAATCCTGCCTTCTCAGGAGAAATTTGTAGAAAAGCTTTCACTCGTTCATTAGTAATGGTAAGAAGAAATTTTCTGGTATGTGATAACATGGCAATTGGTCTGTAGTAGTTGTCACACTTTTCTATAGATCTCTTTCCCCCTGCCTCATTTTGAATTGTCCACGTTCGTCGTGAAAATTGACTGTTAATTTTCCGTATAAGTTTATAGAGGTCTTTGGTATTGTTACTCTCTGAATGCATCTGTTCCTCTTTGCAAATCTCCTGTAGTTTGCTTATTTTTGTCTGTTCTGGATCCTCTGTATATTTGGCCATTTGAGTATTCGTGTTCATTTTATGTTGAGTGTAAACCTTTTATTCCAAATTGTCGTCACTCTTATCATGGTTAGTTTTCTATCAGTGATCTGAAGTATTCTGGACCCCTTTTGAATTTGCAGTAACAGTAGCTTAACTACATAAGAAGCTGACAATAATTTGTGTTCACTTTCACAATCGCCTCCTGGCAGTCCAAATATATAGCTTGAGAATATTACGTTCTAACAACAGATTCGTAATTGTGAGGTTATTTTAAGTTGAAAACTCGACCTTTCTTTCACGTGCTGAGTTTCTAACTCCATTTCCGTATTTGAGAACTATATATGTGTTCCCGATTTTGACGTTTAACTTACCAATGACTAATGTTATTTCTCTATTCCTAATGGTATTCAGCGTTCCGTTAAACATTTCACAAAATACGTCAAGTTCATCTTCATCAGCTTCAGATATATGTGCGCTCACTTGGAAAATCTTTATGGTTTTTGGTTTTGAGTATAGGTAGTTTGATGTATATATATATATATATATATATATATATATATATCATCATCATCATCATCATCATCATCATACGCAGCTTATTCAACCATTTTGTTATGGTGTAGCCTCCCTTTACATATTTATATATTCCATTTCCATGTGGGCCCATTGTTGTCTATTGCTAGCTATGCGGCCCCACGTTGATCCTGCGAGTTTCTTTATGTCGTAGTCCCATCTTAAGTTGGGGCATCTCCTTGGTCTTTTCTCACCTCGGGGATACCATTGCGTTATCTTTGTGGTCCATCTATCGTCTGTCCTAGCGAGATGCCCCGCCCATTGCCACTTTAGGGATCTGATTCTATTTATGACATCTATCACTTGGGTCTTTTGTCTGATCCAATCAAGCCTTTTTCTATCTCTCCTTGTTATTCCAAGCATGCATCGTTCCATAGACCTCTGCGTTACCTGAAGTTTTCTAATGATATCAGTTTTCAGGGTCCAGGTTTCACAGCCGTATGTTAATACTGGTAGTACGCACTGATCAAACGCTTTCTTTTTCAAACGGAGTGACATTCTAGACTTGAAGATGATAGAGTTCTGTCCAAATGTTCTCCATGCTAATTTGATTCTTCTGTTTATTTCTGGAAGTAGAGAGCCTGATATGTGTATTAGTTGACCCAGGTATATGTATTCCTCTACTATTTCCAGGGCAGTATCATTAATTGTTGTTTCTTGTGCGTTTATCAGTTCGGTATACATTATCTTGGTCTTACTCAGATTTATTTTAAGGCCTACTTCGTTGCTTGCTGCATTCAGTTCATTTATTTGTTGTTGCATTTCGCCAGGGTTACTCGCTATCAGGATGATGTCATCAGCGAATCTTAGATGGTTCAAGTATTCTCCATCTATATTCAGACCTGTGTTGTTCCAGCCCAGTTTTCTGAAGATGCTTTCTAGTGTTGCTGTCAATAACTTTGGTGATATTGCGTCTCCTTGTCTAACTCCTCTGCTGGTGGGGAATTCTGGTGTGCCCTCATATATCCTAACTCTCGCTTTGGCTTCCCTATATATATTTGCTAGGGTCTCAATATATGGCTTGTCGACCCCTTGTTCTGTTAGGGCATTTCTGACTGCTCTGGGATATATAGAGTCGAATGCTTTCTCAAAGTCGATGAAGGCTAGTGCTAGTGGTAGGTCGTATTCTTTGGTTCGACTGATAACCTCTTTGAGGGTATGGATGTGATCTATTGTACTGAAGCCTTTGCGGAATCCAGCCTGTTCTCGTGGTTGGGCCGAGTCTAGTGTATTTTGTATTCTGTTGTGAATGATCTTTGTGAATACCTTGTACGTCACTGGTAGTAGACTTATTGGTCTGTAGTTCCTAATGTCTTCTTTGCTGCCTTTCTTGTGGATCAACACTATAAGGGCGCTGTTCCACTCTTTAGGTATGCTCCTGGACATCAGACAGTTCGTGTATAGTTTGGCAAGGTACTTCCATGTTTTAGCTCCAGCATATTTGAGTATTTCGGTCGTGATGCCGTCATTTCCCGCTGCTTTGCCATTTTTCATGCTTTTCAGTGCCATTTCTACTTCCTCCACCAATACTTCTGGTATGGCATCTTCTGAGTGTTCTATTATTTCTTCCAAGTTTTCAGGGGCATTGTATAGGTCTCCATAGAATTTGGCTACTAGGTCTATTATTTCATTCCAGTCTGTGGTTCTTGTGTTTCCATCAGTTAATGCAACTATCTGTCTTTTCCCTATTATTAGTGCCCTTTTTGCATTTTTGTAGCTTTTACGGTTTTCTATTGTTGTTTATACCAGTTTCTCGTTGTAATTTCTGATATCATCTGCGATTTTCTTTCGTATCGTCTTACACAGTTCGGTGTATTCAATTCTTTGAATGTTTGTTCTCTTTTTCATTTCTCTTCGTTTCTGTAATAGTGCTTTTGTTTCCGGAGTTAGTTTTTTGTGTTCACCTCGTTGTTGCAGACCTCCCACTTCTACGGCGCAGTTTCGAATTGTGTCTATCAGTTCAGGGTTGTAATATTCCACTTTTTGTAGTCTTTCTTCTAGTAGTGCTTCATATTGGTGAGAGTTCTCTTTCAACCTTTCGTTGTTTATGTTTTCCGTTGTGTTGGTTTTGATTAGTCTTGACCTTTCTAGTTTTATATCTAAGACCAGTCGAGCTCTAATTAGTCGATGGTCGCTTCCTGTAGTGAACTTGTTGAGCGTGCTTAGATCTTTTACTGTGTTAATTTTATTGGTGAGGATAAAGTCTATTTCGTTTCTGATAGTTGCACCGGGGCCTTCCCACGTCCATTTCCTGTTAGGGTTCTTCTTGAAGAAGGAGTTTGCCACATACATGTTCTGAAAGTGTGCGAACTGTATTAATCTCTGTCCTCTTTCATTCCTTTCTCCAAATCCATATTTCCCCCTTTTCCCCCTTTTTCTTGGTCTTTCCTGTGTCCTACTTTGGCATTAAAGTCTCCCATTATGCATTTGAAGTGACTATTGTCGTTGCTGAGCGCTTGGGTTATTTCATTATAGAATTCTTCTATTTCGTCGTCACTATGGCTGATTGTTGGGGCGTATACCTGAATAATCTGGATAGTATATCTTTTGGAGAGTCTTAGTGTTATGCTGGCTACTCTGTCTGAGGTGCTTGTTATCCTTATGATTCTATTTTTCCAGGTTTTCTTAATTAGGAATCCTACTCCGCTTGTTCTTCCTGTTGCTGTTCCTTGGTGGTATAGAAGATCCCCTGATTCAAGTTCAATGAGTTCTTCATTTTTTCGTCTTACTTTGCTAATGCCCATGATATCCCACTCTATTTTTGCTGCCTCTGTTTCCAGTTCCATAATCCTAGCTTGATTAGAGAGTGTACGGCAGTTATAAGTTGCTAGGTGTAATGTAGTTAATGGGTAGTGGTTTAGACTCCGCAGATTCTTAGCACCCTCTGCCCTCGTGGCTGGTTCCCAGGATCTACCCCTCCTAGGGCCCTTCGGGCCTATGGAGATTGAGGGCCGTAACTTGTTCTTGGCTGTCATGCTGGGGTTGTGAGGCGTACCACGCTGCCTCGATGCGGGTTGGCAAGGGGCGAGGGATGTCGTCCGCCAGTTTTCGCCATTTACTGACGGACATATATATATATATATATATATATTCACCGTGTTATATAGGCAAATATATATTAATCAATATACAATACGAAAGCTACACCAATCTTGGCGTTATCATCATTTCCAGTGAAGTATATAAGCTGTTTCTGTTAGTTGTTGTAATGTGTCTTTTCACCTTCCAATGTGTTTTGGACAGATCTACGACGTATAAGTTGCCCGTTTGTAGTTGACCACGGACACTTCCAAGTGGCTAGTTTCATGGTATTCTTGTCAGCATGACAGTTAACTTCATTCAAGGCTATCCACCCCAGAGATCCGGTTAGGGGATGATTTTCCACCTTCTGATTATTTAACATTGATCGAAGCCATGCGATCCTGTTGAAAAATTTAGTTATGGAACATGTTAAGTAATCATAAAATCGTATGATCATATCATCACGTGTAACTAAAAGATACGTTGAAAGTTTTTTTCACAATTTTTAATAAAAAAAATTTCTAAGTAACTCGTTAGAATTTTTTAAAAATTGACATAAAATGTAACTTACCCATATTGAAATAAACAAAAAACCAAATGCATACAGGAATATCCAACACGTAGAGTATGCAATGATCCAGAGTTGTCTGCGTGGTAATTAAACATGAAATGGCCGGATGCTTGGATAAGTCTAATATTAGGCATTAAATCGGCCACAAGGCCGGCTACCTTGAATTTCATCATCTATAAAGAATAAATATTGGAAAATAAATTGAAGTCAACTCTGTACGTACTGGAAATCAAAAAACAATATTTTTCTACTTCTACTCGGGATGATTCTATTAAATATAACAGGAAGAGAGCGGTTGTGTTTCCAGATGTCGATGAGTGCACGACGAAGTGGTTTAAGCAATTGAGAACAAAAAAAAGTTATCTTGGGGGTCCACTAAATAGGGAAAATGCCGACCTATTTGCAAAATTTCTAGGTGATGACAATTTTAAGGTCAGTAGCGGTTGGCATGAAAATTTTAAAAAGAGGCATAATATTACGTTTAAAAAAGTTTGCGGTGAGAGTGCGGCTGTGAACAATAATGTTTGTGAAGAATGGAAGGATTGGTTGAAAAATATCTTGAGAGACTATGATCCAAAGGATATTTTTAACGCTGATGAAACAAAATTGTACTCTAAATGCCTCCCTGTTAAAGGATATGAGTTGAAATATGGAAAATGCCTGTGTGGCGAACATAACAAAGAAAGGTTTTCAATTTTACTTGCAACCAACATTAAATTCGTTATAAGCAATGCAACAAATCCTAAATGCATTGAAGAAGTAATGTCTCTCCCTGTTGAATACACATCAAATAAGAGAGCGTGGACTTGGTTGACTCAACTCGATAAAACTGCGTGGAACAAAGTGCAAAATACTTCTGTTTGTGGACAACTGCACAGCACAAAATCTTATTTCTCCTCTAAAATGGTTTGATGTGAAGTTTTTGCCGGCCAACACCACATCAAAATTGCAGCCGTCAGATGCATGCATAACAAAAAACTGGAGAGAAAAAAAAATAATTTCTGACATTGAAGACGAAAAAGTGTGCAGTATCATACTCTTAGAGGCTATATATGGTTTGCCAACAAATTGTGATGATTCCAAAAGACATTATTAGATTTAATTAGATATTAATTCCAAATAGTGCTAGCGGCCAGTGGACTTGAAGGTCACTGACAAGGTGTAGTAAGGTTAGTAGCATATTAAGGAATCACCACTGTTCTATAAATAATGCGTCAACAAGGTCGGCAGAATAGATCGTTGACTGTGTTGGTTTAACAATACCTTATAGAATTTCCTATATAGAGAGTTTGTAACTTGAATTTCATTCACCACTCGTAATATTTCTCGTCGATAAAAGAGTAACGTAAATTTCGTTTACCCCTCGTAACATCGAATAATACTTCTTGTCGATAGTTGACGAATTTTAAGTTTTCGGATGAGTTCGTTTTCATTAGGATATTTAAGCCAATGCGCGCTGAGGTTCAGCCCTTAATTCATTAACGAAATATACTTATTCTTGAGTTCTGTCATCCTACCTTATCGAAGTGCATTCGTATGAATGCACTTTCTCTTACCGGCCTTAAACTTATCGTATCGACCTAAGCCTTTTCACCGGCTGAAATTCTACCAATTGAATTCTACCGGCTGGGACCACGACTCGACTCATTACCGACTTGACTTGACTTGACGCAGCCAGCTGATTGGTTCCCGATTCCTTTGGACGTCATAAAAATCATCGTTGGAAAAGAAGAAAAACAAGGAACGTACTAACGTCCACAATCGTAGAAACTATAGATTATTTCCAACTACTGTTCATGGATTAATTAACTTAATAGTTTGTACCACATGTGAATTAATATCTTCTGTGTAAATTTTTTAATTCATGTTTAATTTTCTTTCAGAATCTAATTTCTTTTATATAACATTTCGAAATTTCAATTTCCTTTCAGTTTCCAGTTTTAAAAAAAAAATAATAAGTCTACTTGTAGATATTTAAGAACATTATAAAATTTCAATTTTCGTTCAACATATAATTTTCATTCAATAAAACTACTTGTAAATATTAAAAAACGTTGTTCATTTTTTATAACCTTACAACTTCTTGTTTTGTTGACTGGGATTAGTTGATGTCAGGTTACTTATAGACTAGTAGGACTCAGGGTTGCGCCCATTTATCATTCCATCTCGTAACGTAAAAATAAGTAGGATTACCCGAGAACCGGTAAGACCTACTCCTTGAGTCTCTACTAAAATATAACCCACGCCTGAGTAGCTCTTCGACGAAGTGGCCGTTGCCATTTTGGCGCCACAACGCTAAGTTACACATCTTCTTGTTTCTTAGTCAATGATTCTTGAAATTTGGAAGGTTGGATTGTTGGAAAGTACCTTATTATTGATATCTGAACTTTAAACATTTATCACTATCGTACCTTTTTACTAATATCTGAACCTCAAAAATTTATCGTATAAATCATCTTATCTTTTTATTTCATTATAAAATTTTGAACATATTAACGTATAAATTATTGTATAAACTTCTTCTGCAATTGGTAATATCTTGATATTTTCATAAATTTGTCTCATACACATATCGTTCGTTACATAGTATCGTAGTCGATTTTTGGATCTTCTTTCATTTCTTTCACATCCAAGGTTTTCTATTTTCCTCAATAAGTGTTGATAAAATGGCAAAAATGTTTAAGCTAAACGTTGACTATCTATTATCTCATAAGCTAGATTATGAAATTTCTTATCGTGGCTTAGAAATACCTTCATTGGTCTCAGAAAAGAGAAAATTATTGCGTGGGATTTTAACTCAGGAGATATTCATGCGAAGTTCCATTTCTTACATCGATCTTCCATTTCCACCTGAAATTACAGAAATTAAACTTTCTTTTGGTGATTTAATGAGGAAGGTTTAAGATTTCGTTGGAACTTCTTCTGACGTAGAGTACAAAAGATTAACTTGTCGTCTAACCCACTTCACACAACGTATGTATCGTTTGATTTGCCAGGAAGACGAGCATGAAAATGTTTAAACACAGCTAATTTCAGGAGTATTGCTTTTGGAAGGTGAATTGGATAGTAAGATCAATGTTATTGAAACAGTCTACTCCGGTAAATGCAAATCAAAGATTCACATTCTCTAAGCCTGTACCAGTTCATAAATGGGGAATAAGATTTTCTGGTATGGATTTGAAAGAATCAGTATTTGGGTTTCTTTAACGTGTTGATTGTCTTAAAATCTCTAGTGTTATCACGGATGCTGATTTGTTTAGTGATCAGGAATTTAATTGGTATCTGATTTACAGATGCAAGTTTCAAAATTGTGAACAATTAGTCACAAAATTGAAGTCAGACTTCTTACCTCAGAACTATCAAGATGATTTACTGGAGGAAGTTAAGACGAGAAAGCAAGGTCAACATGAAAGAGTTACCTTATAGATTAATGCCATGTGTGGACTATTCAATCGTCTTGATGACAAACCTAGTGAGAAAATCATGATACGTATTATTCGTAAAAATCTTTTACCCCATTATGCACAACCTTTAGCTGTAATTGATATTGATACTGTTGGTATTTTGACGAAATAATGTAAACGATTAGAGGAAAAATTGACTTGGGGCCAACAGTTTACATCCAATCATAAAAATGGTCAATATTTACTTGAACCAGATTTGAGCATGCCTAGTACTTCTTTTAAAGACTATTTCACTGGAATAAATTGATAACTGACAAAATTTGAAGGTTTTGAACTGGTAATTTTTTTCTTGTCGCGGCAATTTTTTGACGTTTAATATATCAAATCTATGTGTATGAAATTCTATCACTCTGTGATAAAATTCAATATAAAATCTTTGTTAGTGGTTTCTAAGGAAACAAAGTTGTTTATTAATTTATTTAACTGTCTAAAAATTATTAAAACTGTTTCAAAAACTTAAATAAGTATTATTAACATGAATAATACAAAATTTGGAAATAATTCAATGGATGAAATAGAGAGTACAATTAAGCAAAGTATACCGCGAAATACAATGAAGACAAAAAAGTCTGCGTGGGAACAGTTTAGAATGTTTCTGGACGCACGTAATTATACGTCAGAAAAGGATACTTCTGAACAAGTTATAGCAAAAATTCTTGAAGATTATGGTTTTAACATGAAAAAAAGAGATGGAACTGATTATACTGAAGCTAGTGTGAAAACATTTTGGAATACGACTGCTCAAATGGTTCAGGAAAAATATTCTCTAGAATTTAACATCAAAATTGATCCATTTAAAGATATTACCTATAAATTTGCTAGATTGGCCAGGGATACAAAACGTAAAAAGCTTTAGGCTGAACCTGAAACCAGAAAAAGAAGTTCTAACGTGTTTACCAAAGAAGAATTTATGGAAATGGTAGAAAGCTATTCTGAAGATAATCCTGATGGGTTACAAAAAAAGTTTTTTCATTTATGTTCGTTCGAATTAGCATGGCGTGGAAATGAAGCTGCTAATTGTTATATTATTTACTTTAAAAAAGAATATGATAATAAAGGTAATTTTACTGGCAGGGTTTAATATAATTCAATCTTTTCCAAAACGACACCAGGAGGATCAAAAGCTTTATCCGGCAGTAAGTGGCTGGTAAGAAATAATGCTAACAACAATTTGTGTCCCGTTCGTTTATTTTTAAAAATTATTGAAAGAAGAGAATCCAATCCTTATCTAGCAACAACCAGATTATTTCTAACAGTACATCCAAATTGGGAGAAAGGGGAATATGGTACAAAAATTCACCATTGGAAATTAATACAATTTCAAAGTGGACGAAGATATCGGCAGAATCAATTGGTGTAGACACAAAAAAAATAAAAATAACCAATCATTCACATAGAGCTTCTGCAACATCTGCATTAGCAGAAGAAAGAGTTGGTGAACAAGAAGTAATTAAGCATATTTACAATTAAATGAAGAACACCATTTCCAACTTATAGAGAACCTTCGAGAAAATAAAAATAAAGAGAAGGAATCCTCAGTTTCTAACTTAAATTCATCACAGGTTATGATTCAAAACAATCCCCAAAATAAAGCTACAACGTACAATTATAATAATTGTGTTTTTTACATAAATAGGTATTTTTTTCATAATGTTATTATTTTTTTGGCTTTGTATAATTGAAGTTTGCAATGAATGAAACGTTTAAACATATGATTTTTTAGTTTTTCACTCGTGAAATAGTCATGTCGAATACCACTCAATTAAAAATTTTGTAAGGTAAAATTTTTCTCTTGTCGTATTCAAGTTTGTTGCTTTTAGGTAATTATGCTCATGCCATATAATCCAGAACCACTCGCCTGACGGCTCGTGGTTTTGTTAAAAATGTCATTCGCCAAATTGCCAAGCAACAAACTTTCATGACAATCGAAAAATTTGGCCGACAAAATTTCCACTCTCGTGGTATTATATATGATAATTCTTGTTTCAAGTCATCTCGTGAAATATATCCGTAGTATCTTCTACTTAGTCTTGTTGGAATTGTCAACAAGCAGGTCATAAGTATAGCAATTGTCGAATTCCTAGAAAGGTGTTTTGTTTTGGTTGTGGAACCCCAGATATGGTAAAAACTAAATGTCCTAAATGTACGAAAAAACGTACAAAGCGGTGGTACAGCTTCCCACTCTACCACGGTCGCTCAGAAACCGGGAACATCGGGAAAATCCATCACCAAACTAAAAACAATATCTCAGGGAAAACCAAACGAATACAAAAATTGAGATCGTCTCAGAAAGATACTATAAAATTACGTTCAATTGGAAATTTTCCTCCTAATAACCAGGAAATTCAAGCTGACTGGAATTCATGGCTTCTGTTTGTTAGAAGATTTTATAAGTTTAATTCAATATCTTCAAATGCTGCAACTGTTTCAAAGGTAAAACCCAAATCTTATGTCGATATCATAATTTTCGATAAAACAGTTTCTTGTCTTGTTAATACTGGTTCAAATATCTCATTGATTGGTTGTCATGCATTGGATTTTATTCATAACTTATCGATACCTATTTTAATTGGAGATTACTTGAAAATATCTATTGCTGATGGTTAGTTACAGGATGTGGTTGGTTATATCGAAACATTTGTCATCACAGACAATATATCAAGGCTTATGAAATAACTCTTCTGGACCCCAGGAATACTTCTCTGCAGTTCCAATACCAATTTCTGGAGAAATTCTGCTGGTTTTTTGCAGAACAACTGTGTCTGATTATCGGTGAGTACTACACAAGATTGTTTTTCATAGTTATGTTACAATTTATTAAGTTATTTAGGGAATTTCATAAAAATTTCGGGAACACTCTAATACACAGTCCACACCTTTCGACGCCACTTCTCATCATCCACGCTCCCTCTCGATTTTCACTTTTTTTCAACAAACAAAGTCTTTTGCTTGTTTTCAGGTCACTATCTCCCAAAGTTTGTTTCAATACTTGTTGATTGCAAATTTTATCTGTCATTTTGTTTCTAACCAATCAGATATTGTCCTATCCAATTGAATTATTTGATTTGGGTTTACTTAATAGAAAAGTTCATAAATACTCTATTCCACATTTCTAATACACTTGTAGAGAGTCTTTTGAAATTTAATCATACAAATAAATTAGAGTTGGTTATATACATAGATGTTGTTTAAATAGTTCTATCTAATATTGTCATAAACAATCTCCTACTGTTACAATTATATAACTTAAATCATAAATCCTTTTATGTATTCTCCATCTAATTCTGGTATTAACTTATTTCTACTAACGCAATTAATAAATTATTATTTAATCCTATGTTCATTTTACAGACATATATCATTTTCTTTATGTTTAATTGTTTATCTATGAAAAACTATACTCCTTATTCTAATAAAAATTTATATTTGTATTCTAATGTAACTACTTATATCTAAAATTCTCTTGACTTGATTATATAATTGTTTCTTTTTAGGTGAACAGCTGATCACGTTACAGAAGATATTCTTCGTCTTAGGCAACTTTATTTACATCATTACATTGTTAGGCAATCTCTATATTTTATATTATTATTGAGGTAATTTCTTTATTTATTATATTGTTATAGGCTATTATTCAATATATCTTTACTTGATATGCTTTTGAATTAAGAAAAGTGTTTCCTTTTTAATTGTGTTTTCTTAAATTATATTATTTTCTCACATTTTCATACTAGCAACATATTTTTATAGAACTAATTCTCTTAATATCTATGATATCTGGTTCAATATATATATATATATATATATATATATATATATATATATATATATATATATATATATATATATTGATAAATTAAT
The DNA here is from genome assembly GCA_963921935.1 of Galeruca laticollis. Lineage (NCBI taxonomy): Eukaryota > Metazoa > Arthropoda > Insecta > Coleoptera > Chrysomelidae > Galeruca > Galeruca laticollis. The sequence continues at coordinate 12,042,309 of OY998181.1, forward strand.
CCATCAAGAGAAAGGAAATCAGCATAGGATGTAACAGGTATTATTGCACTAGAATTAATTTAAAACAAACATACAGTATATTGTTATGTAGTAAAACAGCATTATCATATAAGCTATTTCAATGATCTAAACACATAGGCATCAATAACATAAATTTCAAATAAAGAACTAGAGCAAATAAAAAAAAAAAACTGTAATTGTCATGCAACATACTGTATATAATAATATTTACAATAATTATTTTTTAAAGTGCGCGGAAATTTAAGTAACAAGTGATATTGTGAAGATTTGCCAGAAAAATGTTTAATAAACCAACAATATAAAATCTTTATCTTTGATTGGTTATCCATGACATAAGACATAATAATACTAAAGCAATTTAAGAATTTCATAAGAAAAATCAAGACACCATATGTTATATAAACTTATTAGAGTATAAACAGTTTGATAGCAACGGAGGTTAGCAACGAAATTTATTGAAAACGATTGAGGGAGATAGATATTTGATTAAAATGGAAGCAGACATGTAAAAAAATTTGAGAAACTAAAATAGAAATTAACAGGGAAAAATTAGAAAGTTTCTTGAAAGGACCATATCAAAACCTCCAAAGGAATTAACAATATACAAATAACCCAAAATAATGCATTACAAGACATGCAAATTGGAGATACGATGAATGAAATGGATACCTGTAATACATTATGTGATATATTAACTGAATTGGACACAGATAAGTTATTTCATTTATAATTTCTTTTGCGTTACAATAAACAACTGAACTTACTAATATTTTATGTGTTTGAACGTTTACAAACATGGTAGTTTATTCGTTTAGTTATAAGTATAGTTAATATAAACTTACCTGTTTTTAGTATTAGTCACAGTTTACAAAGATATCTTTGAAGAAAAGCTTGATGATTTAGTCACACAGTATATAGTCAGTAACATTATAATTCTTCATTTCCTTTTCAGAGTAACTAGATAAATTCACTATTTGATATAATAACTATTTGAAACATTAACTATAAACATTTATTATAGGTTATAATTACGTTTACTTATGAATAATATACATACTACCATAGATAAATAGTTTTAATACTACTAAAATCATCAAGTAATAGTTTAGAATGAGTCGTTATTTGTTTTCATTTTTCATATCACATATCTACGTTCTTTATTTGATATTATAAGCAAGTAAGAGATGTCGATATTTTTTTTATATCTTAGCATTAAATTCAGAAAACATTTTATGTTGTTTAAATTAGACAACCAATAATACACCATTCAATATACGGGTGGATTATAGTTGAATGAAGCTAGTGCCGGACTCACCCATTATAAATCAAAACTAAAACAAATTTTAAATAGAGTGTCAATAGTCGGGAAAATAACATTTATGTTTACAAACAAATCATAATCAGTGGCGCAACATAATAAATTTAAAACTAAAGAGCATTCATCATAGTACAAATAATTTATTAAGAGTTAAAAAAAAAGACTAGGAAAATAAATAATATAACAATTTTGATGGACCCAAATGCGTGGCAGATGACAATTTCTGTATTTATATATTGATAAATAATAATCTACAACAATAATGGCGCCTAACGTGGGGCTTCATAATACTTTACAACCACTCACTAATATCCAAAGTGAGACACAAATAACTATTACTTCCATTTATCATGTTATATATTTGTTAAAATTTAATAACAGTAAGATTATCAAAACAGCATTGAATTTATCATTATTAAAATATTTATTCAAATAATAACTACAACTAAAATTTTATATTAATTATATAAAAAGAGGAATATACAATAGACATGGGCAAGAAAATAACAGACCTTACAGAAGATGAACTTAAAAAGGAATTACAAAATAGAAGACTTACCATTACTGGAGATAAAACAAAAATGCTCAAGAGATTAGAAAAATCAATTTTAGAGGAAGGCATTGACCCGAATACTTATGAATTTGGAAAAGAAAGACAAGAAGGGGATTTCGCCAGAATCATGATACAGGGTGATACAGAAGAAAAGGAGGAAATGGATCCATTAAAAAGACTTTTACAAGAAATGAGAGAGATGAGAGCGGAGCAAAAAGAAGAATTAGCTAAGGTAGGCAGAAAACAAGATGAACAGAAGGAAGAATTGATGCAAACAAGAAAAGAACAAAACGAAACAACAAGAATACTCCATGAAAAGATGGATAAGTTCATTAATAGATTACAAGATTTTCAGATAGATGTTGGAATCAAATTTGAAGAAGTAGATAAGAAGACTTCAGAAATTAAAGCAAGTGTAGAAAATATTGAAAAAGAACAAGTTTTATTTGAAAACGAAACAAGAAATAATTTAGATGGACTAAACAAGAAAATTATCAAAAATGAAAAACAAATTTTAAGAATAGAACGAGATTGTATGAATAGAGTTGAAAACACACCTATAGATAATATGAATAAGAAAATAGAAGAAAATGTAGAAGAATTGAAACGATTATATGAAATAGGACAACAAAAGATCAGAGAAGAAATTAACTATAAAATTCAAGCACCAATGAATATGGGATACTCATGTTCTATAGACAATAATAATAAATTTGATGGTAATATTAAAAGATTACATCCCATAATATTTCTTAAAATAATTAAAAATAGATTAAGACAAATTCATAATTTTGACGATATTAGAGAAATATTGCGTAATTGCATGCTAGGACAAGCATTAATGTGGTATAATAGTAAAGAATTTTCATTAAATTCATTTGAAGATTTTGAAATGGCTTTCTTGAATACATATTGAAGTCAGAGTCACCAATCACAATTGATTGAGAGATTATATTTTGGCAAGTATAACTCAGACAAAGGTACATCCATGACAAATTATGCCTTGAATTCGTATTCTCAAGCACACTTCCTAGAACCCAAGGTAAAAGAAGAGGAATTAATATTATTTATTTCAAGACATTTTAAGCCAAATATATCTGAAGCGATAGCAATTCAATACATAAGGACTTACGAACAGTTAAACAATTATTTAAGTAGGATAGAAAGAGGCATAACACATAATACTAATAGACCTATTAACAGCAATACTTATGAGAATAGACAGAGAGTATCGAACAATAATAGGACAGATAGAGATACAAACTTTAATAGATATTATAATAATAATTGTAGAAATCACAATGAACAGTCTAGACCAAATATGTATAATTACCCTAATCAACACTATAATAAAGATAATAAAGACACAAGAAATTATGAAAACAGAAGTGGAACTTACTATAATAATGCAAACAAAAGACGATACAACGAAAACTATGAAAATAGACGTTACAATGAAAGGGATTATGATGATCAAGAACAAAACAATTATAGAAATCGCAGCAATTCAGACTCTAAAATCCAAAGAAATGATTATAAAAACAAAAACGAAAAACGAGTAAATTTTATTAATACACATAATAGTCAGGAGAACTTGAGTACAGTTGATAAAAAAGAGTCCAGAGATATTCCAAATAAAATTATTACTAGACCCATAATACATGCTTCAGCTTCTGATGAAATTCAAAGGGCTGATGATCTTGAATCTTCAAGGGATTTTTAATCAGTGACGATGTTGTAAAGAATTTGTATACATATGTTCATCATAGAGAATTTTTATTTGATGAGGGAAATCTGCAACAAAATAATGAAAAATTAATTTTTATCAAAGGTACTATAGAAAATGTAAAGGTAAATATTTTAATTGATACTGGTTCGAATATTTCAATAATAAGTAAGAAAATCTTAGAACAACTACCAGAACTTAACAAAAACATTATCAAGGTACAGAAAATAAATCTAGTAGGTATTAACTCTAAAAAACTAACGGATATAAATAAAAGTGTGATCGTTAACTTGAACTTTAATAACAAAATTTTTACAATGCAATTATTAGTAGTAGATATGCAATATGATGTTTTGATCGGCTCTGATGAATTACATAGAAACAATGTTATTATAAATTATGAACAATAAAAGATATGGATACAAGGAATGGAATTACCAATTAGTTACGAAGAAGAGGAGAAGGAAGAAGAGATGGTACATTATATTTTTAAAGAAAGTAATGAAAAAAATTTTAATAATAATTTTAATAAAAATAACGGACAAATAGGTAGGGGTACTAAGGTAGTAGGCAATGGACGTCCCAAAGATGGATTGAATCCGATAGGAATGGAATATATTTGTGATGAAAGGTACAGAAGTGAAGTAAATCGAATGTTAATTAAATATAATGGACTAGTGAATGATGAATCGAGAGTAGCTAAAGATTATGAACATAAATTAAAATTAAATAAAAATATTGAATATTTTAAATGTAAAACGTATCCAATACCTTACAAACAGAAAGAAGAAGTCAATAATGTTGTCCAACAATTAATAAAAGATCATATCATAGAGCACAGTACTACTTCTTACATAAACCCAATTGTGGTAGTTTTTAAAAGGAATGGGGATGTTCGTTTATGTTTGGATGCAAGAAACATAAATAAGTGTTTAACACCTGAATTTGAAAAACCATTAACAATCAAGGCCATATTAGGGAGAATTTCAAATGTATCAGCTTTTACCAAATTAGATTTAAAAAACAGCTTCTGGTTAATACATTTACATATAGATAGTAGGGATTATACAGGATTTATTATAGATGGAGTAGTATACAGATTTTGTGTGACACCGTTTGGATTAAATATATCTAGTTCGGCACTGCTAAAAGCGCTACATAAAATCCTTAATAAATACGAAGATTTTACTTTACACTATATAGATGATATAGTTATATTCTCCAAAAATGCAACAGAACATTTAAAACACATTGAAATAATCTTGAAAGAATTAGATCAGGCAGGACTGAAACTTAATATAGCAAAATGTGAATTTTTTAAAGACAAAATAAATTATTTAGGATATACCATAGACAATAAATCAATATCTATGGATTTGGAAAGGGTTAAAATCATAAAAGACTTTAAAAGACCAACAAATCTGAAGACACTAAGAAGTTTTCTAGGTACTTTACAATATTTCAAACGTTCAATACCAAATCTGAGTGAGAAAGAAATACCATTACTAGAACTGCTTAGAAAGAATGAAAAATGGTTATGGGATCATAGAAGAGAATCAGCATTTCAAGAAATAAAAGAACTATTCATAAATAATGTTAAAATCTATCACCCAGATTACGATTTACCATTCATTCTAAAAAGAGACGCTTCAATAAATAGGTTAGCAGGAGTCTTAATACAAAATAAAAATGATTTAGAAATTCCTATCTCTTTTGTTTCCAGATTGACAAAGAAATCTGAGAAGAAATATAGTATTTGTGAATTAGAATTAGCTAGTATAATTTTTTGTGTTCAAAAATTAAGATTTTTCTTAGTTGGTAATAAGTTTACAATCGAAACAGATAATCAGTCCTTAACAACGATTTTAGATAATAAATATGGGAATAATAGGATTCATAGATGGGCACTGTTATTGCAAGAGTACACTTTTGAAATAAAATATATCCCAGGTAAAACTAACATAGTTAGCGATTCCATTAGTCGTATGGAAGGAGACCAAAAACCAAATATTAAACATGTAGGTGTAAACATTTTAAAATCTACAGAAGGTATTTATTCATTGAAGGAAATAATCGATGATCAACAAAATTTGCCAGATAAAATTAAAGCAAAAAGTATGGTTGAAAACAACATTTTTCTTAAAGTAATAAATAATCAAGAATTGTATGTAATAACAGAAAATCTAGCAAAAAAAAATTATTAAAGATCTACATGAAAAATATCAAAATATTGGAACTAGAAAATTATTTTTAATATTTAGGGAAAATTACATCTGCAAAAGGGACATAACCTTGATAAAGGAATTAATTAGAAAATGTCAAATTTGTCAATTTAGTAAAGAAAGAAATTTTCATAATGAGAATCTGGCGAAATCAATTCTGACAAATAAACCGTTAGAAACTATATCAGTTGATTATTTATCAAATTTAATACCAAGTATAAATGGCAACAAACATATTTTTGCTATAACAGATTTATTTTCTAAATACATTATGGCTTATCCGAGTAAAAGAACAAATACTACTGTCACAAAACAATTATTAAATAGATTTTTCAAGGAACAAGGAATTCCTAACAATATTACAATGGACAACGCTACCTATTTTAATAATCCAAAATTAAAAGAATGGCTAAGGAAGAAAAATATAAATCCAGTATATACTAGTATACGGAGGCCATCTTCAAATAATGCAGAAAGAGCGGTAAAAGAAATTACTAAATATCTTAGAATACTTACTCACCATGAACAAGAAATCTGGGATACTAAAATACCAGAAATAATAGAGTGCATGAATAATACACCTAATACCATAACTGAAGTAGCACCAATTATATTATTTAAACAATCTCATCCAGAAAGGCCATGGATATCTGAAAACATTCAAAGTTATCAACAATTATTATTAGATACCCGAGAAAGGTTGAATAAACAAGCAAAAAAAAAGAATTTTGCATCAGAATAATAAAATAAAAAAGCATATTTCATTTAAAAAGGGAGATTTAGTTTTATTAAAATCATTAAGGGTTTCAAATTTAAAACAAGGTGAATGTGCGAAATTACAATTACTTTATGAAGGACCCTAACTAATGATGGAATTAATAGTTATAAATTAGTACATCCTGTTACGAAACAATTAAGAGGAATTTTTCATATATCACAATTATATAAATATTATCAGTAAATAAGCTAGAAATAATCAGAATAAATCAAAAATTGTAAATAAATTTATATCAAATGCATGTTACTTTATATGGGTGACAAATCAAATAAAGTAACACACATTTTGGGACGGGGGTGTTTTGATAAATTAATCCATCAAGAGAAAGGAAATCAGCATAGGATGTAACAGGTATTATTGCACTAGAATTAATTTAAAACAAACATACAGTATATTGTTATGTAGTAAAACAGCATTATCATATAAGCTATTTCAATGATCTAAACACATAGGCATCAATAACATAAATTTCAAATAAAGAACTAGAGCAATTAAAAAAACAAACTGTAATTGTCATGCAACATACTGTATATAATAATATTTACAATAATTATCTTTTAAAGTGCGCGGAAATTTAAGTAACAAGTGATATTGTGAAGATTTGCCAGAAAAATGTTTAATAAACCAACAATATAAAATCTTAATCTTTGATTGGTTATCCATGACATAAGACATAATAATACTAAAGCAATTTAAGAATTTCATAAGAAAAATCAAGACACCATATGTTATATAAACTTATTAGAGTATAAACAGTTTGATAGCAACGGAGGTTAGCAACGAAATTTATTGAAAACGATTGAGGGAGATAGATATTTGATTAAAATGGAAGCAGACATGTAAAAAAATTTGAGAAACTAAAATAGAAATTAACAGGGAAAAATTAGAGAGTTTCTTGAAAGGACCATATCAAAACCTCCAAAGGAATTAACAATATACAAATAACCCAAAATAATGCATTACAAGACATGCAAATTGGAGATACGATGAATGAAATGGATACCTGTAATACATTATGTGATATATTAACTGAATTGGACACAGATAAGTTATTTCATTTATAATTTCTTTTGCGTTACAATAAACAACTGAACTTACTAATATTTTATGTGTTTGAACGTTTACAAACATGGTAGTTTATTCGTTTAGTTATAAGTATAGTTAATATAAACTTACCTGTTTTTAGTATTAGTCACAGTTTACAAAGATATCTTTGAAGAAAAGCTTGATGATTTAGTCACACAGTATATAGTCAGTGACATTATAATTCTTCATTTCCTTTTCAGAGTAACTAGATAAATTCACTATTTGATATAATAACTATTTGAAACATTAACTATAAACATTTATTATAGGTTATAATTACGTTTACTTATGAATAATATACATACTACCATAGATAAATAGTTTTAATACTACTAAAATCATCAAGTAATATTTTAGATTGAGTCGTTATTTGTTTTCATTTTTCATATCACATATCTACGTTCTTTATTTGATATTATAAGCAAGTAAGAGATGTCGATATTTTTTTTATATCTTAGCATTAAATTCAGAAAACATTCTATGTTGTTTAAATTAGACAACCAATAATACACCATTCAATATACGGCTGGATTATAGTTGAATGAAGCTAGTGCCGGACTCACCCATTATAAATCAAAACTAAAACAAATTTTAAATAGAGTCTCAATAGTCGGGAAAATAACATTTATGTTTAGAAACAAATCATAATCAGTGGCGCAACATAATAAATTTAAAACTAAAGAGCATTCATCATAGTACAAATAATTTATTAAGAGTTAAAAAAAAGACTAGGAAAATAAATAATATAACAATTTTGATGAACCCAAATGCGTGGCAGATGACAATTTCTGTATTTATATATTGATAAATAATAATCTACAACAATATATATTTATATGTATATTTTTAACAATACCACCGAACTTAATCCTAGAAAAACTAAGAAGTTCTTACAACAAAATAACCAGATAAATGTTTTGAAAGCTGATAAACCAAACAAAACTGTTTCAATGCAATCTAGAGAATACGACCGAAAAATGAAGGACATACATAAGGATAAAAAACCTACATGCAAATGAAATTAGACCCAACAAATCAACACCACTTCTTTATTATAATTTGATTTGATATATTTAATTTGTATTAGTTTCAACTTTCCAAGGTTGATTTAATTGAGTGTTCTTATTATTAACTACTAAAACCTTCATTTAACTGTAATTTTCATAATTGTTGAATGCCAGATTTGATTTTTTTTAAAATGTTCTGCTCACATGAATAAATTAGTTTCATTTGTTACCTTATAAATTTCTCTCGTTCAAATATTTGTGAAACATAAAGTTATCTCAGGGCGATTAGTCTCAAAACGGAAATTAAACAATTGTACAATTAAACAAATTGTTCACTAAATAATCATTTGATTAAAATTTACATTTTACAAAAGTTCACAAATCTGAAAACTATGCGACGCCTATAAAAACTAATTTACATAATCGTTTCAACTTTGCAATATTTTAAACAGCTGCAGACATTTTTTTATGTGGAAAGAATATTTTTAACTATATTACTTTTGAAATATTTCATTTAAGCAAATGCTTTTGTGGTGAACGGTTTTGAAATGCGTACATTCATCTTACAATAGTGTTGACGTTATATGTGTATGTGAAATAGTGATTTTTTTATGAATTATCAAAAAGGTTCAATTTATTATAAGCTAGAGACATACAAGTTGCATTTATACAGTAAAATATCAGGAGAGTCTATAAATTTCACTTATATATAGTTTATTCTTTACAATTAATTAAAAAAATTTTATTTGACTGTTTTAATAATTTAGAATGGTCAATTTCTCTTCTAATTACTAAAGTTTTTTGTAAATGAACTTATTTTGGATCCAAAATTTTTTAAATATCACCAACCTGATGTGAAATTGCTTCTCGGGACATGTCTGCTGTTGGACGCTTCACTCATCCATTGGCGGCTACTGAGTTCTTCCAGATAACTCAATCACTTCTTCGTCGTCTCCAGAAAAAATACTTATACAGGTTACAGATTATGCATTTTATCACCTTTTCTTCATTACGTAATTATTTAATGATATTTAACACTTTTATTTCAAGTTTCTCATTTAAACTTTCAGAGATGTTACCCTTTTGCTTCGCTTCTTTCTACCTCCACAACCCTTTTTGTTGTTGACAGGTCGTTCCCGCTTTTTTTGGAATTTCTATTCATAGCATCTTAATTGTCACTATATTATTTCTCAAATTTACTATATTTCTGACATAGAGTTATGGTAATTTATTGTATTCCACGTGTTATATTCATCAAAGTTCCTAAATTATTTACTATCATTGTTTATAATTGTCTTTTTTTATTATTTAATATTATCAAAATCTTCTGATTGGTCAGCACTAATTCAGATAAATCTCAATTCTTACAACTTAAATAATAGTACAAAGCATACGTATACAATTCATTTTATTAACCACATTTTCAAAGATAATATTTCAATAGGTTTCCTTTTTATAGATTTTATTCTCATCATTTATTATTAATCATTGCATTTCCCTTTTTTATCGACATTGCATACGAATTACAGATTTCTATAAATTTATGTCCCTGACAAATGAATGTTTTCCGTGTCTAATATTACGGCCTGCGTCAACTTAATTAGTTGAGCATTGTTTGTTGTTAAAGCTCTGTATCGGGTTACAGATACCGTTGAATTATTTATTGATGATCTGCAATGATTATTAACATGACTTATTTTAATTTTTCTTTCATTTATCTTTGATTATATTACTATGAAATTGATTTGATATCTTTGTAAATACATGGAATTGATGTACTTTAAAGAAATATAATTGACAAAATGATTATTTCTTTATAGTATATAATAAATTCAATATTATTTATATGAATGTCTATACGCTATATAGAATTTCATAGTTCTATTCCACATAAAATTTTCCTTCCATTATCACTAAATTTTGTTGTGAATGATCTTATTTAATTTTGAAATTCTCTTTCAAATTAGAAACTATATGAATTTTTTTTAAGTCACATTTCAAGTTCATGTTAAATATCTTGAAACTTTAAGCTTAAAATCAACTTAGTTTTCAAATAAAATTTCACTACAAGACCCCATACCTTTGATAGGCTGTGCTAATCAAATTGAATTTTGTAATTATAATTTGCACTCTATTATAACCTACCAACTGAACATTTCTTGTGCATTTTATAATTGAATGTTATAGAAAAAACTTAATTTGTTTGTCATATGTTATTTAAAGGTTATTGATATCTAGCGATATATTTTTTTTATCATTTTTTATCTTTATATTTTATTCCTAACTGAGCATATTATCTCAATATATATATATATATATATATATATATATATATATATATATATATATATATATATATATATTGAACATAATTCAAGAACACAGAAACTAAAATAATATAACTCATATCAGCATACTACACAGAATTATATGAACCAGTATCGGTTAATGAAAATATTCCCAATATACAGAAGATTTAATGCAGTATTTAAAAAACTGTATATGTCTTACATATACAAAATATTCTGGAGCATATATACATCATCTGTTAAGTGTTAGAGAATTATTAGCACCTATTTTGATCAGGATACATAATATCTATTACCTTATAAAAGTAAAATATATATATATATATATATATATATAGAAGAGATAGTTCTTCACTACTTAGATGGAAGTATAATTGAAATTCTCACTTTCACAAATATATTGAAGTTTGGAACATTTGATTGAATATCTTTAATATGATACCAAAAGAATTTATTGATGAAATAAGCTATTCATAATGGAATACAATATATGAGCAATAGTAATAAGAAATTTGAATAAAAAGGATAAGACTTACCTTTAAACACAGTAGTTCATTTAAGAAGCATATCGACAATCCATTGTAAGTAATAAATAACAAGTTATAAATCAAAATTCCTTAATTAAAAGAAACATGTAATCCATATTCTAAAAATATTCATTGAACATTAATAATAGTTACAATAAATAAACATGTAATAACTTAATTATTTAACATTTAGAGAGTTTTGGTTATATATATCAAATAATGTCAGAAATGTCATAAAATTATTTTATCAATTGACTGGAATAAGGTTATAAATTGAAAAAGAAGCAGAACCATAGAAATCTATATTTATTGAGTCAAGAAAGATGTGAATTTTATGGTTTGTAATTATATATTAGGAATTAGAAAATGAATCTGAAATCAAAATATTTATGATTTCGAATAGCAACGAAAAATAAAAAAAGGCGGGTTGGTTGTTGATTTTTGAATAATGATGGAAGTCGGAGATTAGAAAACTTAAATGGTTGAAGAATTTAAAAAGAGAGAATTGAGTTATTGTACAAAGAAGTGAGTTATTCCATATATTAATTCGAAATAGCTAGTATAAGGATATTAAAATCATAATTTCTACGAAGATATATACAATATATAAAAAAATACATGTTATTGGAGGCTATGGTACAAATGAAAGAGTCATTTCAAATTGAATAATTAGTTGATGTGGTACGGAATCGTAATGTAAAGTACCTGAATAAGATATTAAGCATTGATTGGGAATTCGAAGCTGGAGAATAATAGAAATTACAAACACGTGGTACCTGTAACAAGAAATCTAGAAAAAAAAACATCTCCATCTGGACGACATATGTATGCATGACATGGTTTTTTAACAGACAGAATATCAAGAAAGGAATATTAGTGGTTGAGAGGTTAGTGTTTCTTTTTGTTTTTGTTGGTACCAACATTCGGGTTAGAGATGTACATTTATAATAAAAGTAATAAGAATTAGTATCTGAAACTATTAAACATATTAAAAGCATTAAAAAAGAAAGGTAATAACATAGACTTGAGTACTTACCATTTATATTTAACAAATATTTTATTGTTTGACATTTCAATATTATATTAGTATTTAAGATAGTTCATCACTTACTTTAAATTTATAATACATAATTCTTGATCAATATAATATAGTTGTTGTATTAAAGGTATTCTTGAAACTATTGTTTATGTTCAGATAAATATTACTTCAACTGATATGAGTGACAGTTGGAATCGATTATTCTACTGATAATTTCCATCTATTTTAATTGTGAGACAAAATCGATTGCTATATTGAAAGTTTCTATACATAGGCGCACCAATTAATATAAAAAATATAATATCAGTTATTTGAATGATTCATATATATGTAAGATATTGTAGATATAGAGTTAAAATCACTTCCAGATCCCAAAGAGTAGTAAGAGTTTCTCATGCTCTCCACATAAATATATAAATACATAAAAATTTTTCTTTACTTCATTACTGAGCTAGCTATACTAGAGTTGAATATATTAAATTGATAATATAACAATTATAGTGGTATTGTCGGCAAAGTATACAACTATAACAATCCATTATAATATATATATATATATATATATATATATATATATATATATATATATATATATACCACTGCCTTGCTGTGACTTCCAGCATGTTCCTATCCTCCTTTCACTTCAGTGAACCTGTGTACATCCGTCTCTGTCGAACTATATCGCTATATACAGATGTCACAACGTCTTTTGCGATTTGGCATCATCGCAGATCGCTGTGAATTGTTACAATCAGATGTATTCTCATGCACGGAGGCTACAAAGGAGTATTCAGCGAATTGTCCTCTACAATAATAATAAGTGTTATAATTATGATTGGACGCACAGTCAGACCACTTTTTCAAATATCAACGGAGTATTTCACAATATTATCACGAATTCATTGGTTCATGGAACAAATAGAAAAAGTAACAATATATGATTTTTGTTATTATTTTGGGAAATAAAACCACTATCTTTTTTTATATGTTTACTCCAATGGTATTGAGAATAATTGAGTTCTTTTTAAATTTTCGAACCTACCTGACACTTACAAAAAATTCGACATAATATTTTGAAGTTTAAAGATTACAAAAAATGGTTTTAAATTTTTTAAGAATCATTCACTGTAGTATATTTGTTGAAGATGATTGTGAATGAAAAATATTTTTCAAATCATAACATTCTGATAGAAATAAAGTCTACTATGGGATTTAGTAGCTCCAGAACGTTTTTTTAAGATATAGCTTTTTTGCTTATTTTATTAATGTAGCTAATAAAACGCGTGTTATTAGGTTTTTGTGAGAATTATTACTTTTGTTTTGTAATATGTATTGCTCAGTTTTGTGGTATGGTGTATTAAAGTTTGTATTGGTTAACAACAATTCCGATAATAAATCATAAGAAAACTTGGATACAAACTATGATACTATACCGAGAGTAACTGATTATTGAAAATTTCTCTTTTTAATATTGGCGACCAAATTTGAGTACATTCTGCTGAATTGTTAACTAATATGCATTTAGTTGTATGTACTATAGTTGAGTGTCTAGTAGAAAACAAAATTTTGAAAACCTTAATTATTCTTGATAACGGAACTCTACCGACACGTTAATGTGAAAATGTAAAAGAAACTCTTCTTTTTCTAAATTCAACCAGCTCACGACAAAACTTCCTATACAGTGTCCCAAAAATTCGTACCAAAAGATGGGTAGATGCGTTTTGTTATTGAAATAATAAAAAAACGGTTTGTATTTATTTTAGTTTTTAACCTTTATGTGACTGGGAAGAAAAACACCTTCTTACGACGGCGTAGGTACCTGGGTACCTACTGTATAATAATTTGGAATATAAACGCAAAATACCTGTTTTTATCAAAAAACTCCATATATGTATTTATAGGTACACAATACGTGATTTATGCATTTCTAACTTATCTGTATTTGACAAAATAAGACTTTGTTTAAATGGCAACAGCGCAGCGACATCAACTGAATTTATTCCTAGTTACAGGTCAGTTGCATGTTTGAGTTTGTCGAATAAACAACTGCGGGTGATTAAGCGTATTTGTTAAATTTTGTTTTAGAATGTCTGATAGTAAGGCTGGTTCAAGCCAAGCCAATATTGCGAAACCAAGATGGCGAAATAAAAGGTGAGAAATAAGACGATTCTTTGATTTTAGTAGTGTATGAATAATGAAAACTGTCATGTTATTTTGCTTACCTGTGGTCTATGTGTGTAGGAGCCGCAGTGGAGTGGAATTTTTTTTTTATCTTACAAAGAAACAAGAACAATAATTATACTAATAAAGGTAATTCGAAATATGTTATTTCAGGCTGACCTCTGCAGAATCACGAGAAGCAGTAGAACATTTGTCTGATGAAGAGCCATTTGTTGCGTCCGATGAAGACGAATATATTCCACAATTGTTATCAGGTGGAGAATCCGAGGAATCTGATATAGAGAAGGAGCCTGTAGTGGAGCAAGAATATACTGATTCCGATGAAAACGTTGACGAAGAAGAAGCGCCTACAAAAACAACTTGGGCTGGCAAGGATGGCACTCAGTGGAGTGACACATCATCAATACAAAGGCAAACAATAGGTCGTAATATTCTGCACGAAAAAAGTGGCGCATCATCCTTTAGTCGTTCATACACGGCTCGAGAAATTTTCAAGTCTATTATATCTCCAGAAATGTGTACCTTAATTCTAAGGCATTCTAACAAAAAAGGTAGAAAAGTAACGGACGAATGGAACCGAAAATTGGCAGATAAATATCCACCTCCCAACACACCAAGCCCGAAAGTATTAATTCCATTTACTGAAGTAGAATTAGATGCGTTTTTAGGAGTTCTTATTGCTGCTGGCGTACACAGGTCTAATAGGGAACACGTATCTGAAATGTGGAAACTAGAGTCCTTACCTCTATTTCGAGCGGCCATGTCTCGAGATCGGTTCAAAATGTTTCTCAGATTTATTCGCTTTGATGATCAGAACACACGTGCCGAACGTGCCAAAAATGATAAAGCTGCCCCAATTCGAGATATTTGGACTATGCTAAATTCAAATTTGGCAAAGAACTACAAGCCAAAAGAATGTATAACAGTAGACGAACAATTGTTTCCTTACAGGGGGCATACTAAATTTACCCAATACATTCCATCGAAACCCGCAAAATATGGAATAAAATTTTTTTGGGCTTGCGATGCGGCAAATGCTTATCCTTTACAAGGTCAACTATACACTGGAAAACCATTAGATGGTGAACGACAGGTAAATGTCGGTGAGCGTACAGTTTTGGATCTAGTGGCAAAGTATAAGGGTTCGGGAAGAAATGTAACAACGGATAATTTTTTTACAAGTCTGCAATTGGCCCGTACTTTGAATTAATGGAAGATGACTTTGGTAGGGACTCTCAGGAAAAATAAGGCATTTTTACCACCAAATATGCAGGCATCTAAAGACAGGCCTATATACTCAACCATTTTCGCATTCAACAAAGATGCAACAATATGTTCCTATGTTCCAAAGAAAAACAAATCTGTTATTCTTTTATCAACGATGCACACTACAGGCCAAGTAGATGATTCTACCGTGGCGAAGCCTGAAATAATAAAATATTATAATCAAACAAAAGGAGGCGTTGACACCATGGATAAGATGCTAGGCGAGTATACAGTAAAACGTAGAACAAATCGTTGGCCATTGGCATTTTTTTTCAACACAATAGATGTTGGTGGCTTGGCTTCTTATTGTATTTACAAGGAACACAATCCAAATTTTAGAGCAACTGATGAACGTCGAAGATTTCTAAAAGATCTTGCTCATGACATGTGCTTGCCCGCTATACAAATGCGATCCCTTA
Source organism: Galeruca laticollis (assembly GCA_963921935.1). NCBI lineage: Eukaryota > Metazoa > Arthropoda > Insecta > Coleoptera > Chrysomelidae > Galeruca > Galeruca laticollis. The sequence goes on from OY998181.1 coordinate 12,058,761, forward strand.
TTCCAAAAGTTGTTGGTAATTATTTCACACGTCAGTCGCTAGAAATGGTTCTTGGTCGACAAATAATCGAGCCCATTGTTACTCCAGCCGGAGAACAACCAAGACGGGATGCTTCTGGGCGTGTTATGGTTGTTGGTAGCTGCGAAATTTGTCGAGAATTAAAGCTCAAACAAAGGAAGACTCGTAAAGCGTGTAAATCCTGCTGTAAGCCAGTTTGTAATGAACACTCTGTAGATCAAACTATATGTAAAAAATGTTGCCAATAAACCAACTGACCTTATATGTAGGATTTTTTTGTTTTTTTGTTACCATTTATATAAATAAATATATGCAGATAAATTTCGCGTTTTCATTCTGGCTATAAAAAATATCTATTTGCATTTAAAACTGATAGAGGTACCCAGGTACCTACACCGTTATTTCTGGGTGAAACAACTTTGGACCTTATTTATTTCTAAAATAGCGTAAAAATATTATTTCTATTGTAACATTGTGTAGAAAAAACCTAGATTAGAAATGTCACGAAATCACACACTTCAAAGAATTTAAACAAAAAAAGTATTTATATCTAAAATCTGAATAGGTACCCGGGTACCTATTCAGTCACATAAAGGTTAACTTTTATTGAATTCAGATGTATTAGTTCGCTTTACTGTTTTCATACATCACCGTAGTGATTAATACAACTAGTATAAAAAATGGAAAAGTTCATTTTTATAAATGTAGACTATAATGTACAGTGCGACACAACATTGTCCATATCCAATCCAGTCGTTCATTTTATTCCATATGTCACCGAGGACGATATTTATTCAAAAATGTAGAATCCATGTGTGGCATTCAGAAATGATTAAAACCAAATATGAAAATTAATTGCATCAACACACATTGAACTTATTCCATAAATAAGTTCCCAAAGAACGGTGTTTATGAACGGTTGAATTTCGATTCATTTCCAATGATTATAAATAAAAAACAGTATTTAATATCTCACTTTAGATTCTTATAGTTCATAAAAGACTGGAGTAATGCATACATTTGATATGAAGTACTAAGTATCATTATCTTTAGTCGCTCTTAACATATCTCCAAAGTTTTTGGTACGAACACCTGGGACACCCAGTATCTTCCTGCAAACAAATATAAAATCATCCTTAGGTATTCTACAAATTATTTATAGCCCCTTAATCATATGATCTATAATACTATTCCCATCTATTTTATTTAGCAGGTTGATTGACAAAATTGCCAAACGTTAAATTTTCCCAAAGAAATATTAATAATAGTGAATATTTGTTGTTATTGAAATTAACTATCTCGACCCTTACTTCGTGGAATATACTCATATTAGTGTTTCAAATGAGACTAACGGTTTCTAGTTAATATCACAATATAAGAAAAATTGTTGAAAATTCTGAAAATTGAAAATTGTTTCGATAAATCAATATTATCGTCAGAATGACAGGAGTTACATTTCATATATTGAGTCAATCACAAGTTAGGTCACTTCTTGGTCTAGCCAAAAATAACTACTAAACATCAGGTAGGCATCAAATGGAATGTAACTTCTGTCATTCTGACGATGATATTGATTTATCGAAACAATTGTCAATTTTTAGAATTTTCAACAATTTTTATTATATTGTGGTATTAACTAGAAACCGTGAGTTTCATTTAAAACACTAATAGTTTATTGTTATGTTGCAATTTTAGAATTTTTCGCACCACCCTCAAAAAATGTACCGCCCGGTGCTAGTGCACTCAAAAACCTCTATTAAATCGACACTGTAACTAGAAAAAGAACGATCACTACCTTATTATATGTCACATTGGTTCCCTCGCAAACCGACTTATCCCTACAATACTTGACAATATTTTACCCGTGTGAAGTTATCCACGAATTTTTTTATCCATCCACGAATATTTTTCCTGAAAATAAACTATATATATACAGGGTGTCCCGGAACTAATGGGAAAAAAGTCAGGAGCGTATAATCCGAGCTAAAATAATGTTAGTACTTCATATAAACTTTTACTATGCAGGCCCTCGTTTTCGAGTTATAGGCCTCCAAAGTTTTAATTTTGAATTTGGTTTTTATTTGTATTTTTTGTACTAGTTATTTGATCTTCATAAAATTTACGGCAAAGCTATAATGTATGTGTATGTTTATTTTGGTAAGGTAAACAGATTTACAGTACTGCCTTGAAGCCAGGGACGGACTACTCGCAGTGGTTAGTGATCCAAAAATTTTGCAGGTATGGCACACCCTGTATGAAATTATCGAAATTCACTTCCCCACACATTAAGCTAACGAAAAGGTACTCTTGTTGGAATTCTATAAAATAAGCCGTTTGGCTAATATTTACAGTTTTATTAATGCACTACGTACCAGTTCACGCATTCACCATTTTTATAATTACTCAACGAGGTAAAACTAACTTTTAATAGATGTCCAATATTTACCTAGAGTACTACAAAAAAATAATTTAACGATAGCAGAAGATGAAAAACATTAACGACTTATTAATTGGAAAGTTGGTAAAAACTTTTTATAAGTGTTTTTACCGTTTATCAAGTTACCATAGGATTCGTTGTCAAACGTTGTGTAGAATAGTTCGTAGTCAGTACTTGTCAATAATTCATAAGTCCTTAATTTAACAGTTACAATAGCAGAATTCGCTTTTATTGAGTACGCAGATAAACATCTAATGTATGGACTGGCTTCTCGAAACTGTTTAGAGGCCAAAAGGCTTTATGAAGAACATTTTGCAAACAGAGCATTGCCAGACAGACGAATGTTTGGGCGTATTGATCTCAGGTTACGAGAAACAGGTATGAATAAGTAAATGTAATTTTCCATGTATACAAAACAGAATTTTAAATTTTAGGAAGATTTTCGCCAGAAAAAGCTGGAGAAGGTCCAGTACAAAGCATACGTACTGTGGCAGTTGAACAAGACTTGTTAAATGCAGTTGATAATGAACCATCGAGTTTTAGAAAATTATCAAGAGAACATAACGTCTCGAAATCAGTTGTTCATCGCGTCCTAAAAGAACAGCTGTTATATCCTTTTCACATGAAAAAAGTACACCGTATGACAGTGGCTGATTATCCTGCTCGACTTGAGTATAGCCAGTGGTTTCTGCGACAACAACAAGCAGACAACACATTTATTAGTAACGTTCTCTTTACGAACGAACCGGGTTTCACCAGAGATGGAATCATAAATTCTCATAATATGCATTTATGGGATGATGTGAATCTACATGGCATTATCCAAACTAGGATCCAGTATAGATTCATGGTTAATATTTGGCAGGAATAGTTGGCAATAATTTGATACAGCCATACTTTATTGACGGTACTTTGACCGGTCAGAGATATTTGGAGTTTTTTGCAAAATGAGTTATGGAACCTGTTTGATGATGTGCTACTACAAACTCGTAGGAATTTATGGTTCATGCATGATGGAGCCCCTCCTCATTTCAGTTTAGATGTACGACAGCATTTACACACAAGGCTTCCTAATAGATGGATTGGTCGTGGAGGCCCTTTTCAATGGCCACCGCGATCAGGAAACGTTAATCCTATGGATTTCTTTCTCTAGGGTTATCTCAAAAGTAAGGTATACGCAACACCTGTGCAAACAAGGCAAGATTTAATAGACAGAATTGTGTTACACTGCAATGTTATTAGAAATAGTGTGAAATTGCTCTTTCAAATGCAAAGAAACAACCTTCGTAGACTTAGAATGTGCGTGGAAGTGGGAGGAGCTCATATTCAACATTTATTAGAATAACGTTAGTTTTTGTTGTGGTTTAGGAATTAGTTTTAGTCTAATGTTTTATAACTTGTGTTTTTTGAGGTTTTCTTAATGGTTTAATAATGTTATGTTCGTAATTTTGATTAAAAGCAAGTAAATTCTGGACATCGTATTAAAAAGTTAGTTAGGTAGATTTGTACGTAGTGCATTAATAAAACTGTAAATATTAGCCAAACGGCTTATTTTATCGAATTCCAACAAGAGTACTTTTTCGTTAGCTTAATGTGTTGGGAAGTGAATTTCGATAATTTCATACAGGGTGTGCCATACCTGCAAAATTTTTGGATCACTAACCATTGCGAGTAGTCCGTCCCTGGCTTCAATGCACTACTGTAAATCTGATTACCTTACCAAAATAAACATACACTTACATTATAACTTTGCCGTAAATTTTATGAAGATCGAATAACTAGTACAAAAAATAAAAATAAAAACCAAATTCAAAATTAAAACTTTGGAGGCCTATTACTCGAAAACGAGGGCCTGCATAGTAAAAGTTTATATGAAGTACTAACATTATTTTGGCTCATATTATACTCTCCTGACTTTTTTCCCATTAGTCCCGGGACACCCTGTATATATATATATATATATATATATATATATATATATATATATATATATTATATACATATATATATATATATATTTTTTTTCACACCTTTTTGGTGGTATTTGATAATGTCCGGGCCACTACGCAGCCAAGGGCACTACCATTGTCAATAGGGGGAGATGATCCGCCGGATGATTCCAACAGTTCCAAGTATTACGGCCTTTTGCATCCACATTACGGTGTTTTTAGGTAGGTCCAGTTCTTTTATGTGTCGTACTGTTTTTGTATGTACAAGGCCGTTTGCGCTTATAATTAAAGGGACTATTGTTACCTTCTCCAAGTTCCAAATCAATTTCATTTCTTGTGCAAGCGCTCCATATTTAGTTATTTTTTCGGTATATGCTTTAGATATATTGTAGTCCTGTGGCACTGCGAAGTCAATTATGATGGCTGTGTTATCACTATCACTATATATATATATATATATATATATATATATATATATATATATATATATATATATATATATATTGATTTATCGAAACAATTGTCAATTTTTTAGAATTTTCAATAACTTGTATTATATTGTGGAATTAACTAGAGACCTTGAGTTTCATTTAAAAACACTAATATATATATATATATATATATATATATATATCAGTTCATAACGTTTTTCGCCGTTTTCTGATTTCCAGCTTCCATCTATCTCGATCGGTACATAGATTTTCCTCTATTTCTCTTGCTTGTATGTCCTTTTCTACTCCTTCTCTCCAACTCAACCTAGGTCTCCCTCTCCTTCTTCTGCCGTATGGCGTCCAATCCAGCACTTTTCTTGGTATTCTAGTTTGTTCCATCCTCTGTACGTGTCCATACCACCTAAGTTGATTAACTCGGATGTCTTCTGTTAAATTGTGTTTAGTCCCCATTATTTCTCGAATTTTCTCATTTCTGACTTTATACAGCTTCGACTTTCCAGCAGCACGCCTCCAGTAATCCATTTCGGTGGCTTCTATCATTTTAAGTGCATTTTCCTTTAACGGCCATACCTCACTTCCATAGGAGACGATACTTTTAACTATACTGTTATAAATTTTATGTTTGTTATCCTTTGATATCGTTTTATCCCACAGTATATTGTTAAGTTTTCTAATTGTCTGTCTTCCCAGGTTATTTCGGTATCTAATTTCTTCGTCCATGCTACCTTCGCAGGTGATGTGAACTCCTAGGTATTTGTATTTTCTTGTGTGTTTAATCTGTTCTTGTTGTTCTAGAAGTAAATTCCTTTGTTCTCCCCCCACGCACATATACTCGGTTTTTTTGACGTTCACCTGCAGTCCCCACTTGTCATATTCCTCCGTTAATTTTCGTGTCATATATTCTAGGTCTTCATAATCTTGTGCTAGGACAACTTGATCATCTGCATGTTAGTGTTAATCAGGATATTCAACCTTTAACCTTTAACCTTTATATTTACATTTGTCATTAATATATGAATGACAAGATGTAATTTCACACTAGATAAAAAAGTTAGTGTAAGTTAAGGTATTTAACCTTAAACCTTAACGTTGTCAGTTGTCACTGTTATCAAAAAAAAGTCAAAAAAACTATGACTGATCAATCATTTCAAGAAATTTTTATTCCTTGATACTACAGACAACGTTCTCAGCAATTGATATCAGTGATTTTTTTAATTATATGAAACTGAAATCATAATAATGTTATCAATTTTGATATCCTTCAAGAATTTATTCAATTTACTAGTAAGTTTTACTTATATAAAACATAAACCTTGTTTTTTAGTTTAACAAAATTGTATTTTAGCCTTGAAAAAGATAATAATAAAATTATCGAAAGCTTGGTATAGTGAAAATCGAATTTTCTTAACCACCCATACATTTTGGCTGTACCCCATAATATTTAAAAGTTAGTTATACATACATATATATATATATATATATATATATATATATATATATATATATATATATATTTATATATGTTTATATTTATAATTTTTATATCATGATAACTTACCTTCAGCTGCTCAATAGTTTATAACATTCTACATTTTATAATATAGCCGGGGCATTGATACTGTTCTCCCTTTGGGTTCTTTATTCAGTGATAATTAATTTAGTATGTTAATTTTATTATTTTATATTACACTAATACTTTATAAAGAAATTATTGAAATGAGCTAATATAAATTTACATTGATCATGGATGGTGAATAAAAAACCAAATATTGTGATACATATAATAAATTTTTTTTATTTCCCTTTATTTCAATATTTCCATGTTATGAAAATTAGTAACGTCACTGATAATTATAAATCATGCGTCTTAAACACACACTTGCCGGAAATCATGCCAGCGTCTGTGCATATGGTTACACTCTCGATTCACTCCTCAGCTGACTCACTGTTCGATGTGAAATGTATCATTCAAAGTCAACGGCGCGCATTCGAAAGTTTAAAATCTATATAAAAATTGGAAACATCAAAATAAGATTCTGCAATATAACACAATTACATATATGCATTCAAATGTGATTGATGAAAGTGGAAATAGTGATAATTATATATAAGCATTGATACAAATGACGGATGATGAAATAATCTAAAGTACGAATAGAACAATAATAACATAATGGAAAATTTTGCTAGGAAGTAAAATTCTTCTAATACAAATTATAATTCTTAGGAATATGTGTTAGTACTTTTTATGTTGCAATTGAAAAGGTATAGGCCTTTCAATAAAGTTTTTCTGAATTATTTAAAATGATCATTTTACTTTATTAATAGTTTTGCTTCGTGAACCGAAGAAATAAAAACACTGACCTTTTGTCCTGTCTTCAAATTATCCGCAATGCTGCTGCCACTCTGGAATCTCTGCTACATTTCATTATTTCTCAACTTTAAGAAACATACCTTTTCTGGCGTGGAAACTCATGCACATTAATCTAACACTACTTCTTATCACTTTCTTAAGCAGATTTTTATTTAAATAATTAATTTTTCCATCATTTTTGTTGAAATTTTCCTAAACTTCCGACAACAGCTGTTACTCTCTCCAGAACCTACGCTCTACTCTTTAGTCGAAATTTCAATAATTTCGACGTATTGGCCTTACCGTTTCTCGAAGAGAAAAACAACTACATTCCTGGCTAATACCGCGGTAAGTATTGAATTACATCCCCATCGAAAACCGTGGCGTCGATGGGCCATCCATCTGTGGTGATTCGCAACTGAGAGTAGAAGGGCATAGTACACTGACGCATTTCGACTTTCTTGGGTGTCTTCAAGAGTGCCGTAGTGCCTTCCAGTTCATAGTATCTCCAGTTCAGAGTCTCTAATCGACGTCACGGTTTTCGAAGGGGAAGTAATTCAATATTCTGCGTGGTATTAGCCAGGAATGTAATTGTTTTTCCCTTCGAAGAACGGTCAAGCCAATACGTCGAAATTGTTGAAATTTCGACTAAAAGCAGGTGTAGTAGAAAATCGAAATTTATGTTACATATAGACACCTCGTATTTTATGAAATTATATTCATTTTATTTCATACGACTAATACGGTCGAATTTATCTGAGGTGTTGGTTCGCAACTGAAAGTGAAGATGGCGCCAGCTGACTACTTCTAGCTTGTGTATTTACACGAGCCAAGTAGAAGTTGTCGGAGGACGGAATCTTCAGTCCGGATTAGAGACTCTGAACTGGAAGGCATTACGGCACTCTTGAAGAGACCCAAGAAGGTCGAAACGCGTCAGTGTACTATGCCCTTCCGCTATCAGTTGCGAATCACCACAGATGTGTGTATCGGCAAAATGGCCGATCGACGTCACGGGCTTCGAAAGGGATGTAATTCAATATTCTGCGTGGTATTAGCCAAGAAAGGAGTTGTTTTTCCCTTCAAAGAACGGTCAGGCCAATACGTCTAAATTATATTAAAATGATTTCAGGATTTTTTTAATTATAGAAGTTTATTAACAGATAATGTTTATACGTACACTACGGAGCAATAAAATACAATTACTTTGCAACAACCAAAATGTTAGATCAATTACTAATCATGAATGCGTTCCTCTTTTTTGAAATAATGACCTATTGTAATTTAGGGATCTCTAATATAATATTTTTAAACGGTTCCTTTTATTTACTTAGTTTCTATTCACTTCAAACTAATCATCACTTTCAATTTTTTTTCCGTTGTACTATCCAAAATATAATTGATAAGTTTTTCTTGAATTCCACTCGCTATGCCACGGTTTCTTCCCCCAGATATCTATCCCTTAACTGGCTATCTTCTCTGTTCTTCTAATCATTATAAAATTGGTTCTATGTTTATCAAATATAAACGTTCTTTATCGTCCTTCTTGTCGAAAAATTTACAATATCACTTGCTTTTTTTTTGACGTTTTATATATCAGGATGACTTTTCTCTCCTGGATATTACAATTATCTTCAAATTTCTATTATTGTTATAAAAGTGATTCAAATTTCTGTCTCCTGTACTTTAAATATAAACTTTTTGAATCCTCCTTATTGACGAGTTAAATTATAATATTACTTTCTCTTTGACGTTTTAAAAATCACTGACTTTTTTCATTCCCCATCAATCATCAACATCGTTAAGAGTTGCTATGGAAACTCATCTATACAGTATTAATTGTATAAACATAGTGTCTTTGACGACGATTCGCTGTTTATATTACAATAAACCATTAATTTTTAAGACGTATATGAAGCATGGAAATAACATTTTAGTATTGTCACATCAACTCATCGCAGCAAAAAATTTGAATCATTGTTGTTCATGAAATTATTGTGATGATCATGAAATTATTATAATATTTTAACTTTCAATGCACTAAAATAAAAAATTCAATGAATATATATATATATATATATATATATATATATATATATATATATATATATATATATATATATATATAACCAAAAACCAAAAGTTGGCAGTTAGTCACGGCTGACTAGTTAAAAAATAAAACTTCAAAGAGTGGTCTTTGTTAAAAAACCCTCAAAATCGTGGGGATAGCAGCCAAAAAAACTTCACAGGTTAGAGATAAAGCGAATCAAATAGTACATTACCTAAGCTTTCGAAGAGCATTGTCTTCATTCTCAAAGGCTATAATAAACCAGAAAGAAAAAATCGGTTAACTTAATAAAGAAAACAACTTCTGAAATCATTACGACTTACTTGTAGTGTTGATTTAAAATTAAACTCACATTTCACAAATTGCAGGAAAACCTTCATCCACTAAAGATTAAAATGTCGACTAAATATAATTTCTCTCCTACATAAGTGATGAGAGCCAGGATTTAAAAAACAGGAAAAAAATCCTGGCTCTCATTACTTATGTAGGGGAGAAATTATATTTAGTCGACATTTTAATCTTTAGTGGATGAAAGTTTTCCTGCAATTTGTGAAATGTGAGTTTAATTTTGAATCAACACTACAAGTAAGTCGTAATGATTTCAGAAGTTGTTTTCTTTATTAAGTTAACCGATTTTTTCTTTCTGGTTTATTATAGCCTTTGAGAATGAAAACAATGCTCTTCGAAAGCTTAGGTAATGTACTATTTGATTCACTTTATCTCTAACCTGTAAAGTTTTTTTGGCTGCTATCCCCACGATTTTGAGGGTTTTTTAACAAAGACCACTCTTTGAAGTTTTATTTTATATATATATATATATATATATATATATATATATCATCATCATCATCATCATCATCATATGCAGCTTATTCAACCATTTTGCTATGGTGTAGCCTCCCATTACATATTTATATATTCCATTTCCATGTGGGCCCATTGTTGTCTATTGCTAGCTATGCGGCCCCAAGTTGATCCTGCGAGTTTCTTTATGTCGTAGTCCCATCTTAAGTTGGGGCGTCTTCTTGGCCTTTTCACGCCTCGGGGATACCATTGCGTTATCTTTGTGGTCCATCTATCGTCTGTCCTTCTAGCGAGATGCCCCGCACATTGCCACTTTAGGGATCTGATTCTATTTATGACATCTATCACTTGGGTCTTTTGTCTGATCCAATCAAGCCTTTTTCTATCTCTCCTTGTTATTCCAAGCATGCATCGTTCCATAGACCTCTGCGTTACCTGGAGTTTTCTAATGATATCAGTTTTCAGGGTCCAGGTTTCACAACCGTATGTTAATACTGGTAGTACGCACTGATCAAACGCTTTCTTTTTCAAACGGAGTGACATTCTAGACTTGAAGATGATAGAGTTCTGTCCAAATGTTCTCCATGCTAATTTGATTCTTCTGTTTATTTCTGGAAGTAGAGAGCCTGATATGTGTATTAGTTGACCCAGGTATATGTATTCCTCTACTATTTCCAGGACAGTGTCATTAATTGTTATTTCTTGTGCGTTTATCAGTTCGTTATACATTATCTTGGTCTTACTCAGATTTATTTTAAGGCCTACTTCGTTGCTTGCTGCATTCAATTCATTTATTTGTTGTTGCATTTCGCCAGGGTTACTCGCTATCAGGATGATGTCATCAGCGAATCTTAGATGGTTCAAGTATTCTCCATCTATATTCAGACCTGTGTTGTTCCAGCCCAGTTTTCTGAAGATGCTTTCTAGTGTTGCTGTAAATAACTTTGGTGATATTGCGTCTCCTTGTCTAACTCCTCTGCTGGTGGGGAATTCTGGTGTGCCCTCATATATCCTAGCTCTCGCTTTGGCTTCCCTATATATATTTGCTAGGGTCTCAATATATGGCTTGTCGACCCCTTGTTCTGTTAGGGCATTTATTACTGCTCTGGGATATATAGAGTCGAATGCTTTCTCAAAGTCGATGAAGGCTAGTGCCAGTGGTTGGTTGTATTCTTTGGTTCGACTGATAACCTCTTTGAGGGTATGGATGTGATCTATTGTACTGAAGCCTTTGCGGAATCCAGCCAGTTCTCGTGGTTGGGCCGAGTCTAGTGTATTTTGTATTCTGTTGTGAATGATCTTTGTGAATACCTTGTACGTCACTGGTAGTAGACTTATTGGTCTGTAGTTCTTAATGTCTTCTTTGCTGCCTTTGTTGTGGACCAACACTATAAGGGCGCTGTTCCACTCTTTAGGTATGCTCCTGGACATCAGAGAGTTCGTGTATAGTTTGGCAAGGTACTTCCATGTTTTAGCTCCTGCATATTTGAGTATTTCGGTCGTGATGCCGTCATTTCCCGCTGCTTTGCCATTTTTCATGCTTTTCAGTGCCATTTCTACTTCCTCCACCAAAACTTCTGGTATGGCATCTTCTGAGTGTTCTATTATTTCTTCCAAATTTTCAGGGGCGTTGTATAGGTCTCCATAGAATTTGGCTACTAGGTCTATTATTTCATTCCTGTCTGCATATATATATATATATATATATATATATATATATATATATATATATATATATATATATATATATATATATATATATATATAGATGAGGATTTGGTTTTGATAAATTGTTACACATATGAATATTAACATAACTTATTGACTATTTAATAAAAATTCCTAAAATCTCTTGTACTAAATAAAATAGTTGCTAACTATATAAGAATTTGTCATGTATCAAATGTCGGCCTCTTACAAATTATTTTGAATTTCATTTTAATGCCGACGAATTCTTTTGAAATGACATCATCCATTGAATTATTAGTGTTAATTTCCGTTGAATTTGAATCGCTTTTTAGTATTTTCGATTCTGACGGTACAACGAGTATATCACCTGTTTCAGTATCTTCCATGATTATCTTCAATATTGTTGTAGACATTTTGTTCACTGTTTTTATTACAGGCATCCATAATTGATTTAAACATGTCTTTTCTAAACAATTTAATAAATATTCCTTGAAATTATGTCTAATAAAGTACAAGATAGGAGAATCATTTTGACTTATTTCACGAATCATTATTAAATTGAATATAACTAAATGCGACTGTTCCAATATATATATATATATATATATATATATATATATATATATATATATATATATATATATATATATATATATATATATATATATATATATATATATATATATATATATATATATATATATATATATTATCATGTAATTCATGTTTAGAGAAACATTTTCTAGCAATATTATTAAAATTTATAAAATTCATGGGATAACTCATCTGATTCCCCTGGTATTAAAGTGTCTAGGTTTGTGCACACAAACTTTATAATATGGAATTGTAAAGGGGATGTAGATTGTACAGTAGCTGTAGAGTTCGTTGGTTAAAGTTGTCTACATATGTATTACCTAGTTTGTAACTTTACGTTACGGTATTGTTTCGTGGACCTAAGATCTTAGGTTTGAACTTTATGACAAATTGTTCGTTGTTTTGAACCATATATTCAGTAAAAAGGATAGTTTTGTAATTTAAAAAGACGTGTTTTATAATTTAAGATATAAGCGTTAAGAAAACACAAAATCAATATTAAATATTTAATATCAAAGTTATTATTATCCCGAAGTCATAAAAGTAACTGAAATCATAAAAATAGTTCTTATAACTTAATTAGTGACCATAATTAACTTGAAAATCATAATTTAACAGAGAAATAAGCATAAAAGCAAACATTAGAAGTAAAGTTATTTCTCCATAAGAATCAGATGTCAAAATTTACATATTATTATGGTACAAAATTTCATACATAAAACCTATTTTGGCTACATTTGCAATGATTAATAGTTAAATCATCTTTCTAGACTGAACTTGGAGTAAAATATTAGACCTAGGAACAATTTAAAAGGGCCCAGAAGTCCATTTTGATGTTGGTGCATTTTACGGTTTCCTATCCTTAATATAGTACCAATCCTAGCAAATGAGGTATTTTTATAAAGTTTATTTCAAAAGGAAGGTGATAATAGTAATCAATTTCAGTTTTAAAAGTTATTTGAACAAATAATATAGAATAAAAATTTTTTCATAAAAGTGAAACAATGAATTTATTGACAATTGTCTTGGCAACAACAGATTTTTTTAAGATCTTGGCAAATAAGGAGGTGATTTGATGCTGTTTTGTTTTGATTTTGTTTGGGAAGTTGTTTATTGAATTTGAAAGGAGAGGAGCATGAAAATTTTCGTGGTAAAAAATTATAAAAATTTAGAGGTAAATGGGAACAAAAAGATTATAAAACTTGATACGTATTGATAATACAGTATTTACATTATTGTAAAAAGAAACTGAAGTGATAGAAGAAAGGAAAATTATTACTTACCTTGGTTAAAAGAAGTCACCACATGAACAAAGAAAGTAACCATTTAAAAAGGGATATTATCGTTATTCTGATTCCTATGAATAACAATGGATTATAAAAGTGTGATTGAATCACATATTTCCTAATGATTTATAATATCTAATCCTAAAGTAATACAGTGGTAAGTAGTATTCCTTGCAACATCTAAGCAGTACATACGCTGACATCCTGATATGAAAAGAGAAAAAAGAAATGCATTAATTCCTAAGAAACGTTTACAGTAAGAAGATCGTATTAACAAGAATTTAAGGAAAAACGTCTAATACTAACCTATATATATATCGTCGTCACTGGAGGTAAATAACTTTCAATATCGTTTTATCGTTTTTTCTCTTGTTTCACATCAGAGTTTGATTTGATTATGAATATACAGTTTATTGTTATTTTAACATTAAACTCAATAATAATTATCTAACCTTAAAATCTTGACATCACCACAAACGAGCGAAATAAACCTGTCGATAGTAGTAGTTATATGATCTGTGCTGTCGATGATAACGAAAGTAATCGAATATTAAGCGAGATACGAAGGAAATACGAGGTGGGACTTCACGTTCCACAAGATTCATTAGGAAGTTACAATTAAAAAAAAACTTTAAATTCTATATTAGTAACCCACTTTCTTATATTCGTATAAGACTAAGATTTTCAAAACTAAATCAAATATTATTAATCTAGATGTAGATCATATAACAGCTAGCCGGAATTAATATAATCACAATAATAACTTACATCAATTTTTCGAAAGATAAATATTTATTTTTGGTTTAAAGTTCTAAACAGTATTTATAAGTACAAGATATACGGTGTGCATGGAGAATGTATGAATGGCGGTTTCGTTTTTTAATAGGTAATACGTTTCTATTTGGAAAATGATTAAATAAATAAAATTATAATTTTTTCTTAGTAAGCGTCTTGATTTATTTTGAGTTGGAGGTACAATATTTGAAAGGTTTTGACAAGCACAAACTTTTCTGAAAAAATAAAATTTATAAATAACAAGAAAATATATATATATATATATATATATATATATACATATATATATATATATATATATATATATATATATATATATATATATATATATATATATATTATAGTGGATATGTTATATTTTAATATATACTTATATGATTTACCTTTATTTACCCGTTTTTACCTTCGGCTAGCCCTATATGATTATATGAAAATTTTTTAATTGTATGTATTGTTTGAATTTTATATTGCAGTCGGAAGCATGAGACTTCTCTCTTTGAGTCCTGGACACCTATTAGAAAAAATTTTTACACATATGAACATTTACTTATTATGATTTCGTGATAGGTCTATTCCTGAATAAATTATATATCTTTATTTCAATCATCTCACCATATGATAATCGAATGAATGATTTGAACAATGTTCGTGAAAAGTGTTATGGACATTTACTGGAATAAGAAAAATACCAACACTTAAATAAAAATATTTTAATAAATTGTTGATGAAATCTTCAAAATTTTACACACACAAATATTCCTGAGCCTCCCCTGTATTCTTTGATGGTCATGCGCACTGAACGCTTATAGTAGCTGCTTCGGCGCAACGGAGCAACTCTTCCGGTTCAACGTTTCTCGTCGTCACAAAATTATAGTACACAGTTAACGTGGAGGATGCAAACGTTTAACAGTTCAATGTGCATCAATTTAGTGCATTTAGAATAATATGGTTGAAAACTTATATTAAACAGTTACATATATAATTCAAGTTGTGAATTAAGTGTGTGTTTGATGGTTATAAGAATAGGTTAGCATGCAAAGCGGAAATTAAGATTGGAAAAGCATTTATGAGTGGTGTGAACTTTGATTATTTTACAAACGAAAAACTTTTTACAAGTAAGTACATATTTAATATCTAAAATTATTGTTGTAGAAAATTAGAGTTCTTTAATTATCCATGGATAAAATTTGGTATTGATTATTTTAAAGTTTCTTTGGCCAATTTTAGATTATTCAAATTTAAATGTTCAAATTAATTTCAAAAGTTCAATTTTTCTTTGTTTGTTTGGAATTCCAAATTAAAAAAACTCAAATAACACAGACCTTATATTCCATTCTCGGCGTGGTGGACCTGCAACATCCCGTCTCTTTTCTTAGGTATTCCTTACCCAAGAAATACTCGTTCGGCACGTTTCACTTTTTCACAGGGGTTAATCGACATTATTATTATGAATTTTTTTATTGATTTAGATTTAAAATTATTACTTTTACTTCAAAGTTTTTACAAAAATCTTCTCAGAGAATTGCATCCCAGTTCATCAATCCCCAACTAACTCTCCACTCCCTTTTTTCTTTTAAAAATCAACAACATTTTTACAATCTCTAAAACACAGCCTCCTAATTTGTTATTTTATTCAACAATTGTCAATGATAATGTTTTTTTATGGAAATACTGAATTCTTCAATTAAAATAGTCTTGGAGAGTGAAATCACTTGTATAAATGGTTTAACAATGTCTTATAGAATATATAAATAGTCTTTTACATGTATTACAATGGTTTCAATCCTTGTAATTCCTTTTTTTTTAGTAAATTTGTTTACAATTAATATACAATTTCTACAATCTAAATTTATGATTTATATATATGGAACTGTTTATTTTTTAATTCTTTAATTAGCACTAATTTCGCTTTATATAAACTCTAACTTAATTTCAAATTTACATTCTCTGTTTTATATTAACTTCCAACTCATTGAATTTAGGTTGGCAATATTATAACTAGATTCAATCACTTCCTTCATTGATTTCGATTTGATTACTAGATTTCTATGACATACAATATGGCTCTTATTCCGAATGTCATATTCCATACAGTTTTATTTTTATAAATTACTTTTCTCAAATTGCAACTTTTTATTGTATTTGCATATCGTTAATAAATTAGTGATTTGATTATTAATTCTTATTATTTTAGGTTTTGAACAAATTAACATTCTTTTCCCGATTCAAGTGTGGACATAGCAGCGTTCAGATTGATTTTAATGAAAATTGTTGACATTTACTTGACCTTAGGATTTATTTGTGAAGGTAACATTTTCTTAAGAATTATTTTCTATATTATCATTACCATTCTATTCCTTATCCTTAATCCATTTCTTAAATTGATGTACTCAATATTTTATAATACATTTGCTTAAGTCATTCATTCGTTTTATGTTAAATTTTGTTCTTCATTAGGTAGTGTCTAATGATACACCATACGTATATACAAAAAAATTCCTTTTCAATTCAATCTAATATATGAATATTTATCTATACTAGAGGACTGGCTTAACTCCCATCAAATTTAAATTTTAAAAGGTGTCTATTTAGATAACTTCTTAAAATTTCAATTTTCAATCTGTAATCCATGCTAATCGATCTATAGATTTCAGCTCAGTACTTACATTTCTGATAACATTTTTATTTTTATTCTTATTATTAAAATTTTTATGATATTCTTATAATTTAACCATATCAAACTCATTCCAAAATAATTTCTCATTAGGGACATAACAATAATGATTCTTACATTTTATTCTCATAATTCTTATTCTTATTAAATTATTCATATCTTATATTCCTTACTCTTTTCCACCGTTTCTTATTCAAAATCTCAATACTTATACTTCCTCCTTTACCTATCTACTCTTCTATTTTCCCTATTTCATCTTTTATACTAAGAACATAATTTTCAATTATTTCAATGATTTCCTATAATTTCATATCAATTTTCAACCTATATTCATGTCAATTTATCTATTCTTATAGTCGAACATTTAACTCTTTACTTTCTATCCATATTTATATTTATTTTCATATTTCTTAATCATAATTCATCAACTTTATTTCATAACTATATTCATTATATCATAATTTTCTCATCATATCTCCCTATCTCATAATAATTAATCATATCATATACTTTATAAATATTTCTTTCCATTATTTCACTATACTTTTCTCCCTAATTCCTATAAAATTTTTCTTGACATGAATATTTCCTACTTATATCTTGATTTGAAAACTTTCTTTCCTTCTCATCTCTTTTACTGTTTATTTAATTATTTCCTATCTTATCCTTCCTATTTCCTACCTGTCCTTATTAATGAGTGTTTATTTAATTTTATTATGTCCTTTATCTAAGAAATTCTCATAAAAATTTACTATTATACTAAAGCTTAACTTGCCATCTTCCTTTGATATTATTCATTTATCATTAATACATTATATTTCCTTATGTTTCAATTTTTTAGATTACATTAACCACGGATACTGTATGCTGCCTACTAGTACACTACCTATGTAAATTGAAAATCTTATGTTTAACTTGGTCATTATCTTCACGTTGTATATGAGAATACGTCTTATGAAGTAAAATCGAAAAAAAAACCTTACATCTACCTATACTACTATCTATTTACATGTAAGTAACATAATATTATCTATTCCTCTTATCACTCTTTTATGGTGAATTATACTTATAAATTGATTCTATATTAAAAATACCCCTAATCATGTTTGTTCCTGGGTATGCCAATTTATAACTATTTTGTGCATTATCATTTATTATTTCATAAGGTCCCTCGAATGGCAATTGCAATTTAATACATTGGTCTTCTGCTTTATTAGATGTCTTTAATGCTCTGATTATAACCAATTCTCCTTTATTAAAGGTAATTTTCTTCTTAATTTTCTTGTTCTGATCCCGTATATATTTTTCTGCATTCCTCCTTATTCTGATATTTACCTTTTCTAGTGTCTCTTCTAGAGTAGTATCTCTATTCAGAATCCAGTTTCTTTTAGGTTGGATACCTTTCATTAAATAAATTGGACTTTCACCTGTTACCCCATGTGGTAAATTATTTATAAATTCTTCAATTTTGTCCAAATTTTCATCCCATCTAATATGTGTCTTTTGACAAAGAATTCTTAAATATTTTAAGATTTCCTTTATATATCTCTCAGCTGGATTGGAGCTAGGTCTTCTAATACTAATAAATTGTAGTTTTATTCGTTCTTTATCACAATACTGCTTTAATTTTTTACTTTCAAAGTATGTAGCATGGTCAAGTATAATTCTCTCAGGTCTTCCTACTTCTTCTATATATTTTTCCAAACATTCTATTACCACCTTAGCCGTTGATCTCTTACATGGAAAAGTTTTAACAAATTTGGTATAAACATCAACTATTACTAGTAAATCCTTATTACCCGATTCACTCCTAATTAAGTTTCCTATAAAATCCATTGCCACAATCTGTAATGGTTTATTTGTAATTATCGATTTTGCTGTCATGCTATTGTGGTAATTTTTTTCTTTGGCCAGTTGACATATTTGACAATATTTACATATTTCTTTCACTATACTCAAATCCTTTTTTGCCACATAATTTTCTCGAAACAAAGTCCATAGTTTTCTTGTTCCTATGTGTCCATTCTCTTTATGTAGATGACGAATAATTTCCTGTGCAAACTCCTTACTTATTACAAATACTTCTCTGTCCTCCAATTTCTTATACCACACTTCATCAATTTTATAGGCACCTTTAACTTTCTCGTTATCAAAATGTCTCTGATCTTCTTTAACCTTTTCCAATGTAAATATCCCCTCTGTTTGGTACAATTGGTTTATCCCAATTTGAAATTTGGTTTGATTGTTCCCTACTTCATCTACTCTACTCAATGCATCTGCTACCACGTTTAATTTCCCTGGAATATATTTGATTTCGAATTCATATTCTTGTAACAACAAGATCCATCGGTGTACACGATTATTGGCATAGCGGTTTTTCAACATAGCTGTAAGTGCTGAGTGGTCAGTTTCTAAAATAAACTCAGCTCCTAATAGATAGAATCTTAGTTTGCTAATGCAAAATACAACACTTGCCATTTCTAATTCTGTTATTGAATATTTCTTTTCTGCTGGCCTAGTCACTCTGGATATAAAACTAATAGGTACTTCTTCTCCATCTTGTATTTGAATTAATACCCCTGCCAATCTTTCTATTGAAGCATCCGTTCTCAAGATAAAAGGTTTGTCATATTGTGGATGAAATACTTTTAGGCTGTTCAGAAAAATTTCCTTTAACTCCTGAAATGCCTTTTCTCTTCTCTCGTCCCATTTCCATCTAATATCCTTCTTTAATAATTCTATAAGAGTAATTTCTCTCTTACTTAGATCAGGAACTAACTTCTTGAAATAATTGATGATACCTAGAAACCCTCGTAAAGTTCTTAAGTTATGTGCTGTTTTATACTCTAGGATTGCTTTAATTCTCTCAGGATTCATTGTTATACCAGTGTCACTTAAAACATATCCTAAATAATCCACTTCTCTTTTATAAAACTGACATTTCTCTAAGTTTAATTTAAGTCCGGCATTTTCTAATTCCTTTAATATTATTCCCAGATGTTTATGATGCTTCGTTTCTGTTTCAGAAAAAATCAAAATGTCATCTATGTAGTGGAGAGTGAAATCTTCATACGGATTCAAGATTGTATGCAACGTTCGTACTAAGGCTGCACAAGAACTTTGGAGTCCAAATGGCACTACACAAAATTTATACACCACTCCATCTACCATAAATGCAGTGTATTGTCTACAACGATGATCCAATGAAATCAACCAAAAGCTATGCTTTAGATCTAATTTTGAAAATATATTAGCCTTTGTAATTCTTCCAAATATACCTTCAATATTTAATGGACTTTCGTATTGTTTTTTTGTAAATGTATTTATATTCCTAGCATCCAAACATATTCTAATATCCCCCGATTTCTTCTTTACACAGGTTATTGCACTTATGTATTGTGAATTAGATCTTTCAATAATACCGTCTTGTAACATTTTATTAATTTCCTGATATACCTCTTGTTTTAATTTATAAGGTATAGGATAAGTTTTGATCTTAAAATTTTTTATTTCTGGTATGACTTCAATTTTGTGAACATATCTAGTCGCAACACATACTTCCTCATTGAACAGCTTTTCGTGAGAATCAAGTAATTCATAGACTCTCTGTTTGTATTCCTCCGGACATAATTCCTCCCTCATGTTTTGTTCTTCTTCAGCAATGTGATTTATTTGTCCAATTGCACATTCGTTTTTTCCTATATCTGTTTGATAATTTGTTATAAACGGTATTGTATGATTATTATATATTATGTTTTGCATTTTATAATTTATTATAATTCTATGTTTACTTAATTCATCTGTACCCATGATTATGTCATATTTTAAATTTTTCACAATCAACAATTGTACTGATGAAACCTCACCATTTAATTCTAGGTTTGTCATAATGGTTTTAGTAGTTTCATATAATTTTCTTTCATTTGCCCCTATTAATGATATTTAATTTGTATTTATCACCATAATATTGTCTTGTTTTAAATTGTCTACTATATTTTGATTTATAATGGAAACTTCGGAACCCGTATCTAATAAAACTCTACATTTAATGTTATCTAAATTTCCCTCTATAAATACTAATCTATTTAATTCTGGGTTTGTTGGTTCTTCTTCTAATATAAATTCTCTAGGATGTTGATATTTAGAAGAATAGACAATATTATGCACATAAGAGCAACTTACTCGAAATTTGGATCAGAACTCGGGCCCTGATCACTATCCCTTCTTATCTCTTCCTGGTTTTGTATCATGTTCACCTGTCTTCTATCTTCACCTCCTCGACTATCTCTTTGATCATAATGCCTGTCTCTGTTTTCATTTTTTCTGTCCTCTTCATTATTTCTCCCCTCTCTTCTGTATTGTTGCCAGTTCCGATTACGATTGTCGTTATCATTCCGTCTTCCATAATTTTGGTAATTTCCTCCATTATATCCATTATTCCGATTCCCATTATTACCATTCTGATACCCATTACGATAGTTTCCATTTCCGTTTCTGTAATTATCATATCTCGGATTTCTATCATCCCGTCCTGGTCCTCTTCTCTCGTAATTTCGATTTTCATCATTTCTCTGATCATTTCTCCATTCATTTTCTCTTCTATTCTGTCCATTCCCATTTTCATTTAATCGATTGTCTCTTGTATCGTTATGATTTGTATAGCTCCGTTCCACTCTTTGTAGATATCTTAATAAACTATCCATGGCTTTAATATTATGAAGCGCTATTGTTTCAGCTACTTCTGAATTGAAATGTCTGCCAATGTATAGCACTAATCCCTCCTCCTTCATTCCCGGATCTAAGTACTGGGCTATATTATATAATTGCATCGCATAATTATTCAGGTTTTTGCTTTTCTTATAATCAAATTTCCCGAAGTATAACCGCTCTCTGAATGTTGCTTGTTGTAATTCTCCCCAGAAATAGGCTAAGAATTGTTGCTCGAACTCTTCTAGGCTTTGTATTAGTTCTTCCTTATTACAAAACCACAATAAAGCATGGCCCTGTAATATGCTCCTTATAATAAGCTTGATCTCAACAATATCTCTGATTCCTTTAATTTTGTTTCTAATTATTTTGAGGAATACTTTGGGATGTATATTGTTAATATTCCCATCAAATTCCACTCCGATTCCTAAATTGTGGAAATTTCCTGGGCTTATATTGTTTCCTCCATTTCTTCTCAAATTTTCCTCCATTTCCTCTATCGTGATCCTTAATTTCCGATTCATTTCTTCGATTTCTTTATTCATTTGTCGATTTATGTCGTCGGTTATTGTTAGACTCATCCCCGTTCTCTCTTCAATCCGGCCATCCAAATCCTTAAATTTTCTATTTACGTTATCTTTCATCTGTTCCACTTCCTTCGTTATTTGTTCATTTTGTTTTGAGACCTCTACTTTAATATTCTCTGGTAAATATTCTTCTAGATCTCTTCTAAATTCTAATACTTCTTCTACTATGTTTTCTCTGATTTTCATAACATTTTCCTGTATTTCTTGTCTTATATTTTTATTATTTTCCTCTATGTCTTCTTGTATTTGCCGAATACTCTTCTAATGTTCTTCTTGATTCTCCTTAAGTTCCTTAATCTCTTCGCAGTTTTCAAATCTAACCTCTTCTATCTTCCGTTCCAATCTGTTCATGTTTTCATGGATATTATGAATGTCTCCCCTCAAATTAAGCTCCATTCTATCCATATTTCCGTTAATGCTATTTATATTTCCATTCATATTGTCTATTTTTCCATTCAACTTTTGATCCATTTTGTTCATGTTCCCATTTAACTATCCCTTCATTGTATTCATCTGGTTCAACAATTGTTGCATCAAATCCATCATTTGGTTATCATTCCTTGTTCTTGTTTGTTGTTCCCTTCTCTCTTGCATTTCTTGACTTCTATCCAATCCTTCTTCTACTCGTTCTACCTCTATTCCATATTCTTCATCTCCTGTTCTCCTTTCTTCCTGTGCATCATCTTCCGATTGCTGTCCTTGGATGAGGTATTGCACCTGGAAATCTCCCATTCCATGGCTTCTTCCTTCTCTTTCCTCCTCAGATCCACTATCATTTCCAACCTGCTTCCCATCGCGCAACATCATTTTCCTATTTTCCATTGTTCTTTGTTTTTAATTTATTTTTTTTCAATATATTATTTTTATAATCGCCCCACGTTGGGCGCCAATTTATAGTGGATATGTTATATTTTAATATATACTTATATGATTTACCTTTATTTACCCGTTTTTACCTTCGGCTAGCCCTATATGATTATATGAAAATTTTTTATTTGTATGTATTGTTTAAATTTTATATTGCAGTCGGAAGCATGAGACTTCTCTCTTTGAGTCCTGGACACCTATTAGAAAAAATTTTTACACATATGAACATTTACTTATTATGATTTCGTGATAGGTCTATTCCTGAATAAATTATATATCTTTATTGCAATCATCTCACCATATGATAATCGAATGAATGATTTAAACAATGTTCGTGAAAAGTGTTATGGACATTGACTGGAATAAGAAAAATACCAACACTTAAATAAAAATATTTTAATAAATTGTTGATGAAATCTTCAAAATTTTACACACACAAATATTCCTGAACCTCCCCTGTATTCTTTGATGGTCATGCGCACTGAACGCTTATAGTAGCTGCTTCGGCGCAACGGAGCAACTCTTCCGGTTCAACGTTTCTCGTCGTCACAAAATTATAGTACACAGTTAACGTGGAGGATGCAAACGTTTAACAGTTCAATGTGCATCAATTTAGTGCATTTAGAATAATATGGTTGAAAACTTATATTAAACAGTTACATATATAATTCAAGTTGTGAATTAAGTGTGTGTTTGATGGTTATAAGAATAGGTCAGCATGCAAAGCGGAAATTAAGATTGGAAAAGCATTTATGAGTGGTGTGAACTTTGATTATTTTACAAACGAAAAACTTTTTACAAGTAAGTACATATTTAATATCTAAAATTATTGTTGTAGAAAATTAGAGTTCTTTAATTATCCATGGATAAAATTTGGTATTGATTATTTTAAAGTTTCTTTGGCCAATTTTAGATTATTCAAATTTAAATGTTCAAATTAATTTCAAAAGTTCACTTTTTCTTTGTTTGTTTGGAATTCCAAATTAAAAAAACTCAAATAACACAGACCTTATATTCCATTCTCGGCGTGGTGGACCTGCAACATCCCGTCTCTTTTCTTAGGTATTCCTTACCCAAGAAATACTCGTTCGGCACGTTTCACTTTTTCACAGGGGTTAATCGACATTAATATTATGAATTTTTTTATTGATTTAGATTTAAAATTATTACTTTTACTTTAAAGTTTTTACAAAAATCTTCTCAGAGAATTACATCCCAGTTCATCATTCCCCAACTAACTCTCCACTCCCTTTTTTCTTTTAAAAATCAACAACATTTTTACAATCTCTAAAACACAGCCTCCTAATTTGTTATTTTATTCAACAATTGTCAATGATAATGTTTTTTTTATGGAAATACTGAATTCTTCAATTAAAATAGTCTTGGAGAGTGAAATCACTTGTATAAATGGTTTAACAATGTCTTATAGAATATATAAATAGACTTTTACATGTATTACAATGGTTTCAATCCTTGTAATTCCTTTTTTTTTAGTAAATTTGTTTACAGTTAATATACAATTTCTACAATCTAAATTTATGATTTATATATGGAACTGTTTATTTTTTAATTCTTTAATTAGCACTAATTTCGCTTTATATAAAATCTAACTTAATTTCAAATTTACATTATCTGTTTTATATTAACTTCCAACTCATTGAATTTAGGTTGGCAATATTATAACTAGATTCAATCACTTCCTTCATTGATTTCGATTTGATTACTAGATTTCTATGACATACAATATGGCTCTTATTCCGAATGTCATATTTCATACAGTTTTATTTTTATAAATTACTTTTTTCAAATTGCAACTTTTTATTGTATTTGCATATCGTTAATAAATTAGTGATTTGATTATTAATTCTTATTATTTTAGGTTTTGAACAAATTAACATCCTTTTCCCGATTCAAGTGTGGACATAGCAGCGTTCAGATTGATTTTAATGAAAATTGTTGACATTGACTTGACCTTAGGATTTATTTGTGAAGGTAACATTTTCTTAAGAATTAATTTCTATATTATCATTACCATTCTATTCCTTATCCTTAATCCATTTCTTAAATTGATGTACTCAATATTTTATAATACATTTGCTTAAGTCATTCATTCGTTTTATGTTAAATTTTGTTCTTAATTAGGTAGTGTCTAATGATACACCATACGTATATACAAAAAAAATTCCTTTTTAATTCAATCTAATATATGAATATTTATCTATACTAGAGGACTGGCTTAATATATATATATATATATATATATATATATATATACATATATATATAAGCAACGAATAGATGAATAGATTAGTGGGTATTGCACGCAAATAGAGGAAGGGGCTACTGAAAAGTTTGGTAACCGCAGACATGCATGTTTCTGGCTCTTTTCAGTAGCCCCTTCTTCTATTTGCGTACTATACCCACTAATCTATTCGTTGCTTATTGTTCAATTGTCACGCACTATTCGTACATATATATATATATATATAAATATATTATATATATATATATATAAATATATTATATATATATATATATATATATATATATATATATATATATATATATATATATATATATATATATATATATATATATATAATTCGCAATGCATTGCCACCCAAACATTATGGTTTACCAAAACTACATAAGGAGAATGTACCCCTTAGACCAATAGTTTTATGTGTCCACTCACCTTTCACCCCCCTTTCAAAATATTTATCCAACATATAGAAGACATTGCTAATAAAAACAGTCACTACATAATAGACGCTTTCCATTTTAAAGAAAAAATAAAAAACATACAAATCGCTGACAACTATTTACTAATTTCACTAGATGTAGTACCCTTATATACTAATATTCCAATTTCATTAGCTACAAAAATTATTAGAACAAAATGGAACGAAATAAAAAATTCATTCATACATCTTATATATATATATATATATATATATATATATATATATATATATATATATATATATATATATATATATATATATATATATATATGGAATGTGCACCTACCATTAACGGGAAAAAAATTATAACTAGTTTCGTATAATAACGTGATAGATGGATTTGCCGTTTGTGTATGAAATGTTTCAGTTTGCGGAAAGAATATTTTAAAATGTAATATAAATTTTATTAAGCTTTTTAGTAATTTCGACTTTGTCATGTTTCTTGTGTCACAGCGTTATAACAGCTATTTTTATTAATCTCAACATAATGTAAGTATGAAGGAATTCTTGATAATAGACGTAATTTGCTTTGAAACGGTTGGAATTGTGCCATAATACCCAATAAATGTTTGTTTACTTTGATAAATTTAAAAATGAAATAATTCTATCATATACATATTTTAAATAAAATATATTTTTTAAGCTGGTTGATTCCTGCATCATATACTCTCTTATGTGAAAGATGAGAGTTTGTGGTGCTTGAATAGCTAGTTGTTTTTACATAATTGATAATATTCTTCAAAACTTTTTGACTACAAAAAAAAATTTTTCAATGTAATGATTTAGCTTTGTTATTAAATATAATTATTTCAGTATTATAGTCGGGTAAAATTTTGGTCGCAGTTTGACCTTTTCTGACAGTTCATGTTTTTGTCGCCATCAGTGCTTTTTGTTGGGTTGAAACATGCTTGACTACTTCGCTGCTTTTTGTGAGAGAGAGAGATTTTGCGATTGGTCGGGGTTGTTTTGGCTTGGCGGATTGTGGTGTTGGTCGCATTTAGTTGTTGTAACGTTTTTGTGTTTTTTTGTAGTGCTCCCTGATGATGGAAATAAACGTTTCCGAAAGCTTGGAAATATTATAAAGAGTGTACTTTTATTTGCTGCTACCCCAATATTTTTGCCAATTTTTCCTAACTGGTCAGCAAAGACTTCCAATCTTTTTATATATATATTGAATATAATTCAAGAACACAGAAACTAAAATAATATAACTCATATCAGCATACTACACAGAATTATATAAACCAGTATCGGTTAATGAAAATATTTCCAATATACAGAAGATTTAAATGCAGTATTTAAAAAAAAAAACTGTATATGTCTTACATGTACAAAATATTCTGGAGCATATATACATCATCTGATAAGTGTTAGAGAATTATTAGCACCTATTTTGATCAGGATACATAATATCTATTACCTTATAAAAGTAAAAAAATATATATAGAAGAGATAGTTCTTCACTACTTAGATGGAAGTATAATTGAAATTCTCACTCTCACAAATATATTGAAGTTTGGAACATTTGATTCAATATCTTTAATATGATACCAAAAGAATTTATTGATGAAGTAATCTATTCATAATGGAATACAATATATGAGCAATAGTAATAAGAAATTTGAGTAAAAAGGATAAAACTTACCTTTAAACACAGTAGTTCATTTAAGAAGCATATCGACAATCCATTGTAAGTAATAAATAACAAGTTATAAATCAAAATTCCTTAATTAAAAGAAACATGTAATCCATATTCTAAAAATATTCATTGAACATTATTAATAGTTACAATAAATAAACATGTAATAACTTAATTATTTAACATTTAGAGAGTTTTGGTTATATATATCAAATAATGTCAGAAATGTCAAAATAATTTTATCAATTGACTGGAATAAGGTTATAAATTGAAAAAGAAGCAGAACCATAGAAATCTATATTTATTGAGTCAAGAAAGATGTGAATTTTATGGTTTGTAATTATATATTAGGAATTATAAAATGAATCTGAAATCAAGATATTTATGATTTCGGATAGCAACGAAAAATAAAAAAAGGCGGGTTGGTTGTTGATTTTTGAATAATGATGGAAGTCGGAGATTAGAAAACTTAAATGGTTGAAGAATTTAAAAAGAGAGAATTAAGTTATTGTATAAAGAAGTGAGTTATTCCATATATTAATTCGAAATAGCTAGTATAAGGATATTAAAATCATAATTTCTACGAAGATATATACAATATATAAAAAAATACATGTTATTGGAGGCTATGGTACAAATGAAAGAGTCATTTCAAATTGAATAATTAGTTGATGTGGTACGGAATCGTGATGTAAAGTACCTGAATAAGATATTAAGCATTGATTGGGAATTCGAAGCTGGAGAATAATAGAAATTACAAACACGTGGTACCTGTAACAAGAAATCTAGAAAAAAACATCTCCATCTGGACGACATATGTATGCATGACATGGTTTTTTAACAGACAGAATTTCAAGAAAGGAATATTAGTGGTTGAGAGGTTAGTGTTTCTTTTTGTTTTTGTTGGTACCAACATTCGGGTTAGAGATGTACATTTATAATAAAAGTAATAAGAATTAGTATCTGAAACTATTAAACATATTAAAAGCATTGAAAAAGAAAGGTAATAACATAGACTTGAGTACTTACTATTTATATTTAACAAATATTTTATTGTTAGACATTTCAATATTATATTAGTATTTAAGATAGTTCATCACTTACTTTAAATTTATAATACATAATTCTTGATCAATATAATATAGTTGTTGTATTAAAGGTATTCTTGAAACTATTGTTTATGTTCAGATAAATATTACTTCAACTGATATGAGTGACAGTTGGAATCGATTATTCTACTGATAATTTCCATCTATTTTAATTGTGAGACAAAATCGTCTGCTATATTGAAAGTTTCTATACATAGGCGCACCAATAATATAAAAAATATAATATCAGTTATTTGAATGATTCATATATATGTAAAATATTGTAGATATAGAGTTAAAATCACTTCCAGATCCCAAAGAGTAGTAAGAGTTTCTCATGCTCTCCACATAAATATATAAATACATAAAAAATTTTCTTTACTTCATTACTGAGCTAGCTATACTAGAGTTGAATATATTAAATTGATAATATAACAATTATAGTGGTATTGTCGGCAAAGTATACAACTATAACAATCCATTATAATATATATATATATATATATATATATATATATATATATCAAACCATCCTTCCTCTCAAAAAGTGTGAAGAAATATCGATAACATGTTTTTATTACTGTTAGAGTTCGACTTCGTTTGAGGACAATTTAAATTTACTTTTACGAGTGGATTCCGATATGTTAACGGTGGTTGCAACTTATTGAGGAAAAGATTATTCTTGATGTTTTTGCACGATTCTACATAATATATGTACGTTTATCTCTTTCCTATACGGCATGATTAAAACTAACTTTTTTTCTTTCAGACTGACGCAATTCAAACATTTTTTTCTTTGAGTTTGAACTATTTTAGCTCATGAGAAACCACAAATCAGACAGGATACAGGCTTAGTACAAGTGCTAGTAGAATGATTATAATCGCATTTAAAACGATACAAATCAATAGCATCAAAAACACTGTAGATATCGTAACCAACAAATAAATAACCGGATCTGAGAGCTCGCTCAAAAACCGACTTGTTTACCTGTTTACTGCCATATATTAGGATTTTTTTGGTGTAAAACACAAGATTAAGGTACCACTTGAAAATTGATTACAGGTTTAATCATCTGAATATTTCTCCACCATTCCTACCACCCTTGTTTATTATATGTACGCTACGCTTCGTTATACAGGGTGTCCCGGGACTAATGGGAAAAAAGTCAGGAGCGTATAATCTGAGCCAAAATGACGTTATTACTTCATATAAACGTTTTCTATGCAGGCCCTCGTTTTCGAGTTATAGGCCTCCAAAGTTTTAATTTTGAATTTGGTTTTAATTTTTATTTTTTGTACTTGTTATTTGATCTTTATAAAATTTACGGCAAAGTTATAATGTACGTCTACGTTTATTTTGGAAAGTTAAACAGATTTACAGTTGTGTCTTAAAGCCAGGGACGGAATACCCGCAATGGTTAGTGATCCAAAACTTTTGCAGGGATGGCACACTCTGTACGAAATTATCGAAATTGACTTCCACAAACATTTCGCTAACGCAAAGGTACTCTTATTGGAATTCGATAAAATAAGCCGTTTGGCTAATATTTACGGTTTTATTAATGCACTAACTACCAATTTACCTAACTAACTTATTAATACGATGTCCAAGATTTACCTACAGTACTACAAAAAAATAATTTGATGATAGCAGATGATAAAAACGTTAAGAACTTATTTAATGGGAATTGAATAGGTACGGTAACAACGTAATTAGTTGCTTTTAATCAAAATTACGAACACAACATTATTAAACCATTAAGATAACCTCAAGTTATAAAACATTTGACAAAAACTAATTCCTAAACAACAACAAAAAAACGTTATTCTAATAAATGTTCAATATGAGCTCCTCCCACTTCCACGCACATTCTAAGTCTACGAAGGTTATTTCTTTGCACTTAAAAGAGCAATCCCATATTACTTCTAATAACATTGCAGTGTAACATAATTCTGTCTATTAAATCTTGCCTTATTTACACAGGTGTTGCGTATACCTTACTTTTGAGATAACCCCAGAGAAAGAAATGCATAGGATTAACGTCTCCTGATCGCGGTAGCCATTGAAAAGGGCCTCCACAACCAATCCATTTATCAGGAAGCCTGGTGTGTAAATGCTGTCGTACATCTAAACTGAAATGAGGAGTGGCCCCATCATGCAAGAACCATAAATTCCTACGAGTTTGTAGAGGCACATCATCAAACAGGTTCCATAACCCATTTTGCAAAAACTCCAAATATCTCTGACCGGTCAAAGTACCGTCAATAAAGTATGGCCCTATCAAATGATTGCCAACTATTTCTGCCCAAACATTAACCATTAATCTATGCGGGTTCCTAGGTTGGATAATGCCATGTGGATTCACATCATCCCATAAATGCATAATTATGAGAAATAATGACTCCATCTCTGGTGAAACCAGATTCGTCCGTAAAGAGAATGTTACTAATAAATGTATTGTCTGCTTGTTATTGTCGCAGAAACCACTGGCTATACTCAAGTCGTGCAGGATAGTCAGCCACTGTCATACTGTGTACTTTTTTTATGTGAAAAACTGTTCTTTTAGGACGCGATGAACAACTGATTTCGAGACGTTATGTTCTCTTGATAATTTTCGTAAACTCGTTGATGGTTCATTATCAACTGCATTTAACAAGTCTTGTTCAACTGTCACTGTATGTACGCTTTGTACTGGACCTTTTCCACTTTTTTGCAAAAAACTTCCTGAAATTTAAAATTTAGTTTTGTATACATAGAAAATTACATTTTCTTATTCATACCTGTTTCTCGTAAGCTGAGATCAATACGCTCAAACATTCGTCTGTCTGGCGATGCTCTGTTTGCAAAATGCTCTGCATGAAGCCTTCTGGCCTCTAAACAGTTTCGAGAATCCAGTCCATATATTAAATGCATATCAGCGCACTCAATAAAAGTGAATTCTGCCATTGTAACTGTTAAATTAAGGACTTATGAATTATTGACTACGAACTATTCTACACAACGTTTGACAACTAATCCTATGGTTACATGATAAACGGTAAAAACACTTTTAAAAAGTTTTTACCAACTTTCGCATTAATAAGTCGTTAATGTGTTTTATCTTCTGCTATCGTTAAATTATTTTGTTGTAGTAAAGGTGTAAATCTTGGACATCATATTAATAAGTTAGTTAGGTAAATTGGTACGTAGTGCATTAATAAAACTGTAAATATTAGCCAAACGGCTTATTTTATCGAATTCCAACAAGAGTACCTTTTCGTTAGCTTAATGTGTGGGGAAGTCAATTTCGATAATTTCATACAGGGTCTGCCTACCCTGCAAAATTTTTGAATCACTAACCATTGCGGGTAGTCCGTCCCTGGCTTCAAGGGACTACTGTAAATCTATTCACCTCTCCAAAATAAACATACACGTACATTATAGCTTTGCCGTGAATTTTATGAAGATCAAATAACTAGTACAAAAAATAAAAATTAAAACCAAATTCAAAATTAAAACTTTGGAGGCCTATAACTCGAAAACGAGGGCCTGCATAGAAAAAGTTTATATGAAGTACTAACATTATTTTGGCTCAGATTATACGCTCTTGACTTTTTTCCCATTAGTCCCGGGACACCCTGTATATAAGCAAGTCTACCACTTATGTACGTAATTTGTTATTAGTCGTAATTACAAGAGGAAATATATCTAACCTGGATTCCGATTTTTTGGTATCGTCATTACATGGGCGTCCCTTCTGTTCAGAGTCTCCAGTCTGAACAGAAAACGATTCGACTACGAATACTATTTTGTTGTTATATAAGTATACAAGTAATAAGTAGACGCTACCTCCCCTTCGCTAATTGCAAACCACAAGCTCATGTATTTTGCTGTCTCATAGAACTCTAGAAGGATGATCTATATGTTTTAAATTATAAAACAAACTTTCACTGTTTTCTGAGAAAAAACAACTATTTTATTGGCTTTATGCCACGATAAGAATTGAATTAAATTTTACTGATGGTGGTCGGCTTTATTGTCGTATCACACCAAATTATGAAATAGTATGTCTAGGAGATGCACTAGCACACAATACAGCCAGACCTAATATTCTGTCAGTTTAGGTCATATACTCTGGAGATGAGGTAAAAAAAAATTGAGCTCCATAAACTTTGTGTATGATAACCTAATTACTAAATACGCATGTTTGCTCAAGAGAAGTTTCAATTTGTGGAATACTCAAATATGGAAGCCAACCTTCAGTCTTTATATAACAGTACAACGTCTTATTGATTGAGACTCAAAATGAATGAATATCAGTGAAAGTTGAATATTTTGAGGGAATGATTATTTCTCAGGTTCAAATTAAATCTAACTTATACTTGCTGTTCAAGCTCTTATCGTTACTGTAGCTTGGGTGGAATTCTGAAATGAACTTTGTCAATCTATAAGATTGCCCTTGCCAAACAATAACGTCGGCGCTACCCTGTAGAATTGGCAAATCGCATTGTCATCATTGACGCTGGTAAAGCCAGTATAAACAATCAGAATATAAATACAACAATACAAAGAGAAGATGTGCCTCGGACGACAGTCTCTAGGAAAAATAAATGATTCGGGCATGTTCGACGGGTGAGAAGAACGTTGAGAAATACTGACAAAAATTACACAAATTGCATGGTGACCTCGATAACAAACAGTATTACAAGCATATCCCAGAACAGATCAAATGAGCTTGAAGTAAGTTGGTTTAAAAGCTGCTGCAGGAATTGTTCACGTTTTTGTAGCGAATTAATTGTGTTCAGTTTGAGAATTAATTGTTGATTCACATGAAGGAGTTTTGAGAATTTGAAAAAATATGTTTTGTGATGGCCAGCAAAAATTTCGACTTAGGTCCCAATGAAATTTTTTTAAAAGTTAGAGACCCAATTCTAGTGAAATAAAGTCTCCTAATTTTCACAAATAGCTCTAAATTCTTCCGTGATAATCTACTGTAATAATTACTTTGATTGACGTTTTTGTTGTTTTGAATCCTTCTTTAATCTGGAAATGAACTTTCATTGCTCAATTGATGTAAAAACCCTAGGAAAGTGATATATTCTCATTCTCGATATTCTTTATTCTTTTTATACTACAGCTCGACATAAGTAGAATCATGGGAATCAATCCTATGAAAATTACTATTATAATCCAAAAGCGATCATATCTGGCTCACACCTATAATACAAAATCCAAAAAGGTTCTTACCTATATTAAAGTTCTATTGGACATTGAGAGATATTTCTACAGCTACAAAAGACTTCATAAAATTCGAGAACTTTGTGCAAATGGTATGAATATATTGGCAGAATTTCCATAGATAAGAAATGAATATATGACATCCGAAACAATCTTAATATATAGGAACAAGCAATAAGGACATTATTCAAATGGGGTGAGTAGATAACTGTTCAAGAACTTGCAACAAGAACTATTCAACTGTTAAGATATACCAACCTCTGCACAAAATAAATCGAAATAATAAGTTAGCGAATATTCT
This sequence comes from Galeruca laticollis, assembly GCA_963921935.1. NCBI lineage: Eukaryota > Metazoa > Arthropoda > Insecta > Coleoptera > Chrysomelidae > Galeruca > Galeruca laticollis. Next base: position 12,093,028 of record OY998181.1, read on the forward strand.
TCTCTTATTCTATTAATTACTGCGTAATTTAAGGAGAAACTTGTTATATTTGAAATTCGTACATTTAGACATTCAATTACCTTGAAGAAATGTTAATGTCGAATCTACGTTGTCGAATGATCAAACACTGTTATCACAGCTATATTCAGAAATTTTTGTTTACCGATCACTGCGACATTTCAAACTCACTCATCACCACACTGACTGACATTTTGTGAGGGCCAAACTCAAGTTAATAAAATTAAGTAGGACTTAATCTACTTGTCTATAGCACCAAGGGCTGAGACTCAATGAGACTCAAAATATGAAACAAATCTTCATTCAAAATTACAACTTCGTGTACCAATGAGAATGCAGTTAATTTATAAAGGAGGCGGAGCAAGTCGCATGACCCAATATTGTATTATAATGTAGATCTAGCCTCCCCGGTGATAAAAGAGGTGCTCTATAATTTCATTCGAAAGTATTCAATAATTCATAACATTTAATATTAATGCGGAGACGATGAATCGGTATAAATGACAATCCGATGGAGTTTTTTTCTAAATCATTGGGTTGCTTCTTTGTAATATTGGTCAAGTTATGAGCTAGCTATTTTCCTATCGATTTTCATTTTAGTTTCTATTAGTTGAATTTGTACTTATCGCCACATTTTCCAGTTGAAATCGATGTTATTAAATATGAAGGGCAATACTTTGAACATTTGAAATTCATTTCAGAGAAAGATTCTTCATCTCTGTTTGTATCTAACAATATTTTTATAATGTAAAGTTGTATTTAGTTGCAAATTTGAAAAAATTTATATATCGTTTCACTTTTTTAACACAAAACAAACACAGTAGAGATAATGACGGGAGAACTCAATGCAAGATTCTCAGGACAACTTGCAGAATTATAAGAAAGAACGGAGAGTCATGAATCTCAGGAGAAAGAACTTTATAAACTGCAAATTCTGAATTATTTTTTCCCCACAAAAATATTCACATATCCACCATCGCTTCAATAAGAAACAAAAATTGACTATATAATCAAGAAACAAGTTTCTAAATTCAAACTATTGCACAGTTGATTGTGGATCGGACTGTTGCCTAGCAGTAGCTAAATATGTAAAGGCAAAATCAACATCGACGAAACTGAAAACGGAATAATCTCTGATCAAAGAAAGCGCTACAAATTACATTTGTTCCAACAAAAGAGCACTTCTTCACCAGCGTAGACTAGAAACAACTTTAATTGATAACCCGCAACAGAGAATATTAACCAAGAACACATGATTATTGACGATGCACTAAATTAAGTATCGGTCGGAGCATGAGAGGAACAATACTGCAGTATTGCAAGCAAATGAACAGTGTGGCTACCGGAGGAAGTAGAAGAGATAAAAAAGATAGTAGGTATTGGGCCACCTGAGACCAGCATCTCCACTACATATTTAGGCCACGCCCCCTCGTCTTTGATTGGTCGCAAACGTCATAGGTAGTGGGGGTATTCGGGATACAGCGTGTACAGGGTATGACGTAATGGCGTATACAGGTTGCTGTCATAAACAGATCATAATAAAAAAAATCTTTATTTTTTTAATGACAAACAAAGTTTGTATAAAATTCATCAACACCTAACTAACTAACTAACTAGTACAGCCTAAAAGTAAAGTGAAAACGACGCATAGTGGAAATTATAGGATAATATACACAAAGTTCTTACAAATTTAAAAACACATATCTACTAAAAACGATTTGAGTTAAATTTTGAATGATTTTATTGTTTTACTTGATTTAATATATAATGGTAAATTATTAAAAAGTCGTAGTCCTATTTTAGGTGAAAGTAATATTACTTTTAGGAAAAGTTAAAGACAGATTATTACAGCGTCTTGTATTGATATTATGCTTCTGGTAGTTAGTTTTGGAATCACATATGTTGTTATATATGAAAACACAAACATCTAAAATATACAAACAGGGCAACGTTGATATTTTCAATTTTTAAAGTGTTCTCTACAACCAGTTAGACGAGAGACCCCAGCAATACAACGAATTATTCTTTTCTGTGACACAAATACGTCTTTAGAATTGGTAGACATTCCCCAGAAAGATATGCCATACCTCAGACGGGATTCCACTTGTGCGTGATACAGCATAATCATTTGTTTTTGTGTAAGAACAGATCTCAGATTTTTAAATAAGTAATTACTGGAATTTAACTTTGAAATAATTGCCTCACATTGCTTACTCCAATTAATACATTCGTCGATCAGCAAGCCCAGAAATTTGACACAAGAGACACACTTTATCGATGGATTATCAATTTTTAGCAGTTTAGCAGTTGTTTTTGTCTATGATGCAATTGTAACGCTTGCGTTTTTTCTGCATTAAGATAGAGTGAATTCATGCAATACCAATTATAAATACCCGCCAAGAGACTAGTACAATTATCTTCAACAACTGATTGACACTTATCAGAAACCAACAACGAGGTGTCATCAGCATATAATGTAAAGTGATTTGATAAGTTAACTGACACAATGTCATTGATATAAATTAAAAACAGAATTGGACCCATAATTGATCCTTGGGGCACTCCTACTGTTGATGATAGATAATGTGATGTACAGGTTTCGATACTGTTTTTTGCTATTTTTGGTGAGCTCACGTATTGTTGACGTGCATTTGAGTAAGATGTGATGCAATTTAGTGAGTGATTTTGAATTTCTTTACTATATAATTTCTTAGTTAAGATGTTATGATCGACACAGTCAAATGCCCTGTTGAGATCACAAAAGATCCCAACAGGACACTCACCCGACTAAATTTTCGACACCATTTCCTGTAGCGCATTGTTAGAAAATGTGTTAGACATATTAGCTACGTGAGAAGGATTATCTATTATTACATTATCGTTATTATACAATGAAATAACTTTTTTACGCTTACTATTTGCAGTAAAATCATTTATTAGTTTCCATGCACTTTGTATTGGATTATCCGAACTTGAAATTATGGTTTGATAATGTATTTTCCTAGTTGTTTGTAAACGTTCTACATGTTCTTTTTCTGTAAATTATAGTATGACCGTAGTTGCGGAAATCGTCTAGACAATGTATGCAGATTTTTTAAATTATTGCTAGAACATTGTACATCTTTGTCTATCCACCTTTTATTATTCTTGATTAGTTTCCTTTCATATTTAGCAGTATTAACCTCGGGTTAAAATCTATTTTGGAGGCTGTACTGGCTTCCGAAGGTATAAAAAATTATTGACACAGGCATTTTTTGGCCAGATATTTGGTTCCATAGCCTTCCTGAAGTTTTCTTGATAAATTCTCAATTTAAATGAAGGATACAGATTTGGATAACGTGATGACATGCTTTCACAGATTACTTCAGGAAAATGTGGTTTCAATGAATCTTCCATTGCAGTGACATTGGTGTCCGGATCAATTCGATAAACGTGTAAGTCCACAAATTTAAGCACTTCCTTGATGGTACCAGCGACTCCTTCTGTGTTTGTGCCCACAATTAATTGTCTTCTTTTACTATTCTTGCGCGGTACGGTTTGCCAGGAGTAATAGTTTGTTGAATTGTCTTGGTTTGAATTCACTATAGAAGACTTTGCATTTTGCTGAGCTTGCACCAGTTCATTAGGATCAACCTTAGATGAGGACTGATAGGGCAAATAATTTGCTGTTGATTTGCTTCTGTCAGTCGCTGAGTGAGTTTGAGATTTAGTTTTGTTATCGTTACCTTCACAATTCTGGACAGCAGTATCTGTTTCACAAGGTTTGGCAACATCTTCATTACCAAACTGTAACTGACACTTATCTTGATTTTTGATAATAATAAAAAATTTATATAGAGAGTACGACGTAATAACGTATATAGAACCATGGCGGGAAAGAAACTTTCTTTTCATAGAGTTGGGTCGATAAATCTTTGTAACGCTTTTCGTTACAGCTTCATGCTCAGTCGTACGTTGAATTTGATTGGCTGTAATATGTATGGGATCGCTAGGCTATAGCACCATTGCTTTGATGTTGTCAAAATTTACCGTTTTCTGGGCATCAAGCGTTAGGTAAATACCCTTTACTTTACAGCATATCCTTTCTTCCCGGTCTTTGGCGGACCAGAATTTATACGCATAGTTCTTTGGTCTACCTGATACAAATTCCGAGATATATGATCCAGGACCCAGTTCATCAGTCATAATTTATCCGATAGTGGAACCACGCAGGATCTAATTGCTGATTGTTTCGAGACTTGTATTGCCAAACTCACTTCTATAGTGGATACCGGATAGTGTACCAGGACATGCAAATGTTAGTTCTTCCAAAAATTATTATTAAGCCATTTTTAGTGGTCATCAACCCGAATGGATATCGTTTTTTGATCTCTTCACTGCTCTTGATCTAAGTAATCCAAAATTCCAAAATAACAGTGAGAAATTGTATTATTTGAAAAGTCTTTCACGTGGCCAACCGCTCGAATTGATAGAAAGTTTAAGTATCAACAATCAAAATCTTCCGGTAGCTATTCAGATGTAAAAAGATGCACATATATGATGATAAACCTATACTGTTACGTTGTTACGTACGCTTTATTCTGAATTAGTTGATCAAAAACCTTCACCCAAAAGTAACGCTGATGGTCTTAAAGGATTTTATATACAAGCAAAAAAGACTTTAGATGTTATTAAAAACTTGGAACTTAAAGACGAAGGAAGTTTTGAAACTCTCATAGTTTTTCTGTTAGAACAAAAGCTAGATTTTTAATCTAGACGTGTTTTCGAAAGTGAACGTAAGTCGGACACTCTTTCCACGATCGATACTTTATTTGAGTTTGTGAAACAACGTTTTACGGTTTTGGAAAATTTTGATTTTTTTGAACCCTCCTCAAAAAATGATACTCAAATATCTGAAAATAAATTTAAAGTTTCTTTGCATAATAGTGTGAGGGATAAATCAAACCATATTGTTAATTCTTCGCATAGACATAATTCCTCCAGTTCTTCTACTATAAACAGATATAATTGTTCATATTGTTCAGATGAAACTCACTCTCTATACAAATGCAGATGTTTTTTAGCATTAACGCCGTCGGATAGACATGAATTTGCCAAAGATCGTAAGCTTTGTATAAATTTTCTCAGCTCGCAACATTTATTTTCTACTTGTAAATCTTTGCATCGATATTTGAGTTGTCGAAAAACTCACCATACACTCTTGCATTCCGAAAATAGTTCAAATGCTTTACCGATTTCGAGTGACCGAAATCGTTCATTGAATAGAAACAATTTAGCGCAGTCTCTTGAGTCATCAATCCATCCTAGTAATACTCGATCTTCTATCTTGCAAAACAATTTGTCCTCAATTGATCCTAATGTCGATAATACAGTAGATCAGAATAATACTCTGCAAATTTCGTTATCAGTTACTGTTACTGCTTTGGTGAATGTCCATCGCAATAATGGTCAAATAAGAAACGCTAGATTACTTGTAGACCCTGCTTCTCCAATTAGTGTAATCAAGAAGTCTTATTTTGATCTTCTAAATCTTCCGTATCGAGCTCATCACGTAAATATAGCGGGGCTTGTTCAAAATAGTCATAATTATATTACGAATGTAGTTGATATCTGTTTTAGCTCCATGGTAGAGCCGTTCAATGTGTTTATTCTGACTTGTTCAGTTATAGAACACTACACAAGTAAGCTTCCTCAAGTTACAATTTCAATGGATAAGTTCAATTTACCTACTCAAGTAAAACTGGACTTGACGGATCCTTGGTTTTTCCAGACTGGAGAAATCCAAAGCCGATTTGTATTTCAATTTATTAAAAAATGAATTTATTCATCTGGGAGCTAATTTACCCACCTTTGTGAATACTCACTTAGGTTTTGTTCTCGCGAGCCCTGTACCCGAAATGTATCTAAATGACAGTAATAGAAAAAATGCTCTGTCTTTTTTAACTACCCTTGATAATTAGGAAAATGTTGAAAATAATCGAAATAACTCAGTTGAAAAATTCTGGGAAAGGGTAGAAATACCTACCGAGTATTCCATCTCTTCTAATGAAGAAATAGCTGGACAATATTTCTGGAAACTACTATTATTTTATCCTCGGGAAGATATCAAGTTACATGCCTATGTTAACAGACACTGATAAAAAATTAGGCCATTCTCTCTCAAAAGCCAAAAGGCAATTTTTTAATCTAGAAAAGAAAATTGGAAGAGAAATTTGAATTTTTTTAAACTTACAAACAAGTTCTATCTCATTAGGCCACCTTTGTCTCTATATTGCAACATATAAAATGAATTAAAATATTTTGTTCCACATCGAGTTCATGTACGCAATGAAGCTGTATCTTCTAAACTTGTTTTTGATTATTCATCTTGTTCTTCTTCTGGAGTATCTCTTAATGACCTCACGCTCAAGGAATCAAGTCCAGGATAATTTGTTCGACATCATTTGCCGTTTTCGGACTTTTCGATACGTCCTTTGTGCGGATATACAAATGATGTAGCGGGTGATTGAAATTTCTCCTGATCAACGTCATTTACAAAATGTACTTTGGCGAGACAGTCCTACTGATTCATTTACTTGCATCGAACTTTCTAGGCTTAGTTGTCAAGGACAAAATTCCCAATGAACAACATGAGTATATAAAATCCCTTGTTTAGATTGTCCTCGCACCTACATAGGTCAGACCAAACGACGTACCTTGGTTAGAGCAAAAGAACACTCATTGTCTGTCAGAAATTCCGATCCTTCTTCCACCTTGGCCCAACATCGTGTTCAAACAGGACACACAATCAATTTCGATAAAACTATAACTATCGCCCCAACTCACTCCTTTAAGTCCCGAATAATTCGAAAAGCTATCGAAATAGAAAAACGTCCAAACTGTTTGTATACCAGGGACGACAGCCAGAGATTGCCATCAACCTGGAAACATCTTCTCCACCCGCCCCATTCCGATACCACCTCGCCCCCTTCCACCATGGCCTGCGCCAAGAATAACAATTACCCTCCCAAAATATCGCAGAATATCAAACGTCCCATATCTATTACTACTCCCGCCAGCAGCACACGCACCGCACGCGCCAAAAAGACAATACCCGCCAATAGGTCCCCCATAAATACACGGTCCCGACAACTTATCGGTCAGTCGGCTTCAAGCCAGTAGTGAGTGTAGTGTTAGTGTTCTACGGTGATTTAACTGGTAAGCAATTTTTATTATTATTTTATTTATTTATTTCATTGTTATGTCCTTTTTCGGTGAAATTCCAAGGAGTAGGCAGATTGAGGCCTTGGAATTAGCCGAAGGGGGTGATTCGTTGCGTAGAGTAGGCAGATTGAGACTACGGAATCGGATCACTTCCTAGATTAATGAACGAATAAACTACCCTCCCTCTTGATAATGACTTCAAAGTGGAAGCCGAAACATCGAGAAGTTTCAAATTTCCAACGCGGTTCAACCCGTGAACCTAGTTCGTTTGTTCGATTGCAATCGGCATTCTTCGTAAGAACTTTATATCTGAGGCTGCAATTGTTAATTTGAAACTACAACTATGAGAAATAAAAATAACAAATTAAAAACAGTTGACTTATATTAAAGAAACTAATATTGTTTATACCATGAAAGAGTGAAAAAGTAATGATACATATAAATTAGTATATTAGCATATCATCGTTGACAAAAATAAGCTCAATAGTTCAGCTTATATTATATATTTTTCTGGAAATATACGTTTACATTATTGATTGATGCATTTACAAGAATATACTACCTTCTCCCTCCCATTTTTCGCACACCTAATTATTTTTGTATTAATAGTTGATCCGAATAAGGACCCTGCACTTTTTATGAAAAATGGCGACGGGTATCTTTCTTTGAAAACTTAATATGCATTTGTACTCGATCTAGTTACTTAAATTGCTGATAAGCTCAGCTTAATTCTAAGACTGGTGGTTATTGTCTGTAAGATTTTGTTATTAGATTTAGTACTCAATAAAAGTGTTGAATTCTTAAGATTTTTCTATGATCAGTTTTTGAAATATACATTTTTAAAGTCATGAACAATCAAGATTTAATTATGATAATTCCCCGTGTAATACAACATATAAAATATATTTTAGATTCAGTTATTGTAGATCACACAATAATATGTAAATATACTTATTTACACAGAGTGTTCTTAAATATATCGACTAGGTAAGTAATTATTGGGTATTTTTAAATTAACATGCTCAACACATAATAGAGGTATTTTACTTTTCCGCCCAGTCTATCTAATATGCGAGAAAAGTATTGGTTAACCGACAAAAAAGTTGAAATTCTGAGAAAATGTTTTGAGCTATTTTAACGTTTTTCATCAAGAACAACACGAAAAAATGGTCTTTAGAAAAAAAAGCCTGTGTGTAAGTCGTCTTCGTCGTCGTTCGTTGTCGTCGGCCGTTGTCGTCGGCCACTTTTCGTTACATGTCTTGTTAGCACGATACAGCCTCCGGAGTGCAACAAATCACCCATTTTATGATTCAATATTGTTCAGGACATCTCACAGATGAACCCTATTGATTTTCAGCTCACAATAGCCAGTACAACGGATGCTATGGTACCTGAAGTGCTCCATTTTTGTCCTTTTTGGAGAAATTTCGGGTTTAGTATGATACAGTCTCCGGAGTGCATACAAGTAGCCAATTTTATAATTGGATATTTTTCAAGGTGTCACAAATGTACCATATTTATTTTCAGCTGATTATAGCGAGTACAGCGGGCCCTATAAATCCAGATATGCTGCATTTTTGGTTACTTTTAGAGAAATTTTGGTTTGTTAACACGATACATCCCCCGAAGTTTATACAGGAAGGTGGTAATAGTGGCAAAGAAGAGGATTGAGGTGGAAGGAATTTTTGGGGAGTTGGGAAGGGTGACAGGAGCTAAGGCGGTGGAAGCGCGGAGGGAAAAAAATGAAGATAGTAGGGATAGAACCGTGGATGGAAGATTAAGGGGTAATGAAGGAAATAGATAAGTTGATTAGATGAGGGTAAGGAAGGGTAAGGAGAAAGTGTCAATAGTTGGAGGGTGTTGGAGTATGAAGAAAGCTTGAGTTTACATTATTGGAAGAGAGGGGGCGGAGGTGGACGAAGTAGAGAGTATGAGGAAGAAAGTAAGAGAGAAGATAGAAAGGGAAATTGGACATAGGTAGATGAATTTTGCGAGGTGACAGAGGGCTGTAAAAGAGAGGGGAAGAGGGGTAATATGCGTGAGAGGGGGTTAATCACTAGTGGAATGAGGAGCTGTGGAGGGATTGTAAGAAAAAACGAAAGCGGATGCTGAGTGGAAAAGGATGGATAAAGGGAAAAGGGGGTTACAGGGAAAAGGAGCTGGAGCGTAGGGTGGAGAGGGAAAAAATGGAAGTGGGAAGAGCTGATGTGGAAATTGAAAATCAGCCTTGAAGAATGGTGTATGCGATAGCGGTGAAAAGGATGGGCAGAAATGGAACGAAGTGCTAGAAAAAGATTGGGAGAAGGTGATTATAGAGAAATTGTTCACAGGGAGAAGGGAGAGTGGAAGGCAGGATTCGTGATGTCGAGGAAATGATAGGATAGTAAAAAGGAGGGGGATTAGGTCAGTTGAGAAATGGGGCGTAGAGGACGGGGAGAGAAGAATTGAGGTGAGGAAAGCCCCAGGGTTAGACGGCCTGGTAGGTGATGTGATGAAGAAGCTGTTGGATGACAATGGGAAGTACTTCTGGAAACTATTCAAGAGGATGCTGATGGAGGAAGAGTTCCCGGGAAGATGGCAGGTGGCCAGGGTGATACTGGCGAGGAAGGCGGGAACAGCTTGTCGGACCCCTTCCTCCTATACCTTTGAACTAATTTGTTGCCAAATGAATATGCGACAATTAGCACTTGGAAGATCTCTAATTCTACCGAAATACTTTTTGCACACACTTTGTTTTGTTTCATATAATTTCTCCCAATATTCACTGACTATATCAATGAAATTATTGTATAGAAGCACTGAATTATTAATTATGTCTCAGTGAACAATCGGATGTTTAGGTACATTCTTTTATATTTTAACATCATTTTACTATCCTTAACGATTTCATCAATTATTGAGCTCAGCCTAGTATCAAACTGATACCAAGTAATTAACATTAGTACATTTCAAAAGAAAATATTACGAATATACTTGGGTACATTTCTAAAATAAAATTCACACTGAAATTAGTTCACAAAATAGATTATATCTTATAACCTTCTAATAATAATATACAATATAGAGGGCTGTTCATTCATACACTTTTATTTTTGCGGCCAGCAATCCTAAACGCCAGTAGTGGAATTATGAATGAATTAAAAAAAGTGGAAATGGTATTGTGGATACATGGCATTGGTAATTTCGGCTGTATTTCTGGCAAACTTGGTACCGAAAAACCATGATATTCCAAAAATAATAAATTAATTAACTCAAAAGTTTATTTTGTCACTAAAAGTCTTTGAAAAACTGAATAACTAAATGTTTACTCTCTAGTCATAATGGCGCTCGTGTAAACAAACTCCGTTTGACATTATTCACAACAATTCTCCTGCGTATTCGATATAATCGTCGAGCATACTGTGACGATATTTGCTTCTCTCTTTATATGGTAATTAAACAAGGACAAAACTACTAAATAGGTTACCCTCGACACATAAAACAGGTACTGAAATTTGGAGCAATGTTGTCACTTTTAGTTATAGCCATAAATGTATCAACAAATACTTATTTAAGATTTATATAAGAATATGCCTTTTTTAAATGGAATTCAAGTATTATTAAATAATTTAAAATTAGAGATTTTGTAAATATGCAAAGCAGTGAAAGCGTCCGCAAGTGAGTTTTGAATATGACTCGATGTTTAGGGCAAGAAAAAATCAAAACAAATATTTTTTTTTGCTAATCTGAGCTTATAACTTACAATTTTCCTTATAGACGCGTAATGCTCCCACTGCATCCGCTTCTGGTTGACTCCCCAGACTTCTTGATATGTCTCTATTGAGTTGGTGTCGGTGACTTTTCCATATTGACCAGACGAATTGCAGTACTAGTGTGAGTATTATGATGTATAATAATACTTTTACCTCGATGTCCGCGTTTATTTGTTCCTCTTGAAAAATTGAACACTTCATTGACTACTGCATTTTCTTGTAGCTCTTGTTTTGACGACTAGTTTCCCATGTGTGTCAAAGATACAACTTTATACACATGTAGTACCATTCCTTTGCAGAAACCAAATTACCATATCTTCACAGGACATATCACTTTATCTTTACAGACAACATTACCATTTGTTCGCGGGATCGTCATGCGATATATGTGTAGTTTGACTTAACACACTATGGACTGGAAGATGAATCAAATCACTTTGTTGATTACATCACTCTGGATTTTATTTGGACTAATATTAATAACATGATAAATAACACTTAATGAATACAACATCTTACTACATTATGATTGGAAATAGAATACTGTACAATAATCCCGAATGCTCTGTGTCAGCTCAATTGAATACTAAAACTGACGAGTACAACTATCCGTTATAACAGAGTCAACCTAGATAGACTTGTTTACAATCCAAGCACAGTTGACATTATTTTTTCAGTAACCTAAATTCATCTAGTATTATATACAATCATTAGGATTGTGAGTTCAACATTCGCTACAGTTCTGACAATTTTTAAATGAAAAAATCTCTGTAGCTTGTATTGTATATGAACATATGCGGCAGAAACAAGGGCAGACACAAAATGGACAGATTGTTAAGATCGACAATAGGTATAATATTGACAGAGAGACAAAGATAACAACAAACTAAATACAAGAACAAGGAATGAAGGTCAGGAGGAAACATTGCTACGAACAAGTATAAAATGAGTTCGGAGAGACTTGCTAACATATGAAAAAATAACAAACGCAGAAGAACAATTGGAAGGCCTCTAAAATGATGGATGGATAACCTCAGTTAACAACAACAGAGACTAAGTTAAAGGCAGAATAATAGGAATAGTTCCCAGTCGTGTGTGGAAGAAAATAAAGAAAAATGATAGTAGAGATGTGGTGATTGAGGAATGAAAAACATACAGGAATAGTGTTGTGTCTAATATTAAAAGCAATACATTTGCGGACGACAATGTAAATAATTGGTACAGGCGTTAGGCCGAAACCAAAAACTATTGATATCCGTGAATTTACCTTTACTACGAGGTACAAATACTATTTTTTTCTGAAATAATCTCAATCAACATTATCATAAATTGAGGATTGTTTATAAATGCATATCAATTTTTTGTTACCATCTTATTGTCTATGAAATAATTTCCATGACAATAGCTATTTGTTTATTGTTGTATCAGGTTGGCAAAAATTTTGCTAGACCATTATCGGTTGCATAGTCAATGATTAGAATACTATACATTTTGCGGTCTGAAGCTGCGTTGAGAAAGTGAACATTCAAGCGGTTTTAGAAAAAAATATTTGGCACATAAGGAAGTTTAGTAAAATACAGAGAAGCAATTTGACAGAAGGCCAACTTTCTGGATTGTAGGACATTAGAGAGTTCAGTGGATTGATATGCTATATAGGATATTTATTAAGTAGTGTGAGTAATCATTTCGAACCATTGAGATAGTTGATAGAAGATAATAGATGAACGTATAAATAATAGGAAGGAATTATCAATAGCAAAAAACTTTTCCTGATGAAGTTGATAAGAAATTTGATGGAGGAATGACTGGTAGAGAAAGAACTCACAACAATAAAAAAGTGTCATCATTTGATAACATATATATTTGAATGATCATATTTATCAACTCATCAATGAAACAAAATATTAATAATGGACACAGTGTTCTAAATTAACCCTTTTTACTTTGGGTTAATTAGAGGGAATGTAGTTTCTTTGTTGTTATACGATGTACTCGAAGGACCAAATGGATATTTTTCACTTTAGGTATGATGTAAATGATGTACTGTACGATGCAATGAAACACTTATGTCACTTCAGATTTTATATTGTCATAAAATTATAAGTTTTTGTTTGCGTCGACAATTAAGAATTCACTTGATATTCACGCGATGAATGCTATGACGTTTTCTGAAATAACTAAACCTTAAAGACACATGTCTTTTCCCGGTATGAAAACGCCCGGTGCTCTTCTAAACTGAGTACCTGTGTGTACCACGTTCAAGGATGAATGTAGGTTATATGCCGTATTTATATGTGTGGTGACGTAGGGTCCACTTGGTCGGATCCAACCAATGGAATACGAGTATTTTAAAACGTAACGTTCGAACAACAAGTGAATTTGGCAGTTATGAAGATGTTTTTTTTGGGGTTTTCAACGGTTTCGTAGATACAGATAACAGAGTTTGGAAGAGAGTTTTTATGAAGAGATAAGATGTCGGGGAATTTGATATATTCAGTAGAATTTCAGAAAACGATATTTATCTGTTTTTCTTAGGTGTTAGTAAATTTAAATGACTTTTTTGGGGAAGTAAAGAAATATTAACTGTTGAAATTAAGGTTATATTTAGTTATCTGTTTTGAGCATAATATTCGAAAGGGGCAGTTGAAATAAAATCACGGGAGAATTTGGTAATTAAAAACCAAATTCGAACACACAGAACAAAGGTGTGGTGGAGACCAAAATTTTGTTTCTGTGTCAGGCTGATTTATAATTACTTTGAAATAAGATGGTGGTATACAGCGTACCCATGAATTATTATTACAATGTTAAATTGAGGAGGAAGTTTCTCCTTTCATATAATAATTGAGTTCAATACAGTGATAAAAATAATTTATGGGTGTATTATTAAATGATAAGTTCGCAACTTAATCAACGTACGTGTACAAACATCGTACAAGTATAGCATTACTACTTCTATATTTGCATATAGGCCAAACATAATAAAAATTGATGCACGTCACCAATGACGTATTAGTTTTCAAATTTCTTACCAACAGTACCGCTTCAATAATACAGAATGTTGAATACAAATTCCGTTGCACATTACAGGTGATTTTTAAATAATCACATTACAATTTTCAAATATCATTAATCATTTCAGGACTCTTTGTTTTAATACATAAACATTTTTTATTAGCAATATGAAACAAATGATATTTTCAAAGATTTTTGATAGCAAAAAAATATTATATTTAAGTTGTCAGCTGACATGTAAAATGTGCTACAAATTCCGTTGACATTACTTTGAGTGGTACAATTAAAAAAGTCTGTGGTCGGCGCAGGGATCACCCGCAATTTAGTACATCGATTTAAAATAATTTGAAATCTAAACACTGACTAGGAACAGTTTCAGGTTAGACGCGTGTGAGCTGTAGTAACTAGCAAAACAAACATGAACCAAAAACAAAATCATTACAAACCAATAAAGTTTTGGAGGCTAACGTAAATTATAGTAGGGTCAAGGATGTGAACGGGTCATTTTACACAAAAGTTTTTGAGACAAAAGTTATGTATTTTGACCTGCTGATTGTTTTTATTTATATACGTTTTTGTCGTGAATCAGCTCCGAACGGAGATATTTGCATTTTGGACCATTTCTACTTCCCAACAGAGAACAAGATGTGTAATTTGTCCCGCTGACTAATTTTATTCATATACATTTTGGACACAAATCAACCCCCAACCGAAATATTTCGCATATTCGCACTATTTAACTCACCCCTGAAATGAAAACGGAAACGCATCATTCTATAGAAAAATGTTCCAAACCAAATTATGCATATTAGCCCGCTGAATAATTTTATTTATGTACACTTCATCCGAAAAAAAACCCACAACAGATGTTCGTGTTTCGTAACTTGTTACTGCTTCGAAGGACAAAAGTAATTATTCACTAATTACTTCCACTAAATACTTTATTTAACAAAAATATTTTTAGTGTATACAACAACGTGAGCTTATATGTTTATTACGTGACGTCTCTCTTCTCTCTGCTCGATTCGTTCTGCTTGCACATATCCTGTTCTCAAGCATGCGTCGCACACAGCGGCGCCGATATATGATTAAAGTGCTATTATAGCCGCCCGCGTTGATAAGTGTCTTTCCAAAACAATTATTATTATTACATCGAACGTAAATAAGTTGAACATAAGATAAACGTTTTAAATAGGAAAAATAAAAATTAGTCTATAGCAGACACAACACAAATTTTTGCAATGGATCTCTTAAAGGTTTTTCCAGCGGATATTCTTACTGATACTACCCTGTGGACACCGTCTAGTCCCGGGCGTAGGTCTGTTATGCGAGCCATGGGCCAATGATAGGGTGGTGTATTATCATTCTCCAATATTACTAATGTGTCGACCTTAACACTGTTGGTCACATCAATTTTCCATTTATTTCGAGATTGTAGTTGAGTTAAGTAATCACGTGACCAGCGTCTCCAAAATTGTTGCAGAAGCTGCTGTAGTCTATTATATCGGGATAAGTTATTTTCCTTACGACCAGTCAAATTCACTTGGGGAATAGCCTTTAAGGAATCTCCTATTAAGAAATGGAATGGTGTCAATGGTAATAGGTCATAAGGATCGTTTGAGAGGGGTGTAAGTGGTCGGGAGTTAAGACATGCTTCAATCTGTATTAACAGCGTATATAATTCTTCATAAGAGACTGAAGAATTTCCGAGAACTCAACATTGTCATGTCATTTGGTGGATTTTACAGCCGATTCCCATAATCCCCCCATGTGTGGTGTATTAGCTGGGATAAAATGCCAATTTATTTTTCCTTTAGCCAAAAAACTAGTTACGTTATTATTATGTTTTGGGTCAGAAATAAGATTATATAATTCGAATAAAATAATTATTCGCGTTATCTGAAAAATGTCATTTGGTTTACTTCGTCGTGAGATAAATCTTTGGAGGGCGTTTCAAAAGCTATCTGTTGACAGATCCTTAACTAGTTCTATGCGAACGGCTTTAACTGCCAAACAAACAAATATACAGATATAGGTTTTAACTTTTGACCTTAGAATTGCGTAACGTGCCTTCCTTAACCAAAATAAGACCTGCGTAATCTACTCCACATTGCGCGAAGCCTCGTTCGGGTTGTGTCACTCGTGATCTGGGTAAGTTTCCCATTAAAAATTTTGTAGTCTTCGGTTTAACCTTGAAACAATATATACAGTTCTTAATTACTCTCTTTACTCTTAATGGGCCAATATTCGAGACGTATTATTGACAAAAGCATTTGTACTCCGTCTTGTAAATGTTTACAATGTTCTTGTTTTATAATAAGCTCCGTCATCCTGTGTTTATTTGGTAGTATGATAGGATATTTTTGTGAATAGTCCAGATCGGAATTAGTTAATGTTCCACCAACTCTAAGCAATCCGGCTTTATCTAAAAATGGGTGTAAATTCGAAAGTCGACTATCTCGCCTTAACGGTAACGATTCGCGTAGTGCATTCATTTCCGAGGAAAATTAGGTAGACTGTGCAATTTTTATTACTAATGTATGCGCTCTCTTAAGTTCAGCTACCGATAATGTTTCTGAATCATATTTTATCTTACGTAGACCGTTCATGAATCTGAGTACATAACAAACGACATTTTTCAATTTGCTTAACGTGGAAAGAGTTTTATAATATTTAAGACTATAATTATTTGTAGCTATAGAAAGAAATGTCGAAATTTTTATTTGGGGTAATTCCGCTATCGTATCAAGTTCACTATCAGCCTCATGAGGTTTATATATCAAAAAAGATGGTCCGTACAACCACTGCTTGAAATTAATTAGTTCCTTGGGGTCAATACCTCGAGAAATTACATCCGCGGCGTTGTATTCACTATTAAGAGGGGCCTCACGTTTTAGGATCCTGAAAACAATTGGCACCCGTGACTTGCAACAAAATAAAGGTCATTTTGTAAACAACAAATTTGGACGCCAAAACCTGATCTCCCAAAAGTAAGTCTAGAGAATTCGATTCTGAAAATATGAAATCTCTAGTCATTGTATTTTTTGAGATTTGTTGAACGCAAATTTTTGCAAACGAACATCTTGTTACTTTAAATCAACCGTTCCACCGTCTTGATGGATGACGCTGTACAGAACTTCAATGACAGATGACGACGGTCAAATCATAGACAAATAATAGTATAACTTTCTCTATGGGTCAAATATGTTGTTCTCATCCTTAGAATATGAGTATTCTAAGTTCTCATCAGAGATAACTCTGGTTCTCATATATTTTGTGTCCAAAAAAATATCCCAAATTTATATTTTAGTGTGTGTTGTATTTGTAAGTGATTATAATTAAATAATTTTCATGCTGAATAAGTAAATTTGTGTTTCGTAGATGCTGTTTATATTTACTCCACATGTGCTTCACCGCAAGATTGTGTAAAGTGTAGCCTAGACATAAAATAAACCGCAAATATTTTTAGCAGTTGCTAGTGATTCCACATGTGTATTATATTTATTGATCCCCATATAAGGGCCTTTAGGTTGCTCCAAGAACCTGTATACAGATTGCATTTGCATACATACATCGGCCTTCCGAGTTAGTGAGGAAAACCATGTTGGAAAATAGTATTAATTGCTTTTTACTAATTTAACAAAATAGACATTTCATATTCTATTCAAGAAGTAACACATGTAATCTTTTATTTTGGAAATGCAGGAATAAAAATTTTATATATTTTTTATCTTCATGTTTCCAAGTTATGTATTGAAATGTTTATACTTTTCGCATTTTCCTCCAGTTTGTAATAAACGGATATGCATGTTTTCCGTTAATTCTTCTCAATTATTCAAGTAATTTATAGCGAGTGTTTTCTTTTATTGGAAACAAAATCAAATCATTTATGCAATCTGTTTGTTTACTTGTAGTATTACAAATTTGAAGTACAGAGTAAGTATGTAGGTAGTTTTTATATTTACTATAATACAGAATGTCTGCTTTTTCACTGACCTCTCTTAATCATTCAAATCAATAGTAGCAAAGAAATGCCAATTAATTAGGTAACTAGAAAAATGTTTATTATAGCAATAAACAGACATGTCCGCTTTTTCAATGACCCTTAGATAATTATTGAAATATATTAAAGGAGATTGGTGTTTTATTGAAAAGAAACAAATAGAAAAATTTTATAAAAATATCAATAAAATTAATATTAAAAATTTATTGTATTTGTCTTCATATTTCATAATACATCGCAACTGAAGTTAATTTTTCTCTACCATTTCTCCTCATAACAATACGATTCTGTACTCACAAAGGGGTGGTGACCCCCATCTACATAGTGAAGTCTGGATCCATGTAGTTATAAAGACTGAAAAAATATTATTTAAAAAATTTCTTTAATTAAGTAATATTTTTACTTACAAAATTATTTTTCTAACTCCCAACTCAGCAAAAGTTTACATTTTATCTTAGAATCCATATTACAAATTTGATATACATAAGTACTAAATACATTTTCTTTATCTTTATGCATACATGGCAACTGAACTGCATCTTCTATTTTCTTAATCCGCGGACAAAAAAAACATAAACTATTCCTCACAGTTACATCAGGCTTCGTTTTAGTTTTTACTTACTGAATAACTATAGTGAACACTGCTATGTGAAAAGTATTTAGACCTGTGCGGGCAGTTATATCAGGTTCCGTTTTAGTGAAATTGTTAATTATGAAAATTAATAGAAATTTGTTTTTGTTAATAAGTCTTGTTAGTGTTTTCACTTACTGAATGGTATCAGTAAACTCTGTTTTATGAAATATTAATGGACCTGCGGGGCAGTTACATCAGGCTTAGTTTTAGTTACATAATCAAAACTGTAAATGAAATAGGAAAATTAGATGCTTTTCCTAAGTGGGGTTAGCCATTTTTTACTTACAGTATAGTTGTAGCGAAAACTGCTATAATTATTTGGACCTGTGTGGCCAGTTACATCAGGTTGAGCTTCAGTTAAATTGTCAGTTCTGAAAATGAATAGAAATTTGATTTCTGTAAATAAGTCTTGTTAGTGTTTTTACTTACGGAATAGTATCAGGAAACTCTGTTTTATTAAAGATTAATGGACCTGCGGGGCAGTTACATCAGGCTTAGTTTTAGTTACATAATCAAAACTAGCCAATAGTCGAAATTACCTAGCAATTTATTTGATTATATAAGCATTCAAATTAATCAAAGTAAATAAGAGCCCACATTATTATAAAAGGATGACTAAGTAATAGCGTTAGTGGTTGATATTGAAGAAAATTGTGGAAAAAAGGATGACTAAAACATAAATTTTGTCTACCTACTCTAGAAATGACAATAGCGCTTGTGAATAGAATAGGACTCGTTATACTCGCTCTAGTGAGGTGAAAATCAATAGTTTTCAACTGTGAGACACTCTGAACAATATTCCATTCGGTCACTTGTGTACACTACGGAAGTTATATCGTGCTAACAACCCGGAATTTCTCCAAAAAATGTTGCACTTCAGGTACGATAGCACCCGTTGTACTTGCTCTATTAAGCTGAAAATCAATAAGGTTCATCATAACATGCTCTGAATAATATCCAATCATATAATTGGTCATTTGCATATACTCAGGAGGCTGTATCGTGCTAACAACCGAAAATTTCTCCAAAAATGTGGCCCTTCAGAAACCATGGCACCCGTTGTACTAGCTCTAGTGAGCTTAAAATCAGTAAGGTTCATTTATAAGAAGCGCTGAATAATATCCAATCATGAAATTTGTCATTTGTATACACTCCAGAGGCTGTATCGTGCAAGCAAACTGAAATTTCTCCGAAAATGTCATACTTCAAGTACGATAGCACCCGTTCTGCTGGCTGCGGTGAGCTGAGAATCGAACGGGTTCATCTGTGAGATGTCCTGAACAATATTTAATCATAAAACTGGTAACTTGTTGTACTTCGGGGGCTGTATCAAGTTATACCGACAGGCCTTTTTTCTAAAAACCATTTTATTGTATTGTTCTTGCCGAAAAACGTAAAATCAACTCGAAAAATCCAACTTTTTTTGGGTACCTGAACCAATATTTTTCTCGCATATTAGATGGGTTGGACGGAAAAGTAATGATACCAATAACGTATAATATAAAAACAAAAAGAATATTTACCAATCAGGTGATCACACATATGTGTATCTGTCATTTTATAGATAGAAAAAAGAGAATGAGACAACTATTTTTTGTACAATGAAAGAAAAATGTTTTAGTTCCAATCTCCACAACACATGGTCTTTGCAAACAAGGTAGAAGCAAACTTGTACATGTTGATTGCATGTTTGCTTTTGTACTGTATATACCGATCTACCCACAATATATACATTATTATTTGTTATTACAGATCTTTCGCTTTACATTTTTTATCAGTTGCTTTGTGAGTTTTTTCAACCGTTTGCTATTTTAAATTGAAATTCCTCACTGTACCTTACTTTCCTCTTTCTATTGAATGTAAAGCATTGTAATACAAGTAAGTATTTCTTTGTATAATATATTTGGAAACTTTTTGTTTACATTATTTGTTTCTAGATAAAATTGAATATATTTGCACATGTAGTTGAAAAAAGAGCCTACATGTCAAAAACAATTTGAAAGCAACCAACATAAACTCTGAAACTGATACAAATATGATTAGATTGAGGCAAAGCTGTGACACGACGTTCTGTAATAAATTAACTGTCCCGACCCTTACTTCGTGGAATCTACTCATATTAGTGTTTCAAATGAAACACAACGTTCCTAACTAATTCCACAATATAATGAAAAATGTTGGAAATTCTAAAAAATTGACAATTGTTTCGATAACTGAATATCATCGTCAGAATGACAGAAGTTACATTTCATTTGATGCCTACCTGATGATTAATAGTTATTTTTAGCTAGACCAAGAAGAAGAAAAAAGAAGAAGATGTGATATTACAAATATTGAAGCTTAGATATTATTAGCCCTATGGTGATATCTTGGATATCATTTTTCCAATTAAGATCAGTATAACTGTGGAATGATATAGAAAACCAGGAAAACTATATCTGCCGATTTTTACAATTATCGCTTAAGAAGACAGTTTAGTAGTGGAGAACTCCCTAGATTTATCTGTTCATTGACGACTTCATATTGTGGGTTTCTTAAATGTCTTCTAATTTCCAATTTTTCAAGGAAATCCAGTTCTTGTTTCTTATCACAAATATGTAGTACTTCTAGTTCTGTGTTAGATGTCAATGAATAGTTGGTGTCAAGTAGATTATTTGCGTAATGGGATTTATCTGGTTGTTTTAATATGTATGCTCATAAGTGTTCACTGTATCGGATTTCGAAAGTTCTAAGGGACTGACCCAAATAGACAGCATTACATTCTGGACATTTGAGTTTATATATACCAGATTTCTTTAATGTTGGTATTTCTGTTTTAACATTTAACAATTTTGAATGTTAACACAAAAATACTAACAATAAAGAAATCAGGTATATATCAACTCAAATGTCCAGAATGTAATACTGTCAATTTGGGTCAGACCCTTAGAAATTTTGAAATCCTATAGAGTGAACACTTACGAGCATACAGATTAAAACAACCAGATAAATCCTATTACGCAAAACGTCTACATGACACCAACCATTCATTGACACCTAACACAGAACTATAGTCTATATAGAAAGGACAAGGAGTAATAAATCATTCATTTAAGTAGATTTCATAGACGTACCAAAATATATTTTAAGAGGGTATACCGTAAGGTACATTTTGTATTGAACGAATGAGTTGCAGCTATGCTAAAGAATATACGATTTAGGTCAGAGGTAACGGGATGTACTAATTTTAATAAAAAAAATTGATAGAGGTACATAAATTTTAGTAAGTCTGATAAAGAAAGGCAACACAGTTTATTCCAGAGTATCCGAACTCTGCCACAAAATGCAGGTAGTCATTACGGGTTGTTCGAACTCTGCCAGTGTTTAAAATTTTGGAGATTAACTACCAAACCAGTAGGGGTCTAATAGCCTAATCCGATTTAACAATTTACCTTGAACTTTAGGTACTCAAATTCAATATAAGAAAATATTAATAACATACATATATTTTCAACGTATATTTGCCACTTCTAAAAAATTACATCTACATTACATCTACATTACAATAAAATATATTCAATATACATAAACATATAAAAAAAACAAAAAATTAAACGTGTGGAAGATTTCTACATGCAACCGTTTTTATAAACATAAAGCGAGAAATAACATTTTTCCTATATTGATCCAAATGATCATTATTGAAATTAATTTTAACATTAATAGTTTTTTTGGTTTTAATCTGGCTTTGGTTTGCCGAACGAATTTTCGCGTATACCTCCATTTGTAAATCCAATAACACACTAGTAAATTGAACAATGTTTGGATGTGCTTTGTAAAAAGAAGCACCGAAATGCGAACGAAAACTCTCACAAGAATTCGTTGTTCTCTTAAAAAAGGATGCATTATTTGCCCAAATAAGTGGTGGAAATATCGAATTTTGCGTTATATATGTTTTATTGACATAATTTCGGAATTCTATAACTCTTTCGTCATTCGGAAGCAAAAAATGTAGTTCATTATAAAAAAATTCTACAGCTTCCTCAGGACTAAGATACATAATACCGAAATGTACTTTTAAGTATTCGCCAATTACAGAACCTTTCTGTCTGTACTCTTGTACCAAATGAAACTCCTGAATCTTACGAAACCAAGCTTGACAGAGATGAAATTTACAACCAAAAAGAATTTGATCTCTGCCAAAACATTCATATATAGCGTTATGAATGCTTAGTTCAAAATCTACTACGACTTCTTTAGGTTGAAAATTTAAGCCTACTTCTTTACATTTTTGTCTTAAAATTAAAAACAAATTTGAATATGTTTGAATTGATTTGTCCGGCAGCAAACAAAAAACAAGAGGTACGTAATAGCCATTTTTAAAACCATGAATGGTAAACATTTGGTAAGAAAATTAAGGTTGGAAAAACAGGAGAACACAATAATTTTAAATACCTGATCTGCTGTTAATAGAAATTGATCTTCTCGGTTCGTTCGTAATTGTAATTCACGAACACTATTAAATACTTCTTCCTGATTTTTAGGCAATAGTGTAAGTGCATCAACATCCTTCCCCTAATCGCCTAAATATCGATCAAAACAATCAAGATTTCTTCAAAATATTTAATTCAAGAAATCTTCGAAACCTTTCAGAAATATACATAATTCTATGGGCCTCCGATTTTATCTATTATAAACCCTAATGACTCTAATAGGATTAAACTAAATGGTTGCGGCACAGTTCGAACATTTCAGTAATCCTCAAATTGATACAGGTCAGGTAAAATTTCATTTTGTGGCAGAGTTCGGATATGCCCGTTTATACATAATATTTTTTATTTGTATTACTCCTATATGTAGTGTTTGGGGAATTTTTCTCAGAAATTTTAAATGGCAAGTGGCCTACTGTAATCGGCTTAATACGATTACACCTATTTACAGATTATTCGATTATTGAGAGGGATTTTCCAAACAACCCAGTTTTCTTAGAAACATTATCGGGAATATTATTTTAAAAGAAAGTAGGTACATTGAATCAGTACTTAGTATTAGTTCTTTGAGTAAAGTTGTATGAAGTTGTATGGTTGTCATAATATTGTAAACAGTTGGAATATATTTAAAACATTTGTTGAATGTTAATTGTGCAAGTACCAAACAATGTCGATAAGCCAAGGGCCATCTAAATGACCAAAAACAGGTCCATTATCTTTAAATGAAAAAACTCTGATATTGAATTGTTATATATCATTGAAAAACAAGGATCCAAGTGCAAGTGTTGATGATATTGTGGAATTAACGGCTGCTATGTTGTGTGTTGCTAAATCAACAATTTATAGATTACTAAAAGAAAGCAAGAATGGAACTCTTCAACCCCCTAAAACTCCTTCAGGCCGAAAACCAATTGAGATCGATGAGTCATTAAAACAAAGACTAAGGCGTAAAGTCCATGGATTTTACTTACGAAAGGAAATTCCAACACTTGACAAAATTATGACATCAGTGCAAGAAGATACGGACTATCCAAAATTCTCCAGAATGACATTATGCAAACTTTTGAAAGATGTGGGTTTCAGATCTACAAAACATAATAGAAAATCTCTCTTGATAGATAAACCGGAAATAGTTTTTTGGAGAAGAGACTATTTAAGAAGCATTCGACATGCCAGAGAACAAAATTTGGAAATCTTCTACTTAGACGAAACATGGATAAATGCTGGATATACAGTTTCCAAATCTTGGCAAGATGAAAACATTAAAAGCGGAAGGCAGGCATTCGTGGAAGGTTTGTCGTTAGGTTTGCAGCCACCATCTGGAAAAGGAAAAAGACTTATCATTGTCCATGTTGGAAGTTCTGAAGGTTTTGTTGATGGTGGATTATTAACTTTTATTTCAAAACGCACGGGGGACTATCACGAAGATATGAATGGGGATGTCTTCGAGGAATGGTTTGTTCAAATGTTGGATCTGATTCCAAAAGGGGCTGTTATTGTTATGGACAACGCAAGTTACCATTCACGGTTACGAGAAGCATTGCCCACAAGTCGTTGGCGTGAAGCAGAGCTTTTGGAGTGGATTATTTCGAAAAATATCAAGTTTCCAAAAGATCCACTAAGGAAAGAACTTTACAGAATTGCAAAAACGAACAAGAATAGATACAAAACCTACATTGTAGAAGAAATGGCTTCTTCTCGTGGTATATCAGTTCTTCGACTTCCCCCTTATCATTGTGAACTTAATCCCATAGAATTAATATGGGCTCAGGTAAAGGGGGAAGTTGGAAAAAAAATACTACTTTTAAAATAAACGATGTTGTGAAATTGTTTGAGAGTGCTGTAAGTCATGTGAGTAAGGAAAATTGGACAAACTGTATCGAGCATGTTATCAAAGTAGAGGCAAATATGTGGAAAATTGACAATATTTGTGATGATTTAATCGACCCTATTATTATTAATGTCAACAACGATTCTTCCTCTTCCAAGTCGGATATAGAATAAAATGTAAGTAATAAATGTATTCCAATAATTATTTCTTCTCATTTTTTATTATATTATAATTTAAAACGTATTTTTTTCCCAGAATACACACCACTGCATTGCGTTATTGCTTATCTGCTAATCCTTTAACAATGAATAAACCCTAAACTTTGCTACAACTGAAACAAATACGGGGTCGATCTACCTGGTTTTTAGATTTACGGAAGAAATGTAATTTAAAGTAAGAGATTTATAAAAATTTCATGGTGCTCCCTGTAAAGGTTTTGCATACTTAATTAGGGTTTATTACTCCTCGTACTTTTTGTATATACTATATACTTTTCCTACGAACAACTTCATCAATAAAAATAGTAAATAATTGTAAAATTTTGGCAATTATTTATTACTATACTCTTATCCGCCCTTTTCGGGTTTTCAAAAGTATCCTGAAAATTTTGGGATGACGTAGACTGTATGGTATATTCTTTTTGGACATTACTATATTCAGTGTACGTAAATGTTTATAGATTATTTTCAACCGAATTCATAATTCTATTGGCTGTTAATTTCTCATCATTTATTGAGTCATCGACATATCCCTTAGCTGTAGTCGAAGACGTACTACATATTTGTGAAAAGAAACAAGAACTGGATTTCCGTGAAGAGTTGGAAATTAAAAGACACTCAAGAAACCCACAATATGAAGTCGTCAATGAACAGATAAATCTAGGGAGTTCTCCGCTATTAAACTGTCTTCTTAAGTGATAATTGTAAAGATCAGCCGATATAGTTTTCCTGGTTTTCAATATCATTGCACAGTTATATTGATCTTAATTGGAAAAATAATATTCAGGATATCACCGTAGGGCTAATAATATCTAAGCTTCAATATTTGTAATATCACATCTTCTTTTTTTTCTTTTAACATATAAGTCAATCACTTCTTGGTCCAGCCAAAAATAACTACTATAGTCATCAGGTAGGCTTCAAATGAAATGTGACTTCTGTCATTCTGATGATGATATTCAGTTATCGAAACAATTGTAATTTTTTTAGAATTTTTAACATTTTTCATTATATTGTGGAATTAGTTAGAAATGTTGAGTTTCATTTAAAACACTAATACGACGTTCTGTGTTTTCAGACTAAATGGCCTATTTTCAATGATGTTAATTTGGAAATGTTCCGCAATTCAATTTTCTTAGCATAAAATAAAGAAAATCCTATAATTATGAAAACATTTTATTATGTTAATATAAATGGTACAAATTTGTAAAGGTAGAATGTTTTTAAAGTATAAATATTTATCTTCCATTCTTGATTTCTAGCAAATCCCAAAATGTTATTCTTGGTATCCATATTATTAAATAGCTCATATTCTTTCATGCAACCCAGACATTATTAGATATTCTATAAATATGCGTGGATTATTCATTTTGGAATATTCTCTAAAAATGCCAAGAATATCTCTATGCTTTCTGGAACATTCCTAGAAAGTGAAAATGGGAATATCCTAAATGTACAGAGAATATTCCCAAATGAATATTCTTCTTCATATTATATATGAGCTAGAATTATTCCGAGAATATTCAGAAAACATTATCTAAGAATGTTCTCCAATGAATGTTTCCAGAATATTCAATATATACTATGAATATTCATGGTAGATTCATTTGGAATCTTGTAGAATTATTTCAAATCGTATATTCAGGGGATATTCTTTGTATATTCAGAATATTGCAGAAATATCCTCAGAATGTTCAGAACCATACATTTGATGGGGGGAGAGGGGAGGGTTAGTATATAGGATTCATGTAAATGCACTTTTTCCAAATCTCTGTAAATCAATAAATTTTCATAACTGATGGAATTCTCTACCCGACCATTCACTGGATGGTGGCTTCTAAAGTGAATAAAGTGGCACAGGTACAAATTGGATTCAGAACATGAGTCCAATAACATTAGTGCTTAATTCTGGTTACACCTAAGAAAAAAATATATTTTAACTACCTAAGCATAATAAAATAAAATTCAATATTAAATTGTCCAAATTTTTATTAGACAAACATAAACTTTATAACTCTCTATAAACTTTTCAAATTTATAAATATTCAACTATAACTTTCATTTTATCGTTTTTAAACCAAAACTACAGAGCCTCACGAAAAATATAAAGCATTAATCTACTTGTTGAATATCAGTTTCGTAAAATTAAATATTCATAGATACTTACATTCTTTTGTGAGAAATTTAAAATAAAGAAAAAACAAAATTGATCAAATACTTGTTTCTATCAAAAAATATAGAGTTAATCTTTCAAAATTTGTAAATATTTATAGGGCCCACACACTGCGAGTTTTTAGCTATACCCAAATGGATAAAACTGTCCGGTTAAGGCTACATAACTGAGGTATAACTGAAAAACATCCTTATTGTTGACGTTTTGCAATCAGATATATCAATTTACCCGTCCGGGTAAGGCGGTGTTAAAAGCTGGCAGCGTATGGATTCATAAACTTGCGTTATATCATCACAGTCACTAGAATGTATTGCGACGGCCTGAGATGAATGTGCCGGTTGCTGTAATGGTGTGGTATCTGCAATTATAAAAGTAATTGTAGTAATCATTTGTAGAAATTTTACAAATATGAGTATAAAAATATCGATATTCTCTTAAATTTGTCACTATGCAGAATACATTACATTGACACTGGTATTCTGTACTGTCGCTTAAATACCAAAGCATATGGTGATTAATTATTGTATGCTCTTCTCATGTAAGTTTTTACCAGCCTCTAGTTCTTAAGATAATTTACTTGTTTAAATGAATGTTGACTTAGTTTTATAAACCGATATAAATGTTTTAATTTTTTTGTTATCATTATCTTAGGATATTCCCTTATACAAATTTCAAGAAGGTATTAATCCCATCAAAAAGTATAAATTAATTATGCGGCCAGATGATAATATTTAATTAATATATATTAATATTTACCAGACTGAGTATTTTTCTTGGTGGATCATTCAATAAATTGTGACCTTTGCATTTTAACCATGGAAATAGGGTAGACATAGCTAGCTGAAACAAATGCTTGGGATATCCTCCTTTGGAAATACATTTTCCCCGACAGTGAAGTTCACACAACCTATAATTCTATTGTAAAGCATCTGTGGTCTTTCCAAACAAATCTGCACAGTTAGAATCTTCCAACCATAAGTGTGCCCTAAAAAGTAAATAAATGTAGTTATTCACATATTAACTACTAATTTATTATTCAACATATTTTCAGCTGAACAGGGCTCGTCAGCAGAAAGCTTATTGTAGTACATATTATTATTTCATGTTATTAAAGGCAGAGGGATAGATCAATGTTAAAAACAAAAAACTTAGAGAATTACACAACTTACGATGCATAGGTATATGTAAAATATTAAAAAAGTGATATATACCTATAATATATTGCATATAGAAACAATTACTCTTACCTCACAGGGTCTTTGGGAAATCCAAACATAATTATTCCTTCTCCTGTTCTTGAGTGACATCCACGAACTTCAAAGTTTTCATCCCATAACAAATACAAGAATTTCTCACTAAGAGTTCCACTAGTCACGATATTGTTGAAAAAAAAATCAAAATAAACTTTAACTAAAGCACAATCAACTCCAGTTGATAGGTTAATATTAGATGAAACGGAAGAAAAACGAACCTATTGACACTTGACTTTGAGCATGCCAGACTTAAGCCCATCACACATGATATTAGAAATTAACCAATAAACGTGTGTACATAGAACGCCAGTTGCATTTTAATTGGCTGGCGACTTTTTGTTGACGCGATTGGGTACCTGTCTTGATTTGGCTTTACGCTGAATGTTATAATTATTATTTATATCTTTGTTCTCTTTTTATCACACGACGATATGACGAATAACATTATATCCACACCGGATCAACCATTTATGCAGTGTTCATATTGAGGATATTTTTATATCTTTTTCTCATCTTATAATCTCTATCTGAACTTCAATGAGTTTAATACATGGTTCAATTTGATATATTATATTTATTATTTGTATGAAGGTGATTTTAACTATTTACATATATGCGTAGGGTTGAATATCCGGATAAATGTTTGAACTATAACTTTCGTCCCATGTGAAAAATAATATTAATTTTCTTTAATCATAAGTAAATATGCTTAAAGAATATGCTAGGCATATTCAGTTTGGTAATATTCTGAAATGAATATTTTAAGAATATTCAATTTGATAATATTCTAAAATGAATATTTTAAGAATATTCATCAGGTTTGTTCTGTGAATATTCACTGAGGAATATTGATAGAATATTCAAAAATAATATTAATATTCTGAGAATGTTCTTAGTTGATTCGGAATATTCTTCTACTTTTTGGTGTATTTAAAGATTATTCTATGAATATCCCATATTGTCTGGGAATATGTAATGCGCCTTGTATCAGGTGATAATATTTGTATTTTTCAATTATTACTATTATATATTCATATATTCATCAAAATGAATTATGTAATTCTTGTATTTTGACAGCGGTTTTAATTTTTCTTCATTCAGATACTTGAACGGCCACTTCACTTCAATTGAGCTTTTTTCGTCAACAAACCCATATTATTATTAAAACAAGGTCTCAAGAGAATGTTGAAAGATGTTTTGATGATACTAGAACAAACAATCAGTATTATTTATATAATATTTTCACATTAATCAAATAATTCAGTAAACATAACCTCAAACATAGCTTTTAAAATGAAAAAATACGGATTGCTGGATAATTCACATTATCATAACTATAATTTTTGATATCGGATAGATACGATTACTCAATTTTTAACAATTTATTCTTTTCAAAAACACTTATGAAAAGCTTTAATATTCAAAACTCTACACTCAAATGGAAATACTCATTCCAGCAAGTTTTTTTTTCAAGTTTCAATACAAATACAACCAGTGTGGGTGATTTGTGGATACAACCTAAAGACAGAGATAAGGATTATATGCTCACAAAAAGTTGAAATATTTGAAATAAAATCATCCGAACATCTGGTCTTAAGATGCGTTTCTCTGTACCGTCAAGAGTGGAAAGACAGAGAGAGAAAATATGTTGAAATAAGTGAAAGCCGATTCAGTACTACTGTCGACATCTATCGTAAATATTTTGAACCATTTAATTACTAGATAAGTTACTAGTATGGTGTAGGTTTTTAGGTTTATATACCTGCGATGAGGCCCCTCTTAACGTGACTCCAATCCGTTAAATTTGTTAATTCTGTAATTTGAGATATCCGATTGGCAACAAACGTTTTTAATTTGCTTGCATCAATTTTTAACCAAGATGGTAGAATTCGTGAATAGATTAACTTCTGAAATATCAATGTCAAGAATTGTCCGTACTGTGGTTACTTAATTTGCCAATAGATGTGCTGCCATTACTTCAGCTCTAGGTAATGTTCCCTTACAAATAGGCAATACCTTTGTTTTTAAACAAAGCAAATGTGCGTACCGTTCACCATTGCGATTTTCAGACACGAAACAGAGGCATGCTCCATATGCACGTTCAGAGCTATCAGCGAAACCACATAGTTTTATTTTTAACCAGTGAATCGATTATTACTTGCCATTTAATATTAATTTCATTAAGAATATGAATTTGAGATAAGAAATTTGAGAATGATTGCCCTTTATCCTCGGGTATAGCTTGATCCCATTCTATATTCAACTTAAATATTTCTTGCATAATCAGTTTTGCTTTAAAGCTAACTGGGCCAATCAACCCTAGAGGATCATATATTTGCGAGACTAGTGATAACACTGCACGTTCTGTTAACACCTGATTTGTTAAGAATGAAAGATTAATTGAATATTTTAAAACATCTAGTTTTGGATTCCAAAGGATTCCCAATGTTTTTATTTCCCTTTCATCATGAACAACGAATAAATTTTTATCCTTTTATTGATCATGCTGTAATATGTATGTTAAAATCGAATCATTATTGGATGGCCATTTCCTTAATTCAAATCCTGCCTGAGGTAGTATATTCGATTATTCTTTATAATCTGTAATAGCTTCCT
Source organism: Galeruca laticollis (assembly GCA_963921935.1). Classification (NCBI taxonomy): domain Eukaryota; kingdom Metazoa; phylum Arthropoda; class Insecta; order Coleoptera; family Chrysomelidae; genus Galeruca; species Galeruca laticollis. Next base: position 12,124,213 of record OY998181.1, read on the forward strand.
CGTGGTTATCCAAACTTACAAACAAATCGTCCATATAGAAATAATTTTGAATAATTTTTGATGTACGACGATATTTAACTTGGTTATCAATCGCGAGTTGTTTAAGACACCGTATAGAGAGAAAAGAAGTACATGAAGTGCCATATGTTAACGTGTTCAACTGATAAATACCAAGGGGTTGTTGTTTGTTTTCGCGCCACAAGATTTGTTGATAAGGTCTATCATTAGGATGTACCAAAACCTGTCTAAACATCATTTTAACGTCAGCATTTAATATTATTTTTCTTAATCTTGGTCTTAAAATGATTGAGAATAATTCGTTTTGAACTCTAGGACCGAGAATTAACGAATTGTTCAGCGAATAACCAGTATCGGTCTTTGCGCTTGCGTCAAATACTACCCTTACCTTAGTAGTCGCACTAGATGGTTTTAAAACAGCGTGATGTGGTAAGAAATGAGACTTGTCCCTTTGATCATTGCTAATAATACCCTCAAATTTCATATGACCTAATTTTTCATGTTCTCGTAGAAATTCTACGTATTGTTGTTTAAGATGTTCATTTTTCGCTAAGCGATATTCGAGCGCGTTAAATCTTTTCAAACTAAGATGTTGAAAATCACCGAGTAATTCTAATTTATTTTGCCTAAACGGTAATCTGACTATTAAACGATTATCCTTGTCACGTGTGGTAGTTTCCGAAAAATAAGTTTCACGACGATAGATAGAGACGACACTGTCATTTGGAGGAGGAGTTATTTGCGCAATATTCGGAAAGCAAGACTAGATCAAAAACGAATTTATTATTTGGATGAAACTTGGTTAAATGAAGATCATACTGTTCCAATGTTTTGGCAAGACACGAATGTCAAAAGTCGGAGGCAGGCAGCTCTTGAAGGGTGGTCAACAGGCCTCAATCGACCAGCAGGAAAAGGACGTCGACTCATCATTACTCATATCGGAAGTGCCGAAGGTTTTGTTAAATGTGGATTGTTGTGCTTTGAGTCGAAGCAAACCGGAGATTATCATGAAGATATGGATGCAGACGTTTTCGAAGAATATTTCTCACAAATGTTAGATCTAATTCCAACGGGCTCAGTCATTGTTATGGATAACGCAAGTTATCACTCCAGGTTAGTGGAGAAATTACCTTCAACTGCATGGCGTAAACAAGATATCCACGATTGGCTAACCTCGAAAAATATTGAATGCCCAGATAACCCGCTGGAAAATGAGCTCTTGCAACTGGCCAATTTACATAAACACAAATATAGTATATACGTTGTAGATCAAATGGCATAAGCGCGTGGTATAACGGTGCTGAGGCTTCCTCCTTATCACTGTCAACTCAATTCCATAGAATTAATATGGGCCCAAGTAAAAGGGGAAGTTTCAAGAAAGAATGCGACATTCAAAATGAGTGAAGTAAAAGTTTTATTCGAAGACGCGTTAGGTAACGTAACCAAAGAAAAGTGGAAGAAATGTGTTGAACACGTGATACAAGAAGAACTAAATATGTGGGAAATGGATCATATAAGGGAACACATGATTGAACCATTTATAATCAATGTTAATAATGTTAATAATGGAAGCTCAGCAGAATCGTCTGATTCTGATATATAGACTAGTTTTTGTGTTAGTTATTACTATTATTTGTTAGACTTTTTTTATAAATATTACATCAATTCGTACTTTATTCCTGCATTTTTCTTTTTTCCTCTCCTATTGTAAACGGTATATTAGTAGTAAAGTTGATACCTACTGCAAAAAAATTTGCTATTTTTTATATAATATTTTATGTTTATTGTTTATTCATAGGAACACAAAAAAATGTGTTTTTATTGAATCGATATTGTGGATTCTTTTGAATAGTTTTCGTAATTATAATTTCATAGTGCCTTCATATTCATATACCAAGTTTGTTTTGTCCTGATTGCACGCCTCTGAGGATTAAATTGTTTATTTGTTCATTCAAATACAATAGAGCGACCCTTTCATTACAATAGGCGATCCAACCGAATACAGAGTTACGGGGGGGGGGTCACCTGAAATTCGTAACAAATGAGAAATTTTAGTACGAAATTAGATAAACTTCGGAGATATTTTATTATACACCCTGTATCGGTCTTGCATACCTAATGAGCTATTATTACTCCATGCCTTTTGAAAACGGACTATAATACTTCTTGATTACTTTCGGAGTTTATACAAGTGCGCAGTTTTGTTTCTGGTATACAAACCTTACCCATTTCGAGGTCGTTTTTTATTTCCAAATTCGTTTGAGCAGCTGAGGCGTTGTTGCCGCTTGACATTCAAGCATTGAATGTCCTGGTCGTAGGCAATTAATACATAACTTATGAAATTTCATTTTATCATACCTATCGGGAATTGTTAATTCTAGAAAACGTGGACACTGAAATATATAATGAAAACCGCTAGATATTTGACAATTGATGCTACCCGTTCTCTCAGTTGCTGCGTAAGTTTGATAAATTTCATGTGTCTTTCGTGTAACATTAATATCATGTGGGTTTCTGTTATGAACATTGTTTTGACCCTTATTATTATTACCCTTTGCGTTTTCTTGATAACTCGCTTCTGATGCAAAACATTTCTTTGTTAAAAATTCAATTAATTTGTCAAGTGGAACTAAACTGTTATTGCCGTCTTGGTTGTTTTCCCATTCCCGTCGTGTTCGATCATCGAGTTTTCTTAATATGATCGGGATTAACAAAGCATCCTACCGTGTCAAGAAGTTTTCTCAGAGCAAAATGGGATTATTTTGTTACATCTGGCAAATTAAACAATGAACCATTTACATGATGATTTACAATCGCGCGTTTATTTTCATATCTCTTTTTCAGTAGTTCGAGTGCAACCGAATAATTTTCACTTGTTACTTCCAACGAGTCGATCAAGCGCAATGCATCGTTCTAACAACAGGTTTATAGATATAAAAGTTTTTGAATTTCAGAAATATCATTACGTGAATGTACAACTGAATTGAAAACATCTAAAAAATCCAAACCATGTTTCATACGTTCCGCAAAATGATGGTAAACCCATATCTGGCAACCTTGGTAACTGTAAATTTGAGCTTTGATTATAAACAGGCATAGTTGTCATATTTCTACTACCGTTATGTGCATGAATAATTTCTTTTGCCTCGCAAATAAGACTGAAGAATATTGATTCTACATTCCCTATTTCCTTGCATTCATCGCTATCTAAAAATTCTAATTGTGACTGGCAATTGTCAAAATGTATGAATTCTTCTTGGATATTTTTTAATCGTATCTGTGCTATTTTTGTTTTGTTTGCTAGGTCTTCAATAAACTTTTCAAATCTGGTCAATTTTGCCTTTATTACACCGCGTGTGTGACGTAATTCTGCTATTTGAGTTTCGGTATTTTCATTTTCAGAAACGCTCATGATTAACACAGATTGAGATATCAAAAGGGTAAAAATAGGAATAAGAAATAAGGACTTCTCTTTGTGATAACGTGGACGCGTCGTGTTTTTTGCATATCGGCAACGTCGAACTTCGGCTTGGTGGTCGTGGTTTTCTTCGCTTCGAAAATGGCGGGGAACGTGATTGGAATTCCAATCGTTGCTGGCCAAAATCCCGCTCGTATAGGTCCAAAAACTGTTCGTGTTTCGTAACTTGTTACTGCTTCGAAGGACCAAAGTGTGGTGGTTACTTAGTAAGTGCCCCTCGTATTGACTTCTTTAACTATAGAACCAATTATCTTTGAGAAACACTTACCTCATGAACCATTCTTTAGGGTTGAATACATAACATCGTTTAAAATTCACTGGGACTGACACAAATTATTGATACACAATACATACGTTTGTACTATTACAAATAATAATAATGAGTCATTCCTCAAAGTGTTGAACTTCTCTATTTATAGGAAGTATTAAAGCTAACACAGTCAGTGCCCCGTATTCTTGACCTTGAAGGTCGTGCGAATACGATATTTACAAAACGGACGTGTTTTGTTATATATTTCACTTGTCCTTATTAGTTCACTGGCCGCTATCCATATTGAAATTATTATTTACACAAATCTAACAATGTCTTTTCTTTGGATAATGCCTTTTTGGATAATGTCTTTTTGGGATCATCACATCATCCCCTCTCGGAAGAGAAAAATTATCGTTGATAAATTTTCGATACTACCTATAACGTTAATAGTTCTCATTATTTGTTTTGTTTATTAAACACTGTTTGTTTGTTTATTGTCACACTTAACTTATTTACAAATGTTTTCGTTATATTATTTATACAACCGATTTTTATGAACGATTTGTTTTCTATGTTTCTGAGATGTAATCTCGCAATTTACCCCTTTTACTTCCGTCATTTTAAACGGACCTAGATAATGGGGATCGAACTTATTTCTTTCCTCATTTCTTAGAATAACTAACTCCCCTACCCTAAAGTTTACGGGTCAAGATTCCTTTTCACTATTATTCACTCTAATTACCTTATTCTTTATCAAAAACGGTTTGGCTCTTTCATTTGCGTATTGTAACTTATATTTCAACTCTTTATCGTATCTTTCAAAATTGTAAAACGGTTCTATTTCTACATTTAAGAATTCTGTGAGTTGGGTTTTCTCCCGTATAATAACTCAAAAGGAGTGTATCCGTGATACGTGTCTGGTGTTGTAATATAACAATATACAAACATTTTTACAAATTCGCACCAGTTATCTCTAGAATCTTCGATAAAGTTGCTCATATACTCATTAAACGTTCTGTATAATCTTTCACAACTGCCTATCGCTTCATTGTGCTGTGCCGTTGAAAAATTATGTTTTATTTTTAAGTTCCGCTATGTTCTTCATTATCTCATTCTTATAATCCATTCCTTGATCTGTCCTTATCTCTTTCATCAATCCATAGTTTGGTATAAAATTATCAAATATAGCTTTTGCTATTGTGGTTGCCTCTTTGTTTCTGATCGGTATCATGAGCGCGTATTTTGTTAGTTCGCATAATATTGTTATACAATCACGATTCCCGTTGTAACTTTCTACAAAATGACCTATTGTGTCTATGTAAATGATATCAAACGGTTTCATAGATGTGTCCGTGATGACAAATTTTTCCTTATGACAAAGTTTTGCTTAATTCATTTGGCATTCATGGTAATTCTTAACGTACTTCCTTACATTTTGCCCCATGTTTTTCCACCTAAAAGTTGCTCTTAGTTTCTTTAATAATCTATTGTTTCCTACATGTCCTCCAAACATTGGATCATTGTGATATCTTTCTAGAATCTTTTGGATTTCTTCTTTCTGCTGTACCGTTTTTGGTACTTCGCATATACATACTTGTATATTTTTTAACCTTTCATTCCCTTCTTCTAAAAATTCTTCTATTGTGCACTTTTTGAATATATAATCACTTGCGTATATCTTCATTCTTTCCACTTCAAATTTTATCGACAGCTCCTCAAGCTTTTCCAACGTTCTTCATAGGTCGAAGTTGTGTATTCCGGTTAATAGGGCTTCACTAAATTTCAATTTATTTTTAATCTGAATGCTCATCCTTAGCGAGATACGGTTATTTTCAAAGTGTAAAATTGGTAATTTATTTGCCTCTAGATCATTCAAAACTTATTACTGAAGGGTTTTCTATTCGTTCTTCCTTTGTTTCTTCGTTATTCTTTAGATCCTTTCCTGACTGAGCGTTCTCCTTGCGCGTTTGTGCTCTTGTGATTGCCAAGACATGCGAATTATTTATGTATAAATCCTTGAGTTCTTCTCGATATACTTTCTGCGTAGTTCGCTACGCCTTTGACATACTGTACTTCAAAATCGTATTCTTCCAAATCGAGTCTTATTCTCGTGAGTTTCGACATCGGGTCTTTCATTGCAAATGAATGAGTTGGTGGCTTATGATCTGTTTTTACTATAAAATGTGGTGAACCATATAAGTAACACTTGAAATGATTGATTCCCCAATGAATCGCTAATAACTCTTTTATAATGGTGGGTTTATTAAGCTCACTTTTCTTGAAGCTCCGTGATGCAAATGCGATGGGTAGGTCCATCCCTCCGTAGTTCTGACTTAATATTGCTTAAAATGCGCTATTTGAAGCGTCTGTAGTTAAGACGAATTGTTTATTGAAGTCTGGGTATTTTTAAATTGGTGGGTTGATTAATGCATTTTTTAAGACCTGAAATGAGTTTTCGCAATATTTTCACCAATCAAATTTCACATTTTTCCTAGCTTACCTATTTAGAGGGATACATATTGCGGCAAAATTCTGAAAGAACCGTCTATAATAATTGCAGAATGCAACAAATCTTTTGACTTCACTAGAATTTTTTGGTACTGGATAATGCTGAATGACTGAATATTTTGCTTTGTCTGGTGAAACGCCATCCCTTGATAAATTATGGCCTAAATATGTGACTTCTCGCCTGAAAAATTGGCACTTTTGTGGATTTAACATTAAATTGAGTTTACGACATGCGTCAAACACCTTTCTTAGAATGCTATTGACATCATACTATTAGGACTTATGTTTAGCCCAAAGGGGAATTGAAATGAGCCTTTTTCTGTACTAAACGAAGTGTATTTCCTAGAAGACTGTTCTAAAGGTATTTGGTGAAAACCTGACATAAGATCTAAAACTGAAAACCTTTTTGCACTTCCCAATTGATCTAAAATTGCATATATACAGGGTAGAAGAAATTTATCTGTGACTGTTTTCTTATTTAGCTTCCTAAAATCTATACAAAGCCTCGATGCCTTATCCTGACTCACCGACTTCTTCGGGACTAATAATACTGGACTGTTATAATCTGATCCTGAGGGTTCAATTATTCCTTGCGTTATAAGTTTCTCTACTTGATTATTTAATTCCGTTGTTTGCGAATGTGGTTTGCGATAATTTTTTATGTATATTGTCCTTTACTGATATCTTTTGCTCATAAAAATTATTGTGCATTAGAATATAATTCTTTGAAGCGACTATATTTGCATAACTCTCATACAATTTCGTTAAATCATTCCTTACATACTCTGGTACTTCTAAATTTAATGACTTCCTCAATTCTTTAATTCTATTATTACTATCACTCGTAATTGTATATGCCTCGAACAAATCTAAATTCAAGATTTCAATTTTCTTAGTTTTTACTGAAACATTCTCATAATTTGTGTTCAAAATTCTAACGTACGGATTTTTCCCCGATATTATGGATATAGCTATAGATATTCCCGGTGCTACTTCCTGTTGCTCCACTACTGTATCCTTTCTCAAATTTCTGAAGTTCTTTATTAGCCTGTACGCCTCACATCTAGGCGGTATCGCTAAAGTATCGTATTCAGGATTACCAAAAATTTGTATGGTTAACGGATTCTTAGACTTGCAATTTATGTGTAATTCTGATTGTGAATAATATAATACGCAATTATTTTCAGTCATGAAGTCTCTGCCTATTAACCCACTTGTTGGTATCGGAAAATTTTCTTCCACTACGTAAAAGCAATGACTTGAGGTTATGTTGTTGATATAGAGGTTAATGCTTATTTGACCCAAAGTTTTTGCTGAGCCTTCAGTTATCCCCTTAATGCTTATTTTATCATCAGTTTTAATTAAGTGATGCGGAAAATTTTTAGAAATTTTTATTAGAGAAATGTCAGCTCCTGTATCTAATATGAAATTGTAAGTATTATCGGATGTGTTTGTCTGCATTTCTATAAAGTTTGAAAGCGATAAATCTAAATAATATGCTGAATAAGCTCCTGAAATCTTGCGTTCGACATTTGTTCTCTTATTCAAAACCCCAATTGTTTCTGATTCTCTCTTGCTTCCCCATATTCTCATCTCGTATATTTTCACATTATTGTTAATTCGATTATTTTAATTGCCGTTACTATTGAATTTCCTCTCCTTATTGAAATTTGCATATCTGTCGTAGCCATTTCCTTGATTATACTTTCTGAATGTCCTTTCTGAGGGATTTCCGTTGTGGAATCCACTGTTGTTTTTCTTCCCATGATTGTTCCTAAAGTCAAAGTCTGATTTCCTGAAGAAATTCCTATTGTCCTTCATGTGTTAAACTTGTTGTTGGCTTACTATGCCTTCTACTGATACTAACTTGAATAATACTTCTTGCGTGGTTTCAAAGCTTCCCGCTGCTATGATTGTTTTCGTTGCGTCCGCTGTGGCATTCGTAGTTACTTCCTTAATCGTTGCTTCTTTGGTATATTTTTCAGCTAGACGCTCTGGCATCCCTTCTGACCCGTATGCTGCCTGTAGTTTCTCTGCCAATTCCTCTATTTTCGTCGCGTATTGCGTTACGTCCTTCCCATTTTGTCTTACTTTATTAAGTTTCGCTAAGAGAAGGCTTGGGTTGTCTCCTCTTATTCCTGACTTTAGTTGATTCTTAATTTCTACAATAGAGTTTTCCGTTTCGATTAAACTTCTAGCTTTTCCAGTTAATCTTGTCTTAATTAGTAAAATCGCATTTTTATCATTACCTATCGCGTTTATTTGTAGCAAATCTAATGAGTCTAAAAATGATTGCAACTTGCTTGCTTCTCCGTTGAATTGAGTCGGTAAAACCTTACTCGCTAAATTAAAAAAATAAATCATACTTGTCGCTATTTTCAATTGTTTGCTTATTGCTTGTAATACAGCCGTATCGATTTCCTCAAATATAGAGGTAGATATTTTAATAATACAATTCAACGCTTAAAATGACCTAGCAGTTTTATCTCTAATCCTATCTGAATAATTTTTACAACTTCCTTGTTGTACTAAACTTAAATTTTTCAAATTTTTAGCTAATAACTGGGCAAAATTATCATAAAGAACTATTATACTATTAATTACTTCAATGTGAATATCTGGATTTTCAGGAGTTTAGTTTTTTAAAATCCTTTTTCCCTGTTTATTTATTTCTTCTACAATTGCCCTAAGCTTATCTTCGAAGTCTTCCCACCTTACTGACATTCATGAGATTTACCATTTGTTCATAAAAGTAGAGTGCATAAGTACTTACAATTTTATACAGTAAAAGTTCCTGACGTCTGCTTCGCTGCAATGCCTCGCTTGATGTCCCTTTTCAATGCTCTTCGATGCATTTTCCATAGGGACCATATGAATTTCGGACTGAAAGCTACTGTTATTATATACAATAAAACCATTATATGCGTTGCAAAACTGTCTTGTTGCACCATAAAATTATTGACGGTACCAGTTTCTTTTACCTCTTGTTTAGTAGGTGAACTACCCATAGTTTTGCTTCTCCAGGGTCCCAAATTTAAATAAAAGACCATATACCTCCACTGATTTGAATTACTATCAATTCGCAGGAATATTTACCATTTTCCATTTACCATTTCACCATTTAATTTGCAGGATTGCCATGTGGTGGTTACTTAGCAAGTGCCCTTCGTATAGACTTCTTCAACCATAGAACTATTTATCTTTAAGTAACACTTACCTCGTGAATCATTCTTTGGGGTTGAATAAATAACATCGTTTATAACTCACTCGGATAACATATAATTGAAGACATGAGTTAATAAAGGTGCTATGTCCACTTTTTAAAGTTTTGAGTTAATGAGGAAATAGAAAACATCTCTCAGCCACCATAAGATCTATCGGGGGAAAACCAGCGATAACTTGAGCTGCCTCCGCCGATACTGTTCTATAAGCCGATATTATCCTTAGTAGGCTTTTCCCCTGCGCCGCTATTAGTTTATCCCTATACTTTATAGTTTTTACCGCATCTCTCCAGACCGGAGCAGCGTATAGGAGGGCGCTATGAGCCACCTGGCTCAGTACCCGACGCTTGTGATATCCCGGGCCTCCGACGTTCGGCATCAACCTTTGCAGTTGTGCGCTCTTGGTAGCCGCCTTGTCAATGCAGTGGTCAATGTGTGGACCAAAATTCATGTTTTTGGCTATAATAACCCCTAAATACTTTATACACTCTTTTGCCTCAATCATTTGTCCATTCACCGTTATGTGGAAATTTCCAGTGGCCTTCCTTGGGCGTTTTATTACACAGACCTCCGTCTTATGTGGAGCTACTTTCAGTCCATTACGTCTCGTCCAGTTAATTGCAAGACTGGTGGCCTTTTCTGCCCTGAGCTTGATCTCCCTCTCGTCGTTTCTTTCGATCCAGTAGATCAAGTCATCTGCGTATGCCATGGTCTTCACCTTTAGTCCGTAGTCCAATCCCATTATCCCGTCGTACATGACGTTCCGCAGTACTGGTCCTAAAACCGACCCCTGTGGGACGCCCATCGTACATTTGTGTGCGATAGTTCCCGACACCACCTTCCTGTTGTTCAGGTAATTTCCGATGAACTTCACCAAGTACTAGCTTACTCCCCCGCTGCCGAATGCCTTAATGATCATCCCCCATTTAGCCGTATTAAATGCGTTCTGGATATCTACGGCTACCAATACGCCCCATTTAGAGGTACCTTCTGTTATCATTGATTTCAGGCTGATGATGGCCGTAACCGTGGATTTTGCCGATCTGAACCCATGCTGTTGAGGAGATAGTACTTTTTTTTCCTCGAGTTCCTCGCCGAGTCTGTTGGCTATTAGTCTTTCCAGCAGTTTACCAAACGTATTGATCAAACATATCGGCCTATAACTTGATGCTTCCTTCGGGTCCTTTCCCTCTTCAAGCAATAGAATGACCTTCGCCGATTTCCAAGCTTCCGGGAACACTTGCTTGCTAAGTAGCATGTTTAAATAATCCAGTATGCCTTCTGGCCTGATCTTATGGGCGATCTTTATAGCCTCCACTGTTAGTCCGTCTGGCCCCGGTGCCTTCCCATACTTCATTTTCCCCATAGCCTTGTTAAGTTCTCCGATTGTAAACGGTTCCGGGCTTACAGTCTCCACACACTCTGTATTTGATATCCTGGTGTTTACTGTTGGGAAAAGCTCCCTCAGGATCTGTTTCCTACGTCATGTTGGTATCTGACCCCTATTTTTGTTAGCCGTACTACTTAGCTTGTTATTTTATAATCAAATAAACTTTAATGATTTATAGTTATTTTGATTTTGATGGACATAGCACTTTTATCAACTAACATCTAAAGCGAGTTATACTATTTATTTTAGTGGATAGAGGAGCTATGTTACTTTTGATTTGAAATAACTTGGAAAATCACTCAGGTATATTGAAATAGATTTTTATTTCTTATGAAATTAAACAAAACACAAGTTGACACAAAGAAACTTAAAGCCTAATAGGTCTTCCGATTTTTCTTAGGGTTTTTTTTAGTTTCTTTCAAAACAATATCAAAGTACCATCTGTAATCTGTTGGGATGAATTTCAGTTGATCTTGCAGATTCGATATCTTTTCACTAGTGAGACCACCGCATTTAGGTAACTTCTGTAAAACCACTTTTTCAGCTTTTACTACGGTTTCCCTTTTTTTCTGCAAATCGACTTCCATAAAGGGACCGAATGGGTCTAAATTAGTTTTGTAAGAGTATTTGCCAAATTCATTCACTCTAATCCATTTGGCCTTATCGCGGAAGTATATTTTTTGATTAAGCGTATTGGTCACTTTTTTGTATAAATGGAGTTTGGCTGGAAGTGTTTCAAAATCATAGAAAAAATGTTCCATATCGAAACACAAACTCTGTCTGGTACTGGCAGATTTTATTATTTCCCGATATTGGTCTGGTATATAAATATTTTGGTGTTTCCGAAGAACTTTCTCAATTCGTCCAAAGTCTCTATCTGAATCTAGGTAGCTGTGGCCAACCTCAGGAAATTTGTGATCGATAATTTTGAAGACATTATTCAATATCAAGTAGTCGTAGAGGTTTAGAACAGAAAAGTTTTTGTTTTGTCCCCCACATTGATCTGACCAAATTATCAAATGCTTTATCTCTGCATTTTCTTCTTTAAGTAACTTGCAAAATCGAAGTAAACAACTTGCAATTTCTTTGCTGCCTCTATTGGCGATGTCTTCAGTCCATGTGAAAAAATAGGATTTGTGTCCTGAACTAGTTATACAGTGGATGCCAAAGATTTGCCTCAAATAAAATGATTTAGACGTTGATAACTTTGGTAGTTGCATTGTTTGTCCATTGTCCATTGTAATGTACATTTTTCTTTATCAACAACTGTAACTTCTCGGTCAACTTTCTGCAAGGCGAAGGCAAATTGGAAATTTTCGGTGTGCTCTGAGGTATTTTCCCCAGCATCGCATATACTGCAAGTATCGCTTTTCGGGGCACCAAAAGACAAATTAAACTTTGTTTCGAAAATATGCCGATAGAAGGAGGCCTTAACCATATATTTATTTTCGAGTTTTCTCTTTTCGCATTGCTCTATATAAAGTTGGTGGAGTTTATTAATATTAAGTAAAGGAGAAATGTATTTTTTATATTGATTTTTGTTCCTAGAATAATGTGATTCTTCAGAAGGAAACTGCTTGATGTGGTTTTCAATACAGGTAATTACATCTTCAGGAATCTTTTTAGGATTTGTGTGATGACCCTGCTTATGCGGCGAGGGGGCTACCTGACCAGCTTTTAGCTCTTGTTGAGCCCGAAACACTTTTTTCCTTCCAATTCTGTACAGAGAGCAGAAGGCATTTTTGCACACCAGTGCGGTTTCTTTGTCACATGTTACCGTATATTTAAAAGAGTAAGATTTGGTTTTCAAATTTTTACGAGACCGATGACGATTAACTTCGTACATTTTGATACTTTTGAAAATCAAGACATTTTTGGAATTAATATCCAGTTTATAAAATTTTTCCAAAATTTTTTCTCTGCTTTGAATGCTAAATCTCTCACTACACTTCAGGCGACAACTTTCTTGACATAATATTCCGTCTTTTATTACTTTTTTTTCCACGACTTTACCAGCTTTTGAGATACATATGCTTCACCTTGTTGTCTTAACTTTGCAGCTTTGTTTCTTTTCCATTTCTCGGGATTCCGTGCTCTCTTTTCAGCTACTTTGAAATCTGGTTTAACCGTCGCACTGTTTCTTATCTCATCAGCAGTAACATGAAATTTTTGTCTATTGTTATGCATTTCGTCTTGTATTCCTCCATCACCTTCAACTTCCAGAATATCTTCGTCAAGCAATCCTAAGCTTGCAACGTTTTTTGAATTCCCAATGGTTTTTTTGTCTAGGTTTTCGGCCTCTTTGTCATTTTCCTTGTCATCAAAAAACACTTTACGTATAATTCTATGAACATTTTCATGTTTGTGCCTATTGGGGAAAATAAATGAGTCAGAATATTCTCCATCACTGGTAGGTAAAATATTCGCTGCCTGATGTGACGCTCTCTTCATCACAATTTTCTATAGACTCTGGAAAAAATTGCATATATTTAGTAGGGAGCTTCCAATAGCTATTTATGTAATCAGTTACGGAATGCCTAATTTTGTGTAACGTGTGAGATTTTTGTGGAACGAACGCAGTGAGTTCCGCAAACATCTCACAAGTTACACAAAATTGCATTTCTTAACGTATTACATACAAGATTTTTTCTAATTTTGAATAAGTAATAGTAAATATAGAATATTATTGATAAAAATTGTGAAAACAGAAATCAAGTCTGTTGACAGTTGTCACTTCATGTCAGTTTGACGGTACATAATATCCCATTTTTCGTAACCAGTTACATAATATTTTACTTTGTGTAACTAGTTACACAAAGTAAAACCTTTCATAACGTCAATCAGTTTTAAAAAGTGTCACATTATATGTCAAAATTAGAAAAATGTTATTTTATGCTTACCTGTTTCAGAGCTGCACTGCTTTTGAAGTCCGCTAGTGCTTGGTTGCTCAACACTATTCACATTTTGCAGAGACTTTTGTTGGGCGATGTCTTGCATTATATTGTTTTCTTCAACAATTTTGTCTGTACTTGGACAGGAGTTCGAATAACTTTTATCCTCTGAAAAGTACCGAAAAACGAATAATATCAAAAATATTCCAAGTTTACCTTTTTAGAATAAATTTAATGGTAAATGGGGAGAGCAAAAATAATAATAGTAAACTACAACAACTTACCTTCACTAGGAAGACATAAATTCTTATCTGTTATCAATGCCAACATTCTCTTAGTTCTGGAACTCATGATGAACTATTATTATGTAGTTTTAAAACCGTATTCCTTGAAAAACCATCTTTAAAAATCCCGGATTTGGTCACAGAAACAGTATAAATATTATACACATAACCTTAAAATATCACAAAGCACCCGAACATGTGAACAGAACTTTCCAATAGTTTAGTGGATAAAGGTGCTATGTCACCAAATTGGACATAGCACCTTTATCTACTAATATATGGCGACTGCGTGACTGACATAGCACCTTTATCAATAAAAATATCCCATAGTATTGAAAATCTGACAATCTAGGTTTATTCAGGGGTTGCATTGGGTTATTAGAGAACCAAATAAACCAAAACCTAATTATTTGAAAAAAGTGGACATAGCACCTTTATCAACTCATGTCTTCAATTATAAACTACTAACACAGATTATTGATACACAATACATACGTTTGTACTATTAAAAATAATAATAATGAATCATTCCTCAATTTGTTGAACTTTTCTATTTATAGGAAGTATTGAAGCTAACACAGTCTGTGCCCCGTATTCTTGACCTTGAAGGTCGTGCGAATACGATATTTACAAAACAGACGTGTTTTGTTATATATTTCACTTGTTCTCATTAGTTCACGGGCCGCTATCCATATTGAAATTATTATTTACACAAATCTTATGTCTTTTCTTTTGATAATGTCTTTTTGGGACCATCACAAAAGTAATGATTCACCAATTACTTCCACTGAATAATTTATTTAACAAAAATATTTTGAGTATATACAACAACGTGAGCTTATATGTATATTACGTGACGTCTCTCTCCTCTCTGCTCGATTCGTTCTGCTTGTCACTATTCTGTTCTCATGCTTGCGTCGCACACAGCGGCGCCGATATATAATTAAAGTGCTAACAACAGATACATTAGAACTTTTAATTTTCTTTCAATTACCCCACTGTAGAGGGTATGATACATCTTTACCAAAAGCTTCTCAACTCTTCCATTCATGCCTACCAATATATTTACCAAATTTGGCGCCTATCTAGTGAGCGGTTTTTTCGGAAATGGCACACAAACAGACCGACATAATCGAGTTAACACTCGATTCGCAGTCCTGATAATTTAAAACGCGTATTTCCGCAAAAAAAGTTGGGGAATAAGTTTGAGGTCTATGCATGAGCCCCTTTTAATACGTAATTCATGTGGTAAGAAAGATACTTCCATTTTGACATGCATCAATTTGAATAGTAAAAACCTATACACTGAATTATACTATCATAAGAACGATATCAATATAAGTGGAAGGCAATGAAAAAATTAACAAAGACGTGAAATAGACGTTCTTTTATCTCTAATCGTTCCTGCGCTAGTTCAAATCGTTGTTCAAACATTCAGTTCTATCACTTTGATATTAATAAAATATTGGAATTTGGATTAATTGCTCTATTATTGTAAAAACTAATCCATCCATCGGAAAGCAATACTCCGATAATATGCTATCTACGGTATCTAGTGGTATAGTGCAAAATCAAAATTGGCAATTCAGTATTCGCGAAAAAGCGGGGGACCAGTAACTCTAGTTTGAGATCCAGCATCATGCAGTCCACTAACTTAAGTTTACATTTCTAAAACGCAAGGTTCCTAAGCCGTGTGTTCGAAGGAGCAGACTAGCCTCTTTGTAACGTTACCGTACTCGTTGCATAAAGCTTCTGCAATATCGCGCCGAAAAAAATCATATTTTGTAGCCTCCATAACATCAAGATTTATTCTCATGAAAAGTGAGACTGGTACTGAATGATGTTTTCGAAGAGAACATCCCAAATAGTTTCTGCCTTCTGCACGTATTCTCAGAAGGAACCAGAACCCTATTTTTAAGGACTTGATCTCAAATATCTTGTGATTCTGACGAAATAGTCTTGGTTCGGATTTCACGCAAAATATTATTTCAGAAATAGCCCTTCACAGTACCATAATGCACAAATTGATTTTCTCGTATTCTCGCTTCCTGAATAATCTATCAATACAAAATTTATAATTGCCGCTAGTGTTCTGACAAGAATTTTTGGAACGGTCTAATGATTTGATTATAATATGTGAACGTAAGTATATTTCAGCATATTTTTCAATAAACATAAATTTCTACACTGATTCTTGTTAATACGGAAGTAGTCTATTTTTAACGGTGGTAATACATGAATTCGATATTGTTATTCTGTTGAAACGATCTACACTAATTAATTTAAGTCTATAATTTTAATAGCTACAGAAAGTTCTGCCAATATTTCCGTATGAATTTTGTATATCGTCAAATTACATCGACCTCATTTTTTATTTCACAATTAACTGAAACTGGTCACTTGTATATACCTGAATAAAAGATAGAATACTCTGTAATGTCAATATTCTTACAAAACATAATGAACAGAGAAAATGAAAGGAGAGAGTTCAACCTTCAAAGTGATGGTACACCACCTCAAACTGAATGTTGCTTTCATTGTGTCAACTTTCGCAAAAAAGCAAAAGCACCAATAAAATCTTTGTGCGACTATATAGTACTAGATAAAGATGAATTATAGCAGCATGTCGGTCAATTTCGGAAATATTGGAGATGAGTTCTAAAACATATTTTATTACAGTTAAGGGCAAGGTAGATAATATTTTGAACAGTTTACAGCAGCATTTCTCAATATGTAGGGCACCATGAATCTACGTGCACATCAAAATGAATGAAAGATCATTATTATCAATAAAAAATATTTACAATAAGAAAAGCCAAATGATATTCATTTTGACATTACAAAAAATTCATTAAATTCCGTACACCTCTAAACTTATATATTCTATTTAATTATTATAAATACTTTTGTATCAGTAGGTACTCTCAAATGCCATATGAAACTAATAATAACGCATCAGTAGTCAATTAAAAGTAGTTTTAATAATTATTAGTGACCCCCTGGTGCCTGCCTCACACAGCATAGTTTTCCAAAAGAAGGTTTTATATCACAAATAGCCACTCTCAGTTATTTGTCTATATTCAGTCTACACCTATATTTTGTCTTTAAAGTAGCCACCGCAAAAAATCCGGCTTCGAAAAGATAGGATGCTAAAAATGGCAATGATTTATGAAATTCTCTTGTATTCCGTGGAGAAAAGGAATCATCCTCTCCCGCCCAAAATTTGAAGTAATATGTGTTACTAAATTATCTTGACATTGCCGTTTGGAGTAACATCTATTAAGAAATCCTGCAATTGAAAAACCTCGGGGAGTAGTTCATAATGGATCCCTAACCCACTCGTAACTTGCTATAGTATGTACTAAAAGTACGAGGAGTAATAAACCCTAATTAAGTATGCAAAACCTTTACAGGGAGCACCATGAAATTTTTGATAAATCTCTTACTTTAAATTACATTTCTTCCGTAAATCTAAAAACCAGGTAGATCGACCTCGTATTTGTTTCAGTTGTAGCAAAGTTTAGGGTTTATTCATTGTTAAAGGATTTGCAGATAAGCAATAACGCAATGCAGTGGTGTGTATTTTGGGAAAAAAATACGTTTTAAATTATAATATAATAAAAAATGAAAAAAAATAATTATTGGAATACATTTATTACTTACATTTTATTCTATATCCGACTCGGAAGAGGAAGAATCGTTGTTGACATTAATAATAATAGGGTCGATTAAATCATCACAAATATTGTCAATTTTCCACATATTTGCCTCTACTTTGATAACATGCTCGATACAGTTTGTCCAATTTTCCTTACTCACATGACTTACAGCACACTCAAACAATTTCACAACATCGTTTATTTTAAAAGTAGTATTTTTTTTTCCAACTTCCCCCTTTACCTGAGCTCATATTAATTCTATGGGATTAAGTTCACAATGATAAGGGGGAAGTCGAAGAACTGATATACCACGAGAAGAAGCCATTTCTTCTACAATGTAGGTTTTGTATTTATTCTTGTTCATTTTTGCAATTCTGTAAAGTTCTTTCCTTAGTGGATCTTTTGGAAACTTAATATTTTTCGAAATAAGCCACTCCAAAAGCTCTGCTTTACGCCAACGACTTGTGGGCAATGCTTCTCGTAACCGTGAATGATAACTTGCGTTGTCCATAACAATAACAGCCCCTTTTGGAATCAGATCCAACATTTGAACAAACCATTCCTCGAAGACATCCCCATTCATATCTTCGCGATAGTCCCCCGTGCGTTTTGAAATAAAAGTTAATAATCCACCATCAATAAAACATTCAGAACTTCCAACATGGACAATGATAAGTCTTTTTCCTTTTCCAGATGGTGGCTGCAAACCTAACGACAAACCTTCCACGAATGCCTGCCTTCCGCTTTTAATGTTTTCATCTTGCCAAGATTTGGAAACTGTATATCCAGCATTTATCCATGTTTCGTCTAAGTAGAAGATTTTCAAATTTTGTTCTCTGGCATGTCGAATGCTTCTTAAATAGTCTCTTCTCCCAAAAACTATTTCCGGTTTATCTATCAAGAGAGATTTTCTATTATGTTTTGTATATCTGAAACCCACATCTTTCAAAAGTTTGCATAATGTCATTCTGGAGAATTTTGGATAGTCCGTATCTTCTTGCACTGATGTCATAATTTTGTCAAGTGTTGGAATTTCCTTTCGTAAGTAAAATCCATGGACTTTACGCCTTAGTCTTTGTTTTAATGACTCATCGATCTCAATTGGTTTTCGGCCTAAAGGAGTTTTAGGGGGTTGAAGAGTTCCATTTTTGCTTTCTTTTAGTAATCTATAGATTGTTGATTTAGCAACACACAACATAGCAGCCGTTAATTCCACAATATCATCAACACTTGCACTTGGATCATTGTTTTTCAATGATATATAACAATTCAATATCAGAGTTTTTTCATTTAAAGATAATGGACCTGTTTTTGGTCGTTTAGATGGTCCTTGGCTTATCGACATTGTTTGGTACTTCCACAATTAACATTCAACAAATGTTTTAAATATATTCCAACTGTTTACAATATTATGAGAACCATACAACTTCATACAACTTTACTCAAAGAACTAATACTAAGTACTGATTTATTGTACCTACTTTCTTTTAAAATATTATTCCCGATAATGTTTCTAAGAAAACTGGGTTGTTTGGAAAATCTCTCTCAATAATCGAATAATCTGTAAATAGGTGTAATCGTATTAAGCCGATTACAGTAGGCCACTTGCCATTTGAAATTTCTGAGAAAATTTCCCCAAACACTACATATAGGAGTAATACAAATAAAAAATATTATGAATAAACGGGCATAACCGAACTCTGCCACAAAATAAAATTTTACCTGACTGTATCAATTTGAGGATTACTGAAATGTTTGAACTGTGCTGCAATCATTTAGTTTAATCCTATTAGAGTCATTAGGGTTTATAATAGATAAAATCGGAGGTCCATAGAATTATGTATATTTCTGAAAGGTTTCAAAGATATCTTGAATTAAATATTTTGAAGAAATCTTGATTGTTTTGATCGATATTCAGGGGATTAGAGGAAGGATGTTGATGCACTCACACTATTGCCTAAAAATCAGGAAGAAGTATTTAATAGTGTTCGTGAATTACAATTACGAACGAACCGAGAAGAGGAATTTCTATTAACAGCAGACCAGGTATTTAAAATTATTGTGTTCTCCTATTTTTCCAACCTTAATTTTTCATGTAATTCGGATTGTATTTTGATGGATGGGACTTTTAAATACTGTTCAACTTTTTTTTACCAAATGTTTACCATTCATGATTTTAAAAACGGCTATTACGTACCTCTTGTTTTTTGTTTGCTGCCGGACAAATCAAGTCAAACATATTCAAATTTGTTTTTAATTTTAAGACAAAAATGTAAAGAAGTAGGCTTAAATTTTCAACCTAAAGAAGTCGTAGTAGATTTTGAACTAAGCATTCATAACGCTATGTATGAATGTTTTGGCAGAGATCAAATTCTTTTTGGTTGTAAATTTCATCTCTGTCAAGCTTGGTTTCGTAAGATTCAGGAGTTTCATTTGGTACAAGAGTACAGACAAAAAGGTTCTGTAATTGGCGAATACTTAAAAGTACATTTCGGTATTATGTATCTTAGTCCTGAGGAGTTGTAGAATTTTTTTATAATGAACTACATTTTTTGCTTCCGAATGACCTCTACCTCTATCACTTTTTTTTATTAAAATTAGTACATCCCGTTACCTCTGACCTAAATCGAATATTCTTTACCATAGCTGCAACTCATTCGTTCAATACAAAATGTACCTTACGGTATACCCTCTTAAAATATATTTTGGTACCTCTATGAAATCTACTTAAATGAATGATTTATTACTCCTTGTCCTTTCTATATAGACTATACCAATTTGTCATTAGCAGGAAAACACTTTTTAAAATTTTGTACTAACATGGCTGAATGACTTTCTATTATTAGAATAACATCTTTCCAAACTGATCTTCATCCTTGTATGTTTGGACATACTCATTCACATTTGCGAACATTTCTAGTTTTTTTTTCACATTTCTGCTCCACAACTCCAACTTTCTACAAAATATACTAACTTTATCACTGGTACGCAGCAAATGTGTGTTTCCTCCGTGGATTTGTAGAGTATGGGTATTTAATTTCTCGTATATGTCGACCAAGTAAATCATCACTAATAAAGCATCTCGGGACTTTTCGACTTCCGGGCGGTTTTCCTCGTCTAGAAAAGTGGCATTATCCTCTTTTAGCTCATAAATACGTTATAAAAATTTCCTACGCGATAACCATCTGGCCTCGCAATAAAATTGCAACGTCTAATGTTCTGCTCCCATATCTTTGCAAAATACATTGAAAATTCTTGATTTTAGGGGTCTTATTTCATATAATTTACTACAGTTGCAACAATCCCTAGCACTATGTTGAGACCCGGACTCATTTCTTTAGAATCCATCTTTGAATGCAATGGGTCCAGACACATTGCGGACATTTTTGTTTCAGAAGTGCTTGTATACTTTGGAATATTCTAGAATTGTACGAGCACCATCGGTGCATATTTCAACGAATATGGAGATTAGGGTCAAATTTTTTTACGTAAAATATACGTCATATTGTATGAAGAAAAAGTAGGGGGGCGACATATAATTAGTAATTTAAAATAGGTGGGCCCCGAACATTGAAAGGTTAAGACACGTTGGTTCATAGAACAGGCGTAAGTAGATTACGTCAATAAAATAATGCATATCAGTGCAGATAAGTTCTAATAACTTCTGTAAGTTTCGAGCCCCATTTTCTGGAAACAACATTTCAAAAAATGTCAGGATGCCTCTATAAAGAGAAGTTAACGCCCAACAAAATGATTTACCACTTGACACCCTTTTCCATTTAATATTCTAAGGATGACTTCTATCCATACTATGGGATTGAACCACCATGGCCACAAATATTCATTTGAATCATACCCTTTGAGATCAAAATTGTCCTGTTCCTTCGATGTATCATATTTTTTACTGAAAAGAAGATAATAATTGTGGGAACTTTGGAAATTGACACTTAGAATAAACGAGCTTTTCGAAAAATTCTGACGTATGTATATCAAGCGTTCTGCTCTGTTTCCAACACGTTATTTCTAAAACTACAACGAATTCAACATAAAAATTTGAGAGTGGCGTTAAGTAAAAGTAAACAACCTTCACGGCGAAGCCAAGATCAACAGGATGAAAGGGTTCTTCTTCTATCCTGGCTGTAAAACACTGAATGAGTCTTAGGCGCATCCACTATCACCCCGACCAATTTTGGTGGTTACACTGTAATTTACTCATTGTATGTATTATTCAAGTATTAACCACGTATGTGTGATAAGTGTAGTATCAGTGGTTTCTTGGAATCGTGAATTCAGTGGAAAGAATAAATACACAAAGTTATATTTTATATCTTTGTGTAACTGGAAAAAATGTGATTCAATAGAAGCAATTGAAAGTAACAACTGTAAGATAATACTCAAGTAATCAGTGCATTTTGCATATACTGAAGCAAATGTTTTTGTTTATTCCATTTCATTAATGAGCTGAAGTTTTTTTAATTCAAAACCAAACCAATCAGACCTTCTTTGGTGTTGATGAAATACCACCAGTGGCATACTTGATATAATTGAAGGTGATATATGCAGCTATGTGTGTTTTATTGGTAGATATATTTATTAAGAACGCACGAGAGCCCCAAGAAACGGTATATGAATATATATAAAAATAATTAAATATGAATGAGATCTCAAATGATGATTTACTGTCCAAGATAGAGATACTCATAAATGATAAAACTACAGAATTAAAATCAGAAATACAAAGCATTAGAGATAGCCTGATTAACAGATGGAAAGAATTGGAAAAAAATGCAATAATGTAGAACACATAATCTTCGAAACAGAACGGTTCAACAAAAGGAATAATATTGTCATTTTTGGGATAGAGGCAAGCAAAGATAATGTACTCGAAGTTACTGCTGGAAAGCTGAACGAGATATTTAACTGCAGCCTATCTGAGAAAGACGTAAACAACATATACCTCATTGGAAAAATGGTACAATCATCTTAGAGTTTATCTCTTATTCACAAAAATTTCAAATTTCTCAAAACATAAAGAAATTACGAGGCACGGGTATTTCTATATGTCATGATTTAAGACCTGAAGATCAAACTACAACTAAAAAAATTGGTCAAACATCTAAAGAGTGCCAGAGTAAATAATTATCAAGCACATATAAAGAACCATAAATTATATGTTAATGATACTCCATACACTCCAGAAGAATTAGAGAGCGGCAATAAAGAATTTGAAGATGATGAATTACTACCCAAACCGAACAGTGCACCTCCCAGTCCAAGTACTAGTCACAAAATAGATTACAAGAAATATACCATTGAAAATACTGAGAAAAATCCGAGAAACATAGAGGAATTAGCAAGAGAAGAGACCTCCAAAAATACGAAGACAACGGTGGAAGTAAAGAAGAAACCAACAACACCTACTATACAAGCCAAAAACATAACCAAATTTGGCAGTGCTACAAGGAACAATTCGACTGCAAGTAGTAAATGATATTTTTATAAACTTAACATAGCAGAACATTAACTAACATATACTAACATAAAATCACTTCTCCATCATAATTCTTTTAAAAAATTCTTTATTTTCCAGTATTAGTTATTATATTTTCGAATGATAGTACCTTTGTTTAAGCATAAATGCCAAATAATCTCATGTTAAACGCTCGGACTAATATTTATTGAAATATATGTATCGATAAAAAACTAGGAACATTTCGAAAGCCAGCGAAAGAGTATTTTATTCCATGCATTGTTGATGTTTATTGAAAATTGCATATTACCCAGATAGCACTAGATATTCAACGGACGTACTAAAAATATTCGTTTTCGGATATTGTAATATTCTATGGACCCACTTTAAATATTTATATCCTTTCTCGAATACTCAATGTGTAGATAATCGCAGATTCTCCTTTGATAAGTGCTAGTTCCGGAAATGGAAAATAAACTATAGATATAGTATGTCTGCTTATTCTACACTGTAGATAATAAGGAAGGACCACTACCAAATTTAACGTCATGGATAGATTGACAACAAGGTTATTGAAAGTTGAATTCAAATACACAAAAATATAAATTCCTTTATTTCCAACAGACTGGTGCTATCAATGTGGCAATATAGCCAACTGTGATCTGATGTATCAGAAGAGTTCCTTACATTAGATATTCACTAATATTCAGAAACAAACAAAACATATGAAGGATAGAAATAGGGAAAATATGTAAAACAGCTACAGAAATTATAAATATGGTTAAAATTCCTCCCAAGTAACATACTACTCGATGCCTGTAATCCAAATCGGTAGCTTTGGTTATTTCCCGGGTTGATATGTATATAAAACTCAAACTGATCAACTTACAATTTCTGGTAGATCTCACTACACTCTACACTAATTAGTGAACGGAATAATTCTTATTTTATTGTGTTTCACTGGTTAAGGATTGGGTTGAAAGAGAAAAAATATGAGATGATGATAGCTTTTTGGTTGCAAGTTAAGACCCTGAATACGATGACCCAGCGCCACGGAACCCGCTGACGCTGCAGCGATAACGAAGTTATAAATACTAATGTTAATATACTCTTTTACTCTTTATGTCAGATTAGTTGTTGAATAAAGTAGTCATTATAATAATTTTTCGCTTTTTAAAAACATTCTTTTCGGAACTACAAACTTCACTGGCGCAGTCAGTAGGATTTTCCGGAAAATTACACGAGTTTCGCGAGTAGTTTGTTCGTTTCTACGATTAATCGGAAAAACCGAACTTTTTCCTGTAGTACAAAAGCCTAGATTCGAAGGTCCGATATACCTTCGAATCTAGTAGTCAAAAGTATTAGTTACTACAAGAACTGTGAAAGTGTTCCAAAGAAGAAGAAAAACGAAAAAGCAGTTAATCCAAGTCCTGGGTGAAGAACAAAAATCGTCCGATCCTATAGGCAGTAGATGTAAGAAGTAAGAAAATTATGAAAATCGTCATTTTTGCGTAAGTGCTAATCCTTTCTAAACATTTATTCCTCATATATATTTTTTTTATAATAGTATTTATAATCGAGAAAAATAAAATAAAATAAGATAATAAGAAATAATTCATATACACTAAAGAAATATGAGTTAACAAAGTTTTATTATTTCATGACAGAAGATTATAGAGATCTTAATTTGAGTAGTCTTTTCGAAGTAATAAATTCAATAGAATCAGAAATGGCTCAACCCAATTACCAATTATTAAAGTTATACTTAGATTCAATTCCACCATACGATGGTAATCCACATACTCTTACTATATTTTTAGGTAATTGCGAAAGTTTAATTAATACTTTTGCAAGTCAAACTGATAATGCTTTGAATAATTTTTTGTTAAGAGCGATTTTAGGCAAATTGACAGGTAGAGCACAAATACTAATAGGTTCACGAATTGAGCTAACTACCTGGCAATTAGTAAAAGCCGCGCTTAACCTCAGTTTTGGTGATCAGAGAGACATAGATTGTTTGATACAAGACTTAATAGCGTTAAGACCTTCGAAAAATGAAGCACCGTATACATTTGGCATGCGTTGTCAAGACGCACGGAGCTTAATCGTTTCCAAATTAAATTCTTTAAATTTACCTGCAGCCGAAAGAACAGTGAGATTAAGAAGTTATGATGATTTATCGCTAAAAACGTTTATTAGAGGTTTACCGTTTTCAATTCAAACAAATGTTAGGTTAAGAAATCCAGACAGTTTGGAAAAAGCAATGAGTTTGGTTATAGAGGAAGAAAATTTTCTTTACTCGACCCAGAGATCAAATAATTTAAATACTCAAAATAATTTTAAACCATCATTTAGATTCACTCCTGCGAGAAATAATTCAAACTTTACTTATACAAACTCAAACATAAATTCAAATCTCAATCAACGCACATTTCCTTCGCAACCACGTCCGAATTTTCAATCAAATTTCTCACAGTCTCCAATAATGTTTCAAAACTCGATACCACGTCAGTCTCAACCTTCGTCTCTATTTAGACCACAAAATACGTTTACTAACAACTCCTTCAATAGAAATCCCAATAATCATTTTGTACCACAACGTGAACATAATTTCCAAAAATTTTATAATAATTCTACAATCCAACAAAGAAATAATAACCAATCCTTTAACCGTCCTTCTTTTCAAAACCAATATAAACCCGAACCGATGGACACGTCATCAGCAAATACTTCCTTAAAATCAAAACCCCAACCAAAATTCACCGCCAATGAATTATTTAACCAAGAGGTTAACCAAGTTCAATTTGAAAATCCATTCGAACCAGATCAACTTGATTATTCTATTTATCAACATTTACACCCATATGATTCCACAGAAACTCAATACCCCTATAATGATAACAATTTTCAAGAAAACAATGTTAATGCTTATAAACAAGATAATATGTACACGGAAACATGTGCGAATATAGAGAAAAACGATGATGTAAATTTTTGTCTGGCGTCGACCTCCGACGGTCGGAGATAATACAAGTAAATGCATTAAAAGCAAATCTGCCGTATATTATAATTCCTGAAATAAATGCTAGATTCTTGATAGACACCGGTAGTACAAAAAGTTTAATAAACCCTGATTTAGCACATAAGTATTATAAAAAATTCATTTTCAAAGAGAAATTTAATATACAAACAGCGCATAATATTTCTTTTCACGACGAAGTAGCTAATATACCAGTTTTTAGTATTTTTAATGTAAAACAATATCATAAATTCTATCTTTTTAAGTTTAGCGAGAATTTTGAAGGAATAATAGGAGTAGATTTACTCGAACAATTAAAAGCAACTATAAATGTTAACACAAGGGAGATGTCTACCCCTTACGTTACTGTACCTATTATTTTCCAGCCAAATAATAATAATAAACAATATCATTCAATAAAAAATTATCGTATCGTTATACCAGGTAGAATACAACAGGTTGTAAAAGTACCTGTTACCCAAAGCAATGGAATAGGTATTTTAGAATACCAAAATTTTGGTAATGGTATTGAAATGCCCAAAGCTTTAGTCAACGTTCGTAATAATTATGCTATAACTACTATTACTAATGTCAATGAAAATTCTGTGAAGTTAGAAATTTCAGAACCATTTGATATAGAACCAATAGATTTAGTCCACGTTAACTGTATAGAAAAAATGGAAACTGATGAAGTAATATCCGAACATTATGATAGATTGCTTAAAAATAATTTAAAAAATATAAGACTTGATCATTGTAACGCGGAAGAGAAAAACGCTATTAAAAACTTACTTTTTGAATATAGGGATATATTTTATTGCGAGGGTACTCCTTTAACTTTTACAAATCAGATAAAACATAAAATCAAACTAAAAAACGAATCTCCAGTTTATACAAAGTCATATCGCTTTCCTGAAGTTCATAAAGACGAAGTTAGGTCACAAATTTCTAAATTGTTAGAGCAAGGTATAATACAGGATAGTAATTCGCCATTTTCGAGTCCAATCTGGATTGTGCCCAAGGCCTTTAATCCCGCCACTGGCAAACGCTCTTGGAGAATGGTAATTGATTACCGGAAGCTAAGTGAGCAAACAGTAGATGATAAGCATCCAATACCTCTCATTACAGATATTTTAGATAAATTAGGTAAAGCAAATTGTTTTTCCACTATAGATCTTTGTTCAGGTTTTCATCAAATTCAAGTATGTGACGAAGATGTAGAAAAAACTGCCTTCAGCACGGAAGAAGGTCATTACGAATTTAAAAGAATGCTTTTCGGTTTGAAAAATGCTCCTTCCACCTCTCAAAGAATAATGAATTCAGTTTTAAGAGGTTTACAAAATCAAATTTGTGTTGTTTATCTTGATGATATATTAATATATAGTACATCATTACAAGAACATATAGAACGTTTAAAAAAGGTATTTGAAAGTCTTAGGCAAAGTAATTTAAAAGTACAATTAAATAAGTCGGAATTTTTGCAAAAATCTGTTAAATATTTAGGTCACGTTATTACTCCGGATGGTGTCAAACCCAACCCTGAAAAAATTTCAGCAATTAAAAATTTCCCAATACCTCGAACTACGAAAGATATTAAAAGCTTTTTAGGTCTTCTTGGTTATTACAGGCGATTTATTCGAGACTTTGCAAAAATAACTAAGCCGCTTACCAAATGTCTTAAGAAAGGAGCTCAAATCATACATGACGACGAATTTATTAATTGTTTTAACGCTTGCAAGGAAATACTTACTAATGACCCTGTACTCGTGTACCCAGATTTTAATAAACCCTTCGTGCTAACTACTGATGCAAGCAATTTCGCTATCGGAGCTATTTTGTCACAAGATGACGTCCCCCGTGACCGACCAGTGGCATACGCCTCTAGAACACTTAATGAAACTGGAACCCGATACTCTACAATCGAAAAAGAACTTTTAGCAATAGTTTGGGCATGCAAACATTTCCGCCCTTATTTGTATGGCCGCCCTTTTCTGATCTACACAGATCACAAGCCTTTAACTTGGCTCTTTAGTCTTAAGGAACCTAACTCAAAATTAGTTAGATGGCGCCTGCGTCTCGAAGAGTACGACTACAAAATTATATATGAAAAAGGAAAGTCAATGCCAACGCGGACTGTCTATCGCGCATAACGTTAAACGCTTTGGAAGACGAATCGATGATCAATAATCCAGGCGATATCGATCTAGACATCTTAGACAACCTCAGGGATTTAGCAGAATCTTTTGTTGGTGAAGATCACGAAGAACAACCTTCCACTAGTAAAACCGCGCCCAAAATCAATATATTAGAAAATAAACAAGTCAAACCTCCCGACAAAATACTAGAAAATATTAACGAACATGACAACGACCTTATGACACAACACTCTAATGCCGACGATTCAGGAAATAACGGAATTCCTATACTTGACGAAATAATTAATAACAAAACACATCAAATCTTAGTATTTCCAAATTTATATAAAAAACTAGACGTTGCGGACTCGACTTATGAAAATAAAAAAATTGTAACTGTGAAAATTCCTGAAAATGATTCAAATCATTTTATTTTTACATTTTTATTAGAGTATACTGATAGCAAAACCACTTATCATATTTATTTCCACAAGGACAAATTTTACAAAGAATTTTGTAATGTATACTCACAATATTTCAATGAAACCGGACCCAAACTAATAAAATGTACCAAACAAGTAAATACTATAACAAATGAAGAAGAACAGTTACTTTTAATAAGAAATCATCACCAGGGTAAAACAAACCATAGGGGAATTAACGAAACCGTAGAATACTTAAAAAGAAATTATTATTGGAAAAATCTAAAATCAACAGTAACTAATTTTATTAATGCTTGTAACATTTGTCAAAGATCTAAATATGCTAGAAAAGCCCCTTACGTGCCGCTTATGTTAACAGAATCAGCTACTAAACCGTTTTAAATTGTACATGTAGATGTATTCACATTCGATGGAAAATTATACTTAACTCTCACAGATGCTTTCTCAAAATTCGCACAAGCAATTTTTATTGAAGGTAAGACCGCAGTTATCATAAGTAGAGCTCTAATTAAATATTTTACAACTTTTGGTGTTCCACAAACTTTAGTTCTAGATAAAGGAACCGAATTTAATAATCAAACAGTTAAAGATATACTGGCACTCCATAAAATTAATGTTCACTTTACTACCCCAGCTCACCATGAGTCCAACTCAATAGCAGAACGTTTACATTCGACACTAATCGAACAATTACGCATATTACAGGAAATTTACCCCGATGAAAAGGGCAATTTAATGGACTATGCTATACTAGGCTACAATAATACTATACATAGCTCAACTAATTTTACGCCATTTGAACTCACTTTCGGACATACTGACACACGAAATCCCAACGAAATATTTGACTCACATTCATTTTATAACGATTACGCCGAAAACATAAGGAAAAACTGAAACATGTATATGACAAGGTAAATAAGACACTGACTAACAAAAAGCAAAAAGTAATTCCGAAACGTAACGATCAAGGTGACGATAACCCGGAATTCAAACTTAATCAAATTGTTTATAAACAAAACCCTAGACGACGTAACAAAAAAGACAAAGTATTTTTAGGCCCTTACCAAATAACTGAAAAATTATCTAGAAACCGCGTAGAAATTACTAGACAGTTTAATAGAAACAAGAAAGAAATAGTACATATTAAAGAACTAAAAAAACCTCCCGTAATTGCAGGTTCCTCATCAGGTTGACCAGCACCCAATCAAATTTCCCAAAATTCCATAACCTTAATGACAATCCTGGACTCCTACCACTATACATAGGTAATGCACAAATTAAGACTGACTTCTGGACATTCATTCAAACTTACGACTTGACAAATATAACAAACGAATTTATATCACTTCAAGACCAATATGAGAACATTAAAAATTCACTTTTAAATAAATCCGAATATTATAGGTTTCATAATGAATTTGAGAACTCTTATCGCATAATTAAGATACTAGAAAATAAAATAAGCATACATTTAAAACAACTTAATCCTATAGGGAAACTGAGACGTAAAAGATCTCTTTTTGACGGAATTAGCTCTGCTATAAAACGATTTGCTTTCAGAAATTTTAATAATTAGCAAACAGCTAAAGAAAAATAAATTCCCATTTGAACCAATTCTGGAAAATATCCTATTATTTGAGAAGACTATTAAAATTAAGAGCTACGGTAAAGCAAACAAAATAATATTTATTTTAGAAATACCAATTGTTCAGTTAAACGATTATAATTACTACCATTTGTATTCTCTTCCAACACCCTCCTTTCATTCCTACAAAACAATAATCCCGCAATCAAAATACCTACTATCCTCTGAGCACGAGTACGCATTTATGGATACTAGATGCCAAGAAGTTCCTGCAGGAGAGTTCCTCTGCGAAGACATCCAGCCAATCCAAAATACCAACAATTCTCCTTGCGAGATCCAGTTGTTGAAATATTCAAAAAACACTACGAGGTGTCACCAAATTTCTACCAAGATCACCGAACCTCAAGTTCAGAAAGTGAAGAAAAATCAGTGGATAATTATTCTACCCCATAGTATCGTGGCAACGCAAAAGTGCGGTAAAGTTATAAACAATATTCCTCTTCAAGGAAGCTATTTACTGGAACTTAGTAATAACTGTGAAGTGCAGCTAGAAGGCATATTATTGAAAACTTTCGAGGATCAATCTAAATTAAAGAATGTTGAAATTCCGCGATTAGAACCACTTAGTGAATTTGCAACTCCGGAAAATATAAACTTTCCAACAATTCAAATAGACTCAATCAAATTAGACGAATTAAAAACTGTTTATAGTGCTTTAGGCTCTGAAAGAACTAAAATTGAAAATATAAAAACAGTTCCTGTGCATTTTGACAAAATTAGTATTTACACAATTTTACTTTACATTTTTGGAATTTTAATAGTTATTTACATGAGCTCTAAGTACTGCCGATCCAATGCCGAACCGGACAGAGAAGGAGAGGAAGCCATTCAAGAGAAACCCTTAGAAGTGGATATTGGATTTTCTTCGTCGAACTCTGGTTCATCCCCCATAGTTCTCCACTAAGGCCGGAGGAGTTAAGACCCTGAATACGATGACCCAGCGCCACGGAACCCGCTGACGCTGCAGCGATAACGAAGTTATAAATACTAATGTTAATATACTCTTGTACTCTTTATGTCAGATTAGTTGTTGAATAAAGTAGTCATTATAATAATTTTTCGCTTTTTAAAAACATTCTTTTCGGAACTACAAACTTCACTTGCACTTTTTCGACTCAATGGTTGCTAGATTAACCACGCAGAAACCATCTACTTCGAGTAAATTCGACGACTACTCGTTCTGACCGTTGAATAGATGTATTAAGAGGATCATCACGTTTTCAAATAATTGTTTGTGAAAAATTGCTACTGGTTAGGATTCATAGAATTCTAGCATACTGACGGGCGCGCAAATCTGGGATCAACAACTCAACAGAGATTACAGCCATTTTTTTAATAAGAGTAGACAGGTTAATATGGAAATTAAAGTTCCTTAAGAAGTGACATTGCCAACTTTGTGTCCACCATAACCATGGGTTATCAATCAAAGAAACGCTCGGTTCCAAGTCACCCTATCCAGCTCTCAACATAGTTCAAAGTGATAGAGCTGAAATAAAAAGGAATGTTTATACAGCACCTACACATAGCCTGAGCTAACTTGATTTAAGTTCGGCCATGAAAGAAATGCAATGCAATGCAACGATCTCTTGATCGGGGTATTTACAGAAATTTACATATTAGTCTTGTTCAATGGATAAATGGGCCAGCTTAACAATCGGACGTACATACTCCCCCTCTGAAGTCTTAATTCGCGCAGCACGAACTTTACCATCAGTTCCGGCAATAACTTCTAAAATTCGGGCTATAGGCCAATGTGAGGGGGGTCTGTCCTCGATACGGACTAGAACCATTTGATTAATTTCCAAATCTTTGGATACTTGACACCATTTAGGTCGCTGTTGTAGACGGTGAAGGTAATCGACAGACCACTTTTTCCAAAACTCTTGCTAAAGTTTAGTACATTGCTTCCAGAAAGATAAACGATTAATAGAAGTATTAGTCAAATCATGGTTTGGGTAAGCGGTAAGGGGAGCTCCTACCAAAAAGTGGCCGGGTGTTAATGGGTCATTCGACAATGGATATAAAGGCCTGCTATTTAGAATAGCCTCGATTTGGGTAAGAACTGTATAAAGTTCTTCGAAGGTGAGGCAAGAGGTACCAAGGATTTTCGTTAAATGGGATTTGGCACTTTCAACTGCCGCCTCGCACAAGCCGCCCCAGTGTGGCGATTTAGGTGGAATTCACTTCCAAACGATTTCCGCAGCAGCTAAGAATGAATTTAGTTTGTTCTTATTTTCGTTAGACTTAAAAAATTCTGATAATTCTCGGAGTTGATTTCGTGCGTCATAGAAATTTGAGCCATTGTATTTATAAAGGATTTGAGGAGCTAATAAACCTTTGAAAACTAGCAATAAATGCTGCGGAAGACAAATCACTGACTAGCTCTATATGCACCGCCTTGGTAACCATACAGACGAAAATTGCAATGTATGCATTTTGGACAGGGGCTTTTCTTAAACGTGAAGCACGAATTTGAATGGGGCCAGCGAAGTCTACTCCTGATTTTGAAAATGGTCGAGCTTCTTGTACTCGATCTAATGGTAAGGAGGACATTATCTGCCTAGTGAATTCGTCATTAAATCTAAAGCAATTAACGCATTTTTTAATAATTCTTTTGACCCGACGTATACCATTAAGCGGCCAATAGCGTAACCGAAGATTACCCAAAACATTTTGGGCTTCACCATGGCAAAAGACGTCTGTGCTCTCTTTCGATGAGCAAATCCACCACATGATTGTTTTGTGACAGTAGTATAGGAAATTTTCGATTAAATTCTAGGTTAGAGAAATTCAAACGCCCTCCTACGCAGATGAGACCATCATTATCAAGAAAAATGTTTAAATGTGGTGAGTGTTTTATCCATTATGGGCTTTTTTAATTTTAGGGAGTTAATTTCTTTTGAATATTAAATCGATTGGGTCTGTTTTAGTATGAATTTCTGAGATTCTTCCACCTCTTCAACTGATATTTGACTCTTGTTGCAGGTAGGAAGCTTTTTCATTTTCTTTGCAAACCGCAGTACAAAAGCTACGACTTTTTTTAAGGTATTAAAGTTGGAGAATTTGTTAAGTATGGGTTTCCAGAAATTCTCAGATTCACTGGTCAGAGCAAATGTAATTTTTTTGCATTCCAGGACGTTTACTATAACTTCGAACGTGTCCAATGAATCGAAATCCTTTCCTCTAGTAAGAAATTCGGGGTCATGTAGCCAAAAGGAGCGAACTTCTGAAGTAAAAGGGTGAGAAGATCCGCGGGATTCAAATTAGACCTAACATGGCGCCAGATAACGCCTTGACAATTATCCTGAATTTTTTGTACTCGATAACAAACAAAGAGGGTGAACGCATTGGCTTTCCGCTTGATCCAACAAAGCGCGACAAGCGAATCAGGCCACAAGTTTATGGAAACAATATTAACAACAGGGGTGAGAAGATTTACAATATTAATGGACAGTTTTGCTAGTAATTCCATAGCACATAATTCCAATTTGGGGATGGTTAATTCACTTTTGACCGAGTTCACTCGAGATTTGGCTGCAACTAAGCGGGACGAAAAGGAATCATCAGAATATCGAGCTACTAAATAAATGCAGCCACCATATGCTATTTGACTAGCATCACAAAACCCGTGTAGGCTGATGGACGTAACTCTCTTAGAGTCAAGTAAGCATCTAGGTATCGATAAATTAGATATCTCTAGCAACAAGGTGTTAATTTTTTTCCAATTAAGGAGAATTCCAGGGTCCGTAATGGTTTCATCCCATGGTATCTTCAGCTTCCATAGTGATTGCATGATATTTTTACCAAAAACAATTGAAGGGTTAACTAATCCCATGGGATCATAAGTACTAGCAATAATACTTAAAATGGAGCGTTTAGTGATGGCGTTAGGAATAATGTTGTTGATTCTTATGTTTAACCTTTCGGAACTCGCGCGCGGACTCTCGCTCCGCAGCTCAACTTATCCTAGGTTAATTCTAAAATTCGTAACTCGAGGAGCTTGCTCCGCTTAGAATCTTCCTTCAACGCTGCACTGGCTGAGCAGTAGTGCACGAGTCGTTGATTAGTGGAGCTGGTTGAAAAATATTTAGGTCTGCGGACTGTGAGTCCGCATGCGACTGTTAGTGATAAATTTCTTCCCGGATTTTTTTACAAAAGAAAAGTATGTTTTTATGTGGTTTTTTATTTCATTTCTAAAATAAAAAAGTCTAATAAAATAAATGAAAGGATAAGCTAATTTTTACGTCTTTTTAGGATGGCCTACTCTTGGGAAAAGGAACAGGCACGCCTGAACCAGTTGATGATTGACTGCCTGGAAGAAAGCGATAACGAGTTTGATGTACAATTTGATGATCAGGAGGAATTTGGAGAAGAAGACCATGTTGAGGAGCAAGACCTTCACACAGACACTGAACAAGAGATATCGGACGTGGAAGAACCAGAAAATTTGGAAACGCCATGGGAAGGGCAGCCTATGTTTGTTGGTAAAGATGGCGTTACGCATTGGGCAAAGCATGTCCCTAAACAAAATGTAAAAACTAGAGCGCAAAATCTAATCAAGCACCTCCCAGGAGTGAAAGGTACCGCCAGGGGTTTGAAAAGAGAGATTGACATTTGGAAATATTTTTTTACCGATGACATTTTAAATTCCATTGTTTATTATACAAATAAACATATTCAGTTGGTTAGACCAAACTATCAGCGGGAAAGGGATGCTAGAGATACGGATATCGTGGAGATTCGAGCATTGATTGGTCTATTGTATTTAGCAGGAGTGTTGAAGTCAAGTCGTCTACATACAGAAGAGCTGTGGGCTAAAAATGCTACTGGGGTAGAATTATTCAGGTTGACAATGTCTGAGAAAAGATTTCTATTCCTTTTAGTAAACCTGCGATTTGACGATTTAGAAACTAGAAACGACAGGACACAATTTGACAAGTTAGCCCCAATTAGGGAAGTTTTTGACGCTGTGGTGAACAACTATAAAACTGCTTATACGCCATTCGAATTTGTAACCATTGACGAAAAGTTAGAAGGGTTTCGGGGACGCTGTTCATTTAGACAGTACATCCCTAGTAAACCCAACAAGTACGGGATTAAGATTTTTGCTATGGCGGATTCCAAGACATTTTACACTTTGAATATGGAAGTTTATATTGGCAAGCAACCGGACGGACCCTATGAATGCAGCAATTCACCAACTGCAGTGGTACAAAGACTATGCCAGCCAATCAAAGGAACAAGTCGCAACGTGACTGTGGACAACTGGTTCACTAGTATGGACTTGTTGACGTCACTTTATACAGATTTCAAGCTGACTCTTCTAGGCACTGTCAGGAAAAATGAAAAGCAATTGCCCCTCGAATTTTCACGTCCATCAGGTCGCCCAATTGCTTCGAGTATGTTTGCCTTCAGGAATGACTGTACACTGGTATCTTATATACCAAAGAAAAATAAAAACGTCTTACTGTTGTCAAGTATGCACTTTGATGACAAAATAGATGCCAGTACAAATAAACCAGACATGATAATGGACTATAACGCTTCAAAGGGTGGTGTTGATTGTGTAGACAAACTATATGCGGCCTATGATTGTGCGCGAAACACTAAACGATAGCCCATGGTTTTATTTTACTCTTTACTAAATGTAACTGGAATAAACTCTTTTGTGATTTTTTCGATAAATAACGCTACTGAAATAAGACGAAGGATGTTTTTGCGAGCCTTATCGTCTCAGTTAGTAGAAGAACATGTTCGCCGACGTGCTACCCAGCCCATTCCCAGGGCTATTCAACTGAGGATAAATGAAGTTTTTGGAGCAGAAACCACCAGAGCACATCCAGTTCCAGAAACACCAGCAGGTCAGAGAGGACGTTGTTTTATTTGCGACCGACGAAAAAATAGGCCTACACGCTATTCTTGTGTCGAATGTCACAAGTTTATTTGTTTGGAACATTCTCTAATGATATGCCCTCAGTGTCACCCATAATGTTTGTTAAAAATTTTTTGTACCAGATTTTTCTTATATTTGTTCGAGTTCTTGGTTATATTATGTTTCTAACATTACTAAAATGTTTAAATTTGGTTAATAAATGACTTTTACTATCTCAATTTGTATATTTATTTAAGAATTATAACATGAAACTTGTAAAAATGGTATTTCACAGTTGCGGACTAAGAGTCCGCGCGCGACCTTTCTATCACAAAAGTGAGCGCGAGTTCCGAAAGGTTAAAGCATCAAACTTGCGATACCATAGAATACCCAAAATTTTGCTTGTAAGCTTATCTAGATTAAGATTAGGCTCAGGAATAGGGGTTTCAGAAATGGATTTAATAAAATCAGTTGAATTAGATTTCTATTTATGCAACTGAAAACCATGTTTGCCTAGCATATCATTTAACTCAGGATACAGTTGATCCAATTTATACTCGGATTTGGCAACTGATAGTATATCGTCCATGTAAGTTTGCGATAAGACGGCTCTTTGAGCTCTAGAGAAGCTAGGGTTTTTGTCGGCAATGTCCTTTAGAACGCGAGTGGCCAAAAAGGGTGCACAGTTCTGATCAAAACTGAGGCCCGTAAGTTGTATACAAGTAAAGGGCTGTGTCGAATTCTCCCTCCATAAAAAAGTTTGCAGATGATGTTGTTCCGGATTTACAGAAATGAATACGTACATCATTTTGATGTCGGCACACAACACAAATTTAAAACATCGAAATCGACATAAAATGTCCAAGAGATTATCCTGAACTTGATAACCTTAAGAGGTCAGATCGTTTGGCGAGACACCCGTATCAGTGGGTGCTGAAAAATCAAAAACCACGCGCAGCTTGGTAGACTCGCTTCGTTCCCAAACCACCGCACGGTGAGGAGTGAAATAATTATATTCTCCGACGATGGAGTTGATAAAGGTCAATGGGATGATTTTAGCATGATCCAGGGATAAATACTCAGCAATAACCTGCCTATATTCATTGACCAATTTTTCGTCCCTTCCAAATGTTTTCTCCAACGATACAAATCTCTGACGAGCTATGCAAGAGGATTGACCTAATTTTTTGGAAGTGTTTGCCAGAAACGGCATGTTAACCTGGTATCGACCAGAGGGTAGGATTACAGTAGAGCTTAGAAATATTTCTTCTTTCTTCAGCTTCTAGGTCAGTAGAAGGAAGTTTTTTGGGTTTCTGCATATCTTCAGATTCCAAAATTTCTCTAGAAGTTCATTTAAACTATAATGCAATTCGGTATGGTTTTCAGAAGTTGTGAAAAACGAAAAGGCTCGATTTTCGCTTGGATTGGAAATTTTAGATATTGATTTTGTGGAATTGGACCAGCTACCACAAAACCTAAGTGGGTCTCAACAAAGGAAAGTTGAATAATACCAGTGTGTATCACCTTGGACTTGAGTAGGTTAAAGTAAAGATCTGCGCCAATTAAAATGTCAATTGGGCCTGTTTCAAAAAAGAATGGATCAGCTAATTGTAGTTTTACATCTTGAGGTAAATTAAGGGATTTCGGAGAGATAGAAAATTGGGGTAAATTGGCCGTGATTTTTTCGTATACAGAACAAGTAATTGCAAATGAAAGCCATGGTGAAACTAACGAATTGAATTGGAAACTGAATGTTTCACGACCGTTTGTACATTGAGTGTTACCTACACCTGTAATATTTATATGACGTTGAATTGGAGTTATCTGCAACTGTTGTACGAATGTTTGACTTATTAGACTCATTTAACTGGCCGAGTCCAGGAGGGCTCTCCCCGTAATCGTTTGACCGTTGTGACAAGGTATAGCTAAAAGAGCTGTAGGAAGTAAAACCGTTTTATTTTCGGTAAATAAGGTAGATAAAGCAATATGAAGGGTAGAGTTATCATTGGACAACGTAACATTTGAGGATTGAGTTCGAGGTGGACCTCGAGTACTAGTTTGGTGGGGGGTCACACACAGTTTAGTTCTTTCTACGAATTGGTATTTGTCCGAAGGAGTTAATGAGAGAAATCTAGAACAACCATATATCGAATGATTCAGGTTATTGCAACACGAGCAATAAAATTTTGTAGCGCTGGGATATTCAGTTTGATTACTGTTAAAATGGTTTTGATTGGATGAGGATACATTGGATACAAGGTTAACCTTAGTGTTACGAGTAGTGTTGTTTTTTATACTGTTTTCAAATAAAGTTAAATTATCCAACACTAATTGTCGTTTCTTTAAAAATTCGAAAAGAAATTCAGCTGTAGGATTAGTATTAGCATCTCTTTCGGCTTCAACTTGCCTTCTGGATTGAACATCTAATTTTTGGTCGAGCAAAAAAATTATCAACGATTCAAAATTGACTTTATCGGAAAGACCGATGTTTAAAATTTAATGAAAAGCCTAACGAGAAGTGATATAGAACTCTTTTAATTCCGCAGAACCACTTTTTGACACTGGTTTTTGTTCAATTAATGTTTGAAGTAAAGTAAATAGTAACTTAGTCTTGTTATCGTAAGCATTTTTCAACACATCCAAAGCTACTTTCATATTATCATTGGAAACACTTAATGAATCGATCAGTTGTAAAGAATGCCCTCTTAGCAGGCTTTTGAAATAGTATAATTTGGCAGTGCTACAAGGAACAATTCGACTGCAAGTAGTAAATGATATTTTTATAAACTTAACATAGCAGAACATTAACTAACATATACTAACATAAAATCACTTCTCCATCATAATTCTTTTAAAAAATTCTTTATTTTCCAGTATTAGTCTAAGTTATTATATTTTCGAATGAAAGTAGCTTTGTTTAAGCATAAATGCCAAATAATCTCATGTTAAACGCTCGGACTAATATTTATTGAAATATATGTATCGATAAAAATCTAGGAACATTTCGAAAGCCAGCGAATGAGTATTTTATTCCATGCATTGTTGATGTTTATTGATAATTGCATATTACCCAGATAACACTAGATATTCAACGGACGTACTAAAAATATTCGTTTTCGGATATTGTAATATTCTATGTACCCACTTTAAATATTTATATCCTCGAATATTCTATGTGTAGATAATCGTAGATTCTCCTTTGATAAGTGCTAGTTCCGAAACTACAAGTAGTTTCGCAAGATTATCCGATGTAAAAAAACAAATGATATACGAAAAATAGTATTTCACCAAACGCGCACTCCCGCACCGAATCCTCTTAATCCACTTGAGAAACGCGAAATTAAAATAGATTCAACATGTCTGCGCACTCGCTCGCGCACATCAATGATAAGGTGAGACTTGGCGCAATTTCTACAAGTAGCCGGTAGCTGGAAATTGAGATGTTGTCGGCTCGTGAAGTTTCTTCTTAGTGATGGAGATATCTTTCTTCTTCGAGTATGTAATTGAATAGAATTTTCGCAGCGAAGAAATTAAATGTCAATAGCAGAGTCGAATTGTTTGTATAGCGGAACATCCAGGATCCCGAATCACGTGGAGGTGTGTTTAAAAGTGGATTTATATGGTGAAGTAATGATAAGTTGAAAATGTATTACAACGAAACGTAACTGAATTTAGGACAGAAATATCCGGCTAGAAGGACCAATCAATGTAGATAATCGCAGATTCTCCTTCGATAAGTGCTAGTTCCGGAAATGGAAAATAAACTATAGATATAGTATGTCTGCTTATTCTACACTGTAGATAATAACGAAGGACCACTACCAAAATTTAACGTCATGGATAGATTGACAACAAGGTTAATAAAAGTTGAATTCAAATACACAAAAATATAAATTCATTCATTTCCAACAGACTGGTGCAATCAATGTGGCAATATATCCAACTGTGATCTGATGTATCAGAAGAGTTCTTTACATTAGATATTCACTAACATTCAGAAACAAACAAAACATATAAAGGATAGAAATACGGAAAATATATAAAACAGCTACAGAAATCATAAATATGGTTAAAATTCCTCCCAAGTAACATACTACTCGATGTCTGTAATCCGAATCGGTAGCTTTGGTTATTTTCCGGGTTGATATGTATATAAAACTTAAATTGATCAACTTACAATTTCTGGTAGATCTCACTACACTCTACACTAATTACTTAACGGAATAATTCTTATTTTATTGTGTTTCACTGGTTAAGGCTTGGGTTGAAAGGGAAAAAATATGAAATGGTGATAGCTTGTTGGTAGTAATTTTTCGACTCTATCGTTGCTAGGTTAACCACCTGGGAACCATCTACTTCGAGTAAATTCGGCGACTATTAGTTCTGACCGTTAAGTAGATGTATTAAGAGGATCATCACGTTTTCAAATAATTGTTTGTGAAAAATTACTACTGGTTAGGATTCATAGAATTCTAACACTATGGACCATGAAATTTTTAAAATATTCTATGAATATTCTTCAAAAATTCCCAAGGGATATTCTAGAATATGCTGAGGATATATGTTGAATGTATATAGCAAGATAATCTAGAATATTAATAGAACATTCCAATAGGCATATTCCACAAATATCCAAGTAATATTAGGAATATTATAAGGATATCTGTGGAACATATATAGCAAAATGGATGATACCCTAGTTTTTAATTGAAAAAATTAGATCACGGGAAACGTAGAGTTCAATTCAATTTATTCATACATAAATATAAGATGTACCTCATAACATAACTGAAACTAACATAATTTTCAAATACGAGATTACAAAATTCACTGACCTCCTCCAAACTCAACTACACTTTTTGGGTGAGAAAATTTCCTGTTTTCAATTCAACTTCTTTGTTTGTTATGCTCTTGTCCAACTTTTGGCCGGCATCTGAAACAAAAAAATGGGTACTTTTTTGCTAGTAAGTAATTTCTATTCTACTGTGATTTTTGTGTATGTATGTATAACAATTTATAATGTAATTCCGAAAACTGAAACTTAAATGATTAAATTAAACAAATATGTAATACCAAAAAAGTCTCGTAGGAGACAAGTAAAAAGCGAAATATTCCAAACAAAATAGTAATTAGAAGTAATTTGTTTCTTATACATCCTATATCGAATCAATTTACATGTACATTCCAAAATAAAATAACATGATTATACCTACTACTGATTCAAAGAGCTTTGTTTTTCGAAAGCATGTTTTCCTTTTATATGTATGCATATCCCTCCATTAGATATTTTGTCGGGATTTTTTGCAAGAATCTTTTAATAAATTGTTACAAATAAGTACCTTCCAATCTTGACAGAGTTACAACCTAAAATTGTATTAATTTGGAAGTTAATGTCATAAGTTTTGGAAATTGAACAATTACGGTTCATACGCAAAGTTATAACAAACGAACAAATATATAAGACCGCTCTCATTTGTGTGAACAGTATACATATGCATGAAACTAGACAATTGACCAACAATTACTTTTATTTACCAAATGTCAGAAATAATTTAACTTTGAATTATCAGATTACCAGTTCTGTAGAGCTTTCAAGTAAATCCTAATTATTAATATGAATACAAGTAACTATAGGCAATTTGATTGAGGAACTCATAGCATACATCTCGGTAACACAATTACATGAAACTATCTGAGAATATAAAATTTTGTTGTACCTTTAGCAACGAGATCAATTTATACTCAGTTACAAGCAATCTTTTGCTATTGGGAGTTATGCAATAATTTATATGATAAAATTGAAAATTACAATTGAAAACATTCATCCATTAATATTGTTACAAAAATTTAGGAAATCAACAATTATTTAAATATTTTCATGCACTAAAATATAAAAAGTAACACATAAATACTCCAATATTTCCAGGCAGTTTCATTTTGATTTGGATATAATATTGAATGTTGAACTTACAAAAAATTCATAGGATTCTTTGTTCAGCAAAGCTGACTCAACTTCTTCAGACTTTGCCTCATCATTTATTGGAAGTTTTAGCAGCAACTCGATAATTTTCTTAAAAATGCATTGATAGATCAACAGGCAATGAAAACATAAAATAAAACGAACCTATTTTGATGCGTGAGGTCGTATGTATTAGTTCCACCCGTAGCATAGGACACACCGTAGAAACAAATCTTAACAATTTCTCACTGGCTAAAAATTGACTGATTAATTAACGTTCAAAAAAAAGTAATCCTACTATTACTATTTCACCAGTAACAATAACCTATATAAGATGGTCGAACCGCCATTTTTCACTGGTCGTTACTGTCAACTGTCAACTGCAACCACAGGCTGCAACTACTGACTCATGCGCATGGAACAGAAAAAGCGATTGAACAAAAATAAATAATCATAGAATATTCTTAGAACTATTTGATCCGAATATTCTAAGAAGAATAATCTGAGGATATTCCAACTGGGCTTACAATGAATATTCGATGTAGGTATACCCACATATATTCTCGATATCCCCATAATATCCCTATAATATTTGGATATATATCTTTCAACTGGACATGGATATCTGCTGCTTTTTGGGTATATCTATATAAGTGAGCGCTCTAGAATGAATACATATATTAGAGATTTCAAAGTAGAAAAAATAAGAAATTTTGTGTTAGAAAATGCAGACCAAGCTAAACAAGTACTAAAAGTCAATAGTTGTCATTGCAACTTCAAAATAATACATAATAATATTCGAAGCATAGCTAAAAATCTAGATGAATTTATAATATTTCTAGAGGAATTAGACTCCTCAATAGACTGCATAGTACTTACGGAAACTAGGATTATAGATGACATCGGAGTATATAATGTCGGAGGCTATACAACTCTCTATAATTTTGGCAAACTCAACCAGAATGATGAAGTAGTAGTTTTCATTAAATCGAATGTATACCACTCTCACCAAGAAATTGAAATAAATGGTACAAGTCTACTCCAATTGACGGTGACTATTGGCAAAGAAGTTATTATTATTAATGCATTTTACAGATCACTTTGTAATACTCAAATCGAACCGTTTATTGAATACCTGGACAATATTTTGAAAAATCACCCACACAACTTCACATACAGTGTGTTTATCGGAGATATAAATATCGACTTGAATGAAAATACAGACCATTCACAGATTTACCTGGAAACATTAGGAGAGTATGGATATAACTCAGCAATAAATACTACCACCAGACGACAGTCAGGTACATGCATAGACCACATTTTCATTAAGTCGAAAGAGGGAAACCTTGAATATATCATTACGTTGACTGTGAAGACTTGTATTACCGTCCATTACAAAATACTGGTGCAAATAATATTCAACGATAAGTATGCAAAACAAAATACAGCCAACTCCAAATTCTATTAACAAATTAATGAAAAAAAATTATACAAATCATTAAAAGTACGGATTGGAAATATTTCTTTGAAATAAATGATTTGGAAAACTCGGTTACTGAATTTTTCGGACTAATCCAAACTGCAATAGATGGATCCTCGAAATTCATAGAGGTTAAAAACAAAGATATAAAAGGGAAACCATGGGTTACTGGATCATTACTGGAATCCATTAATTCTATGTATGCTATATTAAAGAAAAATCCACAAAATGAAATTTTAAAAACTGAATACAATACATACAGAAAAATACTTGAGAAATCAATAAAATACACAAAAATAAAATACTACAAAACAAGATAGAACAATAAGGGACAGACTCAAAACGATTATGGCAATTAGTAAATGAATTGACGAAAGCAAGACAATATACCGATATATCATTAATGCAGACTGAGGATAGAAATATAACTTGCGATCCAATTATAATCTCTTAAAAATTCAACTCATTCTTCAGCAATGTAGGTGCAAACCTAGCAAAAAATATTAAGCAGGACAGAAATTATACGGAAACGAAAATTAAATCAGATCACACCTTTTTTTTCTTCCCCACTGACGCCTATGAAATACAAGAAACTATTTTGCAGTTGAAAAATAAAAAATCACCAGGACCTGATGGCTAGAGATCGGAAACAGTTAAACTCATATCAACTTACATAGCCAAATCTCTTAGTTATATTATCAATAAATCCTTGGCAAGTGGTCACTTTCCTTCTGCTTCCATAATATTAACTGTGGTAGCTGTTCACAAAACAGGCGAAAAGACAGAGGTTTCAAATTATCGACCTATTACACTTATATCAAATTTGGGTAAAATTATGGAAAAGATCATAAAAAAAAGACTAAATCCGCTTCTGAAGAAATACAATCTGTTGTCAGGAGCGCAGTATAGATTCACAGAAAAAAAGTC
The DNA here is from genome assembly GCA_963921935.1 of Galeruca laticollis. Lineage (NCBI taxonomy): Eukaryota > Metazoa > Arthropoda > Insecta > Coleoptera > Chrysomelidae > Galeruca > Galeruca laticollis. Next base: position 12,168,871 of record OY998181.1, read on the forward strand.
CACCAGCTATGCGATATTAGAACTCACGAGCAAGATATATATTTCTATAGATAAAAACAAACCTCCGTTGGAATTTTTCCAGACTTGGCAAAGGCATTCGATACCGTGTACCATAATATACTGTTATCAAGCCTTGACGATCTGGGCGTGGAGGGTGAATCACATGACCTTTTCAACTCATACTTAACTGACAGAAAACAGCAAACAAAAATACAAAACATACTCAGCAAAAATGAAACTATATCATGTGGTGTGCCCCAGGGAACGGTGTTGGGACCTTTGCTATTCAATATTTATCTAAATAATTTATTCTCCATACGAACACAAGGCATCATCATAAGTTTTGCAGATGATACGGTCATATTCTATGAAAGTAACACATGGGACGACTTAAAGAATAAAATAGAAACTGACTTTGGTAACATTAAGAAATGGTTCGATAATAGACTACTATCAATGAACCTCGAAAAAACTTTCTACCTGCCGTTCTGTAGCTAATCTGCGAGCCTCCCAACATTGGCAGAATATTAATAGAAGATGACCTTGGAATATTACCATCGAAAAGGGTTAAATACTTGGATATTATGATAGACGGCACCTTAGATGGGACGTACATGTAAACTATTTAGTAAAAAAAATGTTCTATATAGCATCAAACAAGTCTCACATATACTCAACTTTAAACAAAAAAAATTCTTTACCACAGTTTAGTTGAATCGCATCTGGGCTATGATATTATAGGATGGTATGGAGTATCCAAAACTTACCTGAAATCATTAGAAATCATACAAAAGCGATTCTTGAAACAAATAATGTGTAGAAATAACCGATATCCAAGTGAAGCGCTATTTGAGGAGACACAAATTTATGATTTGAGGAAACTTTTTTTCTTGAAACTAGGAAAAACACAATATTTGCATGAGAACGAACTCCTTACACATTCTCACCAATATAAGACGCGACAAAAGGACAAGTATATACCCCCATTCAATAAGAAATCACTCGGTCAGAGATGCTACCGATATCTGGGACCAAAGGTATTCAATCCCACAATCCAACGCTTCACTAAAACAGTCAAAGATTATATCAGAGAGCTACCAACCACCTACGTAAAATCAATAATAGGAAACTAAAACAATTAATGAAGATAATTAAAATGGAAACTATTTATATTACTAGCAATTGGTATGATGTTAGAGTACTACTAATATTTTTTTTCATATATTAAATTAGGTTATTTGAGCACTACTTTCTATGTGTTTTTTAACTTTATGATTAGGAACTATTCTGTACATTTCAATTCATCTCATGTTTTGTGTGCTGTTTTGGATATATGTTTGTTTATTTATTTATATATTCTCGCTCTACATACAGGTATATATGTATATTCTGATATACATACTATACCTCGTAGATTAGGCTCTATTCATTCACACATTACTTGTATATAAATTGTCATTTTTTATCTTTATCTTGTGAATAAATTATTATTTTTATTGTTAATAAACGCCATTCAAGACAAATTCATTTATAGTGATTTTTCCTTCTGCTAGTGTATCTAGCCACATTTTAGTTTTGTGATTGTAGTTTATAGGTATTCTGATATTTATAGTTGGAATATATTTTGATTTTAACTAAAATCAATATTGTAATAAATACGGATATTCAGAAGAATAATTTTATTGTAGAAAGTTTCAGAACACACGGTAAAACATATTTTATTTTGAATCATAATATTAAATGGAAACACGACCCACATTATGTTTAATAAAACAAATACGAAGCCAAAACAGAAGAGAGAAATACTGGGTCAAAGCAAAATGATTGTTTTAAAAACAAGGATTTCAATAACATAAACTAGCACGATTCAAAAAAACAAAAGTTGTTTTTTGCAAGTCGACAAAAACCCCAAAATCAATGTCGGGGGAAAACAAAAAAACAGTGTAGACAGATCAAGAGCGGCAGTGGGTACCGGGGGCCGAACGCGCGAAGGGAAAGGTTTTCCCTTGCTACGGTAACTAGTGTTTTAGTGTTAGCTGTACGAGAGGTTGAAATTCTCACCGTTGTGTTAGGAGGTGATACTGTCTCCTACTTCGATACACAAACGGTAGATTTACCCTCTAAGCTAATTGCCTTTCAACCTAAAACGATTTCGTTTATCGGGTACGATACGTAGCGACCAAACAGATAGAGAAAATCAAGAAATTTCCCGACGTGACGGAGGAAGATTGTCAAACAGTAAGTTTTTGAATTAGATTTCGATTGGGATAAATTTCTTTTATTAGTGATATATATATATTTACTCGTTATTGGTCGAGCTGGAGTCTGAACTTGGGAGCATAAGAAAATTTCTATATACCAGGTGTAGCGATAGCAGATATTATTTATTTGATTTGTTTTATTGTTGATTTTCAAAGAGACTGGACACATCTGTTCACTCTCAGATTGAGTTTTTCGTCCTAACGAACAGTTAATTTACCGTGTGTACTGAAATAATTTCGATTTCCAGAGTTTCGCCAACCTGACACGAGTTGGGTTTCATTTTTGTTAAGTAGGAGATTATCATATGTTGAGTTACGTATTTTCTCTTCCACCTCGAAAGTAGGAAATAGATAGAAAGTTAGGCAAGGTTAATTTTGTAGGCAGTAGAAGAAGAAAAAAACAAAAAGGCCGGAGCGGATGCTTGCCATATATGCGTGGGTGTCAGCGAACTCGTGCTGAAAAGTAAATTGATTGTAGAGAACCTTTGTTATCAGTCTTTCGTTCAGCCGTAATTATATATTATAACTCGATTATATTTTGCCAGGGTAAAAGCATAAATTAACATATGTAATTAAACTACTGGGGAATTTCGCAACTTGGACCGCCAGTGTCGATAAATAATTTAAACTATTTCATTAGCTCATCAGAATTTCTGTATAGAACAAGAATTTCACTTTCGTTTTGAAGGTCAATAGCGACCTGAATCGACATAACGTGAAACGTTTATTGTGGTTAAAAGCAAATTTACACATACGATTTATTTGTTTTCTCGTCACAGGGGAATAGAAATATTGAGAAACGAATTATAATAAGCTACACTCTTCTCCCGCAGTTGTTGTAAAGGTCCGAGCTGATAACAGGGATAGGCTCACTGCCACCCCCGGAAAAACGGGAACTCCGTTCATAATTATCGTTTTATACCGGGATAGGAATAAGCAATAAATAAATTTTTAGACAAATTTTATGTATAGGTAGAAATTATAACGGGGAATTTTGGGAACTGAGTCCTTCGGGATTATTGTTAGGGTTAAGTATGCATAGCTGTATCTAAGGATTTAGAAACGTTATTTTTTATTATATATGTATTTTGTATAACTTGTTGGCTCTATATTATTTCACCCAACTCCCCTACCCCAACATTTCCCCTTTGGAAGTGTATTAACGTGGACGTGCGACAGAAACGAGGAAGACAGCCCTGTCCTGGCAAAGGAGGATACATCCGTTTTAAGACCAGGCGAACCTAGCTAAAAGAAAACGGACTGGATTGCCTTGCACGCTCAGCCGCTCTTTGGAGGCAGAAATTGGCAACAATCTAGGGTCGGGATCAATAGAGAGCGGCCAAAAGATAGGTAGGAAATATTTCTTTTTTTTTCTGACCCATATTTTTAGTACATCTAGAGCAGCGGATTTTTTTTTCAGGAGGATAGATTAATACACTGATTATTAAGTTTTGTTGTCTATAGATTATTACAACTGGTCACAGCGGTTTTTTTTTTGTTTTTGAGAATCAACTCGGTATAAAAGAAGGGTTGAGTTGTACATCTGGTGACAGTGGTTTGCGAACCATTCTCAAATTTAAACAAAACCACCCAGGATTAGGGTGATACTAAAAGTAAGGTCTACTTTATTACAATATACTAATACAAAACCGTGAAACTCTAAAATAGCAAACTGAATTTGCTTCTGTAAAATGGATTTCATAATTATTATAATAATTTTTTCTTCTCAATCGTTTTTAAAATTCTCACATACCAACATATTTCAACCCAATCAATTGAGTCCAAATTTTCAATTGCAAAACTTATTTTACCAATTACGATTATCACAATTTTTACCTAGTGGCGTCACTGATAATTAAGTTATATTTCGAGTTCCATGACTTTATCCAATTTCAATAGAAATCAATACTAGCAGATCATTCCACAGCATTTAATATAATCCATATCAAGTTTGTTTTACAAAGTTTTGTTGCAAGTTTTGGTCAAAATTCTTATTGGACACCCGTTATATTCATGATGTAAGAGCGTACGTACTTTTATTTCTAATGAAAAATACTCAAGTGATAATTTATTATAATTAACACAGTTTTTTCACTTTAAGTTTTGTATGTGAATCATTATTCGTAGATAACTAATTATTATTAGTGATAAATAACAATTTCAAGTACACGGGGCAATTACGTTGTTGATGATAATTCATGGTTTATACACAACAGATGAAAAACTGTCAACATAATGCTGTTAAAATTTTTGTTTTCAATATTCTAAATCGCAGCATGAATGATTACTGATGATGACAAAGCTTTTACATTATTTATAATATCTTAATATTTGGTCCGTTCGTCATATTTTGGTTCAAATTAACTGCCCTTAGCCTATGTTTCAGTAGTTACTAATCACCCTGTATAGAGGAAGATAATCTCAAGAACAGACACTTATTGATTGGAAAGAGGCAATGATGATACCTATATATGAGGAAATCAAATATAATAGTAGAAACCCATTGATAGAGAAAATACAAATCGGTCTTAGGAAGACTAGATTAATATACGACCATACATCAAGAACAGTCAGGGTTCAGCATTAATTGGTAACAAAAACGCGTTTCATGAAAGTACTACGAGCGAAACTTCAGACAATCTAGAAAAACAAGGAATCTAGGGAGAAAATAATCAAAGTAATCAAGAATGTACAAAAACAATATGCAATTCTAACTATAAATATCATGAAACTATACAAAAAAAGGGTTTTGTCAGGAAGATGGCCTAGTCCGTTGAAGCCTTCGTAGATTACTTAATAATAATGACCAAGAATGAATGAGATCAATAAAATAATTCAGAGGTCCGAATGAAACATCCGAAGAATAAGAAATAAGAATGTAGAAGAAAAAACGGAAGTGATGGAAATTTCTAACGGAAGGAAAAAAGAATTAATATACAAATTGATGAAAATTATAAATTCTTGATCGGATGAATAGAAAACCAAAAAATAGGAATTATTGATAAAATACAAGAAATAATTAACGAACAAATCTCCAAGAAAGCTGAAATATGTTTAAGGCAATATCTAGGCCATCTGTGTATGTGTGGTGAGTGCGTAATGAGTAAAGTATTTGAGTGTTTCTTTTTGAGTCAGGAAAATATTAGTCTCATCAGTACTTGATGTTCTGCCTGATATCTCGTACGCAAAAGCCTTTCCAATACCGATTAAAAGCCTCTTCTATCTCTGGCTCCTAATTCCAGCGCGGCACCGCCATTAAGCATTATTTCGCAAGGGGGAAGGCCTAGCAATACAACTCTTCCTTAAATTACTTCCCCTCTTTCAATTTTTTTCCTTCTGCCTTTCTCTCTCTACAGCACGGAGACCACTACTAGAAGTACGGGCATATGAATAATACGTGATCCGCACTTTCGTTGATACCTGCACAGGTTGGGCAATCCGGAAAATCTTCATGTCCGAACTTGTAAAAGTATTCCCTAAAGCACACATGTTCATTTGGGTCAGATACTAATTAACCTCCCCACGGGGGCGGTTACGCCAGATATCTACCCGCGCGATAAGATGGTGAGTCCAATTTCCCTTGGTCCCATATCATTTGCCAACAACCTATGCTATTTCTGCGCTCATTTCTCCTTCGCTATGCTGGCCTCAGTTTCGCTGATTCTCTCCGACAGTAAAGGGGTCTTTTTTATTCACTCCACTGATGACACATGCTGCATCCTCATACACTATACGGTATGCGATGGTAACTCTTAAGGCACTCAGCTGGTAGATCGATGCTACTTCCCGTCGTGATTCCTGCCCCTGAATTACGTTGGCCAATATGACAATGCCATATGTGATCACAGACGTGACCACCGACGACAACAAAGCTCTTCTCTGTTTTGGACCACCTACGTAAGCATAAGCCGAGATGAGATGTTCCTTACTGCTGAAGCCTTTAATCCTACGAACTTTGCTTGATGTTTGAAGTTCACTCTGGCATCGACCATCACTCCCAAGTATCGAATGAACGGTTGGGATGTGATCCCTTACTCCCCAACTTGTAGCTCAATTGGTTTCACGTATTTTCTGCTGGTAATCAGCACCGCCTCTGTTAGTTTCAGGCCAACTGAGTCCATACACCTATATACTTTCTCGAGTACCATATTAAAAGTAAAATTGATCTTCTCCAGGTGCTTTTCCACAATTACAACGGCTACGTCATCCACGAATGCTACAAGGCTCGTCTCCATCGGCCAAATCAGTTCCAGTAGCCCTTCGTATGTGATGTTTCACATGAGATGACCTAGCACTGAGCCTTGACGTACCCCTCCAGTAACTTTGTAGTCCTTGGGGCCGATTCGTGTATTATACACGAGTATTATATTGGTTAAGTACCTAGCCACTATCCTCTGCAGGAAATCTGGCAGTCCTATCTTGCGAAGAGCCCCTTAATGCGGTCCCATCCATTGCGATGTAATATCGTATTCTCTTACCCTCAGTCTAATGGCTTCCATATGTTTAAAAACTTATAACAATCTAGAATAGCAATGTGGAATAAATCAACAGCTTGATTATTTTTAATGTATTTTTCATGCATGAGTTATTTGAAGTTCGGGGAAACAGTTTAAACTCAATTAGCATCATTTATTCAACATCTTAGGTGTGACTGACCTATTCGTCAGCTTTGAATTTGCCAAATTGGTTTTGTTTTAATAATTATAAAGTGGTACGAAATTTACCAGTACATTTATTAAACTATGAAAATTATTTACCATTGAATTATTCGATGTTGGCAATATCAGAGTAATTCAAAATTATATAGTATTCTATTTCATGTATTGGTTACGACAGGTCGTAACCTAAATATTAAAATGTTCTATATCCATTTTTGGCCAAAATAGAGTTATATACATACAAAAATTTGTAAAAATTAGCTTGTTCTATATCAGGGAAAATCATCAATGTAATACCAAGAATAAGAAAGTTTTTTTATCAAGTTTTGTACTATATCCCTATGAGAGAAAAGTTGTTCTAAAATTATATTGTTCCATATCCACTAAGTAATAGGGCGCATGCTACATCCACCAGAAGGTTTCGGTAAAGTGGATATAATGTTGTTCTATATCCACCCTCTATGAGTCGTCTTGGCACCACCCACTGGCCTATTTCACCTTTTCGTCGGATCCGCTGCTATTTTCGCTGTTAAATTACTTTCTTTGCGTTCAATGAGATCGAGTTATTGATAAAAGTATTTGTGTTAATATCTTCTATGAACAAGTAGCACAATTTCTCCTGGAGTACGAATCTGGCGCAACAGAAAAGTAAGTGAAGATGTTTAAACATTCCTTCTAACCTAAAATTTTATTTCGAGGTTAAATCGCCTCCATTATTTGAGTTAATAGGCCGGTCCTTGGCATATTTCCTTTTGGTTCCATGATTACATTTTTCAATTGTTATTTTTATACTAAAAAAGCAACAGAAGTTGATACTAACTTGATTTGTTCACCTCCTTCTGAAAAACCAATCAAGTGTACTACTGAAGTTTGGGAGTGAGTTTTTAAATGAACAATTTCTCAGGCTGATTTTGAAAAATTCTGTTATATTTTTTATTATGTAAAATAGGGTCGTAAATGTTTTGATAAACTCAGTATTTTCCAGCATATTTTGATGTGAAGAATATTCACCAACATGATTATTTTCATTTTAAATGCTGCGTCGTCAACTTAAATTTGAAATATACAGGGTGTTCAATTAGTAACTTGTCCAAAATAAATATATCAAATTAAATTTAAAATTTGATATATACCTTTTGTCAGGTTTCCAACCTTATACAAATTGTATTTAAGGTTCAACCTATTCACATTACTTTGCACAGGTACTTTCCTTCGCCAACACAAATTTTAATGGTATTTTTTTAAGCACACTGTCTCAAATAATTGGTGACTTGGACGATACTCAATCAAATTATACTATACCACAGCAACAAATTATTTTTGAAATAACTAATATTACCGAAAACCAAGAGGTATCTAGAATAATAGAAACTGGTTCTATTATAAGTAAAGACGAGGTAGTCAGAAATGATAAAGAAGAGAAGTTGTTAGTAATTGGAAGTGACGATAATCTAATAGAAATTAAAAACAAGGAACAAGAAATATACCAGACAAAGAACTGAAGTTGGTAACAATAACCACGAAAGGAGTGAGCAAACAAATGAAGAAAATATACAAATTAGTGTAGAAAATAAATAAAATGTCGATCTAAGTAGTCAAAGGTTAAACGTCAAACAAAAAATAACATTACAGTTTTAAATGCAATCAAAAAGAAAGTAGAAGATAATAACCTAACAGTTACAAAATCTGATAAGGGGAATACAACTGTCTTATTGACAACTTTATAGAACCTAGCGATGTAAAACTTCTTAGAGCAAATCCAACAAAAAAGTTCTCTAATAATGTAAGAGATATTAGTAATAATTCAAATTATCTTTTAAGTGATTACGAAGAGGAGTCCATCAATGATAAAATCCTCATTCTCCACGATTGTTTGGAACCGTTAAAGTACATAAAACAACGAAACCAATTAGACCTGTAGTTTCTTATGTTAATACTCCTAATAATAAATTAACAAAAAAACTTAACAATATACTTAATAGTTACCGATGAACATCTAAATACTCCATTAAAAATTCAATAGAAATAGTCAAAAAATTAAAAGCATTCAACCTGCAAGATAACTCATTTAATTTCTTGTTACCAATATGTTCACTAAAATTCCTTCTATAGGATGTCTAACACTTCTCTGGTTTTTTCTGCAAAATTTATTTATATATTCATATATACATTGTATCCTTTTAATATAAATAAAGAAACTTTTTGATTATGGATCTGACATCAGTACCCCGTAACGTCAGATAAAAATAAATACTATTTGACGTTCACGAAACTTGGCTGGGCATCGAGGACGGACTTCCATTTTTTTGTAGTAATAATATAATAATAATATTGTATGCTTTCAAAGTGCACCAATAAAAAAAATAGCGTAAAGTATTCGTAGATAACTGGTCTTTCAAACACTTGCTCTATTTCAAGCACTCCGGCTGCGCCGTCGTGCTCGAAAAATCGCGCGTGTTTGAAAGACCTCTCTATCCACTTATACTTCAATATACTATGATGTATATATTAATCAGAATTATTTCACTTCTGACAATAAGATATACAGTATTGGGAACATTACGAGGGAACATTCGTTTTACCGTCAATGTGTTAGAAAGAGACAAAATACATACACAAACTCAGTGTATTACTCTTCTTCGCTAACAGGATAACATAACACACGAAATAAGTCGTATTTTAATTCGTATTAATAATAATATGTATTTCCAAATATTTCAATTCTTATTTTCCACTAACAGGATCTCATAAAGTGGAAAATACATTCCCAAACCCACAAGCCTAACTAACAGTGTCGCCAATTTTCATTGTATATTTATATTATTTGTAAAATGCATTGTTCTAACATGAGAACAAGTTATAAGAAGCTTTTAATTATAGTAATTCAAGAGGTTGTAACATATCAAGATATGGTTAATTCCATCTATTCGTTGAACATTTTATTGTTATGCTGGAAATTGTTCTAGTCTTCAATTTGAAAGCGGTTATAACCTTTACTTTTTTCAGATTTGGCAACGTGAAATTGGTCTCTTACCATCTGCTATGGTTCGAATATGTTAGTAAAAAAATGTTAGTATCTTTATCGTTTGTATGCGAATGAAAACGAATTCTCTATGTAAACACACACAGTACAAATTAAAAAAAGTTTTTTGAAAATAAAAATAATATCAAATTCTAATCAAAATGCCTACAATTTTTAAATAAAAGTAATATTCTGATATGTAATAAATTAAAAAATGAAACTCCTTAATTCTTCAATTAGCTTAAATCAAATAATAATAATCTTTATTTACCTCAGTTACAGTTACAATAATTAAATATACATTCAAAAGATACAAGCACATTAAAATAAGTTGAGTAAATAAGTAGTCATTCATTTTCATTGCAAAAGAGCGTACATTCACGAAAGCAAGGCTTGTGTGATAGTTCATTTATCATAAGAAGTAGTTGTATAGAATTTAAAAAGACATCATTTACAAAGACAAACATCCTAAACATATATGGGAATATTTCAAAGAATGTAAATATGAGCTCTAACATATAGAACACAGAACACCAAACGACAACAAAAGCGTAAGTAAAATCATTCAGAATATCGATAAGACAAAAAATTTTCAGGTTTTACAAATCACGATAAAATTGACAGACTATAATCAGTTTCATTTCGAGGAGAAATAAAGTTTTGCATTATATCGGCCGGAAAAGATAGGATCCAGTTCTTTTGAATAGACTTGAAGAGTTAATTTTTTTCAAATCAGACGGTAATTGATTATGTAACTTTGGAGCCAGGTATGTAAAACTTTTTTTACCTATAGCCTTTTTCATTAATGGTATTTCGGCAGCACTTTCCTTATATCTGGTTGGATAACTATGTTGAATTGCCTTTAGAGTCTTTATATTGCTTTAGTAAAATGACTTTAACATATAGTTGGCAGATGTTAAGTACTCCAGTTTCTTCGTAGAGCTGAGTTGTAGGGTAGGTTCTGGGTTTGTGAAATAACACTTTTAATATACTTTTTTGGACTTTTTGTAGGTACTCAATGAGAGTCTCCTCAGCCGATCCCCAAGCAAGAAGACCATATGTTAGGTGGCTTTCGACCAGTGCATAATAAAGTATTTTAAGGTAAGTTAATTTTAGAATATTAGATAGATATTTAAGTTTATATAGTACAAATCTAAGTTTTTTTATTAAATAATTTACTTGGTGATCCCATCGTAAATGGGAATCAAGGAAAATTCCGAGATATTTAATTTTATTTGATGTTTTGATATGAAACATTTCTCTTGTGGACACAGTAATAGATATTTGCTCAAATGGTGGCAAGCCGGTGCTGTATGAAGTAAACGGCAAAAAAAAGATTTTTTTATAGTTTATTGTAAGTAGTCTGTTCTCAAAAAAATCAACTACTTTAACAAAATCGATATCGATATCATTCTTGAGAGCCAACCAATTGTCATTTTTATAGAATACAGCGGTGTCATCTGCAAAGCTCACAATTTCTCCCTTTGTGTCCTGAAAAAATATATCATTAAGGTATAGGTTACAGAGGATTGGTCCCAGGACTGTTCCTTGGGGTACTCCATATTTTACAATTTTGAATTCACTGTGGGCTCCACCAACATTCACACACTGCACTCTTTCGTGCAAATAACTCACAAGTAGCTTGTAAGCCATACCCCTAAATCCTGCATTCTCTAAAACCAATGAAAGCTTGTTATGATCGACACTGTCAAATGCCTTAGCCAAGTCAAGAAAGATGACAATGGATGGTTGTTTTTTATCTAAAGCACCACTTATCATCTCCAGCAACCTAGCCACTGCATCCGACGTCGACACGTTTTCACGAAACCCGTATTGTTTGTCTGATAATATGTTATATTTTTTTATAAACGATACGATTCGTTTTTGTATTATTTTTTCAAAGACCTTTCCTACATTTGAAATTAATGATATTGGTCTATAATTTGAAGTTTCCTTAGGATTTCCATCTTTAAACTGGGGTAAAATTTCTGCAATTTTCAATATTTTTGGAAACTTACCATCATTTATTGATTTATTTATTAGGAATGTTAACACAGGTGCAATTTCTGTACTTACTGCCTTAAGAGTTTCTGATCGTATACCATCTAGCCCCGGTGACTTATTATTTTTCAAACTCATCACGGTTTTTATTACCTCTTTTACATCAGTGTCTGAAAGAAAGATTGTTTTAGATATCTTTTGTTGCTTAATATTTTTCATCACATTTTCATTGCTTATCTTGTTAGCCATCTTTTTCCCAACGTTTGTAAAGTGTTCTCAGAATGCATTTGCAATTTGTTTTGGGTTATGTACTACAGTATTTGTATGTGTTATAATTTCATTTATTGGCTCTTTCTGTCGTTGGGTGCCTGAGATTTCCTTAACACATTCCCACAATTTCCATCCAACATTCCTATTGTCATCTATTTTTTCATTGAAGTAATATGATTTAGCTTGCTTCATTAATGTATTTAAATAATTTCTATATCTCCTAAAAGCCAATATATTATGTGGTGTGTAATTATGCGTCATTATTTTATATAACCTATTTTTTTCATTAACAGAAGTTACAAGAGCTGGCGTAATCCAGTTTTTACGTTTGATGTCAGTTTTTTTTTTATTTTTTTTGTTATTGTTGATTTGTCTCTGTAAAATTTAAACCTATTTATAAATGCCTCTGTACAAATATCTATGTCATAATTGTTATAAATGTCCTGCCAACTTTCTTGATTAATTTGATTTTGAAACATTTTCATATCGAATATAACCTTTGTCCTTTCTGATGGAATATTTAGTTTTGTTTCAGGTAGTACAAGATGATTTGTGATCGAAAAATGGTCAGTGATACTAGTTTGTAATATTATCGGAATATTTTTATAATTATTTATATTAGTCTTGAAGAATATATGGTCAAGACATGATTTTTGTTGGTCTTTTACCCTAGTGAATTTATTTATTAAGCTTTCGAAACCCCCTTCAGTCATTTGGTTCAAATAGTCGTGTACAAAGTTTGATGCATTATCTAATATATTTATATCGCCTGTTATTATATGGATATCAGATTTTTTACATTGTTTTAAGTAAGTCCCTAGGTCTGTTATAAAAGTATCTATACGCGAAGGACACGGTCTGTAAATTCCATTTATTATTAAATTTTTGATATATACCTTGCATGAGAGTTCCAAGATTATAATTTCGTTAAAATTGATTAATTCACATGAACCGTGGAACTCTTTTTTCGCTAAGATAATGACACCATCGCATTCATTGAAACTTCCATTATTGTAAAAGAAGTCGTAGCCGTTCAACTGACATAAGGAAGTGTCTAGTATTTTTCTTGTTTCTGTAATTACGATAAAATCGAATTGTATACCTACCTGTTCCAAAGTTAATTTTAATTCGTCAATGTTTTTGTTTGCACTTCTTATATTCATTTGAAAAATAGATATGTTCTGGTTTCTGTTGAAGTCATTAATTAATATATTATAGTCTGGCAGATCTTGTATTTCTTTAGTATCGACTTGTTCGATTTTGAAGTCTAGGAGATAACTATTCATTCTAAATGATTTAGTTAAGAAATCAATAAGTTAAAATATAAGTAGAGTTTTAAATATTAAACATCATATACATCTCAAAAGAAATGATAAAATAAAAGGAAAAGAGTTTCAATTATTATTTGGCACTTGTAGTGTTGGTGACTGTCTTGTTACAAAATTGTCAAGAGTGGGTTTCTTCGCAATAATTTCCGCAGGATTTCCTAGCTAGTTGTGTTTTCTTTTTGGTTGGTTCTTACTATTGCTTTCACTTATTTGGTTCTGGGTATTTGGTTTCGGTTTCTTATTATTTGTGCTGCTATAGTTGCTGCTATTGATATTATTACCGTGATTTGGTGTATTTCCAGTCACAGGATTATTTTTGATAATTTGGTCGTACGTGTATGTTGTTCCTTCAACAAAGGGTTTCTGTCCATAGATATGTGCTTTTTTATTATTTTGCTTTTCTCTTTTTAGCTGATCCACCAATGTACTCCTAACTATTCTTTCTTCTTGAGACAGTTCTCCGGTTATGCGTATATCTGTCCCCTTTAGTTTTCTACAGGATCTTAAAACTTTTTGCTTCGTAAGGTAAGAGACAAATTTCACTAATATTGGTTTATTATCTACACTTTTACCAAAAGTAATTACTGTATTGAAATCTTGTTCGATTAAGTTAAGTTCTAGTTTTTGGTTTAGTAGGTTAAGAGTAAAATTTGTTAAGTTTCCTCCTGGGAATTTCGAGTTGAATATCACAATATTGTTTATTCGTTGTTGTCTCTCTAATTGTTTGTTCTTGGATTTAAGATTACTTATTTCACTTTCTAGTTCATCAATTTTTTTTCAGTCCTCTAGTAACAATTTTTTTATTTCCGCAATTTCTTTAGTCAGTTGATTTGTAATGTTTTCAGCTAGTTTGCTATTTTGTTCTTCAATAAATGTTTTCAATGTTTCTAAGATATCGTCTTTACCACTCATTTTTTAACTTTGATTAGAGAAAGTATATACAATTTAATTCATTTTGCGCCTCTACTATAGAGTTAAGAGTTGCATTTTTGTTTATTGACATTCGTCTTATACAATTTCGATGTTATAAAATATGTATACTTTTATGCTGTTTAGTAGATACAATCATATAGTACTCTCTGTGTAAAATTCAAAATTTTTGATACACTTTTTACCACTGCTTCATTTCACTACTGTATACCAAAAAATAAACACATGCTTCGTTGACGAGCAATAGAATACCACACAATGTTCGAATAAACCCCCGTTTTGAGCTAAACAGTAACCGAGACGGTTATAAAATTCTTGACGAACACGTATGAGCATTTCAAGTGTTATTTGCATACAAATTTCTGAAATTTGTTCCCTTAGTTCATTTAGAGAAGTGGCTCTGCTTTCTTGGAATCCATAAATTCTCGATTTTAAATAACCTCAGAAAAATAAATCGTTGGCAGCCAGATCTGGATTTCTCGCAGGCTATCCAATATTACCATTCGTGGAGATTATCCGATTAGGAAATTGTGTATTTAAAAAATTTATTGCTAGTCGATAATTATGTGATGCACAACCGTCATGTTGGTACCAGATATCATTCAAGCTGACACCTAATTGTATGAGGGCAGGAGTAATTTGATTTTCCAGTATGTCCAAATATTTTTATCTGGTTAAGCTGCCGTCAATAAAAAATGGTCCAATTAAATGTTCACCTAATATTCCAGCCCAAACATTAAACTTTTGGGGATATTGAGTTCTACTATTGTAATGTTTGTGTAGATTTGTCCTTGACCAATATCGAATAACGGATGAATTATGTGCACCGTGTATGGGAAAAGTCGATTCATCTGTTTCGAAAAGTTTGCGTCCAATTGTATTTTTTCCATAACTATTTCACAAAATTCCATTCTACGTAATTGATTTTTCAGTTTGAAACTACGATAACCATTTTTTTTTAATACAGTCCGAATAGTTTTCGGATCAACATCAAAATCCTTTGCTAAATGAGTGGACGATTGTAGGGGATTATTTTCCACACTGGCACAAATTGAAATATATCTTTCCCCTTTTGCGGGTTGGGTTTGACGATTTTGTGTACGCGGTCCATGTTTAGTAGGATTGACATATCCATGCTATTCAAAAAATTTTATAACCGTTCTCACTTGTTTTTTGCTGATTGGTTGGGCATTTTCGAATGCCACAATAAACAATTTTTCTGCTATTACTCGATATGAATGACCCGGGTAGTACCATTTTACAATTTGCACTTCATGGTGTACTTACATACTCATTTTATAAGATTTGCAAGAGATCGTTACTCATTCGCAAACAAACGTTTAGTGAAGTACCCAGTTTGTACAGTTAAACGTCTTCAAGAGGCGCACGCGCGATTCGTATTCGTCTGGTATGATAATCTACGCTGGCTTTTGATTCTTTGTCTCACGATTGGCTTTCTCTAACACACTGGTAACGCCATGTGACCGTTATAATTTCCCGTTGGCCGTGAGCGGATTATCGTTTACGTTGAAATTAAATGTGACTGATTTCTCTAACAAATAAAAAGGAAAATTTTGAGGGCACTTGCAATTCTAACGCGAGGATTGAAAATGACGAGAAGGGATAGATAAAAATAGAATAATTAGAGCTGTAAACGAAATCGTTTTATCAGGAGCGTACGAAACAGGCGGTTTATATTGAGATATTTTTGTAACTAGAAGACAGCTATAAACAAATAATAGCATACGACTTATTTCTTATGTTATGATACTCTGTTAAAGAAAACGGTGATACAGTGAATACATTTGTTTTCTTACAACATATTGTCGCTTTTGGACTCTGTATTTATTTGAGTGAATGAAACGACTGAAACGACGAGTACTCAGTGTGTATTTATTATTAAAAATCCAGCTAAGTGCTTTCGGCCATTAGGCCAGTCTCAGAGCTGTCGTCATAAAAAAATCCTATAACAGGTGTCAAAAAACATCGAGCGATTAAAAATGACGCAATGATGTTGAGTCATTGTTACAATGAAATGATTAAAAAACATTAAGATACCCCTTTAAGAGGGTGTACAAGTACATTTTACATCATGAAAAGTTCCATTCAGAAGTGTAAACTTCTGGATGGATAGGATTTTTTTATGACGACAGCTCTGAGAATGGCCTAATGGCCGAAAGCGCTTGGCTGGACTTTTAATAATAAATACACACTGAGTACTCGTCGCTTCATTCACTCAATTTATATCTAGTGTTTACACCATACCCAGACAGTTCTGTATTTGTTGCCATAGAATATTCCTTATGATGTTAATGACAATTATTATGCATATATTCATCAATTGTACCCTCAATATCGACGAAAGTAATTTTTTTAGCTTTTCGCCGTTGATTGATATAAGTCATCAATCAACGCTATCCTCCAGTGACTTTTAGTGGCACTTATTTCAAATAGGTAGGTTTCAATTTATTGTTCAAATCATATTAGCATATACTAACGGAACTAATATAGTGAATTAGATTATTACTACTGAATTTATTCTTTGTAAATTAATCATGAAGGGATAAACGAAAGTAATGTTGATTTTTTTTATTGTTCATTGCATTAAGCTATCAGTTTAGTACAATCTTATCATTTCTCAATTGATAAACTAAACTGTCCACATTACACATCTGTATGTGCACACTTCTCGAAGGCGGTGCCTACCAGACATACCTTTACACGTGGTGAGACTGTACTCCCATCATGCCTTTACTCATACAGTTGTTGCACGTTTTCGACTTTATGATATCCTATTAGCGAAACAGAATAATACACTGAATTTATATGTATTTGTCTCTTTCTAACACATTGACGGTAAAACGTATGTTCCCTCGTAATGTTGCCAACACTGTTTATTCAAAATAAAGGTTTGCCAATGGGAAGCCCTATATCACCAATATTGGCAAACATTTTTATGGACAGTTTAGAAAGAAAAATCTTTGGAAGTAATATTTGAAAAAATGTTTTATTTTGGTATAGATATGTAGATGACATACTAGCTTGTTTTATAGGTAGTGAACAACTAGATATATTTTTCAATAATTTTAATAATTTACACCTAAAAATTAAATTTACATTAGAAGTTGATTAAAACATTCAAAGAGTTAATAATGTACTTGATTATTCAATTTACAGAGAACCAACACACACTGATGTGACTATTCCATATAGTTCCAATCATCCTATGTCACATTAATTAGCAGCATATAATTCAATGATACATAGAGCATTTTCTGTTCCCATGAACAAAGGTAATTTTGATAGAGAAAGTAATACAATTAAACAAATAGCAACATCCAACGGTTATCCATTACATTCGATAAATAAACTAATTAATATGAAAGAGGGAAAGAGTGGCTTAACAACTAATATTTCCCAAGCAAACTAAAGAAATGAAAAGTTATAATCCCATCACATATGAAGGAAATATTTTTAATAATATTTCAAAGATAATATCTTTAGCAACAAATAAAACAATTTCTTTCATAACAGAAATTAGGATATCCCCATAGGGCTAGTAATATCTTAGCTCTAATATTTGTATTATTATATCTTCTTCTTTTCTCTATTAACATATAATAAATCAATCACAAGGTAGGTTACTTCTTGGTCTAGACAAAAATAATTATTAAACATCAAATTAAACGTAACTTCTGTCATTCTGACGATAATATTCAATATTGAAACAATTGTCAAATTTTCTAGAATGTTTAAGATTTCTTCCAATATATTGTGGAATTATAAAGAAACATTTAAAACAGTAATATGAGTAGATTCCCCGAAGTAAGGGTCGAGACAGTTAATTTAGTAAATCCTGTTGAAATATATTCCGACGGTTCCAAAACCGCTCAAGGGGTAGGTAGTGCTATATTTGTAAAATAATAGGCTTTTATTGGAAACACCCCTCTTGGACCAGTATATCCTTGGCCGAACTATATATATATATATATATATATATATATATATAAATTCATTAAGTTCGACCGTTACTTATTCATAGAATATTTCATAAATTTCGGGTATAGCGGTCTGTAGGCAATTAAAACTGCAATTTTTCTAATATTCTCAATATTTCGCCATTGTTTAACAGCTTCTTCAGGAGAAATTCTACAATAATTAGTAATGGACATTTTAAAACCCATTAAAATTAACAATAAGTAAAAACTTACAGAGAGCAACAGTTGTTTTACCGATACGGGCACTAGCATCACATTAAAAATAGATTAATATAAAATGTTTCTATTCTGCTGTTTTCTATATATTATAGTAAAAAGTGATAAGAATTTAAAAGTTGTTAATATTCAGAGTGACATGTTAAAAATAATCAAAAAGATTACAATAAATATTGCTCAAATTGTTAGTATCAAGTTTGTAGTTTAGGTTGTTTTCATGTTTCTTGATATAATACATTTCAAGGAATAACCTAGATCTGTAGTTGTTGTTTTTTTCCAATAAAGTTATATTATCATAATCAAAATTATGACCTGTCTTTAAGTGGTGTTCTACTGTGGCACAAGTATTTTTGTGTAGTCTGCAGTCAATTTTATGTTGAGTGATTCTTTGTTTTAACCATTGGGACGTTTGGCCTATGTAACACCCTTGACAATCTCTGCATGGCAGTTTATAAATTACATTGGTATTGTACAATAGTGGTGTTTTCTTCTTAAGCTTTGTAAATAAGTTAGAATTTTTTTGTTGGTTATAATTTGAAATTTTCATGTTATCAAATTGTTTGAAAATCGCTATTATTTTGTTAGACAACTGCGGTATAAGTGACAACTTTTTATATAAAATTTGTTGTGGTTCCGGAGGATCAATCGGTCCATCATACATTTCGGTGTTGTATAGCAGCTTTTTTAGCACGTTCCTTGGATAACCATTATTAGCAAAGATCACAAATAGTTTGTGGAGGTTCGATGCTAACCTTCCAAATTTTATCTTTAGAAATTCAAATAACTTGTGAAAACATTCCAAGGAGTAATAACTATATTACTAATATAAAATCAAAACTAAATAATATTGTTACTATTGATGTATTAACACAATTTGAAAAAACATTGAAATATACATATGACAAAGTGTTCCATGAAGTTAGACAAACAAAAATAAACAAGATTGAAAAATTGGAGAAGATAGCTGATGACTGTTCATTTTTTGACAATGGTAAATGGTTCAAAAATATTTCGTCAGTTGACATTCCGAAAAACATAGCGGACTTTATTTCCTTAGGACCCAAATTTAGTGTTACAGATACAAAAAACATCAGAATGGATATCTTTATGGCTGAGGTTGAGAATATAATTGATGACACCCCAACTAATGACAAAGACGTATTAAGGGCTAAAGCTACAAATGTGGTTACCAATTTTTTAAACAACAATAACTCAAAAAAACCATCAAAATACAATAGAATGTATAAGACTACTCAAGCATTTTCAAAAGATCATCCAGATCTTTATATATTACAAGCAGATAAAGGGGGATGTACAGTAGCAATGGACAAACAAGATTACATTGGAAAAACTGAAATAATGTTAGAAGATAGGAACACATATGTTAAAATGAATAAAGATCCAACGTCGTCGATCCAGAACAAATTCAATGATCTTATAAAATATTTGGAAGCAAAAAATGAAATTAACACCAATACTGCTAAAAAACTATACATTCGTAACGCTTCCTTTCCAAAACTGTACTGTTTACCAAAAATACACAAACCTGACATACCTTTAAGACCAATTGTTAGCTCCGTTAATGCAGTAACATATGAAATCGCAAAAACTGTTAGTTCTTAAGAAATGCGTTCGAAGACCACAATACCTATAATATTAAGGATACGTTTACATTTGTAACAGATATCAGAAATAGGCTCCTTCCGGAAAATTATATATGAATCTCTTTAGATGCGGTATCTCTATTTACAAACATTCCTTTGGAACTGGTAGTAGATATTGTAGAAAATAAATGGAACATTGTTGGAGAGTTTACTACATTGTCGAGGGATAATTTTTTGGCGGTTGTGAGATTTGTCTTTGACAATAGTTATTTTAGTTTTAACAACGAATTTTATCGTCAAATATTTGGGACACCAATGGGTTCTCCTATAAGCCCAATATCAGCAACAATTGTGTTGGATTTCTTATTAGATCAGGTTATTCCAACATTACCTTTCGAAATTGCATTTTTATATAAATATGTAGATGACATAATTTGTGCCATACCTAAGGAGCATACCGAAACTATATTAAATGGAATTAATTCTTTTAATGAGCATATTCAGTTCACCATTGAAATAGAAGACGATCGCTCGTTACTTTTTTTGGATACCAGAGTAGTCAGAGACACTGATAACACAATAATATTAGATTGGTTCCAAAAACCTACAGACTCAGGCAGGTTTATAAATTATTTTTCAAGTCACCCCAAATTACAAATTTACAACACCGCAATAGCAATGAAAAATAGGGTAGTACATATCAGTGATAAAAAATGGTTAGCATCGAACCTCCACAAACTATTTGTGATCTTTGCTAATAATGGTTATCCAAGGAACGTGCTAAAAAAGCTGCTATACAACACCGAAATGTATGATGGAGCGATTGATCCTCCGGAACCACATTAAATTTTATATAAAAAGTTGTCATTTATACCGCGTTTGTCTAACAAAATAATAGCGATTCTCAAACAATTTAATAACATGAAAATTTCAAAATATAACCAACAAAAAAATTCTAACTCATTTACAAAGCTTAAGGACAAAACACCACTATTGTACAATACCAATGTAATTTATAAACTGCCATGCAGAGATTGTCAAGGGTGTTACATAGGCCAAACGTCCCAATGGTTAAAACAAAGAATCACTCAACATAAAAGTGACTGCACACTACACAAAAATACTTGTGCCACAGTAGAACACCACTTAAAGACAGGTCATAATTTTGATTATGATAATATAACTTTATTGGAAAAAAACAACAACTACAGATCTAGGTTATTCCTTGAAATGTATTATATCAAGAAACATGAAAACAACCTAAACTACAAACTTGTTACTATTAATTTGAGCGATATTTATTGTAATCTTTTTAATTATTTTCAACATGTCACTCTGTATATTAATAACTTTTAAATTCTTATCACTTTTCACTATAATATATAAAAAACAGCAGAATACAAACATTTTATATTAATCTATTTTTAATGTGTGTAATGTGATGCTAGTGCCCGTATCGGCAAAACAACTGTTGCTCTCTGTAAGTTTTCATTTATTGTTAATTTTAATGGGTTTTAAAATGTTCATAACTAATTATTGTAGAATTTCTCCTGAAGAAGCTGTTAAACAATGGCGAAATATTGAGAATATTAGAAAAATTGCAGTTTTAATTGCCTACACACCGCTATACCCGAAATTTATGAAATATTCTATAAATATATATATATATATATATGTATATATATATATATATATACATATATATATATATATATATATATATATATATATAGAAAATAATAATATATCGAATAGAGAGTCTTAAAAGCATTAACTAGTAAGAAAACAACCGACGCATTAACCAGCTACATGCAAAGCTCTTTATACAACCTTCAACAACAGTAAATCAGCATAATTTTTATCTGGATTCCTAGTCACATTGGGATAACATGTAATGAAAGTGCTGACATGGCCGAAGAAAGGGCATAAAAACTTGTCTCCATACAAAACTTGGAATATCATAAGACATCAAACAGAAAATTATTAATAAATGGCAGTAATATCAATATTTCGCCTAGGCCATTCACACTTAACATCATCATACCTTCTTCTAGGAAAACACCCACAAATTTGTGAATGTGGAAGTCGATTAACAGTTAGACACTTGTTGCTTGACTGTACACTTCTTGTTGGAGCTCGTCAAATGATCGGATCAGGGAATGATCTGAATATCTGCTTTTCGACATCTATCGAACATAAGAAAGTTATAGATTTCTTAAAAATTACCAATCATTATTAAAAAATATGAGAAAATAACCGGTTTTAAAGATTGAAACTAACTTTGCCGCACCCTCAACAATATACTATAAGAAAATGTTTACTTGTATACACTTCGGGGGATGTATATTGCTAACAAACCGAAATTTCTCCAAAAATATCCAAAAATGTAGTATATCTGGATTCATAGGACATGATGTTCTCGCTCTAGTCAGCTCAAAATCAATAAGGTACATCTGTGAGATACCTTGAAAAATATCCAATTATAAAATTGGTCACTCCAGCGGCCCCAGAGGCTAACAACCCGAAATTTCTCCAAAAGCGCCCAAAAATGTTGTTCTTCAAGTACCATAGCACCCGTTGTACCAACTCTGGTGAACTAAAAATCAGTAGGGCTCCTCTGTAGGACGCCATGAACAATATTCAATCATAAAATTGGTCGCTTCTATACACTCTAGGAGCTGTATCGTGCTAACAGACTGAAAATTCTTCAAAAATTACAAAAATTTGTTACTTCAAGTACCATAGCACTCGTTGTACTGGCTTTAGTGATCTTAATATCAATGGGGTTCATCTTAGACATGACCTAAATAATATTCAATCATAAAATTGATCACTTGTATATACTCCGAATCCTGTATCGCGCTAACAAACAGAAATTTTTCCAAACATTACAAAAAAGTCATACCTTAAGCATTATAGTACTTGTTGCATTGACTCTGGTAATCTGAAAATTAATACAGTTCATCTGTGAGATGTCGTGAATAATATTTAATCATAAAGTTGGTGACTTATTGCAATCCGGAGGCTATATCGTGCTAACACAAGAACTGTAACGAAAAGTGGCTGACGACAACGACGACGACGACATACACACAGAATTTTTTCTTCTAAAAACCGTTTTTTAATGTTGTTCTTGATGAAAAACGTGAAAATTTTTTCAAAATTCCAACTTTTTTGTGGTAAACCAATACTTTTCTCGCATATTAGATAGGTTGCCCGGAAAAATAAAAATAATCAACATCAAGAAGTTTAGACGTTTTGTTATATTTGGATTTCCAGCAGAAAGGCTTACAATTATCACGTATGGACAGAGGAAAAGCAAATGACCATAGCAGTCGACGCTTTATTTAAAACAAATATTAATAATATTGGTATGTATTAAAAATCAACGTGGAAATTAATATTTTAATCGGAACGATCAAGGCATGTCCACTTTACGTTGAAAAGTGTGGGATATATTGAATAGTTGAGATTTAGTTTTGTAAAATGTCAATTGTCAAAACTTAATGAGAAGGAGCATAATAGTAGGACACTGTTAGTTTGCGCTGCTATTATTTTATAAGTTGGAATAATTCAAGCTGCCACAAACAACAATACATCTATAAAAGTGGAAATGCTCACATACATTACACTTTCATGAAAAAATGTTAAATAGAGTTAAATATTTGATTTTGATTGTTTAAAAAGTTTGTCAAGTTGTCACAACTGAACTACTTCTCAGAGCCCTTGGGTTTCTATCTAAAAGTAAAAGGTATGCATAGATCTCATTCAAATGATTATAATCAACTTTTTTGTTTCAACCATTTTCAGATTGTAATATAAATGTCATTTCCAAGAACAAACGCCTCGTAGCATTTTTCTCCTTTACTAAGATTTTTTTGTCGAATCAATTCATGTTGTGACCCTCGCTGACTACATGTACACCGAGGGCACATATTATAGGTATCAATCCACTGTCAGTCCTGTGTGAAGTTAAGCGGTCTTTAAGAGATCTGGCCATCAGCCCAGTACTTATAATAACGGTCACAATTCGGTGATGGAATGCAGTAGATTATTTTGGATTGATGGTCTAATGACGACAGTAAACAGTTACAGTAAAATTTATGGTCAAACAGTCTTTTGAGCAGTTTTTCAATTTTTCATTGTTTCGAAAAGTCTGTATGTTTTGGTGTAACTTCGGCCACTTATGTTTAAGAAGCAAATATAGTATTCATTTGAGAAATAATACCAACGTTACTAACAATTGAACTTTTGGGACCAATGTTTTCAGCTGATTGGTTCACAGGCGGTGTGCTGTAAAAAATCCTGTTGAACATAGATATAGGGTATGAACTTCGTTCAAACATGCTTTGAACAATATTTAGATTTTTATCATGGAATGATAGATCAGAGATTCTCAGAACTCTTTGCTTCATCTGCTTGATCAAGTTTATCTTGATAGATTGTCTATGGTAAGACCAGTAATTCATATATCGATCTTAACTCATAGGTTTCATGTATCAGTCCACTAAAATTGTATTATTAGGGGTCCGAATGAGTCTAGTGTTCAATAAACCAGAGCTATTGACAACGTCCTCTTTTTAGATGATAAACTGTATAAATAAGTATATCAGAGATATGAAATGCAAATAAAGTTTCGGTTGATTTGATTGAGAGTGGGCTAGGATGATGTCATGCAAATATTTTTTAATGACGAAGACATTGAAACGTAGGACGTTCAATACATCATCCATATCCTGGTTATCCAAAACAGGGCTTATCATTGGTAGAAGAAAAATATTTATTATTAAAAGATCAATGAAATCATCTTCACAAATGTTACAGATGTTTTTGATTTGATTCTAGCTTTTACGTACTGATCTGATGCACGAGTCAAGGTAAACATAACTAAAAAGTGACACTACGTCCTAAGTACTCAAACAATAGTTGTCAGAAAGCATTTCATCAAATTATGAAACAGTCATAGGCCCTCGTCAACAGATCTGTAAGAAAAGAAGCTGAGTGATTCTCATGGATTGTCATTAGAAGCAATAATAGGTCTCATTGATAAGACGGGCTTATGTATTTTTGGTAAAGCATAAAATTTTGGTACCATATATGTATAAGGAGTTAGTTTCTTTTAGGCTCATTTTAGAATGAAAAAGGGCTATTTTAGAGAGTAGCATGACGCGACTTCGGAAAAATTTCAATGCAGTTTTTCGTTTTGGTGTTCCTAGATGTCAAAATCACCCCCCGTTCCAAAGGTTATATATATATATTATATATATATATATATATATATATATATATATATATATATATATATATATATATATATATATATATATATATATTAATAAAGTTCTATTATTCAAAAAATGTAAAGAATTTAATTAAGGCAATACTTCCGGAAAATCCTATATTGTCTATGAAATTAATATAGTTGAAAAACCCTGTATTTGTAAGATTTGGCAGATCATTTAATTTCTGATGACATTTATTTGTCACAATTGAACAATGCATTCAAGGTTAAAGAAATTAGAAGTCATTACAAGGTATTTAGTGATAATAAAAGTATTCCACATCTTTGATATAAAAAAATAACAAATTTGGTTTGTAACCACTTCTGGTGAGTTCGCTCCAGAATTATTCTTACATCATTGAATATCAGGCCTTGATACAAAATAAAATTGAAAGTAGATGCATATAAATAATGAAATTATATATTGAATTCAATTAACTACGAAATATAAGTATACTTATCGACCAATTTAATAGTGGAAAAAATTAGCAGAAAATATCGCGTATTTGACATTCACCAAGGAACTGAGTGACAATTCAAAATTTTGCATGGAAATTAGAAATTTTTTAGATTTGTTTAGGAGGTTATTTAGTTTGTAGGTTGTATTAATGTTAATTCCGTCGTTAAAATTACGATAACATTATTTGTTGTGGAAAGAAATTTAAATTTGGTATTTGCTTATTTGAGTAAATTTACGTAATTGTTAAAACGTATTTTAATTTGAAATTATATCATATCATATAGGAATAGGAATTTCATTTGAACATTGAAACTTAGTGAATCATTGGTGACAGACAAGTCATTCATTGATAATAAGTATCAAAAATCAATTGAGTGATATTTCCAATCTCAAATACACATTCACAGGAGAGAATATTGAACCAAATTAATCTTATGAATATTTAATTCTGAAAATAATTTAAAATTTTTTACAAACTGGTATATTAGAGCGTACTGAACTCACCTGAGGATAAAGTCAACTACTTCAAGATAAAATAAACTCATCTTTCAATATAGTAAACAATTTTCGTTATTCTGCTAGCCGGAAAATTTTGACAACAACTGTAAACTTTGAAATATATATCATACGGTGCTTAAGCTGTGTGTATAATATTGTCGCTGCAATCAGGGACTGTATAATTTTGTTTTTTTAATCGTGGACAAATAAAAACTTTATTGGTAATATTCATTAAATCATAGGTATAGTATATTGTACCAATATATATATATATATATATATATATATATATATATATATATATATACATATATATATATAAAACCAAAAACCAAAAGTTGGCAGTTAGTCACGGCTGACTAGTTAAAAAATAAAACTTCAAAGAGTGGTCTTTGTTAAAAAACCCTCCAAATCGTGGGGATAGCAGCCAAAAAAACTTTACAGGTTAGAGATAAAGTGAATCAAATAGTACATTACCTAAGCTTTCGAAGAGCATTGTCTTCTTTCTCAAAGGCTATAATAAACCAGAAAGAAAAAATCGGTTAACTTAATAAAGAAAACAACTTCTGAAATCATTACGACTTACTTGTAGTGTTGATTTAAAATTAAACTCACATTTCACAAATTGCAGGAAAACCTTCATCCACTAAAGATTAAAATGTCGACTAAATATAATTTCTCTCCTACATATAGTAATGAGAGCCAGGATTTTTTTCCTGTTTTTTAAAAACCAAAAGACGTACACAAGAAACGAACTGATATTGTTGAATATCTATTTCGACATGAAATCGACTGCTGTCGAAAGGTAGAGATACGGGGGGCAATTACAAGG
This sequence comes from Galeruca laticollis, assembly GCA_963921935.1. NCBI lineage: Eukaryota > Metazoa > Arthropoda > Insecta > Coleoptera > Chrysomelidae > Galeruca > Galeruca laticollis. The sequence goes on from OY998181.1 coordinate 12,196,230, forward strand.
TTGAAGTAAAAACATTTAATAAAAATCTAAATTTCTCAGCAATACTGTTGTGTTTTTTTGGTTGCTTTGGTGAAAACTTCAAAGAAAAACAATAATAGATTAATGTCCACACCTAGGATCACGTCAAGATTGAAAAATTACACCTTTAAATTTAACCAGACTATTGTCTGACAGCTGCCACCTGTCTTTTGTAAAATGTAAAAAATTGGGATGACGAAATAAGCAAACAGTCAGTGAACACTCAAACCTCTCACATTCGGTATTCCCCAACTGTCAACCCATTCCAGCATTACTATTAATAAATAAAAAAGCCAAACAAAACCCACCCTCAAATACTAACGATCTCCACTTTCGTCTGATGTTAATTTCCATGACAATCAGTATTGATAATTCAAAATACTCATAACAATAATAATGTCAGTTAGGAAAAGTGATGTAAGATCTGTAACTTTTAACACATGGAAAGGACCTAACCTCTCACGTTAAGGCCCGACTGTTTGGAAATCATTTGCATTCGCAACTGAGCTGTGATAGCCATAATGTATAAAAATTGTTTTGTTTTTAAATGAAATATTAAATAATGTTTGTATTGTCAACACTCGACTGACCTGTCACTTCAGCCAACCATTTACTCAAAACACTAATTTGGGAATCAATCTCCTCGCTACCGGAGTGAACATTATTAAAGTGCAACAAATATGTATAAATCTTACTAAGTGACTCAATGTCAGACCTTCTATTCATTGGTTCCTCAATGTTATTAATATGATACATTTCTAAAAAATTTCTTTTGTTATAGTTTCTTTCTACATCAAGAAAAAAGCGAAAATGTGCATTATCAGAACATGTTATAGATGAGTTCCACCATATAGATTTTGATAAAGTAAAGATTCTTGATGTAGAAAGAAACTATAACAAAAGAAAATTTTTAGAAATGTATCATATTAATAACATTGAGGAACCAATGAATAGAAGGTCTGACATTGAGTCACTTAGTAAGATTTATACATATTTGTTGCACTTTAATAATGTTCACTCCGGTAGCGAGGAGATTGATTCCCAAATTAGTGTTTTGAGTTAATGGTTGGCTGAAGTGACAGGTCAGTCGAGTGTTGACAATACAAACATTATTTAATATTTCATTTAAAAACAAAACAATTTTTATACATTATGGCTATCACAGCTCAGTTGCGAATGCAAATGATTTCCAAACAGTCGGGCCTTAACGTGAGAGGTTAGGTCCTTTCCATGTAATAAAAGTTACAGATCTTACATCACTTTTCCTAACTGACATTATTATTGTTATGAGTATTTTAAATGATCAATACTGATTGTCATGGAAATTAACATCAGACGAAAGTGGAGATCGTTAGTATTTGAGGGTGGGTTTTGTTTGGTTTTTTTATTTAATAATAGTAATGCTGGAATGGGTTGACAGTTGAGGAATACCGAATGTGAGAGGTTTGAGTGTTCACTGACTGTTTGCTTATTTCGTCATCCCAATTTTTTACATTTTACAAAAGACAGATGGCAGCTGTCAGACAATAGTCTGGTTAAATTTAAAGGTGTAATTTTTCAATCTTGACGTGATCCTAGGTGTGGACATTAATCTATTATTGTTTTTCTTTGAAGTTTTCACCAAAGCAATCAAAAAAACACAACAGTATTGCTGAGAAATTTAGATTTTTATTAAATGTTTTTACTTCAACCTTGTAATTGCCTTTCGACAGCAGTCGATTTCATGTCGAAATAGATATTCAACAATATCAGTTCGTTTCTTGTGTACGTCTTTTGGTTTTTAAAAAACAGGAAAAAAATCCTGGCTCTCATTACTATATATAGGAGAGAAATTATATTTAGTCGACATTTTAATCTTTAGTGGATGAAGGTTTTCCTGCAATTTGTGAAATGTGAGTTTAATTTTAAATCAACACTACAAGTAAGTCGTAATGATTTCAGAAGTTGTTTTCTTTATTAAGTTAACCGATTTTTTCTTTCTGGTTTATTATAGCCTTTGAGAATGAAGACAATGCTCTTCGAAAGCTTAGGTAATGTACTATTTGATTCACTTTATCTCTAACCTGTAAAGTTTTTTTGGCTGCGATCCCCACGATTTGGAGGGTTTTTTAAGGATTTCCTAGTCGGTCAAAACGACCAGCCGCGAGCATCAACGTAACTTTCCAGGCGCGAGCGTTCTCGGGTTAACAAAGACCACTCTTTGAAGTTTTATTTTATATATATATATATATATATATATATATATATATATATATATATGGGGTAACATTTTTTTTTATTGGGAAATGCGGCAATGTGAGAAAGAAAACTCTGTTTAATTAATCCTAAGCTTTCGATTATTTTTTATTATCATTATCAAAGAATCTACAAAATAAATATTATATAAATTTCAAATATGTTTTGAAGTAAAAATATTTTTTAAATACACTAATTGAGGTTGTTCACAATAATATAATATCTATTTATATGAAGAAACATCATAGTACAATTTTAGCGTGAAAGTATTTAAATTGGCATGTTATCAAATTGATGACAATTTGTGACAAGTTGATGTTGTCATAGAAAACATTATATATATATATATATATATATATATAATAAGAGTATAGTAAACATTTTATCATATCTTATACTAATGTACTGAATATATATATATATATATATATATATATATATATATATATATATATATTTTAATAGTGAATATTATTGTTATTAAATAATTTATTTATATTAATTTGTTTGTATTGTATGTTATGTTGAATAAATGTTAATACGGCTAGCTCAAATAATTTATTGATTTAAATTTTTGTATAATTATGATTTGTACGAATTTGGGAGCATGAAACCCTCTCTGCTCTTTGAGTTCCTGTTGTTGTGAATATCTTCGTCATTAAATAAAAAGAAACGCTTTACTTGTAAACATAATTCAATTTTTTTAATAATGAGAATTTTTATTATAAAATTTATCATACTACGCCTATGTGTGGCTGAACTAGAATTATCGATCCATTTTATGTATGGTATGCTATGCGCATGCTTAAAACATCAGGTGATGATGCGTTAAGATAAGCACTTCATAGACGAGCTGCGTCTGTTCAATTTTACAACGTGCTTCCCGTTATATTATCGAATATTTGATGCGTAATGCACATGTAAAGAATTTATGTTGAAACAAATTATACATACAGAAACAATATGGTACAAGAACAAATTATCAGTTTTATATACATAGAATTGGAATATTACATAAATGAATTCAGATGCATCTTTCTTAAGTTTTTATTTGAAATGCGTAAGTATTTAATTTTGTCTATTTAAATTGGCCATTTATTATTGAAAATTATTTAATTGTATAGTTTTATTAAGTCTCTATTATGATTCTTTTTCAGATATATCTTTTTCGCAAAGTTTATTTTACTCATGAGATTTTTAAACACTGGATTGTAATTAGTGAGTTCTTTAACTCTTGTTATATAAAAATACGCACTGACCTTGTGTCCTGGAACTAGGATATGTTTCTCTGGACTCTGGAATGCTGCTTCCGAAGTTTAAAGTCGGATAAATTTGAGAAAAATTGATTCTCTCTCAGGAAAATTAGCTGTAGATATTTGGTAAGTACTGTTGTATGTTTTGTTAGTGGTTTCTTACTTTTTAATCATGATTTTGGGGATAATTTATCAAAATTTCTGGAACGCTGCTCCAACCAACCTTCTCGAACCGACGCCAAGCTTACAACTCTTTTTTCTTCAACTTTTTTCAATAAACAATCAGTCTTTTGTTTTTTCCAGCTCACTATTTTGAAAATGTTTGTTACACTTTGTTTACTGATTGAAAATTGTTCTGTCATATCTCAATAGCCAATCACCTTTGTTTACCGCACTCAAAATTATGATTTCATTTTTATTTACTCTTAATTATCTTTACTTATATATCAAATAAATTTCACTTGATTGTTAGTTTACTATTAAAGTTCATTTGATTGTAATGGGACGAATAGTTTATACTGACGAAATACAATAGTCTTTAATATACCAATGTTTAGTTTAATTTTCTTATTACAATTAGTTATTGTTACGATTGTATTTAGCCATTCACATAAATTATTTTGAACAATTTGTCAACATTCTCTATTCTAACTATTTACATTCCTTTCATATTCTTTTAAATTCATTAATCAATTTCTATTAATTTACTCTATGAAATTACTCTAATGTCAGCGTTTGTCACTGAAACATATTGACATTACAGCGTCAAATATACTAACCTTATCTCTTTGTAAACATTAGAGTTATAATATTGAACAATATCTTGTATGTTTTGAATATTTATTAATTCTTATTCCTTTTTTAGATTATGTATTCAATGTTATTTCTTATAAAATATTTGATACAAATGGATAATCTTAATTCTATGGTTTCGGATTTATGACTTGAGGTAATGTTTCTTTCTGTTTAATTCTTTGCAAGTTGTAAAGTTTCTTTGAATTATAAATTATATATAAGCTGTATTAGCAAATTGAGTGAAGATATTTACAATTATCTAATAAACATGAGCAATTTTAATGTCTCATTCTTGTCATCCTAGTAAAGTATAGTCTACTGTTTTATTATTTAGCAATTTCTAATTATTCTGTTTCTACCTTACATATACGTTATAATATATATATATATATATATATATATATATATATATATATATATATATATATATATATATATAATATTTTCTATGACAACATCAACTTGTCACAAATTGTCATCAATTTGATAACATGCCAATTTAAATACTGAAGGAATACTACAGGTAGTTAGAATCAAAATTATATATTATACTATCAGATACGCAAATTCAAGAAAATTATTATTCCCAAAGAACAAAAGTCGTAATCTCTACAAAAAAACTCAGAATTAGGATACAACTATGCTAGAATTTAACCTAATAAATTATTATTATCAAACGTTCAACTTGTGTAATTTACACTTGACGTGTACCAATGTCAAATAACGAAATTCCTGCTCAAATTGTCTATTCACTTGATGTTGAAACTGATATATGTATCGATAATTTTGTTATATTTCAAAATATCTTATATATATGTATCTAAATTTTCAACTGTATTTAGAAAAAGGCCTGATATTTCTCGAGAAATGAATTTGAAAACTGGAGTGGACTCACCAAATGGATCGGGAAAACTCGTACTTATTCTAAACGTATTAAGAATTCTGCTAAATTTCCAAATATATACAATTTAGAAAACTGGAACAACATACACTTTCTTACGATGCAATTCTTATCCGAATTATACACGCACTGGCTTTATCATATGGGTTATTTATCTGATTGTATGATATACAATTTATACAATCTACCAAAAAATTGAGACAACTCTAATTCTGATGTGGTCTCTTCAAAGGATAAAAATTAACTGACTAAATTTTTATAAAATAAATAATTCTCCTTTCCGTTGGTTACCGATTTTTCTTGTTTTTTGAAAAAATGACTAATCTATGATTTTCAATAAACAAGTGAGATTTTGAAATTATTTTATTACATCTGTAATGTTGCTAGCAGAGACCTCTATATTTTGCAATTTCAAATATTTTCTCCAAATCCTATCATGTTCTATCTATCATTAGATATATTCTACACAAATGTCATCGAAATTATGAAAAGTCATGTTTGATATTTCTACTGAATCTTTCAAAATTTAATAATTCACATATAGTACAGTGTGTATCGAAAGTATGGCTCCCAAAATTAAATAAATTTCCTTATGTTTTACTTATTCTTTAAATTCCAAATAGAGGATCTGTATTATATATATATATATACATATATATATATATATATATATATATATATATATATATATATATATATATATATATATATATGTTATAACGGAATTTGTAAGCACGATAGAGGGCGTATTTTTTGACGGATAGAAACCAAACTCGCTACAAGAATCGGTTAGGTCAAAATCTTGGACGAGTTCGTTAATCGGCCCAGTAAAAACAAAATGGCGGCCTGTCAAAGTTGAAAAAAATCGTATTTCCTTTGTTTTTCATTTGACGCAAAAATGTTACTGAGCTTTTTCATAGAACTTAACACGTTCTACAGCTTTTGTATGTAACAATTTTATCTGATTCGTAAATTAAAACATTTATTTAAGAAAATTCACAAATTTACCAGAATTTTTTTTTCATTTTTTTGTTTTTGATTTGATGCCAAAATAGTATTTTGGTTTTTTGTACATCTTGAAACACTATACTTTTGTATCTAATTTTTTATTTTGGGTTTTATGCAAAAATGATACTGAAATGAGCCTGTCGAATTGGTCCTGTGCCATTGGGATTTTTTTTGTATTACCATCAATTTGGTTAAAATTGTGAAGATTATTTACCAACGAATTATATTTAGTTTGGATTTGATAACTAGGGTCTCATTGTACCAAACCATATGAACTAGAATCATTTATTAAGTCCGAAGACGAGTCAAAATATTGGTACCTGTTTCGAATAACAGTGACGTTGCCTTTATCAGATCTAATGGCGATAAGACCACGATTATGTTTGAGGAGTTGCTTCGATTTTGAACAAAAAATTTGGAGTAATAAAGAAGAATGCTTAAAAGTCTGAATGTAGTCGGTTACCACATTTCTTGAACGTGTTATAGTGGAAATTCTATAACAGAATTTGTTATATTGGAGGTAATTTAATCAACATCTGCCAATTTATTTTTAATTTGACAATCACATTTTCCTAATAAGGGTTCAATAGCTTCAAAAAGTTGGAACAAGATATATTGCTTTCTGTTTGTTCGCAATGCTAAATACAAAATAATGTTTTTCCTAATTTCTTCACATTAGTAGTCAAGGCTGGCCATTAACAGTTTGCATGCTGCATCGGAAATCAAAAACTGTAACAGAAAATTTTAAAGTATACAGATTGTCTCATTTCAAAATATACATCGTATATCTCAAAGACTGTACAGGGTGTCCCAAATTGGTGTGTTTTGCAGGGTATCTCGTAAACTAAAAGAGATAGAAGAAAAGCAGTTAAGATGTTATTACTTCTTTTTTTGTTAAAGTAACGATAGCCTAATTGAATCTTTAATAACTCCCTGCAGTTGGAAGATACAGGGCGATTATTGAAAACTGTCTAAAACTACAAAGTACTATAACTTCTTAATTAAGAAAAATATAAAAAAACGCTATAAAAACTTTCGATAGATATAATATTAAAGAGTTCAGTGGCGCACAGAATTTTTTTGATAGGGGGCTCACTAAGGAAATATAATGCAAACTTATGTTTTTTCAAATGAGACACTCTGTATATTTTGACGTTTTTCGTTTCCTTTTTTAATTCTCATTCACCTGATATGACATATTATATATCCATTTTCAATGGTTGGAGCTACAGTGCAAATAAACCATTTATGGATGTTATCAGGTGAAACACACTTAAAAAATTGAACACTCAGTAATGAAATTTAACATTTGATTATAAGGATACTGATGGGTGACAATTTTATTTATCAAAATTATAATTAATAAAAAATAAAACCAGATTAAAAAAATAAAAACAATAAACATATGACACAACAAGAAATATTGTAACAACTAATCTACCTATAACTAATTTTATTAGAATGTTAAAATTACATTAAATGTTCAAAATGTCCTTCGTTTTCATTGATTAAAAAGTTTTTCGTTTGAATAATGTTCAACCAATTCAGCATTACCAAAAATAAAATCAGTGAACAGTGAAACAAAGTAGGTAAATATAGCTGATTATTGATTTTAAGTACCTATATTATTATTTTGAAATTATTGAATCCGTTTTTTGGTAAATAACATCACGAAATAAGATGTCTGTATTTTTTTACCGATTTTACTTTTATATCTAATTATGTTTAACCCGATATGTTGTTATATTTTAGTTTGTTTACCTCAATTGACATGATTATTATATCTTATAAGAATGTTCATTTCATCAAGTAGGCTTTGGTCCTCTTACCATTGAAAATAAAACAAAACCTGTGTTACCTGTCAGAATTAATTTTACGACGTGCAGTCTTGTCAACAACATGAATTTTGAAAATTATGAGAAATATGATATGCATGTGGCATATATTGAATGTCAAAAGAATGTTATTGATGCGTCTGAATTATATTTTCAACGATATCCAGAAATAATGCAACCTGACAAGAGAATTTTTAAAAAACTCGATTCAAATTTAATCAAGTATGGATGTTTCGTGAAACCACGGCGTAAGTACGAAAAGAATCATGAAGAAAGAGAGGTAAATACGTTGGGATATATCCAAGCACATCATGAATCTTCTCTACGTCAAATTGAAAATGAAATGGGTATTCCAAAAACTACTGCAGGAAGGATTTTGAAGAAATATAAATTTAGGCCCATCCGTCAAAAATTATACCCAAACGATTTTTTGAGAAGAACACAATTTGCACAGTGGTATATAGGAAAATGTATTGAACATCCAAATATTCAAAGGTGATATTTAGCGATAAAGCTCGCATAAGCAGTGCAGGAATATTTAACAGACATAATGAACTATATTGGAACGACTCAAATCCACACTTAGTTCAGGGGATCAGGAGACAAGGCAGATTCGGCTTTAACGTTAGTTGTTTTGTCAAACATAATAAATTAGTGTATCATATATTTGATGATAAACTAACTGCTGCTGGATATATAGATATCTTGGAAATAAACTTACACCAACTTTTGGAAGAGGAAGTGTTGGCTGATAGGGACACATTTTGGTTCCAACAAGATGGAGCACCTGCCCATAATGCTCTATTCATTGGAGATTATTTAAACGAAAAATTTCCTAATCGGTGGATTGGTACTTATGAACCGGTTAGGTGGCCCCCTCGTTCTCCGGAAGTGAATCCTCCTGATTTTTTTATTTGGAGATTTTTAAAAAATAATATTTACCAGACTAACTTCGAGAGTAGGGAAGATTTATTACAAAATATTCATGCCGCATTTAGAAGAATAAAGCTAGTGCACATTCTCAATTGTGTAAGATCAGTAAGAAAAAGTTGTCAATTATTATTACAACAAAACGGAGGACATTTTGAACATTTAATGTAATTTTTACATTCTAATAAAATTAGTTATAGGTAGATTAGTTGTTACAATATTTCTTGTTTTTTCATAAGTTTATCGTTTTTATTATTTTAAACTGGTTTTATTTTTTATTAATTATAATTTAGATAAATAAAATTGTCATCCATCAGTATTCTTATAATAAAATATTAGTGTTTTTAAATGAAACTCAAGGTCTCTAGTTAATTCCACAATATAATACAAGTTATTGAAAATTCTAAAAAAATGACAATTGTTTCGATAAATCAATATCATCGTCAGAATGACAAAAGTTACATTTCATTTTATGCCTACCTGATGTTTAGTAGTTAATTTTGGCTAGACCAAGAAGTAACCTAACTTGTGATTGGCTTAATATATGTTTATAGAAAAAAGAAGAAGATGTGATATTACAAATATTGAAGCTTAGATATTATTAGACCTATGGTGATATCCTGGATATCATTTTTCCAATTAAGATCAGTATAACTGTGCAATGATATAGAAAACCAGGAAAACTATATCTGCTGATCTTTACAATTATCACTTAAGAAGACAGTTTATTAGTGGAGAATTCCCTAGATTTAACTGTTCATTGACAACTTCATATTGTGGGTTTCTTAAATGTCTTCTAATTTCCAGTTCTTCAAGGAAATCCAGTTCTTGTTTTTTTTCACAAATATGCAGTACTTCTAGCTCTGTGTTAGGTGTCAATGAATGATTGGTGTCAAGTAGATGTTTTGCGTAGTGGGATTTATCTGGTTGTTTTAATCTGTATGCTCGTAAGTGCTCACTGTATCGTACTTCAAAATTCCTAAGGGTCTGACCCAAATAGACAGCATTACATTCTGGACATTTGAGTTTATATATACCTGACTTCTTTAATAGTGGTATTTTTGTTTTTACATTTAACAATTTTGTACTAACGTTACTTTCTGTTTTAAAAGAAATTGTTGTATTCGTTGCTGAAGATATTATCTTTGAAATATTATTAGAAATATTTCCTGCATATGTGATGGTTTTATAAGTTTTAATTTCATCAGCTTGTTTAGGATATATTAGTTGTAATGCCACTTTTTTCTCTTTTTTATTAATTAGCCTATTTATCATATCTAATGGATAACCGTTAGATGTTGCTATTTGTCTAATTGTATTAATCTCTCTATCAAAATTACATTTGTTCATAGGAACTGAAAAAGCTCTATGTATCATTGAATTATATGCCGCTAGTCTGTGTGAGACAGGGTAATTAGAATTGAATGGAATTGTCACATCAGTCTGTGTTGGTTTTCGGTAAATTGAATAATCAAGTACATTATTAACTCTTTGAATTTTTAAATCAAGAAAATTGATTGAGCTATTTTCTTCAATTTCTAATGTAAATTTAATTTTCGGGTGTAAATTATTGATGTGGTTGAAAAATACATCTAATTGTTCACTACCCATAAAACAAGCTAATATGTCATCTACATATCTATACCAAAATAAAATATTTTTCGAAATATTACTTTCAAAGATCTTTCTTTCTAAATTGTCCATAAAAATGTTTGCTAAAATAGGTGATATAGGGCTTCCCATTGGTAAACCTTCATTTTGAATATATATCTTATTGTCAAAAGTGGAATAATTCTGATTAATGCATACATCAATTAGACAAATAGCAACATCTAACGGTTATCCATTAGATATGATAAATAGGCTAATTAGTAAAAAAGAGAAAAAAGTGGCATTACAACTAATATATCCTAAACAAGCTGATGAAATTAAAACTTATAAAACCATCACATATGCAGGAAATATTTCTAATAATATTTCAAAGATAATATCTTCAGCAACGAATACAACAATTTCTTTTAAAACAGAAAGTAACGTTAGTACAAAATTGTTAAATGTAAAAACAAAAATACCACTATTGAAGAAGTCAGGTATATATAAACTCAAATGTCCAGAATGTAATGCTGTCTATTTGGGTCAGACCCTTAGGAATTTTGAAGTACGATACAGTGAGCACTTACGAGCATACAGATTAAAACAACCAGATAAATCCCACTACGCAAAACATCTACTTGACACCAATCAATCATTGACACCTAACACAGAACTAGAAGTACTGCATATTTGTGAAAAGAAACAAGAACTGGATTTCCTTGAAGAACTGGAAATTAGAAGACATTTAAGAAACCCACAATATGAAGTTGTCAATGAACAGTTAAATCTAGGGAATTCTCCACTAATAAACTGTCTTCTTAAGTGATAATTGTAAAGATCAGCAGATATAGTTTTCCTGATTTTCTATATCATTGCACAGTTATACTGATCTTAATTGGAAAAATGATATCCAGGATATCACCATAGGTCTAATAATATCTAAGCTTCAATATTTGTAATATCACATCTTCTTCTTTTTTCTATAAACATATATCAAGCCAATCACAAGTTAGGTTACTTCTTGGTCTAGCCAAAATTAACTACTAAACATCAGGTAGGCATAAAATGAAATGTAACTTCTGTCATTCTGACGATGATATTGATTTATCGAAACAATTGTCAATTTTTTAGAATTTTCAATAACTTGTATTATATTGTGGAATTAACTAGAGACCTTGAGTTTCATTTAAAAACACTAATATGAGCATATTCCACGAAGTAAGGGTCGAGACAGTCAATTTTTATAATAAAATGTTAAATTTCGTTACTGAGTGTTCAATTTTTTAAGGGTGTTTCACCTGATAACATCCATAAATGATTTATTTGCACTGTAGCTCCAAAAATTGAAAATGGATATATAATATGTCATATCAGGTGAATGATCATTGGAAATGGAAACGGAAAACGTCAAAATATACAGGGTGTCCCGTTTAAAAAACATAACTTTGCATTATATTTCCTTAGTGAGCCCCCTAACAAAAAAATTCTGTGCGCCACTGAACTCTTTAATTTTATATCTATCGAAAGTTTCTACGTTTTTTTTATATTTTCCTTAATTAAGAAGTTATAGTACTTTGTAGTTTTAGACAGTTTTCAATATTCGCCCTGTATCTTCCAACTGCAGAGAGTTACTAAAGATTTAATTAGGCTATCGTTACTTTAACAAAAAAAGAAGTCATAACATCTTAACTGCTTTTCTTCTATCTCTTTTAGTTCGCGAGATACCCTGCAAAACACACCAATTTGGGACACCCTGTACATTTGGCAACGTCAAAACTATAAAATTAAAAATTGATGGTCCGTCTAATACTTATAACCATAATTTTGTTACTCTATCTTACGGGGTGACAAAGGTATCTTCATGTCTCCGTACTTAACGCGCGCACTGTGTAGTCATGTTTTCTGCCTCTTCTCAGGTATTTTTATTTTGCAAATGATAATGGAGCAATAAATGTTTTTTCTGAAAATATTAAGTGCGTAATTAGTCTACAAAAGTCAATGTCATTGATAGTTAATATAAATATAACTACCTAAATAATTAATATTAATCAAATTGTATGTTAACGTTGGAGTGATTCTAAGCACTGCTAGAAAATTAAATTAAACACGGGGAAAGTATTTGACTCGTTATTATTGGTTAAATCTAAACTGTAAACATTTTGATTGGTTGTAACGAATTCAAACACCTGAACACTATTTTGGTATAAGAATAGGTAACTTGCTTTCACTGCATGTTATGGTGAATTGTACCTCACATCCAGTGGTTAAGACTTTGGAAGTGTTATAGTGCATTGCGTGATTGGATTTATCTATTAGTTTCCGTTTTACATATTATATTTGGTAAGTAAATTTTTTTGTTATGAATCAAATTAATATGAAAGAAAATTAATCTGAATAAAAATTATTTCTAATACGAAAATATTTGCCAAGTACCTACTTAATTTACATATTAACTACTATTTGTTGAAAAATATTGTAGCACAATTTTATAAGATGATTTTGGCTTAAGCTATTCTTGTGGTCCAAGTGGAGATGAAATTTTCCAATTTTGAATTCAAATTTTGAACACTCTTCGTTACTACTATTCAAGTATATTTTACATTTGTAATAAATTGACAATTAATTTATATCAAACTATTAAATGTTGTATTTGGCATAAAATTGTCATATTTTCAATTCCTATCTCATATATATTTTATCAACTTCGCTGCTTCCAGATTCTATCCACATTTCCACACAATGTAACTCCAAACATATTTAGTTTTGTAGAGGAGGTCAAATAACGAGTACGATCTTATGGAAGTCGACAAAATGAAAAATTTTATTGTGTGGCTGAATAAATTCACAGAATTTTTGGAAAGTTTTTGACCCACAGATGATAATTCTCAATTTCTTAGATTGCAATTTCAAAAGTCATAATAATGTTAATAGTTTCGTTAGAAATTGGATTGATAATGAGTTCAAGTGAATATGGGTTACTATTTATATCAATTGGGAAATATTGATTCAAAATGTCATCATGACTCATAAATTAGAAAATATCACAAATATTATTAACAACACTACTGAAGATATTGCCTTCCAACACTCTTCTAACTTTTCAGCATTTTTTTGAAATTAGATAATAATTATTTCAAAATAATTATTGCATTATAATGGACATAATATTTAGTTAATAAGATAGTGGAATTAACAGATAAATCAAAAGAAGAAATTGTATGAGAATGTATATATTTTTGAACTTGTTGATTAATTCTTTATATTCCCTATTATGTACCAGAGAACATATTGCATTTTGAAATTGATGTTTTTTTTCCGACTCCTTATATCAACGTTCTGTCATTTTATCCTGTAGCAACCTTTTCTCAGTTGAATTTATATGAATTTTTTAAAGTTTGTCAAATAACAAATTTTCATTTCAGCTATATTCAAATTATACCCCTCAAATACAAGAAAAGGCACCCCAGTGCCTTGGATATTGTATCCAGTTGATTCTAAGGGATATAATGCTTTTTTTCAATTTCGGAAGCATTCCTGGCGGTATTATGCTACAAAAGCGAAACTAATCAAAAAACATATTATATTACGTACTACTGAATATTCTACAAGTTGCATTCTATGTTTTTTATGATAGTTATAGCATGTTGATTACAAATGCGTCAAGATCCATCCCTTGGCAGGTGAATTCTTGACGAACCTGTTTGTTGTGTATCATGTAATATTGGATGCTCCAACCTAACTTCTATGCCAGATCTCGTCATGTTTCAAGAAATTACGACTTTTATATTGTCTTGAATGGCTGGCATGGTTCATTGTTTTACATTGTCTTGTAGGAAATTTCGATAACTGTGGATCTTTGCAGTTAACGGATTTTTCTCATAATAAATAATATAAGCTGCTGGTGAGGTAATAACTACGATGATGAAAAATATTGCTGCACCACCTTTAGTCTAATTGTACTGCATAATAATTTTTGATTTCTGACTCGTTCCAGTGATGTTGTCGCTGTGCATTCTTGGAAGCAAGTTACTATCCGGTTTTTTTGTACATATGAGCAAATTGTCACCATGCTATCTTCGCTGAATCCCAATATTGATGATTTCCCTCTTTACTCTTTTTCATTTCAGATGAGATGCAAGTTTTATTTTGTTTTAGTGTTCCAAATACCGACAAGTTTCAGGAAAGTAGGAGGCGTGCTAAAGGCAATGCTGCAAAACAGTATTCCATTGTTATGTTTTTTCCGAAAACTTTGAATTGGTAGCACATATGTTGTGCAACTCGATGCCCTTGATCCCTTTCTGAACCTCCTGGCCTTTTTCCGATGTAAAGTTAGCCTTTTACTGCTTCAAATTAAACTTACTGTTTCTAGTTAACTCCACAGTATATTTAAAATATTTTAAAAATTCTAAGATAATTGACAATGGTTTCGATATTACCTAAATATCATCTTTTCAATATATTGTGGAATTAAATAGAAACAGTAAGCATTTAAAACAGTACAATGTCTAGATTCCACGAAGTAAGGGTGGAGACAGTTAATTTCAGTAAAGTTTGCCAGTTCGTGGATAGGAAATTTTAGCATCACAATCCCCAGAAATCTTCAGCCCATATTTGGCTGTCTTGGAAGGAGTATACTGTGCAGCTTGATCCTTCCTCTATACGGAAAAATCTGTTTATCTACTGTTGCACACTATATTTTGAAGATAGATTTGCATTCAGCACTCACCATTATGTCATAAATAGCTTCTACTTTATCTAATAGCAACAGTTATCCTCTAGTGTTCTTGTTGTAGAAGCGAAAAAGTCTGTATACATACCGAAAACTGTTGATCTACATTGTTGCCCTGTATAGAGGATACGAATTACACTTCCGCTAAATATTGACGTGTTCATTATTGGAATGATGTACGCCCTTTATAATTAAAATTCCAATATAGGCGTACAGTTTTTCTTGTGTAATATGCATCCACTTTTTTGAAAATTCCTCTGAAATTCCCACATTCCATTTAGCATAGACACATTCAGCTTTTGTGTTAACCTCACGTATAATTATGTCTATAATTTCTTCGAAAAAAATGAATTTGAAAGTATCAGCAATAAATAGATTGACTGTCTCGACTCTTACTTCGTGGAATATGCTCATATTAGTGTTTTTAAATGAAACTCAAGGTCTCTAGTTAATTCCACAATATAATACAAGTTATTAAAAATTCTAAAAAATTGACAATTGTTTCGATAAATCAATATCATCGTCAGAATGACAGAAGTTACATTTCATTTTATGCCTACCTGATATTTAGTAGTTATATTTGGCTAGACCAAGAAGTAACCTAACTTGTGATTGGCTTAATATATGTTTATACAAAAAAGAAGAAGATTTGATATAACAAATATTGAAGCTTAGATATTATTAGCCCTATGGTGATATCCTGGATATCATTTTTCCCATTAAGATCAGTATAACTGTGCAATGATATAGAAAACCAGGAAAACTATATCGGCTGATCTTTACAATTATCACTTAAGAAGACAGTTTATTAGTGGAGAATTCCCTAGATTTAACTGTTCATTGACAACTTCATATTGTGGGTTTCTTGAATGTCTTCTAATTTCCAGTTCTTCAAGGAAATCCAGTTCTTGTCTTTTTTCACAAATATGCAGCACTTCCAGCTTTGTGTTAGGTGTCAATTAATGATTGGTGTCAAGTAGATGTTTTGCGTAGTGGGATTTATCTGGTTATTCTAATCTGTATGCTCGTAAGTGCTCACTGTATCGTATTTCAAAATTCCTAAGGGTCTGACCCAAATAGACAGCATTTCATTCTGGATATTTGAGTTTATATATACCTGACTTCTTTAATAGTGGTATTTTTGTTTTTACATTCAACAATTTTGTACTAACGTTACTTTCTGTTTTAAAGAAATTGTTGTATTCGTTGCTGATGATATTATCTTTGAAATATTATTAGAAATATTTCCTGCATATGTGATGGTTTTATAAGTTTCAATTTCATCAGCTTGTTTTGGGATATATTAGTTGGAATGCCACTTTTTCCTCTTTTTTACTAATTAGCTTATTTATCAAATCTAATGGATAATGTTGCTATTTGTCTAATTGTATTAATCTCTCTATCAAAATTACATTTATTCATAGGAACTGAAAAAGCTCTATGTATCATTGAATTATATGCTGCTAGTCTGTGTGAGACAGAGTGGTTAGAATTGAATGGAATTGTTACATCAGTTTGTGTTGGTTTTCGGTGAATTGAATAATCAAGTACATTATTAACTCTTTGAATTTTTAAATCAAGAAAATTGATTGAGCTATTTTCTTCAATTTCTAATGTAAATTTAATTTTCGGGTGTAAATTATTGATGTGGTTGAAAAATACATCTAATTGTTCACTACCCATAAAACAAGCTAATATGTCATCTACATATCTATACCAAAATAAAATATTTTTCGAAATATTACTTCCAAAGATCTTTCTTTCTAAATTGTCCATAAAAATGTTTGCTAAAATAGGTGATATAGGGCTTCCCATTGGTAAACCTTAATTTTGAATATTTATCTTATTGTCAAAAGTGAAATAATTCTGATTAATGAATACATCAAATAAATTAAGTATATCTGATATTATTCCTGGATTAATATTTTTATCTTCTAGTAATTTTCTTACAAGTGTTAGACATTCTTTAGGAGGAATTTTAGTAAACATGTTAGTTACATCGAACGATATGAGTTTATAGTTATCTTGTAAGTGGATTGCTTTCAACTTTTTGATTAGTTCTATTGAATTTCTTATTGAGTACTGAGATTCATATCCGTAAGTATTGAGTATATTGTTGAGCTTCTTTGCCAATATATTATTAGGAGCATTAACATAATAGACTACAGGTCTAATTGGTTTCGTTATTTTATGTAATTTAACTGTTCCATATAATTGTGGACAATGAGGATTCTTATGTATGATAGACCTCTTTTCGTAATCATTTAAAAGATAATTTGAATTATTAACAATATCCCTTACATTATTAGAAAACTTCTTTGTTGGGTCTGCTTTAAGAACTTTTACATCGCTGGATTCTATAAAGTTATGTACTTTGGAATTGTAATTTTCAGTCGTCAAAATGACAGTAGCGTTCCCCTTATCAGATTTTGTAACTGTTAGGTTGTTATTCTCTATCTTCTTTTTTATTGCGTTTAAAACTGAAATGTCATTTTTTGTTTGACGTTTAACTTTTGAAGGTTCAATATTTTTGATTAAATTGGCAATTTTTAATTTCTCATAAGGAAAATTATTTGAATTAGATTTTAAAGCTATTTCTGACTCTGTAGCTATAATTGTTAATAATTCAAATTATCTTTCAAATTATTACGAAAAGAGGTCTATCATACATAAGAATCCTCATTGTCCACAATTATATGGAATAGTTAAATTACATAAAATAACGAAACCAATTAGACCTGTAGTCTCTTATGTTAATGCTCCTAATAATATATTGGCAAAGAAGCTCAACAATATACTCAATACTTACGGATATGAATCTCAGTACTCAATTAGAAATTCAATAGAACTAATCAAAAAGTTGAAAGCAATCCATTTACAAGATAATTATAAACTCATATCGTTCGATGTAACTAACATGTTTACTAAAATTCCTCCTAAAGAATGTCTAACACTTGTAAGAAAATTACTAGAAGATAAAAATATTAATCCAGGAATAATATCAGATATACTTAATTTATTTGATGTATGCATTAATCAGAATTATTTCACTTTTGAAAATAAGATATATATTCAAAATGAAGGTTTACCAATGGGAAGTCCTATATCACCTATTTTAGCAAACATTTTTATGGACAATTTAGAAAGAAAGATCTTTGAAAGTAATATTTCGAAAAATATTTAATTTTGGTATAGATATGTAGATGACATATTAGCTTGTTTTATGGGTAGTGAACGACAATTAGATGTATTTTTCAACCACATCAATAATTTACACCCGAAAATTGAATTTACATTAGAAATTGAAGAAAATAGCTCAATCAATTTTCTTGATTTAAAAATTTAAAGAGTTAATAATGTACTTGATTATTCAATTTACCAAAAACCAACACAAACTGATGTAACAATTCCATTCAATTCTAACCACCCTGTGTCACACAGACTAGCAGCATATAATTCAATGATACATAGAGCTTTTTCAGTTCCTATGAACAAATGTAATTTTGATAGAGAGATTAATACAATTAGACAAATAGCAACATCTAACGGTTACCCATTAGATATGATAAATAAGCTAATTAGTAAAAAAGAGGAAAAGTGGCATTACAACTAATATATCCTAAACAAGCTGATGAAATTGAAACTTATAAAACCATCACATATGCAGGAAATATTTCTAATAATATTTCAAAGATAATATCTTAAGCAACGAATACAACAATTTCTTTTAAAACAGAAAGTAACGTAAGTACAAAATTGTCAAATGTTAAAACAGAAATACCAACATTAAAGAAATCAGGTATATATAAACTCAAATGTCCAGAATGTAATGCTGTCTATTTGGGTCAGACCCTTAGGAATTTTGAAATACGATACAGTGAGCACTTACGAGCATACAGATTAAAACAACCAGATAAACCCCACTACGCAAAACAGCTACTTGACACCAATCATTCATTCACACCTAACACAGAACTAGAAGTACTGCATATTTGTGAAAAGAAACAAGAACTGGATTATCTTGAAGAACTGGAAATTAGAAGACATTTAAGAAACCCACAATATGAAGTTGTCAATGGATAGTTAAATCTAGGGAATTCTCCACTAATAAACTGTCTTCTTAAGTGATAATTGTAAAGATCAGCAGATATAGTTTTCCTGGTTTTCTATATCATTGCACAGTTATACTGATCTTAATTGGAAAAATGATATCCAGGATATCACCATAGGGCTAATAATATCTAAGCTCCAATATTTGTAATATCACATCTTCTTCTTTTTTCTATAAACATATATTAAGCCAATCACAAGTTAGGTTACTTCTTGGTCTAGCCAAAAATAACTACTAAACATCAGGTAGGCATAAAATGAAATGTAACTTCTGTCACTCTGACGATGATATTGATTTATCGAAACAATTGTCAATTTTTTAGAATTTTCAATAACTTTTATTATATTGTGGAATTAACTAGAGACCTTGAGTTTCATTTAAAAACACTAATAAATAGATTGTTGGTTGGCGGCTTAGATTCTAGAAATATTTACAACTAGTATCCAGAGATATACGCTTTAGAACTAATATTATGAGATAAAAGTGAGGGTGTGGTCAAGCTTCAAAAATCCACGTTAGCTGGCGAGGTAAAGATGTGGTAGCCGAAATGATTCATGGGCAAATATTATTTATATATTTCATTCCTATATGGTACCCGCGACTTTGCAACATATACCCCATCACAGCACAAGCTCCGCCTTCTGTTATACGTCATGCTCGGCCAGCAGCCGTAGAATACGATATACCCGCTATCAACACATATTACTAAATATACCCGATTCCAATACAATTCGCCCCTTTACATCGTGCCAATGTCATGCCGATATTATGGTGCAATAATAATTTTTGCGTGGTTCCTCGTTAACAGTGCATTGTATGTATTGTTTTCGATTCGTCCAAAGGCTTACCGAAAATGTCTGAATTATATTTAAGGCAATATTTCAATTTACATGAAGAGGATGTGTGACAGATTGAGTCATTTTCTGATAACGCTGATTTTAATGTTTGCGTACGTACAAATCTAAACCGAAGTAGTGCGGAAATATATTATAGTATGCAATGCAATAAATGGATTCCTAACTTCAGTGAAAATACGAAAACACAGTGGGTTGTCAGGAAATCTTTCCAAATTTAAAAACAATGTTATACAAGAAACACTTCGTGTGCCACCATTCCAATTTTAACAAAGTGGTTGATGAAGAAATGGTTAGTTTCAATAAACGAATTAAAGGAAAAGTAATAGATCAAACAACCTTACCTTAAGTGATGTTCGATCTTGATTATATTACGGTCTCGTTGAATTAAATAATAAATATAGTACCCCCGCTTCGGCGCTCCTGAACCACAATATTCAATGAAATCGGTTTTTATTATCTATCACGACTCAACCCCTGCGCGTCATTTGTAGTATCTATATGCTTGATCTCCGTCCCCCCTCCTTTTTTAACAAGATCAGATAAGAAAGGAGTTAAGGCTGAAATGACTGCTGCAACTTGTACTTGTGAGTTGGATAACCTTGTATCTATTAGTGTTTTTAAATGAAACTCAAGGTCTCTAGTTAATTCCACAATATAATATAAGTTATTGAAAATTCTAAAAAATTGACAATTGTTTCGATAAATCAATATCATTGTCAATTTTTTAGAATTTTCAATAACTTATATTATATTGTGGAATTAACTAGAGACCTTGAGTTTCATTTAAAAACACTAATATGAGCATATTCCACGAAGTAAGGGTCGAGACAGTCAACCTTGTATCTCTTTTAAGGGTGTTTCCTTGTATGGATACTTTGACTTATGGGTTGATTAAAGGAGTCACAATCGCTTTTAAGTTCTCAGGAGGGAAAAATTTATCTATGAGCTCCACTCTAACCTCCTCATTTATTCCATTTAACAACACATTCTCATAACGTAGGACTAATTCTTCTAGAATTGGTTCAGAAACACTTTTTATTAGCATCTCTGCTCCCACAATCGAATTAATGTTGATTATATCCGGTGTTGCCTCATCTGCAACCCAGAGAAAAACAAGATCATATACCATTTAGCCACTCTAGCCTTGACAAAAAGCAGATAATATAAGGTAATATAATAGGTATATTTGTCAGCATGAGTTACTTTAAAATGAAGCTGATTTTTCTTTAAGGATCGTTCCACTCTAGGAAAAACCAAGTTTGTGAGCCATGTCATTTTCCACTCTAGGAAATTCCAAGTATGTGAACCCATGTCAATCTAGACAGTAGATATTTTTATTGAATATATTATGAGCACTTTTGGTACAATATAGTTGGTTTAAGTAATTTGACTACCTGTGATTACCGGACTGGAGTTATAATCCTGAACAGTCGCCTCAACTTCAGAGGCATTTTCCTTCGATGAAGAACCATCAGCATTGAGCTCGTCTCTATAATCCGAGCGGCTACTGTTATTTGAATCTTCCGAAGAATGGTTTGATAAACGACGATAACGCTTTTGTTTTTGTTCAATGGCATTTAACCTTCGCATAACTGATTTAAACATTGTTTTGATCTCAGCATTATCCAATCCTCCATTTTCAGAACTTCTGGATCTTTTCTTTCCCCGTTCGCCATTTCACTCGATAATAAGAATAATTAATGATTAAACACGAGTAATTATGCCGCACTATAGTTAATCGACAACCCGTGTGGTTTACAGAGCACAAAAACTAGGACTAATGCAGATTAGGGTACAAGTGAGGGGTTGTGTCGTGATAGATAATAAAAACCGATTTCTTTGAGTATTGTGGTTCAGGAGCGCTGAAGCGGGGGTGCCATATTTATTATTTACAAGACGAGACCGTAATATAATGATGTATCGCATCCGTTGAAATTAAAATTAAAAAAATTAACATATTTACAGTAAGAAATGATATTTACTTGAAAACCGGACTTTCTGCTGTTATAAAGGTAAGTGTTTTTAGTATGCACATATAGGTAAGTCATATAGTCAACTTTGCTCAAATAAAAAGTACCATGCTTTATGAAATAAGCAACAAAAACAGTGACTTCCAAAATTTTTGCCTAAAAAGAAATCAAATAATAAATTTCGAGATAATAATATATAATTATTTGTAGGTAATATTTCAACACAATCATTCAATTCATGTTGTGAAAGCATATAGTTATTTGAACATGTCAGAGTCCACTAGACAAATTTTTCTTGAGTATTTTAATAACGGAATGAATGCAACCACTGCCGAAAATATGCACGAAATGAAAATAGTTAGCTCTCATAAAGAAGAAAAGACTCTGGTTACTGAGTTAGCCAACTCTCAAGTGAATCCTAGAGAACGATAAGTAATTTACTTATATAACGAATGTATTCTGAAAATAATGATTAAAAGAAAAGAAAATTATTCGAAGTTGGGAGTTAAAATTTTTGTCGAAGAAAATTCTGGCATAAATTTGTTACTGACACCAATTATGATGCGAGCACATGAACAGAAATTCTCTTCCAAGATATGTTCCGTATATACAACTTGTTCGTGTGATCAAATGTCTACCTGCGTTACATTTATTTTAGGACCGCCAAAATTGGAGGAATACCTCTTGCGTGTATCCTGCATTCAGGACAGTCCGAGGATATTCACTACCAATCCTTTCATATACACAGAAATAATTTACCCGCCGGCAGAGCAGAGCGTAACGCACTGCCCATAGCATTTCCAGAGAACAAATTACTGTTGTGTTCGTTTCATGTTTGTCAGGCGTTTTGGAGATGGTTGTGGGAAAATAAAAACGGTATTTTAACATCTAACAGGCAAAAAATGATGATGATGTTTAGAAGGGTATTATATGCTGAATGCGGAGAAGATAGTGCAATAAATTATAAATTGTTTCTAGAAGGTATAAAAATATATGAAAATCTTATCAAATACATTAACGCATATGGGGCTAGGCGTGCAAAATGGTGCATCGCATTTCGTAAAAATCATATTACTCGAGGTCACAATACCAATAATCACGTAGAATCCTCAATTAGGGTATTTAAAGAGATAATTTTGTCACGATGCAAAGCATTTAATAGTATTGCCCTCTTAGAATGTGTTACTGATGTATTAGAATCATATCATATGAGGCGTATATTGACTTAACTTACTATGTAACTTCATCAAAAGATAAACAAATGTTATACACAGTAACTACAATTTTTCCGACATTTTGCGATTGTCATAGTGTAATAGGGGGAGCGTACTCTAAGCACATTGGTGCAGTGGAATTAAAAACTGGCAGATTGCTTGAAAATTGTCCATTATTACGTAGGCATGACAAAATTAACCCTGCTACTACACAGTGGTGTCTAGAAAACCCACGCGCACTTTATATCCTACCTTGTGCGCATTGTTTCGATTGTGACCTTGGGCCAGTGACATGTAAATTCAGTTAACAATTGTATACGAGTGAGGCAGGACGTAAAACATTTTATCGCTTATAGGTAAGTGATAAAATTTGATTTTAGCTGCTCCTGGGTTACATAGACCCCAGTGTGCAGGATTAAGTTATATATTTTCTATTAGAAATCTTATTTTCTATTATTTTGTAGGAAGATGTCGAGACCTGAACGGAACGATAATCGTCCGCTAAAAGATGAGGAACTGTGGGAGATTGTAGATAATCTTGGTAGTAGTCCAGATCATGAAAATGGATATAAAATTGTAGAATTTTCGGATAGCGAAAACGATTATGAGAGGGAGGAGGATGAGGAAGACGATGAATAAAGTGCTTGTGAAAGAGTGAACAGGGTGATGAAAATAAACAGAACAGTGACGATGAAAATGAAGATCACAGTGAAGAGGAAAGTGAACAAGCTGGTGAGATCAACAGTGAACAAGCTAGTGGAAATGACAGTGAACAAAACAGTGCTCATGAGAATGAACAAAGCAATGAACAAGAAAGGCCTCCAAGAGCGAGGAGAAATAAAAGCGTCCTAAGAGGTAAAAATAACCACCTGTGGTCATCGGTAGCTCCTCAGAGGAGAGGTCGTTTGAGAGCTGACAACATTGTTTTACATTTGCCCGGCGCTAAAGGTGATGCTAGAGAAGTAGAAACCCCTTTAGAAGCTTGGAATTTAATTATCAGTGAAGATATAATTGAAACAATTACCATACGCACCAATGAACAAATTGAGAGAAACCACTATGAGACTAATAAACTCAGCTACACCAAAACAACAAATGTTATTGAGGTAAGAGCTTTCATTATTCTTCTCTATATAGCGGGAGCTCTGCGAGTCTCAAATTGTAGCACAGAAGAATTGTGGTCCCATGCTTTTGGGATTGGAGTTTTCCGGACAACCATGTCCCAGCAAAGGTTTCAGTTTTTAGCTACTAACTTACGCTTTGATAACAAGGCTAATAGACATATCCGACGTGCGACTGATAAATTTGGTCCAGTTAGACAAATATGGGATGTGTATATAAGCAACTACAAGGCATACTATTTACCCCATGAATATTGTACAATAGACGAGCTGCTGATGAGTTTTCGTGGCCGTTGTAGCTTCCGCATCTATATGGCCAGCAAACCCGATAAATACGGTTGAAAATACTAATGCTAAATGATGCTAGTACCTTTTACATGTTGAATGCTATTCCTTATGTGGGCAAAGTGAACGGCGAAAATAATGAAAGTGTGCCAACCTATTATGTTAGTAAATTGTCAGAACCCATACACAATACCAATTGCAACCTAACTTTCGACAATTGGTTCACTTCGATTCCATTTGCTAACTTTCTTTCTGAGCAGTATAAGCTAACAATGGTAGGAACCTTTCGGAAAAACCTAGTAGAGAGGAAGTAGGGTCGTCGTTATTCGCTTTCGATAATAACAAGACTCCAGTTTCCTTCACTCCTGGGCAAAATAAAAACGTGCTTCTAATTTTCACCTTACACCATGACGATTCCATTGATCACGATACAAATGAACCAACTATGGTTGAGACATACAACGCAACCAAAGATGGTACAGACACCTTCGATCAGTTGTGCTATTCATATACCACAGCTCGAAAAGCAAATAGATGGCCTATGCGAATGTTTAATGGTATGCTCGATGGAAGTGGTATCAGTTCGATGATTTTGCTCACCTTTGCTAAGGGAGATTGGGCAGAGAAAAAATCGGACACGCAGGAATTTCCTAACAGAGCTGGGAATGTCCATGGTAATACCATTTCCTAGAGAACGACTACGGTTGTTAACGCTTAGAAGATCACTGCGTCAAAAGATAATGGAAATCTTGAATGAGCCTGGGCCAGATCCCCCACCAAATTACGAAAATTTGCGACGAAAAGTTCGTTGTAGTTTTTGCGATAGGGAAAAAGACAGAAAAACAAATATGCATTGTAACATGTGCCATAAATCGTTTCGCAATGAACACGGGGCAATGGTATGTAGAAGCTGTGAGACTGATTTATCTGCCTAATTTATCAAACTGACTACGAAAATCTTAAGCAATTATAATTTTTTCAATTGCACAATAAAAAAGAATGACATTTACTTGAAACGTTTTGTATACTTAGAATTGGAAAATTTTAGTTTTTGTTATTTTTTGTGAATTTCTAAAAAATCATGCCTTTTGTTGCAACTTTTTTTCCTTTTTTTAGTTTGACATTTTTAAAATAAAAACTTTTGTTTGGACTACTTCTTAATATGTTATATGCTCTTCAAAATAACCACTTTAACCATTCCATGTGTGAAAACATTAGAGAAATGTTACCAACTGGAAAAAACTCCATTTTATTTATTGGGTTTTTGAGACCCCAATGTGCAGTTTGTGTCTTGAAAAAT
The DNA here is from genome assembly GCA_963921935.1 of Galeruca laticollis. Classification (NCBI taxonomy): domain Eukaryota; kingdom Metazoa; phylum Arthropoda; class Insecta; order Coleoptera; family Chrysomelidae; genus Galeruca; species Galeruca laticollis. The sequence continues at coordinate 12,222,385 of OY998181.1, forward strand.
GAGTGTGCAGTAGCAGGGTTTATTCAGCATATATTGCATTCGAATGTACCAAAAGACTTTTTTAGTGACATGATGTCAATAGAACGCAGTAACAGAAATACTAGAACTGTAAGTATTAAAATTAATTTAGAGCAACCCAAAATTCAAATTTCACCTTCAGAAGATTCTCATAACAGCGAAAGTGGCTCGTTTCATTTCAGGAAAATTATTCAAGATTTAAAATCAAAATATGCCAGAATAGTCGACTTAACGGAATAAAGTATTAATAAAGAAAATAAAGACGTTATACTAAGATTTGTTCAGTCACTCAAGCGTATTAAGACCCCATCACAATTAACCCATCTCTTCGTACACAAAAAATAAACACCACTAAGTTAATCAAAGTTAAGACTACATCAATAAGCCGGCGAAAAATACGAGCTGGATTGAAAGCTGGAACACGCCGAATAATAGCTGGCCGCCGAAGTCATAACGAGATTTCAGTTAGCCAAAAACGAAAAAGATCAAAAATTAATCATTCCATTATTGACAACGTAAATAAAAATCGACCTAAATGCCAAAATACATTAAGAAAAGTTATGTACATCTAGTATAACTAATCAAATAAAGTAAATTTGATGAAATAATAAAATTGCAGTATTATTTTCCTCTTCGTAGCGCTTAACCCATTACCTGCCACTGTTGCGTACACGCAACACCACAGTTTTTATTTTTTTTTGTAAAAATAAACAATCTCATCTATAATATATTTATGTTTTTGTGAATAGCAACGTTAAATAAAACTGTAAAAAAAATTAGACATTTTTTATAAATAAATAATTAAAATTTTGTTTACTTGAAAATGGGCAAATTTTCTCTTTTTTGAGCGAGATACTTTACGAATTAATAATACGTTCTGAGTTATAACCAGCTGCTATTATTTTTGATAGACAGTTAAAAAAAGGTTGAAATAAAAGTTCTGTACAAAAAAATTGTTTACTTTATTTGTCATACTTTGCTTCTATTGCAGTGAAGTGCTGCGTTGCGCGAACGCAACGTTGGCCTAATAAGTAAACTCAGGTTTTAGAGACGTTCAGACCTGTTGAATTGCTATTTATCGTAAGACGTTCGGTTAGTCATTGTTAGGCTTCTATATAAAGCGGGTCGTTTTGAGCGTTTATCTGTAAACAATCATATAAAAAACTATTGTGGATTATTCTGGTAAAAAATGTCGAAAATACTAACACAAAAGGAATTGGAACTGGCATTAGAAGAGGTACTCATGGATATTGAACAAGAACGAGGTGAGCAGGTTGTTTATCACTGGTAAAATACATATTAGGTACATACATAATACATATCTTGATAAATCTTAGTACGGTCTGAATTATTTTAGATCGAATTGACGTTGTTTATATTCCACCCGATGTTGACGAGTTGACCGACGAAGAGTTGTTTTCCGAGGAGATGACAGAAAATGAACTACAAAAGGTGGATATAGCTGGTTCTTTTGAAATTCATACAAGAGAGGAAGATTTAGAGGAAATTGAGGTAGAAACAGCGACTGGCCAGGAGAATAACCAAGCAAAACGTAAGAGAGGTGCAAACAAAAAACAAGAACAGAAAGTAAACTGGAGAAAAGGTGAGTTTATGCACAACAATTTTCCGATATCTAAACAACATGAAATTAGAGAAGATTTGGTAAACAACCTCGCTGGAACATCTCCACTGGATATATTTTTTAAATTATTTGATGATGAGGTTCAAGAGATGATAGTAAACTATTCTAACGCATATGCACAACAGAACAACGGACATGAATTTTCGGTATCGAAATCAGAACTACTAAATTTTATTGGGATATTAGTGCTATCTGGGTATCACGTTTTACCACAAACTGATATGTACTGGTCCACAGAACAAGACAAAGGTGTTCAAGTAGTAAAACAGTGTATGAGTCGGAATAAATTTCGGAGTATAAAACAGAATTTACATTTCAATTATAACACACAGTTGGACAAAGATGACAAGTATTCTAAAATCAGGCCCCTTTTTGACATAATCAATAAGAAGTTTATGCAGTTTGATACCTTTTCAGAGAAGTTAGCAGTGGATGAGGAAATGGTGCCCTATTTCGGTAGACATTCCTGTAAGATGTATATAAAGGGTAAACCAGTCAGATTTGGATTTAAATTATGGTGCCTATGTTCAAGCGATGGTTATATGTTTCAATTTATTCCTTATGCAGGAGCAGGAGCAAACATGCTCTGGGTTTAGGACCACAGGTTGTCTTAGAGTTATTGTCAGTTCTCAAAAATAAAAACAATCATGAAGTTTCCTTCGACAATTTTTTCTCCTCTTACAACTTATTCAAACAATTAAAAACTGAAGGATTTTTTGCTACTGCAACAATTCGCGAAGATAGAACTCAACATGCTCCGTTAGAGTCATCCAAAATAATGAAAAAAACCAGAAAACGAGGATCGTACGATAGTTGTTTTGACGAGGATACTTATATTTCGTTGGCTAGATGGTGTGTTAATCAAAGTTAAGACTACATCAATAAGCCGGCGAAAAATACGAGCTGGATTGAAAGCTGGAACACGCCGAATAATAGCTGGCCGCCGAAGTCATAACGAGATTTCAGTTAGCCAAAAACGAAAAAGATCAAAAATTAATCATTCCATTATTGACAACGTAAATAAAAATCGACTAAATGCCAAAATACATTAAGAAAAGTTATGTACATCTAGTATAACTAATTAAATAAAGTAAATTTGATGAAATAATAAAATTGCAGTATTATTTTCCTCTTCGTAGCGCTTAACCCATTACCTTCCACTGTTGCGTACACGCAACACCACAGTTTTTATTTTTTTTTGTAAAAATAAACAATCTCATCTATAATATATTTATGTTTTTGTGAATAGCAACGTTAAATAAAACTGTAAAAAAAATTAGACATTTTTTATAAATAAATAATTAAAATTTTGTTTACTTGAAAATGGGCAAATTTTCTCTTTTTTGAGCGAGATACTTTACGAACTAATAATACGTTCTGAGTTATAACCAGCTGCTATTATTTTTGATAGACAGTTAAAAAAAGGTTGAAATAAAAGTTCTGTACAAAAAAATTGTTTACTTTATTTGTCATACTTTGCTTCTATTGCAGTAAAGTGCTGCGTTGCGCGAACGCAACGTTGGCCTAATAAGTAAACTCAGGTTTTAGAGACGTTCAGACCTGTTGAATTGCTATTTATCGTAAGACGTTCGGTTAGTCATTGTTAGGCTTCTATATAAAGCGGGTCGTTTTGAGCGTTTATCTGTAAACAATCATATAAAAAACTATTGTGGATTATTCTGGTAAAAAATGTCGAAAATACTAACACAAAAGGAATTGGAACTGGCATTAGAAGAGGTACTCATGGATATTGAACAAGAACGAGGTGAGCAGGTTGTTTATCACTGGTAAAATACATATTAGGTACATACATAATACATATCTTGATAAATCTTAGTACGGTCTGGATTATTTTAGATCGAATTGACGTTGTTTATATTCCACCCGATGTTGACGAGTTGACCGACGAAGAGTTGTTTTCCGAGGAGATGACAGAAAATGAACTACAAAAGGTGGATATAGCTGGTTCTTTTGAAATTCATACAAGAGAGGAAGATTTAGAGGAAATTGAGGTAGAAACAGCGACTGGCCAGGAGAATAACCAAGCAAAACGTAAGAGAGGTGCAAACAAAAAACAAGAACAGAAAGTAAACTGGAGAAAAGGTGAGTTTATGCACAACAATTTTCCGATATCTTAACAACATGAAATTAGAGAAGATTTGGTAAACAACCTCGCTGGAACATCTCCACTGGATATATTTTTTAAATTATTTGATGATGAGGTTCAAGAGATGATAGTAAACTATTCTAACGCATATGCACAACAGAACAACCGACATGAATTTTCGGTATCGAAATCAGAACTACTAAATTTTATTGGGATATTAGTGCTATCTGGGTATCACGTTTTACCACAAACTGATATCTACTGGTCCACAGAAGAAGACAAAGGTGTTCAAGTAGTAAAACAGTGTATGAGTCGGAATAAATTTCGGAGTATAAAACAGAATTTACATTTCAATTATAACACACAGTTGGACAAAGATGACAAGTATTCTAAAATCAGGCCCCTTTTTGACATAATCAATAAGAAGTTTATGCAGTTTGATACCTTTTCAGAGAAGTTAGCAGTGGATGAGGAAATGGTGCCCTATTTCGGTAGACATTCCTGTAAGATGTATATAAAGGGTAAACCAGTCAGATTTGGATTTAAATTATGGTGCCTATGTTCAAGCGATGGTTATATGTTTCAATTTATTCCTTATGCAGGAGCAGGAGCAAACATGCTCTGGGTTTAGGACCACAGGTTGTCTTAGAGTTATTGTCAGTTCTCAAAAATAAAAACAATCATGAAGTTTCCTTCGACAATTTTTTCTCCTCTTACAACTTATTCAAACAATTAAAAACTGAAGGATTTTTTGCTACTGCAACAATTCGCGAAGATAGAACTCAACATGCTCCGTTAGAGTCATCCAAAATAATGAAAAAAACCAGAAAACGAGGATCGTACGATAGTTGTTTTGACGAGGATACTTATATTTCGTTGGCTAGATGGTGTGTTAATCAAAGTTAAGACTACATCAATAAGCCGGCGAAAAATACGAGCTGGATTGAAAGCTGGAACACGCCGAATAATAGCTGGCCGCCGAAGTCATAACGAGATTTCAGTTAGCCAAAAACGAAAAAGATCAAAAATTAATCATTCCATTATTGACAACGTAAATAAAAATCGACTAAATGCCAAAATACATTAAGAAAAGTTATGTACATCTAGTATAACTAATTAAATAAAGTAAATTTGATGAAATAATAAAATTGCAGTATTATTTTCCTCTTCGTAGCGCTTAACCCATTACCTGCCACTGTTGCGTACACGCAACACCACAGTTTTTATTTTTTTTTGTGAAAATAAACAATCTCATCTATAATATATTTATGTTTTTGTGAATAGCAACGTTAAATAAAACTGTAAAAAAAATTAGACATTTTTTATAAATAAATAATTAAAATTTTGTTTACTTGAAAATGGGCAAATTTTCTCTTTTTTGAGCGAGATACTTTACGAATTAATAATACGTTCTGAGTTATAACCAGCTGCTATTATTTTTGATAGACAGTTAAAAAAAGGTTGAAATAAAAGTTCTGTACAAAAAAATTGTTTACATTATTTGTCATACTTTGCTTCTATTGCGGTAAAGTGCTGCGTTGCGCGAACGCAACGTTGGCCTAATAAGTAAACTCAGGTTTTAGAGACGTTCAGACCTGTTGAATTGCTATTTATCGTAAGACGTTCGGTTAGTCATTGTTAGGCTTCTATATAAAGCGGGTCGTTTTGAGCGTTTATCTGTAAACAATCATATAAAAAACTATTGTGGATTATTCTGGTAAAAAATGTCGAAAATACTAACACAAAAGGAATTGGAACTGGCATTAGAAGAGGTACTCATGGATATTGAACAAGAACGAGGTGAGCAGGTTGTTTATCACTGGTAAAATACATATTAGGTACATACATAATACATATCTTGATAAATCTTAGTACGGTCTGAATTATTTTAGATCGAATTGACGTTGTTTATATTCCACCCGATGTTGACGAGTTGACCGACGAAGAGTTGTTTCCCGAGGAGATGACAGAAAATGAACTACAAAAGGTGGATATAGCTGGTTCTTTTGAAATTCATACAAGAGAGGAAGATTTAGAGGAAATTGAGGTAGAAACAGCGACTGGCCAGGAGAATAACCAAGCAAAACGTAAGAGAGGTGCAAACAAAAAACAAGAACAGAAAGTAAACTGGAGAAAAGGTGAGTTTATGCACAACAATTTTCCGATATCTAAACAACATGAAATTAGAGAAGATTTGGTAAACAACCTCGCTGGAACATCTCCACTGGATATATTTTTTAAATTATTTGATGATGAGGTTCAAGAGATGATAGTAAACTATTCTAACGCATATGCACAACAGAACAACCGACATGAATTTTCGGTATCGAAATCAGAACTACTAAATTTTATTGGGATATTAGTGCTATCTGGGTATCACGTTTTACCACAAACTGATATGTACTGGTCCACAGAAGAAGACAGAGGTGTTCAAGTAGTAAAACAGTGTATGAGTCGGAATAAATTTCGGAGTATAAAACAGAATTTACATTTCAATTATAACACACAGTTGGACAAAGATGACAAGTATTCTAAAATCAGGCCCCTTTTTGACATAATCAATAAGAAGTTTATGCAGTTTGATACCTTTTCAGAGAAGTTAGCAGTGGATGAGGAAATGGTGCCCTATTTCGGTAGACATTCCTGTAAGATGTATATAAAGGGTAAACCAGTCAGATTTGGATTTAAATTATGGTGCCTATGTTCAAGCGATGGTTATATGTTTCAATTTATTCCTTATGCAGGAGCAGGAGCAAACATGCTCTGGGTTTAGGACCACAGGTTGTCTTAGAGTTATTGTCAGTTCTCAAAAATAAAAACAATCATGAAGTTTCCTTCGACAATTTTTTATCCTCATACAACTTATTCAAACAATTAAAAACTGAAGGATTTTTTGCTACTGCAACAATTCGCGATGATAGAACTCAACATGCTCCGTTAGAGTCATCCAAAATAATGAAAAAAACCAGAAAACGAGGATCGTACGATAGTTGTTTTGACGAGGATACTTATATTTCGTTTGCTAGATGGTGTGATAATTCTGTCGTTACCTTGATAAGTACACATTATCATGTAGAGCCTATAAAAACAGCGAAAAGATACAACAGAATGGAAAAAAGGGTAATCAATGTAACACATTTTGTAATATCCCAATACAATTCCTACATGGGTGGCGTCGATCTACACGATAATGGTGTAGCTAATTATAGGATTGGTATAAAAGGAAAAAAATGGTGGTGGCCTTTATTTACAAATACTATTGGTAATATCTTAGTAAACTCGTGGAAATTATATAACATCGTAAACAATACAAAGATATCCCAAATAGATTTTAAATCAAATGTTGCATTGCGCCTGCTGAAAATGAATACCTTGAGAGCTTCAGCTTCACTTCCTGGTAACATACCAACTGATATTCGTCGGAACCAATCAAGTCATTTGATATTTAAACAACCTACAGGAAGATTTTGTCACAGTCAGACAGTTTATATGTGTAGAAGTTGTAATGTTCATTTACACCCCGATTGTTTTGAAGAATACCGTTTAAGTTAAGTGTTTCGGCCAACGTTGCGCTTACGCTTACTTTTATTTAATGTACTAAGAAATTGTTTTAAACAAATATTTAATAATTTAACCTATTTTTTCAATGCTTGGCCAATAATGGGTTAAATGGAAATCATTGAGAACATGTGTTGTGTCGAGCGAAGCGTATCTAGATCGGGTACAATCAGTAAACTGTGCTGGTGCCGGGTAGGAATAGTTTTCTTTCTAACAGCCAAAGATGACGTATCGCAGAAGGCGGAGCTTGCGCTGTGATGGGGTATATGTTATAAAGTCGCACCCGGGTGCATATTTCAAAACTGCTCATTGATACGAAACCAGTAACTAAATGAGGCGCTGCCATTTGCCGGATTTCCACCGTCATTCCCTATACATCAATTGGTTTGATGCTGTCGCTGCCATTATGGAATGATAATAACTAAATTATGTATTAATTTAGATTTAACTGAAATTTCTATCATTATTTTAATGCTGGGTGATCACATGGTATTAGTACCTTTTTTGCAAAATGCTATTATGAAAAGTAAAATCTAATTGAAGAAAATTGATATCCCTAAGTTGTAAACAACAGCAGGGAACATTTTAAATTCGACTTTAAAAGACGGTAGCTACACAATCCAGCCAATGGCAGCGCAGCATTTAACTATTGGTTTCGTATCAATGTGCAGTTTTGAAATATGCCACCCGGGTACCCATATGAGCGTAATAGGTATAAAAAGGATACGTGCACATGAATGTTAAATAAAACTTTACTCATCTAATACATTCATTTCTTGACTCATCCTGTTCCGAATGTTAAGAGTCGGTTGATGAAGTTGTAAGCAATCAAATATTACGCTCATATATAACTTGTTGGTTTGATTGATTTATAAGTTCGAAGTAACTAGATTTGTTACAAGTTACCATTGGTAATGAAACATATGATTAATTGATTTTGACGTTAAGAAATTAGTTAAAACAATATTTTTCCTCTGTTTATAAACTAATGGAAATAATATGATACTTTTGAACATTTTTTCAAGAAGAAATAAGATTACATGGTGACAAATACATTTATTTGATGACAAATAATTGGAATAGTTAAAAATATGGGTAAATTCAAACAATCTTCGTAACAATTATACATATTTAAGTGCGAACTGTAATTATTATTTCTGTATTGTTCTCCATCTCTCTCATAGGCACTCATATTACTATGTAACGTACATATGTATTTATTTACGTTTAAATTGAACATTACGTTTGTTCAACTGTCTTACGTACAATGAATATTACTTGTTACTACATGTACGTGGGCCAATTAATGAGTAAATCAAAAAAAAATTTCTTTCAGTTCTACGCAGGGCTAGGAATTATTTCTGATTATCTGTCTTTACACGTTCTCTTTTCTTGTTTGTAGATTATTCATCCACCGTTTTGGTGGTCTTCTAGTCTATTATTTGTTATTTTTGCATATGTTTGCAAGTCTGTCCGGACTCATTCTGTCTCCGTGTTCATTCCATTTTTCCATCTGATCCTTATTCACTTGTTTCTGTTTTGTGAGTTACATTGCTCGAGTATGTTGTTATTTCTTTGTCGCTCCCTGGTTTACCTCTTATGATCTAAATACTTTCATTTTCTGGTTGTTAATTCTTTATTTTCACCATTTTTTTTCCGCCCATATTTCTGCTGAATATGCTGAGATGGATCTTACCGCTGTTTTATATACTCTCACCTTTCCTTTTACTGTCAATAATTCGTTTTTCTATATAACATCTCAGGAAGGTACTCTTCTCTCTTTATTTTTTTTGCCGTGTTATCTTCTCTTTCAAATTTTTGTTACTGGTTATGTCAACCACCAAGTAGTTGAATGTCATTACTTGTTTTATGATCTTTCCCTACATTTCGTTTTTTTTCTGATGAGATCTTCAGATTATACTATTTCGCTGTGGTATTAATTGTTCATTAATCATCAAAGTGCATTTGAACCCAATTCACTTCTTTTCTGAATTCGTTCATCCTATATAAAAATAATGTATTCGTTGTTCCAATAAACTTTCTAATGACCCTATATTAAAAAACTTCATGGAAGAGGAATCAGCTATTCGACAATATGCCAGGATTACAACAAATAATAATTTTGTACCTTATTGAAAATGGATCTTTAATGATTAGAGGAATTATATCTATATTTTGGAGATTAAGAGAATACCTTGGAAATGAGAATTTAAAAAAAAATGTGTCATGCACTACTGAGTCAAAAACCTAGATGCATATACCCTGTACTGCAGAGCCCAAGGGATAGTTGGGAGAGTATGAAATTGAGAGAGGCTTCATATCAAACTGATCCTCACCTGTTACAGATTGTAAAAATATAAAAAATTCGGTACTACTGAGAAAATATTAGCAATAAAGCTAGTTGAGGGATACAATATATTTCCTAGATTGCAGTGTAACTATCCCCCTTCTAAAAATATACAATATACAAGGTGTTCAACTAAATCAACTCATACTCCAGAGCTCAATAACTCCGTTGTCTTAGAGAAAAAGTTATTATAGAAAGTTACGAGCTTCACATTTAAAAATTATTTTGTAATATACAGGGTGATTTATAAGGTCCCAGCATATCAAATTTATGTTTTTATTTAATATAAAATCCTCTATATACTTTTGAGTTCTGCTCGTTTTTCCTATTCCAGTAAAATAAAGTTTTACTAGGTTCTAAAAGGTACTTTCAAAGATATGGCCAGTTTTATGTAAAAATTTTAACGAAATTCTCATCCTGTATTATTTAAAGTCAAAAGATAGGGGTTGGCTCAATAGCAAAAGAAATTTGTAGTGCTGCAACTCATCACGTTGTCAATGAATTCCGTTTTATATACAGGGTTAACCAAAACTTCCGCATAAGATTTTTTCGGTTATTTTAAATGAAACACCTTTTATTTTTTATCACCTTTGATAAGTACTTAAAAATTACTCCTATTTTTGTCGATCATTTTCTATACTCGAATGTTACGGTTGGAGTTACTGCTATTTCTAAGAATACATATCGACAATACTTCTCAAATACTGCATAATTGCTAGAGTTGGCCATGTTAGGGTATTATTCGACATCTTAAGAATATTTTTGGAATTGGCCATGGCTGCAGCATTTGACAGGGTGTGTTTTTTTTGAATATTTGTCAACCAATTATAAATTATTAATATGAGTTTTGAAATGATATGAAATGTATATTCCAAAATTATTTTAAAACGTTAATCTCTTGAGACCTCATGACTTTGTTATGAAGTTATTCTCGCATCTCTTAAGGAAACGGAATTATTGAACCCCTGAGTATGAATTGATATTCCACTAAACAATTTGTAACATTTCAAAGGAGGAGTGGCTGAATTTATATTTTATCATAAATTGAACATATCTTATTGTTTTCACTATTTTATTACTCATTTTTTATCAGATGAAAAAAACATTCGCTGCATTCGGTAATAATATTCGTTTGTTTTATTGTATTTACTATATTCTTACTTAATTGTTTTTCTTCAAAGTCATCAGATGAAAAAACATGTTTGCTTCATTCGGCAAGAATATTGGTTGGTTTTTATCATCGTCCTTAATTTCTAATGTTTAATGAGTCAACATTGGACCTCAATACATTTTCTTTTTAATTTGTTTATTCACTTATGAGCAAAGTTATATAGTTGTCGTCCTTGCGCGGAGTGACAGCAATTATGGAACCTATTAAATTATGAAAAGAATTGTAATATTTGGAGAAGACTTATTTATTAACATTTTCGTGTGCTGCATAACCCTATCCAAAAATGTTTTGCTATAAATGAAAATATGTTACACTACCTCTACGGCTAGTTTTTGTAAATCTACTATTTACTTATAATATGTATGTTTATTCTAGCATTATTATGGCTACTACCTCATATTTGTTGCATCTCTCCACGATCATAATTCACTGTAGTTTGTGCATGGTTGTGATGTTAAATAAAGTATAAAGGGTTCAATTTATAGAATTCTTCTCATAGCGAGCATTCCGGCGGACTCATTCGTATACCCCCTTAAACCCATTATTCGTAAGCCAAACCTCAGAACTTCTTTCTATTTGGAATGATGTGGCTTCTCCGCACTTACCATCTTATATAATCCATTACCAAAAAGGTAGATTTTGACTCATGCTGAAAAGAAATTTTATATGCCAATCAAATTAGATGCTTATCTAAAAACAAGTTAATTTTAGTAGTTGTTGATTTTTTGAATGCCGACCAAAGGAGAAATATTTAGCATTTATTATTAAACAGTGGATAACTGCAAGATCGATTTAATCTTTTACAAATTTACAAAAACCTAATTTGAATCATTTTAATTATCTATTTTTAAATTGTTCAAATATCTTCGAAGCTCAGCCAAAATTGATCGTTGTCGGCGTGTATGATTCAACTTACACTTGATTTGAATTTTCTACATGGTCGGTAGATAATGTCCGAGTTCGACACTCTCGCCGCAGATTAAGGCGACGTTATTGGCAACAACGTAACTGATCATGATTAATTGGATCCTATTTCCAAAGAAGTTTCAAAGGCGCCGCGCAGGAAGGGATTTCATAAAGCGGAGATCGGAATTGTTTGTATAATTAGTGGAAGACTTTTACTTATTGTGAATTGTGTGTAATTTAGTTTCAATTAAATTTGGTGACAAATAATAAATATAAGTGAACATAGTAAAACTGAATCGAATATTGAAAGGTCGAAAGTTTAACACCCGAAGAAAAAACCATAGTGGTAGTTTCCGAAGCTAGTGTGTACAGAATAATTAAAACAAGAGATGAAAGAAACGATATCACTACTTCAAAAGCTAAGGGTAGAGAAAGAAAGCGAATAAAATTGAAAGATATCACCAAACAGGTCAATAAGGTATATGAATTTTATATTGAAAAGGAATTACCAACTGTAGAGGAAATTGCTTCCTCTCTTCAAACTACTGAAAATCTCCCAAAAATATCAAGAATTCTTTTATAGCGAATTTTTGTGGAAATAACTTCAGATATTTAAGGAGAAAGAGAAATAATACCCTTATTGAGAAAGAAGAAATCATTTTGTGGCGCAGAAAATATCTGAAAAAATTAGCAGACTTCCAAAGAGATTGTAGAAAAATGTATTAAAAGAAGATCGTGATAAAAATGTTGCATGGTTTAATTGTAAAAAACAAGCATTATTCTTTTTTAGATGGTTTATTGACAGGTTGGAAAGCCCCATCTGGAAAGGAAAAACGACATATTATTACCCATGTTCAATTCTAAAAAGACTGGGGATTATTATGAGAAAATGACCGTTATTGTTATGGATAACGCTCCATTTTACAGCCGGCGTGTTGAACAGTTACCAGCCAACAAATTGAGAAAAACCCTGATTGCAGATTGGCTTAATAAGAAAACATTTTCGAAAATCAAGTTACTGCAGTGTCATTACAGATAAATATATCAAATGTATAGTAGATAAAAGGCCGCGAGAACGAGGTGTAATTGTAGTTCGATTGCCACCATACCATTGTCAGTTAAGCCCAATTCATTGCAATTACCATCGAATCCGTAGTTGTGGACCTAGGCGAATATACTACTGAGGAATCTGAAGATGTTATAGACGGCTCAGATAAGAATGAAACTAATGTTAATTTTTGTCTGTTTTCTCCATATCCTAGGAAAATGAGTATTTCATTATGTTGAACTGTTTATTACACCTTTGAAACAAGAAAATAACTTTTCTGACAATGAATTCCTTGTGAAATACTGAAGACTATTTTTAATAATAACCGCAGGTCGATTTCGTTCCCCCCCCTCCTCCAGACCCGCGAAGATCTATGTTGAATATATGAGGCAGTCTCTAAAAATGTAGTACTGAACTATAGTTGTAGCATAATATGTGGACTATGACTCTTTGAGTCTAAAATACAGTACCCAACCATAATTCTGCTTCTCAATTAGAAATAATTTCAAAATTTTTGACAATTAATCCATATTAAACTCTTTCGCTGTACCATCGCAACGGTTTGAGTCAATTGAGACATATCTGATTTGGCTATTCGATGATTGTAGGGTTTATAACGAGTTTCCATCGTGCTTAGAGTTTGCTTGCATTAGGTATGCGGTCCTTTGCATAGGAATATCTGGCTCTTTTTACAACTCAACGCCTCACTGCGCCGCCTTACCATAAATAAAATGCACAAGAAAAATGAATTGAATTAATCCACAATTACATATCATCGCCAACTTGCGCGCTAGCAATCTGTTGGGAGACATTTCTGTACAAAGCATGGTGCTTTCTCGAGCGAATAATCTGCAGGAGAAGCAAGACAGAAAGTTGTCGAGAAACTTCAGAGAGGCAATCATCAGTCGAGTTCTATGATTAAAAACTGGACTCAAAGTGAAAATTACATATATTTGCGAGTTTACTGTGTTTTTGGAAATTGTAAAGTAAGGAAAACCATTTACATATGGCGAATACATAAAAGATTGCTTCATGAAAGCATCCGAGAAGGTCTTCCGCGATTTCAAAAATTAAGTCGATTTAATGAGAAAAACAAAGGACTTGCATTTATCGGCTAAAATAGTACAAGACAAAACTTCCAAAATGTCTGCATATATAACAGAACAACAAGTTGAACAGATAGCGCTGGCTTCCGCAATATCAGTTGCGATCGACAAGTAATTCGACATAACTGATACAGCACAAGTATCGCTCTTTGTGCGGTATATATAGGCACAAGTTCGCAAAGAAAATCTTCTGGTACTACTGCTGCTTCAGAGACACAATCGTGGAGAAGACTTTCCTGATGATGTGGCAGTCCATTTGGAAAATCATGGAATGGACATAAAGTCGTTTCCATTGCTACTGACGGAGCCAAAAGTATAACATGTGTAAACAAAGGAACCGTTTCTATCTTAAAGAAAAAAATCTATCACGAGTTTCTTGCTTTCCACTGTGTAATACACCAAGAAGCGCTGTGGGTTGAGCCTTTCCCTGACGAAATCATTCAACTAATAAAATTGGTCGTAAAGATAACTAACAGCATCATGGCAAAATCACTGTGCCATCGCCAGTTCAAAGGATTTTAGAACGAAATGGATAGTGACTACATATATTTACTTCTCCATAATGAAGTGCTCTGGCTTTACATGGGAAACGTTCTGAAGCGATTTGCGTCGTGTTTAGAAGAAATAAAATCGTTTTTCTCTGAAAAAGGTATTATTCATCAGGAGTCGGAAGAAGATTCCTGGTTTCCAAAATTCTATTTCTTAGTGAACCTTACATCTCAACTGACTTATTTGAATATCAAGTGAAGGAAATGTCGTATATACATGTTAGAAGAAGTAGAAAGTTTTGAAAATTAACTGCACGTTGTTGCTGAAGATATAATAATTCTATTTGACTTTACTTCAAATAATTAAATAAGAATTGAGAAGATAAAAATTTTTCGGTTGACACTGTTATAGTAGAATTTTAAGAAAAATCAAAAACAGGTTTGAGGAGCGTTTTCAAGAGTTTAGAGCAAATAAATCTACGTTATCCTCCATCTTAGACCCACTAAACATTAATGTAAGTGAAATGAACTTGGCGCCGTTCAATACAAATTCTGCGGAAATTCAGATGCAATAGATTGATATCAAGAAAAGGGAACTGTGGATCAGTAAGTTGACAACTCATATAAGCCGTTTGGAAGAGTACAAGCCAAATTTGATATCTGATAATGAGTGGCAGCAAATCAACCGACGAAAATTCACAGTCATGCCTTAAACTAAAAACAAGTAGTTACTTGCCAGATATAGGTAACTTTCGAAAGCGATCCTAGGACACCGGCCCACCTAAAAGTAAATAATGTAACGAATGAGAGTGTCACTATAATGAGTGCCTACCATTAAATAACTATTTTTCTCATTTTCCACATGCTTCAAAACTGTAATCGTGGGTTGCACCAGTTATACTTTTACTAAACTTTACAGTATGAAGCAAATTAGACTCTAATTATTCGACTAATAAAGTTCATGTTGCGGGTCTCTGAAGGTATGAGAAAATCTATGACCTTGATATTTGACAAGCAAGCATTAGGTAGAAGAAGTTGTTGATGTTCCAACTTTAAAGAAAAAAAGATTTAAAAAGGAGTACATTGAAAATTGTGAAATGGCGATGCAGTTCATGGGCTGAAATCGGCTTTTTGCGATTTTCGGTGAAACGTGACCTCCTAGCGGAAAATTTGTAAAAGTTGTAGATAATAAAAAAATCTATAACTATTATATTCAGGATTTTTTGAGATAACCTCAAATTAGCATCAAAATAGAGAAACCCCGATTTTTCAATATTAAATTATTTTCTCATATAAAGATGATTTTATTTACTTGAAAATTTGAGGAAGTATGTCTTTCTTAATGTTAAATGGGCAAGATTTTTTCGCAATTCAGAAGACGACCAGTTTTCGAGTTATGTACATTTTTCTAAAAAAATACCTTTATTTTCCAGGAACATGATCATTTTAATGGTTGAATTGTTTACATTAAAATGTTCTATGTAACTTTGTGGTTCATTGATAGAATAAGCGCTTAACCCATTACCTGCCACTGTTGCGTACACGCAACACCACAGTTTTTTTTTTTTTTGTAAAAATAAACAATCTTATCTATAATATATTTATGTTTTTGTGAATAGCAACGTTAAATAAAACTGTAAAAAAAATTAGACATTTTTTATAAATAAATAATTAAAATTTTGTTTACTTGAAAATGGGCAAATTTTCTCTTTTTTGAGCGAGACACTTTTAGAATTAATAACACGTTCTGAATTATAACCAGCTGCTATTATTTTTGAGAGACAGTTAAAAAAAGGTTGAAGTAAAAGTTCTGTACAAAAAAATTGTTTACTTTATTTGTCATACTTTGAATCTATTGCAGTAAAGTGCTGCGTTGCGCGAACGCAACGCTGGCCTAATAAATAAACTCAGGTTTAGACCTGTTGAATTGCTATTTATCGCAAGACGTTCGGTTAGTCATTGTTAGGCTTCAATATAAAGCGGGTCGTTTTGAGCGTTTATCTGTAAACAATCATATAAAAAACTATTGTGGATTATTCTGGTAAAAAATGTCGAAAATACTAACACAAAAGGAATTGGAACTGGCATTAGAAGAGGTACTTATGGATATTGAACAAGAAGGAGGTAAGCAGGTTGTTTATCACTGGTAAAATACATATTAGGTACATACATAATACATATCATGATAAATCTTAGTACGGTCTGAATTATTTTAGATCGAATTGACGTTGTTTATATTCCACCCGATGTTGACGAGTTGACCGACGAAGAGTTGTTTTCCGAGGAGATGACAAAAAATGAACTACAAAAGGTGGATATAGCTGGTTCTTTTGAAATTCATACAAGGGAGGAAGATTTAGAGGAAATTGAGGTAGAAACAGCGACTGGCCAGGAGAATAACCAAGCAAAACGTAAGAGAGGTGCAAACAAAAAACAAGAACAGAAAGTAAACTGGAGAAAAGGTGAGTTTATGCACAACAATTTTCCGATATCTAAACAACATGAAATTAGAGAAGATTTGGTAAACAACCTCGCTGGAACATCTCCACTGGATATATTTTTTAAATTCTTTGATGATGAGGTTCAAGAGATGATAGTAAACTATTCTAACGCATATGCACAACAGAACAACCGACATGAATTTTCGGTATCGAAATCAGAACTACTAAATTTTATTGGGATATTAGTGCTATCTGGGTATCACGTTTTACCACAAACTGATATGTACTGGTCCACAGAAGAAGACAAAGGTGTTCAAGTAGTAAAACAGTGTATGAGTCGGAATAAATTTCGGAGTATAAAACAGAATTTACATTTCAATGATAACACACAATTGGACAAAGATGACAAGTAGTCTAAAATCAGGCCCCTTTTTGACATAATCAATAAGAAGTTTATGCAGTTTGATACCTTTTCAGAGAAGTTAGCAGTGGATGTGGAAATGGTGCCCTATTTCGGTAGACATTCCTGTAAGATATTTATAAAGGGTAAACCAGTCAGATTTGGATTTAAATTATGGTGCCTATGTTCAAGCGATGGTTATATGTTTCAATTTATTCCTTATGCAGGAGCATCACCTAAAAAAGTAAAACATGCTCTGGGTTTAGGACCACAGGTTGTCAGTTCTCAAAAATAAAAGTTTTCTTCGACAATTTTTTCTCCTCTTACAACTTATTCAAACAATTAAAAACTGAAGGATTTTTGCTACTGCAACAATTCGCGAAGATAGAACTCAACATGCTCCGTTAGAGTCATTCAAAATAATGAAAAAAACCAGAAAACGAGGATCGTACGATAGTTGTTTTGACGAGGATACTTATATTTCGTTGGCTAGATGGTGTGATAGTTCTGTCGTTACCTTGATAAGTACACATTATCATGTAGAGCCTATAAAAACAGCGAAAAGATACAACAGAATGGAAAAAAAGGGTAATCAATGTAACACAACCTTTTGTAATATCCCAATACAATTCCTACATGGGTGGCGTCGATCTACACGATAATGGTGTAGCTAATTATAGGATTGGTATAAAAGGAAAAAAATGGTGGTGGCCTTTATTTACAAATACTATTTGTAATATCTTAGTAAACTCGTGGAAATTATATAACATCGTTAACAATACAAAGATGTCCCAAATATATTTTAAATCAAATGTTGCATTGCGCCTGCTGAAAATGAATACCTTGAGAGCTTCAGCTTCACTTCCTGGTAACATACCAACTGATATTCGTCGGAACCAATCAAGTCATTTGATATTTAAACAACCTACAAGAAGAAGATGCAGATTTTGTCACAGTTTATATGTGTAGAAGTTGTAATGTTCATTTACACCTCGATTGTTTTGAAGAATACCATTTAAGTTAAGTGTTTCGGCCAACGTTGCGCTTACGCAACAGTATTTTTTTTAATTTTTCTTTATTTTGTGAAAAAAATCGTATTATTTACTTTTATTTATTGTACTAATAAATTGTTTGAAACAAATATTTAATAATTTAACCTATTTTTTCAATGCTTGGCCAATAATGGGTTAAACTTGCGAAAAAAAGTCTCTCTGAATCATGATTGAATGCGGACCCCATTATCATAGCACAAAATGGAAATCTACTGATAGCTGGTACTTACAAAAATAGGAAAATAGATGTTACTAAATCAATTAGGATTTCAGCTTTACCAACAGGTAACTAACAAATCTACTTTCAAATTAGAAAAACCTTCTCCTGAACTGCGGGAGCTGCCTGCAAAACAAAAAATATGTAAATAAAAATAGGATTTAAACTTCCCGCTAAAACGCACCATACTGTTGTTCTAACCAATTATCAAGAAAAATAGTTCATACTTTTAACTTGTTTATGAGAAATAAATCAACTTGATCGTGAACTGACGTCATAACACTCTGATTGCTGTTCGCAGTCAGCGCCAGATTAATGATATTTTGCCCCCTGGACAAACAATTTTCTTCACCCCTTCCATCTCCCCTCCTCGTCTTCCAGGCATCACATACGACATACGTAGAAGGTCTATGTATTTACGCAAGAAGAAATAGTCATAGTAACGTTTTATATATTATTGAAAATAAATATATGAAGAAAAAAATAAATTGAAAAGAACACATATCGCAAAAAACGATTACGAGAAAGTCATGGGAGTGAGGACAAGGAGACAAACATTCTAAGACTGTAGAACAATAATACATATAAGAATTTAGAAATATCAAAATGTGAGTATTCTAATGAATATTCACTCTAAACTCCTGACGATCAATATTTGTTCAATACGACATTTTTATATCTCTGAATCTTATAAGCCAAATCACAAAAAAAATTTCAACCCCTAACTTCATCCCCATTCCACCAATTTGAATTCCTTCCAGACGGAATCTCAACAAAATTTTCCGACTGGTCTTTGTTACTTTTTGTCTTTCTCACAAAAATTATAGGCACCAGCTTTTATTGTGTCTTTTGTCGGTAAATATGCCTGTTCAAACAAAATAACGTTGCTTCATCTCAAAATACAACAAACAAAATTGCTATTCAAATTATTATTGTTTTGTTTCATCATGTATCATAGAATTCACTTCTGCGATCACAGACATCGTCAGTCAACTCATACTTTATACGGCTGGTATTTTGCTTTTTAAAAAAATTTTGATACTGCAGACTTTCCAATTTTCAAATCTCTAGGTAATCCTAGAACTGTAATGTGTTGCTCGTCTACTACCAACATATCTTATTGGATATTTACATTGATAGTGCGTCGGTGCATCTCTAACATGTTCTAAATTTCCTTATTTCTTTCTATTCTACTTACCAAAGATTTCATGAAATAATATACATACACTTTGTTGTCCTTATTCTATCTCCAAGATTAACGATCATTGAAATTTTAATTCTATCACTTTCCGTTGAGAGCAATTTACCAAAACAGTTTACTAAATACGATAAACAGGTCAACAAAACGTAATTGTACTTGGATATTAACGACCGTTTTGAGCGTCAAATTACAAAACACATGGCAAGAAATACTTTTTCTACGACTATCATAGAATTTCTTGATTCCCACGTATTTTTTGATTAAGGAATAGCTTCATTCTAGCCCCAGGGTAAGAATATCCATTATCGCCCTTGCTAGGCAATGAATACTTGCGGCGCCCTCTGAATGTCTCGGATAATTTGACAGAAAGAGAAGATATGCGTGTTCCGTTTTCTACACCACCTGCATTACGCGGAGTAGAAGTAGTGCAGAAATATCAAAATGCATAAACAATCCTCTAAAGTGAACGTAAAATGACTAATATGGTCGTTGAGTATTAATTATTATAGCCAGAAGTGCAGCATAAGTGTATTTTATCGCACTTTTCGAGAAAAACAAAAGAAAAAGAAGAAAAAAGAACATTTGTCAACTTTCAAAAATGTCGATTGTCAAAATAATTTAATCATTATCTATTTGTTTTAAATTGATTAATACTTCATAAAAAGTTGGTAAACTTATAGAATTTTATTTAAATAATATCTGTTACATGGCTCCATTCCTTTTTAGTTTTAGATACTGCCGCATATTGGAAAAAGGGAGGTGTTTCATTTAAAAAATCTGTTACTAATATCATCACTCAAAAGTTAGTCACATTACAACATAGAGCATTCTTCAAATAAAATAAACAATAAAAATTAGAAATCTATCTTTCGGGATCTTTTCATCTTACTGTTTATTTAGCTAATAATGATTTCATGTATTTTTGTAAACAATGATATTTCTTGGCTTTATACCCAAAAACTATACCTTTCGACCCAGCCTTTAGACTAGGGCATTTAGCAAAAATAGAGGAAATTTGGGAGCACAACAGATATTGAGATGCGGTTTTCTGCATTGTATTGGGGAAGGTCCCAGAAGAAACTGACGAAAATGTGGGTTAGCAGTTTTTTGAAAAACGCCTTCTGGGCCGGAAAATGCATTTTCCAATTGCATCATTATTTGTACCGTTATGGGAACGATTGTAAACGCGGAAAAATCGCTCGGAAATCGTTACTCGGGGGTTTTCGGGGCTGCCGAACTCGATTCTTGCTTTAGAATTACCCGGGGGTGCACGGGGGCGGCTCTGTGGGGGTGCGTGGGGGGTGAATTGGGGGGAGAAATGGCAGCATGCATTAAAATCGCTCCACACTCGTTACTCGGGGGTTTTCGGGGACGCCAAATTCAATTCTGGCATTTTAATTATCCAGGGGTGTACAGGGGTGGCTCTGTGGGGCTGTCCAGGGGGTGAATTGGGGGGAGAAATGGCAGCGTGCATTAAAATCGCTCCACACTCGTTACTCGGGGGTTTTCGGAGAATCCAATTCTGGCATTAGAATTACCCGAGGGTGTGCGGGGGCGGCTCTGCGGGGGTGCGCGGGGGGTGAATTGGGGCAGGAATGGCAGCGTGCATGAGAATCGCTCCAAACTCGTTACTCGGGGGTTTTTGGGGATGCCGAATTCAACTGTGGCATTGTAATTACCCGGGGGTGCACAGGGGCGGCTCTGTGGGGGTATCCGGTGGGTCATTCTGGGGGGAAATCGCGTAGTCCATGTAAATGGATCCAAACTCGTTACACGGGGGTTTTCGGAGATGCTGAATTCAATGCTGGCATTGCAATATCTGGGCCGCTCAGGGGCGGCGCTGTGGGGGTGCGCCGGGCCGAATTGGGCCAGGAATGGCAGCGTGCATGAGAATCGCTCCAAGCTTGTGACTCGGGGTTTTCGGGGATGCTGAATTCAACTGTGGCATTGTAATTACCCGAGGGTGCACGGGGGCGGGTCTGTGGGGGTATCCGGTGGGTCATTCTGGGGGGGAAATCGCGTAGTCCATGTAAATGGCTCCAAACTCGTTACTCGGGGGTTTTCGGAGATGCTGAATTCAATGCTGGCATTGCAATATCTGGGCCGCTCAGGGGCGGCGCTGTGGGGGTGCGCCGGGCCGAATTGGGCCAGGAATGGCAGCGTGCATGAGAATCGCTCCAAGCTTGTTACTCGGGGTTTTCGGGGATGCTGAATTCAACTGTGGCATTGTAATTACCCGGGGGTGCACGGGGGCGGGTCTGTGGGGGTATCCGGTGGGTCATTCTGGGGGGAAATCGCGTAGTCCATGTAAATGGCTCCAAACTCGTTACTCGGGGGTTTTCGGAGATGCTGAATTCAATGCTGGCATTGCAATATCTGGGTCGCTCAGGGGCGGCGCTGTGGGGGTGCGCCGGGCCGAATTGGGCAAGGAATGGCAGCGTGCATGAGAATCGCTCCAAGCTTGTGACTCGGGGTTTTCGGGGATGCTGAATTCAACTGTGGCATTGTAATTACCCGGGGGTGCACGGGGGCGGGTCTGTGGGGGTATCTGGTGGGTCATTCTGGGGGGAAATCGCGTAGTCCATGTAAATGGCTCCAAACTCGTTACTCGGGGGTTTTCGGAGATGCTGAATGCAATGCTGGCATTGTAATATCCAGGTCACTCAGGGGCGGCTAGGAAATGGTTAAGCAGCTAGTGAAAAATCACAAATTATGAACATAATTCTTTATTCAAATAACAAATAGAAGTTTTTATTAATCTTGAATTATTCACTATAAACTGAAATTTTCAACTTAAGAACTAAACATCTTGTTCAAACTCCTCATCTTCTTCTTCCCGTTGCTCTCCTTCTTCCCCTTCTCCATTTTCTTCCTCTTCTTTATCTTCTTCGTCGTCACTATTATCAGCCCCATCGGGAGCGCCTTTTTGGTTTGAGCAATTGTCATCGCAATTCTTGCATGCCAGTGAGCACACCAACCCACTTCGGCGGCAACCGCACCTCATGCCACAGTCAGTTTGGCAAGAACACGAAATTTTGTTCAAAATTTCCTCGGGGCCGGCTTCCTGGGTCATGGTGACAGGACTGAGCTCTCCATCCACCAATTCCCACCCCCATTGTAACGGATCTAAGGTCTCGTCGTGACCTGGTGAACCATACCAAGCCTGTACTTGGAAATAGGGCCCAGAAGGCGTTCTTCAAAAAACTGCTAACCCACATTTTCGTCAGTTTCTTCTTGGACCTTCCCCAACACAATGCAGAAAACCGCATCTCGATATCTGTTGTGCTCCCAAATTTCCTCTATTCGGGTGATTTAGTGCTAAATGTCCTAGACTACTTATCTGATATCATTAGAAATTTGCGTTAAAATATTTTTTCATAATTTAACATATCTGAGTTTATGGTTGTCAAAATATTCGTATTATAACAGCACAATCATGTCATAAGAATGAGTATATTATCTCTATAATATTCGTTTACGAAACCACATTCTCAAGTGTAGTTTTATATTGCTATTGGCCGTAATTAATATTTGTTTCCAATAAATTGTACAAATGTAAATCTTATTTATTACCACAATTCAAGAGTATTAAAAAAGGTCACAGGAAATATTTCGTATAACAATAAAAGCAATCATACAAGTAAACTGTTGACACTATGCCTAGTCCGACCAAAGTAGGTCAACGAAAGTCTTCTGTTTCTAAATTGAGATAGTTATGTAACGAATAGCCATAATAATCCATGCGTTCATAGCAGAAACTACTAGTGGCGAAATATTGCATTAAGTACAACAAAAATATTAATAATTACGGATGTGTAACCAAATTGCAGCATTTATTTGACATACACTATTATATATAGTGGTGAAAATATATTTTAATTAGTTTGAAGTAATGAAATTCGATATGGTTTGTAAGCATATGTTAAAGACGAAATTATTAATTATTAGTCATCACCAGATTCGGAAATCATTTTTTCAACTTCACGATTGTTTATTTCATTCTCTTACTACCACTGTTTCTTCTACCTATTGTTCTCCGGAGTTGGAATTATTTTGTAAAGCAAAACTTATAGAATGCTTGCCGTTGTATTCTTCTCCCTAAATGATCTTTTCCAGTAAATTTCAATTCAAAGTAACTTTATTCACAATAATTTTATTAATAAAGTACACAACAAAAATCTGAGACGGCCAAAGGTATGACTATTTTATGTAGCTATGAATAAAATGGAGGAATGTTGGTACCTCACTAGGTTGGGTATTTTCCTACCTGGATGACAATTTCATTCTCAATCTCTTGATTTCACATTTCAATTTTGTTTCTTTGAATATTGGCAGTAATGAATATATCCGTAGGTTCGATTAGTTTAGTCGTTATAATTTTGTGCAATTTCCGTCAATTTTGCTGATTATTATCGAAGCAGTATTAAATATTGACAATTTTTTCGCTGTTTTTGATCATTACCTGTACCTTATGCAGTGTCATACACAAATATATTTTTAAGTTTCTATCTTCCACGCTTAACTGCTATTATAGTAATTAGATTTCATTTTGTTGTATTGACATCTTCTTTTCAAATCTTCAATCACTCCACCTCTTGTGGTTCTATTAATTTTATATCATATCGTTTCATCACATTTGGTTTGAATTTCCCATAACTTCAGTATTCGGTGTTGATATGTTTTGTTTACTTCTGAATAGTATCTTATTTTGGGAATCATCTAGGACTACTTTTTTCCATTATTTATTCATTTTTCATTATGAGTTGATTCTTTTTTTCTGTGCTACAATATTTGAAGTTTGGGTGCCATTCACTATTACAATATGTAAACATTTTCAATTCGGATAATATATCTTCTTTTCCTGCAATGCGTGCAATTGTGACGGCTATTAAAATCTTCTGAGCTCTCTTAACTGGGTCAGTGTTGGTAGGAGTGGCTTCCAATTCCTCATGAGCTTCATCTTTCTTGTACTGAATACACTGTAAACATTACCTACCGCCTCTGAATTGTTCGTGTTGTGGTAGTGAGCAGTCTGTTCAGTATAAATATAATCAAACTTTCTAGAAATTCCAACTAAATCTCTCTTGTAGATAGCAGTTATTATTTTTGGAGTTTCTCCAGACTGTTTGTAGTAAGAACCAACTACACAAAAATATATGAGGAGGTATCCGTGAGTACAGAGTTAAACAATCGACCAACTAATTGTCAAAACGGTAGTATAATTCCGGTGTATTTGATTGCATATGCATATTGTTCTCTAGTAGATTTATTTGGTATATTTTCGAACGAGTTTTTACACAATCTGTTGTATTTGATTTATATTTATCTACTTCTTCCTTATTAATAACTGAAAGTGGTCCATTTGAATATCTCCAACATATCTCTATCATTTCTTTGATAACTTCATATTTTCATATTTGGTAGTTCATTAAACTATTCTTGTTAGAATATAGTGTTGGTTCTTTTTCGCACAAATTTGAGGTTTATAATGTATGAATTTTTTTTCAAATACCACCAATTTTGCAAAGAAGTAAAAAATGTGAACCACTATTATTTAGGAATCTTTGGTTCTATTGACCGCTTCTTAATTTTTAAGCACTAATCCAAGAAAGATGTTAAGTCTTATCTGTTGTAATATGAATATGAAAGATTTAAATTTCTTACCTAATACAGTCAAAAAATTAGGCTTTCGTGATTCAGATCCGCAAAATTTCTAAAGATTATTCTCAATATTGACAAAGAAATCCTTGAACTCATTTTAAATTGTTCAAGTTGTGCGTATATTTCTACTAAATGGTTATGAATGATTTCTATATTTCACTATCAGACATAACAATGACACCGTTTATTTACCAAATATAATCTTCATTTACTAGTAAAAAGTAGTAATATTCGTTACATGAAACCCTGAGTTGAAATATTTCCGGAGTTTTCACTAATATCAGGCAAATAAAACAAGGGTCACTTTCTTAATTCGCGACTGCACTAACAGAAAATGTAGAACAATATTGAAATTTATCTAAATAGTGAAATCAAGCACAAGAATGATATTTCTTCTCAAATTCACTTTATTTTATATCAAAATTATTTCAAGATTATTTTTTTATTGATCCGTGAAGTACAGTGTGTCCAATAAAGATATGGTTTGCAGGGTATACCGCAAATTAGAAGAGATAGAAAAAGTAGTTGAGATGTTATAACTTATTTTTTTGTTAAAGTAACCTTTACTCTATCAAATTTTCAACAGGTCCCTTCATTAGAGAGATACAGGGCGATTTTTGGAAAGTGACGGAGACGACAGCGTCCTAGAATTACTTTGAGAAACATTTGATACATATATTATGGAAGAGTTTTGTTCTGTGGCGCACCAAATTTTTTTTAGGGGGTCTCGCTAAGGAAATATAATACCAACTTATGCTTTTTATATAGGACACCATATATATTCTGACATATTCCGTTTTTATTTTCAATTCTCTTTCACCTTTATGACATATGAATGTTCAGTAGTTGGAACTACAGGGCGAATAAAATATTTACAGTTGACATCGTTAAACACTTAAAAATGAAATATTAAGTAACGCAATTTAAGATTTTATTATGAGAATCTAAACCGTTTTGTTTACCAAAAATAAAATCAATCAATTTAAAGAAAAAGGAATAAAAAACTTACAAACAAACAAATTAACTTTACAAAAATATGAAGATTATAATATATACACAATAAGCAATATAACAGTTAGAATTAATTTGGCAAATCTATGAATGTTATAATAAATGAAACACTCAGTAACGCATTTTAACATTTTATTATAAGGATACTTTGGATCTTCGGCAGTTTTATTTATCAAAAATAAATCAGTAAATTATTGATTCCATTTTTTTTTCAAAATAATATCACGAAATAGCACACTCTGTGTTTTATTCCATTTTTCGTTTCCATTCCTAATACTTTTTCTTTTTATTATTTCATTTTTTCATCTAAAACGACCTATTGTTCATCTTGTAAGAATGTTCATTTCATCAGGTAGGTTTTTGTAATGTTAGCATGGGAAAGCAAACAAAGTCTGTGTTACTTTTGCGGCGTAACCTAGTGTTGACAAAATGAATTTTGAAAATTATCAAAAATACGCCTTTGGCATATATTGTTATATGTTATTGATGCGCCTGAATCATATTTTCAACGATATCCGGAAAGAAGGCAACCATACAAAAGAATGTTTAGAATGCTTGATTTAAATTCATTGGAGTATGGATGTTTTGTAAAACCACGGCGTCAGTATGATAAATAATAATGAAGCGAGAGTTGTAAATACGTTGCGTTATATACAAGCATACCATAAAACTTCTTCACCACAAATTGAGGAAAAGAAATAGGTATATCAAAGACAAGTGCAGGGGGGATTTTGAGGAACATAATTGTAGGCCTTATCAAACAAAAATGATATACAAACGATTATTTGAGAATGATACAATTTGCAGAGTAGTTTATACAGGATAATGTAACGAAAATCCAAATTTTTTCTCGAATTTAATATTTAGCGATGAAACTGCAGGAATATTTAACAGACATAATTAATTGTATTATAATGGCAAAAATTTCCACTTAGTTAAGAGGATTATGAAGAAAGGAATATTTGGAATTGACGTTATTTGTTTTGCCAAATATAATATATAATGAATTAGTTTTGTCATTTATTTGATGTAAACTCACTGCTGCTGGATATATAGATATCTTAGAAACAAATTTAAGTGAAACTTTTGATGAGGAAAATTTGACTGAGAGGAAATCATTTTGGTTCCAACAAGATAGAGCACCTATCCATAATATTCATTAGAAATTATTTAGCGGAAATGGTTCATAATCGGTGGATTATGGTCCTGTTAGGTGGCCTCCTAGTTCGCCAGAATTTTTTATTTGGGGATTTGAAAAAAATTATATTAATCAAACAAACTTTGACAGTAGGGAAGAATTATTACAAAGCATTCATCAAGCATTTAGAAAAACGAAGCCAGTGCACATACTCAATTCTGTAAGATCTGTAGGAAAAAGGTGTTTATTATAATTTTCACATATTTGTAAAATTAATTTGTTTGTTTGTAAGTTTTTTATTCCTATTTTTTTAATTTCATTGATTCCATTTTTGTCAAATAAAACTGTCACGGCTTAGATTTTAATAATAGAATGTTAAATTGCATGCGTGCGAGTGTTTCATTTTTAGGAGTTTTCAACGTGATGTAAGTGCAAACATTTTATTCGCCCTGTAGCTCCAGCCACCGAAAAAATGTATGTCCTATGTTATATCAGGTGGAAGAAAATTGAAAATGGAACCGAAACATGTCAAAATATATAGAGTGTCCCGAATAAAAAAAATAAGTGGGTATTATATTTCCTTAGTGACACCACTAAAAAAAATTAGTGGGCCACTGAACACCTTTCAACCATCGCCCTGTACCTCTCTAATGAAGAGAGCTATTGAAAATTGGATTGGCCAATCGTTACTTTAATAAAAAAAGAAGTCATGACATCCTTACTACTTTTTTCTATTTCCTTCAGTATGCAGTATACCTTGCAAAACATATCAGTTTGGGACACCCAGTAGACTTGAAATAACATATGTATAAGGTAGCCCCACAGCTTGCTTTTGCTTTGCTGATACATATACATTATTTTGTCGAAACGAAACTAGTTCACAACAGTGATGAACAGTTTTTTAAAAATAAATAATTAGGAACTGATGTCATAATAGAATAAACATTCGTATTCGTAGGAAAAGCAGAATAATCACTCGTGATGAGGCTATTATAAGCAATATTATGGATAAGCTCAATATATATTCATTAAAGTTATAATATAAGAAAGAAAATATTGAAGAATTATTAAATTTACTGTTTTCACCCTTACTGTGTGGAATTTTCTCATGCTATCGTTATAAATTAAATAGTTAATTTCATTTATTAAGGTAGCAGAAAGAATTTAAGAAAATGAGATAATATAAAAGAAAAACCCGGCGTTGCCAATGATTATTACAAATATTTTCGAATATAAAAACTTGTATCAGACGTTCATTTGTAGCTTCAGTAATACAAGTCGATAATATATTAAAAATTAATATGAATAATTACATCTAAATAGAACAAATATGTCTGAGGTCTCACACTCATCACTTATTTACGGCTTATAAAATTGTTTTTCTGATGTCAGTAATTACTAGTGTTTCCCGCAATGTCTAATGGCACTCAGTTTGAATTTATCTTTGGACAAAATTTCAAGGAATGTAGTTGGAGATCAACTTTAGAAATTTTAGTTATTTTCAAGATATGTTTCTATAGGAATAATTGCTTACGTCCATTCTATGTTTAATTCACTACAATCACTAACTTTTATTAAACGCACTTGCCCACTCTTACATTGCTATATTCAAAATGACGGGATGAGGGAATGCATTTCGACTGTATATTCTCTCAATTATGACTTTGTTCATTTACCGGATTCAACTCAAAATAATAAATATTTTTTTAGCCTTAAAACCAGTGGTCATAATGAACTAAAAACGCGGAATGAAAAAATTCGAATATCTGTCATTACCACTTTCGTGTAATCCTAATATAGTCAAAAAGTAGTAATTCTATTTTCAAGTATTTGAGGTGAAGTTTTGATAACTTCGTAACATTAGTATCAAATTTACTTAGTAAGATTTGTTCATATAATAGTATTTTGTGGAATTGCGTCCCAATATCCAATACATTTCTCTAAATTTAACGCATAAATAATTATTTCCTTTTCGATATATTGCATAACCCTGCTATTGATAATTATTTTTTAATTTGAAATACGTTATCTGAATTGTCTATAGACCGCAATAAAACTTATGAGTCACAATAAAATAATGATATATCAAACAACGGTTGAGATTTGAAGTGATCATCCATTTGAATTATATATTACTTCACTATCTTTACATATTTCTGATTCAATTATCAATAATCGGATATGGAACAAGAAAACAAAGATGAGGAAGTACGAAGATTGAGAGAGGATAAATTAAAAGTGAATGCCAGAATTGAACGCACCAGATTTATGAAAACCCGGAAGGATAATAATATTGTAATTGTTCAATAAAAGAAATGGATGACAGAGAAATAATCCAGGAAGCTGAAAGCAAAATCCAAACTACACGAAACACAAGGGTATTCATAGACGGAGATAGAACTGTAGAATAAAGGATAGTACAAAGTAAATGAAGGAAAGGGATTAAAGAGAGAAAAAAACGGGTTACTCAACGAATATAGAGTTTCAGAAGATATGGATGAATGATGGGCTATGGTCGTGGAACAGAGCTACTAGAAGCCTTGAAAGAAAAAATATATGAAAAAACTAACAAAGGTGGTAAGGCAAGATAGGGAAAAGGTGAAGACAACCGCAATGGAAAAGGCAACGATTAAAAAAATTACTATCAAAAACGCATAAAGAGAAGAGAAGTACATAAGCAAATTAGAATATGTAACGAATAATTCGATCTATGGCATGTCGGAAATGAAAAGCATGGTTATGTAGGAACAGTGTTCATAGTCCAAAACCACATTAAAGTTACATTTTTTCAGTTTAACGTTATTAGCTATCTTACTCAAGAATAAGAAGTAGTCCGTATAATATGCCGTTCCTGAATGTTTACGGTCCAACAATGTTGTTTTCGTCTATATTTTAAGAATTTCACGTCTTGGTTCGTGATACACTATCCAAAATGATATGTTCGCTTCTGCTCGGTCGTGGCAGTTCTAATGGTTACGGATCGTATGATGTTATCAACGCCTGAGTTTCCATTTGAGTGGTGGGAGGCTGTCTTCTTTGACTATTACCAATGTGCCTACCTAAAGAAGTTGAGGATAATTTACCTTCCATTTAACCCTGGTCTGAGGGTGTGAAATATATTCCTTGGTTCACCGTGACCAGAAGTGTTGGAAAATCTGTTGTGTTCTTTGAAAACGTAAGAGTCTGTTTTCTTTGATATTGAGAAGACTTGGTTCAGGGATTGTCGTCAATGATTCTCCTATGAGGAAGTGTGCAGGAGCTATGGGATTCAAATCATTTGGATCATTGGATAATGGATAAAGTGGTTCTACTTGAGACAATACAGTCACAAACTCTTCGAAAGTAGGAGCTGCATCACCCATTACATGTTTTAAGTGGTGTTTAGTAGACCTCAGACCAGATTCCCATATCCCTCCTAAATGAGGAGATTGTGGGGTAAGTAATTGCCACTGTATACATTCCTTAGAGAGATTGTCTGAGATATATTTGTTGTTAGTGTTAAGGAATTATTTGATTTCATTGTATGTGCCAAGAAAAGTTGTAACATTGCCTGAGTGGAGTTCATGGCATTTGCCTCTCCTATACATAAAACGTCGTAAGCAAGCTATAAAGCATTCGGTAGTGAGGTCACTTACAGGTTCTAGGTGGAGGGCCTCTGTAGCAAAGCAAACAAACAATGCTACATAGGCTTTGTTAGTTTAAGGGGTTTGTTCCCTTTCGATCTCGAAGTAAGAAAGGCCGGCATAATCTAGACCGGACACAGAAAATGGACGAGATGGTGTGATATGAGATGATGGCAAATAGCCCATTAACTATTGTTCAGGCTTGGCATTAAATCTGAAACATCTAACACATTTACGTACGACGTTTTTCACTAGCCTACGGACTTTCCCTAATGGGAGCAAGAAGAGCTTGTGGCCCTGCATGGAAGAGATTGGAATGTTCAGAGCGTGTTAAGATTAAAGTTAAGTGGATATTATACGGGAGAATGATTGGGTGTTTCTTGGAAAACTTAAAAGTAGAATTGTCTAAACGACCGCCAACCCGTATTATAAAATTCGAATGGTCAAAAAAAGTATTTAGGCTAAGGAGTTTGTTCCTTTTCATAGTGGCTTAGAGCTGACTAAATTGTAGTAGTTATCGGGAAAATGATGCCGTTGTACGGAACGAACCAGAAAAGTTAAGGAATTGTCAAGTTCATGAGTTGTCAGTCAGTGGTCCAAGTCTTTTAGAGTTTTTGTTTTAAGGTCGAATGTTGTTTATCTATCGTTAAACATATGCAAAGGTACGCTGAAGCTTTGTGAAACTTGAAAACCGTTCAATAATATCATTTTAAAATTGATTTATGTAGTTAGCAAATGATGATATATTTGTACGAACTTCTGGAAGGTCATGAATAATAGTGCTAACCTTTGTTAAGTCACATGACGGCCAATATGTAGTTTCTTTTGCTAGCCACTATGGTCCGTGGAATCAATATTCGGAATTTATTAGGTCTGTTGGGCTAATTTCGCGTGATAGTGAGTCGGCTGGATTATCCGAGATATTCATGTGTCTCCATGATTGAGCTTTAGATAGATTCGGAACTTGCGATACACGATTGGTGAAAAAAGTTTTGAGAATGTGCAGTGAAGAATTTGTCCAGGCTAAACAAATTGATGAATCAGTTCAATATGTGATATTCTTGGGATGAAAGCCACTTGATACTTTCTCAACTAGCTCTGCCAGTAAGAGTGCGCCACAGAGTTAATGTCTGGTATAGTAATTAATTTGACTGGAGCCACACGTGTTTTGGCACAAAGTAAATTAGAAGTAAAATTTCCTAAAGAATCACTTCAGCGAATGTAAAGGCAAGCAACATATGCTGTTCGTGATGCGTCGCAGAAGCCATGTATCTGTTTTGTTATGAAGTTAGACAGTATGACTTGTCTAGGTATTTTTAGACAATTGAAATTGCACAATTGAGAGTGATAGTTAGATCAAGTATTATGTAGGTCACTAGGTACAGATTCATCCCAGGAAATTTTCAATCTCCAAAGTTCTTGCAAAATCATTTTTGCTGTAACCGTGACAGGAGATAATAGTCCAAGTGGGTCAAATATTTGTGCAGTAGACGATAGTATTTGTTTTTTAGTAATCTTTGATGGCAAGCTAGAAACGTTGATGGAAAATTATATGCAGTCATTAGCAGCACTAACGTTTTGTTTGGAGTTTTATCACCGATATGTAGAGCACTAGAGTCCGCGTTGACCTCAAAATTCTTTACGTTAGAATTCCATCTCCTTAGAGGAAATCCATATTTCAATGAAAGTTCAGAAAGCATGTCTTTAATGCTATATATTTCATCTGCCGTATTGGCTTCAGTAAGGAGATCATCAACATAGAAGTCATGTAATATAATGTTACAGATGTCGGGTAATTCACTTAAATGACGATAAGCTATTTCATGCAGTGATCTAATAGATAAGAAGGCAGCCAATGCAGTGCCATAAGTCACAGTGTTTAGCTGATACGTCTTAATGTCGTCGTTGGGTGCGAATCGCCAGAGAATTTTTTGTAAGTTTATGTTACCAATACCAATACATTTTCCCTATGTCAGCATTCAAAACATAATTATGTTTCCGAAACCTCAACCGAATATGAAATTCGTTGTCTTGAATATTAGGGCCTACCATGGTGATATCATTGAGTGATAGTCCAGATGTTATTTTTGCTGAACCGTCAAAAACTACACTTAATTTTGTTGTGGTTGAGCTATCCTTTATGACACACTGGTGTGGGAGGAAGAATCCTGAATCGTCAACTTGATAATTAGCAAGAGACATGTGATCAAGTTGTATATATTCGTCTATGAAATTGTAATATTGTATTTTTATGTCTAGATTTTTATCAAGTTTCTTTTCTAAATTTAGAAAGCGGCGAATAGTAGTATTTTTTGAATCGCTAAGTACAGAAGGATTGTTTTTTAGTGGTATTGTGACTATGAAGCGTCCGTCATTATGCATTGTCGTTGTATTTTTGTATTTTTCCTCGCAGAGTATTTCTTCAATAGAAAGGTATAAAGCCTCTGAAACCTCCTCAATTTACCAGAATTTTGTAAGCTGAGATTCTGGAATATTAGTGCAGAGAGAACAGTGGTGTGTGACGAACTATTAATTATTAGTAAATATGGGGCCTGAAACTAACCATCCCAATTTTGTTTTTTGTAAAGTAGGTAGGCTATTGCTCAGTTCAATCTGGCCTATACTCAAAAGTTCCCAAACGGTATCAGCACCGATCAACAAATCAATTGGAGTAGGTTGATAAAACTTGAGATCAGCAAGCGCAATTTTCTCAGGAATGTTTAGTGTACTCAATTCAAGTGGTAAGGATAGCAAGTGGCCTGTAATTTGGGGTAAAATAATACATTTATTGACTTTGAAAAGTTGTTGATATTTGATTTGAATTTTAGTCAAGTTGAAGATTGAACATTGCGGGACATTTGACAAATTCCTGTTACTAAAATCAATTTGCTTTTGTTTAGTTGTAAAATGTTACATAGTTTTTCAGAAATAAAAATTACTTCCACTATAAGGTAATACTCTGAACTGATGTGGATTTTTAAATTTGTCAAAAATAGTAACAAGAGCTGTAGAAAGTTGAATCTGGGGTGATGTAAGAAGTCTAGTTGTCATGGTAATCTGTGTATTATTAGAATTTGAAATAGTCCCTGAAGCTCCTGGACTATCACCTCTCATTCAATCACAGGCATTTGATTTCCATTTTCTTGTGAATTTGGAAAATGGAGTGATGTGTGGTGTATTTTTCCACATTTTCTACAACCTACAGACTTGGCACTCTTTGGTTCGATTATTCGAAACTAAACAGTTGATACATAAGCGTAAACGTTTTGCAGTATTCAATTTCTCAGATTGGGATAACTTTGTAATTTCAAGGCAATAGTATAAAGTGTGATTATTGTCACATAAATTACAATTGACTTCGTTGGATGTTGTTATAAATGACTTTGATTGTTTGTGAGCATTATACTTCAGGTTACGTTTGGGTTCTTCAGGTAGGTTGTAATCTGTTGATGATAAAACTTTACAACGTTCCTCAATGAATTTCAATAATTGCTTTGAAGTAGGTATTTTAGCTGCATGATGGCATGATTCCCATGCCCGATGGGTAATACGATCAAGTTTGGTAGTAATTGAGTATATAAGTAAATTATCCCAATAATCAGTAGGTCTCTCTAGAACATTTAAAGCATTTAGATTTTTTTCAACACCATCAAGAATAAAATTAAGACCTTCATGAGATTCTTTAGTTAACGTGGGTATTTGGAATAAATATTTTATGTGATTCTTTATTAAATATTGTTTATCTTCATACCTATCACAGAGTAATTTCCATGCTATAGTGTAATTTGCATCAAAAATTTGCAATGACTTTATTTTGTCAGCAGATGCACCTTGAAGTGACAGTCGCAAATATTGAAATGTTTATAAATTTGACATCATAGTATTATCATAAATTATTGACGTAAAGCTGTCTCTAAAAAGTAACCACTGATCTAAAGAGCCGTCAAATGTGGGTAAAATTAATTGTGGCAAGCGAATATTTGTATGCGGTGTAGTAATCTTTGAATCATTATTGCCATTTCTGTATTTATACTCCCATGGTCACCTTTTTCGTGTGATATTATATATTTTTTAATAGCAGAAGTTATTTCATAAAATTTATTTTCAAATTGTTCTCTCACAGGAGAGTGTACAGTGTCATAGTTTGAATCGAAATCAGGATCTTCAGATTCAATAGCAAGTTGATCATTGTCAAAATCTTCAAAAAGTGTTTCTGCTTTTGCTAGGCGTTGCTGTAAATCAAGTAAATCTACCTCATCATCATCCTTTATAGTTTGAAAATATTTAGTGAATCTTGTTAAAGAGCCTTTCGCTGACGTACGTTTAATTTATTAGACATGGTTTAGGTTTCAGTATGAAATGTATAACTATGCCCAATCTTAAATAACAAATCTTTGAATAAGTTACGACACCTCCAAGTATTAGAAATGCAGTGTTATGGGTGAATTGACTCTTACAGCTTTTGTTGTTAAATGTAGTGTGAAGTGAAGTAATTATGTGAAAATGTAATAAGTATGTGTCAAGCAGAGTACCGCTTATTAATGGGATGACAGTAGGATTGTAGGTAAAATGGAGAAAAAGATGATAACCAAGAAACATAAGAAGAATTAGAGAAGTACCAGAGTATGAGGGAGTAGTTACCCGAATAATGATGTTAAAAAATGAAAGAGCAACAGGAATTGACGGAATTTGTGCAGAATTGTTTGAGCAAGGAGGACCAGAGCTTCATAAGAGACTCTATAAGTTGGCAACAAGCATCTGGAAATAAGAATATATATCGAACGAATGGAAAAATGGGGTGATAATCCCAATACCAAAACAGGGAGATGTAAGTGCACAAATTTTAGAGGACTCATATGATTAAACATTACATACAAAGTGTTAGCAGCAATAATTGAATAAATATTGGCACGGCATACGGACACAATAATAGGTGACTATTATCAAGGTTGTAGAGAAGAAAATTCCACAATAGATGCAATCTACATTATAAGACAAATAACAGAAAAAAGTTAAGGCTAGCATATGCTATTTGTGAATTTTAAAAAGTGTTTGATACAATAGAAAGATTCAAATTTATAGAAGACTTAGAAAGAATAAAAACACAGAGAAAACTTATAATATTGACAGATACGACATTAGAAGAATCATAGGCCACAATAAAACTAGGAAACATAATGACAAATAGTATAGAAGTAAATCGGGTTGTCAGACAGGGTGTCGTACTATCAGCCCTGTTGATCATACCGTCAGTAGTATGCATAATAAAAGGAAAATGTCGTATTGGAATGATGAACACCAAATATTTACAGATAATTGCATATGCAAAATTTTGGTCAGCAGAAACAAAGAGGAACGACAAACAACGTTCAAATGTTAGCAGGAAAAGTTAAATATAGGAGGTTGACAATTGATGAAGAGCAAACCAAGTATATGCATTGCAGCAGCAAACAAAAACGAACCACAGGCTAGAGATAGGAGATTACAAGTTTGAAGAAGATAAAATAATGAAACATCTGGGAATGACAATTGATACAAATAAATGAAGCTTTTCATGCCAATGTTTGAAGATAAACATATAAGTGGAACAACAAAATGAGAGTGTATAAAACGACAATAAGACCAGTAATAACATACGGAGCTGAAACAGCGAACTTAGTTAAGAGAGAAGAAGAACAACTGCAGGTGATTGAACGAAAAAGAATACGAAAAATATATGCCCCAAAGAAAATGGATGGAGAACAATCAATACCGCTAATGAACTACGAAATTGATCATTTATGAAACAAAGAAAATATTGTAAGAAGATTTAAATTGCAAATAATTTAATGGGCACATCAAAGTCTAAATGGGAAGAACAAAAAATGGAAGAAGACATCAGAAGGATGATGAGATGATGATAACAAATTGGAGAGAAAAAATAGAAAATAAGAAAGAATGGAGAACAATGCAGGCAAAGGCACACCAAACTGGATTGACTGAATTGAAAAACAGCTACAGTTTCTTCATATTCACATCAGTAATCGGTAGCTACAAGGGAATTTTGTTCCGAATATCAATATGGTAATAAAACATTTCATTTCCTCTTGCGATACACTTGGATCAGATTGGTTTTTGAAGAGAGCATATATATTTGTTTGCTCTACCAGAACTAATTTTTTTTTCTCGTCTTGGAACATCTCCAAAGAATCAACAATCAATTTGTTTTGAAATTGTGAATAATCTGTTACAGGATATGATTTTTCGTTATATTTGAAATCTCCTGATATTCAATTCCGGGGTATAGATACTTTTCGATATACTATGTGAGCTGGTGAGATATTTACAACATTGATCGCAGTAACACTATCTTCCAATCATTCATTATTAGATTCCCGCGATTGTGTCTTATCCATAGAAAAGTTTTATTCTAGTGTACTTTGTCTAGCAGTTTGTATTCCCGCATCAGCCAGTAACTGTCTCCTGCTCAAATTATCAAAATTCTCACACTCCCTCCGGAATTCTTATCTGTAAGAGTAGCTGGATCTTGTGGCGCTATGTCAATTGCTCCTTGAACAGTAAGCCCCCTCCCAAGTATGTCAGTAAGGTTTATGAAATAACAAGAAAATTATATTTTTTCAAATATCTTATTTGCAACACCTCGAGAAAAATGTGTCTTGAATACTCTACAAAAAATTTTGGAAAACGTGAAAAAATTATAACTTCACAGTGTAGCGTTACATATACGTGAAACTCACGTTATCAACCTGAAAGCTCTTCTATTCATAAAAATATCAAGCACATTATGCACAAAAAGTATGTCTTCAAATATGCTAATACTATTTTCAAACTTACGTCGACTTTACTTAACAAAATATAATGTCACTTATTTCAAAAAACACAATAAAATAATAACACAAAATTGCAGAAGTCTGTTCTCAAATGTTACACGAACAGGCAGTGTTTTGCGTTTTCCTCTTTTGATGGAAAAGCAATATTGCGGAAAGTCGTTTTCGCTTATATTGTACTGAGCTCTGAAGGACCCATCGCCTTAATGTGACGATAATAAATACTTTTACACGTCGATGAATTGAATGTTTTATTAAATGATAACCGATGATTACATGCACCTTTACTATATATCTGTATAGTTTTACATTTTGTTCATATTGCGTCACAAATAAGAATATCACAACCGCTTATTATATAATACAATTGATATCTTTTACTTTTCTATGATTAATTCATGACAAGATGTGTGTTATGTCTCTTTATGCTTTTTTTGTAACTTGACTAACAACGGTTTTTTGTATAATGATGAAAAATTGAATATATGTTGTTATGGATATTTTTATGTGTGGTTTTGAGTGGGTGATAATAAGGAACGTTATGTGAGAATATAACCAATGGGAAAAAAATAGAGATTTAAATGAAACTGTCATATGACAGCTGATACTCAGCCGACCCATGTAGTTTTGTGGAGAAAAGAAATTGTTATACAATTATCTGTGGTTTTTTATATGGAATGAAGTTTGAATGGTGTTATACAGGGAAAGTTGAAAATGAAAAGTCACAGGAGAATTTTGTAATTAAATCAAATTCGAACATATTGGGGGCGCGGGAAGAATGGATGAAAGGTGAGAGATGACTGATATCAGACATCGAATGCTGATGTTAATGAAAGAATTAGATAGCGTGAGGAGTGTTTAGGGCTCTGATACAGGATTATGATTGGAAGTGAATAATGTAAATAATTATATAAATGTATAGGGGTTGTAAAAATAACTTAATGTTAGTGTCAGAGTGGTATAAGGACTCTGGCGTCATGAATGTAACGAATGAATGTTTAGGGTTGATGTTAGAGTGTTGTAAGGACTCTAATATCATGAATATAAGCAATGATGTTGGAGTGGTGTAAGGACTCTAACGTCATGAATGTAACGAATGAACAAGGGGTCTAGATGTATGCTAGTTCTTGTTTTTTAAGGGTACGAAAGTTTGCAATGTACTCTAGAAATGGACTAGAGGTGTGAATGATAATAATGTAAGCAATATACTCTAGAAATGGACTAGAGTTGTAAACGATAGTTATGTATGCAATATACTCTAGAAATGGACTAGAGTTGTAAACGATAAGAATGTATGCAATATACTCTAGAAATGGACTAGAGTTG
Organism: Galeruca laticollis; assembly: GCA_963921935.1. NCBI lineage: Eukaryota > Metazoa > Arthropoda > Insecta > Coleoptera > Chrysomelidae > Galeruca > Galeruca laticollis. Next base: position 12,261,673 of record OY998181.1, read on the forward strand.
TAAACGATAAGAATGTATGCAAATGTAAATACGAATAAATGTAAAGGTATTACGAATGTGAGTTTAAATGTGACTGCCAATATGAGTATGAGTATGAGTTTGATTAAGGTGCAATTGTATGCGAGTGCAAGTAATAATGTAAGTGTGAGTTAGCATGAAAGTAAATATAAGGTAGTGACCACGAGTGTATAAGCATGATGAGAGTTTTTTCTAACTCTTTTAAGATTGTTTTTTGGATATGTTTTTATGATTATAGATGTTTATGTTAAGGGGACCCGACTCTTTTGCGGGCAAGAATGAATTTTTAAAATGTTTTAATTAAGGTAAAGGAGAGTTATTTCTGTTCTCGTCAAGAAAAGGGGGGAAGATATGTATATAATGTTTTTGTCAAGTCGTTTTAAATTCAAAGTATCGTCAATGTAATTTTTTAAGTAACATTTGAGTAAGAGGGGATGCCGTTTTCTTCTAAACGTCACCCAAGTATTTATATTAACCAAGTATCATCTTTTTCAACCATGTATATTCTTCTTCAACCAAGTATCTTCATCTTTTCAACCAAGTATCATCTTCATCTTTTTAACCAAGTTATCTTCTTCTTTCCAATACCTTTATCCAGGTATTCACATAAGAGTAATTTTCATGTGTCTAAGCTTTTTTAATCGTCCAGGGTTTTAAATGTTAAAGTATTTGTTTCTCAATGTCTAAGTATAAGTTTAAGTTTTTCACAAAGTTTTTTTATGTTTTTCTTAAGTGTCAAGTATATAAGTTTCACTGTCCTCTTCCAGAGGACTAAAGGTCTTGTTTTCTTGACGAGAAAGAGTTTAAGTAATGAATGAGTGCTATCCTGCACTGAAAGAGCGTTGAGTAAGAAAGTGAATCGTTTATTCGAGTGTAAGTGTTGTTTTGAAAATTATTTCTTTATGAGTTAAGAGTGTTTTTGAGGGTAAGTTGTGATTTGGAAGTGGTGTGGTCACACCAGAAAAATGAGTATAATGAGTATGAGAGGGGTTATCCGTAAGGTATTGTGAATGAGTCTTGTCCAGAACAGTAAGTTTCTTGACGATAATATTCTGGATATTTTTGCATTGGTGGTGAATCGTTAGAGTTTATGTTCAAAGATCTCACTGATGTGTTTTGTTTGTGAATGAGAGGGGTTAAGTGAAGTAAAGTGTGGTGCTTGTTTCTGCAAATGGCACATACACCGGTAGACGAGCAATGGGTGAACGCGTGTCTCGAGCCCAGACATGCTGTGCACATTTTGTTATTTAGTATATATTTTTTGCGGTCAAGTGTAGAGAGTGTTCTGAAGTGTGAGCAAGAATAAATTTTATGACCTGCTTTGTTACAGAATGAGCATATTGAAATGTTGATAGGGTTAGAGCTATGAGTTGTACTACAAGAGAGCTGATTAAAGGTGTCCCTTTTAAATGAGTTGGGAAACGAATGATCAGCGAGTGAATGTTGAGTTGAAGGTTGGGTTGCGAGAGAGTGTAGGTTGCATGGTTCATTTAATATGGAATGAAAGGAATGGGTCATGACGACGATCGGAGTGCCATTTCTGTCGACAGGTCTTGTGTCAGAGTTTTGTCTAGGGCGAGAATTGTTTAAATGGAGTAAAGTGTGATGTCTTTTTTGACATATGGAGCATGATTTTGCCGAAATACAATTAAGGATTGTGTGTTTATAACCTAGACACCTAAAACACATTCTTTTATCTCTAATGTAGTTGTTCCGATCAGGAACGGAGAGCACCCCGAATTGGGGGCATGAATAAATTCTGTGGCCTATTTCTTTACAAAATGAGCATGCTGGAGATGGGTAGGGGGGACTATGATATGCACTAGACGAGGGTTGATTGCGTTGATCATTGTTATGAGGCGAGTTTTGTTCAGGAAGTGAGTGTTGATTTGAAAGTAAGGTTACCCTGTTGGGTGGAGAGGTCACATTAGAAGACTGATTACGATGATGCTGGGATGTATCAGGTTTAGAATCTTGTGTCAACAAGTTTTCCAAAACGGTACATTTTTTCTCCAGAAAATCAAAATTATTATCACTAGTGATTAAATGTTGATCAATCTCTTTTTCTTCAAGAGATCTTTTAGTACTATAATCTGATTTTGTTTTCAATATGTGAACAATGGCAATCTAATGTGTTTCATTATGAGAATATAAGGTTGATTGAGTAATTTGATTAAATTTAAAATTTAATTTATCGTAAGCATTTTGAAGTCTAGAGTGTAATACATAATATTTTTTATCAATTTGGCTTCTATCATCAAATTCTGATTCAGGATCTAAGACTATGATTTCAATTTGCTCTTGAATTTCAGAATATTTAGAGTAGTATTTATCTAAATTATCTATGCGTGATTTGAAAGCATACTTGTCTAATTCTTCCAAATTATTATGAAACCAGTTATGAATACGTGTAATTGCTGCCTTACAACTAGCACGTTGTGTTTCTAATGAATCCATTTTATCAATGATCTCAATTATTTGACAGAATTATTTGACATAAAATTCAAATCAATGTGTCATGTTAGGTATTTCAGTAATATTTTATGATCTATATGATTATTTTCCAAAGTTGTGATGAAAGAATGTCATTAAATGTCCAAACTAAATTTGAAATTAACAATGTAATAAATTTTTTTTGTCATATATACCTTATTTGTCTTGTTCTTTCCATTGCGAACTTGCGTACAGTCTCGAAGAATTTCACTTTCCTTGTGGATTTGTACTGCCAAATCTGTTTTCAATTCAGGATTAAATTCTTGTTTATCTTATTTCTGGTTTGATCCGGCTACAGAAGGGCCATGTTTTGCGTTTTCGTCTTTTGATGGAAAAGCAATATTGCGGAATGTCGTTTTCGCTTATATTGTACTGAGCTCTGAAGGACCAATCGCCTTAATGTGACGATAATAAATACTTTTACACGTCGATGAATTGAATGTTTTATTAAATGATAACCGATGATTACATGCACCTTTACTATATATCTGTAAAGTTTTACATTTTGTTCATATTGCGTCACAAATAAGAATATCACAACCGCTTATTATATAATACAATTGATATCTTTTACTTTTCTATGATTAATTCATGACAAGATGTGTGTTATGTCTCTTTTTGCTTTTTTTTGTAACTTGACTAACAACGGTTTTTTGTATAATGATGAAAAATTGAATATATGTTGTTATGGATATTTTTATGTGTGGTTTTGAGTGGGTGATAATAAGGAACGTTATGTGAGAATATAACCAATGGGAAAAAAATAGAGATTTAAATGAAACTGTCATATGACAGCTGATACTCAGCCGACCCATGTAGTTTTGTGGAGAAAAGAAATTGTTATACAATTATCTGTGGTTTTTTATATGAAATGAATTTTGAATGGTGTTATACAGGAAAAGTTGAAAATGAAAAGTCACAGAAGAATTTTGTAATTAAATCAAATTCGAACAGGCAGGTTCTGTCATCAAGTTGTAATTTGCCAACGAAACAGGTGATAAGATGGCGTCACTTTATTGTTACATGAAAGTAACGCTAGGATCTAATGGGTTAATAGCAAACTCCGAAAATAAAATGAAAAAATTAATAAATAACTGGAGAAGAAATATAGAAAACATGGAACTGGAGTTGAACACAGATGAATTATCGTCAATGAAAAACAAGATATCAGAAACAATAAAGAATTAATGTGTTAAGAAAAACCATGGTAAAAAGTAACATTTGAATAACAAAGCAGGAAAAAACAAATTCGATAGGTTTAAAAATGGAGAAATGAGGAGAATGGCGAAAGATGATAACGATGAAAATAACTAAGAAACGTATAAATTTGTTTGGACGTGTTATTGAAATGAAAACAGATAAGACTACAAAAAAACGGACAATGAGCCACAAAAATAAATGAGAGATGAATATTTAAGAAAGGGAAAGACAATGGATAAAATGAGAACAATGGCAAGAGGTAGAGTGGAATAGATAAAATGGGCAGAAAAACATCCATAACTGGAATCTCAATCCGACGCCTGAAAAGGCAGGAAGAGATGATAAGGAGAAGGAGAAGAAGTTTTCCGTACAAAGAGATCATGTCAAAAAACTCTACAGTCTCACACATCATATAAAAAATCATATCTCTTCAAAATTGGTCGAAGTGAAATCAAGAGCGTTGATGATATTCATCACAGACGACATAATAAAGTAGTCACCAGCAAATTAATCAGTACTTCTCCTTTTGTTCTAGTTTTGGGCTTGCATCGACTTTTGCCAGCTCAGTTGTTTATTTAGTACCTATTAGTATATGTACTTTTAGTCACAATCGGTTGGTAATATAGACATTTCTCACCTTTAACACGGTGGAGAAACGACTTATTTTACTTACCTTCACCTCCACGTTAACCAAAAAAGTACTTTTCCGGCTAGAAGCGTGTATGATGGAAATATCATGTTAAGTTGGTATTAAGAAAAGTAAATTAATACAAACAACTGGCACTTATTTCAATTGATTAAACCTGAAGAAAAATATCAAGAACAAAAACTAATTTGAAATATTGTGTAGGTGTACGTTTTTGTTACAGGAATAACCAACATTGTGCTCTTTTCTAAAAATTCTAGATTACCCATTTTCATATTAAGAAGTTCATCGCATAAGTGGACGCAAGATAAGCTAATATTGACGCAACATTAATGTGAAATATTCAATTAAACACATCATTCATATGAACTAAATAGTAGAAACACTACCTATTGAACAAGAGATTCCTCTGGAGCCTTATTAAAGAAGGTACTGATGTTTGCTTCTGAGAGATCATTGGATTTTGTAGGTTTATATCAAGCATTCTGCCTTTTCAAAAATACTCGAAACTTGGCATAATGTCGATATTTTGCTTGATATTGAGTACAGCTCGCAACATCCAATATCGAGACCATAATGTTGAAACTTTACATGCAAGCAGTATCGTTTCTGATGTATGTTGCACACCCTTAATTGCGCACCACTTATTGTAAGACGATAATTCTTTCTCGTACATTTCTCTGCTTTTCAACGTCAACTGCAGAGTCCGCAGCCTCTCGGACTTCCCGAGGAGTACAGGTTAATTCAAAAGGGATCATTTACTTGTTTAAACAAAAAATCAATATATCATAACGGAGAGAATATTTTTTAACTTAATTGTCAAAACAAATAAACTAGGCGTGGTAATGCCTAGCAACAGTTCCATGAAGTTCTCTGTCGAAAAAAATATTAAGTTATGATAAAAAATTTTCTTGTAATTAAAGTTTTCAAAAGCTTGTAACCAACCGATTGTGAATACAATAGTAAACATATCAAGTGGGAAGGATCATTCCAGCCACTTCCTCGCTAGGTATATAATATACTATAGACTATGGATTTACTATTTTTATAGATTCAATAGTAGTTTTTTCTGGTAGTGAGGTTGCTTCGATACTACTTCTTTTGCCACATTGAGGCATTTACAGAATATATATTCGAGAGGCTGCTAAATTACTTTTTTTAGAATTCTTAGGGTTTAGAATGATTTGCATATTAGATTGATTCATTGCTGAATTGGTCCTTGATACCCAAAGTCAAATATTGAAAAATAGTATTTCAACATGAAATTGACTGTCTCGATCCTCACTTCGTGGAATATGCTCATATTAGTGTTTTTAAATGAAACTCAAGGTCTCTAGTTAATTCCACAATATAATACAAGTTATTGAAAATTCTAAAAAATTGACAATTGTTTCGATAAATCATTATCATCGTCAGAATGATAGAAGTTACATTTCATTTTATGCCTACCTGATGTTTGGTAGTTATATTTTTGGCTAGACCAAGAAGTAACCTAGCTTGTGATTGGCTTAATATATGTTTATAGAAAAAAGAAGAAGATGTGATATTACAAATATTGAAGCTTAGATATTATTAGCCCTATGGTGATATCCTGGATATCATTTTTCCCATTAAGATCAGTATAACTGTGCAATGATATAGAAAACCAGGAAAACTATATCTGATGATCTTTACAATTATCACTTAAGAAGACAGTTTATTAGTGGAGAATTCCCTAGATTTAACTGTTCATTGACAACTTCATATTGTGGGTTTCTTAAATGTCTTTTAATTTCCAGTTCTTCAAGGAAATCCAGTTCTTGTTTCTTTTCACAAATATGCAGTACTTCTAGTTCTGTGTTAGGTGTCAATGAATGATTGGTGTCAAGTAGATGTTTTGCGTAGTGGGATTCATCTGGTTGTTTTAATCTGTATGCTCGTAAGTGCTCACTGTATCGTATTTCAAAATTCCTAAGAGTCTGACCCAAATAGACAGCATTACATTCTGGACATTTGAGTTTATATATACCTGACTTCTTTAATAGTGGTATTTTTGTTTTTGCATTTAACAATTTTGTACTTACGTTTTAAAAGAAATTGTTGTTTTCGTTGCTGAAGATATTATCTTTGAAATATTATTAGAAATATTTCCTGCATATGTCATGGTTTTATAAGTTTTAACTTCATCAGCTTGTTTAGGATATATTAGTTGTAATGCCACTTTTTCCACTTCTTACTAATTAGCTTGATTATCATATCTAATGGATAACCGTTAGATGTTGCTATTTGTCTAATTGTATTAATCTCTCTATCAAAATTACATTTGTTCATAGGAACTGAAAAAGCTCTATGTATCATTGAATTATATGCTGCTAGTCTGTGTGACACAGGGTGGTTAGAATTGAATGGAATTGTTACATCAGTTTGTGTTGGTTTTCGGTAAATTGAATAATCAAGTACATTATTAACTCTTTGAATTTTTAAATCAAGAAAATTGATTGAGCTATTTTCTTCAATTTCTAATGTAAATTTAATTTTCGGGTGTAAATTATTGATGTGGTTGAAAAATACATCTAATTGTCGTTCACTACCCATAAAACAAGCTAATATGTCATCTACATATCTACCAAAATAAAATATTTTTCGAAATATTACTTTCAAAGATCTTTCTTTCTAAATTGTCCATAAAAATGTTTGCTGAAATAGGTGATATAGGGCTTCCCATTGGTAAACCTTCATTTTGAATATATATCTTATTGTCAAAAGTGAAATAATTCTGATTAATGCATACATCAAATAAATTAAGTATATCTGATATTATTCCTGGATTAATATTTTTATCTTCTAGTAATTTTCTTACAAGTGTTAGACATTCTTTAGGAGGAATTTTAGTAAACACGTTAGTTACATCGAACGATATGAGTTTATAGTTATCTTGTAAGTGGATTGCTTTCAACTTTTTGATTAGTTCTATTGAGTACTGAGATTCATATCCGTAAGTATTGAGTATATTGTTAAATCTAGGGAATTCTCCACTAATAAACTGTCTTCTTAAGTGATAATTGTAAAGATCAGCAGATATAGTTTTCCTGGTTTTCTATATCATTGCACAGTTATACTGATCTTAATGGGAAAAATGATATCCAGGATATCACCATAGGGCTAATAATATCTAAGCTTCAATATTTGTAATATCACATCTTCTTCTTTTTTCTATAAACATATATTAAGCCAATCACAAGTTAGGTTACTTCTTGGTCTAGCCAAAAATAACTACTAAACATCAGGTAGGCAAAAAATGAAATGTAACTTCTGTCATTCCGACGATGATATTGATTTATCGAAACAATTGTCAATTTTTTAGAATTTTCAATAACTTTTATTATATTGTGGAATTAACTAGAGACCTTGAGTTTCATTTAAAAACACTATTATTTCAACAAATTAAGACTTAGTTTTGACATCTGATAACTATTATATATCACTCATCTGAGTCGACTTCTTCCCTTTAATGATAGTCGAGATTCCTGATTTTTTTAAATGGGGTATTTTTCTGTATAAATGTTTGTTATGGTCGTAACTGAACTCAAATTCTTGTTGTTAAATGAAGCGTCAGCATCATTAAAGAAATTAGAAAGTAGTAGAAGAATTTGCCACGCATTCTCCGCCAGTCTGGTCCATTTCTCCCATAATACGACACAGTACATTAACTTCATGATTCATACCTTAATTAATATTATCTAACCAATTGCCCTACTTGCTAACGGCCACGTTCAACTAATTTTGCTGGAAAGGAAAAGTATTGCACGTCGTTTTTTTTATTTCATAGTATAAAATATAATTGATAATCATGAACATGATTTCTTGTATATAATTGGAAAGTCTTCACGATAATCGAAACCTTGGGTCAAAAATGCGTCAGACCATTTCTTGAAATGCTTCGGTACAGTTTGCTTTATGTTCATAGATGCTTTAGTATAGAACATGTGTATGTATGCGTATCAAACGCATCAAGTGTCAAAATTATTTTGTTACTTAATTGGCCCAATTATTGTCCTCTATATCCAAGCGAAAATTGAGTGTGATATATTATTCAGTGGCCGATTTGTCAGTTTATTCCAAGTATTCCTTTTTGCAATTTGAAGTACTCAGTTTTTTCTTTACAAATAGAATATCTTGTGGTGGAATTCTGAAAGTGGTACTGAAATACCGAATTTGTAGAAAAAAAACACCATCTCAGGACACTACAATTTCCGGCCAAAAATAAAAAAAACTTATCCAACAACCACCGTATTTCCCTAAATTGGCGCTAGACGAATATTTTTTTCTTTCCAAAACTCGAATCCCATCTCTAGGCACTCGATAGAAGCTAGAAGAGTGAGTTCGCGCCAAGTATTGAAGTTTACTCCAGAAAATGCTTTTTGAAGAATGGAAGAACGAATTATTCGTGAAAAGAGTCCTATTTTGACGACGGTACGAGAAAATTGGATGATTAATACATATTATAGTTGTTCTTAAGATTGGTTTCTGCTTTAGATAGAAATTCATTAATTGCCTTCAATTATCATTAACATGAAGTCTTGATCCAAGTATGCAGATTCCAATTAGTTACATTCCAGAATAAAATCATATTTATCAGGAAAAAGTACTGATATATCATCAGCATTCAATGTATACTGTGTTGTCTACTCACAATTTCAATATTATTAACATGTAACACAAGAAGGGTTGTCTTGTGGAAACCTATATTAATAAAATAACCTTAGCCTCTCCTCTTTGGGAGACTACCATTTCATGATTCTCAAATATATTCAGTTAATATATATTCGTAATTTTCTCACTCATGTATTGCGATTAAGAAGGACATATATCCAACATATATCTGCGTTCAAGATTTTTCGAACGATTTATGAAGGAGGAAATTGTTTTATCAACTCATATATACTTCTATAAACTATGCTGGCTTCTATTAATGGTGTTGCGTTCTAGAAGTTCTGGTTTCTTATAAATCTATTATTGTTATCTAGAGATATTTGAAATCTTCACAAATAGCCATACATTCGAAAATAAAATAGGAAAATTGATACTGAGCTTCCATTTTCTTAAAATGGGTGTATTTTTTCCTGTTTCCTTCAAATTCAGAGAACTATCATTTTTGTATCACAAATAAAACACATTTGGTAAACGAAACATATTAGACTGTAACATAGTTTTTGACATTCTTCATTTCTTATATTGAATGGAAGTCCTTCAATATTCCTTCCACATTCAGATGAATGTGCCTGTTTGAGACAAGCTGGTAGGTCATATCACTTCGATTTTTTTATGAAAGAACCTACCGATTATTTTATTTGAAACATAGTCACCCAACTTAAAATTACATAAAAATGTCATCGTTAATAGTGTTGCGATTTGGCGAGCAGTGTATATAAATAACAGTAAGTTAAACGCAAAATCTGTACTACCATATATATTAGGTAAAATTTGGAAGGACAACTAGTTTCGGCTCACTGAGCCATCATCAGGCTTGATAAAGGTATTAAGATAGACAGAGTTCAAAAAGTGTTGAAAAAATATATCGAGTTACCCTGAACGTATATATGATTTACATGAAAGTTTCATAAATAGAAAGCTGTCACAGGTCCATGGCATCCAGTAGACTCCAAGATGTGTCGGTAGATCCAATAGTTGATGGAAAATATATTATATGAATACTTATTACTTGGAAAATTTACATAACCAAGTTAATGTCGACTTAAACTTAAAAATTGGTAACAGTTAAGGAAAATAATTGGAAAATGAAATTGAATTTAATAAATGAACCATTAAAATGAAAAAAATATGGACATCGTCCTCAGACAGGAACTGTTAAGGAGCAAGAAGTTTGTGGATTATGGAGTCGTATTGGGAAAATGTGAAGACCCATTGCGGCCTGAAGGAAACCCGAAATGAATGACAGATAGGGTAATATCTTTCTCAGAGGTGTGAAGGGACAATATAATTCTCTAATTATAATGCAAAAAAATACTGTAAAAAGTTGTATAGAACTTTTTTAAAGGCCCACGCCATAATGCAACCGAGAAGAATAGAGAACATGATTGTACGATGTGTTTAGAGGGTATGGTAAAGTCCATAACCCGACACTTGAACAATCAATGACTTGAGAAAGCCGGAACACCACCCCAAAATTATTAAAATTACTATTTTCAATCTTATAATTTTAGATTAAGCGAAGTGATCCACCACTATCACAGAATCAGACAAGATGGGCTGAAGAACTGACAAATGACATGGACCATCGACAGACCTCAACAATAGAAAAGAAAAAAATTTACAGAGATAAAGAGACAAGTTAAGAAAGACACAAAAACTTTTTACATCATCTATTAAATAATCGTCGAAACTATAAATTATGTTTGACACTTAACAAAAAGAAGAATCAAAATGAAAGGCAACAGTGTAGAAATAAGTCGTGATATAAGCTGAAACTTATGAAAAGAAGATATTTAATTAAGGTAACAACTTAAGCATCGAATATTATCAAAATTAATAACAAATATATCAAAAGTGTAAAATAAATGGTAGTGTATATTACGAAAACAAATTAACAAACCTTTCGCCTTTAATCTGTGAATTTTCTAACATGTGTATGGCACCAAAATAGAAATTCTCTCTACACGAGCCTGGCACTTAATAATGTAGGTCCAAAAATCCATTCATAAAAATAGTATAAACACAACTCAAATAATTGATTCTGTTCCACAATGATTGACGTGTCTCACACCAGGAATAAAATATATTTTATGGCCTTGGGCCTTCATTCATGGGTAAGGTTAGATCTCCTATTCTGATAAAATGACAAAACTTATCCTTATTGTCAATAGTCAATTTACCCGAAGTCAAAATTTGAAAAGAAGAAAGTTATCTTTTGCAACATCCAGATCTGGATTACAAATTGTCGCGAAATGAACATCTAACAGTATTTTTGTCTTGCAACAGAAATACGAATTCTCGAGCTAGAAGGCAGTAGTGAGAAATCTCTTGTACGAAACGGTCGCACTTGAGTGCGTAACAGTTATCTTAAAAACCCAGTCTCTTTGGTCTGAATAGAGATCTGTTCTAATAGCAAACTGATCAACGTCAGATCAGTTTTAATTGTATACTAAAACGGGAAAATTACGATTTCACCGAAAACTGTAAAAATATCTATCGTGATAGACGCGCTAAATACAACGCTGCTAACTATGAGTATTTTAGTTCAATAATTATCGGAGAGAAATACATAGTTATCATACGAGCATATAATATTTGTGAACAACTATAACTAACTATCAACACGCCGCATCATTTGTTGCATCTACCTTGATATCTATTTTTCCTAAGATTTGATTTACGTTTGTTAATATTGTCGTGTTTTTGAATAAATGTTTCTTATAATGACGATTGGTCCTCCATTCCAAAAACCTATTCGAAGTGAAACATAACGCCTAAACCTTTGGTGTATCGGTGAACGGCAAACACAACAGTCCACTCCACTAATCTAGTTCATCTGTCCCAAATAGATCATGACAAATCATCTCTTCATTGCTTACAACGAATTTAAAATTGGGAAAATATAATTTGCCCCTACTTCTGTGGAATCAATGGATTTGATATTCATGCTATCATTAATTATATTCAGTAACATCCAATATATTTCATATATAAAATTCCTCTTTTAAGTTAGCTTTCACAGTTAACTTGCAGATTCTGATTTCAGTGAAACAAATCATTTATTCATCTGAGAAGTGGCGTTTTTCAAGTTGACACTTTGGTTTACATAAGCAGTTAAAATAAGGATACTAATTAAAAATTACTATCGTCAACGCAATAGATACAGTTTATCCTACAAACGTACAATACAATTTTTTAAAAGAGCTGGTTGAAATGAGATATTCTTAATAAAGTTACAAAGTTTGGTTATATAGGCAAACAATATAAATTAAAGTTCTATGGAAAAAAACCTTTTTTTGTAGGAGACACAATGGGCTTCCTAAAATTCACGAATATAACCAAATTCATGGAAAATATATTACAATATAATTTTGTAATCACAATCACACAATATTTTTTTCATATTTCCACTTTATCCTTCCACTGATTGAGATGATCTTCAACAAAATGTATATGGTACCGGCAAATCTGAACAATCAAGTATTCATCTAAACAATACCTAGGCAATGTTTATACCTTAAAGTCGATGTAATGTATAAATTATTCAATGTATTATATACCATACCGAATGCGCAGCTGGCAATATCTATAAAAGAAAGTTAAACTTTAGGACAATATGAATAATAAATTTAGAAATTTGAGTAGTCATTTGTATATAAAAAAGTATGTATTAATATTTCTCAACAACCTATTTCATTTGAAATAACTGACTTAATATATTTTTTCTTTAACAGCAAAACAAAGATGACTCTCGTTCAACCCAGCCCCGAACTTCAAATCACCATCAGGAAAGAGTTGAATGAAGATATCAATACAAGAGAATCCGACTTAGAACATATCAAGGAGTGGTTGAAAAAGCAGCCTCATTTACCTGACACCTGGGGTAAAACATTTTCTTGATTTGCACAATTGCAGTGTTGTTCGATGAAATAAAACAATATAGTTTGTTTAAATCTTCATATATTTGAACTAATGTTCAATTTAAACTTGTTGACGCGTTTCACTAACACAGTAGCTTTGTCAAAACGAATGAAGGTAAAATATAAAAATGTCTTAATATATACAGTGCTAAATCTATTTACTAAGGTTAACAATGGCATTAAAAGATATTACCTGGAAATTCATTCACTACAAACATTCCTAAGCTATCTTCTAGGTAAAGAGGTTCAATAAAGGAGACTGATTGATATCTATTTGGTCGTTAAGGAGATTACCTGAATATTTATTTTTGTTAATCTCTAGGGCTTCTAATAAATTTAAACTAAAGGATTTACCGACTACATGGAGAATTTCAAAATTTGGGTCGAAAATATTCATGTCTAAAGTTTCTAAAAATGATTTAATTTTTAAGGATGGTGTTCCAAAGTATGTTAAGCTTTTGAATTGTCTATTATTTTTATCTGAAGGGAATACTTGTTCTAAAGTCTGTTTTTTATCTTTTTATTTATGATATTGTCAATTAAATTTGGATCGTAATTATTATTAACTGCTATTTGTTTTATGATATTTAATTCTTGGGTATAATTATTAATATTTAATGGGACTGTTAAGAGTCTGTGTATCATACTATTGAAAGCTGCTAGTTTATGACTGAATGGGTGGACCGAACTATTATGAATTGTAATATCTGTATGTGATGGTTTATGAAATATAGAAAAATCATGTTTATTATTCATATTTGAAATTGTAAGGTCTAGAAAGTTTATAGACTTATTTTGTTCAAGTTCTACGGTAAATTTGATATTATTGTGAATCGAGTTTATGTAAGTAATGAAGCTCTCTAATTGTCTATTTGTACCGATGAAGCTAGCTAAAATGTCGTCCACATATCGGTGCCAGTACATAAATTTTTTACTAAGGGGGTGTTTATGAATTATTTTTTCTATATTATCCATGAATATTTCTGCTAGTAGGGGGCTGAGAGGGTTGCCCATAATCAAACCATCTTTACTGCTATAAACCTCTCCATTGAAATGAAAATAATTTTGATTCAAACACACTTTTAATAAAGTAATGATATCAGAGTGAATTATAGGATTAACATTATTGTATGTGAGCAAGTTATCAACAAGAGTTATAGTTTCTTTAGGAGGTATACTAGGGAATAGATTTGTTACATCGAACGATATGAATTTAGAATTATGGGGTAGTATTATATCTTGAATATTATTAATTAATTCCGTTGAGCTTTTAACTGAAAATCGAGGTATGAATGAACAATATTTAGAAATGACATCTATGAGAATCTTTGAAATTTTGAATGAAGGTGCTGTGAAATAAGAAACAACTGGCCTGATAGGGTACCCCTCTTTATGGAGTTTAATTAATGAATAAAGTTCAGGGTGTTGCGGATTGGGTAAAAATAATTTATATTTTTCTTTATCGTTAATTATTGATTTAACGTTATCTACTGCTAATTTTATTTCTCTGTGAAATTTATTAGTTGGGACTTTTTTAAGGGTCTCAAAATTGCTTGCCTGAATAAAATTGTAGGTTTTTAATAAATAATCTTCTTTAGGTAATGCTATTACCGTATTTCCTTTATCTGCTTTTGTGAAAATAAGACTATTTGACTTTGATTTTTGTTGAATTGATTTGGCGGCTGATAATTCAAAATTGGGTTTGTTAAACTCGACGAATTATTTTTTTAAAAATTTCTGAAGCTTTGTGTTTTAGATTAGAATTATTTGGAATATTATACAAGTTAATTTCTGTTTATATACCTAGTTTGTTGAAGTTATCCAATGAACATGTGGGTTGAATATTATGTTTAAAACCTTTTTGTAATAATCGTCAATCTTTCAAATACAATTTTTTCAGATAAAGAAATTCAATTATTACAAAAAGGTTTCCAACATAATATTCAATCCATATGTTCATTGGATAACTTCAACAAACTAGGTATAGAAACAGAAATTAACTTGTATATTATTCCAAATAATTCTAATATAAAACACAAAGCTTCAGAATTTATTAAAAAAGAATTCGTCGAGTTTAACAAACCCAATTTTGGATTATCAGCCGCCAAATCAATTCAACAAAAATCAAAGTCAAATAGTCTTATTTTCACAAAAGCAGATAAAGGAAATACGGTAATAGCATTACCTAAAGAAGATTATTTATTAAAAACCAACAATTTTATTCAGGCAAGCAATTTTGAGACCCTTAAAAAAGACCCAACTAATAAATTTCAGAGACAAATAAAATTAACAGTAGATAACGTTAAATCAAAAATTAACGATAAAGAAAAATATAAATTATTTTTACCCAATCCGCAACACCCTGAACTTTATTCATTAATTAAACTCCATAAAGAGGGGTACCCTATCAGGCCAGTTGTTTCTTATTTCACAGCACCTTCATTCAAAATTTCAAAGATTCTCATAGATGTCATTTCTAAATATTGTTCATTCATACCTCGATTTTCAGTTAAAAACTCAACGGAATTAATTAATAATATTCAAGATATAATACTACCCCATAATTCTAAATTCATATCGTTCGATGTAACAAATCTATTCCCTAGTATACCTCCTAAAGAAACTATAACTCTTGTTGATAACTTGCTCACATACAATAATGTTAATCCTATAATTCACTCTGATATCATTACTTCATTAAAAGTGTGTTTGAATCAAAATTATTTTCATTTCAATGGAGAGGTTTATAGCAGTAAAGATGGTTTGATTATGGGCAACCCTCTCAGCCCCCTACTAGCAGAAATATTCATGGATAATATAGAAAAAATAATTCATGTACTGGCACCGATATGTGGACGACATTTTAGCTAGCTTCATCGGTACAAATAGACAATTAGAGAGCTTCATTACTTACATAAACTCGATTCACAATAATATCAAATTTACCGTAGAACTTGAACAAAATAAGTCTATAAACATTCTAGACCTTACAATTTCAAATATAAATAATAAACATGATTTTTCTATATTTCATAAACCAGCACATACAGATATTACAATTCATAATAGTTCGGCCCACCCATTCAGTCATAAACTAGCATCTTTTAATAGTATGATACACAGACTCTTAACAGTCCCATTAAATATTAATAATTATACCAAAGAATTAAAGATCATAAAACAAATAGCAGTTAATAATAATTACGATCCAAATTTAATTGACAATATCATAAATAAAAAGATAAAAAAACAGACTTTAGAACAAGTATTCCCTTCAGATAAAAATAATAGACAATTTAAAAGCTTAACATATTTTGGAACACCATCCTTAAAAATTAAATCATTTTTAGAAACTTTAGACATGAATATTTCCTTTAAAACTGATCACAATTTATCCAAATTCATTAAAAATAATAAATCTAAATCTTCAAAATTAAACAAATCAGGAGTTTATAAATTAAAATGTGGTAATGACAATTGTGATAAAATTTATATCGGTAGAACTTTTAGAAATTTTAAAACTAGAATCTCGGAACACAAACGTAGCTATGACAACAAAAAATCAGATTCTAACTATTCAAATCATTTATTAGAAAACCAACACATTTTCGACCCAAATTTTGAAATTCTCCATGTAGTCGGTAAATCCTTTAGTTTAAATTTATTAGAAGCCCTAGAGATTAACAAAAATGAGGTAATCTCCTTAACGACCAAATAGATATCAATCAGTTTCCTTTATTGAACCTCTTTATCTAGAATATAGCTTAGGAATGTTTGTAGTGAATGAATTTCCAGGTAATATATTTTAATACCATTGTTAACCTTAGTAAATAGATTTTGCACTGTATATATTAAGACATTTTTATATTTTACCTTCATTCGTTTTGACAAAGCTACTGTGTTAGTGAAACGCGTCAACAAGTTTAAATTGAACATTAGTTCAAATATATGAAGATTTAAACAAACTATATTGTTTTATTTCATCGTTCAGTATGGATCTTAATCAAGTAAAAGCCTCATCTATTCAATTTTTGCAGTGTTGTTATATAACAAGATCTATTCTAGGGATTTTTCTGTCCTACACTGTTTTCGAACCACTTTGCCTCATGACTTGTTATTATTAATCCTTATACCCTGTATCCTTACAGTTGCGGGTTGTTTAGTGGAGTATGTTGGTATTATTGTCCAGCTCTATTTCCACTCATTTCTGTCCTGCGTTAGCCTTTTTACCTCTTCCCATTTAAAGTTTCTCTCACTTGCCGTAGCCTTCACATCCTCCTACCATGCTCTTCTTAGTCTTCCTCTGGACTTCTTCTTGTACGTTCTAGTTTCGAGTACCTGTTTTACAATTCTTTCCTGCGCCATTCGTTATAGGTGGCTCACAAATATCATCTCAGTCATATTTAGTGTATGTTCTAGCTTATCTGTCATTGTCCACGTTTCAGTGCCATACGTAAGTATCGGTATTACTACTTTTTTATCCACTTATGTTTTAATTTCTTTGAGCACCTCGCTTTTTCCGAGGAATGTGTTTTTCATACTATCTTGCTGTTCTTATTGTCTGTATTTCCCCTAATTTCTCACCTTCTGATATAATTTTACCCAAATATTTGAACTTTTGGACTTGCTCTATATTTTTCTCTTCTTCTGCATATATTGTAAGCTCTTGTCGTTTCTTCTCTATTATCATGGTCTTTGTTTGTTTATACTCATAACAATCTTTTGTAACGACTTCTTAAATATGAGTTGTTATACCATACCAATGTCTTGAATATGACTCTTTTAGTTTACCCTTTATTCGTCTTATGTGTTTTGAACCATCTCGGGATATTAACCAGCCTACGATTTTAGTAATGTCCTATGAAGGTACGGTACTTCTGTTGACTGAGTATAACACAGGATGTATTTGAATTATTAATTAATAATTTACAAAACAACACTAAGTGTGTATCCGTGAAGATACTTGTTTTTGTAACTTTTCAATAGTAGCTAGTTTTAACCCTCATTGAGAGATAAATTTTCAACAATCATAAATCTGCAAGCTAATACAGGCAAACTCTCAAATATTCGTTCCCTTTTTGAGAATTGGTTTTCTTATTGATAATTGTTTT
The DNA here is from genome assembly GCA_963921935.1 of Galeruca laticollis. NCBI lineage: Eukaryota > Metazoa > Arthropoda > Insecta > Coleoptera > Chrysomelidae > Galeruca > Galeruca laticollis. The sequence continues at coordinate 12,279,753 of OY998181.1, forward strand.
TGATCCATTTCGAATTGAGCACATTATTTCTAGATATGAGACGATGTATTTTTATAACTGATAATACTAATTGTTTATTAGTTCAAAAATCAATAATAATTTCTTTTTGAAATATTTCTCTTTTGCTATGTGCGATTACCACACCTGCTCCATCTAATTGATGGGCCAAAAAGTTTGACATACTGGTTTGATCCAATCCTAAGCGATTCTTCATCACAGCATAATACATACAATATTTGATAGCTAAATAATGCAGCTTTGCAAATTAAGACATATATCACTCGATACTTAAATAAGGTACAGAAATTGGTCAACAGTCATAGTTATCCTCATAAATTCAAATTTCAAATAAAAAGATCTATACATCCAGCACCTAAAAATATCTAAAGGATACTTAACCAATCGAGTTCTTTGAAAACTACAAAATTCAAATGCTATGATAATTACTGTTTCAGATGAAGATCGTATGATGACCTTCTTACGAGGCTGCAAGTTTTCCTTAGAAAAGTGCAAGAGAAAACTGGATATGTATTTCACAATGAGAACAGCTTGTCCAGAAATATTTTCCAATAGAGATATTTCAAATCCAGAATTAAAATTGATTAGAGAACTGGGGTAAGTTGAAGACGAACTATTATTTTGTGAAAGTATTCGTGGATACCTGGTCTTTCAAACACTTGTTATATTTCGAGCACTCCGGCTGCGCCATGGTTCTCGAAAATTCGCGCGTGTTTGAAAGACCTCTTTATCCACTTATACTTTAATATACTATATCCTATTATTGAATCTAGCTGTTTGCCATTTTCTTCAACACTTTTAACTATCTCATCCATGGCTAAAATTAAGGGCAACGACTTCAAACTGTCTCCCCTGTTATATACGTTTTTTCATTAGAAATTCTTCTAATCTTCTTCCTCCTATATGTAACTGGCATCTAACTGTTTCGTACGTGCTATTTAATAATTCTACGATTGTTGTTGGTATTTCCATTTATTCTAAGCATCTCCATATTTCCTCTCTAACTATAGTTTCAAAACCCGCTCTGAGATCTATGTATGCTAGATATATTTTTCCTGATTCCCGGATTTTCTGTCTGCTGATTACATGTATATTATCGCTTGTTTGTCTGTCTGAGCCAACAGTTGCTAGCTCTTCTTCTAACTCATGCTCCACATATTATCTCAATCTTGTGTCACGAACTCTTCACATGAAGAATAGCTTAACATATCGGTCTGAAACTTTCGCGACATGTTTGCTCTCCTCTTTTGTATATGAGCAAAATTACATATTATCCCAATCTATCGGTCGGAATAATCTAGGTTTTCCATGCTTCTTTGCATATGTCTCACAGCCATTCCTTCCCTTCTTCACTCATTCATTTTATCATTTGCGATGTTATTACATCATCTCTCCAGGCTTTTCCCATTTTTATTTTACATATTGCGTTTTCAACTTCCTCATTGGTTATTTCTTCTACTTGCTCTGCTTCCCCTATTTCTATGTTTTATTTTGGTGTAGTACTGTCATACTTTTTTGCATAATATGGTTTCTAGAATAGTTTGTTGAAGAAGTTACCTATAAATTTGCTAGAATTAATAAAATCAATGAAAGGGCTCTAGAATGATCCTGAGTATAAAAATGATTGTAATGAAATTATAACTAAAATACGTACATATTTATCTAAGACTAAAATGTAATCCATATAATAGTGCGAGATCCGGTAAAAGAAATGTATACCCTCATATGTAACTTATTAGTGATGATAAATAAATGATAGATAATAGACTCATCAATCTAGTTAAATTGCGTGCGCATAATAATAAATTATTGAATTTTTAATTGAATTTATTCAATCTACTTCTCGCATTATGTTCGGGACGATAGCAATTTCCCTATTGTTTTAAATTTCAATTGAAGTGAACTGCAATATTCATTAATAATAATTAATTGAAGGCTGATATTTCACCTTTTACTCATTTCTCGGAGATTAACCGGCCGGCGTTGTATATCGATGTAGCTTCACTCACACACCGTTGTACTGTAGCGCGTGGTGATTGTCTTACTACTACGATAATTTACACACACTCGGTACAAAACTTTGACAAGGTGAAAATGTCAACATTGCTCCGTTGAATTTAAAATATATAAGGCATATCTGGACTCAATCACGAACACATTAGTTATTTAAAAAGATTCGTACACTGGTTAAAAGAACATACTCAACAGAATTGAAAAAGTAAATGTTGCCTTCTTCCTCTCTCCGCTACTGTGGACTTGTCAGGTATCAGCAGCCGAGTAAATGTTACTGATATACTCTTATCAGTTATTTAATCGTATATTACATCAGTCCAAAAACCTTTTAACGATGTAGAAATGGGAGAGGCAAGTACGCTCCTTATAAAAGATGTGATGTCAAATCATACGATGTCTAGGGTGGCACAGGTACTACTACTACTACTACTTATAATCTTTTTTAACCCTGCAGTGGTGGCGCCAAGTCTGTCAGTTCCGAGCGGATTTATTTCATACATAAAAGTGGGGGAGCCGGGCTAAGCAGCTTGGTGCGGCCAGTACCTTCCTACCGGTTAGTATATTAGTGATTGTGGTAGTATTCGCGTCGAGCAAGTTTTTTATATGGGTTCTGTGCGACTTTTGGGTCTGTCAGACTTGGCGCCACTGCTAGTGTAACAAAAATTTTGTTGGCAGGTAAGTCAAATAATATTATGTTTTATTCACGAACGCAACAATTATTGTGATTTGGTTTTTATATTTATTAAAATAAACTATATTGTTTCAGGAAAATGAATTATGAGAAAGATCAGGCCAAATTGCTTCAGCTTCTAGATGAAGTTGTTAGTGACACAGAAGAAATATATGACGATGTTGAGTCTGAGGGAGAAGCCGATATTATTCAAGCACATTTGTCTGACTCTGACACTGAACAGGGAGGGGAGAGCGATAGAGAAGATGAGGCGCCACCAGCGAAAATTCCGCGAGTTCCTAGTTTTATTGGAAAAGATGGCACCATTTGGAAAAAGCACCGTACAATTCAGAATGTAAGAACAAGACAATCGAATATCGTCATTCAGTTGCCAGGTGTGAAACCAATAGCGAAAAATGCAAAATCAGTAGCTGACTGCTGGAAATTATTTTTCTCAGATGAAATTTTGGAGATTATCTTGAGCAACACGAACAAATATATTCAAAAAATGAAAGACAAATATACAAGAGAACGTTCGGCAAAAATGACCGATATTGTGGAAATGAGAGCTTTGCTAGGTCTTTTGTATTTAGCTGGTTGTCTAAAAAGTAGTCGACTAAATACACAAGAACTATGGAACCATAACGGGAGTGGCTTGAATTATTCTGGCTGACTATGTCATAGCAACGTTTCTATATTTTATTGCGACATTTGAGATTTGATGACACAGATAGTCGAGAAGAAAGAAAGAAAACTGATGACATGGCTCCGATACGAGACTTATTCGTATTGTTTGTCGCCAACTGTAAAAATGCCTACACAATAAGTGAATATGGAACAATTGACGAAAAACTTGAGGCGTTCCGCGGAAGATGTGGCTTCAAACAATATATACCTTCGAAACCAAACAAATATGGTTTGAAGGTGTTTGCTCTTGTTGATGCAAAAACAAGATATACTTTGAATTTAGAGCTCTATTTGGGTCAGCACCCCGAAGGACCGTATCGCGTAAGCAATGCTCCAAGCAGTGTCGTTACGAGATTGATTGGTCCAATATCGGGAACCGGAAGAAATATTACCTGCGATAACTGGTTTACGTCATTTGAACTTATTCAAAACTTACATACGAATCACAAACTAACGTACGTAGGCACAGTGCGTAAAAATAAACGGCAGCTTCCACCGGAATTTATCAATACAAAATCACGATGTATCAACTCAAGCATTTTTGGATATCAGGAAAATACAACAATAGTCTCATATGTCCCAAAAAAAGGTAAAAATGTGATCTTAGCATCAAGTTTGCATCATGATGGCCAACGGGATGAATCAACGGGAGAACAATATAAACCGGAGATTATTACTTTTTACAACTCCACTAAAGGAGGAGTTGATACCGTAGACGAATTATGCGCTACTTACGATGTTTCTCGTAACACCAGGAGGTGGCCTATGGTATTATTTTATGCACTTATGAATGTGGCAGGAATAAATTGGCAAATTGTCCATGTGGCTAACAAACAAACTAGTTTGATACGCAGGATATACCTCAAACAATTGGCCGTCGAACTAATAGATGAACATCTCAAGCGTCGTACTATGATGAAAAATTTAAATCCAACAATTCATCAAAGACGGCAAGAGGTAACTGGCATCTTACCTGAGGTTTCTAGAGCAAATCCGGAAACGCCAAATGTGGAAAAACGTTGTTATCTTTGCAAAAAAGACAGTAAAACACGTTATTTCTGCAAAATTTGCAAAAAATTCATTTGTTTATCACATGCTGAATTTCTGTGCCCGAGTTGCATACCGGAGTCCGAAAACTGAAGAAACGGCTCAGCGATACCTTATTCTTTAAGATACAATACATTACTTTTTAATTTTTAGTTTTTTTCTTAAAGCAAATCGCTCAATTTTGTATGTTTGATTTATTTTTAATAAAAAGAGATACGTGTTAACTTTTACTTGACTTCTCAATATACAATGTTTTTCTGGGCATTGGCAGGGTTAATTCTGGTTAAAAGTAATGTATAAACATAATTAAGAAGAAGAAAAAATTAAATAGTCACAAACTGTATTTTTGAAAAATTTTAAAATGTGGGTCTGTCAGACTTAGCGCCACTACTCATGTTAAACATATGGGCGCCACCACTGCAGGGTTAAATGGAGGTAAGCTTTGGCTGCATATTCACACTTTATTCCTTATTATCTTGAGAGTTTCAAATAATGTATATACTTGCGTTCAGGCCCGTTCAAGTGATGTTAGTGTTTTTTTTTATTTGGTACAAACTTGCCCGCATCAACTACTAAGAGTTATTAGCAGGAAGACTTAAACAAGTAGTATGTGATGTATTTGTGTTATAAAATTATTTTTAAATTTTGTTATACAAATCAATGTCTTTGAGATATTTAATTGAAGCACTTATGTTTTTGGTGAGCACATCCTTGAATACCGCACTTAATTTATTCTGACTTCTATATTTAGAATATTCAGGACACTCTGAGATGAAATGTTTTACAGTAAGGGAAACATGGCAATGTATACATTCTGGTGCTGGTTCTTTGTTGAGTAGATGTTGATGTGTAAAGAGTGTATGACCTATTCGCAGTCGGGTTAAGACAACTTGGTCTCTTCGTTTTTCTGGTATTGATAGAACTAAATCGACTTGTGGCTTAACTTCTTTCAGTTTGGATGTGAGATTCCATATTACTTGCCAAGAATTAAGTATATTATTTTTGATTGGATTTGTATGGTCAGTGTAGGGAATTTTTTGAATGTAAGGCGCTTTTTGTTTAGATGTTGTAGCTACTGCTAATTGATCGGCTTCTTCGTTTCCTTTTATACCAGAGTAAGATGGAACCAACAGAAATGAGACGATCTTTTGGCTAAGACGTATGATCTCCATATCACTTTTGATTCGTATGAGAATAGGATGTGAAGGGTATAGTTGTTTTAAGCCTATTAACGCACTCAGTGAATCTGTTATGATGAGAAAATTGGTTGCTGTAGAGTCTTTGCACATTTTTATCGCTTCCAGAATTGCAGTGGTTTCTGCCGTGAATATACTACATTGATTCGGTAGCCCGATGGCAGATTTGTTATTTTCGCAGATTTAAGCAGCTGCAGTTCCATTGTGATTTTTTGAAGCATCTGTATAGATTTGCAGGGTTTGGGAGTATTTTGATATAATTTCCTGGGAGAGGTTTTGTAGGAGACATGGGTTAGTTGAATTTTTTGGATTTTGAGTTAGGGACGTATTAACATCTGGCTTCTGAGACATCCAGGGGGGAAAGTTAGAGGTTTGTTGGAGCGATAATTTAAATTGTTCAAATTCGTAGTTAGTTCGTTTCACTCTCCCTCTAAAAGGGAGATTTTTAGTTGGCTTGGAGTCGTATATCTCGTCGGAAGGGGGGTTTGTTGGGAAAATGATTTGGAATGCATTATTGTTGGGATAAGCAGAAATTTTTGCGGTATAGTTTAAGGAAAGGAATTGTCGTAGTAAGTACAGTGGAAGTTCGTTTGCAGTGACTAGGAGCCTCCTGGTTGGACTGGTTCTAAAGGCGCCCAATACACATCTCAGTGAGGTAGTTTGAATGACATCTAATTTTTTTAATAATGTTTTTTTAGCAGTATCGTAGCAAATGGATCCGTAATCTAATTTACTTCTTATCAGTGATTTGTATAGGTTCAATAGGGTGATTGCAATAGCTCCCCATGTTCGGTTTGATAGAATTTTAAATAGATTTATTCGGGATTGGCATGACTGTTGAAGGGCTTCTATGTGTTTTTTCCATTTGAGAGAATAATCTAAAGTAAGACCAAGAAAATTCACTTCTTCTACCCGCGTTAGTGGAGTTCGATATGAAAACAGATTAAAATTATAGTTGTCTCTTCGTCTGTCAAAAATCATGTAGTATGTCTTTTCGCTTGAAAATTGAAATCCTGTTTTTTGAGACCAGTTTTCGATTTGATGGAGGCAATCTTGAAGTAAAGTGGAGGCGAACTTTGTGCTTCTACTTCTTGTATAAATGATGAGGTCATCTGCATAAAGGCAAATTTTGATGGGAGGTTTTATAATTTCGGCTACGCTGTTAATTGCAGAGAGAAAAAGTGTGGGAGTCAAAATAGATCCTTGAGGAATGCCATTTTTGAGAGGTCTTGTAGTTGAGATGTGGCCATTTGATCTGACTTGCATAGTTCTGTTGTTGAGAAAGTTATTTACGAACGCTAGCATGTTTCCTTGTACTTTCCATGTCTGCAGTGTTTTTAAAATATTGTATTTCCAGGTTGTGTCAAAAGCCTTATTCAAATCGAAGAATATAGCGATTAGTTTTTGGTCATTTAAAAATGCATTATGTACTTCACTTCCAAAAGATATTAGATTATCAATTGTCGATCTGCTCTTTCGGAAGCCACTTTTATAGGGTGTTAAAAAAATTTTGTTTTCAAGATGCCATGCTAGTTTGTTGTTTAAGATTTTCTCTAGAATTTTACACATGCTGCAGGTTAGGGATATCAGTCTATATGAGGCTGGGTCGTCTTTAGATTTGTTAAATTTACATATGGGGATAACTGTTGCATTTGTCCAAGTTTCTGGAAACTGATGTTTTGAAAACATAGTGTTGAATAGATCTAGGAGTATTAACTTTGTATTGAAAGGAAGATTTTGCAGAAATATTGAGGAAATGTCATCTGGTCCAGGGGCAGAGTTTTTGGTGTTTCCGAGAGAAAATTCAAGTTCCTGCAGAGTTATGGGAACGTTTAGATGAGAGTCGGAGTCATTAATTTGAATTTCGGAGGTTTCAATCAATTCCTTGTATTGTATAAAGGATTGGTCCAAGCTTCGATCACTGGAATTATGTTGGAAAACGTCTGCTATAGCCTCATATACATCTTTTTTATCGGATATCAGCTGATTATTATGGGATAAAGTGTTTATGTGGAGGGAAGAATTTTGTCCTCTTATTTTTCGAATTTTATTCCATATCGAGTCCAGTGGGGTGGAGGGATTTATGGAGGAAATGTAGTTGCACCAGCTTTCTTTTTTACTTTTTTAAATTAGGAAACGGGTTTTGGCATTGAGTTTTTTGAATTCAAGGCGATTTTCATCATTTTTATGTCTTTTCCACACATTGTAGGCTTGTTTGCTTGAACTTAGAGCTTGTGCAATCTCCACATTCCACCAAGGGACTGGTTGTTTTTTGCACATTTTAGTTTTTCCTATACTGGTCTTTGCAGCTGATATGATGATGTTATTCAGCTTCATGATATTTTCATTGATATTTCCTTCAAGTGTGAAGATGGCGACTTTGTTTTCTATTTCCTTCCTAAATAGTTCCCAGTTTGCCGATTGTAGTTTCCAGTGCTGATATATAGGATGTGAAGGAGGTTCATTTTCATTCCATTGTATGGATATGGGGAAGTGGTCATTGTTATATAGATGGTTGAGAGTATCTCACTGAAGATCGGGTGCCAGAGATTGATTGCAAAGGGAGAGGTCGATAGCAGATAATGTGCCATTGTATGAATTCAATCTTGTAGGTTTCCCTGTATTCATTAGGATTGGGCTACAACTATTGATGGTTTTGAGAAGTAAGTTTCCACATTTGTCAGTTTTTTGGCTGCCCCATGCCGCATTGTGGCAATTTGGGTCTCCTACGATTATTTTGGGCGATGGAATTTGCTCAATCAAGTTGTTTAACTCATTTATATCAAGTTCATTTGGGTGAGGTAAATATACGTTACATATATGTATTTTCTTACGAAAAATTATAGATACTGCGATAGCTTCAAGATTTGTGTTATTGGAATTTCATTTACTTGAATATTTTGATTTTATAAAAATTGCTACTCCGCCACTGGCTTGTTGTGCTTGCGATCGGTTTTTGAGGAAGCATTGTTAATTTTTCAAATTTATTGGTTGTTGTTTGAAGTGAGCTTCTTCTAGGCATATTATCGCTGGTGATTGTTTATTAATTCTTAGTTTTAAGGATTCAATTTGAGTATAGTAACCATTAAGGTTCCATTGAAGTAAGAACGTATTATTCATTATATTAATTCTCTTGTGAAAGAGGTTCGATGTCAGATTCTTCAGTGGTGGAGAGGCTGGAGAGACTTAACTTTTTCTTAAGTCTTGTAATGTTATTTTTTATGCCCTTTGTCATACTATGTTTATATATGAAATTCAAAATTTCTTTTATTTCGGAGTCTTCGATGGAATACTGCTGTGCTATCTCCTTTGGGTGTTTGGAGTTGATTGAATTTTCCAGAAAGTCACATATTTGGGTGAAGTTCAAGATGAACGGTGGGGTTCTATCTTCAATTTGTTCTTTTATAGGGATTTGTATATCTTCTATATCTTTCGAAGACATTTTCGCTCTTTTTCTTGGTTTCGAGGGTTTTGGTGGAGTAACAAAAGTGGGGTTGGGTGAATTTTCCTGAATATCTGGTGACGTGGAAATTTGTCTTTTTGCTGTTTGTGTGTTAACTTCTGATGGATGATTTGGTAAAGTGGGTTTGGATGCTTGTATTATGTCTATTGTAGAAGAGCTTGAGGATTGAAAGATTGAAGTGCTTGGTAGTGGAGGATGAGATATTTGGGTAGTTTTTGCTGTTGGGAAGGTTGTGAAAGAGGGGATATGAATTGATGGTAATGTTACTGGGGAGGATGAAGTATTTGATGGTATTGTAGTGATGGAAATTTCTGTTGACGATGATGTTAAGTTAGAATTTTTTTCTGTGGTTGGGCTAGATTGTATTCCTTTGTCTTCCATATGTTCAGGAGGGTCTTGTTGAGCCAGGTAAGTTGGGCAGTCGAATTCTTGATGGCCGATTATTTTGCATTTTTGGCAATTAGAGCCATCCATATATATGTATAATCGATAAGTGGTATTGTCATGGGATATGTTGAAAGAGTCTGGTATGTTTGCGTGTTGGAGTGGTTTGATGTAAATTTGTCTTCTAAAGCTGAGTACGTGGCTGTATTCAGATTCTGGCATACCAATTTTCAAGAAGGTAATTTTAGATAATGCAGATATCCCCATTTTTCTCAGTTCTTCTTCCAAAAGAGAGTTAGGAATTGGTGGGCAAATGTTAGATATAACCAATCTTTGGGCTGGAGATAATAATCTTCTTATTTCTACTTGAGTTCCAATAACTTTGATTGTGTTGTGGGTACTAAGAAAATTATCTACAATATTTTTTGAGAAAAGATAGATGCAAATTCGGTTATTAGCAATTTTTGAAGCAAACAGTACGTTTTTGGGTTGTATGAGGGATCCTATAGCTATTATGTAGTCGTGTGTCTTTACTCCATCCATTGCTGAGAGAACTACAGCTTGATCTTTTGTTGGGTATTTGTACGTATTTACTATACTTGAGTAGGTGGTAGTTGTCATGTTTTTATTGGAGAAATTATCTCCTGGTGGATTTGTCTCGTCCATTTTTCAGATTATTTGAAATATATCTGAATCCGACACTGTTGTTGTGTGGATTCAGGTTACTAATTATTGGTGTAACGTTACTATCGGCATTTCAGCGTTTTTAGATTAATTAGAAATAAAAAGTCTACTCACAGTAATTTCTTGTTTGTTTTGGTTCAGTTTTGAATATACACTAATTGGTTTTTAACTGCTTATTTTATTTAACGTTTCGGAGCGCACAACTGTACAGAACAAAGGTTCGACAACGAGTCCCGATGTTAGTGTTTGTTTGTGTTCTTCACAGTTTCATTTGAACGCATTTTTTTTACAACCGGTCTTATTGTAGTACAGATAAAAAAAAAGCTTTCTAAATGTATTGTTATTCTGACAACTCAAACGAAACAGTTCTGGCCTTTTCTTTGTAATGCGTATCGATAATGTGATTCGGATAGGACACTTTCTTTATAATGAGATTCAATACTATAAATCTGATGGGGCCCTTTCTTTCTTATGTGATAGTATAATTCGGGTGCGGGCCTTTCTTTGTTATGTGTTTTGATAGTACCTATAAATTGGATTGAGCCTTTCTTTATATTGTATTTTGAAAGTATTGATTGAATGAAGCATTTTCTATACATTGTAATCATATATATTTTTGATAGTATGAACTGAATGGACTCGCCCGGATTTGCGCGTCCGTCTAAAATATATACAGAAATTTTAATGATTTTTGGTAAAATTTAAAGGAAGGGAAAAAGTCTATTTCAAACAAACGATAACAATATTTAAACTGGGATGAACGCAAGTACCTCAATTATTTGAAACTCTCAATTTAATAAAGAATAAAGTGTGAATAAGTGGTAAGTAGCCATAGCTTACCTTTATTTTGAAAAGATTATAAGTAGATATAAGACTTGTGTCACTCTATACATCGTATGATTTGATATCAAATCTATTATACGGACTGTACTTTCCTCACCTATTTTTACCTCGTCAAGAGGATTTTGGACAAATATCAGTACTTTTTGTACAGCTTTTAAATTCTATTCTCGTATACTTAATAAAAGTAATATATATATATATATATATATATATATTCAATAATTTGTTAGAGTTATGCAGTATTTAAGGAACATTTTTTTAGTAATTTTTTTTGATCTTGGGTCAAAAACTGTGTAAATTGGGAAAAAACGTATTTTGGCTACGTTTCCACAATTGTACAAACACCAAATATATCAAATATTGTATACCGATGGAATTTCCGACAACTCATTGCCATTCAAAATAGCTAAAAAATGCACTTGAATTGAAAGAAATGACCGAAATTTTTGAGATTAGCGACCTATTCTACTCAGATGGCCGTTACACCTGTAATGTACACCAGAAACCCAAATTATTCTATCTATGCAGTTGGAAAGATTTCCAATAGAGCTAGAAAAATATTGAATATATATGATTGAAACCGTGTATATTAGGAAAACTTGGAAAAACGAAAAAAAATCAATGGGCGGACCAATTATTTGAGCTATAACTCCACAGGCCTAAACCGAAAATCTCAAATATGATACACTATTAGAAAGGACTTGAATAAAGCTACAAAGCATTAAGGTGGTTTTTCCTCTATCAAAAGGCGTACACATTGGCAAAAACTTGGAAAAAACGAAAAAAAAAATTAATGGGTGAACTTCGTATTTTGGCTATAACTCCATAAGGATACACCAAGTATGTCAAGTATTATAAACCGTTGGAAAGGTCTTCAATTGAGCTACAAAAAACATTTCAAGTGTGTTTCCTCTATCCGGGATCCAAAACGTATAAAATGGAAAAACCCCATATTTCGAAATTTTAGATGGCCATTAGCACCCTTTAATGATTTTTTCAGGTATCGTGGTATGAAGCAGTCGTAATAACTTTTCAAGCTCTATAGTTTCATCGGACCCGTTAGAGCCGTTGCAAAGTTACCATAAATATATATATATACCAACAAACTGCCTAAAATGAGGTACCTGTATCTCAGCTTTGAGTACAACTAGAATGCTGAACATTTTACTGTAGGAACACCCCAGTCAACTGACAAAATTACTGTATATATAGAGACTTTTAATGGTTTAATTTACCTGCCGTAGACAGTTTGTATTGGGCTTTTAGGTGTGGTGGTTTTTGTGGGGGTGTACTAACGTCACTCGGCAACTACTGTTGCTTCTGATGAAACGAAAGCTCATTTTATTCTGAATGTAACTGTATTAGTTCGACTAATTGAAAAGTTGATCGAATCCATGGTTGCCTAGATTTGAGATGTAAATTTTAAACGCGTGCGGTGAGAGTGACAGAGATGTGAGGTGAGCGCAACTTCATGCGACAGACAATGATGAAGAATGTTCCCATAGTGTAGGCGCATTCTATAGATCAAATAGTAACAATATCAAATTATTCTCACAAACATTTATTAAAAAATTATATCAATTATATAGACATTTTTGTATTCATTCAAATATTCATCAATAAAATTGATCAACATTTTTATCCGTATTCTGACTCATCAGAAGTAGCTACATCAAAATCTAGTTCTTAATTCAATTACTTTCGTTTGGTAAATACTTGAAAAGGCTTGAGTTTTTCTTTGCTATGAAATGTAGCTGTGTAATCATATCGATTTGCTAGCAAACTTAAGCATAAAGTGGGACCCAACTTCATTGCAAGCTCTGTGCAGTTAATACAATAACGATCTTTACAGTTACTTTTTACAGATGAAGAGCCCGCCAACCAAATTCAAGTCTACAGAATGTTGTGGATAAGTGAAATCACTACGACATCGGCGTCATTCGCTACGCGAATATTTTTGAATTAGGTGGCGAATAATCTCCTTCTTCGCGTTTTACAACGTGATGTTCGACTGTATGCTAGAACATTGTTCAATAACTGTACTAGAAAAATGTTTTTTTGGATTATTGACATGATATTGTCATTTTCACAGTAATCAGCTAATAACTGCACATGGTCTTCTTTGAAACGGATTTTTTCCAGATTTTCAAGAGAATCGCTAGGCCTTGATTGAAAAGGTCCTGAGATGGCGTACGTTCTATCAACCTCCAGCCAACTTTGGCGTTCACAGTCTGTGATACAAGATGTTAGGTGCCTATTAAAAATCATGCGTATTTGAGAGACGTTCGTTTAGCACAATTTTATTGAGTTAGATCTTATCAAATGTCTGCGGCATAGATGATCCGATTAAATATAAGTAATAAGAGGAGTCTACTATTTAAATATCGATGCCGGTAGTCTCAACAGTTTGACATCATAATTCAATACTTGGGCTAGCCAAGAATTATCCGTTTCTGATAAGTCACCAGTACATGAGAAGAGAGGAGGTGGCACAGGCGCTAATGGAAATGTTGAGCAGTGCTCTATGTTGATGTTTTTCTCAATACTAATTGCATGTAATCGTCCGAAGAAATCTCGTCCCATTTTGAGAACGGCCAGTTTACTTTTATCTTTACTGGTTTGAGCTTTAACAACAGAGTGAGAAGCGACATTTAGGATTTTGTTGTGCTTTGTCGGTTTTTCGAACTTTCCGTGAGTAGAATTAGATTCTGAAATAAAGGTCGATTGCCAACGGATTAAACATTGACAGAAAATCACAAACTTCGGAAGATGCTGCCTTACCAGTTGAAATATGAAACAGAACATTTTTATCAATACTTCCAATGAAGGGACTCGGTATATTTTTTATAGTCTCAATGTTCATCTGAAGACTTTCGTTTCCCTTTTTGATTCGACTCTTCTGCAAGGCATGACAAGTATCATATTTTTGCTATAGACGACATGCTCCTTAACCGCGGATATAATGTTGGTTCTTATACTGTGACTAAGTACATATCTTTGACTAGCTGATAATAGACTCTGCGGCAAGATTATGTGTCAATTGATCTGTGGCATCAGAATGTACGAAAAAAAATCCTATATTCTTTATTTTTGATCTGACGCAAAAAATTACTTCAATTTTCTATAGACCCCCAACACGTTCTACAACTTTCATTCCAAGCACTTTTTCCTAAAACGTACATGCCAATAATTAGTTTGGAAAATTCAAAATCAATTTCTTTTTATTTTGGATTTGATGCAAAAATATTACTAGAATAAGCCTGTCCAATTGGTCCTGTGCTATTGGGATTTTTTCTTTCTTCTTCTTCTTAATCATTATCATTTTCTCCATCTGCTCCAATATCATTTCCATTTTCATCTTGTAGGTGTTCTGTTTCTTATTGTTTTGCGTTTTCCTATTCTGCTTGGATATCATCTTCTGCATCGGAATCGTTCTTATTTTCCTCTTAATTGTTAGATATTTACTAAAAAAATATATCTGGCAGCTGTGAAAAAAATTGCAAGACATTAAGATAGTTGTAAAAAGCATGGATTAAAATGCAGAAGTTACAAGTTTGTGTTCGGATTGTTATAATTTAAATGACAGTTCTTATCACTGAAAAAGTAATTATCAACGACTCCGAGGCAGAAGATGATATTCAAGCAGAAAACTAAAACGCACAGCAAGAAGAGCCGAGAAGAAAAATGAAATAATGATGAAGAAGAAGAGATAGAAAAGAATAAAACAAATTTACTAAAAATAGAAATGTTTGCCATTAAATACATTTCTTCTAATAAATAAATATGTAATTCAACTTACTTTAAAAAAAATTATTTATTATCCTTCTCCGTATATACTTTGCTATTCAACATTCTTCGATAAAACAAGTATTCACACCGTAAATTGTAAAAAAACACGTTACATGTCGCGCACCGTTATGCATTATTCGCTTGTAGCGGCGAACCAAAACGTCTTAATAGTATACCTGCAAAGTTATAACTTCATTTGATATCCTAAGGATGTTAGCGTTTAGTAAATTTTCTCCTCTTTGAAGTTCAGTTGGAATAATTCACTATTTTTAATGAATAATGAACGACATAGCCCGGGAAACAGAAAAAACGTGGGAGGTATATATTTTTAATATTTTATATGAAAGTTGAGATCTTTGCGGGAAAAAAACGTGCCTGATATAGGGTGAAAAAAACTTTCTTCGGGGCTATGATAAAAAAGCATTTTTTTGGAAAAAATTGAATTCCTGAAAAACTAATTGAGTTAGGGCAAAAATAAAAATTGTGAGTTATTTGGGATACTGAAAGTGACAATTTTGCCAAGTTGAAAATAAAAAAAAACGAAAAAATCAGTACTATGTGTTTTCTCCAAATGTTTCACGTCATGTGAAAAAATATTTTGAACAAAAGTTGTGTTTTTTAACTATCCATTACTTTTCCATACAACTTTTTTAGATACAACCAAACTTATGCCGGAAGTCGCAAAAAAATCATTTTTCGGGCCTTTCCATCCCACCCCCCTCTGCCGTGGCAAACATTGAACTATACTCGATAGTCGAAATTGTGTAAAGTGACGTCATCGGTTATCTACCGATTTAAAGTGAACTCCATGAGCGTATCATAGTTTAAGGGTGCGAATACTGAAATATCTGGAATTTCAATTTTTAACATTTGAAATAATAACTTATCACAAGTTGTTCATAAGTAAGTTAAAACAAAATAAAAAAAATGTTTAAAAGTCAATTCCAGCTTACTACTAGTAAAACTAAAAAAAAGTTGTTTGTCAAGACCAAAATAAATTACCAATAAGTATAGGTATGTTGCGAGGTCACTTGTAAAATGTCTGACTAACTGGAAGCGGTATCACTCCCTGACGACTCCTCAGAATCATCGCTTTCTCCTCCTATATCGATAATGAGTGGTTCCGTCATTACTTCTACACGTATGTCTAAATCCCAAAACTTTATTTCTTCTTTTAATACGTGTTGAATACATTTACGCCAACTCTCAGCAGTAACGGTATGCAGCGCCTCGTCAAACAGTTTCTCAACGTCAGCCATTTTGAATGTACTGTTTTTTCTCGCAACATAATTTTTCACTTGGGCCCAAACCAGCTCGATGGGGTTTAACTCACAGTGGTAGGGAGGAAGTCTAACAACTGAGACGTTGAAATCTTTCGCCATTTCATCGACAACGTACTTAATGTAACTGCTTTTATGTTTCCGTACGAGAGATAATAATTCAACTTTTAGCATTGCCTCGTTGTGCGGAATGCTTTTACTCTCTAACCAATCAATTATAACCCTCTTGCGGCTAGCTGAAGTAGGTATTTGCTCCAGTCGACGAGAGTGGTATGAAGCATTATCCATAACTATCACTGAACCAGGAGTTACCTTTGTTAAAATTGATCTAAACCATGTTTCAAACCGGTTACCTTCCATCTCTTCATGGTAATCGACAGTTTTTTTGGACTGAAAACTTAGTAATCCACCTTCTACAAATCCTTCCTCGCTGCCAATGTGAGTGATAATCAGTCGACGTCCTTTCCCAGAGGGAGCTTTTAAACCGGAAGAGAAACCCTCCATAAAGGCTTGTCGATTGCTTCGTATATTCATGTCTTGCCACACTTTTGACACAGTGTGGCCTTCATTTAACCATGTTTCGTCAAGATAATATATGTGCCGTCCTTCGTTACGAAACTGTCGTATCTGTTTTAAATAATTTCTCCTCCATTCCACAATGTCATTTCGTTCAATTAAGGCACTGTTTCTACTTCTTGTTTGGTAACGAAAATTCATTAATTTTAAAGTTCGTCTCAAAACTTTATCACTGATGTTTGGTAAAGTATCATCAGCTTCTATTACCTTGCTCAATTTAGCTACCGAGGGGATTTCATTCCTAAAATAAAAAGAATGTATTTCCCTACGTATAGCATTCCGTGTTTGGTCGTCCAAAACAATTTTCTTTCTTCCCCTACTTTCCGGTTTACAGTTTTCACCTCGTTCTCTTGTCAAAGATCCGTCCCGCGATTTCTTTTGAATATTGTATATAGTACTATCAGAAACATTAGTTAAATAACTGCACTTAATCACAGCGTCACTAACACCCAACTGTTTGTCCATGGCACGCAGTCCTTCGTACACATTTAATATGAGGACTTTTTCTTCCCGAATTAAATTGTTACGACGCCATTTTTTATCGCCAACACCGCCATTATTGTCACTAAATATACCGATATAAATATTACAATAAATACCAATAATAACCGATTTATCACACAAAACCACAACACAAATACTGATGTTACGTTCATGAAGAGAATAAACACCTCACATAACTGTTTACTATCACTGTCTCATTCGCGTAGCTCGATCTATCTATCTCGTTCTCAAAGCCGGAACATTGAAGCGACTCTCCAACATTGTCAAATCGGCGAGTTTTTCACAACAAACTTTGCGTTCAAGAAATATACATAAACACTTTATTTCACATTTCAAGTAAACTAATTATTATTAGTCTGCTTGAAATTTGAAATAAATATATTAAATTGGTATTGACTTAATTACATTGCATCTTTTGTACCTGAAATATTGACACAATGGATTTGAAGTGTATTTATAAAATACAGCATTTCTCTCTAGAATACATATGCCAACTGCGCTTTAACCAAAGTGTTGATTAGATAGCTCTGACTCACTTTACACAATTTCGACTATCGAGTATAGCCAATTTTTTAATAAACATTTGTATTCACTTGTTCTACCTATTGTCGCTGAGCTTGCCCTGTTTAGAATTAACCCTGCAAATGACCTGTTACACAGGCTCCTGGCCTTTTTTCGTTGTGTCCGTTATCTATCGTAGGCGACCTCTCACTTGTACCTGTGGGGTGCTCTTCAGTTACCACATATAAAAGGAACCTTCAGTTCAAATACATATCCTTTGAGATGCTGTCTAGGCAGATTACTGTCAGTGGTTTACCATTGCTCTCTGACAGATAACGCGATAATTCATTTATTTTCTGATGTCCGGACCCGGATTGAAATTTGTATCGACATGGGTAGCAAACGAAGCAACATTCTGTTTGACCACGGACATAATATTCTTAATTAATTTGATATTCCATTTGGCATGTAATAGATAATATTTCCTAGTGCGCACTTTGAAATTACCTTAATCTGTTTAATTATGTCTATTAAATTGAAAGTGAAATGTGTATAATCAAATAATTTCATTTCAGGCACATACCACCACTTCCAGGTCTAACACCCAATGGACGAAGAGTAATAGTACTGAGGTCTAAAAAAATTGATGTGGATGGTTACGATATAGCAGATATTATGAAAGCAGTTCTCATGATCGGAGACGTAAGACTTGCGGCTGAAGAAACTGGCGTAGCTGGAGATGTTTATATTCTTGATGCCAGTGTTGCTACAGCTACTCATTTTTCCAAAGTTAATCCAACTTCAATCAAAAAATTCTTAGTTATTGTTCAAGTGAGTACCATTCGTTCAAGATTTCAAGTATATCTGGAATATAACAGTTCTGCTTTGGTCACAATTTTGCCCTACTATTATGTAATTGACTCTCATTAAAAAAAATATGTAGAATAAGAATATACTCCAAATTAGCCGATCCCATATTATATCTATTACCAGCACCGATATACCTTACATGAGAACCATTTTCCAAAAATCTTAATTAGAGTCGGAGCTAACAGCATATGATAGAGGACGTGATAACAAAGGAAGGCTACCTTACTAACTCAAGAAGGAACAAATAAGGAAAATATTTCTGTGGTAGCTAAAGCGTTACAAATTACTCACGGAGTATCTTCACAATTGTAGATCAATACGGTGGAAATAAGAACGGCCAAGTAATTGATTTAAAAGTGCTTGACGAGCAATCAACCGTACTGGCGAAAATAATCACCATATGTGGTTTTGTCGAATGAGAAGTGTTATTGCAAAGGTCTACCATGACTAAGGTTTCTGAAGCTAGGAGGAGAAAAACTGATACAACAAATACAAGATTTCGTGACGAATTTCAGTAAGAAGCTCCAGGGTAACGTAATAATGGCCACAATAGATTTGCAAATGTCGCGTGTGTTTGGCTCCATCATTTCATATCAATCTATGTTGGTATCAGTATTCAAACGTAATAATAAGAAACGAAATATTTTTCTTTTTAGGAAGCATATCCAGTAAAAATGAAGGAAGTTCATGTTGTCAATGTCTCTCCCGTGGTTGATAAAATCATAACATGGATCAAGCCATTCTTGAAAGAGAAGATAAGAGAAAGGATTCATGTTCACACCAACTTTGAATCACTACACAAATTTATACCCAAAGATATTTTACCAGAAGAGTTTGAAGGTACAGCAGGACCACTACAAGTTTTTCACGGTACGTATCATGTAATTGGAACATTCACTTTAATGCTTATGGAACTGTGGGGTAGGAAATATGATCAAAAATTATTTAATAACGTTCACTGTATCAGGTTTTTTATGGTTTTTATATATTTGACACTTTCACACAGCTAGACAGAATTCTGAAATTTTCAGGGTGAAGTGCTTGAAAGCACAACTTTCTTATTTATTCATACTGTTTTTTCTATTGAATCACCATTGTGTTAATAATCGAAAATTGAAATTGATCCTGTTTAATGTTACGTATGGCAGATAAGAATGCAAAATGATACAAATTTTTATCAATTCTTTGAACTAAAAATATTTTTATTGTGAGAAAATTATGAAGTTTTGCCATTGAATCTTGAGACAGTACCGATAAATAAGAATAAATATCGGTGCAACAGCATCTTATTAAAATATTTCTTCTATATTTTAGGATAAGAATAAGATATATAAATATGGTCTCTACTAACCTATTTGATTGTCATTTCACCACAGTTTCATGGGAAAAAACTATCATTACAGCTACTACTTTTTGAGATAACTTCGAAATTTTCTGTTTTTTTATCAAAAATGTGGACCTCGTTCACTTAAAATTTTATAAAACAGGACATATATCAAGATTTTCTCTATTTTCCGCGAGCCACTCATTATAGTTTTTTATCTCCACGGGATATTTTCGATAATATTGGATTGTACTCGAGTCCCCCTGTATATGAGTAGTTATTATTTATTTTTCAGTTCTACAATAATTACTTTTACAGTGTGCAGCTTCTCCTCCTCTCCACGGTAATTGGAAAGCAGCAGCATGGAAAAAGTTCTTCTGCAATCCTTTTGGAGTGCTCTTGTCCCTTAAGTTCATCATTTGTATAATTTCCTCCATAGTTGAAGCAGTAGCATCCATTCTATTTTATCAAGTTTCTTTGCAATTTCCTTCTTTTGCGTTTTTAGCACTGCGAGCTAACAGAAAAATAATGTCATTGAACGGATCATTGATTACAGTAGTGTTCCAGATAGTTTTAATCTAGTCTGTTCCATCTTTGTTCTTCATATTGTAGGCCCAGTCTTTCTGTATTCTAGCAATCTCAACCATTGGCGTATTGACATCCAAATTATACTTTCTCTCGGAGCAAAATTGCAAGAATTAATTCCATATTGATAAATTAACTCCAATGTTAAAATGTCATATACCTGGAAATGTTATTGTCACTTTGCCATCGATAAAAAAGGTGCATCCTTTTTTATCGCGATAAAAACTTCTCTTCCTCAATATCTAGTAAGCGGACGTCACTTTTACACAATGACAATGAGTCGCAATTATTGTTGTTGTTCATCCATATATTCTGTCGTTAATTTATCTTGCCAAAAAACACTCGAGCTTTTCTTTTATTAGATAAATTCCTCTTTGACTCAAAGTTTTGCCAATCACTAAATTTGCTCGAAAAACTGACATTAGATAAAATCGCTCCACCTTCGGTGTCGCGATTTTATCATGTCAGTTTTTCTCGTAAAATTAGTGATTGGCAAAACTGTTTCGTTGCAAAGAGAAATTTATCCGATAAAAAAAAAGCTCTTGTGTTTTTACTGTTGATAAATTAACTCCAATGTTAAAATGTCATATACCTGGAAATGTTATTGTCACTTTGCCATCGATAAAAAAGGTGCATCCTTTTTTATCGCGATAAAAACTTCTCTTCCTCAATATCTAGTAAGCGGACGTCACTTTTACACAATGACAATGAGTCGCAATTATTGTTGTTGTTCATCCATATATTCTGTCGTTAATTTATCTTGCCAAAAAACACTCGAGCTTTTCTTTTATTAGATAAATTCCTCTTTGACTCAAAGTTTTGCCAATCACTAAATTTGCTCGAAAAACTGACATTAGATAAAATCGCTCCACCTTCGGTGTCGCGATTTTATCATGTCAGTTTTTCTCGTAAAATTAGTGATTGGCAAAACTGTTTCGTTGCAAAGAGAAATTTATCCGATAAAAAAAAAGCTCTTGTGTTTTTACTGTTGATACTATCGTTTTTATTGTATTCCTAGGTACAGTATTCAATACCGCTGCTTTGATATTTTCTTCAGTAACTTTGCCAAAACGATTCATGATCGTTCATTATAACAGGAACATATTAAAAGTAATGAGAACGAATATTTTCTAATAAAAACTTTTGAATGACGTTTAGTTGAACGTTACTGGAGAATCAACATGCAGTTTGTCCACTTGCAAACTACCTACTAGCAGTTTATCCGATGTCAAACTGATAAAACATGTATCAAAAAGCGTTGTTTCTTATTGATGAATCAAATTGTCGGGAAATATTTTCCCGAATTAAACTCATGCATCAAAATAATTTGATAATTCCGCATTCCAGCGTGTGGTTTTTGAAAAACTCTATAGTCCTTATTATATTTAGGAGAAAGAGTCCTCCACCTTCGGTGTCGGGCTCTTCCCCCAAAAATCAAAATGAACTCGTGCTGTTTTTTTGACAACACTATGTCATGCAAAACTATCGGTATTTTTGATGTTCTTGTGCAATTACTTACGAAAAATCACTTAAAGATTTCAAGTCTAAGATGGTGGTTGCGCCCCATAGCGACCAACTTGGAAATCTGGAAATATTTTTCATGGTTGTCATTGGCCGCTTTGCATTGTTATCTGTACACTCGGTACATGCATCTTAAAAAATATATCATAACAAGAAGAAGAGTAGATACTCAACTAAAAACAAATTTTCATCAAATGAAAATCTCTTATTGAGTGAAATATAGAAACCAATTCCCACAAATTCACTCCAATAAACTCAATTCCTTAAGAAAATTCGTAATAATTTGCCAAATATGAATTAGACAAAAAGAAAGCGCCGTCTTCAAAAAATGTCATTAAATTTGTTCGCTTTCCTTAAACCGGGAATAGTTTCTCTTGATTCCGAATTGGGTTATTTTGTTGAGAAATTTAAATATCATTTTATATATTTAGATCAATGGATGGAAAAATTGAAGGAATATACTCCCTGGTTCAAAGCTCAAGAAGATATTAAAGCGGATGAATCAAAGAGGCCAGGAAAACCTACCAACTACGATGATCTGTTCGGTTTAGATGGTAGCTTCAAACAACTCACCATAGATTAAAATTGAATTTATCAATATTTTATTATACTAAATAAAATTGTCGACACTTCTCCTTTTCAGTAATAATAGAATTAGATATATGTTTATTGGACAATTCTGGAAAAAAATATATTGTTATTATAATGTGTAAAAAAATTATATGGAAACACATATCTGACAAAAGGGTGCTCGGAAATATGAATAGAATGAAAATGTTCAATCTTCATTAATATTTATTTAATCGCCTCCATTCGAATCGATACCGAATTGTCAACGCCGTCCCCAATCTTCAATACAATTTTAAAGACACTTTCTAGGATGCCCTTCAGCTCCCTCTGTAAATTTTCTTTGATATCATAGTTGGAATCCAAACGGGTATTTATTGCGTGCTTGACTTTAAATTCGTTGAGAATGCCGGCTACATGAGGTGGTGCGTTATCGACATGCAAATTCCACGTCTCAAAACGATTAAAAATAATTTCCTATTGACTGTTTGGGCTGTCGGAACGAATTCATTATGAACAACACCATAAATATCAAAGAAAACGATTCGTCTGCTTAATTTTTAAGCGGCTCTGGTGGTACGGTTTTTTCGGTTTCGCCTTATTTTTTGCCATACACTCCAATAATTGTTGGATCGTTAGCGTGTCACATTTGTTAACCCACGTCTCGTCATCAGTTATAATCCATTCCATGAACGTTGGATTGGAACTCGTACGTTCCAGCAGCGACTTTTTCACGATGTTGTTTCGGAAGCTCAATCGTAATAACGCGCCGTATCTCTAACACCCGTATGATAACTTTCGAGCAAATTTTCTGTGATTTTATCGACGTAATCTTTGGTTGAACAGGTCGAAAGTTTTTGTACCAATCGTAAACTACAGTTTTGGATAAAACCAATTCTGCATAAGCCTTTTCAAGAATTCACCATAAGAAATTCCATTCAACACACAAAATTTGAAAGAAACTTTTTGTTCGACATTTTTTCCATAATAGAATTCGCAGAGCACTATTGAGGTAGACCTACCCAATCTACATTGGTTGACGAATCGCGCTCATTTTTGGTATCGATATTAAGCACAGTTCACCCAACATAAATATTTAAAAATAGTATCGTACTTCCGGGTACATTTTTGTATAAATTTTTGTATTGTTAGCTAATTGTTTGTTTTTTATACTTTCACGGGGCATTTGGTTACGCTCATATTACATGAAAAAATATATATCTTCATTAGTAGAAGACGCTGTCATGATAAAATTATGTAAGGAGGTCTAAAAATATCAACCATAATTTTCAAAGTTGACAGTGTTACCTAAATCAGAGTATTAACTCATTCAATATTATTAGAAATATTTGTCATATTATTACCTATCCCTGATTAAAAAGGTAAATAGACTGGTTCAACTATTGAAACATGAACCGATTAAACAAAACTTTAGCAATATGTTTTTCCATTCAGTACCTTCAAGATATTGTTTTACCATTTACTGAGAGTATGAAGTTATGTATTCAAAGTACTATACAGTGCATGAGTTTTGTGATACATTGAATACTACAATCTTCATTTGATAATATTTTAGCTATCAGCTCTGAACATTTATGAATTATTACGTATATTCCTTGAGTCTTAAGATATAAATCACTCAAGTAGAAAAATTCATTACATAAATGTTACACTAGTTAACAGTTTCACATCAATAGTTGATTATGTAACGGGATTTTTGTTGTCATTATTGGTACTAATATACATTAGTAATATGGTTGCTAAATTCTATAGACAAGCCAATTTGACAGGTAGTTCTGGGAAATTAGGTATTGTAAAATTCGTACCTACCTGTCATATAAATTTCATTGCTTTCTTTCTCAATATGCAATCAGTTAACTTAAATTTTATCCTTATTGAAAATTTTACTACAGCCACTGAAAAAATCCATTCAAGTACTGGCTCAAATTTAGACCCGACATACATGTTAAAGAATTGATTATTCCGAAAGTGTTTTCTCAATACGTAAAATTAACTCAACCAAATTATAAATCGTATCAAATTAGATAATTGAATGTATTATTATAAGTATTATCTAGTATTATTTGATTATAATTGATAAGTCTTTGTTAAAGTTTTCTTAATAAATGGAGAAATATAATATTGTTTCATTGCTTTATTCTAATTGAACAATTACCTAAAATATTTAAACTCACTATATTGGTTATAATTTCAACTCTATCTATCTCTATCCACCGCGTTACATCTCTAGGTGGGTCGTAACCAACTTCATAACATGCCTCTATTTCGATCTCTGCATCCTTCATCCAATTTTCATTGTCCATATCTTTGAGATCTATTGTTGTATTGTATCGCCACCGAAGTAGTCTAAATGGGCAAGGACGAGTTGTCTCCCGTCTTGAGCAGGTAGTTGTTTTTTTATAGGTCGAATTGTCTCCCATCATAGGTCGAGTTGTCTCCCAAGGTAATATACATTAAAAGGTATTAATTTTCACAAAGTACACCGTTGTTGCTAAATCAAAATTTTTATTTTTAAAAGTACGTTGAACTATTGATACCTTTTTCTTTTTGTAAAATGTCTCTCAGGATATGAGAATCATTTAACTACCTTGAAATAGAAAAGTAAGAAAATAATCCGTACATTAAACATTAAACATTAAAAGAATGTTAAGTTAATCCATCAACATTTTACAAATCCAAAAACAGGTAGGTACCATTAATTTCACATTATCGTTTGAAAGTACTTTCCCTCCTTCGCCTTATAAAGGGTGGTATTAAAAATAGTAAACCATATTTCACATATTCTTCACAAGTTTCAGAGGTTGTAAAGTTTGTTTACGAAGTTGTTGAATAGTTAAAAGTGGTACAGTGAAACTATACGTATAATGGAGGCTACAATAATTAAAAGTGAAAAAGGCAAAGATTTGTTAGTGATCGATGGGTTTAAATTTTCATTCCACAAGTTATTAGCAAGAGACACTCTAAAAAGATGACTTTGTGCGTCCAGGAAAACGCAGTGCAAAGCTTTTGTTAAAACAAAATTGGACCGTCCAGAAGTGATCGAATCTTCTTTAAACCACAACCATGAGAAATTATCAGAAGAACTTCTAAATAGGCAGACTCTAAGCAATGCTGTAAAAATTAAAGCAATAGAAGATGTTTCGGCAAAACCAATGGGCCTAATTAGAAAGGAGGTAAGAGAATCCCATTGTGAAACTATTACTACTCATGACGTTGAAAGGATGAAAAAAAATATGTATACTGCTAGGTCCAAAATTGCATCAAAACTTCCAACTGATATAGTTGAATTTCATAGTTTATTAAATTCTGTTACTTTAAAAA
Organism: Galeruca laticollis; assembly: GCA_963921935.1. Taxonomy (NCBI): domain Eukaryota; kingdom Metazoa; phylum Arthropoda; class Insecta; order Coleoptera; family Chrysomelidae; genus Galeruca; species Galeruca laticollis. Next base: position 12,305,617 of record OY998181.1, read on the forward strand.
TTAATAGGGACGAATATTTTATTCTTAAAAATGATGAAATAAATAATATAGTCATGTTTTCATGTAAAACAAATATTATTGCTCTATAAGAAATAAGTGAATTATATGTTGATTATTGTTATTATTTCGATTATTGCCCTAAATTTTTTTTACAATTGTTTACCATTCATGGCTTTAAACATAATCATTATATTCCTTTGGTTTTCTTTCTTCTAAAAAATAAAAATACAGTATCGTATAAATTAGCTTTACAATATTTAAAAGAAATATATCTATCTACAACAGGTCACGACTTTCTTCCAAAAACTATAACTTCAGATTTTGAATTAGCAATACACAAAGCAATTCGCGAAATTTTTCCAAAAACAGAAATTAAGGGATGTCTATTTCACCTAGGTCAAAGTTGGTATAGAAAAATTCAAAGTTTAGGACTTTCTACCGAGTATCAGTTAAAAGACAATTTAGAAACAGATATAACTAAATACCTTACTCATATTTTTGGTTTACCATTCCTTAAAGCAGAAGACGTTGGCGATTGCTTTGTTCTTGATCTCATTGCAATTCAACCAGATGATGAGAGGGTGATTAAATTTAATGACTATTTAGATGAAACTTACATAGATGAAATTTCTACCTTTCCTCCTAACATTTGGGCTGAAAACTCTTCTTCTTTAAAAAGGACAACAAACGCATGCGAATCTTTTCATTCGCGTTATAATGCTTCATTTTGTAATACACACCCAAATTTTAACCAGTTTATAAAAGTTCTTCTAGATTTTCAAATAGATACCTATATTAAGCTTCAAAGTATTGATACCGTGGTCAACGTATATGATCGAAAAGTATTAATGAAAAAAAAGTTTTTGGAAGATAATTTAGAAAAATTACAAGACGGCAGGATTACCAATTTTTAAAAAATATTTCTTTTAAATGCAGAATCTAATTTGTATTATAAGTGTGTAGAGTGAAAAAGTTTTTATATCATTTTTGTAAATATTATTGTCTTGAAATATATAAGTATATATAAATATATATATATATATATATATATATATATATATATATATATATATATATATATATCCTGATAATGTGATTATAATTGATTGGTATAGAAAACAAAGTAGCTCTGGGAGATATCTCAACTACAATTCTTAACATAAATTTAGCATAAAGGTTAACTTGGTTAAACAAATGACAGCTAGAGTTATGAACCTCTCTGACCCTGTATTTAGAAATAAGAATCGTAATATTCTCTTTAATTTGTTCCTTGACAATTCCTATCCAAAACAGTTACTGAGAAAGATCATCTTCAATACGTCTTCTGTTTTGTCACAAACCTCAATACATTCAATTGACGCAGCAGGTGCAACTGAGTTGGATCCTCTCTCATCCTCCAGAACGATTCCTTCCGATTTTACGGTTTCTCTGCCTTATATAAAGGAAATTACGCCCAGACTTGCTAGAATTTTTTCACAATACTTACAGAATGTTAGGTTTGCCTCCAGGAGTTCCTTGATTGTTAAGTCAATTTATAGTCCTTTGAAAGACAAGATACCTGTTGTGGATTGTAGTAATGTTGTTTATAAGCTTTGTTGTAACAGTTGTGGTCTATCATATATTGGTCAAACTTCCCAAAAAATTTCAAGCCGTGTATCCCTCCATAAAAGTGATATAAGGTTACATCCTGAAAGATGTTCTCTGGCTAATCATGTCTCCTCTTTGGATCATGTCATTGATTTTGAGGGAGTTAAAATCCTTTCTCGTGAGAGAAGTTATAATAAAAGACTGTTTTTGAAAATGGCTTTCATCTTCCAGGAAGAAGGTTGTATGAATAGGAAGACTGACATTCAAAATTTGAGTAGTCTCTACTCCCTCCTCCTAACGCTTGATAAGCACAATTGTCTCCATATTAATAACAATAATAATAATAATGAGAATATGAATAATTCTCACTAGTTTCCTACTTGTGGCATCATGGTAGGTGTTCCCCCTTTTTGTAGGTGTTCCCCCATTATTATTAGCTCCATAATAATATTTATAATAATAATTAATAACATTAATAATCACATATTAATTCTCGTGATTAAAATAATTTTTTCATTGGAATGATTACTCAAATACATTTCCATAATTTTGGTACCACCCTTGTATTCTCTTTAAAGTTTCAATTCGATTGTTTCAGTGTCTCGCGTCATTGCAAAGATCGATTCTTTCCATTCATTTAGTAATGATGATTGGTGTACTTAACCTGACATTTTTAGTTTCCGCCATTATTCTCACAAGTCCGCGTGGGTGTGTGGATTCTCGATTTTAAATGTTTTTTAAACTTTTTACTTTTTAATAATGTTTTAATAAAAATGTTTACCAGTAATAGGCAAATGTATTGCCGACTGGACCTATTTCTTTAATGACTTTCTGTTTTGCACTTTTCCTGTGTTCAAAATCAATGATGCAATCTCGATCAATGTAAGTTGTAGAAATGTTTTTATGAACACTTTTTATAATTTATGTTTTTCTTTCCTTATTGTAGTTCCCTGATGATGTAAATAAAGATTTACGAAAGCTTGGAGAATTGAATAGAGTGTATTTTTCCTCTTATGCTGCAATCCCCAATAAGATATTTTTCAGTTTGTATGTATATATATATATATATATATATATATATATATATATATATATATATATATATATATATATATATATATATATATATATATATATATATATATATATATATATATAAGTAAACCATTGTATATTTTCCTTTGTTTTATTATAATAAAATAATTATAATTTCCTACGTACTGTTTTATTTTAACAAAATTAGGAAATACCATTCCAAATATTTCGTCAAGATATAAGTAAGATCGATTTGGCAACAACGTTTAGATTTTAAGGTATTATAAGTACTTATGCTAATTACGGATTAATTCGACCGTCACCTTTTTGAGAGCAGGTAATATTTTGATTTTGGGAGACAATTCGACTCCGCCGGTCTAAATGGTATTTTTGCAATCGGGGCTTATTTCTGTACAAGATTTGTTGTTCTATCGTCAGGAAGTCTTCTAATGTGACCTGGTCACTGGAGTCTTCTGCGGTTTATTTCTGTCACTTAATTGGTATCCCCGAATAAGTTTTCCAACCCTTTATTGTATCATTTAGTGCCTGTTGTCTCTTCGAACGTCGGCCCAACCACTTCGTTTGTCATTTATTCCAACTTTCTCCTATCTTATTATGCCTTCAAAACTCTACTTGATTTATTTGACTAAAATATCTCGTGTGTAATTGAGAACATTTTTGCAAAAAATGCCAAATCGAAACAAAACTTTTTTTTGGAGGGATTGTGGGATTTTTAATTTTCTCACCCTCTACTCCACTTTACTTCCTCCGTGCTGTAGCTATCGGCCGTGACAGCGGAACCATTCTCTCAGAATATCATTTCGCTGTCACGCTGGTTGCATGCTACTTTATTGGGTCTATATGTTCTCCTGGTTCTTTTGTCGTAATTTTCTCTATTATTTCTGCAGATGCTATTTTCCTCACCCTTTCACTTTCGATCGCTTTGCTTAAAATTTTTTCTGCAGTAACCGATTAGATCTCCATAGTCATCAAAAATATTTCCCTTATTTCGCTTAATCTTCGACAATCCACCAGCGTATGTTGTGTGTAGTATATTTCTCCACAATATTTATATATTTCTGTAGTTATTGAAACGTCCATGGTTTGTAAGAATTTATGAACGTTGGTTTCTTATGTTTCGATGTTTACAGTTGGTTCATCTATCCGACCTTGGAATATGATTCCTTGGCCATTGTGCTTCAACTTTCTTGTCCCCCTATCTTTTTGCATCTTTTCAACTTTTCCAGTTTTTGCCAACTCCCTTTCTTCTGGATTCCTATTATCATCGGTATTAATTCTTTTATTATTCGCTATATCTATAGGCGAAATTCCAGCAGTAACTTTTAGTGCTCCGTTTGACAGTACACGCTACTTTTAATAATTATTTTCTTTCTACTATAACTAACTAGCTTCTGTATGTTTGTATTTTCCCGATCTCTCCTCATAAGGCGCAGAGAATAGAGTGGATTGAATTACCCCATATAAGATTTCTCATTTCCTTAGTTCAGGATCGTATTAGCTTTTATTCTACCTTCTTAACCACCATCCTGACATACTCGTCATAAGACAGGCTCTCACCTATGTACACCACAAGCTGATTTATTGATTTATTTGGCGTATTCACTATTTCATACGGGTTAAACTTAATCTTCTACCGCTGAGTAGGTACTAGTCGCTCTTTTTTTTCACGTGGAAGTTTATGTTCATCCATTCGTTTCAATATTATTCAATACCTCGTTTGCACTGTTCAAAAGCTGGTTTTTTTATTAGCACTTATCACTATCCCTACATGGTCGCTTAAATCTTCGACATGGTATATTCTCAGTACACCGCCGTAGTATATATTCCATACCAAAGATACTAGTACCGACCCTTGTAGTATTTTTATTACTTCCTACAATAATCTAATAAATCGTCGGTCCATATGCTCTCTTTAGATGTTTCTTAAGTATCGTGAGATTCCAAGTTCCTTGAATTGAATAAATTCTGTATCCCACTCCTTAATATATTTTTGACGCTTGCGAAAACTAATACAGATAGTATGGAGGATGTGATCATGTGATATAAGCAACAATATAATTATGACCCAAATTTCTTCACAATCTTCATCAATTATTGAGTAAGTACATTATTCCGCGACGAAACAACTACGGATATATATATATATATATATATATATATATATATATATATATATATATATATATATATTATAACGTATAAATAAAGATAGAAACACTGGTGTAAAACAGATTAGTTGGAAACTGATTAGAAATTAAAACATTAGACTATATTTTATTAGAATCATAAATACGAGACATTAAAATTGCTCATATTAACTAAAAAAGTAATACAACTTATGTATATAATTAATAATTTGAGAAGACTCACATAGAATTAACAAAAGAAACATTACCTTGATCATATATCCAAAGCCATAGAGTAAATATCGTCCATCGTATTAAATACCTCATGTCAGAAAAAACGATGAACATATAATCTAGAAAAGAAACATGAATTAATAAATATTCGAAATAAAAAGGATATTGTCCAATATTATAACGCATTTTTACTAGAAACATATGGGTTAGAATATTTAACGCTGTAATACCAATACGCTTAGCGACATACGCTAGCGACACAATATATATGTCAATATGTATCAGCGACAAACGTTGAAAGTAGAGTAATTTCATAGATGAAATGAATAGAAATTAATTAATGTGTTTAATCGAATATAATGAACATAAATAATTAGATTCAGGAATATTAATAAATGTTTTAAAAGAATTTATGTTGATGGCTAAACACAATTGCTAATTATAATAAGAAAATTGAACTGAACATTGATATTAAAGACTATTGTATATCGCCTAAGAAAAACTATTCGTCCCATAATAACAAGATGAACTTCAATATTGAATAAACAATTTTTAGTGAGACTAATTTTTTGTATGTAGGTAAAGATATTAGAATGTAAAGTGAAATCATAATTTGAGTGTGTTAAAAAAAGAAAACGGTGATTGGTTTATGTGACATGACAGAAGGAACTTTCAAACAACAACAAGTGTAACAAACATTTTTGAATATAGTGAGCTGAATTAAACAAAAGACTGATTGTTGATTGTTGAAAAAAGTGGAAGAAAAAGAGTCGGTGGCTTGGCTTCGTTTCTAGAAGGTTGGGTTTTGAAGTGCTCCAGAAATTTTAAGAAATTATCCTCAAAATGAGGATAAAAACATAGCAAACTATTGATAAAACATGCACATGTACTTACCCAATGATTGTAGCTGATTTTCCAGAGTGAAAATCATATTTTCACATATTTATTCAACTGTAAACTTCGGAAGCTGCTTTCCAGAGTCCCGAGAAGCAGATCCTGGTTCCTGAACACAAGGTCAGTGTATTGTTGTACAACAAGAGTTATAAAAAAACTCATTAACGTCAATCAAATGTTTTCTTTAAAATCTCATGAGTAAAATAAACTTTGAAATAATGATCGATCTGAAAAAGAATTAAAATTAGAGACTCAATATATTATTAAATAATTCTAAATGATAAATGGCCAATCTAAAGAAATAAAATTTAATACTTACGCATTTCTCAAATAAGAAACTTAAGAAAGATACATCCAACTCTTTTATGTAACATTTAAACTCTATGTATATAAATTTCATAACTATTTCTTGTACCATATTATTTGTATTTCTGTATGTATAAATCTCCCAGCATAAATTCTTTTAACTTGTATATAATTTGAAACATGTTCTATGACACAGCATAGAAGCTCGCTGTGAAACTGAACAGACCCGACGCGTCTATCAAATGTTTACTCCAGCGCATCGTTACCTCATGTTTTTGAGCATGCGCACAGAACGCCACGCATCAGAATAAAATCAATAATTTCATTTGACCCATACATGGGCGTCGCATAAAATTTTTATAAATAAAATTAAAATATTTTTTTCAAGTAAAATGTTTCTTTATTCATTTATCAACTGATTTTATTCACAACCGTAAGAACTCAGATAACAGAAAGAATCTCATACTCTATACATACATAAAATTCATTACAATAATTTCGTCCCAACGTAGTGGGCTATTCAAATATCCTATTAATTATATCATTATTATAACATAAATAATATTAAATGTAATAATATATATATATATATATATATATATATATATATATATATATATAAAGAAGATGTAGGAATATCGCGTGATATGTTAACAACAACAACAAAGAGAATCATGGGTAATTCACGCAAAGTAAAGGGCTACTGAAATAGAGTGGTAACCGTGGACATGCATGTTTCTGGCTCATTTTGCCTCATCAGCACGGCATAACCAAATAAAGATGTGAAATTTGGGAGCAAAGATGTTAATCGAAACATGGAAAAAACACAAAATAACGGATTTCAGCAGGGAAACCAAACGCTCATTTGTGTCTTCAATTGGAAGATCCCGAGTTTTCAGGACATCAACCAACATCGACACGGAGGCGCATATAGCCCCCCCGCCATGAACCTTCTTTGTTATTTACTATGGGTCGGAAGGTTCATGGCGGGGGGGCTATATGCGCCTCCGTGTCGATGTTGGTTGATGTCCTGAAAACTCGGGATCTTCCAATTGAAGACACAAATGAGCGTTTGGTTTCCCTGCTGAAATCCGTTATTTTGTGTTTTTCCATGTTTCGATTAACATCTTTGCTCCCAAATTTCACATCTTTATTTGGTTATGCCGTGCTGATGAGGCAAAATGAGCCAGAAACATGCATGTCCACGGTTACCACTCTATTTCAGTAGCCCTTTACTTTGCGTGAATTACCCATGATTCTCTTTGTTGTTATATATATATATATATATATATATATATATATATATAGCTGAAAAGCGAAAAACGCCGTGATCGTTGCTGATCAATTAGAACACAAATTGAAAAATATATTTTTGGGGATTGCAGCAAAAGAGGAAAGATACACTCTATTCAATTCTCCAAGCTTTCGTAAATGTTTATTTACATCATCAGGGAACTACAATAAGGAAAGAAAAACATAAATTATAAAAAGTGTTCTTACAAACATTTCTACAACTTACATTGATCAAGATTGCATCATAAATCTTGAATACAGGAAAAGTGTACAACAGCAAGTCATTAAAGAAATAGGTCCAGTCGGCAATACATTTGCCTACTACTGGTTCAAATTTAAAACATTACTAAAAAGTAAAAAGTTAAAACATTAAAAAACGAGAATCCACACACCCACGCGGACTTGTGAGAATAATGGCGGAAACTGAAAATGTCAGGTTAAGTACAGCCAAAGAATACACCAACAACAAGAAGCGAAGCTTCCGCGTTTTGACAATTCATTTTCTGAATGCGCATGTGTGATGGACGCCATTTTCTTATACGTGTTTTACGTCAATGTCATATTTCATTGTTAACCAAAGAATATGCTTTGTTGTTAAACAATAATACGCTTTTTATTTGTTAATATATATTTTGAATTTGAACAATACCGTTTAGTGAAAGTGACTAGGGAACTCTTAGTGAGAAATTGTTGCATTTGTTATGGGGCGAATAAGTTGTGTAGTTCGTGGATGTCACTCGAGATCCGGAGAAAAGATAACTATGTTTGATATTCCCAAAGACCCTGTGAGGTGAGAGAAGTTGTTTCTATATGCAATATATTATAGCTATATAGTCATTTTCCAATATTTTACATTCTACTTTACATGTACCTATTTGTAAGTTGTGTAATTCTGTTTTTGATTGTTATTGATCTGTCCCTCTACCTTTAACAACATATGTTTTAATATGTACTACAATAAGCTTTCTGCTGAAGAGCCCTGTTTAGCAAAAAAATATGTTGAATAATAATACATGATATTTAATATAAACCAGGACATACCTCTCAGGCCGCTGCAATACATACTAGGGACCATGGTGCTTCTCCGCTGCTTGGTAAATATATCATTTATTTAGATTCACCTCTCTAAGTAAATATGCATCAAAATATATGGCTTTCTTATAACTAGATAAGTTGGTGAAAAATTAAGTGTTTGCAACTGTGAATTTAACTAGGCAAAAGTCTCACCTACAATGTTTAGCCTTCCTATGTCTTATTGAAAAGGATCTTGGTTTTGTTATAAAAGAGTTTTTTTTATGATTTTGTTAAGATAGGGAAATGTTTTTCTTATTTATTTCAAGTTCACTTTGTGGCAGTATTAACCTTCCATTACTCGCGCCAAATTTTGGTACTTAATAACTCGCGCACGGTCTAGGAGACCGGGTAATGAATTAAGTAATTCCTGAGCTTACTTATTACTTTGTGAAGGATTTTAGGGTTATTTCATCATTTTGGGACAGAATAAAAGTCATTTATTAGGTTAGTTACAAAAAATATATTAGGCAAAAAAGCAGAACTGAGAAATTGCATAACATGAAGATAACAAAAAAAATTTATTATATTTTCATAACACGCATTACACATAGGACGAATATGTTGTAAACACAGATATTTTGCACAATTTTGACAAAAGTACCGTCTTTCTGTTTTTCTGCCAGGTACAGACTGCACAGCGGCCGACGGTTCCAGGGGTTCTTACTGGGGGCTCATCTCCAGCTGGGACTCCACACACTTCTTGTAACCTGCTTCTTAGGCTCCTTGGCAAATTGGCAGATATAGCTCTTTCTTTTTGATAATCATACAAAAGGGCCATGGAGAGCTTAAGAAGAAATTCCTTTCGAGGCGTTGTTGAATTGGGATTGTTTCCATTATAAATGACTAATGCATTTATCCCAGCTACGTTCAGCATGCTATAAAAGGGGACCATTGGCCATCGTCTGGTACCACGAGCACAATTATATTGAGCACACAATTTATCGACCATGTCGACCCCTCCTTTGGTGTCATTATAAGTCATTATCATTTCTGGCTTATTCGTACGAGGGTCAATGTCATCTCCAAAATGCATTGTTGAAATGAGAAGTACATTTTTACCTTTTTTTGGAATAAATGAAACCAGTGTTGTATTGTTGCAAAACCCAAACATTGAGGAACCGCTCGGTCGGCCTGTATTCTGTACAAATTCCAAAGGAAGCTGTCTCTTGTTCTTTCGAATGGTTCCTAGAAGGGTTAATTTCTTTTCTTTTAGACTTTCCGCAAGTTCCATACTGGTAAACCAGTTATCTGTGGTGACGTTTCTATTCGTACCATAGATATGTTGAGAAAGTCTTTCTACTACTGATTTAGCAGTCGTTTCTTTTTGAAACGGGCCTTCTGGCTGCTTACCCACATAAACTTCCACGTGACTGGTGTAAAACATATGAGAATCAGAGAGTACCAAAATTTTTATGCCATACTTATTTGGCTTGTTGGGTATATATTGCCTAAAGCTACAATTACCTCTAAATGCTTCAAGCTTTTCGTCTATGGTTACATGCGCGGAATGTGAGTAACACTTTTTTTGGTTATCGTTAAATTTTTCAAACAAAAGTCTGATCGGTGCCAATTTATCCATTTGGACCCTTTCTTGTCTTGTATTTATATCGTCAAAACGAAGGCATCTCATCAGGAATTGGAATAGTATTCTATTCATTCCCAGGCGAAAAGCTTCAACGCCACTACCATCTGTTCTCCAAAGGTCGCCCAGATTCATATGATTAGCTTTTCTGACTCCAGCAAGATATAGGATGCCAATTAGTGCTTTCATTTCTATGAGATTAGTAGGTCTCACGTCTCTTTCCCTCGAAAAGTTTTGAGCGATGCTATTAATTTTTATATTGGTGCAATCTACAATGATATTTAGCATTTCTTCGTCAAACAAGCACAGCCAAATATCGAGAGGAGACTTTTTGGATTTTGCGTAAGCTTTCACCCCTGGCAATTGCAAAACAATATTTGCACTAAGTGTTCTAATATTTTTTGGTGGAAAATGTTTTTCCACTGTGTTACCTTGTCTTTTCCTATAAATACTGCATCTCTGGTAACAGGAACAGGTACATAGTCACCTCCACCATCCTCAAATTCTTGCTCAGTGTCACTGTTTTCTGATCTCTGTTCTATGCTATCTATGTCCCCTTGCTCATCATCATCATCATTTCCATAATCTTCATCAGTTTCAACTTCTTCAAACAATCTCAAAAGTCTTGCTTGCTCCGTTTTGTAGTTCATATCTATAATAAAAATAGAAAATTGATTTCCAAAAAATCACAACCAAGAAAACACACGTTTCTATATGCAACGAGATATTTCAACTATTATTTCATGACACACCTTATATTAGCATTATAGTATCAGAAATTTTCGTAAAAAAATGTAGAATAGTCTAAAAAACTTACCGGTATTATTTATGAAATCTTTTCAGCGACAGTTAAAATTAGTTACTTAAATACTCGCACCCGGTCTACTACACCGTGTTAAAGCACCACTTCCGTAAAACACTTTCTATCAACTGATAAATGAGTGGGATGTTCGTTGAGTATGTACTGGAAAGGTACATGGAGGGGGAACGATGCTTAGCCAATGAAGTCGTAATTACGTCATATTGAATATTGGACCGGTCTGAGAGACCGTGCGCGAGTAATGGAAGGTTAACTACCAGTCTCTGATACGCTATTGATGTAAGAGAATTCTTTTAATGGTGTTCAGAAAATAGATACTAGAAAATCAAAGTGTCGGATGAATAAAACAACACATTGTTCATAATAAAACCTACACATACACTTCTGTGTCCATTAATATAGTCTTCCTGTATTTTTCTTTTCAGATAATCAAACTTTTAAAATGGACGTTAGGGGGGAAGATACTGAGTTGGGACCTGTGCCTTTAGAATCAACTTCAACTCAAACACCACAAAGTATGACTTTTGGCACACCACGAAAGCAAAAATTAAGGTTTAAATTAAAAATGATGAAGAAAAAGTTACACAAATCATGTCATATACAACCTACACTAGCAAAATATAGCCCTGCACTTTTTAAAGATGTGTGTGATCATTTTTTGAGCTAACCATTGGCAGACATTGTCAAAACCCAAATGAATTTAAAAAATAGAAAATCACTTGGCAGACGTTATACTGACGAATTAAAGAAGGTTGCCCTCACTTTGTATTTTTTAGGACCTAGAGCATACAGATTTCTTAGAAAAATAATAAGTCTGCCAACTCCAAGAACCTTGCAAAACATGACGAAGGGTTTAGTTTCTCAAGCAGGTTCAAATAACGAAGAAGTTTTTGAAGCAATCAAAATGAAATCGAGCACAATGTTACCACAAGACAAACATTGCAGTTTCGTTATTGATGAGATGTCTTTAAAATAATTTTTGTATTTCGATACTGGAAAAGATGAAATAATTGGTTTATGTGATTTTGGAACTGAAAAAAAGGAAAAATTGGTGGCAAAACATGCTTTAGTCATGATGGTAAGAGGACTGTATACCAATTGGAAATTACCAATTCCTTATTTTTTTGTTGAATCTGAATTTGAGGCTGAAAAATTACTACCTATAATTACAAAATGTTTATGCAAATTGTTTGACTGTGGCTTAACTGTGGACTGTTTAGTAAGTGACATGGGATCCAATTTTGTGAAACTAAGTAAACTTCTGGGAGTTTCTAAAACTAATCCAGAATTCCAAATATGTAATAAAAATATTGTATATGTATTTGATCCCTGTCACTTGATTAAAGCATTTAGAAATAATTTAATCAATAATGTTTTTTCTTTTGATGATAAAAAAACGTCTTGGTTATTTGTAAAATCTTTTTATGAACATGATAAGAAACAATTTTTCAGATGTGCTCCGAAACTTACAAACTCTCACATATATCCAACAAGTTTTGAAAAAATGCGTGTTAAGCTTGCAACTCAGGTATTAAGCAATACTGTGGCAAGTTCAATGAATACATGTGTAAGTTTAAGAATACTTCCACAAAGTGCCATAGGGACCATGGAATTTATTGAAAAGTTTGATAAGCTTTTTGATATGCTCAATTCTGCGGACTTAAAGAATTGCAATCCTTACAAAATTGTATTTGAAGGCACAGATTTTCAATTAAAATATTTGGATGAAATGGTGAAATTTATCACAAAATTGAAGATATTTGATAAAAAAGATGTGGATGTTACCGCCAGATCCAAATGCAAAAATTGTTGTGTTATAACAATGAATTCTTTAAAAATTCTCTGGAGACGACTCTCCTCGGACAATTTCAAATATCTACGTTGTGGAAGAATCAATCAGGATTGTCTTGAAAGCTTTCTTTGGTTCTATCAGACAACAAGGTGGTAATTCAATTAATCCAACTCCCATACAGTTTCAGAGAGCTTTCAAAAAATTATTCTGTCAAACATACCTTCATTCAAATAATATGAATTGCGTTAATGACATGGATAAATTATTATTAAATTTAACATCTGTACAACCCAACAAGAAACAACCACAACAATCTAAATCCAATATCTCATTAAAAGCAATATCTCTTCCAGATACAGATTACCGTCAAGAGCCAGCAATTATACAAAATTCTTTTAATTATGTATGTGGATATTTGATTAAAAAATGCATTAATGTTCATAGTTGTAATATCTGCATTAATTATTCTCGTGAAGTAACAGATTTGGATATTGGTCATTTATTAACATATTTTAAGGCATACAACAATGATTTTGGTACTTTCGGAAGTTTGAGAGCTCCAAGTGAAAGATTTGTGGAATATATATATATATATATATATATATATATATATATATATATATATATATATATATTGAACTAGTCATCTAGTTTTGTGAATATATTGAAATAAATCAACATAATAAAAAGGTCTCATTGTAACGGAAGGAGTGTCAGTAGACACAACCATTAGAATAAACTCAATAACAAATCAAATATAAAAAGATTGAAATATGAATAAATCGGGTGAAATATTGATGTGAATGTTTTAAAAAGGGATGAAGAATAAAAACTCCAACACTATATTAGTTAAATAGATAGTAAATATTACCTGTACCAGTAATTCTGATTGGTTGTCAAAGTCACGGAATTACGTATTACACTGAACACAGCCATAGCAATTTCTGCAGGACGAAACGTCATATAATAGCTTGAAACCTAAATTAAGAGAAAAGAATAATCAGTTTAACAATAACTTAACATTGTTTACATAATTTTTAGTAGTAGCAAAGGTTTAGAATACCATGTAATCATTCATTCATTGCAAAGGGTTGAAACTAGATGGAAAAGATAGTTGGAACACAGCCCAAACGTATAAAAAGGAAATGAATATTTACAAGAAGTAATGCCTGCTAGGGAATTTTCATTACCAACATAAAATCATTGCTTATTGATTATATATATGAAATTTAATTACAAAAATAAAAATAATCAGGAGTTTATGTATAATAACTATAAAACAAGACTCAAACTAAAATAGAATCAATTACATATAGGTTAATTAATAATATAGGTTGTAAAATTTGTAAAAATAAACATTTCTCAAATTAGCTAAATAACATGAATATAAGAAAATTGACTATTGTAGGAGGAAAAGAGGACTTAATTAAAATTCCTTAATACAATAGAAATCTACGTGAATTAGTGTTATTACCTTCCAGGACAATAAATTTATGTTTTTCAAAATACTAACTAAAAGACTGGATAATAACAATTTTAGTGATTAAAAAATCAAATAAGTGAGCTATGGACTAGGGAAGCTGAAAGACTTGTTGATTTTGAAAACAAAAGAAGGTTGATTTATGATGGTGATAGAGGATGCGTCGATAAAAGATTGCTCTCTGTATAAAATTGTTTAAAGGTGTTTAAAAGTTAAAATTATAAAAAAGTTAAATCAAACTAATCATAGGAGTCTTCAATCATGTGTAAGGATTGAATAGTGCAGTAAGAGCGTGTCTCTTATGAGATATCTGCAAGATTTGGAGATGCGAGTGCAGCCGGCAGTGATAGCAAAAATAAGGTCTGTGTATTTTGCTTAAACTTATTTGGAATTCCAATTAACATTTTCAAAGTGTACACTCAAATCTTTAGTTGAACATTCGAATTACATAACGCATAAAAAGGCCAAAAACAATAAAATATGATGCATCATAAATTTATCTATAGAGAATTATATCTTTGATATCTATAAAATTAGTGTACTCATCGTTTGTAAATTTATCCACTTGAAATATCACGTGCATCATGTATGTTACATTAAATCTTATATCTTCCTTCCAGCTATTGCATGTATAACTTCAAACTATCACTTTCTTGACCTTTAAAAACACACATTTATAGTTTATAAATTATCACTTATATGTAATTGATTATAGAAACTTGATAATTTTAACAAACTTTTTATCACAAGCACGCTAGCGTCGTGTTGACTGTGAAACGTTATTTATGAAAGGAAAACCTCCTTCTTTCATGTATATTGTAGTAGCGCATGCGTTTGGAGGTTTAGCGCCGACGCAGTAGTGGGAACATTTTGTTATATTGAATACATGTATGATATAGGGTGGCACAAATCCATAAGAATGAATTTTCCAAGCAAATTAATAGTTTCAAAAATATTTTATTATGTTCCAATCAGGTTAAAAATTTTCAAATTATTTTATTAAACAGCTTTACATTTATGTGTTGATTTTTTTTTATTCTCACATCCATGATTAAATTATCAATATCATTGTTGTCGTATTTCAATCGTTTCATTTAACAGATATTGTTTCTTTCAGAGGTTGTAAGTTAAAGGTAAGATTAAGAATATATTTCCTCAATCTTTGATTATTATATCCAGAACTCAAAGGGAGGATTCTCATGCTTCCGACTAATTAAATAAACGTGATAAATAAATAATTAATTCAAAATTTTTTGAGCTAGTCAATCAAGGGAATAATTATAAAATGGCGCCCATAAATAAACTTAAATAAACTTAATAAAATTATAAAAATTATATAAAATTAATAATAATTTGAAAATTAAAAAGAATAATAAACAGAAAGAACATCCCAAAATAATGATTTTATCCCATCTATAGGATGAGAGCACTGTATTCCTAGCAGCTAGTAAGCCTGTTTAACACAACGCTCTTTTATACATTGTAAAGTTAGTAAACCTTGGCATTGGTCTCACTGTAAACTATAAAGTAGTACGATTTTACTGGATAATAAATATTGTTTAATATTGTATATATACTTAAGTCCAAATAATTATATCACTTTGAAATAAAAGTTTTGATTTACACAGTTTACATTACATACATTTAAAGATTTTTTCTGTACATTATGTAAAGTTTTACTTCGAGAAACCGGTGGCGCAAAAGTGTAAAGGACAACAAAAGAAAGTAACAAGTAAGTCATTCTTTCAACTATTGTTCTGTATAATTTTTTAACAACAGTGTATAAGAATAATCAGAACTAAGACTAGGAAACTATAATTAATAATGCAACCGCCTAAAAAAATTACACATGAAATAATATACATAGTTTTCGATTTTTGTATTTCTCAGTCACTATACGTTATTTGCATATTTCATGCAGTCAAATGTTTTCAATCTAATGAATAATTTTACAACATATGACAAACGAAATTCAGGACAGGGCAGAACAAATGGTATATCCATAAATACTTTTGTATGTATCATATGTTTTAAAATATGTCGATAACTGATTTGTATCCAGAAAATTTTATACACGTTTCACACCTTTGAAAAAACAATGCTTTCTTCATCAAATACCCACTAACATAATTGAATGCATTTAAAGTTTTTTGTTTCTATAATCGTAATCTGGTAATGTTATTGCTACATTCTGAACTGCTGCTTGGTCAGTTTCAGGAATATTACAAACAGTGGAATTCAACCTGATTAATAAATTGTCAAGGTCATCAGTACGGTTCATTTAATTAGAATGAAGAAATTTTTGGCAAAACAATTTTCTGAAGGCACGTTCAAAATGGACAGGATTGAGGTTAACACAATTGCCCCCTTGCTGCCTCACACTTCTGAAGAAATTTTCAAGACAATCTGTATTAATTCTGCAGGTTTGTATATATTTATTAACAACATATTCCAATTTCTTCCACAACTTTTTTAAACCATTCATTGTGATACTCTAGCATTTCTTCATCCTTAATTTGGAAGTCATATCTTCTACCATTTTATTTTTGATATTTAAATTTTTTAAAAAGAGTAATCTTTCATCCATAAATTGTATTTGGTAATCTGCTACAAATTCATTTTGACATTTGTTTTCGTTTTTTTGTTTTGTGGAATTAAATAAGTAAAAAAGTCTGTAAACTTTCTCAATTACTTCAATGGTTCCAACAGCATCATTAGGAAATGTCCCCAAGCTTATATATGTATTCATACCACTTGGTACGATATTACTTAGAGCTTGAATAGCTAATTGTACTCTCATTTTGTCAAAATTTGACGGAAAAATATGCCTGTTTGTTAATTTTGATTTACATCTATAAAACGTCTGTTTGTCTTGAATTTAAAAAGACTCTAAGAATGACCAGGATGTGTGTGTGCCATCTAAACAAAATGTATTTCTTATTAAATTATTGCTTGTAGCTTTAATTAAATGACAAGGATCAAAAAAGTAAATAATCTTGTTATCTACTGCGAATACTGGATTATCCGGAGCTACTACAAGGGAATTGGCGAGTTCAATGAAATTAGATCCCACATCACTTGCAAGAACATTTACATACAAACCTAAGCTCTCCAATTTTAGTATGCATGTCTAATGATAGGATGAAGCTTTTTTTACTGCTAATTTGGTACCCACAAAAAAATGAGCAATTGGTTGCTTCCAGTTCACATACAGCCCCCTGCTGTCATAATTAGAAGTGTATTTTTTGCAGACAAAAGTTCTTTTTATCCAGTCCCAATGTCAATGAATCCAATTACTTCATCTCGTGCAGTACTATAGAAGAGATGACTTTTTAGTGCCATATCATCAATGCATGTGGTACAATCTTTGTATTCATCGGCTTTATTTCTAGAGTTTTAAATATTGCATCGTTATCTAAACCAGGCTTGCAGACAAGTTTTTGGGCAATTCTTTGCAGGCTTCGTTTTGTTGGAAGACATAGCATGTATTATTTGCATTCAATCATTAACATTATATAACTTCTAAGACAACTTGCCATACTACTAAATCAGATTCAGATGTGTTTCACATAAAGGCATGGATGTCAAATCAATCATTATTTTAATTTAGTAAATAGATTGAAAAAATGTTCAGACCAGTGGTTAAATCAATTTAACTACTACTTATTCATTTGGAATATCCGATTTAATGAAGAATTTACTCATAAATGTGTGCTCCCGTGGTCCCAAAAAGAAGGCAAACTGTTTGTATTCTACTGAATGTATAGTTTGTTTTGGTTTATCTATTTATCATCTTTGTCCAGTTTTGGAGGAAAATCCACGACATACGAAACAAATCCTCGTTTAGAAGCCATCACAAAAAATTAAGCTAGTACCGCAAGAAATATTGTACAAGTATAAATAAAGTAATAGATGACTTTATTTCTGATAGGTATATATTCATTAATCATCACATTTCCAAAGGAATCAAACTACTGAAAGATGCCAAAATAAAAAAAAAACCTAATATTAGAAGTGGTACAGAAATGTTAATTACTGTGTCAGTTAATTTCAACGGCCGCACATATCCAAATTGACTTACTTTCCTTGTTTTGTTTTATTTTGTATACCTAAAAGTTACTTTCTATTTTACTTATATACCTGTCCTATACAGTTATAGATGTCAGGTATTATTATTTAAAATATATTTTTAATTTCTACACATTATGTTGCAGACATTAAAATATTTTCTCTAGGTGTAAAGTATTAAATTCTGAATCTGGTAGAGTGTGATTGTTATATTTATCACCGGAATTATACAAATTTTATACCATCATGTATATTGAATTTTTTCCTTTTGTAATCTGGTATTCTAAATATATAATCTATATTACCGCATTGGTTTTAATATATACCCTTTCCTACATACTGTTACTTGAATACATATTTACACATAATGAATTGTAATATTAATATACAAAAATAAGAATCATTTTATATAGCATGTTATTTTAAGTAATAAATGGTTCTTCAAAAACAGAAACTAAAACTTTGTGTATAAAGAAATATTAAAGCATATTTTTCACAATATTTGTTAAGCCCAAGCGTGTCGTTTAATTAACTTTATCAACCGACAAATTAAGTTTAACGGCACGCGTTCTATTTAATAAATAAACGGTTTTAAAGATCAAAACTTCTCCGCATCTGTGAGCCACCCTGAACAATACCCTATCATAAAATTGTCACTTATATACACTTTGGAGGCTGTATTGTACTGACAAACCGAAATTTCTCCAATGCCATATCATCAGCTATACTAGCTCCAGTGAGCTGAAAATCAACAGCGTTTATCTATTATATGCCCTGAACAATATCCAATCATAAAATTGATCACTTATAGACACTCCAGAAGCTGTATCATGCTAACAAATTGGAAATTCTCCAAAAATTACTAAAATTCGATACTTCAAGTATCATAGCACCCGTTGTACTGGCTCTAGTAAGCTGAAAATTGACAGAGTTCATCTGTGAGACGCCCTGAACAACATCCAATCATAAAATTTGTCACTTGTATACACTCCGGAGGATGTATCGTGCTAACAACTTGAAATTTCTTTAAAAATTTCAAAAATGTGGTACTGCAAGTACCATAGCACCCGTTGTACTGACTCTGGTGAGCTGGAAATCAATAGGGTTCTTCTGTGAGATGTCCCGAACAATATTCAATCATAAAATTGGTAGCTTGTTGCACTCCAGAGGCTGTATCGTGCTAACAAGCCCATATTACAGGTTTTTTATGCTTACATATTTCATTGACAATTAATACTTTCTCGGAATAATGTTTTGAAAATACATTAGTAAACAATTATTTTTTTGGAATGTTTGATTAACATTTTTTCTGCCTGTAAAGTAGGTATACCTTCAGAATTTTATAACCTTTTTCTCAGTGTAAAATATTAGCTTTCTGTCAACTTCAATTTTACAAGGTCACGAAATTTTTCCCCCAGAACATCAAACGATTTATGCCGGCTTTCGCTTCTTGTTGTTGGTGTATTCTTTGGTACAGCATTCATCATTACTAAATGAATGAAAAGAATCGATCTTTGCAATGACGCGAAACCCTGGAACAATCGAATTGAAACTTTCAAGAGAATACCGGGGTGGTACCAAAATTATGGAACTGTTGTGAAATATCACTCCAATGAAATTCTCATTAACGAGAATTAATATGTGATTATTGATGTTATTTATTATTATTATCAATATTATTATGGATCTTTTAATAAAGGGGGAACACCTATCATGATGACACAAGTAGGAAACTAGTGAAAATTATTAATATCATTATTATTATTATTATTATTATTATTGTTATTAATATGAAGACAATTGTGCTTATCAAGCGTTAGGAGGAATGTAGAAAAGCAGGCGTTTTACCTGGTCATATAATACACTCGACCATTCCTATTGAAAATTTAATTTACAGACAAGATACACACACACACGTGACTAGGAGTTTACTTAACAGGTTAGAATACAAATTGTTAAATATTGAAATTAATGTTAATCAAAAGTTGATTGTTACTCTTAAAAATAATCTCTCTAATTTGAAAATTGATATAATTAATAACACAAATGAATTCATTTGCACTAATTTCATTCATAAACAGTTGAGACATTATAATAGATCTTTTCATAATATTAAAAGAAAAAACATAAATAAATTTAATAACTTGAGAGATGAGTGGTACGGTACATTTCTTGAGACAAAGCCCTCTTGGATTAAGAACCTTTCTAATGTGAATATCCCCCCTAATGTAGAGAAGTTTCTGTCGTTGGGCCCTATATTCAGTGTGGAACCTCAATTAGGTATAGATATACCAATTAAATCGATCCTCTCTGATATCGATTACATTTCTTCTCTGATTCCGGACGTTGATAATAGAAGTCTTGCTGTTGCTAGGTCCATTAATGTTATCACTAATCATGCTCATAAAGATGATTGCCATCCATCTCCTTTCCGAAATTTGTTGTTTGAAGCAAGATGATTCAATCCAAATCCAACACTCTTATCAAGAGATTATATAATAAGAGACAGATTGATGAGATCACGAAGAAAAAATTAACTTCTTATAACTCTGTCATAGCAAAATTTTACACTCTTCCTAAAATTCATAAGCCTACCTTGACAATGAGACCTATTGTCGCTTCTATCAACTCTCCTACTGAATTTATTGCCTCTTTCCTCACAGATATCTTGACTAAGGCATACAGTAATGAGAATGAGTATTTCATTAAGGTCTCCTTCCAGGTTTTTGAGTTATTTAACAGAAGAACTCTTCCACAAAACTATGTTTTGGTCAGTCTGGATGTGGTTTCACTTTTTAGCAATGTTTATTTACAAGCAGTTATACGTTCAGTTCACAAACACTGGCCATCCATTTGTGCGGTGTGTAATATTTATATTGACGTGTTCATTGAGTTGATTGAATTCCTGTTTAGTTGTACCTGCTTTTCTTTTAATAATAAATTTTACAAACAGATTTTTGGTACTCCTATGGGAGCTAGTATTTCTCCGATATTAGCGTGCTATGTAATGGATGATCTGTTGGACGTGGTCCTTCCGGTACTTCCTTTCAATGTACTTTTCATCAAGAAATATGTAGATGATATAATCCTGGCTTGCTCTGTGGACTCCACCCAAGATCTCCTTTTCACCTTTAATAGCTATGATCCTTACATTCAGTTTACTCTCGAAACAGAAAACTCTAACATGGCTGTCCCCTCTTTGGAAATACTTTATGGACTAGGTCTCCTGAAATGTGATTATAATTGATTGGTATAGAAAACAATGTAGCTCTGGGAGATATCTCAACTACAATTCTTACCAAAAATTTAGCATAAAGGTTAACTTGGTTAAACAAATGACAGCTAGAGTTATGAACCTCTCTGACCCTGTGTTTAGGAATAAGAATCGTGATATTCTCTTCAATTTATTCCTAGACAATTCCTATCCAAAACAGTTACTAAGAAAGATCATCTTCAACACGTCTTCTGTTTTATCACATACTTCAATACAATCAATTGACGCAGCAGGTGAAGCTGAGTTGGATCCTCTCTCGGCCTCTAGAACGATTCCTTCCATTTTGACGGTTTCTCTGCCTTATATAAAGGAAATTACGCCCAGACTTACTAAGATTTTTTCACAATACTTACAGAATGTTAGGTTTGCCTGCAGGAGTTCCTTGATTGTTAAGTCAATTTATAGTTCTTTGAAAGACAAGATACCTGTCGTGGATTGTAGTAATGTTGTTTATAAGCTGTGTTGTAATAGTTGTGGCCAGTGCCGTAACTAGGAATAGAGCGCCCGCGGACAGTGTTAGGGCGGCGCCCCTATTGTATACATTTTATTATCAGATGAAAACAGCAAACAGCTTTCTTAAATAATTTTTTTTTTGGTTTATACATGTACAAAAGGATTGAAGTCGACATTAAAATATAATAACATAAAATACAAAAAAAACAACTCTTATATTGATATTATAAATTAAACCAACTAAAATACTAAATACGCGAATGACTAGGTAAAATAACAAAAATTAAAGCTAAACTTTGGGTAAGTATTTAAAACAAAACTAAAATTGCACTTTTCTCGCTTTTAAAGTAGCACAGTTATTAATGACTTCATTAAAATCAATAGATAAAGATCATTTTCTTTCTATGCTTAAAACGGTCATATTAGTGAGCCTGTCCTGCCCAATCGATGATCTTAAATAGTTTTCTATCAACTTTAATTTACTAAATGATCTTTCGCATGAAGCTGTTGTGACTGGCAAGGTAAGAAACAATCTAAGAACGATATCAATATTTGGATATACAGATTCCCACTCATTTTTGCTAATGAAATTTAAAATTTCTAGATAGCTTAAAGATTCCAAGTCTCCAATATGAGAAGATGATTGAAACTTTCAATTTCATTAACAAATTTAAATGCATCTAAATCTTGGTCATATTTTAGAGCCAAATCAGTAGTATGTCGTTATATGTCATCTGCAGAAAACATCTTGTGATTTACCAGTTAGAAAATGAAAATCATCTGCAACGCTCCGAAGAGCACAAAACCGTGAATTCAGTTGAGTTAGAATTACATCAACAATTTGCAAGCATAAGATTTTAAATTTGTTATCTTCACTTAAATTGCTTGCCTCGTCACAGCAAGACTCTCCTACCATTTTTTTAACTTTTCTCTTTCATTGTAAATTCTGGTTCCATATCTACGGATTCAGAAATGTGATTAGCTTTTTGCAGGACATTTACAAGCAAATTTTCCCTAAAGGATTGAATTTCCTCAACAAGCATTTTTATTGAATTAGACCCATCCAATACCGATACAGATGTTTCCTGCAGAAGTTTACTAACTTTATCAATTTTACTAATGAAGTTCCAGAAAACAAGAAGACGTACAAACTTATAGTCCAAAAGCAACTTTTAAAATGATTTAGAATCGGCAGCATCAGAATCTGAGCTCAAATTATTGCCTTCAACTTGTATTTTATCAAGTAAATCAATTACTTCTTCAAAGCTAAATGCAAGAGCTTTTATAGCTTCACCTCGGGTACACCACCGGGTATCACTGTGACCTTTAAGCCTAGTCTTTAAGGTGGAAACTAAAATTTCCTAGCGAGTTGTTGACACAAAAATTAAACAAATTTTGAACAGTCCCAAAAAAAGTTATTATTTCTGGGAACCATTTAGCTACATGATAAGCTACTAAATTTAAGCTATGCGCAGAGCATGGGACAAACCGGGCAAACTTATTCAAATTTAATATTTTTGCTTGAACGCCGATATATTTTCCCGCCATACTGGCACCGTTGTCGTAAGCTTGACCCCTAATGTTGTCAATATTAAGTCCGTTATCAACCAGTTTTGACGTAATTTGATTTGCCATTGCATCTCCAGTTTTGCCTGTAATCTTTATAAGATCAATGAAGCTCTCTTCTATGGAACATTCGGTTTGGTTGCATCGGACATATGTAATAATGTTCGACAATTGCCCCTGGTGGGATGTGTCTGGTGTGCAATCCAACATTAAACAATAATACTTTGATTCAACTATATTTGAAATAATTGTGTTTCTTACTTTATTCCCAATTAAATGTATGAGTTCGTTTTGAACCGTAGGCGAAAAATATATTTGGTTTTTGTTATGAGATTTTATGTGACTTGCAATTGTTGGATCGTAATGACTATAAGCTCAATTGTATTTAAACATTTACCACAATTTGGATGTCCAATAATTTCTGACGATCCCCTCAATGCATCATTGTTTTTAATGCAATATAAAATCGCGTCCAATATGACCTTAAGAATATGGCGCCATTTTTGTTTTTCTGTCAAAACTAATTTTTCAGTTTTATCGTCTATTAATGTGCCCATCTTAATACCTCTTTCGAATTCCTTCCATTTCAGGCAGTTCTCTTTGTGAGATAGCGAGTTTTCATGCCGACGAATAACAGGATTTAAATGTTTCCAGTCGGAGAAACCGGTTTCGCAAAAAACACCAAAAACATTTTGGATAAATTCAAAAAGTTTACAAGGAAAGCAACATAAAGAATTATTTATTCTGCATAAATCAGCCAGTATCTTCGTATTGTCTCTCCATTCACCAGAACTTTATTAAACCATTTTTTTGTCACTGCCTATTATTTACTACTGGATATACATTGATGTCATTTCTCGGGTCTGGTCCGCGTTCTATACAAACTCTTAAGTTTTCTATTGTCCAAGTCTGGGGATCATTCAAATCAAGAGTTACTTCTACACAACTTAAGCTTTCTACTGAATTTAATGGCTTATTATTATTGCTAATAATAAGATCATATTTTTCCTCGGATTTCCGGTCTAACACATTGACATTGCTCTCACAAGAAGAGGACGGAGGAGTAGCTTTTATATTCAGCCCCAGATGGATTTTTGGGTGGCATTTTCTTTGTTTCTGCTCTGAAAAAATAGAGGATTTTACAAAAAATATATGTTCATTATTTTCAAAGAAAAAGACTTGGTGCCAGACTTTATCCCTACCCTGTATAGTCATTTACAGCATAGCTTTTCTCTGTCAGAAAACTCACCTTATTTCCAAGATGATTCGAAACACTAAAAATACTAAAATCGACCAGAACACAACCACGAACGCCGAGTTTATCTTTAAACCGGAATATCCACTCTATTTGAAAAACAGATCTTAGATCTTTCCCATGTGAGGAGTAACTAAAACTGTATATATATTTATGGCACAGCGCCCCCAAATTATGGATCATTTTGTACACAATCCACAATCCATCAACCTTTGTCAAGTGTAGAGAACAAGTGACTTATTCAATGGTTCCTATCCTAGAAGGGCTCGCTTCTCGGAGATTTATATATTTATTTATGAGTTATGAGACTAATATAAACATAAATTGTCTGTATTTTGTTCTGGTGATTATTTCGTGCTTTAGAATGCTGAATGTATTTTTATTTACTGTTCACTTTTTCACATTATCAAGTTTAATAAAAAGAGTGCTGTTTTTTTTTGAAACAGTAACTACATAATACGCCTAATTTTTTCCTTTATTAAAATAATTATTGTCTATTTTTCTATCGAATGATTTGGCGCCCTCAAAAATCTCGCGCCCGCGGCAAGCGCCGCCTTTGCCACGCACTAGTTACGGCACTGGTTGTGGCCTCTCATATATTGGTCAAACCTCCCAAAAAATTCCTAGCCGTGTATCCCTCCATAAAAGTGATATAAGGTTACATCCTGAAAGATGTTCTCTGGCTAATCATGTCTCCTCGTTGGATCATGTCATTGATTTTGAAGGAGTTAAAATCCTTTCTCGTGAGAGGAGTTATAACAAAAGATTGTTTTTGGAAATGGCTTTCATCTTCCAAGAAGAAGGTTGTATGAATAAGAAGACTGACATTCAGAATTTAAGTAATCTCTACTCCCTCCTCCTAACGCTTGATAAGCACAATTGTCTTCATATTAATAACAATAATAATAATAATAATAATAATAATAATAATAATAATAATACTAATGATAATATTAATAATTTTCACTAGTTTCCTACTTGTGTCATCATGGTAGGTGTTCCCCCTTTATTAAAAGATCCATAATAATATTAATAATAATAATATATAACATCAATAATCACATATTAATTCTCTTTAATCAGAATTTCATTGGAGTGATATTTCACAACAGTTCCATAATTTTGGTACCACCCCGGTATTCTCTTGGAAGTTTCAATTCGATTGTTTCAGTGTCTCGCGTCATTGCAAAGATCGATCCTTCTCATTCATTTAGTAATGATGAATGCTGTACTTAACCTGACATTTTCAGTTTCCGCCATTATTCTCACAAGTCCGCGTGGGTGTGTGGATTCTCGATTTTTAATGTTTTAACTTTTTACTTTTTAATAATGTCTTAAATTTGAACCAGTAATAGGCAAATGTATTGCCGACTGGACCTATTTCTTTAATGACTTGCTGCTGTACACTTTTCCTGTATTCAAGATCTATGATGCAATCTCGATCAATGTAAGTTGTAGAAATGTTTGTAAGAACACTTTTTATAATTTATGTTTTTCTTTCCTTATTGTAGTTCCCTGATGATGTAAATAAAGATTTACGAAAGCTTGGAGAATTGAATAGAGTGTATTTTTCCTCTTTTGCTGCAATTCTCAAAAAGATATTTTTCAATTTTTATTGAGTTACACAGTTTTATGTTATATAAAGAAGAATTAATAGGTTGACCGGAGAGACCGTCTGCTTCTTGAAGATCTGGAGCTGGTACTTGAAAATTCCTTAAAGGTTTAGGAACCACCACACTAAGTTAGGCAATCATTGTTCTAAATGTGTTTAGGAATCCTACTGACTGCGCCACTGTTATATTCACAAATTCACATTAAACTTTTTAAAAACAATTTTTATTGAGTTACACAGTTTTATGTTATATAAAAAAGAATTAATAGGTTGAAATTATAATTGTAACTAACTATTTTACATAAAGTCAAAGAATTTATAGATTTGGTTAAAACAACGTCAGCGTATATTTTCATGGAGAACTCGATGTAGCGTCGCTCCCATGAAAGTGCAGAAATCATTATTCTTCTGTAACATGATATTTGTGTTACTTGAGGTGTCCATTTTATAAAAAACGCAACGTAGCGTCGTTCTCATGAAAATACGGAAATTGTAACCTGATGTTTGACATTGCGTAACCTAGCATTTGTATCACTTAAGCATAAGCATTTTTTTCTATATAACAACTCCCCCCTCAATTAAAATTGTTGTTTAATAAACAACAATTTTGAGAATAAAAACCAAAATACATGAAATATAAAATAGACAATTCAATATATACAGAGATTTCAAGATTAAAAGGAAAATACACAAAATACAAAAAAATAAAAATATAAGGGTATACATTAAACCATAAAATTGTCAATTTTCGGTTTCCACTTCCTTAGAGGCTTCGGTGTCAAGTTTGGGTCTTCTTTTTGGCAGAATATTATGCATTTTGATAAAAACATCATTCGGTTGGTCCGGAACAGGCTTTCCTGGTGATTTGTTGAATTCAATATTTCTACACTACAGGTGTAGAGGACGATCAAGGCAACGATGAGTGAGATCGTAGTATATGTGAACCAAGAAATATTTTTCTCAACAAACGGTTTGTTTATGAGTTCATCTAGACTTTTTGAGTATTGGTCTAGTTTGTATTTTGTCACTTGCAGATCATTTAAATTAATGTTATTAAGATCTAGTGGTTCTATTTTGGGTACTTCTGCTTTGTTTGGAATGTCCAGACAACAGTTGTAATCAACCATTACGAGATTAAGTACATGAGGAATGTTTATAGTTTTTCTGGTACTAGATTGTATTTTAGTAATGCCAACAAAAGCGGAACATCCTGAGTATAGCTGTAAAATAGAATTTTCATTTACGGTTAATGTTTTCGTTTTTGTGTCTGGAAGACTTATGGTCACGTGTACCGGTTCGGCAATCGACACTAGCCACACGTTTTCTTCGAGTTTTTGCACATTATAACCTTGTCCGTTGACTATCGCACTTTTACAATTCGCAGGAAATG
This sequence comes from Galeruca laticollis, assembly GCA_963921935.1. Lineage (NCBI taxonomy): Eukaryota > Metazoa > Arthropoda > Insecta > Coleoptera > Chrysomelidae > Galeruca > Galeruca laticollis. Next base: position 12,333,479 of record OY998181.1, read on the forward strand.
TCTTATATTGTCTTAACAAACGGGCTTCACATATCGCGTTATCGTCTATAGGGTACGCGTAAACATCGCGACAGAACTTTTGATGCGTAGATAACTGCTTACATCTTTGTAAATCGTGGATTGGAATGTAGGATAAAGAATCATCATCTCGCGCTAAATATTTTTGTGAAAATGATAAAATGTGGTGAAATCCAGTTCTATTATCATAAATTGGTATTGGGTATAGGTCAAGTAAATACTTGTGGTTCAATCAAAGGTATTTTAAGAACGAAAACCAGATCGGAATTTGTTTGATATGCTTCGAGATCGATTATTTCCAAATACTGTGAAATTTCAGAATATTTCATTGGTAGCGGTAAACCTTTCCTTACTGTATTTTCTGATATTTTCCTAAGAACAGTAATCAAATTTTCTGGTTCAATAATAGGAGTATGAATTATCTGAAGCTGTGCAAAAGTGATAGAGTTTAGAATATCATCAATAGTATTTTCAAGATACGAATAACTCTCCATCAGTTGTTCGCAAATTTCAAAGAAATTTAATTTGGCTTCGATAAGCGCAATTTCGTTTGTTGATTGTCGAATGGTGGTTTCAATTTTTTCTATATCTGAATTAAATATTTTCTCATTTTATTTTAATTGTCCCATGGTACTGTTGAGATTTGTTATGACTGAGCTTGTGATTGACATTTGATTTTTGAATAAGTTTTCTATCTGGTTTTGATCAGTTTTTAATTTATTAATGCAGTCCATATAATATTCACCGTCAGACGCATCGATATTTCCGGTTATTGATTTAAATATGGTACCAATACCATTAATTAACCCTCGTTTTTGTCTTTCAACATCGAAAGATATTTCACTAAATTTATCGCCAATAGATTTTGTAATTTTTTGCAATAATGCCAAATGTGATTTTAATTCGGATCGGAAGGACTTCATACTGGAGTAGTTTGAAGTAAAGGTATTTTGAGTTGTGTCAAGAATTCTATTATTTCTTTCGAAAGTTTGTTTAAAAGCTGATATATTTTTATGCACTAGTAAAGTCCATTCGTCGTTCGAAACCAATATTTTTGTTTCGTCGTGGTAGTAGATTCCAACCGTATTGTTTATGGGTTCGATTTTATATTGACATGTTGCTGTTCCGATCAGCAGCAGAAACCTGAAAATAAGTTAATTTTCAACATAAGGTTTCATAAGATCGAAATTTATCTTCGATTTGTTATTTGTTTCTAAATTTAATACTGTTGCGGAATTTCTGTGTATCTCTAGTATTTCAAAAGGGCCATTAAACTTAGTTTCTAATTTGTTTTTTATTTGAGCTTCTTTTACGTAAACTTTGTCACCTACTTCATAATTTGGTTTGTTTTCGGAGACATGTTTGTCAAATCAGTCTTTAGCTCTTTCTTTTTGCTTTATGGTTTTTTCTCTAGCTATTTTATAATAATAAGATATGCGGTTGTTTTGATCTCTAATATATTTATTAATTAATCCTTGTTCGTTGTATAATTTTTCGAGAGGTCTACTGGACGTGTGTCCAAATACAAGTTCGTATGGTGTGAATCCGTGTTTTTTGTTTATAGAGTTATTATAAGCGATAATATCAAATGGTGAAATACTGAAGGGGTGTTCATTGGGGTGGTCTGCTAAATTTATTCGAATCATTTCTAACAGAGTAGCATGTAATCTTTCTAGAGATTCGTTACTTTGCGGATGACCGACACTTGCATATGTTAACTTAATATCGAACATATTACAAAGGTCTTTCATTAACGCATTATTGAATTCGCGACCGGCATCGCAATGAATGCGAAGTGGTGCACCAAAATGCTGAAAATAAGCTAATAATGAAGTAACAACGGATTTGACACTTTTATCTTCAAGCGGATATGCTTTAGAGAATTTTGTTAGTTCGTCTCTTATCGTAAGAGCGTAATTTTTTTGAGGTACCCCTAATATATCTATATTAATACGCTCAAAAGGTGTTTTAGGCGTTTCAGTTATAACGCGGGGACTGTCCAAATTTTTGCGACATATTTTTGTCTCTTGGCATGCCCGGCATGATTTAATATAATTTCCGACATCTCGATTGAGGCCGGCCCAATTATATTTTTGTCGTATTCGCCTAATAGTTTCATTAATTCCGCGGTGAAGGTGGCTTTTGCCATTATGGAATTGATCTAAGATAATAGGTATTTGATTTTGTTCTGGCTCTTTAGTAATATTTTGACAAATAGTGAATTTTACGTCAACTCTCGAAAGTAGAAATGATAGTGTTTCTAATATTGGTAGGTTAGGATTATTTTCGATAAAATATTTTTCTGAAGGTTTAAATAAAACTCGATTTCTGCAAAATGCTGCAAATAAATATTCACTAATACTGTCTGGATCCCATGGTATAGCAATAATAAGGTATTTTCTATTTTTGACAGTTTTACTGCTAAGTACATTAATTTTTGAATAAGAAAAGTCGGGGTTTTCCTCTATTATTTTTTCATGAAAATCTTGTAAATTGTTTTGTTGAAAAAAGGTTAAAATGTTTTTATTTTGTTTGTCTAGTAGATGATTATTGGAATATTCTATTTTAGAATAGTCAATCAGTGATTTTGTTTTATAAAGTTCCTCAAAAGACAAAAATTCTTCTGCAGCGGCATCCCAGTCAATTTCAGGTTTATTTTCAGTTTGTTGGGATGGCCCTGCATCTTCAAGAGCGGGATAAATTGGGTAAGGTAAATATTTAAAGTTTTCTAATTTTGAACGAAATGAGGTTTGAATTATGTGGTTAATTTTTATTCGAGAAAGGGCATCGGAATTTTTATTGGATTTGCCGGATTTGAATTCAATTTGATAGTCGTATTCCTCTAATTTGAGGCGCCATCGTGCTAGTGGACTACCGGGGTCTTTTATAGAGAATAACCAAGTAAGTGGACGGTGGTCAGTTATAAGGGTAAATTTTCGGCCATATAAATAGGGTCTAAAGTGTTTAACTGCCCACACAATTGCCAAAAGTTCTCTCTCTATTGGTTTCTGCTTTGCACAATGTCCTAGACGCATAAGCTATCGGTAAATCCTTACCTATTGGGCCTTGTGACAAAACCGCACCGATTGCAAATTCGCTAGCATCGGTAGTTAAAAGAAATCGTTCTTCAAAGTTTGGGTATATCAATATCGGAGTAGAGGTAACAGCATCTTTTAATTCTTGGAATGACTTTTGGCATTCGGAGTCAAAATTAAATGGGACATCTTTTTGTAAAAGTTTTGTCATTGGTTTGGAAATTTTAGCGAAGTTCGGTATAAATCTTCTGTAGTACCCAGCGAGTCCCAAAAAGGATTTTATTTCCTTTTGGTTCGTAGGTTGAGGGAATTTATGGACGCATTCAATTTTTGCCGGAAACGGCTCAACGCCATCTTCCGTGATTAAATGTCCAAGGTAGGCGACTTCTTTTCTCAAGAATTCGCACTTGTCTGGCTGAAGTTTTAAGTTAGCTCTTTGAAGTCTCTTGAATACTTCTGATAAGCGGGTAATATGTTCTTGAATTGTCGGTGAATAGACGATGATGTCGTTCATATAGACAAGACATCGCTCGTTTTGAATTCCAGCAAGGACATTGGCCATGACCCTCTGGAATGTCGAAGGTGCATTTTTTAGACCATACGACATTCTGAGGAATTCGAAATGTCCGTTTTCAACTGTGAAGGCGGTCTTTGGTATATATTCAGGCATTATTTCAATTTGATGAAAGTCTGATGCAAGATCTAGTGTCGTGAAATATTGACACTTACCAAGCTGGTCCAATAAATCTCCAATGTTTGGTAACGGGTATTTGTCGTCTACAGTAACCTCATTCAGTTTTCTGTAGTCTACGACAACACGCCATTTTTGTTAACTTGATGCGTCGAGCTTCTTGGGCACAAACCACACAGGATACGACTATGGAGAATTGCTGGGTTGTATAATGTTTTGTGAAAGCATTTTATTGATCTGATCTTTCACCTCTTGTTTATGAATTTGGGGAAAGCGATATGATTTTACATAAGTGGGCTTAGAATTTTGCGTATCTATAGAATGTTTTATTTCGTTGGTGAAAGTAAGTATGTCTCCTTCTAAATAAAAAATGTCAGAAAAATCATGACAAAGTTGGGAAATTAAGTCTCGTTCTTCTTCATTAAGATGATCAAGTCTTAGTTGATTTTTTAATTCCGATGTTCTATCGGTGCACATTTCTTGGGTAGTTAGTTGAATATTATTTGCAGTATTTATTTCATATGGTTCTAGGTTAAGGTTTGAAAATGTTTTAGGTATTCAATTAACAGTTAATACTGAAACAAAAAATTCTCCTTTTTCATTTATTTTAACTAATGCGTTTGGTAGTTTAACTTTCTCTACTTCTTGACCTACCAGTATAGCATCAGTATTAACTAAATCGCATTTTAGTTTGAAGATTTGCTCAGTCCTAGGTTCAATGGAAATTGTATCTTTGTAAATTTGTGGGAATTGGTTTTCAATTGAAATATTGGTAGTTTCATTATCTGTTACTTTGAATAATGATACAATTTTGAAATCAGTAATAAGTTGTTTATTTTTTAGATCAACTATGCAATTATAATGTTCTAAAAAATCCATGCCTAATAATCCATCAAAATCAATATATAAATTACAAATACTCTGTGTGGATCGTTGGGTTTAAATGGAATAAGGGTTGATTCGTTAACTCTTATTTTATGGTTCGTTATACCTTGAATAATTACATTTTCAGGGGATCTATCTCTATAATTTCTGCATGTTTTGGGTTTAAAAATTGATAATCCAGCACCTGTATCAATTAGAATTTCATAAGTGTTTGTTCTGTCTTTAATATAATATAAGTTTTTAGAATTTACCGGTAAGGTATTTTTTACATGAACATCTGTTCGAGGCAGTCCGATTCTGGACTGTTCAAACTCATGGTTTGAATTTGTGAACTGAGGTCTGGGATCGACAAATTTGAAGTTTGATCGTTTTGCGGATCTGGGGGTTTCGTTTGTAAGGGGCCTTGTCGAAAATCCTGATAATAATCATGATTTGGATTTAGGAGGTTATCAGAATCAAAATTATAAACATTTTCATTATTATAATCAAAATTGTCTTGTTCGATATACTTATAATCGAAAGTTTCGTCTTCATTCGTATTGCAAACTGGTACACCATTATCAGAGTTAGGATCACTATCAGCAGTATAATAGTTTTCCTCTATTTCACTATTAACAGTATAATAGTCAGGAGCACTGTTTGGTTATGTGAATTAGGAGTTTGTTTTGGTCTAAAGGAATCCTGAGCTAAATTTTTAGATTGTCTTTGACGTGTGAGACACTCATTCATAGTATGTCCTATTCTATGACAAAAATTACATTGTTTTGGTGAATTTTGGCTAAATCTACGAGTAGGTATATTATTTGTATTACGATTAGTCTGAGGTTTGTGGTTTTCATAGTAAGTTAGTTGAAGTTCTCTTCTGATTCGTGAAATAGCTGATAAAACACTTATTGGATTACTAGCTCTAACAATTTGACCAATTTTTGGATCTAAACCGGTTAATAACGTATTTGAAGTTAATGATTCTATAAGACGTGTTTGTGCTACTTTTTGATCTGTTGTTAAATGCTGTTGTTTACTTATAGCTGGATACATTTTTGCTTCCAGAGTTTGTAATCTCGAAACAAAAATTAAAGGCGATTCGTTTGGTAGTTGTTTCATTCTTTGAAGGTCTTGAATTAATGAATTTAAGTCGCGAGAATCTCCAAAGTGAGTATTTAATAGTGTTTTAATTTCTTCCCAATTTGAAGGGTCGCGTGAATTAATTAATTCAGCGGCTCTTCCTTTAAGTTTGTTTTTCATATGAAGAGTTAAAAGTGTTTTTTGGTCGTTGCCGGCCATTCTGTAAGCTGTTCTACAAGCATTTATAAAGGTTTTTAAGAAAATTTGATTACCGTCATATTCCGGAATTATTGAAAATATTTCGGATAATCTGTAAGGTTCTAGATTCGACGCTTGATCGGTTTGAGCAACTGGAGTATTAGCATTGGCATTAGCGTTTGTTGCACTACGTGTTTCAGGCATTTTGCTTTATATTAAAATGATTGTATTCAAAATAAAAGTAAATTATGACAATAGAACTTGGTAAAAATGAAAAATAAATTGCAAAATATTAAATAAAAATAAAACGAGATGATTCTTACGTAAATATTTTCATTCCTTCCTTGGCAGCTGAAATCCTTATCCGTGAGCTTTGCTACACCTGGTTAGCAGTTTGCGTGTTCCTGGTGCCGGAGAGACCGTCTGCTTCTTGAAGATCTGGAGCTGGTACTTGAAAATTCCTTAAAGGTTTAGGAACCACCACACTAAGTTAGGCAATCATTGTTCTAAATGTGTTTAGGAATCCTACTGACTGCGCCACTGTTATATTCACAAATTCACATTAAACTTTTTAAAAACAATTTTTATTGAGTTACACAGTTTTATGTTATATAAAAAAGAATTAATAGGTTGAAATTATAATTGTAACTAACTATATTACATAAAGTCAAAGAATTTATCGATTTGGTTAAAACAACGTCAGCGTTTATTTTCATGGAGAACTCGATGTAGCGTCGCTCCCATGAAAAGTGCAGAAATCATTATTCTTCTGTAACATGATATTTGTGTTACTTAATGTGTTTATTTTATAAAAACGCAACGTAGCATCGTTCTCATGAAAATACGGAAATCGTAATCTGATGTTTGACATTGCGTAGCATTACTTAAACATAAGCATTTTTTCCTATATAACATTTTATATATATATATATATATATATATATATATATATATATATATATATATATATATATATATTATATATATTAAATTAAAATACATGCTTATCTGGCTCAACCTCTACATAAGGCAAAATTAAATTATATGCCAACGTGGCTCACTCCAACGTGAAGCGTAAATAAAAATATACAACAATATATATATATTCGCTTTTTTTGGTTCTTGGTCTTTTTTATTTAATTACATATTGTTTATTTTGTATTCTTGGGATTGAAGACCATTTTTAAAGACATTTAACTAGTAGTTAATACATTTTTATTTAACGTTTCGGTCTTTCCATGACCTTCATCAGAAATAAAATTTTTGTTAAAACTAAAAGAAATGGTACAAGTTACAAAAAGAATCTTAATAGCAAAACAAATAAATCTTACCTTCGACAGAACGTTCATTTGATTATTCAATATATTTTATAGATGTTTAGGACGTATCACATAACAGAATATAACTCACACACAAACAAAACGAACATTTAAAAATATGATAGTCATTGAAGAAAATTTGTATTGGAATATACGAGTATTTGTTCTATACAATGAAAGCAGGCGTAACGAGGTTTAAGTGTGTCGTTTTTGTGTTGACTGGTATTGGAAAGCATTTTATAGTTATATAGGGAGTGGTAATAAATTTATTATATTTGGAATGTGCCACCGTGTTTCTCTATATTTCTAAGTTTTTATAATGTTATTATAAACTTTACTAAGGTTTTTTGTGTCAGTCATTAAATTTACGGAACTGGTTTTTCTTTGTATTCCTATCATTTCTAGAACTTCGCGTTTTTTTGTGTGGTTTTCACTTCGAAGAATTTTTGTACTTTCGAAATCAAATTCGTGTTGGTTCTCTGAAACATGGATAGTGAGTGCCGTTTTGTTTCGTTTGTCATATTTGTGACTATTTACTCTGTTTTTCAAATACTGACTTCGGACAAACAAAGTCAGTATTTGAAAAACAGAGTAAGTAGTCACAAATATGACAAACGAAACAAAACGGTACTCGCTATCCATGTTTCAGAAAACCAACACGAATTTGATTTCGAAAGTACCAAAATAGCGTAAATAAAAATATACAACAATATATATATATATATATATATATATATATATATATATATATATATATATATATATATATATATATATATATATATATATATACTTATATATATTGTTGTTAATTTTTATTTACGCTTCACGTTGGAGTGAGCCACGTTGGCACATAATTTAATTTTGCCTTATGTTGAGGTTGAGCCAGATTAGCATGTATTTTAATTTAATTATTGTTTATAATTTCTAATAGTTAATGTTTTATTTAATTGAATTATGGGCGCCAGAATTGGTCCGTTTACAACGAATCCCAATTAAAATGAAGATCTAGTCTTGACATATATAAAAAGTTTACACTATGTTATTATTGTCCTTACCTCAGGGATGAGTTCGGCACTGAGCGCTCGCGAGCAACAGGAAACTATAGGTAGATATATCAGAGAAACACACAACAGATCATAGATAAATATATTTCTGTTGTCCTTGGATTTCAACTATAACTTACCTGTCACAGTGGCAATCATGTTACTTCTCATGACACTACCCTAATTGCAGAAACTTAATATCCTAACAACTTCTATAAACTGGGTGTTCGTAGATCCACCAAACAATATACGAGGGCAATTCAGAAACTAACCTCCGGTTGATTGAAAAAAATACACCAAGTTAAGTAAAAATATTTTAATATATACATCTTACAACTACATCTTTGCACTATTTTTCGACATAGTCTCCATAACGATTGAGGCACTTATCGTATCTCTTCACAAGCTTTGAAATTCCTTCTGCATAAAAATCACCCGCTTGTGCCTCGAGCCAGCCTGTGACCGCATCTTTGAGCTCTTCGTCGTCATCAAACCGCTGGGACCCGAGCCATTTCTTCATATGCATGAAGAGGTGATAATCGCTTGGCGCCAGATCTGGGCTGTAAGGTGGATGGTTGAAAACGTCCCACTTGAAGGACTCAAGAAGGGCTGTTGTTCTGCGAGCAGAGTGAGGACGGGCGTTATCGTGCAAAAAAACGATACCGGAAGTCAGCATACCACGGCGTTTGTTCTGTATAGCCCGTCGTAATGTTTTTAGTGTTTCACAGTACACGTCTTGATTAATGGTCGTCCCACGTTCCATGAATTCAACCAACAACACCCCTTTAGCATCCCAAAACACCGTTGCCATCAGTTTTCTGGCAGAAAAATCTTGCCGGGCTTTTTTTGGTTTGGTAGGCGAATCTGAATGTGCCCACATCTTTGATTGTTCTTTAGTCTCAGGGTTCACGTACTTAATCCAGGTTTCGTCACCGGTCACGATTCTGTTTAACAATGGTTCTCCTTCGTCCTCATAACGTGACAGAAAGTCTAATGCAGAGGCCATTCTTTGACTTTTGTGGTGGTCGGTAAGAATTTTGGGCACCCATCGTGCACATAACTTACGGTAACCCAATCTTGCTGTCACTATCTCGTACAAAAGAGTCTTAGAAATCTGTGGAAAATCAGTAGACAACTCCGCCATTGTGAAACGTCGATTTTCACGAACTTTTGCATCAACTGTCTGAACGAGTTCGTCAGTCACCAAGGATGGTCTACCACTCCTCTCTTCATCATGAACGTTTTCTCGTCCACTTTTAAATAAACGTACCCATTCACGGACAACTCCTTCACTCATAACTTTTGGTCCGTACACGGCACAAAGCTCACGATGAATAGCTGCTGCAGAGTATCCTTTGGCTGTAAAAAACCTTATAACAGCACGCACTTCACATTTGGCGGGATTTTCTATTGCAGCACACATTTCAAACTGCCACAAAAACTAAACTAGCGCAGGTACGATGTTCACTCGACTACGGCTTGATGCCGACTGACCTGCTGAGCGTGTGAATGCACAGATGGCGCGCTACTCCCCCCACTACCCGCACTGTGACCAATCGGAGGTTAGTTTCTGAATTGCCCTCGTATATTTCACATAATTATTATATTACTTTAATGATTACCATATTATTATGAGTATATATATATATATATATATATATATATATATATATATTGAGTATATTTTGTGTTAATATGAAAATTTATATTCTTGTTTATTAATTTACCTACCTTGAGTTCTCTGAAATTCGGCTAACTAGTTGATATGTTTGAGAATAAACGGTGAGCATGAAATACTCTCTCTACTCTTTGAGTCCCTTAAATATGTCACTATTTGTGTTTATAATTTTCACAATATTTAATTAATTTATTTTCTAATAATTTATGATTCGCCTATGGTAAGGAATTCAACTGCGCATGAATATGGTTGAAAAATTATTTAGATTTAGTCGTATCAGTATAGATGGCACGTGGAACGATTGAAAACAAACGTATCAAAAGAAAGGTTATAATTAGTTTTAACAATAAAACATTATGATGGAATTTGTCAGAAAATATATGATTACTATATGTACAAAAGTGAACAAATTGGTGAAATTATTAGTATTCAACGAATTGTTAAGAATTTACCAGGTAAATATAATTTTATCGTTGTACCATTTAACGTTTTATTCTATTAATTAAGTGACTGTTTTAGTTGTCAATCTTTATCAAAACACTCGTTTTAGATGTACATCTATCAGTTATTGTATTGCTAGCAATAAACGCGCACTAACCTGATGTATTAAGATTGCCGTTATCCTCCATGTGTTGGGTCAGAACAGTCGTATACAGGTATGTACGCCTTTTTTTCAGATTACACAATTTTTCCTTGATAATTCTATTCAATCTCCCTCAAATGATTTCACATGCCGTATGGTTGAATTACAGTTTTTTTCTTTGTAATTTCGTAAAATGTCTTACATATAAATATGATCAATATGTTATTCAAATTTATAAAAGTTTATTTTCAGTTCTTAAAACCGTTTCAGGACTTTTAACTTAGTTTTACTGACCCTCTTACATAGTTTGATTAGCAAATTCAAACGGTCCTCCCCAGTTGATGTTTTTTTACCAGCGACTTTTTTCTCCCTTCACTCAAAATTGTTATCCCCCGGTTGCTAACGAAAGTCATGTATCTTTTGATTTTGTTGACATGATATAAAATTTGCGTTTTTAATTTAATTGTTTATACACAATATAAAATATTTTATCTGTGCAGAAAGTCTCTATCTTTTAACAATGCTATACACTGTATGTTTTACTATTATCTCTAATTTCATAAGATCTTTAACACAAAATTGTATTCAAATGTGTTTAAGTCCTTCCTAATAAATTCATCTAACTAATGTCCATTCTATTTCACATAAACTATTCCTAATTTTAATTTTCTAACTACTAAATAACAATATTATTTTCCCTACCCACGAAAATAAAACATACATTTTCTGACACAATAATACATAAATTTATATTCCCAGTTTTCTGTTTGAATATTCTTCTGCCATAATCATTCATAGACAACTTTATTTTATCTATGGACAAACTTGACACTTATGTCATTCTAAAATCTAACCACAATATTCTATATAGTCATTCATTATTATCACTTCAGCCATTTGTCTGTTCATTCCTTTGATGATCGTTAATACGATTTACTCAACTACTCGCGACATGAACTCAGTTTTAGTTTGGAACACTGCATAACCCCCATGTGAACTACAAACTTCAAGCAACAGCTCGTTTACATTTACTGGACAGTAAGGAAAGTTTTCTGTTAGTGTTTTATATTCAATTTTAAAAAAACTACATAAAAATTGAATTCCACACCATAAGTATCACAGCATATTAGAGTTTTTCTCAGCATTATAACGAATACAAACAACACAGTGTTTGATTTCTTTATGAATTTCATGAAAGTACGGTTTGAAAGTCTCTCCATCAAAGCAATTTTTAGTAATCCTTCTTGATAGATATTTCTAGTACCATCTCTACGTTAGAATGTACACTGAATTTAGGACCTAACGACAGAAACTTCTCTACATTACGGGGGATACTTACATTAGAAAGGTTCTTAATCCAAGAAGGCTTTGTCTTAAGAAATGTACCGTACCGCTCATCCCTTAAGTTAATAAATTTATTTATGTTTTCTCTTTTAATGTTATGAAAAGATCCATTATAGTGTCTCAACTGTTTATGAACTTATAAGATGAACGCCATTTCCAAAAACAATCTTTTGTTATAACTTCTCTCCCGAGAAAGGATTTTAACTCCTTCAAAATCAATGACATGATCAACGAAGAGACATGATTCGCCAGAGAACATATTTCAGGATGTAATCTTATATCACTTTTAAGAGGGATACACGGCTGGGAATTTTCTGAGAGGTTTGCCCAATATATGAAAGGCCACAACTGTTACAACACAGCTTATAAACAACATTACTACAATCCACGATAGGTATCTTGTCTTTTAAAAGACTATAAATTGACTTAACAATCAAGGAACTCCTGCAGGCAAACCTAACATTCTGTAAGTATTGTGGAAAAATCCTATTAAGTCTGGGCGTAATTTCCATCATATGAGGCAGAGACACCGTAGGAACGGAAGGAATCGTTCTAGAGGCCGAGAGAGAATCCAACTCAGCTGCACCTGCTGCGTCAATTGATTGTATTGGAGTATGTGAAAAAACAGAAGACGTGTTGAAGATGATCTTTCTTAGTAACTGTTTTGGATAGGAATTGTCCAGGAACAAATTGAAAAGAATAACACGATTCTTATTTCTAAATATAGGGTCAGAGAGGTTCATAAATCTTGTTGTCATTTGTTTAACCAAGTTCACCTTTATGCTAAATTTATGGTAAGAATTGTAGTTGAGATTTCTCTCAGAGCTACTTTGTTCACTATACCAATCAATTATAATCACATTTTCAGGAGACCTGGTCTATAGAGTATCTAAAAAGGGGACAGCCATGTTAGAGTTTTCTGCTTAGAGAGTAAACTGAATATATGGATCATAACTATTAAAAGTGAAAAGGAGATCTTGGGTGGAATTCGCAGGACAAACCAGGATTATATCATCTTTATATTTCTTGATGAAAGGTATATTAAAGGGAAGTACCGGAAGGACCACGTCCAACAGATCATCCATTACATAGCACGCTATTATCGGAGAAATACTAGCTCCCATAGGTGTACCAAAAGTCTGTTTGTAAAATTTATTATTAAACGATAAGCAGGTAGAACTGAACAAACTGAATAAACTCAATGAACATGTCAATATTAATATTGCACAACGCACTAATGGATGGCCAGTGTTTGTGAACTGAACGTATAACTGCTTGTAAGTAAACATTGCTAAAAAGTGAAACCACATCCAGACTGACTGAAACATAGTCTTGTGGAAGAGTCCTTCTGTTAAATAACTCAAAAACCTGAAAGGAGTCCTTAATGAAACACTCATTCTCAGTACTGTATGCCTTAGTCAAGATATCTGTGAGGAAACATGCAATAAACTCAGTAGGAGAGTTGATAGAAGCGACAATAAGTCTCATTGCCAAAGTAGGCTTATGAATTCTGACGATGATTATGATTTATCGGAACAATTGTCAATTTTTTAGAATTTTCAACAATTTTTATTATATTGTGGTATTAACTAGAAACCGTGAGTTCCATTTAAAACACTAAAAGATTAAGGAACTATTGTTAATATATTATTCAATACCTACCTTATGAATATTTCAAACAACAATTTAATATTTGTATATTGTAAATGGTATCTATCTATCTTTGGAATTTAGTAGCTGGTACTTAGTTACTAAAAAAACAGCAAATAGATACATATAAGTACATTTATTTTATTAACATAAAAATGAGAAACTGAAAACAAAACACCTAATGAAAAAAAATATTGCAAAACTAAAAATATTCAAAAACTAAATGATAATAAAATATAAAAAGATAATGCAAAACAAATGAATATTCAAAAACAAAACAATAATTAACCATGAAACATATTCTCTTAGAAGACTTTTCGAGGTCCACTTGTAAGCGATATTATCCATTGTTTTGAAGAGTTACAGTTTCGCCCTTCTTTTCCCTATGGAGTCTCTTTATTTAGCCTTATCCACACCAAGGTGATTAGATCAAAATCAGTGCATGTCATATTAAACTGCTTCAGCAACGTTTCTAAAAATGTAGGTATATATTAAATATATTAAATAAATAAATCATATAGTAACAATACCTTGAAATAACTTAATTGATTTTAAGTTCCTTATTTTGTAGTTATTTCTATGTCCTAACCATGAGTGAGATGTCTCTATATTATGTATTTCTGGTTTACCGTCACCATTGTAAGATTGTACTACGTATCGTTTTTCTGTCTTATTGATAAATCACAGAAGTCTTTCAATTTTTTTTCGTTTTAAACAGTTATTTTGCCTGAAATTCATAATTTATATTGATCTAAGTATTTGAATATAAATAACTTTAACATAGTTAAAAATTCTTGAAATTGTAGAAAATGAGCAAATATCAACAAAACAACTTTTGGAAGAAATTATTAAAAGTCGTAATGAAATAAAAAGTTACTTAGAGGCATTAGAGGCTAGGCAACAATTACAATTCGAGGAACTAAGAGAAAAAATAAGGAAGCTTGAGATTGAAAATAACGAATTAAAACTTGAAGTGGAAGGAAGGAAGAAGTTTGAAAATAAGAATAATATCATTATTTTTGGGCTAACCAAAAGAAGTGAGATAACATATTGTGACAAGGTTTGCAACGAACTAAATGCTCTTTTGAATATTAATATTACGGAGGAAGATATCAATAATTATCACTTTTTGGGAAGAGACGCAAACAGTCCTCTTAAAATTGAATTTTCCAGATTTCTTGTTAAAAAACAAATAATCGAAAAACGAAAATTATTGAAAGGTAAAACAATTTCCATATCAGATGATTTCACTCAAAAACAGCGAAAACAGTACCAGTTACTCCGTAAACATCTAATTCTAGCGAAAAAAGAAGGAAAAAATAATTGCTACACAAAATATAATAAATTATATATCGATGAAGAGTCGTTCACATATGAAGAAATATTAAAATTAGAAAAAATAGAAGACACAATGCTTAAATATACATTACCGGCCTTCCCATCTAATGGGGATAATATTACTACTGCTACCGATTCTTCACTAGACGTTCTACAAAAGAATCAACAACCAATAAGCACAAAAGTTGCCTCTACACGTTCTCAGCAAAAACAGAGATATACTCCTACTTCTAAAAAATAACTTTTAATTCACAGTTTCACTTTTGCTTTTATTTTGTTTTTAATCTTTTAAATTGTAGTTTTCTGTATATTATATACTTTTAGGTTTTACCATTATCATGAACTTATACAAATTCAGGTGTACATCAGTAAAATTGCTATGTTAACCAATTTATTGTCACTTTGATATTACTATAATTAATTTAACGTTTACCTTCATTAAATTTGTAATTATGGTTTAATTGCGATATTTTAGATATGTTGTTATTTAAGATTTGTCACATTAATGCAAGATCCATATTGTACTTGAAAAATATGATATTATTACCGTATCAGAAACATGGCTTAATGTAAATATATTGAGCGACTCGATCTCTTTTCCTGGTTATCTGCTTTTTAGGAAAGATAGAAAAAATCAGAGAGGTGGAGGTGTTGCCATTTATATCAAGATAAAATTTAGAGCAAAAATAATAAATAATTTACCAGCAAGTAATATTGAACAAGTATGGATTTCATTTAGTCTAAATTATCTAACATATGCCATCGGTTCCGTGTACAAACCACCTAAATATTCAGCTGTGAACTTTGTTACAGGCTTGGAAGAGGTACTGGGAAATCTCACACCTACATTTAATTACCTAATTTTCGCTGGTGACTTAAATATTGATTTTTTAAACGTTGTCTCTAATTCTTACAACTTAATTAGCAATGTCTTGGAAGTCTTCAATTTCAACCAAGTTATTGATCAACCCACGCATATAACAGCTAGTTCAAGTACATTCTTGAATGTAATCATTTGTTCAAGTAACTTAAAATGTGATAATATTCTTGCTGTTGACTGTCCAACCGTTACCAATCATCACTTAGTTACCTGCTCCTCTGGCTCAAAAAAAACTCCAGATGGCCCTAAGTTTTACACTTATAGAGAATTTTCAAATTTTGTGCTCAATGATTTTTGTGCTGATCTGATTGCTACCAACTTTAATGATATCTTTCGAAGCCGTACAGTGGATAACAAGATTGAGTGTTTTTCTAAATTATTTTTAGACGTCTTTAACCGTCATGCTATTATAAAAACAGTTAAAATAACAAAACCTAAATCACCGTGGCTTACTTCAAGTCTTAAGCTAATGATGTCGCTAAGAAATAAAGCTTTACAAATATTTAAAAAGACTAAAAACTTGGCCCATTCCAATTATTATAAAGATCTCAGAAATTTAACAAATAGGACAGTCAAACTAGAAAAAAAAGCTTATTTAGAGTTTAAACTAACTACACAAACGAAATCAAACATCTGGAAAGAGTTAAAATCCCTTGACATTTATGATAAAAAAGCTAATTGTCTTGTCTGACATTAATAAAATTAATGATTATTTTGTTAAAATAACTAATACCGTGCAAACACCCGATAATGATCTATTAAACTATTTTAATAGTAATATTAAAACTAATGCAGGTAACTTCGCATTTTGTGAAGTAACTGAAGATGATGTATATCACAAATTATTGTCTATTAAGTCTGAAGCTATTGGTGCTGATCACATCAGCTGTAAAATGTTATTATACGGTTGTTCTATCTTGTTAATTTATTTGAAGCACATTTTTAATTTTATTATTTCTACAAGTATTTACCCAACAGTTTGGAAAAAGGCTTTTGTGGTTCCGTTACCTAAGATCTCTTCACCTATTGACTTCTCCGATTTACGTCCAATTAGTATTCTCTGTTGTCTATCAAAAGTTTTTGAAAAACTCCTTGACAAGCAAATACGTGACTATTTAAACGCATTTTCGTTACTCTCGCCATGTCAGTCCGGGTTTAGGCCAGGTTTTAGTTGTACTACTGCCCTATTAAAGGTCACAGATGATATCCATAGAGCAACTGATAACAATTTGTTAACTGTTTTAATTCTTTTAGATTATTCCAAGGCCTTTCACCTAATTAATCATAATCTCCTTTTAGCTCTTTTAAAGTAAATTGGGTTCTCACCTGAACGACTTACACAATAGATGCCAAGCTGTGGTGCTGAATAATACTGTCTCAGGATTTCGTTATACTCAAACTGGAGTACCTCAAGGGTCAATCTTGGGCCCACTCCTATTTGTAATGTATACTTCGCTATTCTCCTTATCTCTAAAGTTTTGCACAGTACATACCTACGCAGATGACACTCAACTCTATCTTTTTTTCCAGAACATGACATTCAAGTTTCCTGCAATAGCATTAACAAAGATATTGAATCGTAAATAAATATATCCAGAATGTATTCATCATCATCATCATCATCAATCAGCTTGTCGCATCCACTGCAGGATATAGGCCTCCCTAATTTCTGCCCACTGTCTTCTGTCTTGAGCGCTCTGCATCCAGTTTGTAGTCATTCTTCTGATATCGTCCGTCCATCGCGTGGGAGGTCTTCCCTTGTTTCTTTTGTCAGTCCTTGGTCTCCACTCGAGCAGCCTTTTTGTCCATCGTCCATCTGTCATGCGGGCCACATGTCCAGCCCAGTTCCATTTGAGTTTTGCCACCTGATAGATAACATCCGTGACTCCTGTTCTCGCCCTTAGGTCTTCATTTCTTATGCGGTCACGGAGTGACACACCAAGCATCGATCTTTCCATCCTACGTTGGGCTACTCCAAGTTTCCTAGCGGATGTATTGCTTAACTGTTAATCCCACTAAATCCAAAATGCTTCCATTTGGTCGCACATCTACAAAAAACCGATCTCGTAATCACATTAAAATAAAAATTGGCAGTGAAGATCTCCGGCTAGAAAGTTGTGCCAAAAATTTAGGCATTCTCAGTGACGAGTCGTTCAAATTTAGCTCTCCTGCGTCCGATATTGCTAGAAAAGCTTATAATAGCTCAAAATTATTATATGCAAATAAAGATCTGTTAAACAAAAGAACTAAAAAAATGCTTTGTGAGTCAATTGTTTTATCACATGCTAATTATGGAGATACAGTTTATGGGCCATGTTTATTTAAATATGATGGGACAAGATTACAAAGGATTCGATTTATTTGTGGATTGCGCAGAAGGGATCACATTTCTTCACATTTAAAAACAATTGCATGGCTAAATAGGAATCAGAGACGTGCCTTACATGCTTGCAATTTATTTATGAAAATTATTAAAACTCATACACCCGCATATTTATATAACAAAATAACTTTTAGGACTGACTTTCATAATATTAACATTAGACATAAGTAGAAACTGACTCCACCTATCCACAAAACCAATTTGTTTCAGGGCTCTTTTTCGTTTTATATAACTAGGCTACTAAATGGGATACCCAATTACTACTTAACATTTTCATTCAATAAATTCAAGTATACGGTTAATATGGATTTAATTAATGGCAGGCTTAAACTAGACTAATAATTTTGTTGTTTATTTTTTAACTATTTCAGTGGATCTTGTCTTGATGTGCTTGAACTTATTCGTCAATTCACATTGTTGTGTAATTTTTTATATTTGTATTTTTGTATTTGTAAATCACATAGTTGTGTATATTTGAAAGGTTGAGTGGAAGAGCAGAACTTGGCTAATTGGTACAGATTAGGTAAGCTCCTGAACTCTGCCTTTTGACCACGTTTTGTAATGTAATTTTTAGTTGCTGTAAAACTTGTGTGGTCAATAAAAGCGTGTTATTTTATTATTAAATAAATGTTAATTAATCCATTTCAAAATATTTTGTCTTGACTTAATACCTGTGGTCAGAGGATTAAAGATGTGAATTTTATTTGATATTATTACAAAATCTACTTGAGCCTTATGTGCATTCCTGGGCGCCGGTATTTGTTTCGGAATAACGACTCCCTACACAGGGAATTATTGTTAAACCATGTCTAAGTTGTAAGTTAAAACGAAAATATTATCTTGAAAAGTACTTTAGTGAGATGGGTATGATGTAATTGACTGTCTCGACCCTCACTTCGTGGAATATGCTCATATGAGTGTTTTTAAATGAAACTCAAGGTCTCTAGTTAATTCCACAATATAATACTTGTATTATATTGTGGAAATAACTAGAGACCTTGAGTTTCATTTAAAAACACTAGGTATAATGTGTTTTGTAATTGTTTACTTCATTGTATATTTTAATATAGTCAACCTTTTTAATACGTTTGTTAAATAAGCTTTCGTAAACGACAGTTGAATGAACAGCTCCATTGGCGGTGCCCCTTGCCTGTTGTGAAAATAATAATAATAAAAATAATAACACTTACACGATGTGTTCTCCATACCTCTACAAACAAAACTGAAAACGAGCACACAGACAAAACTAACGAAAAACCTTTTAAAACGTTATTATACTTACAGGTATGTAGGTACATCGACTCGTGACAATTTAAAGGTTATAATATTGAAGAGCTTTCTTCTTTTTCTTTAGAAACACACTAGACGAGGTTCGTAAAAAATACATATGAAATATATAAAATATTCTATGTAACAAATTTTACGTAACAAATATATATAAAAAAAATTTCATATTTATGTAGCAGAATTTACATCTGAATACATACTCGTATAAAATTAGATATATCCAATATATAAAACATTTTATAATATAAATATTGAGAATATATACCAAAATTTATAAAGATTTTGTTACATAAATACTACATGAAAAATATATAACGTTTTATATAAAAATCGTTCCTCCCCTGTTATATATTTTTATGTAACATATACATTTGTGTTTGCTGGGGAACCTGTGAGAATACTGACGGAAACTGAAAATGTTAGGTTGAGTACAAAATTCATCATTACTTAATGAATGGAAAGAATCGATCTTTGCAATGACGCCAGCCACCAAAACAATCGCATTAAAACTTTCAAAAGAATACCAGGGCTGTACCAAAATTATGAAAATGCTATGAAATATCACAACAAGAAAATTATCATTAATAGGAATTAAAATGTTGTTATTATTATTATTTTTTATTATTATTATCAATGTATTATCTTTAACTCTCTTTTGGTATAACTTTTCTCCCGAGCAAGGATTTTAACTTCTTCAAAATCAATGATATGATCCAACGAGGAGACATGATTCGCCAGAGAACATCTTTCAGGATGTAACCTTATATCACTTTTATGGAGGGATACAAAGCTGGAAATTTTCTGAGAGGTTTGACCAATATATGAGAGGCCACAACAGTTACAACACAGCTTTTGAACAATATTACTACAATCCACGACAGGTATCTTGTCTTTTAAAGGACTATAAATTGAATTAACAATCAAGGAACTCCTGCAGGCAAACCTTATATTCTGTGAGTATTGTGAAAAAATCCTTAGTAAGTCTGGGCGTAATTTCCCTCATATAAGGCAGATATACCGTAGGAACGGAAGGAATCGTTCTAGAGGCCTAGAGAGGATCCAACTCAGCCGCACCTGCTGCGTCAATTGATTGTATTGGAGTATGTGACAAAACAGAAGACGTGTTGAAGATGATCTTTCTTAGTAACTGTTTTGGATGGGAATTGTTCAGGAACAAATTGAAAAGAATATCACGATTCTTATTTCTAAATATAGGGTCAGATGGGTTCATAACTCTAGCTGTCATTTGTTTAACCAAGTTCACCTTTATGCTAAATTTATGGTAAGAATTGTAGTTGAGATATCTCCCAGAGCTACTTTGTTTTCTATACCAAATGTATCATTTAGTTTGAAGGTGTTTTTTCTTTTTCTAATACGATGTGGTATTAGTCTGGGCGCGTTTGCTTGATTTAACAGGTGTATATTATAGTAAGGTGCAGAAGCTTTCAACAATTTATTGGATATTTTAAGAGACCATCATATATTACATTTAAATTACGAATATCGTTTCTATTATTAATACTATTTATATCCTTTTTTATGTTAATCATTCCTAGTACAGTTCTAACTTTTTCATTATTTTCTTTAGCCAATATTTTTACGTTGTCAAAATCAAATTCATGCCCTGTATTCTTAGAGTGATTGGATAAAGCTGTTACATCAGTTTTTGAATACTTATGAGCTTGTATTCTTTTTTGGAGTAGTATTCGAAACCAACAGCTTCTAATAGGTACACAAGTTATTATTCAAATGCTCCCCTATCTCATAAGAAAAATGTAATTAAAAATTTAACTGACAGAGCAATTAAATTATCTCACCCTAAATTCAGAAAGAACAGTCTAAATAAAATCAGAAATATCCTTGAAGAAAATAACTACCCATTATCGTTTGTGAACAAAACTATTAAAAAAAGAATACATGCAATCTACAATTCAAATCAAAAACCACAAAAAAAACAACGTCATTTATATCATCACCATATGTACACGGTTTATCAGAAAAAATTAGTAAAAGCCTTCAGAAAGAAAATTCAACTGTTTCCCACAAATTAAAGAACACCAACCAAACATTTTTTTCAAAAATGAAACCAAACATTCCGAAAAACGAATAAACACACACAGTATACCAGATTCCTTGTGGAGATTGTAATAAAACATGTATTGGTCAAAGCAAACAATACCTCCAAAAAAGAATACAAGCTCATAAGTATTCAAAAACTGATGTAACAGCTTTATCCAATCACTCTAAGAATACAGGGCATAAATTTGATTTTGACAACGTAAAAATATTGGCTGAAGAAAATAATGAAAAAGTTAGAACTGTACTAGAAATGATTAACATAAAAAAGGATATAAATAGTGTTAATAATAGAAACGATATTCGTAATTTAAATGTAATATATGATGGTCTCTTAAAATATCCAATAAATTGTTGAAAGCTTCTGCACCTTACTATAATATACACCTGTTAAATCAAGCAAACGCGCCCAGACTAACACCACATCGTATTAGAAAAAGAAAAAACACCTTCAAACTAAATGATACATTTTAAAAGTTTACTGACAATAGCTACAAATTGTATACAGCATTTCAGTTTTAATTTTTAACCTTCCATGTTTTTATGTTTTTGACACTGTTATTAAGGTAATTGTTTTATTATTTTATATACAAAAATTTGTAACGTCTTTTTTTAACTTATGTGTTATGTATCAATCATAATGTAACATTCTAGCCGAAACAGAAGATGACTTAACAAGTCGAAACGCGTCTTTTGGCAAACAATAAACAAATTATTAAAAAGTAGGGACCTTCATTCAAAAAAATTCCTCCCATATGAAATATTTAAATGGTCAAGAATACATTTCGTTTCAAATATATATATATATATATATATATATATATATATATATATATATATATATATATATATGTATATATATATATATATATATATATATATATAATATATATATATATATATATATATATATATATATATATATATATATATATATATAGAAGAAAGTATAGTCTTTGCTGACTAGTTAGGAATAAAACTAGTGAATATTGGGGATTGCAGCAAAAAATTGGAAAAGATATACTCTTAGCGGAAAATGTCCAAGCTTTCGAGGATGTTTGTCCTCATCATCAGGGAAACTAGAATGAAAAAACAACAGTTGAACACTATGGTCAAAGAGAATAATTAAAAATGAAATTCACAATCACGTGTGTTCTTTCCTCCGAAGTGAGGTTAGATTCCATAAAGATGTAAAATCGTAAACTACGGATCGTAAATTGTGGAATATTGAAGTAGGAATTGAACCAACGGCCAAATCAATCGTGTCATAGCAACAATTGTAATTGTCGCAGCATTTTATAAAATAAAACCATTGATTTCATCTTCATGTGTCACCATACTAAACGCCGGCGAGGAAATGATATATTTTGCCTCCAAAAGGGATGTAACAAGAGACAAACAGTGTTACCAACGTCAATCATGAGCTGTGAGACAATGCCACTATTTTCGTAATGGCTGCTGTAGGGCCAACAATTGGTGTAATAAGAAGATGTAATATTGTTGAATAGAGGAAGAGAGAAAGAAAGTGTGAGACAGAGCTAGGAGAACGCTCTCATTTTTATTATGTTTAGAGTGCGTAAAGAACATCACTCCGTTATGACTAACACAAAGGAAGGAAAGAGAAGACAACAGTACAGAAATATTAATATGTAATAATAAATATAGTAATTAAGTAATTTAATAGTTCTCCAATCCGAATGTATCTACCAACACCAATACACTCAAAATTAGTTTTAATTATTATTATTTGTTTACTTGAATGTATCTACCAACACCAATACATTCAAAGTAAGTTTATTATTATTATTATTGAATTAAAGTAATAAGGGTGGTGTTGTCAGGAGCAACATAGTTATTTCCCACCACTTGATGTGCAAAATTAGTATCTAAGGACAACAAAAATGAGTAGATCTCACTTAAGTGATCAATATCAGTTTTCTTGTTAATTACATTATTGTTTTGTGAAATGAAAGCCATTTCCAAGAATGATCTTTTCGTTTTGTTAGACTCAGTCGCTAACACCTTCACAGCCTCATAATTCATCTGATGATCAAGAGAATTTACATGAAAAGCTAACGCGCACCTCTCTGGGTGTAATCTAGCATCACTCTTATGTGAAACTATACGGTTAGATAGAGATCTTAAAGTCTGTCCGATATATTGTTTATCACAATATCTGCAAGGAATACTATACACCACGTTAGTAAGTGAAGTCAAAGGGTCCTTATCTTTAATTCTAGAGTGAATCGATCTGATTGGAAGAACAGTTTTATTAGCAATTTCAAAATCACCACATGAACGGAGCAATCTGGCAAGTCTCGGAGTTATGTCCTTAATATATGGCAAAGTAGCGAAAACCGGTCGAGAAGGGGACACATCAGTTCCAACATCCGTCTGGGCTAAATTAGGATGGCTATCTTCATGCAACAAATCCACAGCATTAGATGTGCTGAATAATATCTTATTCAATAAAGGTCTTGGATAAGAGTTATCCAAGAAGAGGTTAAGTAAAATATTGAGATTTTCATTATGAAAGACATTATTTGAAATTCTGAGTACTCTCTGCTTCATTTGTTTAACCAAATTCACTTTCATGGAATGTTTGTGGTAGGAGTGATAATTAAGATATCTACCAGAGCTGCATGGCTTCCTGTACCAATCTATAATAATTATATTGTTGTTACGAATAAATTTTGTATCTAAGAAAGGTACGGAATTCTCGAAGTCAAAGCTATTAAATGTATCCAGAAGTTCATCAAGGCCTTCTCGAGGAAGTGCCAAAGTAATGTCATCAAGATACTTTTTTATAAAAAAAGGAGTAAAAGAAAGAATAGGTATGACTGTATCCAGAACATCGTCCATGACATATGCTGCTAAGATAGGAGAAATTGACGCTCCCATTGGAGTACCAAAAGTTTGTTTGTAAATTTTGTTATTAAAGGAGAAATAAGTACTATCAAACAGGAAAACTATTTATTCAAGAAAAGCTTCCTTCGGGATGGAGCAATGGACACCGATACGATCCCAACCCTTATCGATAATGAGAAACATCACGGTAGCTAGAGCCACTAATATTATTACTAATTACATAAAGCAACCACATAATAATTCTTTCTTTCATAACCTTTTACTTAAATCTAAAGCCTTCTTAAAGGCGAACCCTCATCTGATTCTTACTCAATCCGATAAGGGCAACGTCACTGTCATTATGGACAGACAACAATATATTGAATTATCTAATGATATTGTTTTGAATAACAGTTCCCATGTAGAACTATCTAGTGACCCTACTTCCTCTATTCAAAGAAAGGGTAACAACCTAATTAAATCATTATGTAATAAACATTACATTGACATAACAGTTAAGAAGAAACTCATGAGCTACCATGGTGTCCCTCCTAAATTTTATTCTCTTCCGAAAATTCATAAACCAGTTCTCTCTGTAAGACCGATAGTGGCATCCATAGGAGCTCCCACAGAAAATATTGCACAGTTCTGTACAAAAATACTGACGAAAGCGTATGATTATGAAAATTTGTATTTTATCAAAGACTCTTTTGAAGTCTCTGAAAAGTTTAATAACTTAGAAATTCCAGAAAATTATGTTCTGGCCAGTTTGTATGTGGTCTCGTTGTTCAGTAACGTTTATCTTGATGCTTGTTTGAGAGCTATCGATAAGGGTTGGGATCGTATCGGTGTCCATTGCTCCATCCCGAAGGAACCTTTTCTTGAATTAATAGTTTTTCTGTTTGATAGTACTTATTTCTCCTTTAATAACAAAATTTACAAACAAACTTTTGGTACTCCAATGGGAGCGTCAATTTCTCCTATCTTAGCAGCATATGTCATGGACGATGTTCTGGATACAGTCATACCTGTTCATTCTTTTACTCCTTTTTTTATAAAAAAGTATGTTGATGACATTATTTTGGCACTTCCTCGAGAAGGCCTTGATGAACTTCTGGATACATTTAATAGCTTTGATCCTAATATCCAATTCACAGTCGAAATGGAAGACTTCGAGAATTCCGTACCTTTCTTAGATACAAAACTTATTCGTAAAAACAATATAATTATTATAGATTAGTACAGGAAGCCATGAAGCTCTGGTAGATATCATAATTATCACTCCTACCACAAACATTCCATGAAAGTGAATTTGGTTAAACAAATGAAGCAGAGAGTACTCAGAATTTCAAATAATGTTTTTCATAATAAAAATCTCAATATTTTACTTAACCTCTTCTTGGATAACTCTTATCCAAGACCTTTATTGAATAAGATATTATTCAGCACATCTAATGCTGTGGATTTGTTGCATGAAGATAACCATCCTAATTTAGCCCAGACGGATGTTGGAACTGATGTGTCCCCTTCTCGACCGGTTTTCGCTACTTTGCCATATATTAAGGACATAACTCCGAGACTTGCCAGATTGCTCCGTTCATGTGGTGATTTTAAAATTGCTAATAAAACTGTTCTTTCAATCAGATCGATTTACTCTAGAGTAAAAGATAAGGCCCCCTTGACTTCACTTACTAACGTGTTGTATAGTATTCCTTGCAGAGATTGTGATAAACAATATATCGGACAGACTTTAAGATCTCTATCTAACCGTATAGTTTCACATAAGAGTGATGCTAGATTACACCCAGAGAGGTGCGCGTTAGCTTTTCATGTAAATTCTCTTGATCATCAGATGAATTATGAGGCTGTGAAGGTGTTAGCGACTGAGTCTAACAAAACGAAAAGATCATTCTTGGAAATGGCTTCCATTTCACAAAACAATAATGTAATTAACAAGAAAACTGATATTGATCACTTAAGTGAGATCTACTCATTTTTGCACATCAAGTGGTGGGAAATAACTATGTTGCTCCTGACAACACCACCCTTATTACTTTAATTCAATAATAATAATAATAAACTTACTTTGAATGTATTGGTGTTGGTAGATACATTCAAGTAAACAAATAATAATAATTAAAACTAATTTTGAGTGTATTGGTGTTGGTAGATACATTCGGATTGGAGAACTATTAAATTTCTTAATTACTTTATTTATTATTACATATTAATATTTCTGTACTGTTGTCTTCTCTTCCCTTCCTTTGTGTTAGTCATAACGAAGTGATGTTCTCTACGCACTCTAAACATAATAAAAATGAGAGCGTTCTCCTAGCTCTGTCTCACACTTTCTTTCTCTCTTCCTCTATTCATCAATATTACATCTTCTTATTACACCAATTGTTGGCCCTACAGCAGCCATTACGAAAATAGTTGCATTGTCCCACAGCTCATGATTGACGTTGGTAACACTGTTTGTCTCTTGTTACATCCCTTTTGGAGGCAAAATATATCATTTCCTCGCCGGCGTTTAGTATGGTGACACATGAAGATGGAATCAATGGTTTTATTTTATAAAATGCTGCGACAATTACAATTGTTGCTATGACACGATTGATTTGGCCGTTGGTTCAATTCCTACTTGAATATTCCACAATTTACGATCTGTAGTTTACGATTTTACATCTTTATGGAATCTAACCTCACTTCGGAGGTAAGTACACACGTGGTTGTGAATTTCATTTTTAATTATTCTCTTTGACCATAGTGTTCAACTGTTGTTTTTTCATTCTAGTTTTCCTGATGATGACGACAAACATCCTCGAAAGCTTGGACATTTTCCGCTAAGAGTATATCTTTTCCAATTTTTTGCTGCAATCCCCAATATTCACTAGTTTTATATATATATATATATATATATATATATATATATATATATATATATATATTTATATATTTATATATATATATATATATATATATATATATATATATATATATATATATTAATAATTCGAATTACCAATACGAGTACATCTAAAAAATATATACAATTTTTCATATATGACCGAATATATATAAAAAAACTACTCTATCCTCAAACATGATTAACTACTTATTAAAGATAAGAAGGTGATACCAGCAAAATATGATAATAAAATAAACTTGACCCCAAAGTGATATTCACTGAAATACAATACTTATTTCCTATTAGGAAGTGATGTAAGCCAAATAATGAACGCTACACTACCAAAATTATTCCAAGGAAATTATCAATAAAGCTGCTCTAAACCAATAACAATAGTAATCACTAAGTAAGGAGCCAATCAATTATTTGTGCACATATTGAATATTATTAGTTATTTGAGTATTAACTAATAATCAAAATCAGAGAGGACTAATAAAAATCTTCAACTATACATTCAATGATCGTACGTTCATTAAAAGGTAGTTGAAGTGACAAGTAACAAGTTTTGATTTACTTTTAGGTAACTGAGTTGGAGTATTTATAATTAAAAATAATCAACAACTGAAATCAGACACAAAATGATCTGATCCTTAAGCGTATATCACTATTTGAGTGAAGATAATTTTCATGACTCGATGTAACATATTAAGTAAGTAACATTATTTAAGGTCAAGAATAATTGCATTCTTAATAAAACTGAAGTTAATTTTGATGGTCTTACATCAGGTTATGCTCAATGATTTTAGTTAACGAACTATCAATTTTCATTTTATTCCGAAATAAAAAAATAAAACCGATAATTTCAACAATTCAAACGAAAAAAATGTTCAAGTCAATGATTACTTGGGTTAAATTAGTGGTATCTGAATGAAGAAAATTTCAAAATGAAAAAATGTGAATACGAATACTGATTTACCACTGCTCCAACAATTGGTACTCAAAATTTAAAGAAGAAATAAGTAGACAATCTCAAATTACAATAAGATCCTAGTAATTAATTATTGGTACAAAAGGTAATTTTAAATTATCATTAGTAAGAACGTCTTAATCAGGTATTTCGTTTTTTTTATCAAAATTTAGGTAAAGTGAGTGAATAGGTAGACAACCTACCATAGGATGCTGAAATTAAGGTAAAAGTATAGAATTAAATAAACAACTGTCCCCTATAGAGACAAGTGGTCATAATACTTAAAGTCTAAAACTGATCAGTACCTCGAATTAAACAAATCAGCAAACAAGAAACCTCGCTTAACTTCAGTATTTACAAATTTAACAATCTACAAAATAGTTTCTGCTAATTACGTCCTACCAAACAATTTGAGACTATTTTCAAACAAGGCAGTTACTAAGACTGTATACTATATTACAAAAAAAACGGCATTACGCCGAAATTACTGGAAATTACAGGTTATAGTCAGATAAGACACTTTATACATCAAAATATGAAAATATTATTTACATCTATGAAGATTCTAGAAGGTTGGTTTGACAGCAAAATTTATAATTAAGTTGATATTCCTATATAAAAGTTCGCCGTAAAGTGTTAACGTTGAAAGACACTTAAAACCATTTACTAGCGTGAAGATAAAAAAATTGTATGGACTCTGGTAATGTCGATAAGTCATTTAATGAAAGATGAAGAGAATTACTTAACTTTGTACTACAGTACTCCGAGCGACAACAGCATTACATCATAGGATAATTGAATATCCCAAATCCCGGTAGATACGGCGACAACGCTAAATCCAAGTTGTACTGTAAGGTACAAAATGGGACTTACTGGAACATCCAAACTATTCCCAATTCAGTCAAGGGATAGATTGACTTCCTTACCATATTATTATATTCACAATTTGTTAGGAAAATCAATATCTGCGGCTTCTGAACTCGTAGCATTCCATTTTTTTAACCATAAAAGTAAGACTCAAAAGAAACTCACAAAAACTGCTGAGTCCAGAACCAAAAAAGTTGTCTTCGACTTTTCATGTGTATTCTATCCGGAGACCCGTTACTTTATCAAAGTTATATTCACATTCTTGGTCGAAAAGCCACTCCTTGCGGCGAACACCAGTTATAACAATTTTTCTCGAATTTATGTATGTTGTAAATACGAGGAGCGGTAGACAACTATGTAAACCGAAATATCAAAAAATATATGATTAAGTTTTATCTTGGAATTGATTTGAGAATTAATTTACATTAGCTATATTAAGCATATTAATATAAACTACCATTAATACCAAAAAAATGTAGCAATCGTGAAAATGATTGTTACAATATCTTCCCACTTGGGATTTTGTTATGTTTACTTCACAAAGATAAAAGTCAACCAACATTCGGAAAAATCTTCATCTAGTACAATATTACCATAATAAACTGCTACAAAAAAATTCGTAATAAAATAATAAGGTAACAATGTATGTTTATTATTGCTTACCTAACAACAAAACTTCAAACTAGGGAGATTAACTGGTCTCTTACTCATCATTAGAATCTGCATGTAGACTAGCTTTTAAATCTTTGATGTGAAAGCGACCAAGAGGTTTTCCTTCGTCGTCCAGAAGTTCATATATAATAGGTGAAATCTTTCTAGATTTCTAGATATTTTGCATTTAATATACTTCTTGGCCAATTTACTTGGAAAATAATTTGCAGCATCTGACAGAACAAAGTTTCTTCTATAAACCACGTCACCCTCATTGAAGTCAACAGCACGGTTCCTTGAATCATAATATTTTTTATTACGATTTTATTATTATTTTATGAACAGCCCTATATATATCAGGTAATTTTGAAAGTTCAGTAACCAACTCATTCCTGTCAGCAAACTGATAAGGTGATAATTGTTTACTAGAAAGTAAACCATAATATTCTCCCGATAGGGGTAAAATTATACCGAATACCAGAAATGCTGGTGAAAAGTTAGTTACCTCATGAGTGGCACTATTTATTGCATTGCAAATCTGGTGAACATTCTCATCCCAGTTACGTTGATTTTTATCCTTAATGTATGACTTATTGCAGTCGAAATTACCCGATTACTTCGTTCAACGTTATTGCACTGCGCATGATACCGTGCATTAAACCAAATATTTGAGATTTAAAATTTATTTATAAGTGCTTCAAATTCCTTTGATGTAAACTGATAACCGTTATTAGCTATAATAATACTAAACCAGTAAGTGAAATTATCTTACTCCGACATTTCTGCAACTCCGCTTCAAAGTCTATATGAACATCTGGATATGAAAAGCCTTTGGTTTCTTGTTCTACTGTTATATGTCCACGTAAGATACTTCGTTACAAGTTCACATTAGCTATTTCCTTACTACAGATTCCACGAATTATGAGTTCGGAATCAAACTCATCAGCCAACAAATATTTAAGGTTTAATCCCATTATTACCTAATGAAATTTCAACAATATTAGACAACAATATAAGCAAAATGTTAGAAATACAAGAAAAAAATCAGAAAAATATAAGAAATACCAATAAAAGTTCAATTGATTAGATTGCCTACATCTAGTTTTCTCTTCGTTTATATTTTCTTTACCAAACATTTTAATGTTCAATTTTTTTAAATTTAATGGCCCCAAATTGGTCGCCATTCATAACTTATAACGTTGTTTTGTGCAAGCTTTATCTTTTGAATGTTGTTTTGCCCTGCCAACCCAAACTGTAATACAGCTTTTCCGGTGGTAATAAAAGGAGCCAGATACCAAAATTGGAACCAAGAAAACTAGATAATCAATATATATATATATATATATATATATATATATATATATATATATATATATATATATATATATATATATATATATATATATTAATACATATCCTCTATGTAAATTATAAAGAAAATATTGGAATAAAGAAAAATTTGCTTATTTGGTTGTAATACTAGTGATACACACTGTATTATCAATAATTTGGAAGGTTCAATATACCAATAAAATTTGACATTTCAATTTCATATGACAATAATGCAGAATGGACTTAATGATAGATAGATTTTAAAACGATTTGAAAACAAGAATACAGATGCCTCTGTTAGCAAAATGGCATTTATACTAAAATAATGAAAATCTCTCTTTGTATATGAAAACATAAATTTGTATTTAAAAAAAAAAAATTTGGTAACCAAAGGAGAGGAGAATTATTTATTAAAACATTTTAGTGAGTTGAACTTGAAATCCCCATGAGACAACATCATAATAAGAGTTGTCTCAAATTCAATTTCGAATATTAGGAAATTTATATAATCATTGTCATTTCAACATATCTTGTCTTTGTAAAGCCAGTGCGTGTACTATTCACAAAGAATTACAGCTAAAGTGCGAGTGGTTTTCCCGTTTTCTGAATTATAGATTTAGAAAGTTGTTCCGGAAATTCTAAAAATACGTTTTTAGAATACGTACGAGATCTACTAGTATCCAGTTTGGTGAGTCCAGTCCATATTATCTATATTATTCTCGAGAATTAATAGGCCTTTGATCAAAATTATTTCGAAAATAGATGCATCTTATGATTAAATTATAGTAACGTTACTTATATAAAATTCTACGTCAAGTGCAGACAATTTTGGAAAAGACTATTGACAAGAAAATTTGCGTGTTTTACATTGACATATATCAAGAATAAGTTTAGACATTTTGAACTTTCGGTGTAATTATTTGGATAGGAAATTTCTAATACAGGTTGTTTTTAATATTAAGGTTCGATAAAAAATTCTATCTTTGTTTATGCGTTTATGATATTTTTTGAAGAGTTTTAATTTTTGTAAGTGTTTATTTGATAATATATTATATAAATTTGAATTCAAATCACTTTTTGGCTCTCTTTTCATATTCATTTTCATTATATTTGATAATTTTATACTAGAGAAAATTTAGAATAATAAGTGACATTTAGTTAATCTCCTGACAGTAGATTTCATATATGTCATAAGATAATTTAAATTGTCTTATAGTGTATTTGATAAACAGTTACTGTAGATTTGAATAGTGCAATACGTAATTTGGAAATTATTTGGAAAATTTATAAATTTGAATTATTAGTTGAAATCTTTGATCCCTCCCTGAGAAAAGAGTGAGTTGATTGGTGTTGTATTGATTTAACTTTCATAATATAAAATTTAATATTTATTTAGCCGGGCATATTCATTTGACAACTGCTGTCATTAAAAATTTTATAGGTTATATTTAGCGGTAAAGGTATTTTCACAATAGTATAATTATTATCACAAATTGTGACGACAGCTACAAATTAAAATCAGCATCATATAAATTCATATTCATATATAAATTCATAAATCATAATAAAATTAGTAAAACACATTTGATATACTATAATTTTGGCGCCCAACGTGGGGCAAAAATAGATTTGTCACTATTAGCATAAATATAAAGAAATTAAGTATCGACCATGGAAAAAAAATGACATTGAGAAACGGAAAACAGGAATATAAGACACAGGAAATGCAAATAAGTACAGCTACCAAGGAACTAGTAATGCAATTTTTTAGCTGTATGGATAAAAAAACGGACATTAAAAGTGAGATTAGGAAAAATATACGGGAAGGTAGGAGTAGTATGAATGTAGATTTAAATAAAGAATTGGACGAACAAAATGAGATTAGCAAGAGAATTTTGGAGAAAATGAATAAGCAGGATGATGAAAGAAGAAACGATAGGAAAACTATGGTAAAAAAAGTATACCGAGTAAGGGGGATCATTGATGAAAAGATGGATAAGTCGTTAGATGAGAAGAGTACTAAGATGGAAGGAACGATTGACAGGGAAGACAGGATGAATTTAGACATGAACCATATGAGGGGAGATTTGAGTGGAAAATTGGACACAATGAAGGAAGAAGTAAGTGTAGATTCTGAGAAAATGAGTAGAAAATCAGACATGATGGTGGAAAATTTTGACAAAATAGAGGAGAATAATAATGAAAAAACGGATGATATGTTAGATAACATGGATAGCATGATACAAGAAACAGATGAGCAGAACAAGATGAATGTAAATATTAATGACAATAAAATGATTGATACTATGAAACAGAAAAGATGTAATAATTTGAAAAAGAAAATTGGTGATATGAAACCAGAAAGTATTCAATAAATTAAGAATTGTACGGAGAAGAAGGAAGAATGTACGCCAGGGAATGAAGAAGCTGTAGAACAAGAAAATCAGAGACAAGACAGAAGGGAAACATAAGGAGTTATATGTAACAATGACATATTGACACAAATATTAAGTAGAATAAATAATTTCAAGGCAGATATAAATGAAAAAATGGATAAACAAAATGAGAAAATGGATAATATGGAAAAGAATATGAGGGAAGACTTGTATAACAAATTTGAAGAAAATAGGGGGGATATGAATAATATGAGTAGAGCTTTAAATGGAAAAATGGACAAACAAAATGAGAATATGATTAGTATGCGTGAAGATATGAATAGTATGAGTGGATATTTAAATGACAAGATTGATACAATGGAGGAAGATATTGAGGGGGATATTAACAATATCACTGGAAACATGGACAGACTGGGAAAGAAAATAGAAGAAGTAAACATGGAAACCTTAAATGAAATAAAGAAAATCAGAGATGAAAACGAGCAATTGAGTGAACAAATAGCCGATATGAGAGTAGATATGGTAGAACAAAATACGAATTTGAAAACAGACCAAGAAATTGGAGTTAGAATGGAACAAGAATTTGAAAAACAGGTAGTAGAAGAAATACTAGAATTAGATAGATGCACGGAAGAAAATTTATCTGGAGCAATTCACGTGAAACTAAACAAACAAAATAAGAATATAATTGAGAAAACAAGACTTATAAAAATACAAAGTTTAATACAGATTAAAGAAGTTGAGAAGGAAGTTGAAGAGATGTAGAAATATCGCGTGATATGTAAACAACAACTACAAAGAGATTCATGGGTAATTCACGCAAAAACAAAAAGGGCTACTAAAACAGAGTGGTAACTGCGGACATACATGTTTCTGGCTCATTTGCCGTCTTCAGCATGGTATAACCTAATAAGAATGTATAATTTGGGAGCAAAGATGTTAATCGAAACATGGGAAACATAAAACAACGGATTTCAACAGGGTAACCAAACGTTCATTTGTGCCTTCAGTTGGAATATCCCGATTTTTCAGGACAAGAACCAAGCTCGATACGGAGGCGCATATATCCCCTCTGCCTGAACCTTCCGACCCATAGTAAATAACTAAGAAGATGTAGGAATATCGCGTGATATGTAATCACCAACAACAAAGAGATTCATGGGTAATTCACGCAAATAGTAGAAGGGCTACTGAAACAGCGTGATAACTGCGAATATGCATGTTTCTGGCTCATTTGCCGTCTTCAGCACGGTATAACCAAATAAGGACGTGCAATTTGGGAGCAAAGATGTTTATCGCAACATGGTGAAACATAGAACAACTGATTTCAA
This sequence comes from Galeruca laticollis, assembly GCA_963921935.1. NCBI lineage: Eukaryota > Metazoa > Arthropoda > Insecta > Coleoptera > Chrysomelidae > Galeruca > Galeruca laticollis. The sequence continues at coordinate 12,368,254 of OY998181.1, forward strand.
CAGGGAAACTAAACGCTCATTTGTTCCTTCAATTGGAAGATCCCGAGATTCCAGGACAACAACCAAGATCGACACGGAGGCGCATATAACCCCCAGCCTGAACCTCCTGACCCATAGTAAGTAACAAAGAAGATGTAGGAATATCGCGTGATATGTGAACAACAACAACTAAGAGATTGATGGGTTATTCACGCAAAAAGAAGAAGGGCTACTGAAACAGAGTGGTGACTGCGGACATACATGTTTCTGGCTCATTTGCCGCCTTCAGCATGGTATAACCGAATAAGGATGTGTAATTTGGGAGCAAAGATGTCAATCACAACATGGGAAACATAAAACAATGGATTTCAACAAGGAAACCAAACGCTCATTTGTGCCTTCAGTTGGAATATCGCGAGTTTTCAGGACAACAACCAAGCTCGACACGGAGGCGCATATATCCCACCTGCCTGAACCTTCCGACCCACAGTTAATAACAAAGAAGATGTAGGAATATCGCGTGATATGTAATCACCAACAACAAAGAGATTCATGGGTAATTCACGCAAAAAGTAAAAGGGCTACTGAAAAAGTGTGGTAACCGCGGGCATGCATGTTTCTGGTTCATTTGCTGTCTTCAGCACGGTATAACCAAATAAGGATGTGCAGTTCGGGAGCAAATAGGTTATCCGAACCATGTGAAAACTTAAAACAACTGATTTCAACAGGGAAACCAAACGCTCATTTGTTCCTTTAATTGGAAGATCCAGAGTTTTCAGGACAACAACCAAGATCGACACGGAGGCGCATATATCCCCCTGCCTGATCCTCCCGACCCATACTAAATAACAAAGAAGATAATGGAGTATCGCGTGATTTGTAAACAACAACATAGATATTCATGGGTAATTCACGCAAAAAGAGAAAGGGCTACTGAAACTGAGTGGTAACTGCCGACATACATGATTCTGGCTCATTTACCGCCTTCAGTACGGTATAAACAAAAAGGGATGTGCAATTTGGGAGCAAAGATATTGATCGAAACATGGGAAAGCACAAAACAACGGATTCCAACAGGGAAACCTAACGCTCATTTGTGCCTTCAAATGAAGGATCCCGAGTTTTCAGGGCAACAACAAAGATCGATACGGAGGCGCATATAGCCCCCCGCTTGATCTTTGCGGCCCATATTAAGATGTAGGAATATCGCGTGATATGTAAACAACAACAGCAAAGAGATTCATGGCTAATTTACGGAAAAAAGAAAAAGGGGTACTGAAACAGGAGTGGTAACCGCAGCCATGCATGTTTTTGGCTCATTTGCCGTGTTCAGCACGGTATAACCAAATAAGTATGTGCAATTTGGGAGCAAAGATGTTAACCGAAACATGGTAAAACATGAAATAACTGATTTCAACAGGGAAACCAAACGCTCATTTGTTCCTTCAATTGGAAGATCCCGAGTTTTCAGGACAACAACCAGGATCGACACGGAGGCGCATATATCACCCCTGCCTGAACCTTCCGACCCATAGTTAATAACAAAGAAGATGTAGGAATATCGCATGATATGTAAACAACAATAACTAAGAGATTCATGGCTAATTCACGCAAAAAGAGAAGGGGCTTCTGAAACAGAGTGGTAACTACGGACATACATGTTTCTGGCTCTTTGACGTGTTCAGCACAGTATAAACAAAAAGAGATGTGCACTTTGGGAGCAAAGATGTTGATCGAAACATGGGAAAACAACAACAACAAAGAGATTCTTGGGTAATTTACGCAAAAAGAAAAGGGGGTACTGAAACAGAGTGGTAACCGCGGACATGCATGGTTCCGGCTCATTTGCCGTATACAGCACGGTATAACCAAATGAAGATGTGCAATTTGGAAGCAAAGATGTCAATCGAAACATGGAAAAACACAAAACTACGGATTCCAACAGGGAGACCAAACGCTCATTTGTGCCTTCAATTGGAAGATCCCGAGTTTTCAGGACAACAACCAAGATCGACACGGAGGTGCATATAGCCCCCAGCCTGAACCTCCCGACCCATAGTAAGTAACAAAGAAGATATAGGAATATCGCGTGATAAGTAAACAACAACAACAATTAGATCCATGGGTAATTCACCCAAAAAGAAAAAGGGCTACTGAAACAGAATGGTAACCGCAGACATTCATGTTTCTGGCTCCTTTGCCGTCTTCAGCACGGTATAAACAGAGAATGATGTGCAATTTGGGAGCAAAGATGTTGATCGAAACATGGGAAAACACAAAACAACGGAATCCAACAGGGAAACCAAACGCTCATTTGTGCCTGCAATTGGAAGATCCCGAGTTTTCAGGACAACAAACAAGATCGACACGGAGGCACATATATCCCCCTGCCTGAACCTTCCGACCCAAAGTAAATAACAAAGAAGATGTAGGGATATCGCGTGATATGTAAACAACAACTAAGAGATTGATGGGTAATTCACGAAAAAAGAAGAAGGGCTACTGACACAGAGTGGTGACTGCGGACATCTATGCTGCTGGCTCATTTGCCGCCTTCAGCATGGCATAACCGAATAAGGATGTGTAATTTGGGAGCAAAGATGTTAATCGAAACATGAGAAACATAAAACAATGGATTTCAACAAGGAAACCAAACGCTCATTTGTGCCTTCAGTTGGAATATCGCGAGTTTTCAGGACAACAACCAAGCTCGACACGGAGGCGCATATATCCCACCTGCCTGAACCTTCCGACCCATAGTTGATAACAAAGGAGATGTAGGAATATCGCGTGATATGTTAACAAGAAAGAGATTCATGGGTAATTCACGCAAAAAGAGAAAGGGCTACTGAAACAGAGTGGTAACCGCGAACATGCATGGTTCGGGCTCATTTGCCGTATTCAGCACGATATAACCAAATAAGTATGTGCAATTTGGGAGCAAAGATGTTAATCGAGACATGGAGAAACACAAAACAACGGATTTCAACAGGGAGACCAAACGCTCATTTGTGCCTTCAATTGGAAGATCCCGAGTTTTCAGGAGAACAACCAAGATCGATACGGGGGCGCATATAGCCCCCCTGCCTGATCCTTGCGGCCCATATTAAGATATAGGAATATCGCGTGATATGTAAACAACAACAGCAAAGAGATTTATGGCTAATTTACGGAAAAAAGAGAGAGGGGCACTGAAACAGGAGTAGTAACCGCAGCCATGCATGTTTTTGGCTCATTTGCCGTGTTCAGCACGGTATAACCAAATAAGTATGTGCAATTTGGGAGCAAAGATGTTAATCGAAACATGGAGAAACACAAAACAACGGATTTCAACAGGAAGACCAAACGCTCATTTGTGCCTTCAATTGGAAGATCCCGAGTTTTCAGGAGAACAACCAAGATCGACACGGAGGCTCATATAGCCCCCCTGCCTGTACCTTCCGACCCATAGTAAATAACAAATAAGATGTAAGAATATCGCGTGATATGTAATCAACAACAACAAAGAGATTCATGGGTAATTCAGGCAAAAAGTAAAAGGGCTACTGAAACAGAGTGTTAACTGCGAACATGCTTGTTTCTGGCTCATTTGCCGTTTTCAGCACGGTATAACCAAATAAGGATGTGCAATTTGGGAGCAAAGAGGTTTATCGCAACATGGTAAAACAAAGAACAACTGATTTCAACAGAAGATCGACACGAAGGGGCATATAGCCCCCTTGCCTGAACCTTCCGACCCATAGTAAATAACAAAAAAGTTGTAGGAATATCGCGTGATATGTAAACAACAACTACAAAGAGATTCATGGGTAATTCACGCAAAAAGAAAAAGGGCTAATAAAACAGAGTGGTAACTGCGGACATACATGTTTCTGGCTCATTTGCCGTCTTCAGCATGGTATAACCTAATAAGTATGTATAATTTGGGAGCAAAGATGTTAATCGAAACATGGGAAATATAAAACAACGGATTTCAACAGGGTAACCAAACGCTCATTTGTGCCTTCATTTGGAGTATCCCGAATTTTCAGGACAACTACCAAGCTCGACACGGAGGCGCATGTATCCCCTCTGCCTGAGCCTTCCGACCCATAGTAAATAACTGAGAAGATGTAGGAATATCGCGTGATATGTTAACAACAAAGAGATTCATGGGTAATTCACGCAAGAAGGAAAACGGCTACTGAAAAAGAGTGGTAACCGCGGACATGCATGTTTCTGCCTCATTTGCCGTCTTCAGCACGGTATAACCAAATGAGGATATGCAATTTGGGAGCAAAGATGTTTATCGAAACATGGTAAAACATAAAACAACTGATTTCAACAGGGAAACCAAACGCTCATTTGTTCCTTCAATTGGAAGATCCCGAGTTTTCAGGACAACAAGCAAGATCTACACGGAGGAGCATATAGCCCATTTGCCTGAACCTTCCGACCCATAGTAAATAACAAAGAAGATGTAGGAATATCGCGTGATATGTTAACAACAAAGATAATCATGGGTAATACACGCAAAAAGAAAAACAGCTACTGAAAAAGGGTGGTAACCGCGGACATGCATGTTTCTGGCTCATTTGCCGTCTTCAGCACGGTATAACCAAATAAGAATGTGCAATTCGGGAGCAAATATGTTAAACGAACCATGGAAAAACTTAGAACAACTGATTTCAACAGTGAAACCAAACGCTCATTTGTTCCTTCAATTGGAAGATCCAGAGTTTTCAGGACAACAACCAAGATCGACACGGAGGAGCATATATCCCCCCTACCCGATCCTCCCGACCCATGGTAAATAACAAAGAAGATAATGGAATATTGTTTAATTCACGCAAAAAGAGAAAGGGATACTGAAACAGAGTGGTAACCGCGAACATGCATGGTTCGGGCTCATTTGCCGTATTCAGCACGGTATAACCAAATAAGGATCTGCAATTTGGAAGCAAAAATGTTAATACGAACATGGAAAAACACAAAACAACGGATTTCAACAGGGAGACCAAACGCTCATATGTGCCATCAATTGGGAGATCTCGAGTTTCCAGGAGAACAACCATGAAGCCCCCCTGCCTGAACCTTCTGACCCATAGTGAATAACAAAGAAGATGTAGGAATATCGCGTGATATTGAATCAACAACAACAAAGAAATTCATGGGTAATTCACGCAAAAAGAGAAAAGGCTACTGAAACAGAGTGGTAACTGCGGACATACATGTTTCTGGCTCATTTGCCGTCTTCAGCACGGTATAAACAAAAAGGGATGTGTAATTTGGGAGCAAAGATGTTGATTGAAACATGGGAAAACACAAAACAACGGATTCCAACAGAGGAACCAAACGCTCATTTGTGCCTTCAATTGAAACATCCCGAGTTTTCAGGACAACAACCAAGGTCGATACGGAGGCGCATATAGCCCCCCTGCCTGATCCTTCCGACCCATAGTAAATAACGGAAAAGATAATGGAATATCGCGTGATTTGTAAACAACAACCAGGAGACTGTTGTGCAACTCACGCAAAAAGAGAAAGGGCTACTGAAACATAGTGGTAACCGCGAACATGCATGGTACGGGCTCATTTGCCGTATTCAGCACGGTATAACCAAATCAGAATGTGCAATTTGGGAGCAAAGATGTTAATCTAAGCATGGGAAAACACAAAACAACGGATTTCAATAGGGAGACCAAACGCTCATTTGTGTCTTCAATTGGAAGATCCCGAGTTTTCAGGAGATCAACCAAGATCGACAGGGAGGCTCATATAGCCCCTCTGCCTGAACTTTCCGGCCCATAGTAAATACCAGAGAAGATGTAGGAATATCGCGTGATATGTAAACAACAACAACAATAAGAATCAAGGGTAATTCACGCAAAAAGAAAAAGGGCAACTGGAACAGAGTGTTAACCGCAGACACCCATGTTTTTGGCTGATTTGCCGCCTTCAGCACGGTATAGCTAAATAAGTATGTGCAACTTGGGAGCAAAGATGTTCATCGAAACACGAGTAAACACAGAACAACGGATTTCAATAAGGAAACCAAACGCTTATTCGTGCCTTTAATTGGAAGAACTCGAGTTTTCAGGTTAACAACCAAGATCGACACGGAGGCGCATGTAGCCCCCTGCCTGAACCTCCCGACCCATAGTCAATTTTAGAGAAGATGTAGGAATATCGCGTGATGTGTAAAGAACAACAACAAAGAGATTCATGGGTAATTTACGCAAAATAGAAAGGGCTACTGAAACAGAGTGGTAACCGCGGACATGCATGGTTCGGGCTCATTTGCCGTATTCAGCACGGTATAACCAAATAAGGATGTGCAATTTGGAAGCAAAGATGTTAATCGAAATATGGATAAACACAAACCAACAGATTCCAATAGGGAGACCAAACGCTCATTTGTGCCTTCAATTGGAAGATCCCGAGTTTTCAGGAGAACAACCAAGATCGACACGGAGGCTCATATAGCCCCCCTGCCTGAACCTTCCGACCCAAAGTGAATAACAAAGAAGATGTAGAAATATCGCGTGATATCTAATCAACAACAACAACGAGTTTTCATGGGTAATTCACGCATTTGGAAGATGTTAATCGAAACATGGTAAAACATAAAATAACTGATTTCAACAGGGAGACCAAACGCTCATTTTTTCCTTCAATTGGAAGATCCCGGGTTTTTCCTTACAATAACCAAGATCGACACGGAGCCGCATATATCCCCCCTGCCTGAACCTTCCGACCCATATTAAATAACAAAGAAGATGTAGGAATATCGCATGATATGTAAACAACAATAACTAAGAGATTCAAGGCTAATTCACGCAAAAAGAGAAACGGCTACTGAAACAGAGTGGTAACTACGGACCTACATGTTTCTGGCTCATTTGCCGTCTTCAGCACGGTATAAACAAAAAGCGATGTGCCATTTGGGAGCAAAGATGTTGATCGAAACATGGGGAAACACAAAACAACGGATTCCAACAGGGAAACCAAACGGTCATTTGTGCCTTCAATTGAAAGATCCCGAGTTTTCGGGGCAACAACCAAGATCGATACGGAGGCGCATATAGCTCCCTACCTGATCCTTCCGACCCATAGTAAATAACAAAGAAGATATAGGAATATCGCGTGATAAGTAAACAACAACAAAGAGATAATTGTGTAATTCACGCAAAAAGAGATTGGGCTACTGAAACAGAATGGTAACTGCGGACATACATGTTTCTGGCTCATTTGCCGTCTTCAGCACGGTATAAACAAAAAGGGATGTGCAATTTGGGAGCAAAGATGTTAATCGAAACATAGTAAAACATAAAATAACTGATTTCAACAGGGAAACCAAACGCTCATTTGTTCCTTCAATTGGAAGATCCCGAGTATTCAGGACAACAACCAAGATCGATACAGGGGCGCATATATCCCCCCTGCCTGAACCTTCCGATCCATAGTAAATAACAAAGGAGATGTAGGAATATCGCATGATATGTAAACAACAATAACTAAGAGATTCATGGCTAATTCACGCAAAAAGAGAAAGGGCTACTGAAACAGAGTGGTAACTACGGACATACATGTTTCTGGCTCATTTGCCGTCTTCAGCACGGTATTAACAAAAAGGTATGTGCAATTTGGGAGCAAAGATGTTGATCGAAACATGGGAAAACACAAAACAACGGATTTCAACAGGGAGACCTAACGCCCATTTGTGCCTTCAATTGGAAGATCCCGAGCTTCCAGGAGAACAACCAAGATCGACACGGGGGCTCATATAGCCCCCCTGCCTGAACCTTCCGACCCATAGTAAATAACAAAGAAGATGTAGGAATATCGCGTGATATCTAATCAACAACAACAACGAGGATTCATGGGTCATTCACGCAAAAAGTAAAAGGGCTACTGAAACAGAGTGGTATAACCAAATAAGGATGTGCAATTTGGGAGCAAAGATGTTTATCGCAACATGGTAAAACATAGAACAACTAATTTCAACCAGGAAACCAAACGCTCATTTGTTCCTTCAATTGGAAGATCCCGAGTTTCCAGGACAACAACCAAGATCGACACAGTGGCGCATGTAGCCCCCAGCCTGAACCTCCCGACCCATAGTAAATAATAAAGAAGATGTAGGAATATCGCGTGATATGTAAACAACAACAACAATTAGATTCATGTGTAATTCACCCAAAAAGAAAAAGGGCTACTGAAACAGAATGGTAAGCGCGGACTTGCATGTTTCTGGCTCATTTGCCGTCTTTAGCACGGTATAAACAGAGAGGGATGTGCAATTTGGGAGCAAAGATGTTGATCGAAACATGGGAAAACACAAAACAACGAAATCCAACAGGGAAACCAAACGCTCATTTGTGCCTTCAATTGGAAGATCCCGAGTTTTCAGGACAACAAATAAGATCAACACTGAGACACATATATCCCCCTGCCTGGACCTTCCGACCCTTAGTGAATAACAAAGAAGATGTAGGAATATCGCGTGATATGTAAACAACAACAACTAAGAGATTGATGGGTAATTCACGCAAAATGAAGAAGGGCTACTGAAACAGAGTGGTAACTGCGGACATACATGTTTCTGGCTCATTTGCCGCCTTCAGCATGGTATAACCGAATAAGGATGTGTAATTTGGGTGCAAAGATGTGAATCGAAACATGGGAAACATAAAACAATGGATTTTAACAAGGAAAACAAACGCTCATTTGTGCCTTCAGTTGGAATATCGCGAGTTTTCAGGACAACAACCAAGCCCGACACGGGGGCGCATATATCCCCCCTGCCTGAACCTTCCGACCCATAGTTAATAACAACTAAACAACAAATAAGATAATGGTATATCGCTCGATTTGTAAACAACAACAATTAGATTCATGGGTAATTCACCCAAAAAGAAAAAGGGCTACTGAAACAGAATGGTAACAGCGGACATGCATGTTTCTGGCTCATTTGCCGTCTTCAGCACGGTATAAACAGAGAGGGATGTGCAATTTGGGGGCAAAGATGTTGATCGAAACATGAGAAAACACAAAACAACGGAATCCAACAGGGAAACCAAACGCTCATTTGTGCCTTCAATTGGAAGATCCCAAGTTTTCAGGACAAAAAACAAGATCGACATGGAGGCACATGTCTTAATATATACAGTGCACTGTATATATTAAGACATTTTTATATTTTACCTTCATTCGTTTTGACAAAGCTACTGTGTTGGTGAAACGCGTCAACAAGTTTAAATTGAACATTAGTTCAAATATATGAAGATTTAAACAAACTATATTGTTTCATTTCATCGTTCAGTATGGATCTTCATCAAGTAAAAGCCTCATCTATTCAATATTTAAATTGAGACTTCAAAATATGAGAATCACTTCTGAGCAAAAAGGAAAACCCTTACTATTTTTAAAAAAACATTGATGAAGTCAATATTAATATATATATATATATATATATATATACATACATATTTTGTATATATTTATACGCCCCCAATAAAGTTCATCTCCATATTGAGACTAACATAAACTATAAGCTTTTGTGTTACTAAGTACTTATTCAAAGGAACAGTCTATCCCATTAGTAACTGATCTTACTTATCAACATAGAACCCTAAACCGAATACGAAAAATTTACATTAGGAAAAACAAAAACCCAGATATGCATTTTCTGGGACTTAAGTACTGACACAAAGGAACAGTCTACCCGTTTAGTAACTGAACTTACTTAAACCCATGAAAACAGCATAAAAACGAAAATTTTGGACAAAAAGAAATTAAAGATAAATAAAACACACCCTCATACATGTTCTGCACTGTCTGCATCCGACATCCACCGTCAGGTCAGATGCTAAGAATCCCCATGGCTCAATCCAGAAACAGAAGGTGTGCCAAGTTGTAAGTGATCACACAAGACCGAAATTGCGCCACCTTAGCAGCAAAGAGAGCCTCGTATTCAGAGTCAACTGCTTCTACATTGCACCATAACAACTTCAAACACCCCACACCGCAATGTAACTCGAACGAAGACACTACACAACGTCCAGTTCAGAGTACTGCACACTCAATGATAATTTAGCATATCAATAACGCTAAAATGATAACCTGAAGGGTTATTAAATGATAACAAAAAGACAAAGTCGGGAAGAAACATAATAAGATATAGAAAAAGATTAAAAGTTGGAAATTTATTAAAATGGTCCAACATTTCACACCCATTATATGATAGACAGGTCAGGTATTTGTCACGAACCTTATTCACTGAGTGCACATTTGTTCAGAAGGTAAGGAATATAGGAAAAGACATTTGCCCAGGAATGATATTTCAGAGTTGCCCCTCGTTATCCGTAGACCGAACTGCTAGCAACACTGGTGAGAATGAACTCACAAGAATACTACCCCAGATAAATTCTTTGAATCAAAAAATATTAGTTGAAATAAATTGATAATGAAAAGATAAAAGAATAACATAATATGGCTCAGATTAATATGTCGATAAAATTCATAACTAACTGCCGTAACCTATAACTAATGAAAGGAATGAAAAAAAAATATTCCAATTGAGAAAATGAACGTCACAATCAGGTAAAGGAATATCAAAAACACTTCGCAATATTCACAAGAGGGAGGAAGTAAATTTTAAAGAAAAAACAAATATTGTCACAAGGGAATGGACGATGATTCCTGCACTAACATATTTAACAACAACATGTCATAACCTAATGGTGAGGTAACCAATTACAAACTTATTCGTATCTATTTTTTGATATTGTGAATCATTAAAGTAAGATATTGTGTTTTTAATGCCTAGATTAATATTATAATCTAGTATATATGAGTCATAGTCAGGCAAAGACATATCAAAAATTTTTTGATGTTTCTATATAGATAATAATAACAATTCATAAGAATCCTTGATAGCAAACAGAGAGAAAGAAAATTAGAGAAAATACAAATACCTTCTCAAAGGAATGGACGATTATTCCAGCACTAGCATATGTAACAACCATATGTCATATTCTCAAAGGGGAGGCAATAAACTCCAAACTTATTTGTGCTATCCTCCCAAATTCCCTTACTCTAAGATAAAGAAAATATGTTTTCTTGACAGATAGAAATTTTAATTTCTACGGTAAGATATATCAAGATAATTATAGATATTTTTGAATAGTGAAAATAACTATTTGTTAGATAGAGATAAGTGTTTAACCTACGAACACTGAAAATTAAAATTCCTTACAATGAACTGGATTCAATTGGAATCTAACTAGAAAAGATAAAGATAAACATTTTATGATAAAATTAAACCAACTATTAAGTAACATAGATAGATCATTTCTGTGTTGTTGTGCCAAAAGAGGTAAGAGTCAAACTTGCTATAACTATTATAGCAAGCTAAGATACTATACAGTAAATGTCCGGTGGGACACTATTTAAATATACAGAAGACACACGATTCATGTCTGCTGCGACACAAGATAAGATAAGGTAAAGATAAATTCACGACACGAGATAAGATGAGGTAAAGATAGAAATAAATCTCCGTGTGCAATTTTCTCTAACACACAAATACCTAAATAAGATAAATTATTTCAGTTTGTGTCATTTGACACAGTTCAACTGAAATCGGTAAGACAAGATAATATTTTTCTGTATGTGTAACTACACATTTCAACTGAAAAGATAAGTCTACAAATTAGAAATATAATATGGAACATTCAAATTTTAGTGATACTAATTACCGTTCCAACATCACATAACTCTAATTCAGTGAACAAAAATAATATTTATTTCTTAATACTTTCTAATTTCAAAAATATAATCTACAAGATAAACCTAGGTTACCAACAAATTAATTTAGCCCAGAGATTATTTTTAACTCTCAGCACAACACAGAAAAATCTACAGTGAAATTACTTTCCCTTTTTTTTGAAAATGAGGTAAAAATGTGTTCATCTAACAAATGTTCATCAACTATCCGAAGATACTGAGTCAGGATTATTTTCATCATCGGTAAAGTCACTTGATTCATCAGAATAAGTTATATTCTTTTAGATCTTTAACATGCCATCGTCCTATATTTTTGCCATTACTATCTTTGAGTTCATAAATCAGGGGAGATATAACACGGTTAACAGTACAATGTATATATTTAGGCATAAATTTTGCAGAAATAAATTGAGCATTATCTGATTTCTGATAATTCTTTTTCCAAACATGATCACCTACATGAAATTTAATATCGCGTTTACGAAGAGTATAACGGTTACTCGATTTCATGTAAGCCTTGTGTATTTTTTTTCTAACATCTTTGAAAATTTTTGGAATTTCTTGAGTATCCTGTAAACGGTGTATTTTATCAGCAATTGCGGGCTGATTATTTGCATTATCTGCAATATTCCCAAAAAATGACCCTGATACAGGTACGTTTCTAGCAAACACAAGAAAATATGGTGGGAATTCTGTGACTTCATGTTTAGACAAACGAATTGCCTGAGCTATTTTCTGTATTTCTACATCCCAAGTTCTATGATCAGAAAAACAATATGAACGTATTGCAGTAACAGTAGATTTATTCACACGCTCAGTATGATTGACTTGAGGAGTGTAATTTGCAGTGTACCAAATACTTTGGACATGATATTTACCCAGACAACATGGGATATTCATAGAATAATCTTGAAATACACCAAAAAGTATAAGAATATTCCGAATCAACTAAGAATATTCTTATAATATTAATATTATTTTTTAATATTCTATTAATATTCCTTAGTGAATATTCACAGAACAAGCCTGATGAATATTCTTAAAATATTCATTTTAGAATATTATCAAATTGAATATTCTTAAAATATTCATTTAAGAATATTACCAAACTGAATATTCCTAGCATATTCTTTTAAGCATATTTACTTATGATTAAAGAAAATTAATATTATTTTTCACATGGGACGAAAGTTATAGTTCAACCATTTATCCGGATATTCAACCCTACGCATAGGTGTAAATAGTTAAAATCACCTTCATATAAATGATAAATATAATATATCAAATAATAAACTATTAACCATGTATTAAACTCATTGAAGTTCAGATATAGATTATAAGATAAGAAAAATATATAAAAATATCCTCGATATGAACACTACATAAATGGTTGATACGGTGTGGATATAATGTTATTCGTCATATCGTCGTGTGATAAAAAGAGAACAAAGATATAAATCATAATTATAACATTCAGCGTAAAGCCAAATCAAGACAGGTGCCCAATCGCGTCAACAAAAAGCCGCCAGCAAATTAAAATGCAACTGGCGTTCTCTGTACACACGTTTATTGGTTAATTTCTAATATCATGTGTGACGGGCTTAAGTCTGGCATGCTCAAAGTCAAGTGTCAATAGGTTCGTTTCTCTTCCGTTTTATCCTCCCTAATCTATGGTTTTATCTAATATCAACCTATGAAGTGGAGTGGATTGTGCTTTAGTTAAAGTTTATTTTGATTTTGTTTTCAACAATATCGTGACTAGTGGAACTCTTAGTGAGATATTATTGTATTTGTTATGGGATGAAAACTTTGAAGTTCGTGGATGTCACTCAAGAACAGGAGAAGGAATAATTATGTTTGGATTTCCCAAAGACCCTGTGAGGTAAGAGTAATTGTTTCTATATGCAATATATTATAGGTATATATTACTTTTTCAATATTTCACACGCACCTATGCATCGTAAGTTGTGTAATTCTATATGTTTTTGGTTTGTTAGCATTGATCTGTACCTCTGCCTTTAATAACATGAAATAATAATATGTACTACAATAAGCTTTCTGCTGACGAGCCCTGTTCAGCTAAAAATATGTTGAATAATAAATTAGTAGTTGATATAGACATGTGAATAACTACATTTATTTACTTTTTAGAGCACACTTATGGTTGGAAGATTGTAACTGTGCAGATTTGTTTGGAAAAGACTACAGATGCTTTACAATAGAATTATAGGTTGTGTGAACTTCACTGTCAGGAAAAATTTATTTCCAAAGGAGGATATCCCAAGCATTTGTATCAGCTAGCTGTGCCTACCCTATTTCCATGGTTAAAATGCAAAGGTCACATTTTATTGAATGATCCACTAACATAAATAGTTACTCAGTCTGGTAAATATTAAATTTAAGTAGCAGCTGTTTTTGATATTTATTTTTTGTCATCTGGCCGCATAATTAGTTAATACTTTTTGACGGGATTAATACCTTCTTGAAATTTGTATAAGGGAATATCCTGGTGTTAAGATGATGAAAACAAAAAAATTAAAACATTTATATTGGTTTATAAAACTAAGTCAACATTCATTTAAACAAGTGAATTATCTTAAGAACTTGAGGCTGGTAAAAACTTTCATGAGAAGAGCATACAATAATTAATCACAGTATGCTTTGGTATTTAAGCGACAGTACAGAATACCAGTGTCAATGTAATGTATTCTGCATAGTGGCAAATTTAAGAAAATATCAATATTTTTTATACTAATATTTGTAAAATTTCTACCTACAATTACTTTTATAATTGCAGATTCCACACCATTACAGCAACCGGCACATTCATTTCAGGCCGTTGCAATACATTCTAGTGACTGTGATGATATAACCATAACGCAAGTTTATTGTATAACGTCAACAATAAGGATGTTTTTCAGTTATACCTCAGTTATGAAGCCTTAACCGGACAGTTTTATCCATTTGGGTATAGCTAAAAACTCGCAGTGTGTGGGCAAATTTTAAAAGATTAACTCTATATTTTTTGATAGAAACAAGTATTTGGTCAATTTTGTTTTTTGTTTATTTTTCATTTCTCACAAGACAATGTAAGTATCTATAAATATTTAATTTTACGAAACTGATGTTCAACAAGTAGATTAATGCTTTATATATTTTGTGAAGCTCTGCCGTTTTGGTTTAAAAACGATAAAATGAAAGTTATAGTTGAATATTTATAAATTTTAAAAGTTCATAGAGAGTTATAAAGTTTATAATTGTCTAATAAAAATTTGGACAATTTAATATTGAATTTTATTTTATTATGCTTGTACTTGTTCCACTTTATTCACTTTAGAAGCCACCATCCAGTGAATGGTCGGGTAGAGAATTCCATCAGTTATGAAAATTTATTGATTTACAGAAATTTGAAAAAGTGCATTTACATGAATCCTATATTAACCCTCCCCTCTCCCCCAATAAATGTATGGTTCTGAACATTCTGAGGATATTTCTGCAATATTCTGAATATACAAAGAATATCCCCTGAATATTTAATTTGAAATAATTCTACAAAATTCCAAATGAATCTACCATGAATATTCATAGTATATATTGAATATTCTGGAAACATTCATTGAAGAACATTCTTAGATAATGCTTTTCTGAATATTCTCGGAATAATCCTAGCTTATATATAATACGAAAAAGAATATTCATTTGGGAATATTCTCTGAATATTAAGGATATTCCCATTTTCACTTTCTAGGAATATTCCAAAAAGTATAAAGATATTCTTGGCATTTTTAGAGAATATTCCAATATGCCAAAATGAATATTCCACGGATATTTATAGAATATCTAATGTTGTCTGGGTAGACATTAAATTTTTGATCAACTGACTAGTGAACTGTTTACTATTGTCTACAGCTACTATTTGAGGAACCCCAAAAATTAGAAAAACATTATGTTAAATAAATTTCACAATCGCAGAAGAGGTAGCTTGTTTTAAAGGTTGAATTAAAACAAATTTAGAGAAGAAATCAACAATGACCAATGCACACGTACTTCCCTGGCGAGATCTAGGATATGGACCTAATAAATCACAGGAAATTAACTGGAAAGGAAACTCTATATGACGATATTTACCCATGAGACCAGCTTGTGGCAAATTTGTGGGCTTACAGGTAGCACAAACTTTACAGCGCCTCACATATGTTTGTACACTCTGTCTCACTCTGGACCAATAATATAACTCTGAGATTCTCTCCAATGTTTTAAAAACACCGAGATGAGCTGCAGTAGGATCATCATGGAATTTAGATAACAATTCAGGTCTGTTTTCCGTTGGAACTACAATTTTCCAGTCAGTTAAATTGCAAATATTGACATACTTGTTAAAGACATGCTTATATAGAATATTATTTTCCACCTTGAAATTAGGATAACTATCCGGATCGCATCGAACCCTAATAATCATACTTTTATACCAATTATCAGGTTTTAGTAAACATAAATTTAATACATATATTTCCGGCACCCTAGATAGAAAATCTGCAGGTACGGTACCCGTTGCTCTACGATGGATTATCGAAAAATTGTATTGTGAGAGTTGTAGAATCCACCTAGCTAATCGTGGTGATGGTTTTTTCATATTATTTAACCAAATAAGAGAAGAGTGATCCGTGATGACAGTAAAATGTCGTCCCAGAAGATAATAACGAAAATGATCAATAGATAATAGGACTGCCAGAGCCTCTTTCTCAGTAGTGTATTTCTTTTGACATTTATTCAATTTTTTACTATAATAAGCTACTGGATGTTCCAACACATCTTCTAACTGAAAAAGCACACTTCCAATACCTACATCACTTGCATCACACATTAGATAAAATTATTTGTTAAAATCAGGACTACAAAGTACAGGAGCGGTAGTTGAAACAGTTTTTATATCTTCGAAAGCTTTTTGAGCTTCCGGTGTCCAACTTATTGGTTGATTTTTTTCTATTAGATAAAAAATCAGAAATGGGAGCAGATAAAGTAGAAAAATTATTTAAGAAACGACGATAATATGAAACAACCCCTAAAAATCTACGTACCTCTGTAGTTGTCCTCGGTACAGGATAGTTAGTAATAGCTTTAGTTTTTTCACTGTCAATACTTAACCCGTTTTCATCCAAAGTATAACCTAAATAGCGAAGAAAAGGACGACAAAAATGACATTTATCAATATTTACCGTTAAATTAGCCTCTTTTAATTTCTCATGAACTTTAGACAAAATTTCTACATGTTTATCAAACTGTGATGTACAAACAATTATATCATCAAGATAATAAAAACAATATGGTTCTAAAGATGGACCTAGTACCATATCCATTAATCGTGACATGGTAGCTGGACTTGAAATTAAACCAAATGGTGTACTTGTAAATTAAAATAGTCCTCTAGAACGAATTGCTAAAGCTGTTTTTGGACGAGACGACTTTTCTAAAGGTATTTGATAGAAAGCATGTTTTAAACCGATACTAGATATATATCGCGTATCCCTTAGTTGACTAAGAATTACCTCGATATTTGGAATCATATACGAATCTGCTTGTTTAAAAATTTAGCATCAAGAAGTAACCTTATACTACCATCAGGTCTATGAGTTAAACAGATGGGAGAACAATAAGGAGATGTACTTGGTTCAATAACCCCTAATTTTAATAATGTATCTATCTCATTATTCAGATGAAATTTCATAGCTTGAGGTAATGGATACTGTTTTATTTTAAATGGAGGAGAATTTCCTGTGTCTATATAATGTTCTAAGATATGTGTCCTACCAATTTTATCCTTAGGGCTAACGCTTTTGAATTTTTCGATAATAACATCAAGTTTAATTCTTTCACCATTTGTTAAAGTTGTGACGTCCTTAACGGTATTGATGACATTTAAAGATAAGGCATTTAAATTTATAGTAAATTTAGAAAAATCTATTTTAATATTGAATGTCTTTAAAAAATCCATTCCTAATATAACTGTTTGAGTAACTGGAGGTAAAAGATATAATTTTAAAATCCGAGATAACTTATCCACTGTGACATAGGTTTCTACAAAACCACCAACATCATGGTAAGTACCATCAGCAGTCGAGCTTGAAACTTTTCGGTAATAAAAATAGGTATAGATGAATTATGTAGAAACTCAAGACCTAGAGAACCCAAAACACTCAGATTACTTCCTGTATCAATCAAACAAGAGAACGTCTTCCCAAAAATAATAATATCCTCATAAGGCCTGTTATCATTATCTTTTCGATATAACAAGTCTAAAAAGTAATTACTAGATAATTGAGTATTTAAAGAATTCTGGAATTTATTTACTTTGCCTGGCTTGTAAAATGTTTATATTTAACCAAGCTAACCAATCAATCTTATTAAAATAAGATATGCTCTTTTTATTAGAATTTTTAGATAGATTATGTAAGGAATAAATTTCACTTATTGGTTGCTGGTTGAAGGTGTTATTTCGGAAACTGTTCTTGCATTTGTTTGTTTTTTTGAATTATTTTGTTTTGGATGTGTGGATCCTGAAGGATTTTGAGGAGCGGTAGGTGTCACCAAAGCATTGACCTGACCGCTTTGTTCGTTTTTTTGATTAATTTGGACATTTAGATTTTATAAATCCAGGATTTCCACATCCATAACAGAATACTTTTAAAGCGTATTTACATTGCGGATAAAAATGATTCTGTTCTCCACAATTCCAGCAAACTTTATGTGAACTCACTGTAGATAGATGTCTAGAATTATTATGATTCCTAGACCGATAAGATGAGGTAAAAGTATTATTTATTTGTGGTTCTAGATATATTTTAGGTTTGCTCGAACTAATACTTGAATTCCGAGAATTCTGTGAGTAGGTAAAAGATTCTTCCAACTTTTTACATTTATCGGTTAACTCTTCGATACTATTAATATCTAATAAAGCCAGCGGTTGTACATAATTAGAAAGCAAATTTCTCTTAATGATTCTACTTTTTGATGATTCATCCTGTTTTATTTCCAAGCGATTATATAGACTACACATAGAATTTATATATAACGTTACTTTTTCATTAGTATTTTGTTTCCTATTTTTAATTTCATCCAATAAATCTTCCTGATAATTATATGGGAGAAAATTTGACTTTAATTTAGAAACTAACTCTGACCAATTTTGAAATTGACTTCTATTATTTAAATACCAATAAAATGCCTGATCAGTGAAGAGATCTGGAGCGCTAGAAAATCTCTACACGTTCTAAAAATCCTGCCAGAGATTCATTTTCTGCAATTCCTGAGAAATGTATTCCCCATTTATAGATAGGTACTGGCTAAGAGAAAGTAAAGCTTTGGTTCTGACCCACAGGAGTTGATTTATCCTGAATAGTGCCCGGTAATCTACCATCAAGTTCACCCTCTAACAACAAAATCTGAGTAGCAAATTGTTTTTCTTAATTCTTCCTCATCATTGTTACACGATAAACGAGAAACCCGATTATTTGCATGAGCTAATCTACATGTTAATCTAAGATTGTCCCTATCTGATCCTTCAAATTCAGGAATTTTTTTGCTCAAGTCAGATAAAGTTAACTCGATACCGTTTACTTCAATATCAAAATTCAATTGACTATTCTCATATAAAATAGAACTGCGACCGGATGCTTCTTGAGCTAAAATACCCCTCAACAATTTTCTACGCTCCGCCACTGTCGGTAATACTTCAACATTTCTATATGCGAATTCATGTTCCAGCTCATGAGATAATAAATATTCGACCTTCAATTTAAAAGGCAAAGACATTTTTGTACTTAATTACAATAAAATTCTCTTGGTAATTGAAGTTAAATTGAAATTCTAAACTCTAATGATAGAAACAAATTTGGAAACAAATTCTCAACAAAATTAATTAACGATTTGAAGTTCACTGAAAGATAACAACAAATGAATTGATAGAATAACTGAGTAATATACGAATCGTTAAGCTTCACACCAGTTATAAATATAATATAACATATATCATATAATAATTCAGACAAGGAAAAATGTATATAGTTATTACACAGGACCTGTTTTATAGAAGCAGAAAGCAGAAAATATAATTGAAAGTTGAAAAGTGAACATAATATAAAAGATATTTCCCCCCTAATAGCAGGAAAAACATTTTCAACGGAAAAATTTTACCAAAAAGGAGCAGATAACAACGGGTAAAAGTTAATACACGTTGTAGCGCCAATGAAACACACAACTATACTCTCAGGGTAAAAAAACTATGAAAGAAAATAATAAATCAAAAGAGAGTAGGTTCTTTCCAAACTGATAATGTGAATGGAGATAACAAAGCCAGTTCTCAAGGCTCTGTTATCTGAAAGAAGTTAGATAAACTAAAGAAAACAAAAGGAAGAGAGAAGAAATAAGCTAAAGTTAAAATGAAATTTAATTAAGGGCGCCACTAATTTTTGTTCCCAAACAAAATTAGAAAAAAATCATTCACATATATCAGCCAACTCTTAACTGCTAGTTTTAATAATTATTCACAGAAAAATGTGCTGAAGGCAATTTTTCAGGTATTACCTGTATAAGAAATAAAACTCCTGGATCAAAATATGTATAAATATAATGTATGTAAAATAAACGAGTTATAAAATTTTATAAAAAGTGGTTCGTAGGTGTCAGTATGAGTGAACAAAAAGAAATTTTGACCTTAAACGAACAGATAAAAATGATAGTGGTGAAGCCATACAAAATAAAATTACTTATCTTAAGAATAAGTGTTTTTAAATGAAACTCACAGTCTCTAGTTAATTCCACAATATAATAAAAGTTATTGAAAATTCTAAAAAATTGACAATTGTTTCGATAAATCAATATCATCGTCAGAATGACAGAAGTTACATTTCATTTTATGCCTACCTGATGTTTAGGAGTTATTTTTGGCTAGACCAAGAAGTAACCTAACTTGTGATTGGCTTAATATATGTTTATAGAAAAAAGAAGAAGATGTGATATTACAAATATTGAAGGTTAGATATTATTAGCCCTATGGTGATATCCTGGATATCATTTTTCCAATTAAGATCAGTATAACTGTGCAATGATATAGAAAACCAGGAGAACTTCATCTGCTGATCTTTACAATTATCACTTAAGAAGACAGTTTATTAGTAGAGAACTCCCTAGATTTAACTGTTCATTGACAACTTCATATTGTGGGTTTCTCAAATGTCTTCTCATTTCCAGTTCTTCAAGGAAATCCAGTTCTTGTTTCTTTTCACAAATATGCAGCACTTCTAGTTCTGTGTTAGGTGTCAATGAATGATTGGTGTCAAGTAAACGTTTTGCGTAGTGGGATTAATTTTGGTTGTTTCAATCTGTAAGTGCTCACTGTATCGTATTTCAAAATTCCTAAGGGTCTGACCCAAATAGACAGCATGACATTCTGGACATTTGAGTTTATATATACCTGACTTCTTTAATAGTGGTATTTTTGTTTTTATATTTAACAATTTTGTACTAACGTTACTTTCTGTTGTATTCGTTGCTGAAGATATTATCTTTGAAATATTATTAGAAATATTTGCTGCATATGTGATGGTTTTATAAGTTTAAATTTCATCAGCTTGTTCAGGATATATTAGTTGTAATGCCACTTTTTCTTCTTTTTTATTAATTAGCTCATTTATCAGATCTAATGGATAACCGTTAGATGTTGCTATTTCTCTAATTGTCTTAATCTCTCTATCAAAATTACATTTGTTCATAGGAACTGAAAAAGCTCTTTGTACCATTGAATTATATGCTGCTAGTCTGTGTGACATATGGTGGTTAGAGTTGAATGGAATTATCACATCAGTCTGTGCTGGTTTTCGGTGAATTGAATAATCAAGTACATTATTAACTCTTTGAATTTTTAAATCAAGAAAATTGATTGAGCTATTTTCTTCAATTTCTAATGTAAATTTAATTTTCGGGTGTAAATTATTGATGTGGTTAAAAATACATCTAATTGTCGTTCACTACCCATAAAACAAGCTAATATGTCATCTACATATCTATACCAAAATAAAATATTTCTCGAAATATTACTTTAAAAGATCTTTCTTTCTAAATTGTCCATAAAAATGTTTGCTAAAATAGGTGATATAGGCCTTCCCATTGGTGAACCTTCATTTTGAATATATATATATATATATATATATATATATATATATATATATATTAATAGTGTTTTTAAATGAAACTCAAGGTCTCTAGTTAATTCCACAATATAATACAAGTTATTGAAAATTCTAAAAAATTGACAATTGTTTCGATAAATCAATATGATTCTTTAATAGTGGTATATATAAACTCAAATGTCCAGAATGTAATGCTGTCTATTTGGGTCAGACCCTTAGGAATTTTGAAATACGATACAGTGAGCACTTACGAGCTTACAGATTAAAACAACCAGATAAATCCCACTACGCAAAACATCTACTTGACACCAATCATTCATTGACACCTAACACAGAACTAGAAGTACTGCATATATGTGAAAAGAAACAAGAACTGGATTTTCTTGAAGAACTGGAAATTAGAAGACATTTAAGAAACCCACAATATGAAGTTGTCAATGGACAGTTAAATCTAGGGAATTCTCCACTAATAAACTGTCTTCTTAAGTGATAATTGTAATGATCAGCAGATATAGTTTTCCTGGTTTTCTATATCATTGCACAGTTATACTGATCTTAATTGGAAAAATGATATCCAGGATATCACCATAGGGCTAATAATATCTAAGCTTCAATATTTGTAATATCACATCTTCTTCTTTTTCTATAAACATATATGAAGCCAATCACAAGCTAGGTTACTTCTTGGTCTAGCCAAAAATATAACTACTAAACATCAGGTAGGCATAAAATGAAATGTATCTTCTGTCATTCTGACGATGATATTGATTTATCGAAACAATTGTCAATTTTTTAGAATTTACAATAACTTGTATTATATTGTGGAATTAACTAGAGACCTTGAGTTTCATTTAAAAACACTAATATGAGCATATTCCACGAAGTAAGGGTCGAGACAGTCAATTTCATATATATTATTGTCAAAATAGAAATAATTCCGATTAATTAGATGTATTTTTCAACCACATCAATAATTTACTCCCGAAAATCAAATTTTCATTAGAAATTCGAGGAAATAGCTCAATAAATTTCCCTGATTTGAAAATTCAAAGAGTTAATAATGTACTTGATTATTCAATTTACCGAAAACCAACACAGACTGATGTGACAATTCCATTCAATTCTAACCACCCTATATCACACAGACTAGCAGCATATGATTCAATGATACATAGAGCTTTTTCAGTTCCTATGAACAAATGTAATATTGATAGAGAGATTAATACAATTAGACAAATAACAACATCTAACGGTTATCCATTACATATGATAAATAAGCTTATTAGTAGAAAAGAAGAAAAAGTGGCATTACAACTAATATATCCTAAACAAGCTGATGAAATTAAAACTTATAAAACCATCACATATGCAGGAAATATTTCTAATAATATTTCAAAGATAATATCTTCAGCAACGAATAAAACAATTTCTTTTAAAACAGAAAGTAACGTTAGTACAAAATTGTTAAATATAAAAACAAAAATACCACTATTAAAGAAGTCAGGTATATATGAACTCAAATGTCCAGAATGTAATGCTGTCTATTTGGGTCAGACCCGTAGGAATTTTGAAATACGATACAGTGAGCACTTACGAACATACAGATTAAAACAACCAGATAAATCCCACTACGCAAAACATCTACTTGACACCAATCATTCATTGACACCTAACACAGAACTAGAAGTACTGCATATTTGTGACAAGAAACAAGAACTAGATTTCCTTGAAGAACTGGAAATTAGAAGACATTTAAGAAACCCACAATCTGAAGTTGTCAATTAACAGTTAAATCTAGGGAATTCTCCACTAAGAAACTGTCTTCTTAAGTGATAATGGTAAAGATCAGCATATATAGTTTTCCTGGTTTTCTATATCATTGCACAGTTATACTGATCTTAATTGGAAAAATGATATCCAGGATATCACCATAGGGCTAATAATATCTAAGCTTCAATATTTGTAATATCACATCTTCTTCTTTTTTTTATAAACATATATTAAGCCAATCACAAGTTAGGTTACTTCTTGGTCTAGCCAAAAATAACTACTAAACATCAGGTAGGCATAAAATGAAATGTAACTTCTGTCATTCTGACGATGATATTGATTTATCGAAACAATTGTCAATTTTTTAGAATTTTAAATAACTTGTATTATATTGTGGAATTAACCAGAGACCTTGAGTTTCATTTAAAAATACTAATATGAGCATATTCCACGAAGTAAGGGTCGAGACAGTCAATTTCATTAAAAACTTTTATTAAAAAGTAAACAAGTACATACATAAATTTTAAAATGTAAAATTGGTATTTAGCCGAATATTAAAATTTAAAAACTGAATTGAAAGGGCTTTCTTTACCTTACTCGACCCCTGATACAATTTAAATATTGTGAGGTTATGCTTACCTCCACAGGGGGAGAAAATATCGATGTCTAAAATACCGGAAAAAGTGTCCCCCTTTGATCAAACATCGACGGGTCCCTGCGTTTTTTTTAAACGTAACGCATTTCCTGACAATGCCTCTGTTGCGTGCAGAATATAATTATCAATAATATCATATAGTAATGAGCTTTCGACTGTTAAGTCATCATAAGTGCTTACTTGTCAGGTACAAGAGATCCACAAACACATTAGATTTTTAATTTTTTTTTCAATCATTGCCTTGTTGGGATTATTCTAGATTAAATAACATCATGTTTATGTTAAAATTTTCATTTTAAAATATATATAGTATTCGTATTCCGATAGTATTTTTATGCAGCTTTTATATTATTTTTGTAGTCAGTAAATACCAAGGTTACATTTTAATCAAGATACCTATGCTAAAGATAACAATAATACTATATTTCTTACCAATCTGACTCAACAAATAGAGGTCCTTCTTGATGTTGGTAATATTTGTTTTAATATGTCTAAATTGTTCTTTTGTAAAATTTCTCTACAGACGTTAATTGTTCCAGTCATATCTTCTGTGAAGGTCTATAAATTAATTTTTCAGTTTAGTGATTCGATAACTTCATTACTTATTTCTTTCTACAGATGTTATTTGTTCTCGTCATATCTTCTGTGAAAGTCTATCAATTATTTTTTCGCTTTTTTCAGTTTAGTAATTCGATAACTTCATTACGTTTAAGTACTTAATTGGAAAAATGATATCCAGGATATCACCATAGGGCTAATAATATCTAAGCTTCAATATTTGTAATATCACATCTTCTTCTTTTTTCTATAAACATATATTAAGCCAATCACAAGTTAGGTTACTTCTTGGTCTAGCCAAAAATAACTACTAAACATCAGGTAGGCATAAAATGAAATGTAACTTCTGTCATTTTGACGATGATATTGATTTATCGAAACAATTGTCAATTTTTTAGAATTTTCAATAACTTTTATTATATTGTGAAATCAACTAGAGACCGTGAGTTTCATTTAAAAACACTAATATGGGCATATTCCACGAAGTAAGGGTCTAGACAGTTAATTTAGCTTAGTAATTGTTGTTCAAAGGTTCTATTCCGGAAAATCTTCTTTAATTTTGTAATGTCTGTACTATATACAGGTGAACAGCTGCGTCCTCGATAATCTCTTACAGTACACCCATTACTCGTACTGCCATGCTATTTGGAGTTAATACAATAGCACACTTTTTATGTCAGGTACTTTGGTAGAATTTACAGACAAAAGTTGATTAATCCTGGAGTTTCCGCAGTAATCCCACGAATTTGTTCTTAGAGAACAAGTTTTATATTGGATTAAACTTTTATCAGAATTTCTGCGTCAACTAACCTCTCGAAAGATGTATCGTATCATGGCGCATTCCGAATTCCTATTAAGGATTTTTTTGGAACGAGTTAACATCAACGTTAATTACACCAACACTCAATTAGTTGAATTTAAAATATGGACTAGGAAGATGTGTGGTCTATTCCACCAATAAATTTAACATTCGTAGCAAAATTATTAATTCAAATCAATATTCGAAATGACAGTGGTGAAGCAATACAAATAAAATTACTTTACTTAAGAATTGTTGTTCGAAGGTTCTATTCCGGAAAATCTTCTTTAATTTTGTAATGTCTGTACTATATACAGGTGAACAGCTGCGTCCTCGATAATCTCTTACAGTACACCCATTACTCGTACTGCCATGCTATTTGGAGTTAATACAATAGCACACTTTTTATGTCAGGTACTTTGGTAGAATTTACAGACAAAAGTTGATTAATCCTGGAGTTTCCGCAGTAATCCCAAGAATTTGTTCTTACAGAACAAGTTTTATATCGGATCAAACTTTTATCAGAATTTCTGCGTCAACTAACCTCTCGAAAGATGTATCGTATAATCGCGCATTCCAAATTCCTATGAAGGATTTTTTTTGGAACGAGTTAACATTAACGGTAATTCCACCATCACTCAATTAGTTGAATTTAAAATATAGACTAGGAAGACGTGTGGTCTATTCCACCAATAAATTTAACATTCGTAGCAAAATTATTTATTTAAATCAATATTCGAAATGTTGACTGCTGAGTTAATGTTTCAATATATAAATATACTATCTTCAAACATTGAATAATAACAAATATTATTGGTGACAGGGATTAGTTATTCGTGAGCAGCTTTAAATATAACAAACATTGACCCATGTTTGGCAGGACAACGTCTGTAGAGTTTAGCTAGTTATTATATAAATTTCCCACAATACAGAACCACCTATGTCAAATTTTTTATTATATCTAAGCAGACAGTAAATATTTTTTGTCATAATCAAACACTAGATTTTAATTATTTATCAAAATCTAGATAAGAAATCATCATTCCACTTGATACCCATGAATGCTTGTTTTTTATTGAAAGTACTTTGATTTCTCTAAGTGTGCACCTTATATTCCTTGGAGCCTCTCTATTTAAATGAATTGTAGGTACGTATACATCCAGTTAGTAATTTAATTATTTTGAACCTCTGAGTTGAGAGTCATTTTGTATGATTTCAAAAATGTATGGTGAATTTATAAACAATTCCTAACTAACGGTATTGATAATCAAGAAACCACAATATTTGATACTGTTTTGAACTGTAAATTGACGATAACCTGTAATTATTTAAGTGACGTTATTTGAAGGGTTAGAATAGTATTCGTGAATTTATAACAGAAAAATGTAATCTTTCATCGGAAATTCCATTTTGTGCAGCATATAAAAATAATTAGAACCAGCCCAACCTAACTTGGGTGTTACATCAAGGGTTAGTATGGTGTTAGCTCATGGCTAGTGAGCATTTCCAAATCATTTAGCAATTCATGCCATTCTGGACTTCTCTAACAATTTTTGTATATTAATAATCATATAAGCTGCAATGAGCGACTCTTGTGTAATAAAGTTTTGAAAGCACCCAGAGGTTGAGCAAAAATTTAATTTTAATTTATGCCGTATAAAAGTGACAAAACTCTATTGTTTTTGAAATGTCGCATTTAGATCATTGATAAGATGTTATTTTTTAGACATTGCATTAACATCGACAAGATGTTAAAAGGCATTTCAGAATGTAACAGAAATGTTGTTTTTAGTTCGTTATAAAGACTTCCTTTTGAGGAAGTTCTAGTAACATCACAGTAATGTAAAAAGGCAGCGCTTTAATATCGCTGAGAAGTTAAGTTAAAACATCACAAAAGTTAACAGCCACAAGCTGGGCATAAGCGGTTGTATAGATGTGCATGTGATGAAAACAATAGGAAAAAAAGGAAGAACATTATCACAATGTGATGTTGAATTAACATAACTGTAATATTTATTTGCATAGTGGGTATTTCATCCTTTGTACTTTTAATATCTTCTTTTGTATTTTTAATATCTTCTTTTGTACTTTTAATATCTTCTTTCGCACTCTTCATGTCTTCTTTTGCGCACTTCATGTCTTCTTTCGCACTCTTCATGTCTTCTTTGGTGCATTTAATGTCAGCCATTATTATTTTCATCATATTCATTAGTTCCTCGTTTTCATTAGGTTTCTGCTTCGTATAATTGTGAACTTCTTCCGCCATACTATCTTCTTTATCCTGGTCTGCTGTTTCTTCATTTTGTATAGCTGTTACTAATCGTTCCTTTAATGCTTGCTTATTCCCCTTAGTCTCCATGTTTCTCGATTTTAGTTGTTCCTTCAACTATTCCACAGTTAATTTTTCGATATTTATTCTCCTGTCAGCCATTATAAGTTTTACCAAATTTTTCCCAGATATCCCAAAAATAATGAACTGTTCCTGTCACTGGTTCGTTGTACGAGCGTTATGCTTTGAGCTTACTAAAATTGTTTTACGAGCGCTCTACGTTGGGCTCGTCACAATTAGGATACATTAATTGGCTTCACGTTGTGGTGCCACATTGGTATATATAATTTTGACTACCCACGTTGGAGTGAGCCAGATTGGGATATATTTCAATTTAATTTGTATTATTGTTTTATAATTGTTTAATATTTTAATAGTTATTTATTTTATATTATGGGCGCCAGAATTGGTCCGCTTGCAACGAATCCCAATTCAAATAAAGATCTAGTCTTGATAAAAGATGTAATTTCATTTTATATTATTATCTCCTTACCTCAGGGATGAGTTCGGCACTATGCGCTCGCCAGCAACAGGAAACTATAGGTAGAGATATCAGAGAAACACAAGAGAACATAGATAAATAATTTAATGTAATGGTTAAATTCAGAAAAATAGTTATTTTTATTTACAATGATAAATAGTACGTATGTTTTAATTCAAATATAAATAATTGTGAAAACCTTCTCATAAATTAAATCATATTAATGTTATTCACAAGTTTTATTTAAATTTCTCATCGAGTAAATTACGCTCAATATATTTATCTACTGTTTAGCATAAAATGATAATTTTTTGCTGCTTGTAAATCCCAACTGTGGATTGCTCCAAATATAACCGTCGCATTGTAAGTGAGTTCTGTGAAATGTTATTCAGTCTATATAAAGACGAAAGGTGTGGCGTGTTGAGAATATTATTATTGTTAAAGAATATGAATTTGGTGAGTAGTTATGTGATTAATCAATTAGTGTGTTATGTCCGTAATATTAGTGGAGATTGAACCTTCAAATCTAATAATTATATAAGGAATTAGTAGCAATAATAATATCTAATCTAACATCTGAGAAATTATTCGTGTTATTGTTTTTTATAGGCAAGATTAATGTACACAAGAAAATATAGAGTTCATCATTGGTTTCTTCTCAACTATAGAGATAATGTATATGAAATGTTCGTGGTTACGATTGAACAAAACCGGATGAAAAATAACAAATTGTGGGTTATTTATCCCAATATTATACCACAATTAATGGTAATATGAATCGACGATCACCAAAGATTATTGTAATAAGGTAAATTGATACAATCTTACCAAGTTCTGGTCGATAGCACTTAGTTTTATTAACTATTTGTTTAAATACGTATTATATTATTGTTATTTTTATTCGTATACCTTGGCGAATACTTTAGTCGACTTATTATGTAGTTTTGTTGAAGTTATCTTTACTTTTTATATTAATTTGGAAAAAGAAAACTAACCATGACTCTCGTCTTATAAGACCACGACGCTTCTTCCCACGCTTAAAATCAACAACTTTGTTTTTCATTTTGTTTCATTGTTCATTGTCGTTAGGGGAAAATAATTGTTTTTTCGAATCAAAACATCCATTCCTGTGTTCTCTCAGATATATTCACTGTGTTTATTTACGTTTCAAGACCGCACTATAATCACTCCGAATCACTCTATCCGAACCATCAAAGAACGTCAATTTCCGCGTTAAATATTTTGATTTGACGTTACGATACAATCTGATTAAAAAGTTTACACTATATACAGGGTTTCTTATAAGTACATACTAGAATATAATTGACGAAATTTACTCATAGTTGTTTTTTTTATTTTTTGAAATATAATTACTAAACTGAATTGACGTCTTTTAAATCATTTTATCAAAATGTATATTATATGTAGGTATTTTTTGACATACCAAACTATGTATATTCAAATAACATGTCGTTATGAATTATTTTCTTATTGAATACTTACTAGAAATTGATATTATTCAAGTGATACTATTTAGTTTAATTTTCCTTGTAGCTATGTTTCACTTTAATATATATATATATATATATATATATATATATATATATATTAAATATATATACACACACACATATATATATATATATATATATATATATATTTTTTTTCAATGGAGAGGAAAATCTTACATAAGACACCAGTGATGTTGTTGCTGGTAGTGTCGGATTCTTACCGACTAAAAACCTCTCCCCGTTTTCTCTGACACACCGCATTGGAACCGCTCTCGCATTACTTCGATGTGGTGGCAGGTATGCTGTTCAGCTCACTGAGTACATCTCTTTTTCCTTCATCTCGATAATTGTTCTTACTACTTTATATGAACTTTTCCATGTATTTTCACCGTCAACTAAGTCTCTTGAAAACTTTTCAATGGTAAACAAGTTATTTCTCTCTTCTTGGTACCCTGCTCTGATCTCTTCCCATCTGGGACAAAGGAACAACGTGTGCTCTACGTCATCCACGTTCTTACAGTACTGACAGCGATCAGTGTCCGATTTCTTCCTCTTGTAAAGGAATGACTTGAAGCAACCGTGCCCTGAGATTGCTTGCGTCAGAAAGTAATCGACTTCGCCACAGAATCCGTTTATCCACTCTTCGATATCTGGAATTATTTTGTAAGTCCATCGTCCCTTCGTACTAGTTTTCCAGCGCTCTTGCCAACATGTCTTTAAGGATGTACGTGCAACGTTTCGGTCCACTCCCTCGTAAATCGCCTTTCTTTCTTCAATCAAGAGGTCAATGGGGGGGATACCAGCTATCACTCCCACTGCTTCAGCAGATATTGTCCTATACGCACTAGCCACTCTGATCGACATCAGCCTCTGTATGCTAACTAGTTTTCTTTTAAGTCTTTTATTATACATAACCGCGCACCACGCTGGGGCGGCATAGAGGATCTGAGATTGAGCCACAGAAGCTAAGATTCGCCTTTTTGAAGCTTTTGGGCCTCCCACATTGGGCAGAAGACTGGACAAGGCAGATACTGTTTTCTCCATTTTCTCAATCGTACGATGTATATGTTCTGAGAATGAAAGCTTTGGATCCAACCATACACCTAGATATTTCACCGACCCCTTTGGAGTGATTTTATTTCCATGAATGTTGAAAGATACAGGACTCACTCGAGTTCTTCCAGTAATCAGCACAGCTTCTGTTTTCTCCGGTGCTAGACTGAGAGAGTTATTCTCCATCCAATTTGACACCATCAGAATTCCCAGATTTGCTTTTTCCATAAGGCCTTTCTCTTGTTTATCCACAATCACCATTGCTATGTCATCAGCGAAGCCTATAAGGGTGACGTCTTTTGGCAAGTCCATCGTAAGCAGATCATCGTATAGTATATTCCAAAGTGTAGGGCCAAGAACCGAACCCTGCGGAACACCGCTACTTATTTCTATATTTTCCTCAATCCCCTTATATCCGATTATGATTTCTCGTTCGGAGAGGTATGATGC
The DNA here is from genome assembly GCA_963921935.1 of Galeruca laticollis. Lineage (NCBI taxonomy): Eukaryota > Metazoa > Arthropoda > Insecta > Coleoptera > Chrysomelidae > Galeruca > Galeruca laticollis. Next base: position 12,399,792 of record OY998181.1, read on the forward strand.
TATCAACGCAAGTAGGTCTTCATTAATGCCTCTATTTCTTAGCTTATTTAAGATTATCTGCCAGGCAGCACTATTAAAGGCATTCCTTACGTCTAAAGTTATCACAGCGCATATTTTTTTATTTTGTGAAGAGAAATCCCAAGCCTGTTTTGCAATTTTTATGACGTCTATGATAGCATCTACGGTTTGCCTTTTTCCCCTGAAGCCGTACTGTCTTTCAGCAAGGCCGCCTGTACGTTCCAGTTCCTTCTTAAGTCTAGCCAAAATTATGTGTTCAAAAACTTTTTCTTCCACATCTAAGAGACATACGGGTCGATATGAAGAAGGGTCCTCTGGTGCTTTTTTACCTTTGTCAAGCAGTCTGGCCTGCTTCCATTCTTTCGGAAAGTATTTTGTATCGCCAAGTGAGTTGTAGAATCTTAGAACAAAGTCCGTCTTGCTGTCAATGAGGTATTTCAGAATTTCTGCAGGGATATTTCCTGGACCTGGTGCCTTGTTTGTTTTTAGCTTCTGATTTGCCATTTTCAGTTCTTCCTCCGTAAAATCTAGGGAGTAAGGGGTTTTTCTACATTCGGAATGTACCTCCTCATGTATCGGAAAGAGATGCCTTACCACTAAATGTATAGTATCCGCCGCTAGTTGGGGTTTCGGAGGGTAGCCAATGATCCTCTTCATAGCTATTTTATATCCATTGCCCCATATATCGGAGTTTATACCTGCACAGATATTGTTCCAGCAGACCTGCTTGGCTTTTTTTATAGCATTTCTCAACTGTTTTTTAGATTCTTTGTACTTATCTTGTAACTGTTGTTTCACTTCTGGTTCATATCTTCTGTTGTTTCTTGTGCAGATTCTTCTTTTTCTGGTGCATTCCTTTCTGAGGTCTGCGATTTCCTGCGACCACCAATATACCGGATTACCTCTTGGGTGGCTCTCTCTTTTTGGCATCGAGGCATTGCATATGTTCGCGAGTAATTCATAAAAACTTTTTGAATCTGGTGTAGGTACATTTACTGAAATATTAGAAACTATTTGGCTCAGGCTTGCAGTATCTAGCTTCCTCATATTCCACCCACTGTCGACTACTCTCTCACTTAGTTTGTCCGATTTTCTGTTCTCATGTACCTCAAACAAAATGTAGTTATGATCGCTAAGGGTCTCTCTGTCACTCACATACCAATTTTTTATTACAATATCATTGGTTGATAGCGTTATGTCGATGATTGACGAACTTTGGTTTCTATGGAATGTAGGTCTATCTCCATGGTTTTGACAGACAAGGTCGTTTTCTGCCATCCATTCCACTAGGGCTTCTCCCCTTTTATCTGTATTCCTCATTCCCCATTGTGCAGATTTTCCATTGAAGTCTCCTACTATAATACTTTTTTCTTTATGCCTTCTGAGATGAATTCCTATTTCTGTTAAGGTTCTCTCAAGGTCGTCTATTTCTTTATTTGGGGAGGCGTAACAACTGTATACTGTGAAGGAATTTGTTACAAAGTATGTAAATCCATGGCCATGCCCCTTACGTTTAACTGCTACATTTCTATCCAGTACTTTTATTGCTGTATCCATTTCTTTATCAAACATCCAGTCCTTCCTGTCCTTTATGGCATTTTTGTTTGGTTCACTAATCAAGAGTATGCACACATTTTCTTCTCTTGCGGTAGCAATTGCCATGTCTTGTGCTCTAAGACTTCTATTTGTGTTACATATATATATATATATATATATATATATATATATATATATATATATATATATATATATATATATATATATGTGTGTGTGTGTGTGTGTGTCTATATGTACAATTTTTTTGTTTTGCATTTTTTTCAAGACATTTAAATAAAATAGAATCCCAAACATATGTTTCCTACTTCAGTTACCATAAGCCAATTATTACTAAAATTGAGCCTACTGATTAAGTTTACATTACATTATATTTGTTAATAATAAAAAGAATATATTTATAATTCGCGTATAAAAGAGACTTCATTATAACATTGTTTACAGTGTCACAATGAAGCTCTTTGACCACTGTTATAGTAATTTTTAGTGTACAGTTGGTTATTCTATTTAGTTATATTTTTCTTTGACACTTTACTTTAACCTTGACACAAATTATAAATAAGATGATCTAGCGTTGTTCTAGCTAGCAAATTATTATATTAAAGGTAAATTAGAATGATTTATATATGAAAAATATTAATGAATAAAGTATGCTAACGTTTATTTATCAATGATTTGTCAATTGTTTATTTTTATATTGTATGGGATCAATAAATAGTTATACAAAACTATCGATTTCTGGAATAAATTACCAGATATCTATGTGAAGATGTATTACAGAAATATTTCTGTTCATGATATAATATAAATAGATAGGCAATAGCATATACGAAGAAGCTCTTTTTTAAACAAATAATCATCACTGTTTGCTTAAATGAAAGTTTGTTTACAATCTACACAATTATTCGGTTATAATATGTCAAAAGTCAGAAGTGCTGAATAAAACCATCTGTGATTTGACCAATTAGGAATCTACAGAATTGCCAACTCAAATTCAAACCACTCCTCCTAGATTAAAAACAGGGATTATATGAAATTATTTTTTATTTAAATAATTAAATAAATGCGAATTATAAAAATTATTGTGTAAAACTTGTGCCACAATGACTTTCTGTAGTACTCGTGATTTGCACAACTCACCGCTTCGCGGTTCGTTGTGCAAACTTCACTCGTAATACAAAACGAGTGTTATATTTGGTAACCCCGTATATGGTTCAACACTGTAGATGCTGACAGCGGACTTTATTATTTGTTTATTGTTGAATTAATATTGTACATATTTTTATTGCCGATATAGATAGTTTTGCTAGTTAATAAATTCATTTTACATAGTCAGTCTGATGTTAACTGTTAAATAATAAAGATCGTAATAATAAAATAATATTGTTTATTTGAATTTTTGAAAGTAGTTGTAATAAAGTAATAAAATTGTTTCTTAAAAATAAGTTCTCGATACGGAGACTTATAAGTGGCGCAGTCAGTAGGATTTTCGTAGGAAATCCATCGTGGACAATCCGTGAGTATCAACTCTTTGACGAAAATCGAAACCAAACCAGTTCCAGTGGAATCCATCGTGGAAGCCAGGGGCACATCTTGAAGAAACCGTTGCTAGATACAGATAACGGATGTGGTAAGAATTTAGTTCATGTCAGACTCCTCTTCACCTATAGAATCCTTAAGTGAAATCGATAGCTCTGAAGAGTTCGATAACTTCAATAATTATTTTTCAAATTCAAACTTTATAGATAATAGTATAATTAATAGTTTAAGCAATTTAACAATCGATATGCCGGTGCCAACTTTAGATATTAAAACTTTGTCAATTATTCCAAATTTTGATGGAAATGCAACTAAGTTACATAGATTTATAAGTGTTACCGAATCAATTCTAGCTCATTATTTTGATAGAGAAAATTTACATAATTTCCAAAATATTCTTCTACTAAATGGTATTCTTAATAAATTAGAAGGTAGAGCGGAATAAGTGGTAGCTATAAGTGGTTCAAATAGTAATTGGTCAGATATAAAAAACACATTAATTTCAAACTTTGGGGATCAAAGAGATGAAAATTGTTTAAATCAGGACTTAGTAAATATGAGACAAAAAACCAATGAAAATACTTATCAATTTCACGAGAGAATTTTGCAGTTACTTAACACTATTTGTAATTATATTGATTTACATAGTCAAGGACTTGAAAGGGACTCAAAAAGATCATTCTTCACTAAACAAAGATTAAAAACATTTCTCGCAGGTTTAAAGGAACTGCTAGGTCCTATAATTCGAGCTATGAGACCTAATAGTCTAGAACAAGCTATACAATTTATAAGAGAGGAAGATAATATTAATTATATTCAGAAAGGCCAACATTTTTCTAATAACACAAATTCTAATAATAGTGTGAGGAAATCTAATAATAATTCAAGGTATCATAATTCAATGCCTCAAAATTATAGACAAAATTATTGGCAGTATCCTAGCCAACCTCCTATAAGAAACCCATCATATCAACAACCCTCAACGTCCCAACAATTTCCCAGAGGACCCATTCAAATACAACAGCATACAAATCCTCCTCATTCTCCTAAATATCCAAATAATAATCAAGTTTTTAGAAACCCCCAGAATGTATGGAAACCAAACCCGCAATACAAACCAAATCTCCCTACCCCTATGAGTACTTCGACTTGACAAACTTCAAATCATTTCAGATATCAAAACGATAATCATAACCGTAACCAAAAACCAAATTATATTGCCGAAGAAATATTTAATAGTAATACTTCAGATAATACTAGGGATGGAACCGAAATAGCTCATTCTTCTAATCAAAATTACGAATATTATAGTGACGAAGTAGATGAAAATTATTCAGAAAATGGAAATTTTCAATTGGTTCACGAAATGGACGAAATGGCATAATTGAATTAAATATTTCTACAAATAAACCAGAATTACCTTTTCTTAAAATTTCAAATCCTCCTCTAAAATTATTATTAGATACTGGTGCTACAAAATCATTCTTACGACCAGAAATTGCAGAAAAAAATTATAAGGAAAACATTTTCTTGGAACCTTTTACTGTTACAGCAGTGTATCAGTCGTCAACTCATCAACACTGTGCTAAAATACCTTTATTTTCAGAGTTTGAACAAAGTGGTAATATAAAATTTCATTTATTTGATTTTCATGAATATTTTGATGGTTTAATAGGGTCAGATGATTTAAAATTACTTAACGCCAAAGTTGATTTTGAAAAATCAAGTGTAGACACTCCATTTGCTTCTATACCTATAAATTATTTTTCAAGTAACCGTAAATGTAGCTTTAAGACAAAAATAGAACCATATAGTAGAATTCTAGTTAATATTCCTGTATCGACATATAATGGTGATATTTTAATACCAAAGCAAAATATAAAAAATTGTGAAATTCCTTCTATTCTCACAACTGCAAAAAACGAATATGCAATTGTGGAAATTTTTAATGAAACGAGCGAAGACATTATTTTTAATTTAACAGAACCTATAAGAGCAGCTGCTTTTGATAAAAATTGTTATGAGTTATTTCACGCAGATGTTAGAGACAGTGGTTACACTGAGAAACCTGACATTGAAGCACTTTTAAGAACCGATCATTTAAATTCGGAAGAAAGAAATCATATTTTGAAACTTTGCCGTAAATATAATGATATATTTTATAGAGAAGGAGAACCTTTAACTTTTACTAATCAAATTAAACATAGTATAAAAACTAAAGACGAACTCCCAATTTATTCAAAATCTTATAGATACCCTTTTGCACATAAACAAGAAATTTAACGTCAAATTAAATCTATGTTAGATCAAGGTATTATAAGGCCAAGTACAAGTGCCTGGTCTTCGAATATTTGGGTTGTCCCAAAAAAACCAGATGCGTCAGGGAAGAAAAAATATAGAATTGTAGTAGATTTTCGTAAGTTAAATGAAAAAACTGTAGATGATAGATACCCTATTCCTTTAAGAAGTGACGTAATGGATAAACTAGGTAAATGTAATTATTTCAGTACTTTAGATTTAGCTAGCGGATTTCATCAAATAGAGATGATTCCCGAAGATATACCAAAAACAGCTTTTAGAGTTGGAAACGGTCATTACGAATATTGTCGCATTCCAATGGGTTTAAAAAATCCACCCGCAACTTTCCAAAGGGTTATGGATAATATTCTCAGAGAATTACAGAACGAAATTTGTTTAGTGTATCTCGATGACATAATAATATTTTCGACTTCATTACAGGAGCACGTAACTAATCTTGATAAAGTTTTTGAACGATTAAGAGAAACAAATTTTAAATTACAATTAGACAAGTGTGAATTTTTGAAAAAAGAAGTTGCTTATTTAGGTCATATAGTAACACCGGAAGGAGTTAAACCCAACCCGGATAAAATTTCAGCTATAAAAAATTATCCAATTCCAAAGACTACCAGAGAAATAAAATCATTTTTAGGTTTGATTGGATATTATAGAAAATTTATTAAAGATTTCGCACAAATTACTAAACCTCTTACTAAATGTTTAAAAAAGGATGCAAAAATTATACATGATGCTGAATTTAAATGTTGCTTTGAAACTTGTAAAAATCTTTTAGAGAACGAACCAATTTCACAGTATCCGGATTTTAATAAAGATTTCATTTTAACTACAGATGCTAGTAATATTGCTCTGGGTGCAATATTATCTCAGGGCACAGTTGGGAGAGATAGGCCCGTATCTTATGCTTCTAGGACTCTTAATGAGTCAGAACAAAATTATTGTACAATAGAAAAAGAATTGTTAGCTATTGTGTGGGCTACAAAGTATTTTAGACCCTACTTATACGGTAGAAAATTTAAAATTATTACTGATCATAAACCATTGAAGTGGCTTATGAATTTGAAGGAGCCAAACTCTGGGTTAGTGAGGTGGCGCCTCAAGCTGGAGGAATTCTATTATGAGATTGAATATAAACGTGGAGTAGCAAACAGTAATGCTGATGCTCTTTCAAGGGTAGAAATCAATTACAAAGAAATATTTGAATATATGGAAAATTTTAATAAAGCTCTTCCAGAAGATCCACGAGATAATGATGAAAATGAGTCTTTAATAGTAAACTTGGATGATAATAATGACGACAGGGAAGGAACAGACGATCTCACTGTTCATACCAGTAGAGAAGAGCCAAATTTAGGAATGACAATTACGGAAAAATGTGTAAATTCTTATGACCACCAAATCATAATAGATTTTGTTTTACATTCGGCAGCTAAACCTAAAATAGAACAAATTTTCAAATCAAAAAAACGATTACATGTTCAAATTGCATTAAATAATTTACAACAAGACATTATAAATTTATTCAAAAACTATGTAGATCCAAAATACACTTATGGTATATATTTCTTGAAAGAAGGACCCATATCACGTATGTTAGAGATATTAAGAGAAACGTTCAAAAATTCGGCTTATAAGTTAATACATTGTAAGTTAAAATTGACAGATATAGATGAAAAAGACGAACAGCATGAGATTATTCGACACACTCATGAAGGTGAAACTAATCACCGTGGCATAATTGAGACAGAGACAAGAATAAAAAAAACTTATTATTGGCCTAGTATGAAAAATGATGTAACAGATTTTATTAACAAATGTGAAATATGTCAAACTATTAAATATGATCGTAATCCTCCTAGACAAAAATTAATGATCACTCCGACGGCATCCAAACCGTTTGAAATTATTTATATTGATTGTTTTTCAGCACAAAATCAAAATTTTTTAACATTAATAGACAGTTTTTATAAATATGGGCAAGCTTATCCAATTATGTCTTCAACAGGAGTAGAAATTATTAAAGCATTATTAATTTTTATGACTCATCATGGTAAACCGACATTAGTAATTATGGATAATGGTAAAGAACTCAAAAATTCATTGTTACAAGAATTTTTTGATGTGCATAAAATTAAAAGTCATTATGTTTCTTCCAACAGTTCTCAATCGAAAGGTGCTATAGAACGTTTTCATTCCACAATAATCGAACATTTAAGAGCTATTAGAGCGAAAAATAAAGATAAAATTAATATATTAATGGATATGCCTTATGCAATTTCAGGTTACAATAATTCAATTCACTCTGTAACTAAACAGAAACCTATAGATATTATAAATGGACATTTCGATTCGGAAGAAATTTTCGATATAGATATTGACAAAAAATTAATTAATAATTATATACACGAACATCGCGAGACAACCGCAGAACTTTATAAAAAACTGAATGAACGACTTATAACAGAAGAAGAAAAAACAATAAATTACCATAATAAAGACAAGCACGAACCTTTAGAATACGAAGCGGATACAGACGTTTATCGAAAAAATACAACACTTATTAGAAATAAATTGAATCCAAAATTTAATAAAGATAAAATCAAAGAAAATAAAAACACTACGGTAACAACAACGAGAAATTCAATTTTACACAAACAAAATTTAAGACGACCAAAAACTAACACGACAAAACTTTTACAGGATGCCACTAATCCTTATGATCCTGGTCCTACAACCAGTAAAACCCCAGGAAATTCAAATGATGAACCTGAACAATAATCCTGGAATACTTCCTTATTTATTAGGTACCGCTAAAGTTAAATCTAGTATTAATACATTTCTTCATTAATATGATCTTTTACCAATTAGAAATGAAATTCAAATTTTAAAATTAGCTTTCAAAAATGTAACAGAGGCTATTCAAATTGGCCTTAGTTATCCATATCATATAGAATTAGAAAATTTTATTAAAGGTGTTTCTTATCAATTAAATAGTGCAGAAAATAAATTAAATTCTTTAATGCCTTCTATTAGGGTCAAACGAGGTCTTTTCAACGGACTTGGCAATGTAATAAAAGTCATTTCCGGGAACTTAGACGCTGATGATGCATTACGATATGATGAAGCGATTTCAACACTACAAAATTCTCAACAGGAAATTGTAAACAATCTAAATCAGCAAATCTCACTTACAAGTGATATAATTCAAAACTTTAATGAAACAATGAACTTAATAAAACATAATCAGGATACAATTTTTTCAGGAATAGAAAAAATCAGAAATTCGCTTAATACGTTTATTTTTGAATTTGATGATTATTTACAAACGCGAAATATTTTAGATCAGTTAAATCTAAATATAAATATAATTTTACAAATATTAGGGGAAATAGAAAATGCTATAGCATTTTCACGCCTTGGTATACTTCATACAAGTATAATTAAAATTGAAGAAATGGAATCAATGGTATATACAGTTTTAAAATTTCATACAGTAGATGAAATACTTTTTCAAAATTTAGAAAATGACACTTATAAATATTATGGAGTGTTATATGTAGAATCATATTACTCAGGCACAAAGATTATTTTTGTTATTCACTTTCCTATAGTATTACCTGATATATATTCTTATTATCACCTTTATTCCATACCTACCCCAAATTCTACTACGATTATCCCTCGTAATACCTATCTGATAATGAATGACAATTTCTACCAATACATCCAACAACCCTGCATCAAGATAGAAACCAGCCACTATTGTCCAGATGGAAGAATGTCCAGGGGAGTGGAGAGCGAAGATTGCGTATTCGAATTACTACAGTTACAGCATCCCAAACCCAAGAGTTGCCAAAGAACCCCAATCAAAATTTCAAGAAATCTAGTTCAACAAATTGATGACGCTCACTACATTGCTATTTTTATTAATCGAACCAAGATAGAAACACGATGTGGAAGAAATGACTTCACATTCCTAAAAGGAAATTTTCTCATCAATGTACCTTATAAATGTGAATTTATTTTAGAAAACGAAAATTTTATTAATGAAAAATTTATAACGAAAGGTCAACCTCTATTGCTGCCTGATGTTACCATAGATTATTCAAGAAAAGAAGAGGAACTACCTGAAATACATTTAGAAAATATACCACTAGATGACATCCATTCACTTCAAGAAAAACAAAAACAAATTAAACCAATGGTCTTGAAACATCTCAACGTAAACCCAGGTTCACCCTGGAATATAATGGCGTATATTATAATAGCCGTTTTAATATGTATCTACGTCGCAACAAAAATTAGAAAACTTTATGAATTAACCACATAAGCTTCCATAGAAGAGGTAGAAGATGAAACAGTCCATCCTGAGCCACAACCAAGGGCATTTTTCACTCCTTGAAATATGCCAAACTCTAAGGGCGGAGGTGTTATATTTGGTAACCCCGTATATGGTTCAACACTGTAGATGCTGACAGCGGACTTTATTATTTGTTCATTGTTGAATTATTGTTGTACATATTTTTATTGCTGATATAGATAGTTTTGCTAGTTAATAATTCCATTTTACATAGTCAGTCTGATGTTAACTGTTAAATAATAAAGATCGTAATAATAAAATAATATTGTTTATTTGAATTTTTGAAAGTAGTTGTAATAAAGTAATAAAATTGTTTTTTAAAAATAAGTTCTCGATACGGAGACTTATAAGTCGCGTCATTGTGACACTTGTTTTACAAATAACTATATTATAACTAAAAAAAATGATTACAATTCCTTCACTAATCAATCGAAAGGAACTTCGTTCCATCCGCGTGTCCCTTGACACCTCTCAAGTTTTTTCCTTCAGCTTGTTACAAATAAGGGTGATAGTGGCTAGCATCCTGAAGTTAGTATACTCGTATATTTCAAATTATTTATTTAAAAAAATTGCAAAGGTAAGGCTTTCCATGGTTTTTTAAAGAGGTTCAAATATAGTGAAGTTATGTTTTCTTGTGTCATTGTCATATTTTTGTTATTATCCTCATATTGATTACAGACTCTATTATAAAAATTGCTTCAAAACATGTTCTAAAGCTGTCAAGCATTATTTATTCCTTGAAAATAATAAGAGCATTTGAAGGGGTGATAATGTGTTGGAATGAAACCATGTGAAAACGAACGCGAGTTGAGGAATTCAGTATCAGTAACATATATTCTTTAATGTCCAAATACAGTAGCAATACGGTCACAGTTTACCCCTCTTGGTCAAGCACACGTTGAATTCTCAATATCCCCTGATATGTTTAATTATTTGCAATAACATGTTCGTTTGAAAATATGTGCACTACAAAAAAAGTTCATTACTTACCTCAGCATGGTTTCTTAATCTCTCATACTAACATAGATTTCGCTCCAAATGGTCATCAAATTGCACTTTTTCAAACCTGCACTCATGGTGTCTGTTTGATCAAACATCATTACTGGCGGAAGTGTCATGAACTCCACAAACTGAAAATGAAAAAAACCGAAAATGAAATTAGAAAAACATATATTGCTCAAACAGAATTAAATATGGCCTATTTAACTACATTGTACTTATTTACAATCGTCCATCGAACAAGATATACCTGAGCAAAAAAAATACATCTTCAAGGTCTGCACCATATTTTACATAGGTTGCAAACATACAAATTGTATACATTTTGATAATAAAATCTATATTTTTTTATTTTGACATTCTACGCAATATTTTCTTGTTTCTTCCGGGAAATACATTTGTGTTTGAGAATTTGTAGATGTACCGGCAACCTCTTGTTTGCACTGACGTATCGTTAAAGGTATATTGGTCAGTAATGACCGACGTTTTAAATTGTCTATAATTGTGAGAATATTTGTTTGAAAAATTGTCGTCTCAGTAAATCCTGATTTCTGTTTGGATGATTTGATGTAAATATTACTTGACTGTTGATGTCTGTTATATTTTGCAGGAAGTAAAAAAGTACCACTGACCAGTGTCTTTCGAGAAACGTTATATTCTAATGAAATAATTATCCTACAGCAAGATTTAATAAAATTCAATATGTATTATTAGATTTTACTGAAATATAAATAACCTAGATGTCAAATCCACTTCGGAAGACATCAATTATGTATATAATTACTCCATATGAGTTCATTATGAGATAGATAATGTTTATTTTCTTAACTATAATACCCATAGGTAAATTACAAACACTCAACTGCACAAAAATTGGAGATGTTAACTTTGAATGTAGTAAAAAGAAGGTAAAGGATAAAATGATCACCCTGTACTTTTAAAAGATAGTTTAATCATGACTATGACATGAGAACTTGAGTTCAATACCCAGTTACAAGTATAAGAATTTGTAGAATATCTAGGGCTACTTTAAACCACACTCTAATATTGTTTATGTAACAAGGTCACAACATGTGACATAAATAGCAAACTTTGCATGAAATTTTCAAACTAACAATTCTAGATAACTATTCACTATAGATACATTTACTAGGGACATCAAACTAACAATCTCATAACATGAGACAACTCATGGTGCCCCATATAATTGTGAGAAGTGAATATGAAGCATTTCAGATGAAATTTGAAAAAACATTTATAAATTGTCTCAGTATTCTTATCTTAGATAAGGCTATTAGTTTTAGTTAGTTTAATAGTTATTAGGAAGTGTGGTAAACAATCTGTCGGTATATTGGAGTGTAAAAAGTGCCAGACCAAGACACGAGTTAAGAATAAAGACATGTTCATACGAACAACGGTAAACAGACTATAAATGTAATAAAACACAATTTCAAGAAAAATGATTAGATTTAATAGTTTAATTTGTTTCTAGACAATGTTTTTCAGTGTTTATAAGTATGTTTTTAACTATTTTAGGAAATTTTTTACATTTTATGGAAAATATTTGAGGTTAAAATAACAAATTTAAGGCCAAATTTAACATAATTGTCAGGTTTAGTCTCTCTTTGGCGTTTGTAGCGTAAGCCTCGCAAGAATTTTGTCTGACGTTCCTTTGTTTCTGAAATCAAAGCTACTAGAAATTGTAATTCAAACAACTCTGACAGAAAGTTGATGTAGGGAGCTGTCATATAAAATAAAAAGAGAAGACTCGAAGAAACGCAGTAAATGTTAAAATAAATTGTACTTACCTGGAAGCTTAATTCTCTTAGCAGAAATTTGAGATTATTTGATGCCTGATCAATAAGTTCTCTAATTCTTTTTTGATGGAAATTGGAGATTATGTTTACTATTTTGTCATCTCTGGAGCACAGCACAGTCGGAACAATAAGTACAAATAGCTCAATTTTCTATTTGTATACAAGAAACTTGTGAGTTTGAATTTTGATAACCTGAAATGGAGATATACGTTCAATGTTTTGATCTGTTTATAACTATAAACGCATGACTTGTTAGTTCACTAACAACTAGAACTTACCTTTAACGATTTTCTTTTTGATTCATCTTGGCATTTATTAGCATCCTTTGTTTGGTATCATAACTACCTAATTTTACTAAAGAAGTAACTTTGACCAAACTTCTAAGTGTTGTTATCACCTGTGTCATAGATCTCAACTCATATTTATTTCAACTTGAATTCGAAATCATAGATAAAATAAATTGAAACCTCTATGAAAATAGAGTTGATTCAAGCGTATTGATGTTGTGTTTAGCATTATTCTGAGAATATCGACAGTTAAAAAAAATAATTACATCTACGAGTGTAAAGTTATTTTAACCTTAGATTGACCATTCATAATTACATCATTCTTCAATTATTTGTGTGTATTCTAAGTAACCTTCATAGTCATTTTATAATACTATTTGCACCTTACTCACCCACGTTTATTTCATTTTTCTGTCTCATTAAAGTATATTTTTTGAATGTCGAAAGTGTATCATCATCTTAAATAGTTGTTTACGCTTTCAACGCGTCTTGGTAAGTAAGTATTCACTAAGGTTTTCAAATGCAGACGCATAGCCACTAATGACCCAGAGAACCATAGAGAGCAACTTTTCGATTTGTCTATGCCGAGAACACCTGTTTTGTGTCTCTAAATCAATCAGCTGGAGAGCATATAAATAATTTAAACGAAACTCGATACAGATTGTTTCATTTAAATCAAAATAATTGTCTCAATCAACGTGTGACTCTAAAAAAATTGATAGTTCTCAAAAATCAGTAATTATAATGAATCATACGAAACACATTATAATATGTTGAGTGACGTTGATCGACTGTGTCAACAGCACCTTTCATGCAATTGCAATCCATGATTATTTCCGGCTTACATTTGGTACCACTGCTTGGATCTATTTTATTACTGTGGTGCATACTTAAAAGAAAAATCTCATTTTTCCCGTCTCTTGGAACATAGGAAATTAATGTCGTAGACTCTTTCCACTACACTAATACACTAGATACTACTGGCCTATGTTTCGCACCTCAAAATTCTAGAGGACGTTGACGTTTATTATTTCTAATCGTACCTACAAATTTTAACCTATATGCACTACGAAACGTTGCTCTAAATGTAAGAAGTGAACCAATTATCACAAGTTGTGTTCATATTGGTAATATTGGGTAATACTAGACACTGTACATGAGATTTAGGATTATTTCCAACAAAAATGGACCGTAACGTTGTGTACCAACGTATATCTTCAAGTATGATACATTCATGAATCCACTAGTTGAAAAATTTTCAATCCATGTTTATTGGGATTAGAGAGTATATATTGCCTAAACGAGCACCGACCCCTAAAACACTCCAATTTTTTGACTATTGTAGCAAATTCCAGCTCAAAGGTGCCTTTAGTAATAGCTCATGTCCGACGGAGAAAAGACACTATATTTCTGGAATAAGTTCTTACTTTTTGATTCACACAATGTTTTTGCCAACAAGTAATTCCATCTTTACAATATAATGTGGACTTTTGCGTCTTTTGGCAGAAGTTATTCGTTCTCACTGTACTCGGGATCTTGTTCTGTGTCACTTTTTTTCCAATTGCTCTTCCAAAGCATATTATTTATTTTCAGAAATATCGTCATCAAAAACTTCTTCTTCGCCGGTTTGAACTTCCTGTAAGAGGCGCAGAAATCTTTGTTGTTCTTTTTCGTGTTCCATTTTTCCTAACGGGAGAACAGTTGTTCCAAATTTCAGTAATAAGTAAAAATACATTTATTACTTACAATAAACTCTCTTAGAACATAACAAGTGGCGCGAAGTCTCCCAGACACTTTTTTTCATTATAACTAAGAAATTATAAAGAGTACTGTCGGCACTCACTAATGCAGGTCAAAGAACATCTAAAAATAGTAAGTTAGACGAACGTGCGGTGTATGGTTGTCTTTGAATTGTTAGTTATAACATGTTTTGAAGCCATTTTGATAATGCAATAATTAATGAATATCTAAATCATAACCAAAATATTACAATAACACATAACCTATTTGAAAAAGCATGGAAAGACTTACCTTTGCAAATCCTTTGAACCACATACTAATTTCTAGCAACGATCATTATTTGTAGCAAATTGAAGAAAAACCAGAAAATGGAAAAACTGTTATAGCATTTTTGCACCCATTATAAATTTGTTAGAAAAGGATATTGAGCTTCGCCCATCCCTATGACATCACAGCTTAGGCAGTCTATTGGTATTCTTGTTTGCTGGATTGACAATTCTTCAAAGGTACCTAATTTAAGAAATTTTATTGATTTACGTTATATCAACCATTTGATTGTTATTGTACGTCCATATATGTCTTTGAAGGTGTAACGTAAAATCAAACCCCCGTGCACCTATGCACTTACCCCACTTACGTTAGCGACCTATTGAAAATAGATCGAAGTTGTGGCCCCGAAATCAATTACTACTAATTCACAAAGTTACCAGCAGATAGGATGGCCGATCTATGCCACAAGGCATTTTACCCGCTAGACTTCAGTTGAAGAAGGGAGGTTCGTATGCTGGTAACGAACAATTAAAATATATGCTATATAACCCAAGGCGCCAGGTAAACCGTACCAGAGTAAATACCCCCGTTCAATTCCATAACCGTAGTTTACCCCCAATTAGGAAAGTATTACATAAAATCAAACTCGTAACTCAACTCACAAGAGAAATGATTTATTTAAGGTGGTTTGGTTTGAATACGGTTCCATATGGGCTACAAAATTTTGGGGAGTA
The DNA here is from genome assembly GCA_963921935.1 of Galeruca laticollis. Lineage (NCBI taxonomy): Eukaryota > Metazoa > Arthropoda > Insecta > Coleoptera > Chrysomelidae > Galeruca > Galeruca laticollis. The sequence goes on from OY998181.1 coordinate 12,415,426, forward strand.
GTTATTCCCACAGTGGATAGGTCCATCAACCCTTACTATGAAAAAAGATAAACAGATCGATATGAAATCCCTTATAGTTCAATATATACAATGATACAATTATATAAAATCCTATATACCCCTACCCCAAAATTGATAACACAATGCTCAGAAGGTTTTGAAACAGAGACATTACAATCATACAATGTGAAAACGGTGAGAACCTGAAGGGTTACCCATACCGTGGCTTATCTACGCATATCAAATCGTAAACTTACCAAAAGCAAAAACAATATAAATTACCATAAACGTTCCGTGTGAGCTCAGACGCAACTTACCTACTCTGCTTAGAGTAATAAATGACAAAGAGAAATTACAAGCCACTTATATGTTCACAAATGGTGAATTCTAAATACATACAATGTTATATATACACTATAAAAAAATGATTATAGAAAAATTTAAATGTTTAAAACTTGCGCGTCTTCACCCGCTGGTGATAAATCCTGATGATCCACAAGTTGTTTCTGAGGTAGCAATCACTAAGGTGAGGCTGCAAGCATCGCAGGAACGCCGTGGTACTACAAACCAACACCAAGTGACTCCGGAACTAATCCAATACGGAAATCCTAATAACCAAAACTCCAACAATACCCCAGAATCTTTGAATAAAACCCAAAGCCTAAAGAAACACTAGTTAGTATTGTCACTATACTCAATTGACATTAAACCACCCCGGGAGTTCATCACATTTATCCCAGTGTGAATTCTATCATTATCCTACCAATATCCATTTACTACAAGAGTGAGACGGCCCACTTCGAAAAAAATCCCAAAGTAGACTTCAATTAAACCATCTATTTGATAACGTGAGCGTATTACCCACTATAAAGTCTAAAATTAACAAAACCCGAGATAACCACCCCTTACTAACAAGTAATTTACCCCCAACATACTATACACAAGCTCTATCCTGAACATATAATTAGGTGGTTCATCTTATTCGCAACACTATGAGAAACAATTACTAGTTACAGCAAATGTTAAATAAAATAAATCTCACCTGTTTGGCTAAGACAGGGTTCTCCTCTGTGCTGCTAATAGGTAATTAAAAGCCGTTAGATGGACATTAAACACATGGCGTTGTAGGTGACTGGGTCTGCATATCCATCTGCATCTCAGAGATGAGGTCTGGACAAAATACTATCTCCACAAACTTCTCTAACCCACACTACTCCACCCAAACCAAACTACCCTCTCAAATTCATGTTCCACTGCGGAATGAATGTGGAATCTTCATTACAATTTTTTTGGGGCTCCTAATAAACACCTCAATACGACACCACGCTGATCAGAATGGAAAGAAACACGACATGTTTCATTGACAACCCACCTTTCCGTTCGAGAGACACTCTCACTCGAGCTGTTTGGAGCACATACGTTCTATGACCTCGGAGTGAATTACTCTACTTGCACATCGCATAATAAAATCCCCCGTATTAAAACAATAATTGACTAATCAACAATAAACCATATATTCACTAACATACCCCACCCCACGACTATATTTACAAAATAAAACATCACCCATTATACCCTGATGCACATCCACAGTACACCGGTAGGCAACCTTCCGTACGAATCACAGATCTCTTAACGTTTGTAAAAGAAGAACGAGGCTTTCGACATATAGCAAATCAGCTGTTTGATTCGACTAATGGAATGTTTTTGTTTAGATTTCAATGGTACATAATATAACAAGTCCACTCTCTTTAAGTGTATATTCAGATTACTGTAACTATTCTACTGAGTGTAATTATTTCCTTTACACTATTAACCCACTTGCTGCTAAACAATTTGACGGCCAGGCTATTGAATCACTGAAATAATGGTATAACTAGAAATTGTTGACATAGGAAGCTACTCTGACTTGATATTAAGGTAGGAATGTTTATTTATTAGGACCAAAACTGCATGATTGTAATCTTTTTATGAGACAGATTTATACTAACAAGAAAATTCGTAACAAAGGTTTAATTTTTTCAATGACTTCTCCAATTAAATTGCGTGTCGTGCTTTCTCATTTGAATTTAGTTCTGTTAATTAACTTTCCTGGTGTAATCAAATTAGTTTGAGATATTTTTTGTGCTAATTTTGGTAAATTTTCGTAAAGACAGTATTTATTTAATCTGCAATATACTAGATATCTACCAGTTTCATCTTCTATAACTTGGTTAGTTGCGATATGTATTTTTGTTCATTTATTTGGTATGCAAGAGAGAATTCAATATTTTCTATTGTGTGTATACATTTTAAGCTAATTATACTTAGTAGCATAAACAAAACAATAAGATATAACCTAACAATTTCAAAAACTTCCTACATTGCAGAATATTTTGATGATCAAACAATACGGCAAGGTCATGACGACATAAATAATCTGTGACAAGCAAGGGTATTTAATTGAAAAGTCTGTACATTCAGTGTCATATGTTTTGTTCTATATCAGATACATTCCAAAAACTCATGAATTTATGGTCACCGCGGGGATTTGTTATACTTATACCCATTCCAAATTGAGTTCTGGTATAGATAGAAATTTGATCAGATCTTGAATTTTCCTTAGAATTATGACTATCCTCGCTCGACCGTCGACCTAAGAAGTTGGACTGTGGAACAGTTGGACCCTTCCCTGAAATCGTGCAGCTGTCTCATACATATATCTCTTTAGTCTAAAATAATATTTTGTGCATGGTATCCTGTTTCGCTGCTCTGCAGCCCGTAAGTGGACATCTGAAGCCGATCCAGAACTGGCCAACCACCCAGAGACCAGAGACCAGTCCAGCCTCCTCAAGAACCTGCCGCTACCGCTGAGAGCTGTACATTCCGAGTTTCTCCTCCCACTCGTACCTTTTGGCTTCATATAGAAACTCTTAATAAATTGTATCTTAGGCATAGGCTTACTGTATACCCTAAAAAATATGAATTTTGTCGTAAGTCTCTTCAGGTTTTTTTGTTGACAAAAATGGTCTCCGCATAGATGATGACAAAGTCTCTGATATTTTAAATTATCCCGCTTCAAAAATGGTACTGAGATAAAACGGTTAATAGATCTTGTTGGTTGGTATTGTCGATTTATTAAAGATTTTTCTACTGTCTGTTCTACAATCATTGATCTTCTTCATGCCGGGAAGAAAGGCGAATCCATTTCTTGGACTCCGGAAGCTGAAAATGCTTTCACGGGAGCTAAGCAACGTCTTACTCCTAGCCCTATTCTTGCAACTCCTTATTTTTCTAAACATTTCATCATTCAAACTGATACTAGTGAAACTGGTCTTGCTGTCTATGCACCGCCAGGAAAATTTTAGGTTTCGAATCAGACCAGCAGCGGCCATTATGAGGATTAACCGTACCGTTCATAAAAAAGCTGCAATTATCGGAGAAACATATATTAACAAGAAACCGTGGATCGTTCATTGCTCGCTCACTCATTACTTCGTGAAATTGCAAAAGGCGGTCATAATCATCGTCATTAAGTTCCTGTATTTTATACGGAAGGAGTTTTTTCATCTTCAAATTGATTTCAATACTGCCTTGATTCATCCCAGACTCAAATGCTATTTGCCTGGTACTTAACGTATGATCTAAATGAACATGTCCAAAACTGCAAATTCACTAGCTTCATTAATTTCAGGCGGTCTATTTTCTCGTTTTTTATTAGCTACATTATACTGTCCCTTGAATTTTTTTCACTAACTCTAGAACGTACTCCCTACTGACATATCTTGATATTTTTCATTAAATAACTGAACCGTTACATTTGCACACTTATTGTTCATAGAATTAAGCGAAATAATATCTACCCGATTCGCAATTGAATAAACCATCGTATTTACTTTTCAAAACAAAACTTCGCCATCCACTAATTTGACGTTATTAGTGTGTCCACATCGTATTCATTTGTCTTTTACAAATATAATAGGAAAATGACAAAAATAGTCCAAAGCAACTCAACAACCCGTTTCACTATTTTGACACAAACGAAAAAAATTTCAATTTTAAAAACTCTTATTAGTACTTTTAAATGAAACTCAAGGTCTCTAGTTAATTCCACAATATAATACAAGTTATTGAAAATTCTAAAAAATTGACAATTGTTTCGATAAATCAATATCATCGTCAGAATGACAGAAGTTACATTTCATTTTATGCCTACCTGATGTTAAGTAGTTATTTTTGGCTAGACCAAGAAGTAACCTAACTTGTGATTGGCTTAATATATGTTTATAGAAAAAAGAAGAAGATGTGATATCACAAATATTGAAGCTTAGATATTATTAGCCCTATGGTGATATCCTGGATATCATTTTTCCAATTAAGATCAGTATAACTGTGCAATGATATAGAAAACCAGGAAAACTATATCTGCTGATCTTTACAATTATCACTTAAGAAGACAGTTTATTAGTGGAGAATTTCCTAGATTTAACTGTTCATTGACAACTTCATATTGTGGGTTTCTTAAATGTCTTCTAATTTCCAGTTCTTCAAGGAAATCTAGTTCTTGTTTCTTGTCACAAATATGCAGTACTTCTAGTTCTGTGTTAGGTGTCAATGAATGATTGGTGTCAAGTAGATGTTTTGCGTAGTGGGATTTATCTGGTTGTTTTAATCTGTATGCTCGTAAGTGCTCACTGTATCGTATTTCAAAATTCCTGAGGGTCTGACCCAAATAGACAGCATTACATTCTGGACATTTGAGTTTATATATACCTGACTTCTTCAATAGTGGTATTTTTGTTTTTACATTTAACAATTTTGTACTAACGTTACTTTCTGTTTTAAAAGGAATTGTTGTATTCGTTGCTGAAGATATTATCTTTGAAATATTATTAGAAATATTTCCTGCATATGTGATGGTTTTATAAGTTTTAATTTCATCAGCTTGTTTAGGATATATTAGTTGTAATGCCACTTTTTCCTCTTTTTTACTAATTAGCTTATTTATCATATCTAATGGATAACCGTTAGATGTTGCTATTTATCTAATTGTATTAATCTCTCTATCAAAATTACATTTGTTTATAGGAACTGAAAGAGCTCTATGTATCATTGAATTATATGCTGCTAGTCTGTGTAACACAGGGTGGTTAGAATTGAATGAAATTGTTACATCAGTTTGTGTTGGTTTTCGGTAAATTGAATAATCAAGTACATTATTGACTCTTTGAATTTTTGAATCAAGAAAATTGATTGAGCTATTTTCTTCAATTTCTAATGTAAATTTAATTTTCGGGTGTAAATTATTGATGTGGTTGAAAAATACATCTAATTGTAGTTCACTACCCATAAAACAAGCTAATATGTCATCTACATATCTATACCAAAATAAAATATTTTTCGAAATATTACTTTCAAAGATCTTTCTTTCTAAATTGTCCATAAAAATGTTTGCTAAAATAGGTTTACCAATGGGAAGCCTTATATCACCTATTTTAGCGAACAATTTTATGGACAATTTAGAAAGAAAGATCTTTGAAAGTAATATTTCGAAAAATATTTTATTTTGGTATAGATATGTAGATGACATATTAGCTTGTTTTATGGGTAGTGAACGACAATTAGTTGTATTTTTCAACCACATCAATAATTTACTCCCGAAAATTGAATTTACATTAGAAATTGGAGAAAATATCTCAATCAATTTTCTTGATTTAAAAATTCAAAGAGTTAATAATGTACTTGATTATTCAATTTACCGAAAACCAACCCAAACTGATGTAACAATTCTATTCAATTCTAACCACCCTGTGTCACACAGACTAGCAGCATATAATTCAATGATACATAGAGCTTTTTCAGTTCCTATGAACAAATGTAATTTTGATAGAGAGATTATTACAATTAGACAAATAGCAACATCTAACGGTTATCCATTAGATATGATAAATAAGCTAATTAGTAAAAAAGAGGAAAAAGTGGCATTACAACTAATATATCCTAACAAGCTGATGATATTAAAACTTATAAAACCATCACATATGCAGGAAATATTTCTAATAATATTTCAAAGATAATATCTTCAGCAACGAATACAACAATTTCTTTTAAAACAGAAAGTAACGTTAGTACAAAATTGTTAAATGTAAAAACAAAAATACCACTATTAAAGAAGTCAGGTATATATAAACTCAAATGTCCAGAATGTAATGCTGTCTATTTGGGTCAGACCCTTAGGAATTTTGAAATACGATAGATACAGTGAGCACTTACGAGCATACAGATTGAAACAACCAGATAAATCCCACTACGCAAAACATCTACTTGATACCAATCATTCATTGACACCTAACACAGAACTAGAAGTACTGCATATTTGTGACAAGAAACAAGAACTGGATTTCCTTGAAGAACTGGAGATTAGAAGACATTTAAGAAACCCACAATATGAAGTTGTCAATGAACAGTTAAATCTAGGGAATTCTCCACTAATAAACTGTCTTCTTAAGTGATAATTGTAAAGATCAGCAGATATAGTTTTCCTGGTTTTCTATATCATTGCACAGTTATACTGATCTTAATTGGAAAAATGATATCCAGGATATCACCATAGGGCTAATAATATCTAAGCTTCAATATTTGTAATATCACATCTTCTTCTTTTTTTATAAACATATATTAAGCCAATCACAAGTTAGGTTACTTCTTGGTCTAGCCAAAAATAACTACTAAACATCAGGTAGGCATAAGATGAAATGTAACTTCTGTCATTCTGACGATGATATTGATTTATCGAAACAATTGTCAATTTTTTAGAATTTTCAATAACTTGTATTATATTGTGGAATTAACTAGAGACCTTGTGTTTCATTTAAAAATACTAATATGAGCATATTCCACGAAGTAAGGGTCGAGACAGTCAATTTCATTAAAAACTCTTATCAAAAAGTAAACAAGTACATACATAAATTTTAAAATGTAAAATTGGTATTTAGTCGAATATTAAAATTCAAAAACTGAATTGGAAGGGCTTTACCTTACTCGACCCCTGATACAATTTAAATATTGTGAGGTTATGCTTACCTCCACAGGGGGAGAAAATATCGATGTCTAAAATACCGGAAAAAGTGTCCCCCTTTGATCAAACATCGACGGGTCCCTGCGTTTTTTTTAAACGTAACGCAGTTCCTGACAATGCCTCTGTTGCGTGCAGAATATAATTATCAATAATATCATATAGTAATGAGCTTCCGACTGTTATGTCATCATAAGTGCTTACTTGTCAGGTACAAGAGATCCACAAACACATTAGATTTTTAATTTTTTTTTCAATCATTGCCTTGTTGGGATTATTCTAGATTAAATAACATCATGTTTATGTTAAAATTTTAATTTTAAAATATATATAGTATTTGTATTCCGATAGTATTTTTATGCAGCTTTTATATTATTTTTGTAGTCAGTAAATACCAAGGTTACATTTTAATCAAGATACCTATGCTAAAAATAACAATAATATTATATTTCTTACCAATCTGACTCAACAAATAGAGGTCCTTCTTGATGTTGGTAATATTTGTTTTAATATGTCAAAATTGTTCTTTGGTAAAATTTCTCTACAGACGTTAATTGTTCCAGTCATATCTTCTGTGAAGGTCTATAAATTAATTTTTCAGTTTAGTGATTCGATAACTTCATTACTTATTACTTTCTACAGATGTTCTTTGTTCTCGTCATATCTTCTGTGAAAGTCTATCAATTATTTTTTCGCTTTTTTCAGTTTAGTAATTCGATAATTTCATTACGTTTAAGTACTTGAACTGACCTATCTTATTTTGTTTCTTATTCGTTGATGTCAGATTAAATTAAACACGTGAAATAAGCAAAAACATGCGTCTAATTCCAAAAAAAAACTCTTGAAAGAGAACAAATGAAGAAACTGTTCGGAAATCGTCTATATACTTCCATAAAATCAGAAAGATATTAATGGTGAACAAGACGTAAGCAATGTGAATAAAATGATTGGTTCTCATAAATACATGTTTGTATCTGACGAAAATTCAAATTGTTAATATATTCTTTTTCGTACAATAAACTTTAAATTTCAATAATACGAATCAAAAAGTAAATGCACACTGCGTTTCGATATTCATGTATGTAGTAATTATTTTTTTTATTGATGCCTCATATAACCTATTTAAAACACGCCCCAGCGTGTTTAAATCGAACTTTAAAACACGCGCGTTTTTTAAAGTCTCTATGGTAACAACAACAACTCGAGAAACGTAAGTGTCAATGACAACTTCTCTATATATATATATATATATATATATATATCGCGATAGCGGTAGAAGTCGCGTCCGTATAGATTTGTAGCGCTGTGGCATCCTCCGATATACACAATATGTATATAAAACAGCCCCAAGGTATAGAGATCACGCACAGAGTGGCTTCCTATTATTTGGCAACACTGGGACCTTGATCGATTATTAGTAGGTAGATTTGAATTTCTTTAAGAATCGGTGTGTTCTGTATATTGTATATAGATCGCGTTCAAAGTGACTCCCAGTAATTTTAAATATGTATTTATTTTTCTTTTGAGAGAGGAGAATGAAACATATTTTCTAGTAATTGGGATGTTGACGGTTGGTACAAATCCATGTGAAGCTATATTTTACACATAAAAGATAGTTTTTAGAAACCTAAAATAACATTCTAAAAAACTTATTATTCGTTTTAAATTAAACTTATTTCTCATAACCCAGTTATGAATATGAACTATTTGTGTCGTTAATTTGTTGGTACAACGATAATATTTTACGATTTTTATCACAATGGAGACTGGATCCGTCAAAAGATATAGCTGTAACTTACCGAAGATTGATTCTATAATGGTGCGTACATTGACATACTTAATTACAAATGAGAGAGACACATTACTCATTCTATATATTCTTTTATCATATTTAGAGCTACTTAACATCTATATCAACTAAATAAAACTTGGAATCAGCTCTGTAAACAAACAAACTACTAATAAATAATTGACTTTTTATTTTAACCACAAACAAAAATATCTAAAATGATTTTCAATTTGTATTTGTAGTTTATCAGAGATTATAACTTACATTAATGTTAATGAAAGAGACTATCCATCTCAAATATATTATGCAAGGAAATAGCAGTAAGTAAAACGCAAACTAGTTTCGGCACACTGAACTATCATCAGGGCTGAAATGTATATATCATTCACATGAATAGTATTATAAAAGGAAAGTTGTCACATGCCCGTGGCATCCAGCAGAATCCAAGATGTGTCAGTAGGTAATATGGAAAATATATTGTCGGAAAATTTTATTAAAATTAGGAAAATTCACATAATTATGCAAATGTCAAACAAAATTGAAATTAGATAACGTTAAGAGAAGCAATTAAAATTAAATTATTGTATAAATAAAAGAAAAAGAAGATAAATATGGACTTCGTCTTACGGCAGAAACCGTCTGAAGCAAGAAGTCCAGTAATTGAATAGTCGTATTAGGAAAATGAGCAATAGGGAGGACCGAATGCGGACTAACGAAAAACAACTCCTGCGTTCTGTTACTCCGCATGATAGTAATTATATACTCTGAATTCATACTTTAATACTCATAATTCACACCATTAGTATATTCATGATCGTAGGAAAAATAGAGTGCATAACTCTTTAGAAATTGTATTTCCTGCACTCGTCCGTAATATGTCACTTTCCACACTTCTTTTACAATACTATTCAAATTCGAGTCCATGCATTGGGATCATGGTAACGGTAAGAGATATGGGGATAGTTGAATGGGGGCAAAGTTGTGTATTTCAGAGGTCATTTAAATGATTCAAGACAATCTAGCTTCTTTAGTTCTGGAGTTATACCGGAAAAATTGAAAATTTTGAAATTCTTCTTTTTCCTACATTCTTTTATTTTGCGAGGATTTTCCAAAACTTTGCCATAACAACTTTTTGTATATTGAACTATGACCAGTACAATTTTAACCTCTTTTAATATTCCATAACAGCTGTATTGAAAAATATCAGTGAGTAAGAAGTGGATCAATGCCAAGTTGATCATACAACAAGATCTTGTTTAATTATTGTAGATTTGAAATTTTACCGGTTTTAGTTCAATATTTCCAAAACAGTTTGTAGTTCAGATGTAAATACTACGCCGATATGAAACATGAGTATTGGCATTTGAATCAATGCAATTTAAAATATAGATTCGTATTTGAAAATAAAAACTTGAGGGTGGCACAATTTTAACGATACTTTGTATATAATTTTTTTTCACATAGAGCATGCTGCAAATTTTTTTTAGTTCGAATACAAAAGCTTTCCAATCTGTAACCTACAGAATCCACGTTATACATCCAAAGAAATTATATTTTACTCTCTAGCGCATTTGAATAAATGTTTGTCATTAGAAAGTTTTTCATGATTTTATTTTATGCTTTTAGTCGTCTCGTTAGTCTATGCATTTCTGATACAGCTTTTTCATTATAAGGTAATTTTTCCGGAGTTCTGAGCTATTATGATTAACTGGTTTGCCATCGTGGAGCCACGATATTGAATTTTGACAATTTCCGGATAAATTCGTAACCTCAACCCATAATTGGACAATAATCACAAATCTCGTCAGCCATGTTTAATTCATGAATTTTGACATAAAGATTAATATTTCAGGTATTCAAACATCTGACTATAATTTAGGGTTCAAATCGAAACTCAATGAAGTGTTTTTTTTTCAAATAGAATAACCTAATTATTTTTTAATATTTGGATTCTTGAAAACTTGAAACATGTATCATACTTCATACTCTATCTTTAGCTATGACGGTTCCAAGACATGTCAAAAGAGTCGCCCATTTTATCAGTTTGAAATAAAATAAACTATTATACCAGAAATCCTAAATATATTGCATTGTAATTTCGGCGGCCTTGTATGTTCCAGTACTAAAAGCATTCCTTCCGATTCTAATGCTGTAAAATTTGATATTCAGACGCTGATTTTGCAAATAACTTAAGTCACATATTCAGAAAATTTCAACGTTATAAATTATTCTCATGTAGCCATTAATTCTCATCATCATATTAATCAAAATTCCAACATTGAAAATGTCATCATGAAACCTCTGAAAACCGGAATTTTAGACCCAGAACACTCTGGAAGATATTGAATATGGGGTTTAATAGTAGGCTTCCACTTGAAATAAATATATGACGTCTTCAACATCTGACTATAAGATTTAACACCACCTCTTGTAGAATCGGGAGGAATGTTATTGTTCTTATCATACCTACATACGTATGAAATGACATTGAAAAATAATATCGGACTTCTTGCACACACTTTCACTTTTTGATAGAAAGGATAAAATGTACGACTCAAACATCGCCAAAGATAAGTCAAGGATATGATAAATGTTTCACATACATTTTCTTAGAATATAAATTTAAAAAACATTCAGGGAGCTCCTTCCGTAATGACGAAGTTCGTTAAGTTTCAGATTGAACCGGAAATGACAGTCAGATGTTTAAATACCTGAAACGTTTATCCAATGTACCTATACAAATCACTCAAATTTCAAACCGACCGCCCATTCAATAACAAAATAGCGGACTGGCTAGTTATTTCGTTGGCAATCTATACATAAATAGAAAACATGTTTAATTGGAATATGTACTGTTTATTTTTTGTACGAACATTTGTATAAGTTTCATAAAATATTTTTTTATGTCTATTCCCTCTAAAACGCACAATAGAAAGAGCTTTAATGATGATACTGATCTGAAAACTTGTACTCAGTCATGATGGATTCCTCACTACTTCATTATTTCTCTAGATTCCTTATTCCTTTGATATGATCTTCATTAGCGTTACACCTAAGTCTAGCAATTGAAGTGAATGCAAGGCTTTTTTCTTTAAATTTCGTGTTCAAACTTTTCTTTTTGAAATTCGGTTTCAAATTTTTTCTTCAAAATTGAGAGCCCAACATTTCACGGGTTTCGAATTATTCAAAAATATGGAAAAAAAACCTTCATCTAACTCACACGGCTCAATAGAGCATATAAAGGAAAGTTGATTTCAATCGCCCTATTTTGATCTCTAGTTCACTCTGTAGGATTAATTGTATGTTGGTCTGGGCCACCCTGTATACAGACATCACACCAGTAGCACCATTAACAAATGTTCAAGTTTTGCATTTATCAGACTCATTACATATTGGAACATAGCTTTCATTTTTGGTCTGCACTGTTAGGAACCGGTGGTGTAGTAATGAACAGACCAAACCGCTATGGTGTTGAGAAAAAAACTCTAGTGTAAACATAGCTTTTATTGCTCTCTACAACTTTTATTTAAGACATTTTTTGCCTCAGATCAAATACGGTTGCAGTTATCGTCCATACAGTTATCATTGATAAACCCAGAGAGAGTTTCAACGTCTCCGAAATTTTTGTGAAATTCAATATTCTAGGTCAACTACTAACAATCCACCTAGTAATCTGATTGCATTTAGGTTTTCGGAATTTTCACAAAAAAACTACTTCTGCTACAGTGGAGTAGAAAAATATACCCATTCGAAAATTAACCTGAAAATAGTAGTAATTTCACTTCATCTCGTGGTTTACGTTGGAAAATTCAATTCATTTGTCCCTTATTTACGAAAATTCAGAATTCTTTAGTTTGTTTTATCGCCAGCATTATTCATTTTTATCGCCAGTAGTTTTTTATTTTGCCTCAAAATCAAATTTAAGTGAATTGTAGAACGAAAATAAAATTTTTCTATTAATAACGGTAGATATTCTGCAATAACTAGCATCCTCTCCACTGTCAACAATGGTATCAATAAATTAAAAAAGATGTAAATCATCACATTCAATGTTGAACACTTTCTATAACCAAAAGTGAGATCGACAACGGGAACGAAAATATAATTTTTCTATTAATAACGGTAGATATTCTGCAATAACTAGCATCCTCCGCACTGTCAACAATGGTATCAATATTAGTGTTTTTAAATGAAACTCAAGGTCTCTAGTTAATTCCACAATATATTGTGGAATTAACTAGAGACCTTGAGTTTCATTTAAAAACACTAATATGAGCATATTCCACGGAGTAAGGGTCGAGACAGTCAATTTCATGGTATCAATAAATTAAAACAGATGTAAATCATCACATTTAATGTTAAACGCTTCCTATAACCAAAAGTGAGATCGGCAACACTGCCAGGATGCCACAATGCAAGAAAAACACATATACAGACGCCAAACTATACCGTTCTTCGATATGTATACTGACGGATGCCACTTTGTGCGTCAGATGTATAATAAATATATACGTGTGCTACTCTAACGCCGCGTACGGAGAACCTGTGAACCTTGGTGTATAGGTTTATACAAAAAACGACCAAAGTGACGTCCTGCTGATTTCATCAGCAATAGATTCCCAAGCATTCACTGAACCGTTTGCGATATTTTTGAACTCGATGGACTGTGACGTCCGTATATCGGAAGTCATAGTGCCGCGGACGCCACAGCTACCGCGATTTTAACATGGGCGGATGCCACTTTACGCCGTGAATGTATATATATATATATATATATATATATATATATATATATATATATATATAATTATTAAAGTTGAGATAACGACCGTACTATGTTAAAGGAAACGAAAGGTAAATATTGGGTAATCGGTCTGTATGAAAAGTCAAACTCTTTTGTTCAACGTGCCTCTATATTTCGTTGTACTTCACAATTTCCTCAGGAGGTTATTGCTATAAACATTAATTAATGAAACAAGAGTACAATAAATGAAATAAAATTACTTACAACGTGAGCCATTAAAATACATTAAAACACATGATGTGGAGTCAACCAGTTAAAACAGAAAAAAATAAGGACGAACACATTGGCTATTACTAGTATACTAAGCAAATGACATCAAATAATCTTTTTAAAATTTGTCATACTAAAAATACATTCTTTATGAGCGAGAACAAAAAGTAAGTTGGAATTATCAACTAATTACAAACATTAGAAAGTTAAAAGTGAAAACAATATAGTCCAGTGAAATTATTTAAAACTACCACAGTTAAAACATACTTATCAATATTTCAGAATATTGCAGTAGATCACACTTAGTTGGTCAATGTCTGATCTAAAATTGATCGAATTCTCACAGCTGTTAACATGAACCATCTCCAGAAATAGTCGACGTCTATAATTACTTTCAAACTCAAGGATTTTTACCCTATCATAATCAAAAGTATGGCTCATATTTTTGACATGTGATGCCAAAGCACATGAATTTTTCCCTATACGGCAGTCACTCCTGTGCTGTACTAACCTTTGTTTCAGACTCTGTGAAGTCTGACCTATGTAACATCCCTGACATGTTGAACAGGGAACACAGTAAACTACATCACTATTGCGTAATAATTCGTGTTTATCTTTCACTTTTGAGAAAAGTGATTGGATCGTAGTGACATTATATTTCGATATCTTTAAGTTCGTAAATGTTTTGAAATGTGAGACAACCTTATTTGTAAGAGGTGGAATGTAAGGCAACTTTTTATATTTGAATGGAACAACCGCCCCATTATCAATAGGACCATCATAAAAGTTAGAACTGTTTTTAAAAATCCAAAAAAGTTTTTTCAAATTATCGTGTAAGAATCTTGTAAGTACAACGAAATATAGAGGCACGTTGAACAAAAGAGTTTGACTTTTCATACAGACCGATTACCCAATATTTACCTTTCGTTTCCTATATATATATATATATATATATATATATATATATATATATATATATATATATATATATATTCATATATGCATTGTATCCTTTTAAATATAAATGAAGAAACTTTTTGATTATTGATCTGACTGCAGTACCTGGTAACGTCAAATAAAAATAAATACTATTTAGGATGGACTGTCACGAAACTTGGCTGAGCATCGAGGACGGACTTCCATTTTTTTGTAGTAATAATATAATAATAATATTTCATGATTTCAATGTGCACCAATAAAAAAAAATAGCGTAAAGTATTCGTGGATAACTGGTCTTTCAAACACTTGCTGTATTTCGCGCGCGCGTGTTTGAAAGACCTCTTTATCCACTTATACTTCAATATACTGATATCTATATATCAGGGATGTCAATGTCAAATATTATTTTGATAAAGACCGAAATTGAGCAAAAACAAAAAAAATATTGGAAAGGTACGTTGAGGAGTACCTTAAGATTCACGTTTAGTACCACTATAGATTAGTTCTGTCAGGTAAATGCTGCAAAATGATTTTGAAAACAATCAAAGACAGATTAATGCAATAAAAACTGATCCTATACCTACATATGAAATCGAAATAATTTAACTTTATTACTCAACAGCGGAATGGATAAAAATAATTAACTTCATTATTGGTGTTTTCAGTAATGTTGGAATGTTACCTACTATTCACGATCTTTCTGTTTATTAATTTTATATTTTTCCTGCCAGGTGAAGTATCAATACAATAATGAGTAATTCCATGATAAACTCCATTGTACCGGATATGAAATATGACCCTGTTAGAAATTCTGAAGATACGGAAGCATTGCAGTCGACGAAAGGATTCGAGAAGCCGGATACTTGGTTCTTAAGATTCACTGTAGCTACAGGTGTGTATTTTTCTAAGTTATGTTCATCTAGGAGTGACCGTAATAGTTTTTGTAGTACGGTTTAACCGACTTACTGGGAAGTTCTGAGATCGCTTTCACAGTTTTCAGAACTATATAATATTTTTGTTATAATTCTAAGAAGTTGACATTGACATACATATGTGGTATTTTGTGCAATGATAATGATTGAACTAAAGTTTATATTCACAGTACCTAACTAAGCTGCATCTCAAAACAAATTCGAATGAACATTGCAGGTATATTGCGTAAGTTGATAACGATTTTGACATACTTGCTATTTCCATCATCTATCAATCTAGTCACAATTGAAAACAGTGAAATCTGCTGTTGGAAGAAACTGTTGAGAAACTGTCATTCTTTATTTTGAAACTTGCTAGGAAAAACGGCTTTATATAGTGGTCTGTTTGTCAGATTCTCTCACATGAATTTAGCAACTTTAGCTGCATTTTGAATTGCAACTGGAATTTCTAATGCAGCATTGCTGAAAATGTTGCAAAAGGCTTACGTGAATTGACAGTATCATAAACTAGTATGAATGATACATTGTATTAGAGAGCGGTCAATTTCCGTTTCTCTTTATTCTTCATATACGTTATCAACTGAATTTAACATATCTAAAATATAGTAAATGGTTACTGAAATGTTTGGGGAGGAGGGGGAGAGAAGGTCGTTCAAGTTTCATTGCTTCACAATTTGAAGTATTTTAGCCAAGTCATGAATTTGATATGCAAACTAATCAACAAGCTTGGGAACGGTACCTTCCAAAAGAGTCGATACCGAAAAAAGCACGTGAATATACAGGGTGATTGATTAGTGTGATAAAGTTCAGTACACTTCCCCAACCAGTAATTCAGTAAAATTATATGTATTTACACGCCAGCTTGAAAACTATTTTATCTCTTAAAAAAACAAGACGGAAATAGACTGTTGGCATAACATGGCCGATTCCATATTAGCTGATGTGTGAATTTATTCTGACAAATGTTCAGGGTGTAAATATTAAGTTTTTTATACACAATGCACTGCTGAGCCGTAGTAATTATTCCAATAAAATGTTTTTTAACAATAGGTTTATATTTAAATACATAAAACAATCTTAACCTAAAAAAATATCCTCGTGAACAAAACAACTTAAAATATGACGAATGAACTATGCGTAAATATGTGGAACTTATGACACATTTACAGGTTTGGTTATCTTTGCGCTGTTGTCAAATATTAAATTTTGATTTGAATGAAGTAAACAATACAGGTACTAATAATAAACTAAGGTACGGTTCTTGCAATTCTGGTGTATTAGATTTGTAATATATTCATAAAAATAGTTCGTCATAAGATATTTAATCAATTTCTCAAACACACGTTCACAATAAAAACTTCTATCGAATATATATCACTATGGAATTGAAAAATAATATCTTCCAACGGCGGTTACAATTTGACTACGTCTTGCCGTAAAAATTATGTGAACCATCATATCTGTAATGAAATTTACTCTCTCGACCGTTACTTTGTGGAATCTACTCATATTACTGCTTCAAATGAAACTAAATGTTTCTAAATAATTCCACAATATATTGAAAAAATGTAAAAATTGCTAAGAAATTGATAATTGTGTCGATATTAAATATCATCGTCAGAATGACAGAAGTTGCATTTCATTTGATGCCTTATTTTTGGCAAGACCAAGAAGTGACCTTGGGATTGACTTAATATTATATAATAATAGAAAAACAAGATATGATATTACAAATATTAAATCGTCTAGAAGCAGTTAGTTTCATTTAAGACAGTAATCATCTCTGTCTCGATTAGGGACAACTTTAGGGACAGGAAGAATGTTAACGACACATTTCAATTTGGTTTTTCAAGATGTCTAGGTGATTGCCAGTCAGTGAAACGGTATCTAATTTTATATATGGTATTCGAAACCATCCCAATTAGGGGAGATTATTAATATCGTCTTAATTTATTTGGGAAGCTATTGGTGATAGTATTTTTGGGAGATTTCACGAGATTCTGTGGATAATGGTCGATTTTTGGAAACCATGCTACCTGACTCTTTGAGAGGAGATTATCAACTGGAATCCTAGTAAATTTGATACAATTTTCAATTCTGTATGGAAGAGAAGTTTGTTGGAATCTATAGAAAAATGGAACTCTCGATTAGAGGCAAATGAAGTTTTATAGTAATTTTATATAGGTTATCGAAAACATTTTCACTCATTTTCTATTATAGAAAAGGGATTATGGGTGGGTTTAAATTCGTAACTATTAGTATTTTTTCAATCTGTTGTGAATTAGTATAATCTTTTTGTACAGGTCAGGGTAATTTTTTTGGTTTTATAGTAAAATCAGTCACTTTGTACATGAAAACATCAATTCTTTTTATGACTGTGACCTAATTGTGTTCTACTTCAGATAACTGGTTTCAAATAGTAGTCTAAGTGATTTAATTGAGTTGTTAGCAGTATACAGCATATCACGTATAAGATATTGACACATGTACTTGCAATATCACTGTGTTTTATATCTTCACGTACTGCGTGTAATCGTTATTTTATATATATATATATATATATATATATATATATATATATATATATATATATATTGATAAGAGGAATTTTTTTTATTGTTCTGTATAGATTATTAAAGAATGTTGTTCGGCTAGCTCAGGGTAAATGTATCATAGTTGGGCATGAGTACTCCTTAATCTCTTTGAGTTCAGGTCTAAAGTTTTTTTTATATGATTTATTATTTTGTTTTGTATATTTTAATAAAGAATTATTTGTTTTTGTCTATTATTTAAAATAAAATTATACCTTGTATAAATTTATGTTGAGACGCCTATGTTATTGTTTATATTCCTGTTTTTAATAGAGGGTATAGAAACAAAAATGAACACTATAGTTATATATTGTCAAAACTACGTTGGAAATTGGAAAAGAAATACATGTATTAATATAAACAAATTTAAAATCAAAATAGTGGAACAAACAACTAAAATCTAATAATTCAACAAATAGGTACTTTAGCGCAAATTTATATTGTTTGAAATGGCCAAAATTTGAAATTTCAAATTGGTTAACACTAACCTTTCACTAACAATGATGTCTTCTGGCACTATATGAACACTATATGAACACTATATGAACACTATATGAACACTATATGAACACTATATGAACACTATATGAACACTATATGAACACTATATGAACACTATATGAACACTATATGAACACTATATGAACACTATATGAACACTATATGAACACTATATGAACACTATATGAACACTATAGTTATATATTGTCAAAACTACGTTGGAAATTGGAGAAGAAATACATGTATTAATATAAACAAATTTAAAATCAAAATAGTGGAACAAACAACTAAAATCTAATAATTCAATAAATAGGTACCTTAGCGCAAATTTATATTGTTTGAAATGGCCAAAATTTGAAATTTCAAATTGGTTAACACTAACCTTTCACTAACAATGATGTCTTCTGGCACCGACGATCACCAATATCTAATACCACCACCTCTCATATTAATATCTCAACTGCATTCACTCAACCTGAACTCCAGCTTGACAAAACTTCTCCAGGTAAGTCTTGAAATTCTTCACCGTGTCCCGTTTACCGTCTCAATTAGCTTCAAAATCTTCTCAACATACTTCTTCAACTTTATTTAACTTTTTTCTGTTACTTTTCTTGAGTTTTATGGGAATTTTATTTTACTACGTCCTCTCTCCAAAATATCACACCACATCCATCATTTTTCGAAATCAACAACCCTCATTTTTCCTGTCCGTTGCTATGGACAAAACTCATCATCTAAAAGATTTTTTTAACAATAATCTAGAAATCAGAGGTTTTCATTCAATTTCATATTTTTCTTAACTATTTGATGATGATTAATGCTTTGTTTATTTCCAAAATAATTTAATTTATCTATTTAAAACTCTACTTTTCCAAAAATATCCCTATTTATAAAAAAAACCTCTGATTGTATATAACTATTCCATTCTAAATGAAACAAATCTACAGTCTGATTACTCTGAAATACATATGTAATCCTTTTCCAACTATATTAGAATTCTTCCACAATTAGTGTTCATTATAAACGCGGACTCAAATTTCTATTTACAAAATTTCTTTATATGTTATTTTACATCCTCGCTTTATACGCTTGTCAAAATTGTATAGTTCTATGACAATGAATCCTGTCGCGCACAACGAAATCTGTCGCTGATGTTTCATGTTTTGAAATTATTTTGACATTCCAATCTTGTTGACAGTTCTCAGTGTCATTATAATAGTAAACATCAAAAATAATGAATTTGCTACTAATTCTTATTAAACATGATGTATTATAATAATATAAATAAATTTATTTATTCTTTTAGGGGTTTAGATACTTTTAATGACGTATATGCCAAATTTACAAATTATTATATTGTTTAAAGAAGATTTTTATGGTCTGATATACAAGTTATGAGTGAATTATTTTAGGAAGCACTGACAATGGTGAGTGTTCTGAATATTTTAGCATCTCTGTATTTACATTAAACAAACGATATCATAGGTACATATTCCATATATAACTAACTTTAATTTCATTCATATCATGAAAAACAAATAATTCCCTATGTTTTGGCAACTTACAACCAAATTGACGCTTGAAAACCTCACACTCCAACACCTTCAAACCCTTATAGATGTTGTGATGAGTTCAATATATATATATATATATATATATATATATATATATGGAGGTCATTTATTTATTTTGTTAGATTGGATATAACAACTATCCACATATTAATTATTTATGTTTTTATAGAAAAAGTTGTAAGTCAGTTAGTAGAACACCAGAGAAAAGTATTTTTTAACGTGAATTGTAAATATAGATTTTTTTTGAGCCATAGGCGGTACTTCCGAATATTAGATATTGGATTGTTAATAGATTTATGTCATCTTGGGAGGGTTATGAAGTCGTGCCTCATATCTGACGCACCTTGGTCTTTTTAGGGTTCTTCTTCTGCTTGTCAGCTTGGGGAGATTGTCTTACCTTGATTAAGATACACCATATAGAACTTGACTCTGGTTCTGGGAGGCTGTAGTAAGAGGCTGTCAGAAGTCTTACTTATATTCACACCCAGATTGGTGGCGTTCTTCATTCTCTCTGGGAATCCAATACAGAGAGCAGTAGGCTTATATGAAGAGGATGTACATATTGATAAGTGTCATTAATTACCTTTTCTTATAAATTCAGTAGAAGTTGCGGTATAGTTTCAAGGGGGGAGGCATTATTTAACTAAAGTTTTAGGGATTTTACTAATAGAACTACATTATCAGTATACTGCAAAATTTTATATTTTGCCGTTGACTTTTGCTTGGATCCAACGCAGGGTACAAACATGTAACAGAATTTGTATGGTCTATTTTATGTGAAAACATTTTTTTGATAATTTCTGATAAATTTATGTGAAAATATTTCATCTATATTTTTGACTTTTACTGTCAATACATTTTATTATTGTTGTCCATATTGTTACACTATAATACAAATATTCTGAATATGTAAAGTTTTCAGTGGACAGGGGAATATCTTCAATTAATTTGTGGATTTAAATATAAATACATATATTATTGTGGTCTAAATTGTTACAATATCATACAAATGTTTTGAGTATTTAAGTATTTTGGAAACTCATAATAAAGGGAATGTAAGTTAGGTTGTTCTTTTAGTTTTCCCCTCGTGTTTGTCAAGTTTAAGTTGGAAAAAATCTCTTTACGGCTTAGATAAATTTGACTGGCGCCTAACAATATTTTTTAAATTTAACATCATATATTCGAGACGTTCACCCACTCCCGTCTCCACTTGAGTGAACCGGAGCCACATTGATTGACATCTGGGACAACCGAAACTTCAAATATAAACAATAATTCATTATATTTTTGGCGCCCAACGTGGGGCCTTGTCAAAACATTTGTATTTGTTTTCAGTATCAAGTGTAGGCAATATATTTTCGACATTCAAAGTATCTTCAGACTTTGTTTTGTGAATAAAAGAGAACTTTCAGCTCGCATATTCAGGGTAGTATTGCATATACTTGTGTGGGGGAAGATTAGTTCTTTTATTTTATGCTCTTCACAGTCAGATCTAGGCAAATTTAATGGTAAATTGAATGAAATTGATGCAGCTGCTCGGCCAGTACCTATTTCTCTCGCATAGTTACAAGCTCAAATTACCAGTCAAACTTTTAATCCACCTGCTAATTCATGTATGGTTGATGATTCTCATATTGCTCATGCGGCACTTAAGATGGTACCACCTTATAAATGGGTCATTAGGAAATTTTCCGGAGATGGAAAAGGAATGTCAATTACAGCTTTTATGGAAAGGATAGAGGACTTACAAGTATCTCGTTATGTGCCAAAAGCTATGTTACTGGATTTGGGAGTAGATCTTTTTGCAGATAAGGCATACCAATTTTATAAAGATTGTAGATCTAGAGTGACTTCTTGGGATGAACTGGTAGAGGCGTTCCGTACAGAATACCTTACGGCTCATCATTTGGATGTTTTGTTTGAGGAGCTACAGAAACGTACTCAACACCCATCAGAGACGATTGGAGTTTACTTGGCTGTGATGGCCAGTTACTTCAACAGGCTACGTTGCCCTATGTCAGAAGAGGCAAAATTGAAGATAGTTGTAAGAAATTTACATCCTTTTTACCTCGATAGATTAAGAGATCCACCTCCGAGTACCCTCACAGATTTGAGGGAGGAATGTAGGAAAATGGAAAGTAGACGGGATCTAATCAACAATTATGTTGAGCATTCCAGTAGGAGAGTTGAAATTATGGAAAGCGATTTAGCTCATGTTGATGATAGAGATGATCCATCAACGTCTGGTGTAGCTACGGCGCAAACGTCTGCCCCTTCCACTAGCAAGCCCATTTGTTTCCGTTGCAACAAGCCCGGATATAAAGCAATTGGCTGTGTCCTACCCAAGCAATTTAAATGTTTCAAATGTAAAAGGGAAGGATTAACCGTTAGAAACTGTCCAACTTGCAATAAGGGAAACGGAGCACGTCGATCTTAAATAGTCGAGGAGGGTCGACGGATGTAACAGGAGAATCGACTAATCATTTACGACCGATTTTAGACTACATTTTGGATCATGCCGAGGGTGACGAGAGGCCTTTCTTAAAATTTGATATTTTGGGTGTGTCATTGAAGGGTTTGTTGGATTTGGGCGCATCGGCCACTATTTTAGTTAATCGAGGATGGTTTTTATTAAGGAAATTAGACATAATTGTGGATACTTCCAAAAATATTAGTTGTCGAGTAGCTAATGGACAATCTTGCCAGAGCATTGGAGTATGTGAGTTACCATTCCATGTAAGAGGTGTGGGGAAGTTGATTCAAGTTTTAGTTGTAGCAGACATACCCCATACTTTGATTTTGGTAACAGACTTTTGGAAGACTATGGGATTTGTACCAGACCTTCGCGATAATGAATGGTTCTTTTCCAAGGAAGCTTATCACCTGGATTCAGTGGAGAGGTCAAACCGTTCATACTGGAATGGAGGAGAATCGATTGACAGCAGTGATCGACAGGTATCGAAAGGAAATGGGTGACTCATTAGGCTGCACTGACTTGGCTGAACACGTCATTGTGACACATTCTCCACCTATAAAACAGCGGTATTATCTTTTCTCACCAGTTATTCAATGGCAAATTAATATGGAGCTGGACGATATGTTAGCTACAGGTATAGTCGAGAAATCGAATAGTGGATGGTCATCACCGGTGTTATTGGTCAAGAAGACAGTTGGAGGCTATCGCTTTTCCGTCGATTTTAGGAAGCTCAATGCAATTATCGAAAGAGACGGCCACCCATTACCGTCTGTGTCTCATACCTTAGATAAATTGCGAGATGCGCATTACCTTTCATTTCTTGATATTAAGTCTGCTTATTGGCAAGTGCCAGTAGCAAAGACGTCTAGGCCTTATACAGCTTTCACGGTCCCTGGAAGGGATTTGTTCCAGTTTCCACGCATGCCATTTGGACTACATAATGCTCCTGCAACTTGGCAACGTTTAATAGACAGTGTTTCAGGTCCAGAGTTGGAACCTTACGTATTCGTGTATTTAGATGATGTAGTTATTGTGACGTCAACTTTTGAAAAGCATTTAGCTATCTTGGAAGAGGTATTCAGAAGATTGAGGGAGGCAAGACTTACAGTAAGTTGGGATGAGTGTCAGTTTTGTAGGCCTGTCATGAAATACCTTGGGTATGTGGTGGATCGAGATGGTCTTCACGTAGACCCAGACAATGTATCAGCTATGCTAAAGCTCCTTGCCTCAACCAATATCAAAGAAGTTCGAAGGATTATGGGGACATTTTCTTGGTATAGGAGATTCATACCTAATTTTGCCTCTTTGATGTCTCCTATTTCTGACCTAGTGAGGAAAGGACGTAAGTTTGTTTGGACAACTGAATGTGATGAAGCTTTCCAAAAGATAAGGGAATATTCAGTGGCTGCACCAGTCTTAAACTGTCCAGATTATGATCTACCTTTTGAAGTCCACAGAGATGCTTCAGCTTATGGATTGGGTGCTATTTTGATACAAAAGAAGGATGGTGAAGATCGAGTTATATGCTACATGAGTAGGTCTCTCAATAAGTTAGAGAGGAACTACACTACAACGGAACGCGAATGCTTAGCAGTCCTTTGGGCCATTGAACAGTTGAGGCCTTATGTAGAAGGGGTACGTTCGAAGTTTATACGGATCATTGGAGTTTGGTTTGGTTGCACAACCTTAAGGACGTTACTAGTAGATTGGCTCGATGGGCATTAAATCTGCAACAATATAATTTCACAGTAAAACACAGGAAAGGTAAAGATCATGTCGTACCCGATGTTTTGTCAAGAGCTGTACCCATGATAGATCCTTGTTTAGTTCATAATGTAGATGTTTGACATTCAGATAGATGGTATGGGAATTTGCTTAGCAAGGTAGAGAAACATCCGTTGAAATTTGTAAATTTTCGACTCCATCAGGGACAACTTCATAAGTATACTCAACCTGAATTTAAAGGACTTGGATGCCCTGGAGATAGTTGGCAGATGGTAGTTCCGAAAAATCAACGAAAGAATATTTTGGAAGAGGGTCATCTGAATCCTACGTCAGGGCATTTAAGTATTTATAAAATGTATAGACGACTAGCAGAACAATATTATTGGCATAAAATGAATAATGATGTATCGAGGTTTGTCAAGAGTTGTAGAGCGTGTATTACTTATAAACCTGATTTACAGAAGCCTGCTGGACTTATGGTACCACAGCCTATGGTAAGTCAACCTTTCGAGATGATATCCACCGATTCAATGGGACCTCTTGCTAAGACTTTGGAAGGAAATCAATATATCATGATAGTTACAGATTACTTTACCAAGTATAGCCTGATGATTCCTTTGAGGGATGCAACAGCGGTGAGATTGGTAAAACTGTTAGAAGACGGAATCTTTTTGGTGTATGGAGTGCCGAGAATATTATTGTGTGGCAATGGTCCACAATATGCTTCTAAACTATTTTGGCAGTTGATGGAAAGCTATCATGTCAGGATGCGGTATAATGCAAATTCCACAAGCATACCCCACGGAACGAGTAAACCGCACAACTAAAACCATGTTAGCGATATATGCGGCAGAAAATCATCGAACATGGAACGTACACTTGTTTAAAATAGCGTGTGCGATGATAACTGCAGCACATGAGACAACTCAGTATCCACCTTACTTCATAAACTTCGGACGACACATGAAATTATCTGGTAAGGAATATAAGAATGATATTTTCTAGTGCTGATGGAAAGGTCAATTATGACACTTGATCCGCTGCCTTTAACGAGTTATTCAAGGACGTTGGAGATAGAATAGCAAGAGCGGCTGCCAAGAACAAGCAAAGATACGATTTACGAAAAAGGGATTAGCAGTTTTTACCACGACAGATGATTTGGTGGAAGAATTATCCTCTATCGGATGAAGCTCGCTACTACACAGCTAAGTTAGCACCAAGCTATATTGGGCCATTTTATAATAAGAAAAGGATATATTCATGGACGTATGAGATAATTGACGGCAATGGTATTAGTAAAGGTGTATGGCACGCTAAGGACTTGAAGTCAGCTAGCGCTGATGAAAATTTACTGGAGTAAATTTTCTTGAAGTAAGGGGGAAATGTAACGGGTTTGTTTTGACACTAAGACAGCCAACTAATTTTTTTTTAAATAATAAATGATCATCAGGTTCTTTATTTGATAACTTAACTATCAATAATATTATATAAAAATTTACCTATTTGGTATTTTTTTTGTAACACTTTACATATGCTTCTATGAGTATTTGCAGGTTTATGTATGTATTTTAACAGAAATCTTCTAAAATTATTGTTGTTGTTATCTGTTTCTGTCAGCCCAGAGTTTTAGTGATTACTCTGCCATCATCTTCCTGGTGAAATGGTGCAGGCTGTAGCCGACATATCATAACATCTTGACAGTAATTTTATATTATCAATCACTATTGATTGCTGGGTAAGTTGGTAAGTTGTTTCCTCTGATACAAAAACGAGTGCCACTGTAAATAGAGTAATTTTAGTCATACTTATATTCTTTAACTCACATTCTCGGAGTATTCAGGGGTCTTTCTTACTCTTTTTGTTTTTACTGTAGATATAAATAACTGTGGGACTACTGATTTTTGTTCTGGTTACATCATATTGGGGTGTTAGCCACAGTAGTCTGAAAAAACTGCTCGCTTCAGCTGATAAGTGCTATAACTTATTATGGTTCGGATATAACCGACTCCTTGACTTACCAACTTACCCAACTATCAATAGTGATTGATAATATAAAATTACTGTCAAGATGTTATGATATGTCGATTACAGCCTGCACCATTTCAACAGGAAGATGATGGCAGGGTAATCACCAAAACTCTGGGCTGACAGAAACAGATAACAACAACAATACTTTTAGAAGACTTCTGTTAAACATAGTTTCACAACCTGCAAATACTTATAGAAGCATATGTAAAGTGTTACAAAAAAAATGCCAAATAGGTAAATTTTGATATTATATTATTGATAGTTAAGTTATCAAATAAAGAATCTAATGATCATTTAATATTTAAAAAAAATTGAGTTGGCAGTCCTAGTGTCAAAACAAACCCGTCACAATGTATGGTTTCAATATCTCCTGTATCCGTTAAGATATCAATTTGAAGATTTGGGAATTGCAGCCATCATTAGTCTTCATATTCTAAAATAATTTACAATATTACAGAGTGTTCCAGATTGCTGTGTCATATCAAAGTTACATTTTTTCAAATCAAACACCCTGCATTTCACCCTATATTTGGAATCTGCATGAAATCCCCATAACGACAATGCAAGGTTCTAATGTATTCAAGAAGTTATGACTAATTTTTCAAAAAAATCGTAACAAGTTCAATTTCCAGTACATTGTAAGAGAAATTCAAGAATGCAGATCTGTTGTTGCCAAAGCTTTCGAGTAATAATCAAAATTCTGGAAAATTATTTACTTCGTTAAGATTCAGTAAATCTGATACAAGGTGAAACAAAATACAAATACATTTTTTTCAACTTATTTCAAATGGATCACCATGTATTTAATGAGTATCGAAAAGTACTACCAACATAATTCTTGTTCGATTTTTAGAATTTATGTTATTTTTCAATTTTTATTGGTCGAGCTCTTGGCAATATTGCAATCATTCTATTTCTCAAAAATAAAAGTTCCCTCCGCCTATGTCCTAATTTTTTACCTAGCACAAATAACCTGAACATTCGATACACGAAATAAAATATACTTGATTGAAGAGATTCGTCGTGGATAGTTTTTAATTGAGCTTATCGGTAACCGGAAGCAAGTGAATTGTTATGTGCATAAAGCGAAGGTGCAGATCAACGTTTATCCCATCTCCCACATCCTAAGGTAGGTGATATTGTTTTAAACTCGACTATTTGTTTTTTTTCTAATACAATTTTTTTTTATTTACAAGCCAGTCGCATCTACCACTGGGGTAATTAGCGACACAAATATGGGTTGTTTATAGTTTAGTTAATATGTTAATGTCACTTAGATATTAAAAAATGTTCTGTGTATTACAGTTTTCGCCAAGAACTTGGTCTAAATTGTGGCTTAGGTTATTATCTTGTCTTGATTGTTGGAATTTTGGGCAATCGGTTAATAAATGTTTGACAGTAGGCTGGATCTTGCATAATTCACATTTTGGGGGTTCACTTTTAGTAATTAACCCTTTCACTAGCACTAGTCGTAAAAAACTCAGGAAAATTATTTCAATAGATTCGCCAATTTTATTTAAGATCAATTATCATAATTTAAATGAAAAAAAAACAATTATCCCCTCCCTTCAGTTTTTGAGACATGTACCTCCAGAGGGACAAATCCAGTTTACGCATTCCAAGTAAAATATTGTTTCGCATTGTAACAATGATTTTATTATTCAAAACACTAGTACATACAGTAATTATTTATTATGAAATTTTTTAAAACAGTTTCTATCTTTCAGGAAACATATATGCACCTGGCCTTGGTGCAGTAAACATGTGTTCTTTCTTTACACCCTTCAAATTTAAAACGTGAGTTGTTCTTACTATCATATTCTGGAATATGATGATATCCATCATATCTAGAATCCTTTTCTGGTCTAGACTCTTTTTTGTTTCTTGTGGATGTACTGGAGAGATCGTCAACGGAAGGTTTCGTAGAAGACTTGCCACTTTTTGGAGGTTTTTTCGTAAGTATGAGGTGTTCAGCCACACACTGTCGGAAGCCTAGTTAACCAAGAGTTTATTGTTTTGGAACACCCAAATTCATGGATGTATTCTTGTATTCTAACCGAATTTGCTAAAGCCAGATCTACGGCATGGGAAATTCCATTTTCTGGACAGAATGTAGGAGCGGTAGATACTCAGCAAAAAGCCATGTTCATCCACCCCTCCCATACTGTTGTTGTACGTCCGCACTGCTTGTGGCCTAGGCACTTCAATATATTCCTTTTTTGTTTTATCCCATCTTCTACAGATGTCTTGCTCTCCAATTACAACAAAATTTGACGCTAGGACGACCGATTTATTGTCGTCCCATTTTGTGATTATTATGCCATCCTTACTGATACACTCATCTGAAGTTCCTCTCCCTTCCTTCTTCATATCCTTATCACTTGGTAGATTTGGACGATGGAAACGATTCGATTTAATTGTGCCCACTGCAAATATTGACTTTGAACAAAGGTATTGAAATAAGTTATAAGAACTAAAATAGTTATCAAAAAATAAGCCGTGATTGGGTTCAGTAATTCGATCAGAAAGCTGCATAACTATAGCAGCTGACGCGCCAAAGTACATATAAAGTGGTTTGATTTCTGTAGTTGATACCTGTTAGATCACGAAATCATACACTATACCACTCTCTCCAGCTAACACGTACAATTTCACGCCCCACTTTTTTGGTTTATTTTTGATGTATTGCTTCATATTCAAGCGCCCTTTGAAAGGGATTATTTGTTCATCAACACAAAGATTGCGTTCTAGTGGCAGTTCTTGGTATCTTTTCCGTAGTGCATCATATATACATCGCACTTCACACAACCTATCTGTATTAGTAGCTTACCTACTAGTTACATCAACCAAATGCAAAGTACGTCTCAGTTTATAAAATCTTTTCAAAACCATATTATCTCTCATGATTGGAATACCACATGCACTACTCCAATACATTTCAACTCTTGGCAATTGTAAATTTCCCATAATTATATGCATTCCAATAAATTTTTTCACCTCCTCTATATTCATTGGGGGAAATCTTGGTGTATTTTGCTGAACAGCATACAGATTCGTCATATTCACCATTTGTTCAAACACACTGTTTGGAATGTACCGAAGAAAAAAATCCACTGGGCTAGGCAACTCAACTACATGTTCAGTTGAGTTATTTCCATTATGCCACCTGACAACTCTGGTTTAATACTGTGCACGTGCCATCCAGATGATGTTTCCTTTTCTAGTTAGATTGTACTGCTCATAAAAATTGTCAACAGCTTCCGAGCCATTAATTTTTGATACCATCGCGAAAGGTCCTAATTCCGCGGTTGAAGATCCTGGTCTTGCCGTTGACAATCTTTGTTCCATTGTGGACGTTCCTGGTCCCAGCGCCGATGACTCTGCTATACCATCAAAGCCCCCACCACTCTGTCCATCGCTTTCACTTCCACTCTCCAGATCATCAGCCGGTCCTTCTTCATCTATGAAGTCTGAATGTTGATTTTCTATGCCTAACTCATCCCACCCCAAATCATCGTCAGATAAAACGGCGATATCCGATAAATCGTCATTTTCTAAAAACTGCAACATTTCCTCTTCTGTGAGGGCATTTTGTTTTCGAAAAGACATTTTCCAGAACAAACACAATGGTAGCCATACTGGCAAATATTATTTGGATGAATTTCTACCAACGACTATTTTCGACTACTTTCGTCGAAGTGCGTTTGTCCTTGTGGAGGTACATGCTTTTTGAAACGTATGTTTAAGTGTTTATGAAAAACTTTTCGTAACTGAATGAATTATACAGTTCAATGTAGTTTTTGTACTCACCAGAAAAATAAAAAAACGCAGATATGACAGTTCCACTTTATGAAAACAATTATTATGACAGCTAAGTTGCACTCAATCGCTACAACGCTATTACACGACTGCTTGAAATTAAATGCATGACATCGAACTTACGAGCCTAGAGCGCGCTACTCACATATGCTGTATGACGTGGGTGTACCCTACATGGTACAAAAGCAGCAACGTTAAACTTTCTGTAAATTTGGTCATTTGATGCTGTTGAAACTGATGTACCTGGGTAGGTGCAATTCCAGTGAAAGGCTTAAGTAACTATGAGTAAGTTTGGTGTAGCCTATTCGTAACCTAGTCAATTTAACTTGAAGCGATCTTTTGTTTATTGGCTGCGCTCGAGGTTTCACTTCCGGTTTCACGTCGCGTAGTTTCGATTGGGACGTTTGCCACTCGATTTTCCACAATTTTAGCACTTTTGATTTAAGTAGCGGTTTTATGTCGTTATACACTACCGTTTGCACTTCACTCACGGTTTCACTAATTGCTGCTTGTCGTGATTTGCGGTCGGCTTCTTCGTTTCCTTGAAGGCCAGTATGAGAAGGAACCCAAAGTATTCCCACAAAGCTATTGGAATGTTGCAACTGCGATAATTCGACTTTAATTTGGAGGGCTATTGGATGTGTGGGATAAAGTTGATTGATAATATGGATTGAGTTAAGAGAGTCTGTTATTATGAGGGATCTTGAAGTATTATTTGTTTTTATGTGAGTAAGTGCTTGAAGAATGGCGTATAGTTCTCCAGTGCAGACGCTGCTTATTTCGGGTAACTTGTTACAGTCTCAAATGGTTGATACGTTCAGGTATACAAAATAAAATGTTTAGTTCAAATCGTACAAACCTTACTTGCGAATATAGTTAATTCTTGGGACATGTTCATCTCTTGTAAGGTTTACTTATAAGGGAACATAATGTGATCTTTGCAATTTTCACCGTTAAATATTGTTATAATCCAGAGTACTTCTAACTATCGAAATTTTGTACCGATTGGCTAACAATTGTCTATGATTCATCTATGGTTCTTCTCACTCCCGATCAACGATTTTTCTATGACAGTAAGTCCTTTAGTTATAAACTCTATAGTTCATTCGATATAATCGATTATTCAGGTTGGATAATTAATTCTGCTCGTTTCTTTAACAGAAATTGAATCATAATGTCTTAAATTCAGTTCTTAATTGTAATTATCATCTAAAATATAATTCATGTTTAAAATAGTTGTAAGAGGGAAGTCAAGTCTTTAATCGATTATTCGATTATGGTTCGGAAGATTAGTTGACAGCGTCATACTGTCACTATATTATTTTTTTGACAAAAAAAAAAAAACAAATTAGGGAGATGATATAAATTCGCAGGCATTAGCTCGCCAGCTCTCTTTTCCTGACTTTTGGATTGTCGTACGAACTTGTGATACCTATAGTAAATTTTGGTTATCTACCAGGCAAGTGTAGGAATTAAATATAAAATCCAGTTGGTGATCGGATATTTCGTGTCTGGCAATAAGACCAGCCCCAAGTCGTATTATCCACCTTAGGAGTTAGTTTTGGTGGGATTAGACTGGGTTGGATTTCTCCCGAGGGTATTTTTCCTGTTGGACAGTAATCCACTGCCAAACTGTTGGACATTAATTCTGTTATAGAAGGTTTCACCTGGAAGATGTAACATACACCCAAATCCTATTCATCGAATTTCAACGTTCGAGCATATCAGATAAGTACTTCCTTACTGTAATATGAGAAAATATTTTAGGACGAGCCGTGAGGTTTTGATTTTTCTTTTCCTATGAGAGAGGATGTCGGCTTGCCAACATTCCGCAGCTAGTTTAATTGACCACGTGTTGAGGTCTAAGAAATTTTTGTGCTTATTGTAAATTCACTATTTCACTTTCTTCTTGTGCTAATAACTCACTTCCCACTGTATAGAATATACAGTGTAACCTGTATATATTTTCCTGGCTAAATTATTTGTATATACTACTGTAGAACTTTATAGATTTATAACCATTAGTACTTATACTCAGATGCTTAATTAATATATTATATTGTTACTAACTCAACTCCCACTGTAGAACTTTATAGATTTATAACCATTAGTATTTATACTCAGATGCTTAAGTAATATATTATATTGTTACTAACTCAATTCCCACTGTAGAACTTTATAGATTTATAACCATTAGTATTTGTACTCAGATGCTTGATTAATATATTATATTGTTATTAACTCAATTCCCATTGTATAGAATATTCAGCGTAACATGTATATATTTTCTTTGTTGATTTATTTTGCATATACTGTTGTCGTATAGTGTTTAGCTGTACAACCTTATTAGAGTACTCAGTTGCTTAGGCCATATATTATTTTGCTAGTAATTCAATCCTCATTGCATGGTTCAATTCATTAGTATGTAAGGCGTATAGCCCATTTTAATTAGCAATAGATTGTTATTAACCGTTTATGGTAGTTTAATTCACCTAGGATCCTGGCACCGCTCATGGTGAGTGAGAATCTTTCGACCCTGAGTTACAGTCAATGGACTATATTCCGTCATGGAATTCCACTAACGGTTCTTAATTTTAGGGGCACTTCGAGTTTGGAATATACATTGTTACAAACTTGAATTGTAGTGTATTGTTTTGCATGATCACTGCCGCGCCTACGTTATCAGAGGTTTTGGATGCGTCTGTATATACGAGCTAACCTAACCACTCACCGCCAATGCAACAATCTCCAGAATATTATCGTCAAGAAACGTACTGTTCTGGACAAGACTCATTCAAAATACCTTACGGATAACCTCTCTCATACTCATTATACTCATTCTTTGGTGTGACCACACCACT
Organism: Galeruca laticollis; assembly: GCA_963921935.1. NCBI lineage: Eukaryota > Metazoa > Arthropoda > Insecta > Coleoptera > Chrysomelidae > Galeruca > Galeruca laticollis. The sequence continues at coordinate 12,448,729 of OY998181.1, forward strand.
TTCAAATCACAACTTACCCTCAAAAAATTCTTAATTCACAAAACACTCTTAACTCATAAATAAATAATTTTCAAACCAACACTTACACTCTAATAAACGATTCACTTTCATACTCAACGCTCTTTCAGTGCAGGATAGCACTCATGCATTACTTAAACTCTTTCTCGTCAAGAAAACAATCCTTTAATCCTCTGGAAGAGGACAGTGATACTTATATACTTGACACTTGAGAAAAACAAAAAATTTTGTGAAAAACTTAAACTTATACTTAAACATTGAGAAACAAATACTTTAACATTTAAAACCCTGGACGATTAAAAAAAAGCTTAGACACTAAGACATGAACATTACTCTTATGTGAATACCTGGATAAAGGTATTGAAATGAAGAAGAAGATACTTGGTTGAAAAGAAGATACTTGGTTGAAAAGAAGATGATACTTGCTTGAAAAGATGAAGAAACTTGGTTGAAAAGATGAAGATACTTGGTTGAAGAAGAAGATACATGGTTGAAAAGAAGATGATACTTGGTTGAAAAAGAAGATGCATGGTTGAAGAAGATGATACTTGGATAATATAAACACTTGGGTGACGTTTAGAAGAAAACGGCATCCCCCCTCACTCATATGTTACTTAAACAATCACATTGACGACACTTTGAATTTAACACAACTTGACAAAAACATTCGTGACCTCCTTTTCTTGACGAGAACAGAAATAACTCCTTTACATTAATTAAAACATTTTGAAAACTCATTCTTACCCGCAAGAGTCGGGTCCCCTTAACACAAACATCTATAATCATAAAAACATATACAAAAACAATCTCAAAAGAAGTAGAAAAAACTCTCTCATCATACTTAAACACTCGTGGTCACTACCTTACATTTACTTTTATGCTAACTCACACTTACATTATTACTTGCACTCGCATACAATTGCACCTTAATCATACTTATACTCATTCTCATATTGGCACTCAAAGCTGACATTCATAATACTTTTACATTTATTCGTACATATTCGTATTTACATTTGCATTTACTCTTGTCAACGTGACAAAGCGTGCTCTCGTTGCACAAATAAACAACCTTATACGTAAAGAGGATCTCTCTCACAATTCCTCTTATATTGGTGGTCATATTACTTGTACTTATACGATCATGTCACATCATTAATTAATCACACATTAACCTTTCAAACATTAAAGCATTACTCTCTTACTATCACCCTCATTATACACTTCACTCCTCCGCGTAGAAAGGGAGTAGCGCAAGCTACATTGGAGTTTTCACGTTCTCCGAAGAAAACGTTCCCTTTCTTACCCAGCACCATTCATTCTGATAAATAAAAACCCGGAAAACACCCACATGAGCTTTTCATGCTCTCCCATGGAATTTCACACCCCTTCACAACTTGGTCCCCCTTTTTGTTTATATATGTCCGAGGTTCCTGGACCGTTACTCGTAAAACAAACTGGTACCACACTTGTCGAAATAGAATCGACTTAAACATTCTCTTTCGTTTCTCTCATTATCTCATTAAACACTGGGAAGTCCGAGGTTCCTGGACCGTTACTCGTAAAACAAACTGGTACCACACTGGTCGAACTAGAATCGACGTAAACATTCTAGTTCTTTTACTTCATTTACATATACTTTAATGTGAATACCTGGATAAAGGTATTATTATCTTATCGTTCACAACTCTAGTCCATTTCTAGAGTATATTGCTTACACTCTTATCGTTTACAACTCTAGTCCATTTCTAGAGTATATTGCTTACTTCTTATCGTTTACAACTCTAGTCCATTACTAGAGTATATTGCTTACATTCTTATCGTTTACAACTCTAGTCCATTTCTAGAGTATATTGCTTACATCTTATAGTTTACAACTCTAGTCCATTTCTAGAGTATATTGCTTACACTCTTATCGTTTACAACTCTAGTCCATTTCTAGAGTATATTGCTTACACTCTTATCGTTTACAACTCTAGTCCATTCCTGGAGTATATTGCTTACACTCTTATCGTTTACAACTCTAGTCCATTTCTAGAGTATATTGCTTACATTCTTATCTTTTACAACTCTAGTCCATTTCTAGAGTATATTGCTTACACTCTTATCGTTTACAACTCTAGTCCATTTCTAGAGTATATTGCTTACAATCTTATCGTTTACAACTCTAGTCCATTTCTAGAGTATATTGCTTACATTCTTATCGTTTACAACTCTAGTCCATTTCTAGAGTACATTGCATACATTCTTGCCCTTACAAAACAAGAACTAGCATACAACTAGACCTCTTGTTCATTCGTTACATACATGACGTTAGAGTCCGTACAACACTCTAACCTCAACTCTTATTCATTCGTTACAATCATGACGTTAGAGTCCTTACAACACTCTAACCTCAACTCTTATTCATTCGTTACATTCATGACGTTAGAGTCATTACAACACTCTAACCTCAGTTCTTATTCATTCATTCATTCATGACGTTAGAGTCCTTACAACACTCTAACATCAAGTCTTTATCATGTCATTCATTCATGACGTTAGAGTCCTTACAACACTCTAACCTTAACTCTTATTCATTCGTTACATTCATGACGTTAGAGTCCTTTCAACACTCTAACCTCAAATCTTATTCATTCGTTACATTCATGACGTTAGAGTCCTTACACCACTCTAACCTCAAATCTTATTCATTCGTTACATACATGACGTTAGAGTCCTTACAACACTCTAACCTCAACTCTTATTCATTCGTTACATTCATGACGTTAGAGTCCTTACAACACTCTAACCTCAAATCTTATTCATTCGTTACATACATGACGTTAGAGTCCTTACAACACTCTAACATCAACTCTTGTTCATTCGTTAACTAATGACGTTAGATTCCTCACAACTCTAACATCAACCCTAACCGTTCGCTTACACTCATGACGTCAGAGTCCTTACAACACTCTGACATACATTAGGTTACTTTACAAACCCTATATATTTATTTATATAGTTACTCTCACAATTATTCCCTTTCATTCACAATCCTGCATCAGAGCCTTATACACTCTCACGCTATGTAACCCTGTCACTAACATCAGCATTCGATGTCTGAGGGCAGCCATCTCTCACCTTTCTTCCATTCTTCCCGCGCCCCCAATATGTTCGAATTTGTTTTCCAATTACCAAATTCTCCCGTGATTTTATTTCAACTTCCCCTGTATACTACAAATCGAATATTATGCTCAAAACATATAACTAAATATATCCTTATTTTCAACAGTTAATATTTCTTTACTCCACTAAAAAAGTCATTTAAATTTACTAACACCTAAGAAAAACAGATAAATATTGTTTTCTGAAATTCCACTGAATATATCGAAGTCCCCGACATCTTATCTCTTCATAAAAACGCTCGTCCAAACCCTGTTATCTGTTTCTACGAATCCGTTTCAAGCCCAAAAAAAACATATCTCCCACTGGCAATTTCACTTGAGTTTGAACATTACATTTTAAAATACTCGTATCCCATTGGTTAGACCCGAACAAGTGTACCCTACGTCACGAGACGTATAAATACGACATATAACCTACATTCACCCTCTTTTCATCATTGAACGGGGTACACAAAGGTACTCAGTTTAGAAGAGCACTCGGCGTTTTGATAATACTGGGAACAAACACGTGTACTTAATTTTTATTCGTGTAACCAATGACCAATAGTATGTGCAAAATACTCTAAGTTTTCGCGTGTATATAAGGGAAGTCTTAATTAATTACGTAACGATAAATAAAATTATACATTCATGGAAATATAAAACCTAAAGTGACATAAGTGTTTCATTACATCATATACATCATTCCTAAAGTGAAAAATACCCATTTGGTCCTTCGAGTACATCGTATAACAACAAAGAAACTACATTCCCTCTAATTAACCCAAAGTAAAAAGGGTTAATTTAGAACAAATGTGTTAATGCAAGGTTAACAAAACATATTAGATTACGATTAGATCATGCTTGTTCACTATATAAAAAAACAATGATATTGAAAACTAACCTTCACACAAGGTAAAATTTAGAAATAAATAACGAAAAAATGGGAATCAAAAGAGAGAAAGTATCTCTCCCCCGGTAAGGCAAGTCTAAGTATCGACGGGCCCTCACCCCCCAACAGTAATAGTGTGCAGTTTGTGACTAGTGATATTCCAAAACGTAAGTTTTTAACGTACAATTATTTATTATATTGTGTATCGAACTGTGATATTATATTTTCTTTGATTTAACCGGGTGTCCCAAAATAGGTAAGGGACCCCACAGTATTTTCGGTCATATCTAGTGTTTCATATATATCAGCGCCCCTCATCTACTGGTAGGGCCTAAATAGTTATAGGTATTTTTCTTATGTTCAGGGACCATTTCCCTATATATATATATATATATATATATATATATATATATATATATATATATCTATATATATATATATATATATATATATATATATCTATAAATTTCGATTTTCTACTACACCTGTTTTAGTCGAAATTTCAATAATTTCGACTTATTGGCCTGACCGTTCTGCGTGGTATTAGCCAGGAATGTAGTTGTTTTGCCCTTCGAAGAACGGTCAGGCCAATAAGTCGAAATTATTGAAATTTCGACTAAAACAGGTGTAGTAGAAAATCGAAATTTATATTTCATATAGCACCTCGTATTTTATGAAATTATATTCATTTTTATTTAATACGACTAATACGGTCGCATTTATCTGAGGTGTTGGTTCGCAATTGAAAGTGAAGATGGCGCCAACTGACTACTTCTCGCTTGTGTAGCTACACGAACCAAGAGAGGTTGTCGGATGGTGTAATCTTCAGTTCGGATTAGAGATTCTGAACTGGAAGGCATTACGGCACTCTTGAAGAGACCCAAGAAGGTCGAAACGCGTTAGTGTACTATGCTCTTCCGCTATCAGTTGCGAATCACCACAGATGTCCGTATCGGCAAAATGGCCGATCGACGTCACGGTTTTCGTAGGGGATGTAATTCAATATTCTGCGTGGTATTAGCCAGGAATGTAGTTGTTTTGCCCTTCGAAGAACGGTCAGGCCAATAAGTCGAAATTATTGAAATTTCGACTAAATAGGTGTAGTAGAAAATCGAAATTTATATTTCATATAGCACCTCGTATTTTATGAAATTATATATATCTATATATATATATATATATATATATATATATATATATATATATCTATATATATCTATATATATATATATATATATATATATATATATATATATATATATATATATATATATATATATATTAGTGAAATATATCTACTAGGTTATGTTGAATCATTAACATCACTCAGAAATGTGAATCTAAGTAATAATAGTAGTAGTGAATATTCGATAAAAGGAAATAATCCATAAAAAACATAGCTTAAATATGACAAGAAATATTTACAAATAGAATACAGTTGATAAAATGATATAAAAGATCACTATTTAATTTTGTAACTATTTTTCTTTGAATTATATTTCAAGATATTGAAAATACAACAATAACAAGTAAATTACGTGAAACATAAATTTTGTTCATAACTATGATCATCACTGTATATGGTATCACATGAATTTTGAAATAAAATTCAATTATTATGCTTTAATATTTTGTAGACACTTTCAGAAACCCTGAATATTGCGTAAACTATTCAATTATTTGTATAAAACTTTAAGGTCAAAATATCGACGCAAACCAACGTTCTGTTAATAGTTCAAATAGAGTGTTTCGGAGTGACAGTGGAAGTGCATAAAAACAAAGTGAATTTGTCTACTATAACGCAGAAACAGATATTTTGATTCAATAACAACAATGTTTAATTATCAATAAATGAACGATGGAAAACAAAAGTAAAAACATTTGAATGTTGTTGATTTTAAGCTTGAGAGATGCGGTGTGAATTTAATAAATGGAGGACGTATTAAATTTCGTTCCTCCAAATTTTTATAAAAACTGAAATAATTTAAGATATCTCAAGTGAAAAGTTAACTAAAGTTTTTAGAAAGTTTTGTACAATAAACTAACAAAACATTTATCACTCGTATATAAATAAATAAGTGTAAAATGGTTATAGCGTCTAGATATGGTAAGATGAACAATTACCTTAATTAATATAATCTTCGATGACTATTCACATATCTTGTTGTGGATAAGATATTTCTACTGGTGGAATAATTCACATCACATCATTTTCCACATCTGAATTCCGCTTATTCGATCATAGGCGATCGTTTTTCTCCGATGCACCACATTCAGACTGGTGAGTCGATTGAGTATTGAGAGGGTCCATAAATGATAGATGATTAGACTTGTTTAGACTGGTGTCCAAACAATATTGACATGTTGGTTTTCCAGAAAATAATTTATAATATATCTTAATCGCGATTTGAACAGAAATCAATAATCATTGAATACTCTTAGATGCATTTGATTAGAATATTCTCAAATGAATAATCTGAGGATATTCCAACTGTACTTACAATGAATATTCTATTCAGGTATACTCACAGATATTATAGATATCCCCAGAATAACAATATAACATTTGGATAATTATCTCCCAAATCGAACACTGTCAGAACATCCCATGAATATCCGATGCTATCTGGGATAGAACGCCTCATAATCCAATATTACCGTAATGGGGAAGTCATGCAGATTCCAATTATTGATTTAAATACAGGGTGTTTTATTTAAAAAAATATTTTTTTGATATGGAACAGCCTCATTGTAAATATTTTAGAATGTGAATACAAATGATGGCTATAATCTTCCAAATTTTCAAATTGACGTCTCAAAGGACGTACAAGATACTGAACTTTATCACTCTAATCAATGTACATGAAAAATGAAGGCGATGTTAGGGTTAGACACTCATAATTCTCATCAGAAGGTAATATAGTAACCGAGTTAAATCACTTGAGTATTATGCTGTCGTTAAAGAAGTAAATTTTTTCGAGAAGATTATTATCGAACAGCAACCATACTCCATTGAAATTGCTCTGGCCGACATTTTCTCAATCCAAAGCTTGGAGTGTAACTTCGAGGCAATCATTTCTTGTTGACAGCGAATAATTGAGGTGATATAAGCGAAAAATGATTTGATCAATAAATTGTTCGTTAGCATGAGTGTCTTATTTCACAAGAACCCTACTTTGGAGGCGATACAATGAATTTGGATGGATAATACATACTCGTAATTGTATAAATAATCTCTAGTCCTTTTTTTAACTCGAGTACTTGTTAGAGATGGCTTTTGTGAGTGTGGTGTGTTCATCTTTAGTTTGAATATTATGTTGTGACAATTAAAAGTGTTGTTTTCTGGTGTTCTGGGAGTGTCTTGGATGTTCATTTGGTTCTAAGTGTTATGTTGTGATAACAACTTTCCTTATACAACAATTGATAGCTTTCAACATTTCACCGATCTTGTATCTATTTCCCGACCACAAATTCTAATACTCAATCTATCAGTTCTGTAGATATCAGGGTGAGCTTTGATACCATTGTAGTTTAATAATCGATTTTCAATATCATAGATAGTCCGTCATACAGATTTTGTGTACTACATCCAGGTATTTTTATAGCACGTATATTTTTGATATCTTACATACTTCACCATTTACCAAGTTACATGGCTATTCTACTTCATTTTGAGGAATTATTAATTATATATCACATTTAAGTTCACTACTAATTTTACAAAGGTACCGTAAAACGGGGTTACTTTGCTCCATTTTTAAGAGCAAAAATAGAAAAATTTCTAAAAAATATATAAAAAATGCAAATATAATTTTGATTTTTGCATGAGGTATAAATAAAAGGTTACTTAAACCTCCTGTACAATCGTTATTTGGAAAATTTACCTGGAACTATTTTTTTATCATTAAAAAGTGAGGCATAGTCTACCAATGGAAGGGGTTACTTTGCTCCAGCTGAAAAATTGTATTACAACTTGTACTATATGTTACCTCGAGCAATGTTTCCCAGCGCGTTAGATAGATTTTGCTCCAAAAAATAATTCTGCTGTATTTCCTATTAGCAACATATTTCAAGTATTCGGCAAAAAAGTATTTTTTTCTTAAAAATGTATAAGGAACTTAAGTACTAATTGGTAAAATTAACAAAAAACACAGGTTAAAGCAGCAAACTCTCAAATTAGGTCCTTATGGGAACCTACTAAGTAGGTTGTACCTACTAGTTATGAAAATTAGCGCTTAATTCGGAAACAACAAATGCGCCTTGTTTAGAAAATTGTCGAGGTGGGTCTATAGAACCCAGAACGTCATTTCAAGAGTAAGGCCTTACATCTGGTTTATACGGCCATTTCCACATTTTTAACGAATTTTCCATGGAGTTAATAGTGACTGCATTTCCATAATAGGCCACAATTTTGCCAGGATATAACAATCTCTGGTATTGGAACACTATAATACTTCCTACATTCCGAATAACGCTTTTAAACTGAGCCATAGTCTAAGAATTCCTCTTATTTTTCTTGTTCTTTAACAATCTCATCGAAGTCAACGTCGTCTGAAGAATAATCGTCAAATACAATTTCCTTGCTTGTCTGTTCAGTTGTAGAAGATTCTTCTTCTATTATTTGCTCTTCAAGCATATCTGTTTCCGTTTCGTCAACATTTTGTATAATTTCACCACATACACTATTCTAGAATGGATGAAACAATTTTCCTGTGAAAAGCTACAAACTAAAGAAGTCACTAAATAATATTATCGCTATGGTGACAGGAATAGGTTTAATTTTATTGAAATTCACTGTTTCGACCTTTGCGCTGTGGAGTATCTTCATTCGTTTTAAATGAAACTAATTGTTTTTGAATAATTCCACAATATATTGAAAACATTATTACCTTTTTTTCAACATATTGTGGAATTATTTAGAAACAGTTTCATTGGATTTATTTAGAAACAGTTTCATTTTAAAAAAATATTAAAGTTTATTGTTAATCTTTCAGTTAATAGCCAATCATATACTTGATTCAAGTACCTAAGTTATACTAATCTCATTCATAAACAGTAACTGTTTTCCTTCTAATTCATGTATTTCCATAATTTCTGTTTTTAAAACTAATTTGATAATATTTCCTCTTTTTACATAATTTTTAGCCGTTATCCTATTTTTGGTTGGTGGAACATCAGTAGTATGGCCATCTCCAGCTGTTGTCAAACTAAAATCGAATGATTCCAATATCAATCCATTGGGAAAAATCATCACTACTTTGGAAATATCAGAATTAGTGGGAATACCAGGCATGCTAGGATTATTTGGATCTTTACTTTTACCGAAACTCATGGATTTTATTGGAAGAAAGAAAGCGTTGCAGGTTACGGGACTCACTATGTTTCTGAGTATTATGGGATTAGCTTTTGGAAGGAGTATTAATTCATTGATAATATTCTATTCAATAGTTACAATGTCATTCTACGGAATTTGGGGTATGCTTCCCATTTACATCTTAGAAATATGCGAGGATCATAATAGAGCCAAATATGGTTGCCTCATGTCCGTTTGCATAACAATTGGTCATTTGATAACATATGTGATTGGATCAGAGTTCAATTTCACAACTTTCACAATATTAACAGCAAGTCCAACAATTCTATTTTTAATACTTTTCTTCTTTGCCCCGGAAAGTCCTGTATATACTCTATCGCAAGGGCGAGAAATGGAATGCAAATTAGTAATTAAAAAACTTCGTAATAATAAATCTGATATTGAGTTGCATAATGATTTTGACAAAATGAAACAAAGTATTGATATTACTCATAATAATAAGAAATTTAAATTGAACATACTTTTCAAAAAAAGGGAAGGTAGAATTGGATTAATGCTAGCAATGTTGCCTATTTTCGTACAATATCTTTCAGGAGTACCAACTGTTATGGCACTTCTAGCACCAATCTTCAACGAATCCGGCTCTAATCTCTCAGGAAATACAATATCCATTTACGTGGGATCAGTGAAGGTTAGCAGCTACTTTTTTGCTTCTTTAATCGTTGAGAAGACAGGAAGGAAGCCGTTGCTACTTATCTCATCAATCGGATCTGGAATAGCAGCATTGCTACTAGGAACATATTTTTACCTGAAACATATAAACTCGCCTTTGGTATATCAGTTTAAATGGGTCCCATTAGTGTGTGTATCAGCATATGTTATGATATATTCCATAGGCCTGGGCCCTATTCCCATTACTATTATGAGCGAAATGTTTTCTCCTGATCTTAGATCCACTGCTAGTGCTATTACATTGACTTTGACCAATGGTATTTTTTCGGGATATATATCTGCATATCCAATTGTTTCAGAAGTTATTGGAACCCATTCGTGTATGTGGATATTTGCTGGATCCTGTTTTCTAGGTGCCTTCCTAATATTCATTTTGTTACCAGAGACACATGGAAAAGGCGTAGTGGACATTCAAGAGATATTGAGAACCTATAAATTCATGGATAAGAAATTATTTTGATCCCCTCTTAAATAAGGGCAAAAAAGAATGTACGAAATGCTATTTGATTGAAAATACTACTCCAGTTTATGTTAACCAGTATAATACACCTTTCCTCGATATCCATCACACTTCTCTTTCATGGGTATGCCCCAAAATACTAAGGCTACTTTCACTTATCGTTATTAATAAGACGTGGTCCCTGAGACTACTCCAGGTAAAATCATGGCAAAACACAAAATAATGGACTAAAATTATTTATTACATATCAAAATTCTGAGGGCAGAAGGCATAGATTCTTTTACTTTGAGGTTGTGTTGTCTTTGTTCTTGACTCCTACTTACAGTATAGAAGCGATGTATCGGCGTAGTTCTCGATGCAAATTGGTCATCTAAATTCTTCTGTGGAGGTATAGGTCAATCTTGTCGCTGTGAATTTCTTTCAGGAACTGTATTTTACTTATTGGCTTATTTTTTGTATTTTACATAGTTATGAACATAACACGTAGATATATTTACAATGGTTAAGAAAATTCACAACGGCCATCATCTTTTCTTTTGGCTGCAAGGCATCAACGCCACCCTTTGTAGCATTATAGTTCTCTACGAGTATTATATCGGGAATGTTGGTGTCTTTGTCAATTACAGAGATTTCATGGCAAGTTGAAAGTAGGACCACATATTTACTGGCTTTGATTTGATAGAAAACTAGTGTTTCAGCTCCATCAATGCAAACAACAGTTTTTCCAACTTCTCTCCTTTTGAAATCAACAACTTCTTTCGGAAGTTTTGACTTGTATTTTGACTTGTGTTTCCCAATTCATGTTAATTTATGTTCAAGCTTCAAAAGTTCATTCGTCAGTGGCATGGATGTAAATCAGATATCACGGGTTATGTTTCTATTTGTGCCTTGAACGGCCTTGGTTATTTCAAGCACAAATAATTGTGCAAATGGCAAAGGTCCGTGATAAGTTGCTTTACCGATATATAGAATAGCATATAACATATACAGGGTTTGTGTGTCGCAGATAATTACAATCTTGATAATTTATTAGGCATTTCAAGCATACTCGTATACATGTAGAGCCCTCTGGAAGCCACCAGCATTTCGTCGATTGTCAAGTAACTCCCTGGTTTGTAGAGATCTTTACAGCTTACAACAAACATATCCCATACGAGTATATTGATAGTGAATGATTCTTCTTAGTTTCGTTTGACTATAATGTCTGGGTTGTAGTATTATAGGCATGCATATATATATATATATATATATATATATATGTATATATATATATATACATATATATATATATATATATATATATATATATATATATATATATATATATATATATTGATATATATTGAGAAGTATTTTTTGATGTGAATCATTTAATAAGTTTTATTCTTCTGAATTTTAAATTATCTTTTATTTGCCACGGCCTGGGATCTTATCACAGGTGAGTTCCTTCGGGTGCCAATTTTATTATTATTTTCAAATTTAGTGAATGTAATTCTTTCTCAAATCAGAATAAATAACAAATCCTTTTATATTTAAATAACAATTTCCAAAATTTATTGTGCACATAACATTTAAAAAAAAATTTGAAAATGTCGAATGTTAATTGCAAATAATTGCTAGTACAATTTCCAGGATTATTATTTCTATACAAATTACAACTAACTATACACCTTATAACTAAAACTTAACTACAGTCCCGGAATAGAATGGAAAATATAAAGAAAATACAAGTATTGAAAAGATTTTTGAATATTCACGCACTAATCCAATTCAATTTTAGTTTCTCAGTGATCAAATTCTATTTAAGAATCAGCATGCATATTATTTAATTGATTTCTCTTTTAAACTTTTTCTATATCGATATACTATCGAAAGTTTTGTTACCAATGTTCCCTCGGTGTCCTTAGTTGATTCTATAGTAGTTTTATCTTGGTCCAGACAGGTTTCAAAGTGGCTGACTGCAGCATACAAAATCTCTCACTTGAGAAATATTCAGTGGATACTTATCTGCTACAGACAAATTCTCCTTCCCCAAATATTCTTTCAATTGGGACTTTCGTTTAATGTAATTGATTACCTTCTTTTTTTAAATAATTATCAAAAATACTAGTCTCAAATTACAATTCTCCTTTCATATCAAAAAAAATCTGACACTAACATTTTATAATAATTTTTTTCCTTCTAACGTTACGATTATCTCCAATCAGATGAATCATTGCAATCAATTCAGGAGATCAAGCTTTAATATAATTGTCACCTTTAAAATATTCCAGTTGTCAAAAATGTTTGATTTAGTCTCGTCTTGTCACTTTCCCAACCATTTCATCTTTCATAACGTCTTATTCTAATCAATTATTCATTGTTATTTAATAGTTGTTTTATTTATGGCAAAAAATGATGTGTTAAACATTTTATTATCATTTTATTTCAATGTAACATCGTTTCAAATTCCTTTTATTGACTGGATGAATGACAATTTTGGAATTCACCTATGATAGGATACGTTCATAGTTACGTGGAACTGTAATAACTAAATACTGACATTGGTACTTCAAGATTTGTCTATTAAATGATCCAGTGAATATAGTTACACAGATTAAACCTTTCTAATATACCGAATGTCCCCTAAATTGTCAAAAAAAATCTTCAACATGAATTTTTATGTTTTTAATACTAATTTTTTTGTTAAGAGATAAATGTTTTCAATATATATATATATATATATATATATATATATATATATATATATATGTTATATACCTTCAATAACTTACTATATATTAAATACATTGTTTAATCAGTATATTGTGTAATAACCTGTTATTTTATAAATTGTTGAACCTTATTTTTGCTTACATTGTAATTTTTACCTTTTGAATTGTTTAGTTTATATTGTCAGTCTAGAATTTACTTCGAATCTTGGAACTTGTAACTTTTGTTGAATGAATAATTTTTGAAAAAGCTTTTTCCGAGTATGAAAAGTTATTTGGCGCAGTCAGTAGGATATGTTAAACGGGCGTTAGTGAATGTAATTACCGGTTCGTATCAACGATTTATTAACATACCTAAAGTGAATTATTGGGACTCTTGGTTAAGTGAAATAAGTAGCTTAACTCGAAGACAGTTGGCTCGTACGAAGAGGAATTTCAAGGTAACATTGGCAATTCCAGCTACAAGTGCAACTAGATGGCGAAAGCAGTCCTACTCTTGATGTAAGTACTTTATGTCGTATAGAGGAAATAATTGTTTATTCAATTCAGAAAGCTCTGACAACTCCGATTCTGATTCTGATTTAGATTCTGGCTCACAAACGTATCGTAACCGTAAAATAAATATTGAACTATCAAAACCTAGATTTAAATTAAATAAATTTCACAAAATGCCTGTAGATCATGTAGTACCTCAATTGAAAAAGGAATATCTGGATATGATTCCAGAATTCCATGGCGAAAATGCTTTATTGCCTAGATTTATGGAAATTTCTGAATAAATTTTACAACACAGTAGATTTAACTGACTTTCAAAATTAATATTTGATGTCTAGTATTTTGTCGAAAATTAAAGACCAAGCCGCCATAAACATTTCAGCTTGTAGTATAACAAATTAGCAGAATTTGAAAGATGCTTTATTAAACACGTATGCAGATAAACGAGACATTTACACATTAAGTATTGAAATATCGTAATTAGAGCAAGGAAATGAATCACCTTTTGACTTTTACAATAGGATACAGCATCTTTTAAATCTACAAACATCGTTATCAATGACACGCCCTAATACAAGTGAACAAGCCATTTTAGGCAACTATTTCAGAATTTAACACTAAGAGTATTATTGCGCGGATTAAAGGAACCTTTCGGTACACTAATGCGTACCAAGAATCCTAGCGATTTAAATTCAGCTTTGAATGTTCTAACGAATGACTTTCAAGTTTATTTAAGTAATAATAACAACAATGCAAATCCAGAAAATTCATTTAATAAGCTTAAGTCTAAGTTTAATGTTATATATATATATATATATATATATATATATATATATATACACTGTGTTATTTATAAAATGCGACATAGGGATTCTTGTAAAAAATTCAAACGCGAGCTAACTTTTTTACCAAAAAGCTTTCATAAAAAATAATAACACATTTGAAAAGGTCGTTAAAAAATAAGTTCAAATGCACTTACTTTCCTTAAATTGGGTTTGATTAAATAAAAAATATTCGAAATTATGGTTTAAAAAGTCGTATGCCATTTTCATAACACTTTCGAATAAAAAACAACTGGGGCGGAGCTGGCCGAGCGATCGAAGCACAGAAAAGTTGAAAGGTAAACGTGAAGTATCGCGGTTCGCCGCTGTGGTGAAATTTTTCCTTTTTGTAAACCGAAAAAAATTGCCCTATTTTAAATATTTCTACCAAAAATTTCTTTTTGGATAAAAATTGTGAAAAAAGAACTAACCACAAAAAGCAAAAATTTCACCACAGCAGGGAATCGAACCGCGATACTTCCCGTTTAACTTTCCAATTTCCCGTGCTTCAATCGCTCGGCTAGCTCCGGTTGTTTATTGTTCGAAAGTGTTATGAAAATGGCGTAAGACTTCTTTAAACATAATTTCGCTTTTTTTTATTAAATCGGCCCGAATTTAAGAAAATTTAAAATGCATTATAACTTATTTTTTAACGACCTTTTCAAATATGTTATTTGCTGCTATTATTTCTCATGAACGCTATTTGGTAAAAAAGTTAGCTCGCGTTTGACAGTTTTATACAGGAATCCCTATGTTGCATTTTATACATAACACTACTATACTGTATACAAAAATTGGATCCATAACTTTTTATACATCTATCTAAATCACTTTGAAGAATATTATAAAGGAACCAAAAAATGTCATTTGATAATTATTACTTTTAAATAATCAATGATAAGGAATTTTTCTGTTGGTTTACAAATGTTTGCCTTGTTTTTGCATTGAATGTTTTGATTGTCAGAATATTTTGATTTGAAAAGCGTTTTGAAACGATTCAATTAAGGAAATTTTGAAACGTCCCTTATATTAAATTTGGAAGATGCTGATTCGTTGTGAAGTGAGCAAAAGTGACTTACAATATAATTACAATACATCTTTTCACAGGAACAAGTTCTGAGATCAGAGATGTTGGCTTCAAAAACATTATGCTGTTAAATACATGTAGTCTGTTCAATGCTTGCAGCAGCGATAACAGCGAATGTTTTTATTCAACTAGCGGTGTTTATATAACTGTGTTAATCTATTAGCGAATGTTTTTATTCAATTAGCGGCGATTTTTTACTGAACCGAAATTTTTATAATAGATAGGTTTTAAAACAAGATCAGTATAAACATTTTCTCAATGTCGTTTGTCCAGGAATTATTTAACTCTGAATCGAAAAATGTTGACCAAAAGTGTGTAGGAGGGTGCTGTTTATGGGACTTTTTATTTTCGTTCTACTCAAAATCTTGTTGAAAATACTCAAATAAGAATGCCCTGAAAATGTGAGCTCTTAATATTAAGTATAAGTTCTCGCCTAAAGCATTAAAATATTTCCCATCTAAAATTCACGTAAGCTTTCTTGATTTTTTTAATATCTATATCTTATCTCTATTCAATATTATCAGATTGTTCTGAAGTGGGATTTACTATGATCTGAAAGCCCTACCAAAAATTCTCAATTCTTGAAGTTATTTTAAAAACGACTGGATTTATAGAAAAAATGTGAATGAGAAACTTGCAGGAAATTTAATTTCCTTCAAAAAATGTTCAATAAGTTGAATTGGTAAGATTTATATTTGTTGAGATATAAACATTTGAAAATCATCATTTATAAATAGTTAGATTCGAAAATTCTGAAAACCTTCGTAAAGCGAAAATGTTGATGCTTTATATCTCAACAAATATCGATCTTGGCAACTCAACTCATTGGACCTTTTTTGTAGGAAATTAAATTAAATCAAGGTTTCTCTATAAATACAGTAATTTTTGCTATAACTTCAAAAAATTAGAATTTTTTACCAAAATCTTATTGAGTGAACTATACCACAGATGCTGATTACAGCTACGTTACACTAAGCAATTTTGTAGAGCTTTCAATCCCGATAGCATAAAATATCACTGCTATGTGGGTATTAAAAAAATCGTCTAAGTTTATGTGTATTTCAAATAGAAAATATTTCAACGCTTTAGGCCCGCAATTGAGAGTTTAATATTGAGAGATAAAATTTTCAGGGTATGCTTTTTTTCCAACCAGATTTTAGAGTCGAGGGTAAAGATAAAATAATTAGTCCCAAAAAAGCACCCTATTATACAGGGTGATTAATTAGTGTCATAGAGCTCAGTAGGTCTGTTATGAAATTTAGCAAAAAAGTCTATATTATAAAAATTGTAAGCAGCTTTAGGAATAATATTTCAAAATTAGTTGGGGTGTTCCATAGCTGATTTTGAAATATGAAGCTCAAAGCCACCTACAATTTTTATAATTCTCTTTTTGGAATCTTTCATGATAAGAGACCTACTAAGCTTTATCACCCTGTATATATTATCCAAATAGAGAGTTTAATTGTAGATATGAATTTTACATTTAATTTAGTATCCAATATTTCAAAGCGATTTTATGGCTGAGCATAAATCATTATTTTTATATAAGTATATTGTTCATTTTTCAATGTGTGTTCCAGTCAAAGAGATTATCTTGTTGAAAGTGACTACTGGTTACCAAAACAACGTGATAAAATTTATGTTTGGTAGATTTGTACATTAAATATATGCTCTGGTCCACAATTTTTGTTTTAATTTACCTACAAACCTATTAACAGTGAAAGATGATAAATTTATGTGAAACTTAAGGGACAGAAATGGAAATGTTTACGTATGTGCATTTCACTCTTAACTAGACAAAGATGAAACCATCGATTTTCCAAATTTTATAATTATATTAATGCCGTCGTGAAAAATATAACAATATATACAAAATTAAAGATACTCTCGAATAATCTTTTTTTAAACTTTGGAAAATATCGTAAGATAGTCAGGTACTGAGTTTAGATTAAATG
Source organism: Galeruca laticollis (assembly GCA_963921935.1). NCBI lineage: Eukaryota > Metazoa > Arthropoda > Insecta > Coleoptera > Chrysomelidae > Galeruca > Galeruca laticollis. The sequence goes on from OY998181.1 coordinate 12,466,360, forward strand.
ATCCAACAAATTCTGCCCATGTTTTTCTGTGCTTGCACACCTATATTTGTCTCCAATATATATCTCTACTTATTTAAAATAAGTGCACCAATGAGCAGTATATCTAAAATACTTCAATGCTGAACTTTAAATAGTCTTAAATGCTGGTGTATTCAATTGATTTCTATGTAACTGTGATATATGTTCCACGTAGTGGGTTAAGATTAGTAATATGGAAATTGCAATAATAAATCTGACTGGTTGAAGTCTTGTCATGAATTTGTTTATGCCACATATTCAGCAGTTCTAGTTTTTAATATCCCAGTTAGCACAATGAAGTCACATTAGCTAAAATAAATAATATGTTGATATAGTATATTTTTTTACAAGGGTAGAAAATAATCTGCTGCATGCGAAGGGAAAATCTGCTAAAGTGTTTTCTCCGAGTGTTACACACTAGTTCGCTTAGCAAAAGAAATAAATAGGAACATGTAACAAAAATCTTGAAAGGACATAATTTACTAAGGAACTTCAGTAGTAAAAATGTACCAATTTATTTATTTATATTATATTACTGTTTGTCATTGACATTTGTAAATTGCACCTACAATAATTTTAGTTGCTAAGACACATTTAATGTTTTTTCAATAGCTATACAAATAAGCGGAAAACAGTTGTATGTGACACGTGCGTAAATGCACCCTTTAGCTGGTATTTGCTGCCCCTGCCATACAATATAACACAGTAGCCCAATCGTAAACAATAGTTTCCGTCATATTTTTACGGTTAATATGATCCACATTTTCACATATGGTAGGCGATAAAGTGATATAAACACATATTTCACTAATATAATATTCACACTGGAGTAAACAAAAACCATAGGTTAACAGTAATTGCTAATTTATAAAATATTGTATACCAATATACTATATATCTACCCCGAAGTTTACAATCGTGAAGTAATTGCAAGTTGATACTAAATTTGTATGGATTATAGAGCTCGAAATATTTATAAAACAAAATTATTGTAGATATTTAAAAATTATTTTAGATACTACAAATATATTTTGACTATTTTCAAGTATCTAAGATATTTTTAATAAAACTTTTTCCAGTATCCTCTATCTTTGAATATATTACAGACAAATATCCTTATTTGGCCTAAAATTTCTAGAAATAATATGATTTGGTAGCTTCCGCTGCGATCTGTGGGGGAGTAGCTGAACTATATGCGCAATAAAATATTATTGGGTCGGTAAGTCGTATATATCCACACATATTTCTCCTATATATATTTGTCGTACATATAGCCATTTGGGATATATATATGACTTTAAAATCAGTGTAATATTTGCTTTTGTGCCACAGTGGCTTCTTCTTTTGGAACCTGTTTCAGGTAGAAAAAAAAAGATAATTTTGTCAATGAAAAAATAATTTATTGCTTCACATTTTTTTTTAAACAACAACTAACACAATATTGCCTCTGGTAACTTCAAAGTTTCACAAATTTTTATAGAAATCTGAATAAATTGGCGGTATTATCCCGAGAGTAACTAACTTTAGGATACCCTTTTTCTTTTTCTCATCGATGGTAAGTCTCTTGGAATAAGCTTGCATCAGAACAGGATTCACGCCCCCACTGTCCCGTTTATTCCTTGTCTTCGCCTCCTCCCAGGCATGTGATCCGTAGGATGTTTTGAAGTAGAAGTTGCCGTCGTCTTTAATTACTTTAAACATTCGAATGTCCAAGATGGGTAAAATTACTTGGGAGTCCTTAAGAGCTTTTATGTCAAAAAAGTCCTCATGACTCAACTCATGAACCTGGTAAGGCTTGCCACTTTTCTTTGCCGTTTTCATGGCCATGGCGTATTGGGAAGGTAAGTATATTGGTCCACTTCGGAGTGCTCTTTTAACTTCTCTTTCAATGGTTGAGTGAGCCGAATCCCCCTCGTTTTGGGTGTGGCCCTTTACTAAAAATTTGTGTGTGATAGATTTTATGTTTTTTAATGTTGTAACAGCATATTTGTACATTGCCATCATAAAGTTATTTTTCTGTTGTCCACAACAATTATCGCTGTAAAACACAACATCTATTGGACAGTCAGCTTTGTCATTTAAATGATGCAGATATTTCAGCACACAGCTCCCAATCTCAATCACGCCTCTTCTTCCTTGTGTCTCATCCCAAGTGTAACAGTTTACCGTTTTGTCACCCTTCAGTTCAGCAATTGTTAAATTGTAAACGGCTAGCTCTGAAATGTAGTAGTAGGAAGACGCCTCCCCCTGCGGACATGGTTGAATCTGTGGTTTTCTTGTCATTCTCCTTTTCCAGTCTGGACAAGTCCTTTTCTAGAATATGATTCTCATATTCTGTTGTATTTTGTTTCGTGTTTTGGTTTATGTGACAAACATTACACTGATCTTTCTTCGTTGTGAAAAACGAAAGGTTGTATGACTTGAAAATAGCTCTGTACTTGCAGTAGCTGATTCCTGCAAGGTTTGACTCCTTTCTTTCTTTTAGATAATCTCTGTGAAGTTCAGCGATAGATTTTCCACCATCCACCGAGAACTTTGCGATCTGCAGTAATGACTAGGAATTCTGGGAACTTTTTTTATGTGATCCTTTGCGCTCTTCACGAGTTCTTTATCCAACTTGTTACCCTTTCCATGCTTGTCTCTCATTTCCAAGCTTAGCACACCTGTGCTTTTGTCTGTTGTTTGAAAGGTTGTACGAATAGCTCTATCCGATAGGTCAAAAGTGTTTTTAAAAAAATTTTTCTCCATCTTTCGTTATCGAATATGATTGATTAGGGCCCCTTTCCCTTTTACGATTCAACGTAATCCTCTGATACTTGGGAACAACTTCCTGTGTGCTATCTTTTATGAATTCTCTTTGCCTTTGCAAGTCTCCCATTCCCCAAAACATTGCGAAACTCTCTTGCCGATAGTTCTCATCAATTTTTTCAGAGCACTTGAGTTTACAGTTGTGGCAAGGAGGCTTCATGCTTCGTTTTTTCACTCTTCCTCGGGTTTTAGACTCGTATTCCTCACCGCAGTTTTGCATCTTCTTTGCTAAAGTTATTTTAATAAATTTACCTCTTTTCCTTTTTCTTGTAATCGGTTCGTTTGCATTTTCCATTTCAATTCCAGTCACTATTTCATCGCTACATCCACTGTCACTTTTAGAGCCGGAACTTGATATATTATAATCGGGGTCGACTTCATCGTCATCAGAATTATGAAATGGGTTTTGGTCTTCCTAATCAGTAGAGTCCGTGTTAATATTGTTGTTGACACTGTAGCTTTCAGTCCCCAATAATTGACCCGTAACAATATCGTCGGCCAAACCAGACTTCTGAGCTTCCCGTGCCATTTGTTCTGTTGAAACTTCTACCGGATCTACTGCAGTCATGTGAGTGATCGTTGGTGCAGTAACTTCACATTCTAAAATTAAAAAATATATATATATATATATATATTTATCTATAAGCCACCAATGGTCATGCAAACGACGAATAGTATTGATTTATAGATATCAAAATGGCAAAAGCCCGAACTTACCAGTCGAAGGGGAAGTGTGGTTTCACCCATTTATCATTAGAGAGTGGGTGTAGTTCAGTCAAATCAGTCTTGCTAGGAACATTTTTAGTAGTGCTTTCTGTATCCATAAATAATGTTGGAAGCAACGGATCAGGCAGCTTATAACAATCTTTTACATCCATTAGCCCTATAGCAACTTCTAATGGAACTATAGTAGTCAGGTCAGCGTTCGTTGATGCAGTAACTTCACATCCTAGAAAATATATTATAGATAATAATATTATTATATTATGGGAAAAAGTTTGAAAATTATGATCTATGAGTGAGTGATATCTTCCTATATGCTAGTATTGACTACACCAATGCTTATGCAAGTGACCAACAATATTGATTTATTTAAATCAAATGACAAAACCTAATCTTACCAGCAGGAGGGGATACGTGGTTTTCAGTCTCCAATTGTTATCAGTCTTGCTAGTTTCAGGAACATCTTCAGTACTGCGTTCTAAATTGACTCGTGTCGGAGGCAAAGCATCTGGCGCAATCACTTGCCACCGCCTTTCATTTTTCGCCGCAAGTTTTAATATCAAAGCTGTACGTTTTTTCCTTGAACAAACAACAATAAGTAATCTGAGGAAAAATATTGAAGCTCTGTGGTAATAAGTTTAAGTATTTACGTACAAGGGTCAATTCTGAGCCTTGTGAGCCGTAAAACATCTTGCATAACGATACGTAAGGATAACAATAAACAGGCATTTATCTTCAAAAACATCACATGAAACTTTGTTTTGATACAATTCAAACTGAATTATTGAAACATATTTCGGTGTTAATTAACATTTTGCTTTATTCGCCGAATGAAAATTTAACCGGAAACCAACGTTTTGGCAAATATGCCGGTTTGTTTTAGTTGAGCCTGTTAGAAACGCATTAATGTTGAGTGCAAACCGGATTATCTGCCAATAAGTCATATCTGGGTAATAATAAAAATGTACTATTGTGCGATAATCCAGTTTTACTTACATGATGGACGTCTTTCCTCCTTGAAGGTTTTGAAGCGACTGGCGTATTGCGCAATAGATCTGTCTTCTGATAAACAAAATGGCTATTTCCACGTAAATGCATACCGGCCCAACGCCATCTGACGGATTTTTATTCAACTATACAATATGCCGGTCCGACATAAAAATAGACAGGAAAAAAAGACATTTTTTGACACCAACAACTCAAAAACTCAATTTTTGCAGATATGCCGGTTTGATTTGACAGCGACGATATATATAAATACAGGATGTTCCGGGACTAATGGGAAAAAAGTCGGGAGCATATAATCTGAGCCAAAATAATGTTAGTACTTCATATAAACTTTTTCTATTCAGGCCCTCGTTTTCGAGTTATGGGCCTCCAAAGTTTCAATTTTGAATTTGATTTTTATTTTTATTTTTTGTACTAGTTATTTGATCTTTATAAAATTTACGGCGAAGCTATAATGTGCGTGTATGTTTATTTTGGAAAGGTGAACAGATTTACAGTAGTGCCTTGAAGCCAGGGACGGACTACTCATAAATGGTTAGTGGTCCAAAAATTTTGCAGGGATGGTACACCCTGTATGAAATTATCGAAATTCACTTCCCCACACATTAAGCTAACGAAAAGGTACTCTTGCTGGAATTCGATAAAATCAGCCGTTTGGCTAATATTTACTGTTTTATTAATGCACTACGTACAAATTTACTTAGCTAACTTATTAATACGATGTCGAATATTTACCTACAGTACTACATAAAAATAATTTGATGATAGCAGTTGATAAAAACATTAGGAACTTATTTAATGGAAATTTAATAGGTACACAAACAACGTAATTAGTTCCTTTTGATCAAAATTACGAACTCAGCATTATTAAACCATTAAGAAAACCTAAAAAACACAAGTTATAAAACATTGGACTAAAACCAATTCCTAAACAACAACAAAAACTAACGTTATTCTAATAAATGTTCAATATGAGCTCCTCCTACTTCCACGCACATTCTAAGTCTACGAAGGTTGTTTCTTTGCACTTGAAAGAGCAATCCCACATTATTTCTAATAACATTGCAGTGTAACACAATTCTGTCTATTTAATCTTGCCATGTTTGCACAGGTGTTGCGTATACCTTACTTTTGAGATAACTCTAGAGAAAGAAATCCATAGGATCAACGTCTCCTGATCGCGGTGGCCGTTGAAGAGGGCCTCCACGACCAATCCATCTATTAGGAAACCTTGTGTGTAAATGCTGTCGTACATCTACACTGAAATGAGTAGGGGCCCCAACATGCATGAACCATAAATTCCTATGAGTTTGTAGTAGCACATCATCAAACAGGTTCCATTACTCATTTTGAAAAAACTCCAAATATATCTGGCCGGTCAAAGTACCGTCAATGAAGTATGGCCCTATCAAATGATTGCCAACTATTCCTGCCAAAACTTTAACCATTAATCTATGCTGGCTTCTAGTTTGGATAATGCCATGTGAATTCACATCATCCCATAAATGCGTATTATGAGAATTTATGACTCCATCTCTGGTGAAACCGGATTTGTTCGTAAAGAGAACGTTACTAATAAATGTATTGTCTGCTTGTTGTTGTCGCAGAAACCACTGGCTATACTCAAGTCGTAAAGGATAATCAGCCACTGTTATACTGTGTACTTTTGTCATGTGGAAAGGATATAACAGCTGTTCTTTTAGGATGCGATGAACAACTGATTTCGAGACGTTATGTTCTCTTAATAATTTTCGTAAACTCGTTGATGGTTCATTATCAACTGCATTTAACAAGTCTTGTTCAACTGCCACAGTACATACGCTTCGTACTGGAGCTTCTCCACCTTTTTTTGGCAAAAAACTTCCTAAAATTCAAAACTTTGTTTTGTATACATGGAAAATTATATTTACTTATTCATACCTGTTTCTCGTAACCTGAGATCAATACGCTCAAACATTCGTCTGTCTGGCAATGCTCTGTTTGCAAAATGTTCCGCATAAAGCCTTCTGGCCTCTAAACAGTTTCGAGAAACCAATCCATTCATTAAATGCATATCTGCGTTTTCAATAAAAGTGAATTCTGCCATTGTAACTGTTAAATTAAGGACTTATGAATTATTTACAAGTACTGACTACTAACTATTCTACACAATGTTTGACAACTAATCCTATGGTTACTTGATAAACGGTAAAAACACTTTTAAAAAGTTCTTACCAACTTTCCAATTAATAAGTCGTTAATGTTTTTTATTTTCTGCTATCGATAAATTATTTTTTTGTAGTACTGTAGGTAAATCTTGGACATCGTATTAATAAGTTAGTTTTACCTTGTTGTGTACTTATAAAAATGGTGAATGCGTAAATTGGTACGTAGTACATTAATAAAACTGTAAATATTAGCCAAACGGCTGATTTCATCGAAGTCCAACAGGAGTACCTTTTCGTTAGCTTAATGTGTAGGTAAGTGAATTTCGATAATTTCGTACAGGGTGTGCCATCCCTGCAAAAATTTTGGACCACTAACCATTGCGAGTAGTCGGTCCCTGGGTTCAAGGCACTACTGTAAATATGTTCACCTTTCCAGAATAAACATACACGTACATTATAGCTTCGCCGAAAATTTCATAAAGATCAAATAACTAGTACAAAAAATAAATATTAAAACCAAATTCAAAATTGAAACTTTGGAGGCCTATAACTCAAAAACGAGGGCCTGAATAGAAAAAGTTTATATGAAGTTCTAACATTATTTTGGCTCAGATTATACGCTCCTGACTTTTTTCCCATTAGTCCCGGGACACCCTGTATAATATATATATATATATATATATATATATATATATATATATATATATATATATATATATATATATATATATATTATAATGGATTGTTATAGTTGTATAATTTGCCGACAATACCACTATAATTGTTATATTATCAATTTAATATATTCAACTCTAGTATAGCTAGCTCAGTAATGAAGTAAAGAAAAATTTTTATGTATTTATATATTTATGTGGAGAGCATGAGAAACTCTTACTACTCTTTGGGATCTGGAAGTGATTTTAACTCTATATCTACAATATTTTACATATATATGAATCATTCAAATAACTGATATTATATTTTTTTTATTATTGGTGCGCCTATGTATAGAAACTTTCAATATAGCAATCGATTTTGTCTCACAATTAAAATAGATGGAAATTATCAGTAGAATAATCGATTCCAACTGTCACTCATATCAGCAGTTGAAGTATTATTAATCTGAACATAAACAATAGTTTCAAGAATACCTTTAATACAACAACTATATTATATTGATCAAGAATTATGTATTATAAATTTAAAGTAAGTGATGAACTATCTTAAATACTAATATAATATTGAAATGTCTAACAATAAAATATTTGTTAAATATAAATAGTAAGTACTCAAGTCTATGTTATTACCTTTCTTTTTCAATGCTTTTAATATGTTTAATAGTTTCAGATACTAATTCTTATTACTTTTATTATAAATGTACATCTCTAACCCGAATGTTGGTACCAACAAAAACAAAAAGAAACACTAACCTCTCAACCACTAATATTCCTTTCTTGAAATTCTGTCTGTTAAAAAACCATGTCATGCATACATATGTCGTCCAGATGGAGATGTTTTTTTTCCAGATTTCTTGTTACAGGTACCACGTGTTTGTAATTTCTATTATTCTCCAGCTTCGAATTCCCAATCAATGCTTAATATCTTATTCAGGTACTTTACATCACGATTCCGTACCACATCAACTAATTATTCAATTTGAAATGACTCTTTCATTTGTACCATAGCCTCCAATAACATGTATTTTTTTATATATTGTATATATCTTCGTAGAAATTATGATTTTAATATCCTTATACTAGCTATTTCGAATTAATATATGGAATAACTCACTTCTTTATACAATAACTTAATTCTCTCTTTTTAAATTCTTCAACCATTTAAGTTTTCTAATCTCCGACTTCCATCATTATTCAAAAATCAACAACCAACCCGCCTTTTTTTATTTTTCGTTGCTATCCGAAATCATAAATATCTTGATTTCAGATTCATTTTATAATTCCTAATATATAATTACAAACCATAAAATTCACATCTTTCTTGACTCAATAAATATAGATTTCTATGGTTCTGCTTCTTTTTCAATTTATAACCTTATTCCAGTCAATTGATAAAATTATTTTGACATTTCTTACATTATTTGATATATATAACCAAAACTCTCTAAATGTTGAATAATTAAGTTATTACATGTTTATTTATTGTATCTATTATTAATGTTCAATGAATATTTTTAGAATATGGATTACATGTTTCTTTTAATTAAGGAATTTTGATTTATAACTTGTTATTAATTACTTACAATGGATTGATGCTTCTTAAATGAACTACTGTGTTTAAAGGTAAGTTTTATCCTTTTTATTCAAATTTCTTATTACTATTGCTCATATATTGTATTCCATTATGAATAGATTACTTCATCAATAAATTCTTTTGGTATCATATTAAAGATATTGAATCAAATGTTCCAAACTTCAATATATTTGTGAGAGTGAGAATTTCAATTATACTTCCATCTAAGTAGTGAAGAACTATCTCTTCTATATATATTTTTTTACTTTTATAAGGTAATAGATATTATGTATCCTGATCAAAATAGGTGCTAATAATTCTCTAACACTTATCAGATGATGTATATATGCTCCAGAATATTTTGTACATGTAAGACATATACAGTTTTTTTAAATACTGCATTAAATCTTCTGTATATTGGAAATATTTTCATTAACCGATACTGGTTTATATAATTCTGTGTAGTATGCTGATATGAGTTATATTATTTTAGTTTCTGTGTTCTTGAATTATGTTCAATATATATATATATATATATATATATATATATATATATATATATATATACATTATATATATATATATATATACATCATAGAAAATTCTGGATTGCGGCTTACACAAAAGCAATTGGCTCTGGCATTTCCTAGATAAGACTGGTGATAAAAGAAACAATGTTTAGATAAGATAGTCACAATCGTACAGTTATAAAAAACCTGCGTATCCGCCATAATTTCAACTTCCAAACCTGGCTTAAACAGAGTCAGATTTAGGGACTATACCAGTGTGCTGTTTCGTAACAATATCGTAAATGAGTTGGACCTTGTTCTCCTGAACACTGGAGAAGGAACTTTCATAATCTCTAGATCAAATACATTTTTTGCAATTGATCTTAGTATATCATCACATCAAATTGCATTCAATTCTAGATGGGCTGTTAAGTTTGAATGAAATACAGGCAATATTCCAATATTTATTGAATTACCAGCAGTAGATAAACTGAGTGATTGTATACTCCGCCCAAAATGGGACTAGAAAGAATATAACGAATAAATGGAAAACTTACAAATAACAAGAGTAACTATAGAAGAGCAAGTGGTAAATTCCACCAAAGCAATCCAAAATTCTGCTAAATTATCAATCCCCAAAACAAAAAGTACACTAAATAAAAAAAGGGTGCCAGGGTGGAGTTCAGAACTAGAGACCGCAATAAAAAATAAGAATGAGGCTTTCAGTTATTTCGAAAATACACCAATGAAAGAAAATATGATCATCTTCAAAAGGCTTGGGAAAAAATCCGGAAAATTAAGAGGTAAAATTATTCAAAGCCGTCACCGTTACTTATAGTGAACGGAATGGATATTGTGATATTTGTTTATATGATTTGTTTTTATGATTTTCGTTTCTAATTTTCATTATTTGATATTTTCAGAAACCCCTTCACAACCCAATATTAATCGTGATTAATTGAAAACTTCTTCTATTACTCTATGTATAATTTCTTGAATAATAAATTCATCGAACTACCCCGGTATAATGAATTGAATTTGATTGAACGCAACCAAACTAAGTTCCATTTGACTAAATTAAATGACTTCCGTTACAGCTGATACGTAAGTGTTTTAAAATTAATATGAATATGTTAAGCTTTCTTCTAAAAATGAGTACTTAATGACTGAAGCCAAATCTAAATAAACAACTATGGAATTCGCTATTTCAAAACCTAAAATTGAAGTTGTTCTTGGAATTACAATATCTAAATCAAATACTCTAATCAATGATTGTTTTAGGCTAGAATTCCGCGGGAACTGCTGGTATATAATTATTCACTATTTTGCTGTATGAGAAACTTCTTCTATCGCCGTTCTCTCATTACTGAGAATCGTGATCACTGACAGTTTGTGACGTTAAAGTAAACCGGATCTCTGCTAACAATTTCCGTGACATCGACTCCAATTTTGAAATTATTAGTAATATATGAAAAAGGCTTACCATTCTCTGGTTAAATTATATGTCACGACTCTCTCAGGTTAGTATTCTTCCAGATATTAATGTCGTCTTTCTAACTTGGTACAATTTTTATTCAAGATTTGATTTCCATTTCTATATTATAATTGTATTTCGTTTCGATGATCTGAAGATAGTTTCACATACCTGTCCGCGATCAGTCACTGTCACTTCACATCTCCTATTTAATGACATGTTTTGTTTAGAAAACAAATATTATTTCCAGTATATGCTAATAATGTAGTGCGGTTGAAACTATTTCAATATGTTTTTAAATGCATCTGAAATTTGATGATTGTTATTACTTCCAATTTTTCCTAATCTATCTACTCTCTAATCATGTACATAGTGTTACATTTTTGCTTTCGTTTATACAGTGTGTAAAATACATTAGCTAGTCTGATATTTCCTAACAGATAAATACATTTATTAATTCATGGTTTTTTCTTTTTATGTTCAGGTTTTTTAACCCACAATGGGACTTGCCAATTTTGAATAATTACAACATATAACCAAATATGGATAACTGGAAAATACACTACTCAGTGGAAATATGTCATTATCGTTCCAATCCCAAAAACGGGAAAAGACTCCCAATATCCTTCCAATTATCGCCAAATTTCAGTAATTTGCTGCAATGGAAAGCATTTGGAAAAATGCTCAGTATAAGACTACTTTGGCAGTTGGAGAATAAAAACTCCTTCCTGACTGTCAAATGGGTTTTCGAAGAGGAAAGTCAACAACTGACCTACTTGTTCTATTGGACAATTATATTAAAAACAGCCTTGCAAATAGATCTCACACCATTTTTTCGACATTAAAAAAGCTTTTTATAAAACCTGGAGATTTGGAATAATGAGTAATATGCACAAATGGTGTTGGAGGGGTTACTTACCTTGGTTCGTTCAAATCTTCTTAAAAAATAGAACAGTCCGAGTGCGGGTGAACAGTAAGTCATTTCAAACACATTTTTCAGAAAATGGTGTACCTTAAAGCTAAAATCTTAGCGTTTCACTATTCCTTGTAGCAATTAAAGGTATAGTGGAGGTTCAGGAAAGTTTCTATGTAGATGACCAAGTCATATAGTACTCATTGCTAGATTTGAAAAATGTAGTTCTGATTTCACAGAATACTGTTGATTGAATAGTTGAGTATGTGGAGTAGCGCGGTTTCAGAATATCCACAACCAAATCTCAGTGTATTCAGCTTTGTAGGTTGAGAAAAGATCATCCAGATCCAAATATTAATCGTCACGGATAACCTATTGAAATGACTTCGTCTCTTAAATTCCTGGTTTTTGATTTTGATCGAAAATTATTATGGAAAGAATACATAGAATATCTCGCAACAAAATATGAAAAAGGCTAAATATTTTAAGAAGTCTAGCAAATATTAACTGGGGTTCTGATGTTAACGCCTAATTGAATATAAACAAATCGGTTATAATGTGTGAAATGGATTATGGGGCTAATGTTTATAGCTCTGCTAGTAAATCAAATCTCAGAACTTGAAAGTATATTTAAGCCACTAGTATCACTCTAGCTTTGGGAAAATTTACTCCTTACGCTGCAAGGCTGGTAATCTCCCCTTAGATACAGAAGGTGCAGAGGTAATGGTAAATTACCTCTGCAAAAAATACTCCACATCCTATAATCCTCTTACAATTAATATTTTTAATGAGGAGGAAACAAATTCTTTTGAATCCAGGCATACTAATACTATCCTTTTTCCTATCCGGGTGAAATGGATGGTGCCAGGATTACAACATGGCATGCCGGTTCAGCAATTTCTCCAACATATTTCCTATCCTCTATGGATATTCAAAAGTCCAGTGTTTCATCAAAATTGTGAAAAGCATCATAGAACCAGTTCCACAGTTAATATGTTTATCGATGAAATAACAATTATTTCACAAAACCCCAATAATCCTGTTGACTGTTCCAAAACCCCTCAAGGAGTGACAAGTGCTATATTTGTAAAAGATCAGGCCTTTTATTGGAAACATCCCTCTTGGACTACTATATAGCTCCGGACAATATGCAATTTTGAAGTCGATTGAATATATAGAAAATGATAATATACTGTATGCAGCAAAATGTTCTGACTCCCTTAATGTCTTAAAAGCACTAACTAGTAAGAAAACAACCGGAATATTAACCAGCTACATGCAAAGCACCTTATAGATGTTGCAACAACAAGAAATCAACATAATTTTCATCTGGATTCCTAGTCACATTGGGATAACAGTTAATTGAAGGGCTAACTTGTCTGCTAAAAGGTCAATACATGATGTTTTTGATTATAATTTAATTGAAGTTTGTCGACTGTAGTAGACATTCAACTATATTAATAATCTCAATCCGACAACGTTAATGTCGAAATTAATAGTTTATTATATACCGATTCACAATGAGATGTACAAATGAATAAATGTTTAAACTTCGATGGTTTTCAGATCGGTCAACAAGAATGATTCGGAAAAAAGTTATGATTCGACTTGTTGAGGTGACCAATAGTGGCGACTGAATATCTCTACTTGGGTGTTAACATAATACTGACTAAGAACGATTTTTTCGACCTTGAGTACACACTGGACACGAATACTAACTAAGAGACGGTATACCGGTCTTAGTAACTTAACTTGACATAGAAACGCTGAGTTTAGACTTGAATTACACTTACTTGACTTGAATACTAATTAAGAAACGATGAGTTTGACTTGATAACGGTGAAACGATGAGTTTCGACTTATGAGTACGCACTTGTCTCGAATAACAACTGAGAAACGATATCTTTGAACTTGAGTACACTCTGGACTCGAATACTAATTAAGAAACGATGTGTATGACTTAATATCGGTGAAACGATGAGTTTCGACTTATGAGTACGAACTTGCTCCAATAACAACTAAGAAACGATATGTTTGACTTAGTATATTAGAAACGCGGTGTTTCAACTTGATAACTTAGTGATGACTTGAATACAAATTAAGAAACTTTGTGTTTGACATAAAAGCTGTGAAACGATGGATTTCTACTTATGAATATGTACTTGATTCGAATAACCACTTTGGAACGATATGTTTGAACTTGAGTACACTCTGAAATCGAATATTTACTGAGGAACGATATGTTTGAACTTTAGTACACTCAGGACTCGAATATCAACTAAGAAACGGTATGTTTCACTAAGTAACTTAACTTGACTTAGAAACAATGAGTTTCGACTTCTGAGTACGCACTTCACTCAAATAGCAGCTAAGAAACGATAGGTTTGACTTATTATGATAGAAACGATGTGTTTCAACTTGTATTTCACTTAGAACTTGAGTTAGGACTTTGTTGCACAACTTAAGAAACCGGTTCACTATTCAACCAACTAACTCGTTAATAATGTAATTGATAATTTACTAACCGATTGCGTAACTATGTGATAGCTGCTTAACTAAGTGTGACTGCTTCGTAATTGAGTAATGACTGATTTCTCCACGTTGTGAGACGTGCTAAATAGAAATATTCAAAGGGGTGGTTTACCCGAAGGTTGGTGGGACTGAAAGAAAATAAACCTTTCCTATTGGTGCGTATTATTATTCCGGCCGGAATCATTGACAAGAATTAACGATGGACATATCCAATAGATATTCCAAATACTATTGAAAGAAGATCAAAAGGTGAGACCGTCCTATGGAAACCTTTACTCTTAAATGTTCGAAATGTTTTATTACTTGCCTTCCGACAACGATCCATTACTCAAATATCCTGTCTTTTTCAACGATAGAAATACAAATATAATATTACAATTAGTTTTACAAATTTTACAATGATATATTTCGTTTGGTCTAAATAATCCTACGTTTTGGCGCAACAACAAAAATGATAGTGTAAAGCGTGATAATTTTCTATATATTCACAATGCTACAGACAACAAATAAACTTACGCTTTGAATGTACAAAAAATAGCGAACGATTACAAAGAGAGTTTCATATCTGCAAACATTTTACACACTACTAAAAATACAGTAATATATACAAATCAAGAATTCCCAATCTTGAACACATGCAGAAGAGCTTGGCTCCATACAAAACTTCCTCCCATTGAGAAAATACGATCAATTTCAAGGTCTCCAATAGTTTTACTTCAGAGTTCGACGGTAGAATCGGAAGTAACGCTACCCTTTTCAGTTTTCGGACAACTGAAGATTTCGCGCTTTTCACTAACACAGTACGTACTACATCATCACTACTTGGATGGCACTTCAGGATCCTTCTCAGTGCCCATTGTGAAGGTGGAATATTGTGTCCTCGTAGTAAGACTACAGCTCCTTCATGAATTTCAGAACCGTTCTTCCCATTTGGTACAAAAAGTGAACTATTCTTGGCTCCACCGCATCCAGAAATGCGGTTTAACGTTCCGTGTGTGCTGCCAGTGAGACAGACGGTTACTGGGCGTCGTGAAATAATCACGACTTCGCAAGATAGTCAATAAATGACCTATTAAAAAATTGCCAGGAGTAAGGGCGATAGGATTGGTAGGTCAGAGGAAATACTAGTCTCGATTTCGATAAGTAACATATGAAATCGTTCATACGTATATGACATGTCGCGGGCGGCGACTCCGTACAAATGCTTTTTAATGCTTTTCAATGTTGCTTCCCATAATCCCCCAACACGTGATGCCTGAGGAGGATTAGCCTTGAAGGAGATAAAAAATATCTTTATATACTCGATACATCCGTCAATAAACCAATGTTTGCGACGTATCGAGTATAAAGTTTGCTGAGTTCTATCTTCTAAATGTTTTTCAAGAAAATACATCATACCTAAAATTATCACTTGACTATTCTTAATTAAGATAACGGAATGTGTAGCGTTAAATGGTGAAATAGACACAATCAAACAGTCGCCTGCCCTCATTATCCCCTGTTTGTCCCGAAAAGTATTTTTCAATCGCCGAGGACAAGCTTAAGGCCAACCTAATACAATTGTATAATCGGACCAACAAATAGTTTCATCTTCTCCTGGGAGGCCCGTAGTTACCCCAACAAACACAGACTGGCTGGTCCGATAATGGGAAGAAAGTGGTTTGCCGAACTGCTGCATTCGGCCCGCTTACAGCTCCCGGCTCGGCGTGTAGGTAGGGCATGTCCGCCAGGCCGTAAGGTGGCTAAGAGTAGGCTAGCCAACCATTCAACCTTGGCAACGCCTTTCAATAACCGACGACGGGCCGATGGTAGATAGCCGGTAAAACCGACGACGGGCCGATGGTAGATAGTCGGTAAGTGTACGGCAATCCATAGGTGGCTCGCAAAGGAGCAATCCTCTTGTAAGCCACCATTTATCGGCCAGACGAATATGCGCAGACGCCCAAAGTATTTGTATTTTATTGAGAAAGGTTTTTTCTTATGATAAACTTTCTATCGGCTGTTCAATAAAATATGGTTTGTAATCGATAGGCGACTGTGAACCATGTGATAATTATTGAATACCCTTTATTACGCGAAATAAATGATAATTGTATTTTATTATGTATGAAATTGATATTCCTAGCTTAAATATGTTAATATTAAATCAGCAAAATATCTCATCTGAAAAACAACATGTGAAAGGTTATAATAATAGTTTTTGTATATAGATGCATCAAATAAAAATTGGAATTTTATATTAACAGAGAAATTATTTTAGCAATTGTGAAAAAACATTCAAAAATGCATGACAGAGATTCAGGGAAACATCCTCTGTTTTGGTATTGATAAAAAAAGAGGTCTAAAATTTTTTCATAATAAAATCTAAACTTGTACTTTGTACAATGAAACACTTTTTAAAATAACATTAGACCATTTATTAGTTACACAACAATAAAAGTAATGTCAATATATCAACATTCTTTTACAACAAATGCAAAAAATAAGTTTCCCAATATATAAGTAATAAGGAACGGAAAATGTGTACATATTATACATAAAATACGCAATTACGAGAAACTTAACGAAAAAACCAACTTATTTATATTAAAATCAGCAACAAATTATTATAGAATAATCGGGTAGGAAATTATATACATTAAAATAACAACAAAAAATATTTATACATAGTTCCCATATCATATGACAGAATGTAGATATATAAAACAAATAAACAAGATTTTAATAGTGAGAATTAAACGGCGCCGTTTGAACAACTAAAATAAAATACCCTAATTTATAATTAAGTAAAGTAACAAATTAAAATAGACTTATCGCCTGAAATAAAAATCTATAAATACAATAAATCTCTTATTTTTTACTTTTTCGATTGACTCTTCCTCCTGCTCTATCTGGAGCATTTTTGAGCCAATTGGGCCAGTTTTATTCTTATTATCTGTTTTGCCATGCTCGTTGTTAGATTTCTCGATATCAGAGACCAAATCTGAGCTAAATATGTAATCAAACTCTGTCTCTTATAACACACTTTCTGTTGAAGACCCTGCCTGTGCTTCAATACAGTCACTGGATTTCGCTAATCGGTGTCTATCAATGAAACTGGAGTTAGAAATGTTAGAAGTGATGCTGGAAGTTTTAAATTGTGTCTACAAATTAGGATCATATTGGGAATTACTTGGGGAATTATAGACAACATCCTGTTCGAAATGAGATGCACAGATTGAAGATTCTGTCTTGGGCTCTGAACATTCAGATCTCAAAGCCTAGTTTATAGAAATAAAATCACTCAATATTGATTGCATTTGCGTAGCAATCAAACGCCGCTCTTGTCTCTTACTTATTTTATGTACAGACGGCATAATTATATAGGTTAAAATAGAATTCAGCAAACTAACATCTTTTAACATTCAAGCTAAGTAACATTTGCTTGAGATTGTTACATTAATCACTTATACCATAAGATACTTCACACTTGTACTTACAAATTATTTTGCCCATCATGTAAATGCGACTGAGACATTATTTATTTTTACACTTGTTTTCTGCCTACACTTTCTTGAAATAACAATAAATTGACTGGCAGCGGAGAAACACAAAATTGATAAAATAATATAATTGATAATCTACGAGTATTATCACGGCAGCACAATTCACGATACTATATCCAACTCAGCACGAAATATGAAAACAACATAAAACAAGACTCTTTTTTCCTAGTTTAAGAGTAAGAGTTGAGTAACACAACACAACAATAAACAATAACCTCAGAAAAATACAAAATATAAGCAAAATGGCCGTCAAATGATGCAGCGCGAAATTTAAACGCGAATGATTTGGTACCACTTTACGGCTTGCTAACCGAACGCGGCCCGGAGTCGGATATAGCCAGCAAAACATCCTGCGGATCAGTTTTGGCACGAAATATGGTCTCCCCGGTAGCAAGTGTCCGAGGAGTAGCCACTTCCGGCCCAAATACATAACATCCACTCTCGGTTTGCCGTTAAGTTGCCGAGTAAAAGCCGATTCTTTGTACATTAGGAACGGTATATCCGAACTGGGCAAACGGAGGTCCAGATCGTGGCTACTTTAGCCACCAGAGTACCGTGCGTGCCGACTGGCGTTTGGTTTGTTGGGACAGTTTCCATTAATGTAGACAAGAGGTGTGCACCGAACAGCTCTAGTCTCGATATTGTTATCATCTCGATATGTGCATCACGAGATTTAACATATGATAATTGCACTTTAATTCTTTTTTAGTGATAAAGTGTGTGTAAGTAAATGCACGCGCTGTCGTATACCTTTTCACTTGGATCGGAAAATCCATGTAATTGAACGCCTTTAACATCGGCGGTAATTACGGTACGTCGAAATGACAGCTGATCAATTGACGGTAATGGTTGGCAATATGTTCGCCATTCACTAAATAATTTGATAAGTAACGATTCGTTCCAATCGAGCTCATGATTCCACAAATTTGGTAAGATTATGTTCACAAGTACAATCACGGAAGCAAATAATCTCAACGGTTCGAATATTTTGACAACTTCGGATTGTATTATCCATTTGGAAACCCTAGTTTGAATAGGATTCACCATATACATATTCGCGTCCTTTTGTGCGATATATTTTTTACACTCATCTTTACTCAAATGATGTAACGATTGAATTGCTAGATACGAGGCACAGATAATATCGAATGTGAGGATATTTCATTCGAAAATTCGTAAGTTTCTCATTTGATCTCTCCAAACTATACAATGAAGTTTACGGTATTCCCTTTTTACTAAAAATTGTTGATAACTTCGCTTAAAATCAACTGCAATCACGATAGGGTGTTTACGAACTCGACTATAAGTAGTGAATAAATTAGGTTGACTATTATGACCCGTATGACGTATCATACAACGGTACGCCTGTAGAAGTCTTTAAAGAACCGTTGTATACCACACTTACTTTCGTAGTTGGACTCATCTACTCACTAATTGCGTGATGATGAGATAAATAGCAGCCATATGATATCAACTGATTGTCCACAACAGGGCACATGTGACGTTGTTTTAATATTGGTTATTAGGAGCTACTCATTTACTTTATTCCACAGACATAGTAATAATAATTTGTCGACCGGTGTAGGTCGATGGACATCTGGGTACGCTAATTTGCTTTGTTCTACAGACAGAGTAGTGTCTGCTCCTAATAATTTATTGACCAGTGTAGGTCGATAGACATCTGGGTCCGCTAATTTGCTTCGCTTTACAGGCAGTGTGGTGCCTGTTCCTAGTAATATGTTGTCCGGTGCAGGTCGATGAAACTCTGTTTCTACTACTTTGATTTGATCTACAGGCAGTGTAGTGCCTGTTCCTATTAATATGTCGACCGGTGCAGGACGATAAAACTTTCTGTCTGATCATATCATTTGTTCTACAGGCAGAGCCGTGCCTGTTTCTACTAATTTGATTTGTTCTATAGGCAGTGTAGTGCCTGTTCATATTAATATGTCGACCAGTGCAGGTCAATAAAACTTTGATTCTGCCAATTTGATGTTAGCAGGTAACTTCATCTGCTCAAATTGGATCGATTCATTTGGCACAACGTGAGAGATTACTGGTACATTTACAACGGTCGTTGTCTTCTCATTAGCATTTAAACGTGTTTTGTGGGCCGTTTACATGATATCTACTGATTGAACCATATGAAAGATATTGTATGGTATTGCTGGATCAAGAACCGGGGCAAAACCGCCGTCTCCTTATTCGTGTTTGTTTGAAGCTGTGAGATAACGGCTACAGATCCAGCCTCACGATATGCAACAGTTGATGAACTTTATAGGGAATAGTACTCATATAATATCTCACGAGTTTGGAAGAGAATAAAAGTCGGCTACGACACTGCTCCATATCGTAGTAAGGCAATTTCCAAGTAAGGGTCTCCAGGTGCTTACAGGGAATCGTTAAAGACCAGCTCCGTGTGGTCATTCATCACCGGTACGATGTCTCCCACCTTAAGATTCCGGATTATGTTATAAGGTTTACTCCTCTCATGGGAAGGAGAGGAGGAGAAGGTAAGGACAGAAGACAGCTGTACTGAGGTGCCGTGGTTTCCCAAGACCGTTAGTATGTTGGCTACAAAACTAACATATGTCAAAACCCTTTCGAATTATTATTATTATAAAATGTATTCATATGTACTACTTTCACTGACTTCTAATGTACTATGTATGTGAATGGGGTCAATAAACCATCTATCTATCTATTATTACTATTATTATTATTATTATTATTATTATTTATTAATTCACACTTGTCAGTGGAAGATTGGCATGTCCAGGCTGGAATTCTCAAGATTTCAGCAGCCTAGTCATGTGTGAGCACTCGTCGGACGGTTCGGCATGTTCCCAATATAGCTGCTTGTTGGGCGGTAATTATATTCTTATCAACATTTTCCAATTTCAGTTTCTTTAACTCGTTTTGTAAGTCAATAAATATATTTGTGTATTTTTTGGGTCCTAGCTTCTTTAATGTTGTGATCGTTAGGTATGGTGATGTCTATTATATTAGCTGTCCTCCCTTGTTTTTCTAGTACAAGTATATCTGGCTTATTGTGCGCTATTTCCTTATCTGTAATTATCGTTTTGTCCCAGTATACTTTTACATTTTGGTTTTCAAGTTGTTGTTTCGGGGTGTGATTGTAATAGGGCACTTGTTCTGTCAGCAGGCCCTATTTTTTGCAGATTTCCTGGTGGAATACTTTGGCTACATCATCGTGTCTTTTCTTGTGGTCCCGAGATACCAAGTAGGAGCATCCTGCCAAGAGGTGTTGAATGGTCTCTGGTTTTTCGTGACCTAATCTGCAACTATCGGATGGGATTTCTTGTCGGATGATGAAACGTCTGTAGTTCCGTGTGCTTATTACTTGATCTTGTATGGCCAGTAGAAAACTCTCCGTTTCGGCCATGAGTGTTCCATTCGATAGGTACAGATTTGATAAGCGTTTATCCACCTCTTGTCCTGCTAAAGCTGCAGCATATCTTCCAAGCAGTTCTTTACCTTTCCAGATTTGTTCTAGTTCAGCGAAGTAGTTCTTATTTTCTTTTTCAGGTGGATTCTCGTTCGCTAACTCTAAGGGTGAGAGAGAGGAGTCAATAGATGTTATTGCTCTATATGCGGGGTGTGTTTTAGATTTATAAGTCCTCTTCCGCCTTTGCTCCTTGGGAGATATAACCTGACTGTAGATGCATTGGGATGATGTAACCTCCTCCTTGTAAGCGATGTTCGAATCATCTGTCTAGACTTTCCAGGTCAGTAGGACTCCATTTGACAATTCCAAAGCTGTATGTTACCACTGGTATCACCCAAGAGTTGATAGCTGTGAATTTTGATCTAGAGTAGAGGTGTGATTTGGGGATTGATTGTAATCTCTTTTTCAGTATGTTTTCAATCTGTTCCTTTGAGTGTTTTTGATCTATGTTAACTGTTTGTTGGATTCCCAACTATTTGTACATTTCTTCTGGAGGAAGTGGTGCAAATTGGCTTTGATCTATAAGTGTAATATTTTAGGAGTCTTGTACTTTTCCTTTTTTGACATGGACAAATGCACACTTCTCAAGCCCAAATTCCATCCTGATAGATCCGCTGAAGCTAGATACCAGTTCCAGAAGTGAAGTGAGTTGTTCTGCGTTCGAAGCATATAGTTTCAGATCGTCCATGTAGAGAAGATGATTGATTTTCATGGATGGCTCCCTGGATATAGTGTAGCCACAATAGCTGTCGTCAAGTAGACTACTAAGTGGATTTAGAGCCAAGCAGAACCATAACGGGCTGAGGCTGTATATATATATATATATATATATATATATAATGGATTTTTTTTACAGCTGTTGCCGTTTCTCCGTCCCCAATTTCCATTTTTTCCTATCAAAAACCTCGTCTTCCTCTAAGTTCCTCGTGGTCATCGCTTGATCACGTCTCCATAACTTTTTCAAGGAACTCAATCAAGTGCTTGTAGATTTTGTAGATGTTTAGTACTTTGAGTAACCACGAGTGCGGGACAGAATCAAATGCCTTTCGATAGTCTATCCAAGCAACCGAAATGTTCCTTTTCCTCTGTTTGGCATGGTTAGTGATCACTGTATCAATAATCAGTCACTCTTTGCTTCCCCGTGCCCTAGCCTTACAGCCGTTGCCAAGCTAGCAGTTGGTTTCTTTTTAGGTGGGCACTAATTTTCTGCTCTATGATTGAGGTGAGTATTTTATATGCGATGGGCAAGCAGGTAATCGGTCAGTAATTTTGGGGGTTTTCGACTTTCTCGTTTTTGGGCAGGAGGTAAGTTATACCTTTTGTGAAGAAGTGTGGTATCTTTTGTGGATCTTCCATGGATTCATTTAGTTGGTTGGCGAAGATTTGATGAATCGATGTGAAGCTCTTCCACCAGTATGCGTGAACTTTATCAATTCCTGGTGCTTTCCAATTAGCCATTTTCTTTGCGGCATCTTTAACATTCTGGGAAGATATCCGGATATCCTCCATTTCCTGAGTGTGGGCCGTTCTTTCTTCCTCTTTCTTGATCCAGAACGCATTTTCATCATGTTCCACTCTGGTTCCCCACAATTGTGTCCATTATTTGTGCATGTTTGTTCCATTAGGTGGAGTGTTCGTATATTTTGTTTCTTTCGATCCCAAGTTTCGGTAGAATAGCTTTTGATTTTGTTGGTATATACGATTATCTATGTACCGGGCAACCCTCTCTTTATATATTCTTATTCTATTTCCCAACATTTTGATTTTTTGTCTTAACTCCTCCATATAAGATGACAGACGCTGATTCCTGTCAGGTGAGTTATTATTATTATTATTATAGGGGTTCTGTGATCTCAGTAAATTGGTACTGGTTCTTCTCTGGTTCCACTGGAGAGGCAATTCAGCCTAACCCAATGGGGTAAAAAACTTTCTGACAATATGTGTTGTTTGTAGTATGACCGTTCTTGAAATACCGGTGATAACGTTTGAGGGGATTTCAAGTTTCTGGAGATATTTTACAAAGCTTCTTGATACCATTCCTTCGGCAGAGATAACAACTGGAACTATGTCAATCTTTTCAGTCTTCCAAATATGTTTTATTTCCAGCGCTAGATTCTCATATTTACTCCTCTTTTCATTTTCTGTTTTCAAAACATTGTGGGACAATGGGATTGCTATGTCTATTATTGTGGCCTCTCTTTTTCTTTTATGAATGATTACTACATCTGGTCTATTGTAGTCTACTGTCCTGTCTGTTATCATAGGCGTATCCCAGTAGAGGAGTACATTTTCAACTTCGAGTATACTACTTGGGTTGTATTTATAGTAGTCCTGTCTTCAATCCTATTTACTGATGGATTATTTTTGCAACTTGATTGTGTCTGTTTAAGTAGGCTGTTTGTGCAAGGTGGGAACATCCTGCTATTATATGTTCGATCGATTCACCTGGTTGATTACATTTGCGACACTTGTCTTCTATATTTTGCTTCAGGATATGTTTTTCGTAATTTTTAGTTTTGATGACCTTATCTTGTATGGCGAAGATGAAACCTTCTGTTTCTGGATATAAGGCGCCATTCTGTAGCCAGTTGAGGGACTTATTTATATCAATCTCAGGTTTCGTGAGTTGGTTCGGGTATTTTCCATGTAGTGTTTTTGTTTTCCACTGGGTTTCTAAGTCTGCTTTGGGTCTTGGTTGGTAATCCTGGTCCTTAAGCCGGAGTAGGGTGTAATTATCATCTGCTTTTGTGATAGCTTTTAGTATCTCATTATTTGATTTATTAAAGTAATATCTCATGTTCTTCTCTTGGTTCTTACAAAGGTTAAAGATATTGATCAACCCCCTGCCCCCTATCTTCCTGGCCATGTACAGCCGCTCTACTGCCGAGTTAGGGTGTAAGCATCTGAATTTGTTTAGAAGTGTTCGTGTCATTCTGTCCAGGTTTTCTAGGTCGGTGTTGGACCATTGAATTACACCAAAAGAGTACGTTAATATTGGAATGGCCCACATGTTTATTGCTGTTATAAGGTTTTTTCCGGACAATTTGGTATTAAGCAGTTTGGTGACTCTTTTTCTATAAGCATAGTTCAGATCTTTCTTGATTGCTGTGTGATTGATTTTGCTGTTTTCCATGACCCCGAGGTACTTGTATAATTCTTCTGGTTCGAGGACCTTAATCTCTTGTGGGTCTTTCGTGCTAATTTTGTTGATCACTCTTCCTTTTTTTATGCAGATTTTCGCACATTTGTCGAGGCCAAACTGAATATGGATACTACTGCTGAACTGGGCCGTGACGTCGACCAAATGCGTTAACTGATTTGGTGTTTCCGCGAAAAGTTTGATGTCATCCATGTATAAGAGGTGTGAGATGCAGGTGTTGGAGTCATGGATGCTGAGTCTATATCCGCAGTCAGATCCTTTTAAGAGACGAGATAGAGGATTAATGGCGAGACAGAACCATAATGGAGATAGGGCGTCCCCTTGATATATGCCTCTGTTGATTGTAATTTCGCCAAGGTTAGTGGATTTCATCCAAAGAGTAGTTCTCCATCGATTCATACAGTGTTTCATAGCAATTTGGATTCGAGGGTCGATCTTATAGATGTTCAGGACTTTTAATAACCAATCGTGTGGTACAGAGTCATATGCTTTACTATAGTCTATGTAGCAAATGCTTAGGTTACGTTGCTTTGCTGCTACTTGTTTGAGGATGATGGCATCAATAGTAAGCTGTTCTTTACAACCAAGTGTTTTACTAGTACAACCTTTCTGCTCCGGCGCTATTATGTTATTTGAGTCGCAATACTCATACATCTTGTCGGCGATAATTGCCGTCAATAGTTTATAAAAGACCGATAAGCACGTGATGGGGCGATAGTTTTGCGGTTCCTTGGGATTGCCTTTCTTGTAGATTAAGAATGTTTTTCCCATCATCATCCAATTTGGTGAAGTATTGGGGTCCAAAAGAGCTCTGGTAAAGGCTCGGGCTAATGGTGCATGTGAATATGTTAGTTTCTTTATCCAGAAGTTTTGGACGTTGTCTGTGCCCGGTGCTTTCCAATTTGAGGCTTTTGAGATGATTTTTTGAACTTCTTCTTGAGAAACTGAACAGTCATTCATGGGTGTAAGGTTTCCTGCCTCTGCTTCTACTCTTCTTAGCCATGGAGCCCCTTCATCAAATTCCTTTTTGTCCGACCAGATGTTTCCCCAAAATGACAAAAATCCTTCAGTAACAGGATCTTCATCTTGGTTTGTCACTGTTTGATTGAGGGCTTTGAAGAATTTTTTGGGTTTGTTGAAAAGTTTTTATTCTGTTCTTTTCTTTTTGTGAGCTCATTGTATCTTCGTAATCATGCACTTTTGGCCTTGTATTGCTGTCGTATCGTGTCTCTAAGTTCCACAAGTTTTATATTCATTGATATGTCTGCTTCGGGTATTCGAGCTTTCTGTGTGATTATTATTATTATTATTATCATTATTATCATTATTATTTTCCTTTTTGTGTCACCGGATTTACACCCGGCGTGTTTCAACGACAGTCGGCCTCAACAGCAAGACTTTCGTTGGGTGTCACTATTCTAGAAATGACCTAACAATGTTTGTCGCATCCAGGATTACAGATTTTTGCATTAATCGGTAGGTTGACTCAGGAATATCAATGTCTTTGAGGGAAGTACTTAGTTTCTTGGGAATTAGCCCCATACAGGATAAAACAACTGGAATGATCTTGACTTCTTTAAGATTCCACAATTCTTTTATTTCGGTCCTTAGCTCGGCGTATTTGCTTAGTTTTTCATTGTATTTGCTTTCTGTGTTAGAATTATTTGGGATCGATATGTCAATAAGCAGAGCTTGCTTGGATTGTTTATTAATGACTGTGATGTCCGGCCTGTTGTGTCGTACTGTTACGTCCGTCATGATAGTTTTATCCCAGTAGATCTTAACATACTGATTTTCGATAACTGGAGGGGGCTAATATTTGTAATATGGCTCGTTGTTTTGTGGATCAAGGTTAAGTTTTTTCAGTACTTCTAGGTATACTACTGTGGCAACTTTGTTGTGTCGTTCTAGATATTTAGTTTCAGCTATGCTTTGGCAACTAGAAAGAATGTGTTCAATCGTTTCTTGACTTCTGTTGCACTTTCTGCACCTATCTGTTGGTATTTCTTCCTTCAAGATATACTTTTGGTAATTCCTCGTTTTTATAACCTGATCTTGTATACCAACCATAAAACCTTCAGTTTCTGGGAACAGCGTTCCAGTTTTAAGCCATTCAACCGATTTAGCTTGATCTATCGTGTCTTTCTGTAAATCATTAATGAATCTTCCGTGCAATTCTTTTGAACGCCAATTTCTAATTTTATCTTCCTCATTTCGTGTATTAAAGGGCGTAAAGTTTTCCATGCTTAGGTTTAAAGGTGTATAACCCGTATCTGTTTTCACTATGGCTTTATGAAGTTGACTATTTTGGTGGCTGAAAAAACTCCTCAAGCCTGCAATTTGCTGAGTGCAAGCTTTCACAACATCTTTTATTCCTCTACCTCCTTTTTCTCTAGGTAAATTTACCCTTTCGGCGGACGCTTTTGGATGGTGTTTTCTATGTTTTGTTAGCTCGGTTCTAATCTTTCTGTTTACTGCTTCCAGGTCCGTTTGAGTCCATTTAATTATTCCGAAGGAGTACTGAAGAGCGGATATGGCGTAGCTATTTATGGCCGTGGTAAGGTTTCTTGAATTTACCATACTTTTTAAGAGGTTGTAAAGGCGTTTTTCGAATTCAGTGGTTAATATGGCTTTTATTTCTTTATGTTCTATCTTGTGTGTCTGAAGGATTCCTAAGTACTTGTAGGGTTTGTCTGTCATGGCTTCAATATATTTGCCTGGCTCTAGTTCTATAGGTTCTCATTCTTTCAGCTTTCCCTTTTCAACCGATACAGTTTGGCATTTTTCCATACCAAACGACATTCCGACATCTGTGCTTCACTGGTGCATGAGTTTTAAGTTGGATTCTAGGTGTTTTCTGCACGCGGCATATAGTTTCAGATCATCCATAAAGAATAGATGACTTATGGTTGTTGAGTTTCGATCCGCTCTAATAGTTGCTCCATATCCTGTGTGGTTTAGGCCACGTAATAACGGGTTTAAACACAAGCAGAACCATAGAGCGGAAAGTGTATCTCCTTGAAAGATTCCTCTTTTAATACTGATAGATTCAGTTTCTAGTTCTATGTGATTTAGGTTAATTTTGAGTTTTGTTTTCCAATTACTCATAGTACTTTTTAGAAACCTAACCACCACAGGGTGTATATTGTAAATTTCCAAAGTTTTTATTAACCAACTGTGGGGCACTGAGTCGAAAGCTTTCCGATAGTCTATATAAGCCATGTATAGATTTCTGTTCTTCTTTCTGATCTGTTCCAATATCACATTATCGATTGTTATTTGTTCCTTGCAGCCCATATATTTTCTTTTGCACCCTTTCTGCTCCTCAGTTAGAATATCATTAGTTTCTAGGTATGCGTACAGTTTATCACATAGTGCTGCAGTGATGATTTTGTACATTGTAGGAAGGCACGTGATGGGTCTATATTGAGAAAGATCTTGGGTTTGATTAGATTTTGGAACAAGATAAGTTACACCATTTGTGAGGAAGTCTGGTAGTTGGTCAGGGTTTCTTAGAGCGATATTAAATTGGTTGGTCAGGTGATGATGGGTAGCCGTAAGTTTTTTGTACCAGAAATTTTGGATACCGTCGTTCCCTGGTGCTTTCCAGTTGGCCAAGTTTTTTATTACCTTTTTTAGATCTTGTAATGTAAATATTATTTCTTCCATATGTAGATGGTTGTTGTTCTGAATTTCTGTTTTGATCCAAGGTGTATTTTCCTGGTGTTCGATTTCCTTCGACCACATTCCTTCCCAAAATGTCTGTAAATCCTCCTTCTTTGGCGGTTGTCCTTTAGAACCAGGTTGTTCGTTAAACGATCTATAGAAGCCCTTCTGATTTTTTGAAAAGAAGTTGTTTTGGATTTTGCGTTGGTAGCTCTCCTGATATCTTTCTAATCTTTTAGAAGCAACTGCAAGTTTTTGTTTCCAGGTATCTAAGTTATCATCTATAATTGTTTTTATTTCATTTGTTGTTTTTCCTTCCAGCTGTTGTTTAATCTGGACCGGGATTTTATTTAGCAGCTTTTTGGATTTTTGTCCATTTGCTATTTGTTGAATTCTACCAATTTCTTTTCTCAAATTCTCGATTTTGGTACTAAGTCTTTGTTCCTATCTCGGTTTTTGAGGCGTACGTGTCTTAGGTGCTTTTAATATTTTTTGTTTGTTCGCTTTGATTGTTGCTAGAGCTGCGCAATACACGTGAAGATGTTATTATTATTATTATTATTATTATTATTATTATTATTATTATTATTATTATTATTATTATTATTATTATTATTATTATTATTATTATTATTATTATTATTATTATTATTATTATTATTATTATTATTATTATTATTATTATTATTATTATTATTATTATTTTAACTAGTTCTCTTCTTAAGGCATTTTACATAAACTCAGGCCTTTTGGTCTGAGTGTGGTTTATTCAAATATACAGATATAAATCTATCAAAGCATGTTTGACTTTCCAATTTTTAGCGTTATTTTCCCAGTACTTTCCTTACAATGGTGCAAGTGCCAAGAATAGCTGTTTTCTGCATCTTTCCAATTGCAGATGGACTGATTTTAAGAGTATCCACAGGCTTACCAAGCTGCCGTGGTACAATGCCTGTTGTGGATAGGACCATGGGTAGGATAGTAACTTGGTCTACTTTCCACTGCTCTTTGATATACTGAGCGAGGTCATCATATTTTCGAAGCTTTAGGTTGATTGTGTTTTCCATGTTGTTATCATTCACAACTGCGAAGTCGATAATCCATACCTGTTTCTCTCTCAGGCTCCAAAGAACCACATCCGGCCGGTTTGCTTCATTTGTCCGATCAGTAAATATTGTTCTATCCCAGTATAATTTGTAGTGGACGTTTTCTAGGATGCTTGCTGGTGTATACTTATAGGTGAGTTTTTCTGTTCCGGGTATCAAGTTATATTTAGAAGCCAGAGCATGGTGTACTATCTTTCCTGTTTGATCGTGGCGTTTCTTGTACTCAGATGCGGCGAGGGAGCTGCATCCTCCAGTTATATGTTGGATGGTTTCCCCCATCCTGCCACACATTCTACAAGTGTCATCTATCACGGTTGGATCTTTAATAATATATTTGAGATAGTTCCTAGTTGGTACAACCTGATCCTGTATGGCGATCATGAACCCTTCAGTTTCAGGGAAAAGGTATCCTGTTCGTAAGTAGTGATTCGACCACTTTTTATCTGTACCCTCTGCGGCTAGGATAGTAGGATGTCTCCCATGCAGTGCTTTCCTCTGCCATGCTTCTCGTCTTTCTTGTACAGATGTTGGGTGAATGTCACAGTTATTAGTTAGGTTCAATGGGGTGTATTTATCATCTTGAGAGCATACTATATTATGAAGAACGGAAGTCCTTCCTTGCTTATTATTATTATTATTATTATTATTATTATTATTATTATTTTAGGAATTCACAGGGTTTTTGTTCCCTGGATTTCTTCTTTATACGGGCGGGCCAAGTATAAACGAAGTCTATTGTGTTCTAAGAAACGAGCGGACTATATTGCACGTGTGTAAAATGACGCTTTTTTGTATTCGATTGTGTATATTTTCAGGTATGTCGAGTTCTGTCAGATGTTCTGTGAATTTTTTGTGGGTGATACCAGTAGCAGACATAATCAACGGAATAATGGTGACCACCTTTTGTTTCCAAATTCTCTCCAGTTCTATTGCGAGGGGGGTGTATTTTTGTATTTTTTCCGAGTATTTGTTTGTTAGATTTTGATCGGTAGGGATGGAAACGTCTATTAGGTAGGTGTCTTTGTTTCTCTTGTCAGTAAATGTGATGTCGGGTCTGTTGCATGCTAATGTTTTGTCTGATTGTATCGTCTTGTCCCAGTATATTTTGTATTCCTGGTTTTCCAGTATTTCGGATGGTGTGTACTGGTAGTGAGGTACGGTTTTGTTTATTAGTGAAAGTTTATATGCCATTTCCTGGTGGATGATTTTTGCGACTGTGTTGTGTCGTTCCAGGTATTTGGTTGGTGCAAGACTCTTGCAGCCGTTGGTTATATGCTCTATTGTTTCTCTGTCTGAATGGCATCTTCTGCATTTGTCATTTGTAACTGAGGGGTCTTTTAATATGTACTTGCTATATGTTTTCGTTTTTATTACTTTATCTTGTATAGCATGCATGAATCCTTCCGTTTCAGGGAAGAGGTCACCCTTCTGGAGCCATTTATGTGTTAGTCCTTTATCGATGTCTTCACCTTGTGTCTGATTGAAGTATCGTCCGTGTAGTTCTTTGCTTGCCCATCTTTGTATTATTATTATTATTATTATTATTATTATTATTATTATTATTATTATTATTATTATTATGGAACTGAGGCACAGGTTTGTCCTGGTGTGTTCCGCCTATACGGGTGGAGGCCAAAGTATAGGAGGACTCTATTGATGTCGGAGGAATGATCTAACAATGTTGCATGTTTGAAGTATTACGACTTTCTGTGTTTGGTTGTGTATGGTTGCGGGTAGATTGAGCTCTGATAGGTGTCCGATGAAGGATGTGTGAGTGAGGCCTGTTGATGAAATGATGATTGGTATGACAGTGACCGTTTTTTGTTTCCATATTCTTTCAAGTTCTATGGCGAGCGGGATGTATTTTTGGATTTTTTCCGAATATTTAGCTGATACGTTGTGGTCGTTTGGTATAGATATGACTATTAGGTATGTGTGCTTCTCCTTCTTGTCCGTGAACGTAATATCGGGTCTATTGCATGATAGGGGTTTGTCAGATTGGAGAGTTTTATCCCAATATAGTTTATAGTCTGCGTTTTCAAGTATGTCAGATGGTGTGTATGTGTAGTAGGGCGTATGTTTGTTTAATAATGAATGTTCAATAGCAATGCTTTGGTGTATAATTTTTGCGGCGGCGTTGTGTCTATCTAGGTACCTGGTGGGTGCTAGTGTGCTACAGCTATTAGTTATGTGTTCAATTGTTTCCCGTGCATTGTGACATCGCCGGCATTTATCGTCCGTTACTGTCGGGTCCTTAATGATGAATTTACTGTATGCGCGTGTGTTGATTATACCGTCTTGGATCGCTAACATGAATCCTTCTGTTTCGGGGAACAGGTTTCCATTGTGTAGCCATGTGTGGGAGTGTCTTTGGTCAACGCTTGTATTTTTAGTGTGGTTGTAGTAACGTCCATGTATTTCTTTCCCTGACCATAGGTTAATTTTTTCGTTGTGTATGGTTGGTTCGTCTTCTAAGCTTAGGTTTGTGTTGCATAGCTCCAATGGGGTATATTTTTTTGTCGGCTTTTGTGATTGCCAAGTGAAGAGGACTTTGTGTAGATTTATTGTAGAAGTAGTTCCTGAGACTCGTGATTTGTGAATTATGAAGTGGGTGCATATCCAAAATACCTCTCCCTCCTTCAGATCGGAGCAGAGTGATTCTTTCAATGCAAGCGTTCCTGTGGTGCATGTTGTGCTTGGTGAGTTTCGTCCTGGTGTTTCTGTTAATGTTGTCTAGGTCTGTGTGTGTCCATTTTAAAACTCCAAATGAGTATGTCAGTAATGAAACTGCATACGTATTTATAGCTTTTGTGAGATTTTTTGAGTTGAGTTTGCTTTTAAGTAGTTGGGTGAGTCTTGAGGTGAATTTCTGGATGAGTCTTTGTTTGAGCTCAGTGTGGTTCAGTTTAATTGTCTGGTCGAATCCTAGATATTTGTATGAGTTGGCTTCGTCCATGTGCTCTATTTTGCCAGTCGTTGTGACTGTTCCATTAGTGTTTGTCCATTTACCTCGTTCTATACTGTTGGTTTTGCACTAGTCAAATCCAAATTCCATTTGTATGTCCGTCGATATTGTTTCTGTGATTTTGATAAGGGAGTTCATTTGATTTTTCGTAGATGTGTATAGTTTTATATCGTCTATTTAAAACTGATGGTTGACCTTATAGTTATTATTCTGGTTGTATTTGAGTTGGAAACAGCAGCTCGTGTTGGAGAGGGCTTGTGAAATTGGGTTGAGGCATATACAGAACCATAGGCCACTAAAGGAATCTTCTTGAAAGATGCCTCTATTGATTGGAATTGTGTCGGATGTTAGTTTAGTTGTTGCTGTTTGTATGTGGATGTTAGTGCACCAGTTTTGCATGGCGTTTTTTAGGAAGTGAATGATAGTTGGGCTGATTTTATAGATTTCCAAGACATGTAGGAGCCCGCTGTGCGGTACTTTGTCGAAAGCTTTTTTATAGTCTATGTATGTGATAAAGAGGTTGCGTTTATTCTGTAAGGCCTGTTGGTGTATGACCGAGACTATAATAAGCTGCTCTTTGCAGCCTTGGCTGTGTTTTCTGCATCCTTTCTGTTCTTCTGTTAATATTTGGTAAGTGTCGAGGTGTTCCTGAATGAGTTGCATTATGATGGATGTTATTATTTTGTATAAGGTAGGAAGGCAGGTAATTGGTCTATAATTGGCTGGGTTTAGGGTGTCGTTATTTTTCGGTTTGATGAACGTGATGCCTCTTGTCAGGAAGGTGGGGAGTTCTGAAGGGTTTTGGATAATGTATGTGATTAGTTCAGCGAGTTTGTTATGTAGCACGGTGAATGCTTTTAGCCAGTAATTGTGTATCCCATCAGGGCCTGGAGCTTTCCAGTTAAGTGATTTTTTTATTGCAGATTGAACTTTTTCTGTCGATATTATGATATTATTGTTTTGTGTTTCTATGTGGCTGTGTCTTTCTTTCAGGTCAGTGATCCAGTTGTTATTGGGGTTGTGATTTACTGGATTGGACCAAATTGATTGCCAATAGTTGTTAATTTGCTGTTTTGTTGGTATGTTGTAGTCTTTTATTTCAGTGTTGTCCAGCTGGGCGTAAAATTTTTTCTCCTTTTGGTTGAACATAGTATTTTGGGTTTTTCTTAGGTTGCTGTTTTTGTATCGTTTTAGGCGTCCAGCGTATACGGCTAGTCATTGTTCAATGTGGTCAAGTTTGGAGATCAGTTCTTGTTGGTTGAGTTGTAGTTTAAGTGTTACTATTGCTGCGCAGTATAGGAGAGTATGAAGTTCCGTCATGTTATTTACTTCGGAAATAAAATGGGAAAGTGCGTTATCTATTTGTGCTATGATGGTGGGGGTAGTTATTATTATTATCTTCTTCCTTTCTCAGATATTCTCTGGTTAGTTTAGGAATATATGCGGACGTCAGGTCAAGCATAGTTTCCATTCTGTTTTTATTATTCCCTGTAGTTCTCATTAAAAAATTTTCTAGTTATAGAGCAAGTATCTATTATGACGGACTTCTGTAGTGGTATGTATGTTGTTGGATGAAGTTGTAATTTCTGAATGCTGTCGTGTAGATTTCTTGGTATAACTCCTGTGTTAGATAATATTATGGGTATTATAATCACTCTGTCCTGGTGCCACATGTCTTTAATTTCTTCTGAGAGACGGATGTATTTTTCAATTTTCTCTCCAATTTTGTTTTGTAGATTGTGCGTGTTAGGTATGGAGATTTCTATTAAGTAAGTGGTTTTGTTGTTTTTTGTTATTAGTGTGATGTCCGGTTTGTTCTGCGGTATTGTCTTGTCTGTGATGATTGATCTGTTCCAGTATAGTTTAGCATTGTCGTTTTCTAGTATGTTTTGTGGTGTATATTTGTACGTAGGGGTGATTTCTTCTATAAGGTTGTATTGCTTCGCAAGCTGTTGATGTATGTGTTTCGCTACATTATCATGTCTTCTGGTGTATTCTGTATTTGCTAGTATGTTGCAGCCTCCCGTTATATGGTCAATTGTTTCTATGTGCTGTTTGCATAGTCTACATTTGTCTGTTTGTGTATTTGGGTCCTTTATTATATGTTTGCTGTAGTATCTCGTGTTTATCGTTTGGTCTTGGATTGCGATCATAAACCCCTCTGTCTCACCGAAGATATTCCCCTTTGTGAGCCACATGTTGGATGCCTCTAAGTCTATATCTTGTTGTGCTAGATGATGTGGATGTTTTCCATGTAGTGTTTTTCCTTTCCAGTTTTCTTTCTTTGTTGCTGGTGTTATTATTCTATCTGTCGGGTTGTATGTATGGCTGGAAAATTTTAGGGGTGTGCCTGATGTTTCAGAGTGTATGATGGCTTTATGGATTTTGCTTGTTTCCCCTCTTTCTACAAAGTATTTTCTCAAGTTGTCTACCTGAGTGTAGTTCATATTTTTAATGTCTATGAAACCTCTTCCCCCTTCTCTTCTGTTAAGTGTAAATCGTTCCACTGCTGAGTGTATATGATGTATTCTGTGTTTGTGACATTGCGATCGGGTTAAGGTGTTTAGGCTTTCGAGATCTGTATCACTCCATTTAATTACTCCCATTGAGTACGTTAGTATTGGTATTGCGTACGTGTTAATTGCTTTGGTTTTATTTCGTGCTGATAGTTCTGTTTTAAGTATGGCTGTTAGTCTGTGTTTGTATTTTTGTTTTAACTCTTCCTTCAGTGTTGTATGCTCTAATCCAATTTGTTGGTTGAATCCTAAATATTTGTAGTAATCAGTACTTTCCATACTTTGTATTATCTGATTGTTGCTGTTCAGAGAGTAGTCTTCTTGCGTGGTTTGTTTTCCCTTGACAATGCTATTTATTTTGCATTTGTCTGTTCCAAACGTCATTTTGATGTCTGAGCTAAATGTTTGAGTAAGATTGAGTAGGTGGTTGAGTTGATGACCCGATGCTGCTAGTAGTTTGAGGTCGTCCATATAAAATAAGTGAGAAATTTTACATGCATGAAGACTTTTGATGACGTAGCCGTAGTTGGTATCATTTAAGATGTTGGACAGTGGATTTAAGGCGAGGCAAAACCATAATGCACTCAGGGAGTCTCCCTGAAAGATGCCTCGGTTAATTTGTATAGGTTTGGATTCCAGGTTAACTTGTCCTGTCTTGATTGAGAGGGTGGTTTCCCAGTTCTTCATTATTAATTCTAGAAATTTCATTATAATTGGATGTACTTTGTAGATTTTTAATATTTCGATTAGCCAGGAGTGGGGTACACTATCAAAAGCTTTTTGGTAGTCAATGTAGGCAAAGTAGAGAGATCTTTGTTTTATTTTTGCTTGATGGGTTATTTCTGCATCTATAATTAGTTGTTCTTTGCATCCTCTAGATCCTTGACGACAGCCTTTCTGTTCCTCGCTTAATATTTTATTTTTTGTTATATGTTCAGTTAATTTTTGTGTGATGATTGATGTTAGTATCTTATATATAGTAGGTAAACAGGTTATAGGTCGGTATTTACTTGGATCGTTTGTAGCATTGCCTTTTGGTTTCAGATACGTTATACCCTGTGTTAATGTTCGGGGGATTTTATTCGGGTCTGATATATATGTGTTAAATAATTTTGCGAGTTGTGAGTGAGTGGAAGGAAATTTTTTTAACCAGTAATTTGCAATTTTGTCTACCCCTGGGGCTTTCCAGTTGTGTGTTCGAGCTACTGCTCTTGATATATCTTCTGGTGTAATTATTATTCCGGACATTGGTTCGATTGTGTTGAACCTATCTTTTTCTACATGTATCCAATGTGCGTTCTCATTGTGTTTAGCGGGGTGTGACCAGATATTACTCCAGAAATCTTCAATGATATCCACATCGATTTGATCATTTGTTATGTTTTCTTCTTTATTTTCTAGCGTCTGATAGAATTTCTTTTGATTAGTATTGAAGATGTAGTTTTGTTTCCTTCTGTTTGCGCTTTTTTTGTACCTTCTTAATCTTTTCGCTAGTGCTTGTAGTTTTTGCTTCTTTGTGTCAAGTTCGTTCCTTATTTCTTCATCTGATTTCATTTCTATGGCTTTTTTCTTTCTTTGCGACAATTTTCCTTGCGTATATTGCGTTAGTTGTCCAATATGTTTCCTTAGGAATTCTATTTTAGTTTGAAGTCTCCGTTGCCAGGCTGGTGTTTTTGGTTGATAGGGCATATTTGTTTCTTTCTGTTTTGTGTGTAGTTGAGTGGTTGTTATTGCCCCTGTGTATATGAGCAATTGTATTTCTTCCATACTTGTATCGGTAGTTATGTTTTGTTTAATTATATTATTTATGTGGTCGACTGTTGTTTTTGTGTGTGCGTTTTCTTGTACTTTTTGTATATATGGTCTGTAG
Source organism: Galeruca laticollis (assembly GCA_963921935.1). Classification (NCBI taxonomy): domain Eukaryota; kingdom Metazoa; phylum Arthropoda; class Insecta; order Coleoptera; family Chrysomelidae; genus Galeruca; species Galeruca laticollis. The sequence continues at coordinate 12,503,039 of OY998181.1, forward strand.
CTCATTCCTGTATCTTTGTATTTTATGTATGTGATATTAAACTCTTCTTCTATTTCTTTTTCTTCTTTTTGTTTTTCATTTAGTGTTGTGATTACTTCTGGCTCATGGATCTCTTCAGCTTGGACAGCTTGACGCTCTTTTATTTGTGTATCATCTGCGTTTATTTCGGTTGCTGTATTACTTTTGCTAGTCTCTTGCGCTTCAGTGATGTCTGTGACTGTGCGTATGTTGTCTTGTTCGATTGTTTGTTGGGCTTGCTTTTTAATTACTTCTAATTCAAGTTGCGTTATCCTGTTGTTCCTTTTTATTACACGTACTTGATCTGCCAACCGTTGTTCTGTTAAGTCGCCAAGTTCGGGATACTTGCTGGTAAATGCAGCATGTAGCTGAGGTCTATATGCACTTAAGTTTGTTTCTAAAAGAGTTACCTGATAGTAACAGTGCATGAGTTGTCTATTTACATCATCTGTCCATTTCATTCTCTGTCTTTGTTTTCCTCGTAGAGTGGTTGGTGGGAGCATCTCCTGCAAAACATCTCTATTTGGGTTTGGGTTTGGTTCATTTTCCATCGTCGTAGCTGTGTCGGTACCTTTGTGGTCGAGTTGCAGATTCCCGCGCCGTTCTCGACCGTCACGGCGCTCGTCCGAGGCGTTTCTGAAAGTTTTTGGAACCCTCTTACACACTATAGGGTGGTTGGCCCATCTAGCGGTGGTTTCTTCCTCTCGCGTTTGCCCGCCTGTTGCGGATTCGCCATCGGGGGTTGGTTACCCGATCTTGAATCCTCACAGATGGTTTACCAGGGTCTACCGACGTGGAGGTGCGAGCAGGAATTGGTAGGAGAGGCTGTGAGAGACGCTTCACCACCCTTTAGACCCCTTATTATTATTATTATTATTATTATTATTATTATTATTATTATTATTATTATTATTATTATTATTATTATAATTATTATTATTATTATTATTATTATTATTATTATTATTATTATTATTATTATTATTATTATTATTATTATTATTATTATTATTTTATTATGCTATGGTGGAACAGTTCTTCATCCATGACATATATTGCATTTTGTGCTTGAACAATATCAATAGCTCGAGATTGTAGTAGTTTTTCAATTGTGCAAGGTAGTGTATCCGTTTTAACTAAGTATTATGACTGTGTGCAATTGCTGGCAAGTACTAACTTCAAGTTTTTAATCGCAATAATGCATTTCAATGTTTTAAAGTGTTCTGTTTTACATCAGTTTTTACCAGAATTAATTTTACGGAGAATACTTATTCCACCAAAGGTTGGTGATTTGTTTTGTAGACTGGATAAATTTGTTGAAATATGCAGAATTCAAATGATAACAATAGTAATGATCTCCCGTGTATTAGATGTAATAAGATCGTAACGACGGGTATTAACTGCGTACGATGCGGTAGACTATCCCACAAATGTTGCTTGGCATATTTGAAGATCAAATTTCTTTCCAAAGACACCGTTAATTGTGGCATCGGAGAAACCGCGGGTAACGATATACAAAGTGATTCTGCTGTAGTAGACAATGACAATTTAAATATTATTGATGGCCTAGAGATTAGTCTTCTTTAGAGAATAATAAGGGATAAGGATACAATTATCGAAAACCAAAAAATAGCCATAGACGCACTTACAGAGCAGTTTGCTTTATTGAAACGACTAAAACAGCCTGATGAACTCGCTGGCCAGTCATCGGAAAGTTATAGACAGATTATAGATTGCAGCAATGGGCAGGATATGGAGCAAAAGACTAGTTCATCGTCTAAAGAAGAGACCCTAAATAAAACATCCAATTACATATCTGCAGATGCAGTTGCAAGGCTTCAGATTGCATGTTCTGTAAGCATAAGACTCAGTGATCAGTTGCGGACTAGCAGAGTAGGCTCTGCGACTTCTAAAGAATCTGCGAAGAGAACGAAGAGCTTGTTGGTAGGTTCTTGTAAGAGTGACGGCGACTGTAAATTAACCGCTGCAGTAACAAATTCCAGAATGCATTTCCATTACCAAGTTACTAGGTTCTCCGCTGACACTACCGACGAAGAGTTATTCCAACATCTATCCCAATTGGCTCCAAATGTGAAGGTGGTGACTTGTCGCAATCCTAACGCGTATAGCTCATTTAAGATCCCGATACCTGTTGAGGAATCTGAGTTAATACTGAAACCTGACATATAGCCATGCGGAATAATCCTCAATCGTTTTTTTCCATCAAGGAAATTTGACATCTTTGACAAATAGGGGTACATCGAACATATTATCAGATTCGCCAGGTAACTTGATGTGTTCAGTGTAACATATCAATGTTCAGAGTATAGCCAATAAAATTGATGAGTTACATTTGATATTAAATAACTTTGATGTTGATATACTTTGCATTTCGGAACATTAGCTAACGAAAGATAATATAAAAATTATTAAAATTGACAATTTTAAACTTATAACAGCTTTTTGTCGCCTTAAGAATCAACACGGAGGGGTCGCTATTTATAGTAACAACAAACTATCTGTGAAGGAAGTTGATTGTTCAAAATTTTGTTTGTCTATCCACGTTGAATTCAGCGCTATTGAATTTGTCAACAAAAGCTTATTATTGGTAACAACATATAGATCATCATCAAGGGGTGATATTGGTGTCTTCAAAGATAAATTCCATGATTTGCTGTATACTTTTTCAAAAAAATATAGAAAAATTAATATTCTCGGAGATGACAATATTGAACTAGATAGTAATACTGAACACGCTAGAGACCTTAGAAACATTATGAATATGTACGGTTTTAAACACTACATAACTAAGCCAGCGAGAATTAATCCAACATCTAGATCATGCTTGGATAATATAATTTCAAACATGAACCCAGATGAAATTTGCACTGAAGTTTATGATCCCAGTTTAGCGGATCACTCTGGTATCTTTCTCAAAATAAAAAATGTTATAAAAGAAACAAGTAACGAATCAGTTAAAAGAAGAATAGTGAAAAATGAACGAATTCTTAATTTTTCCAACAGACTAACTAATACCAACTGACATGATCTGGACTTGGATGATTGTGATCCGAATGAGACAACTCGGAGGCTGATGAGTGTTTTAACGCTAAATGTGGACATGTGTTTTCCTTCAACAACTTGTAGGGTAAAATCTAGAAAATGCGAATGGTTCAGTGAAAGTCTGCGTGAAATGAAGACTGAGGTGTTCAGACTTAAGGGGATAGGTGGAAGATCAAATGCTTTCAACGACTGGTGCAATTATCGTACCGCTCCCATAAAATATAAAAAAGCCATAAAAACACAAAAACGGGAATTCTACTCTGGTAAAATACAACAATCGGATGAGAAGAGTAAAGCTATTTGGAGTATAATAAATTCCGAAAGGAATACAAAAACTAAAACTAGTGGTGCTCTTGTCGCCGAACTGACTTCGGATGATCAAAATAATTTTTTCGTATCAATTGCAGATAAAATAACTGCTACTATTTGCAACAATGCCATACATCCGATTGAATATCTCCATAAAATCCCAAAGACCTCGAGCTCTTTTTTTATTGGACCGATTGTGGGAGCTGACATTGGGCAAGCAATATTGAGTCTAAAAAACTCATTTTGTCTGGAATTATACGGCCTAAATAGCTTAATGTTGAAGGTGTCACTTAGGACTCTTATTGAACCATTGGATATTTTATTCAACAAATGTATCCTAGAAGGGTGCTGGCCTGATGCACTAAAAATCACTAAAGTGATACCCATTCACAAAAAAGGTGAATTCAGTAAACCTGACAACTATAGACCCATCGGGATTGTACCAGTGATTGGCAAGATCTTTGAGGTGCTAATTGAGGAAAAACTCATTTCTTACTTGGAGCACAAAAAATTACTGTCGCCTTATCAATTTTGTTTTCGTAGAAAAATTTCCACAGTTAAGGCCTTAGTAGATATTGTGGAAAGTGTAGTCCATGGCTTTGATGAGAGATATGACACATTTGCTACTATGTGTGATCTTACCAAGGCTTTCGACTGCGTTAACAAATAATATCTTCTAGATAAATTGTCTTATTATGGTCTGAAGGGTAACGAATTGGAGTTATTCAGATCATATTTGTCTAATAGGAATCAGTACGTAAGTTTTGGAGATGCGGAATCGCGGTTCGCTCCAATAACTGAAGGGATTCCGCAGGGATCTATACTAGGACCAATTTTGTTCATAATTTATATTAATGATCTACCAACTGCGCTGGAGGAAGCATGTTGTGTTTTCTTTGCAGATGATACGACCACATTGGTAGGGGTGAGGAGAGTTTGAACAATTTTAGCATGAGTATACTAAAATCATGGTTCAACAGCAACCATATAAAGCTGAATTAAGGAAAAAGGCAGAACGTCTGTTTCACATCTAGTAAGCTCAAAACAATGTCGGAGCCTGTCAGCTTACTTGGGATAACTCTCGACTCGCGATTGGATTCGGCGGCTCACATAGAGGGCTTATGTTCAAGGCTTCCCAAATAATTGCCTTAAAGCAAATGAGGAACTGTCTTAGTCAACAGGTTTTAAGAACAGTCTATTTCGCCCTTGTACATAGTCACCTTAACTACGGTGTTGTACTGTGGGGCAGTGCCACTAATGTTGCGAGAGTGTTCTCACTCCAGAAAATGGCTGTACGTGTAATCGTAAACGCCGAATAAGGTGATCCTTGCCAAAAACATTTTAAAAAATTACAAATACTTCCGCTTCCTTGTGTGTATGTCTACGAGTGTCTGAGGAGTATTCATAGCAATATCGATCTGTTATTACTTCACTTGGACGTACATGGATATGACACTAGGAATGCGACATCCATTGTGCCTCAGAGATCAAGAATTTGTTTATCTCAGAACAACGGACTGAATTACAATTTATATAATGCATTGCAAAAATACTATAAGGGCACTGACATGAAAATATTGAATAGAATTGGTTTTTCGAAATTAATCAAGAAATTATTATTGGCACACTGTTTAATAGTGTCTTTGACTATTTATGTATTTGGACTGTGTTAAACTAATTAACATCTGCATTCATATTTATTTTTGTTTTTACGTATTATATATTTATGTTATTTATTGCTATTGTGTTATTATATGCTTATATTTTAGTGGACTATGAAATTTACATGAGTGTGTTTAATTATTATATCGATATCTGAAAAACTTCATAATTTGTGACGATATGTACTATTTGTATATTAAACGTCAATAAACTATACTATACTATTATTATTATTATTATTATTATTATTATTATTATTATTATTATTATTATTATTATTATTATTATTATTATTATTATTATTATTATTATTATTATTATTGTTACGAGCTCGCACACCGAAGCAGATACTAAGTACGGCCCTGTAACCTTATGTTAACGGAGTTAAGAAAATGGCGAGCGCGCCGAATTCTGAAAAGGTCTATTGGCATTTATTGTGACCGTCCTTTTTAAACATGTTCTCGAAAGGTATTTTAAGAAATATCGCGAAAGGCATTTGTCCCATCCGGAATGTTCTAGTAAAGAAAGCTTTGATATAAATACAGGACCGATCAGCGGATGAGTTTAGTTTTTATGAGTTGATAAAGTGATCTTGACAAATAAACAGTAATTAAGTGAATATAAAAGTGTTATAAATTAATAAGTGAGTGTGCATATAAATTAAATTTAAGTGACTAGTTAAGTACATATGAATTAGTGTTAGTGAGTTAGTGTTTAAATAAATTAGTAAGTAGTCATACCGAGTGTTTAAAATTTATCCCACCCGTTTATTGTCTAAATAAATAACAAAAACAATACATTGGTATCAGAAGTGGGATAATTTAAATAAATTGCTACGTAAAAATGGCCAAGAGACTATGTGATCTGAAAGTCACGGAATTAAGAGCAGAATTGGAAGATCGTGAGTTGGAAACTTCCGGTAAGAAAAGTGAATTAGTAGAAAGACTTAAAGTGGCACTGGAAAATGACGGCTTCAATCCAGAATTATTTTTATTCAATGACGAGGCTTCCACCATAATCTCGTCAATTTCTGCCATGGACGAGAAGATTTCAACCATGAAGAACGATATCACTGCTAAAATGGACGAGAAGATTTCTGCTATGAAGACCGATATTTCTGCAGATATCTTATCATTGAAAAATGATATTGCTGCTGAAGTCGAGAATAAAATCACGTCTCTAAAATCGGATATTGAGGATGAGATGACAACGATGAACGAGAAAATAAAATCAGACATGGAGAATAAGATGGCAACGATGGAAAATCAGATGGACGAGAAAATTAGGAAGTTAGAGACAAAGATTGCCGATTTAAAAACACAGGACACTTCAGCAGAAGAAAAGAAGATCGAGATCTGCAAGCCAGAAACACAACCCAAGACAGATGATATTGGCAGTTTTACCCGAGTCAAGGCCCCCTCGTTCGATGGAAAGATGTCGTGGACCAATTACGTAAAACAGTTCGAAGCAGCAGCTAGAGTGAATAATTGGTCCGATAAGGAGAAAGCAGTGAACCTAACTATCGCGCTTCGGGGAGATGCCTTAGATATACTTCAGACGATACCTCTGGAAGAAACGGATGATTTCGAGCTGCTGAAGAAGAGGTTGGACATGCGGTACGGTCACGAACATCTAGAACATTTGTACCAGTCCCAACTGAAGAACCGAAGGCAGAAACGCGATGAAGCCCTTCAAGAGTATGGAGTGGATATTGCCCGACTCGTTCGATTTGCTTATCCGTCAGCACCAGAGAACATGATGTAATGTCTGGGCATCTAGGCCTTTATTGATGGCTTACGTGACCCCGATATGCAGAGGACGCTTCGTTTAGCCCATCCCAAAACATTAGTTGACGCATTGACAGCTGCTCTTGAATATGAAGCAGCAACGAAGGCTTCAGAATATAACAAAATCAGGACCATCCAAGAAGAAGGTGACGAAGACAGATTTGACCAGTTCGTCAATTTAATAAAAAAGTATGATGGACAAGAAGCTAAGAAAGATCAGATGCTGGAATTGTGGCGAGCTAGGGCATGTACGTAGTTCGTGTAAGCGCCCCAAGACTCCTGCAAACCAAGAACCCCAGACACAGGAAAACTAGAACGGGTCGGCTACGAGGGGGCAGCACCGACCCATGATCAATCCAAAGACCCTCTCATACTGATAGCTTCTCTCAGATGTCGCAACCACAGTGTATATGTGGATGGCGAAGTAAATGGCAAGAAATATGCTCTGCTGGTTGACACTGGAGCAACTAGAACCATTATACGACCAGAGATAATAAACCCCAAGAAGAAGCTTCTACCAACGAGACTGCGACTGCCGACCGCCACAGGCGAAAGTGCCTACGTTCACGAGGAAACACAAATCCAATTGGGAATTGGCGCAGAACAGTTCACGCATACGGTAATCGTAGCTGACATTGAAGAAGACGTGATTCTGGGAATGGACGTAATGAATGTACATGGTTTCCAATTAGACTTCAGAAACAGAACCATTGAAGTGGGTTCCGAGGAGGTATTCCTGCATCCATATGAAGGCAGCGCGGTGTTGGCAGCTGTACAGGAAGATACCGTTCTACCTGCACGAAGCGAAACCATGATAGTAGCACGGCTACAGGGAATCATGGAGAAAGGTACACCGGTTATGATGGAGCCAAGGAACCACGACGAAGAAGTTGGCCAAGGAGTACTAATTGGAAAAGGATTGGTCACGTCGGCGAAAGAGATCCCAGTACGTGTGATAAACGTGAACGATTACCCAATTACAATCAAGAAGGAAACCAAGATTGGATCCTGCGTACCAGTGACGTCAATAGTTCGTCAAACAACGACCCCTGACAATTCTAATGCCAGATTCGAACAAATGTTATCAGTAGCTGGTTAATATTTGGATCGAGCTGAAAAAAAGAGAATGAGAGAATTTCTCTTGCAGTATCAAAACTTATTCGTACCAAAAGGAGGAAAGACTGGCAGAACATCAGCCGTCAAACACAAAATCGATACTGGTAATGCTAAGCCAATTAGACAATCAGCTCGAAGACTTCCACGAGCGAAGAGAGAGGAAGCTGAAAAATTAATTCAAGAGATGGCAGAAGAAAAAGTAATAGAACCATCTACTAGTCCATGGGTGTCTTCAGTAGTGCTCGTCAAGAAAAAGGATGGAACTACGAGATTCTGCGTGGATTATCGCCAGCTTAACAACGTGACGAAGAAGGACAGCTATCCTCTGCCTCGAATTGATGATACGCTAGATACTTTAACCGGCAGCAAACTGTTTTCCACCTTGGACCTGAAGTCTGGCTATTGGCAAGTGGAAATGGACACAGAAGACAAAGAGAAGACTGCTTTTACCACCGGATCTGGATTATGGCAATTCAGCGTCATGCCATTCGGGCTCTGTAATGCGCCTGGGACGTTTGAAAGACTTATGGAAAATGTCTTGAGAGGGTTGTCTTGGAAGACATGCCTGGTCTATTTGGACGACATCGTAGTACTGGGGAAGACATTTGACGAACATCTGAAAAATTTGGAAGACGTATTCAAACGACTCCAAGCTGCCCAGCTCATGTTAAACCCGAAGAAATGTCATCTGTTCCAAAGCCGAGTCAACTATCTAGGTCATATAGTGAGCAATAAAGGAGTGGCGGTGGATCCAGATTATCAGGAAGTTTGGGGATATTGCCAAGCCTCTAACGCGACTTACAGAACAAGCAAGAGCTTTCCAATGGGACGAAGACTGTCAAACGGCTTTCGAAACTTTGAAGAGGCATTTAACCTCGGCGCCGATATTAGGATATCCATTACCAGAAGGAGACTTTATTCTTGACACTGACGCAAGCAACGTAGGAATTGGTGGAGTGCTCTCACAGATCCAAGGAGGGCAAGAAAGAGTGCTGGGATATTTCAGTAGAGTCCTCTCCAAGCCAGAACGGAACTACTGCGTCACAAGAAGAGAACTTTTGGCAGTAGTGAAGTCCGTGGAACACTTTTACCAGTATATCTATGATAGGAAGTTTTTAATCCGGACTGATCATGCAGCACTTAAGTGGTTGATGCAGTTCAAGAATCCCGAGGGCCAGATCGCTAGATGGATTGATCGACTTCAAGAATACGATTTCAACATCGAACATCGAGCTGGTGTGAGTCACCAAAATGCTGACTCCCTGTCCAGACGGCCGTGCCCAACAGACTGCTCCCACTGCAACAAGGGGGAATCTAGGGAAGCTGCAGTTTCAAGAACTACTGTAGTCAACGAGGAATGGTCACCCACCAGGATCAGAGAAGATCAAGAGAATGATCCTCACCTGAAGATGATCCGGCAATGGAAGAAAGAAAACCGGCGACCTACCTGGCAAGAAGTGTCAAGATTTTCACCGAAACTCAAGGCGTATTGGGCTCAGTGGGACTCCCTTGTCCTGGAAGGAGGGCTGTTGAAAAGAGTCCTTGAAAACGATGATGGTTCTGAGATGAGGAGACAGCTAGTTATCCCGAGAACAAGAGTAGCTGAGGTACTGAAGAAGTTACACGACAGTCCATCGGGAGGTCATCTGGGAGTGAAGAAAACCCTTTAGCGAGTTCGTGAAAGGTTTTATTGGATGAACAGCTCCGACGATGTGAAGGACTGGTGTAAGAAATGTACGACTTGTGCTACGAGTAATGGACCACATCGCAAGAGAAAGGCACCCATGAAACAGTACAATGTTGGAAGCCCTTTCGAAAGGATTGCTTTAGATATCGCTGGACCATTTCCGACGACAGAAAAGGGTAGCAAGTACATACTGGTTGTAATGGATTATCTTACAAAGTGGGTGGAAATTTACGCTATCCCGAACCAAGAGGCCACAACTGTCGCGGATGTATTAGTTAAAGAATTCATCAGCCGATATGGAGTGCCCATGGAAGTCCACAGTGACCAGGGCAGAAATTTCGAAAGCCATCTATTCCAGGAGATTTGCGACAAGCTGGGAATGGAGAAGACCAGAACAACAGCATTACATCCACAGTCAGATGGAATGGTCGAGAGAATGAACAGGACTATTGGAAAATACCTGACCATAGTAGTATCCAGCCATCAGAGAGATTGGGACCAGTATCTCTCCCTATTCGCATTGGCTTATCGATCTGCCGTCAATGAGTCCACGGGTGAAACACCTGCGAAAATCCTGTTTGGACGTGAAATGAGGCTTCCTTGTGACCTGGAATTTGGCTGTCGACCTGGAGAAGATATAGCAGGCGAAGACTACGTGATCCAATTGAGAAGAAGGCTGGACGATATTCATGAACTAGTTCGAACAAATCTTCAAGTTGCCAGCGACAGAATGAAAAGTCGGTACGACACGCAGGCCACAGAGGGCAGTTTTAAAGAAAGGGACAAAGTATGGTTACAAAACCCGGTGAGGAGAAAAGGATTTTCTCCAAAATTACAGAAATCCTGGGAAGGTCCATACTTGATCAAGAAAAGGATCAATGATGTTTTATATCGCATAAGCAAGATCCCCAACGGGAAACCAAAAGTAGTTCACCGAAACCGTCTAGCGCCATTCGAAGGAGACCATGACATAGAGGAAGGAGTAAACCTTATTCGAGATGTGTCTGACCCCACCTTCGATGAATTTATGGGCGCGTATGGAGGTACCGGGAAAGCTAGATATGGAGTCACTTCGGAACAACAACAAGATTTGTTCACTCTCCCAGAAGATTATTCACTGGCATACATCATCCCCGCCCGTCAAGAACGCACGAGGGTTAGCAACCGTCTTTCGAAAGAAGTTCGGGCAATTGAAAAAACTTGAAGACCAGATTCCAGCCCGTGGCAAGACACTGAAACTGAAACATAATTCGCGGTACGTCTTCTACGTGGTAACTAAAAATGAATTCCATATCGATCTACCTACCACGATGTGTGGGAAGCACTTCGAAACCTCCGAGACCATGTGTTGGAATCCAACGTGAAGAAACTGGCTATGCCTAAGATAGCGAGTAACCAGTTGAATTGGCGAATCATCAGGAACATGGTAGAGATTATCTTTCAAGGTACCGGTGTCCAGATATTAATTTGCAGCTACAACCCCCTTCATCAATATCCGATGAAGACGGTGCCCTGCTATTTTCATAAGATCGGAAAGTGTAGAAATGGGGCTAGTTGCCGATTCAAACATCTAGTCTCGGCTACACAAAAGTTCCAGGAGGAACTTTCATTTAAGGAGGGGGTAATGTTACGAACTCGCACACCGAAGCAGATACTAAGTACGGCCCTGCAACCTTATGTTAACGGAGTTACGAAAATGGCGAGCGCGCCGAATTCTGAGAAGGTCTATTGGGATTTATTGTGACCGTCCTTTTTAAACATGTTCTCGAAAGGCATTTTAAGAAATATCGCGAAAGGCATTTGTCCCATCCGGAATGTTCTAGTAAAGAAAGCTTTGATATAAATACAGGACCGATCAGCGGATGAGTTTAGTTTTTATGAGTTGATGAAGTGATCTTGACAAATAAACAGTAATTAAGTGAAAATAAAAGTGTTATAAATTAATAAGTTAGTGTGCATATAAATTAAATTTAAGTGACTAGTTAAGTACATATAAATTATTATTATTATTATTATTATTACCAGACATGGGGGACGAACGGCGAGTTTTCGGTGCCGAAAAACCGGGACCCTCGGCTATGGTATGGTAACCCAGACAGAAGAGTCCCGATGGAGTGAACCATCGTTAAAAAAAATCAGGGAGCTACCCTTTAAAGCCCGATGCAAAGTACATTGAGACCAAAATTAACCCAGGTAGGTACCTCACTGGAGGATAATCCTACCACCCGTTCCGATGGAGTGAAAGCCTCGGTGGCGGGTGCAGGCACTTCGGTTTCTGGGGGTGCCAAAATGTACGTTTCCAATCAAGATAAAAGAGAGGATTCACTTATGACCGAGACCACGGACTCAACATCCCAAAAAAGAGTGATAGAGCAGTTATTCTCTCATCAGCAGCAACAGTTGGTATCAGACCAGGCGATACAGGCAGATCTCGAAAAGATGCTGGAATATCTAGAAAAGTTTACGAAAGCAATAGAAAAGCTAAAAAACGTCGCACAACCTATTAAGGACGGTACCCCCATACTGCAGGATATCGTAAAAGACATGCAGTCGATCTACACGAGACGGGAGACATCAAGCAAGAAAATTCTCCATCAAGCGAGAGAGATCTTAAATTACGTCGGACAAGCTAAGGCACAGCAGGGAAAGAGAAAGCCGTCTAGTCCACCAGACAGGGACTCGAAACAAGACAAGATGTTACGAACAGACAAAGGTCGTCAGCGACAGGTATCGTTTCTGACACCAAGGACGGAGAGCACAACATCTCAAGATGACCGCGAGGACGAGGAAAGCGAGGCCTTCAAAATTCCGGCGTCTATCTCCGATGCAGACTCTGAAAGTAGCGAGTTTCAGACGAGTACACGAGAGAAACGCAAGAAAAACCGGCTGCTTATGAAAGCACAGAAAAATGCCGCACGAGATGCCCAGGCTACACAAAACACAGAACGACGTGAGAGACAGCAGAAAAATACGAAGAAGAAGGAGAGAAAACCACGGTCTCCGCAGGACGTGATGATCATCACACCCGGGACAGGAAAGTCGGTAGCGGACTTATTCGAGGAGATCAATGGAGCAGAAATCCCAGAAGATGGACCTAAACTAAGCTTTAGCACGACAAAGAAAGGAGAGCTGTTGCTTAAATTCAGAGGAAAAGTTGGAAGTAGTGCGGCTGCGACGGAAGTCCTCAAAAAAGCGGTTGAAAATACAGGTGAAGTCAAAAGCCTACCGGCTGTGACTACTGTAAGGATCTTAGATCTAAACAGCGGAATTTCTACGCAACAGGTTCAGACAGCAGTACGTAAAGTGATTCCAACCTTAACTGAAGATCCGTTAGTAACTCTATCGAAACCCAATGCTAGAGAACAAGTGATAGCTTTTGTCGTCTTGCCAGCCAAGGACGCCCACATATTTATGAAGGCAAAATCACTGAAGATTGGTCCTTTTAGCTGTAGAATAAGGAAATGTGAACAAGCAAGAAGGTGCTACAGATGCCTTGGTTTCGGACATACCTCGCAAAAGTGCAGAGGTCTGGATCGAGCAGACTTCTGCTACAAATGTGCCCAGAAGGGACACAAAGCAAAGGATTGCAGAAATGAAGAAAGATGTATCGCATGCGCAGACGCAGGTGAACCAGAGGAACAGACCAAACACCACCTCGGAACAGGCAAGTGCAAGACATACAGACTAGCTTGGAGGAAAGCTAAAACTCAGACACAGAAGACGGAAAAATGACGAGGATCCTTCAAGGAAATATTCGTCGCAGTCCAACGGCGTTTGCGCTCCTTGAACAGACAATCAGAGAAAAGAAAGTTGACATCGTTTTTATCAGCGAACCGGGCAAAGTTACACGACAAGAAGATGGATGGATCATTGATAACCTCCAGAAGGCCGCCATATGGATACCAGACACAAGTAAAATACCTATAGAGAAGAAAGGAAAGGGCAGCGGATTTGCCTGGATTAGGAGCGGTAAGACTACCTACGCAAGTGGTTACTATAGGCCTATTACTCCCGGCATTCCAGATAGTATTGAAGGACACCTAGATGAACTAGAGGACACACTACAGAATGTACAAGGAAACATCATTCTCGGAGGAGACTTTAACTCCAGGGCCTTAGAATTGGGAGCGACAGAGACAAACTCAAGAGGACAAAAGATTCTGGACATGACATCAAGACTAGGGCTGATAGTTCTAAACGACGGCACTACAACTTTTAGAAGGGATGGACATAGAGAGACTGTGCCGGATATCTCCTTTGCTTCAGAGAACATAGCAGGAGCTATAAACGACTGGGAAGTAATAGATGATTACAACCATAGTGATCATCTATACATTACCTTCTGCACTTCCCAACCTCAGCAGAAACGAGGTCAACAGCGAAACCCCAGATGGAATCTAGCGAAACTAAATAGGTCAAAGTTCGAATCGGCTATTAAAGACGGAGAAAGTACAGTAATGGCATCTCTAGTCGAGACTCCACAGGAGGCGGAACGACTAGTTGAGGCAACGATGCAACTGGTTGAGAAGGCCTGCAAGCTGTCAATGCCAAGAAAGACCGACAAAAAAGGCAGAATTCCAGTCTACTGGTGGAACGACAAAGTAGCTGACTTACGAAGGGAGTGCCAACGCATGAGAAGACGCACCCAACGAGCAAGAAGAACAAACGACAACGTGGAATCAAATATACGCAAGGCAGAGGAACGAACAGCCAGAAAGTTACTCAGACAGGCTATTAAAAAGAGCAAACTAGATCACTGGAGGTCACTGTGCGCTGAAGTAGATAACGATCCATGGGGTATAGGCTACAAGATAGTCTTAAAGGAGCTTGGCAAGTACGCGAAACCACCGCTACGAGACGCTGACGTAATGGAAGAAATAGTCACCACTCTATTTCCCGAACATGAAGAAAGACAAGTTTACCAGATAGAAGTCCCATACGAGGAAGTATGTCTCTTCACCAACGTAGAACTCCAAGCTGCCTTAGGATCCATGAAAAACCAAAAAGCCCCTGGTCCAGATGGTATTCCTTCAGAAATCCTAGAGCTGGTAGCAGAAATATCGCCGCACATTTTGCTTCGCATGTACAACTCGTGCTTGAGGACTGGAATTTTTCCAAAAATATGGAAGAGACAGAAGTTAGTGCTTATTAGTAAAGGAAAGGGAGATCCAAATACGGCGGCAGGAAATCGCCCCCTCTGTATGTTAGACACGGCTGGTAAAGTTTTGGAAAAATTAATCAGGCCAAGACTTCAGGCATCGGTAACGGCTGGAGGTGACCTATCTGATATGTAATTCGGTTTCCGCAGCGGAAGGTCTACAGCTGACGCAGTCTCTGTCGTCAAGGAGATTTCTAGAGCAGAACAAGAGAAAAACCAGTTCTCAAAGGGCATAGTGCTTCTCGCAGCTATCGATATAAAGAACGCGTTCAATTCAGCCAGCTGGAACAATATGGTAAAACCACTGAGAAAAAAATACAATGTTCCTCCGTACATACTACGCAAGGTAGAGAATTATCTAAAGGACAGACAGCTAATATACGAAACCAAGGAAGGGTTTAAATCGAAGAAAATCACAGCAGGCGCCGCCCAAGGCTCCATTCTTGGACCAGAACTATGGAATATATCTTATGATGACATCCTCAGGCTCGAACTACCGGACAATTGCTGTCTCGTAGGCTATGCTGACGATATAGCAATCGTTATTACGGGAAGAAACAAAGAGGCACTTGAGAATAAGTTAGGCATTGCCATGCGGATGATAAGAGCATGGCTAGACGATCACGGCTTGGAGCTTGCGGCGAAGAAAACTGAATTGATTTTCCTCACCTGCAAACAAAAAGCCACTTTCGACAACATCCAAGAAATGAAGCTAGAGAATCTAACGATCTGGACCAAGGAACATATCAAGTACCTCGGATTCACTCTAGACAAGAAAATGAGTTTTGGCGAACATATAAGACGAACCGCAGACAAAGCCTCGGAAGTAACAGCTTCACTGAGCCGTTTGATGAGAAACGTAGGAGGACCAATAGCCAGCAAGAGAAGACTTCTTATGTCTGTTACTAACTCTATCCTACTCTACGGAGCGGAGATATGGGGAGAAACATCGCAAAAATAATTTTACAGGGAAAGAATAGCAGGAGTGCAGCGCAGAGCTGCTCTCAGGATAAGCAGCGCATACCGCTCGACGTTAGAGCCCGCGGTACTAACTATTGCCAGTGTGATCCCCATAGATCTGCTGGCGCTCGAAAGGAAGGTCGTATACGAAAGGAGAAAAGCAGCAGAGATTTTGAAGCAAGCCATTAGCAAAACAAAAATTGCCGAAGAAGAGCGAAGCGTAACACTACAGAAATGGCAACAGAGGTACGACGCTGACAGCAGAGGAAGATGGACTGCTCGCCTTCTGCCGAGTGTCAAAACTTGGATCGAGAGAGAACACGGTGAAGTAAATTATTACCTCACACAGCTATTGTCTGGACATGGATACTTCCGATCCTACTTGTGTAAACAAGGTAGGACTAGAGACTCGAATTGCCTGACGTGCGGTCACACCCGGGATGATGCAAAACATACGTTTTTCACCTGCCAAAGGTGGGAACCAAAACGACGAGTACTGACAGGAAAGATTGGAGAGGTTACTCCTGATAACATTGTGGAACTGATGCTGAAAACAGAAGAAAATTGGAATCTCATAGCTGTTTTTGTCGAAACGGTACTACGAACAAAGAAAAGAGAAAACTTGGTGGACGACATTCAGGACACCTGACACGAAGAGAATGAAAACTCCAGAAAATGATATAATGTCAGCTAGGAAGCAAACAGGTAGAAAAGCAAGCTCACAGAAAAGATAAAATGCCGAATTAGCTCAGAAAGGCTACCCTTTGTAATGCGGAAGCGGGTCCAGGGTGGCAACTTCATTTACCGGTGAGGTTCGTTAAAAGAGGTAGGGTTTTAGTGGGTCGTACAGATAAGGTACACCCCCACACACCGGTGTGTCTCGCATGGCCACTGACGGTGCGGTTGCGCATTTCCCCCCTCTTCGGAAAAAAAAATATTATTATTATTATATTTTTTTCACACTTGTACGTGATTGGTGGTAGCAGTTTCTACCGGACGCAGTTGCATCAAGGTATAAACCTACTTAATTAGGGTGTTAGTGTTCCTCGGACAATTGCAGTTGTTCCCAGAATTACTGCTTTTTGCATCAAACCACAGATATGTCGAGATATGCTTAGCTCTTCCAGGTGTTTAGTTACTTTAACGTGCACTAAGCCATTTGCAGAAATTATGAATGGTTTGATCTCTCTCTCTCTTCTAGCCGTTTTCTATCCTTTGGATATAGGCCTCTCTCATATTTTTCCAGTTTTTCCTTTTCTGTGCCACTTGGTTCCAGTTGAGTCCGGCTGTTCTTTTGATGTCATCATACCATCTTTGCTGTGGTCTGCCGGTGCTTCTTTTCTCCCCCCAAGGTCTCCATCTTGTTATTTTTCCGCTCCAGTTGTTTTTATTTCGGGCAACATGTCCGGCCCAGTTCCATTTAAGACTGCCTATTCGCCTCACTATGTCCTCTACCTTGGTTCTATTTCTTATCCACTCATTGGTTTTATGGTCTTTAAGCGTTATTCCTATCATTCTTCGTTCTATTGATCCTTGGTGTATCTTTAATTTATTTAAGATTTTCTTTGTTAGGACCCATGTTTCACATCCGTAGGTTGTTACTGGGAGAATGCATTCCATGTAAACCTTGGTTTTTAGTTTGAGGGGTAGGTTGGAGTTGAAGACGTGTCGCATCTTCTCGTAGGCCGCCCATCCTTGAAGTATTCTGTGGTTAATTTCAAGTTCTTGATTGGCTTTACCCAATGTTAACTCTTGACCTAGGTAGACATAAGAGTTCACCTTCTTTACCTGTTGTCCTAGCACATTTATACTCTCTATGTTTGTCCGTTGGTTTGTCATGAATTTGGTTTTAGAAAGGTTCATTTCTAGGCCTACTTTTCTTGCTTCTTGTTGTAGTTCTATAAGCATGCGTTGTAATTCTTCACTGTTTGGGGCAAAAATGGCAATGTCGTCAGCAAATCTTAGGTTACTTAGTTTTTCTCCCGATATATCAATTCCTCTGTCTTCCCAGTGTAGGCTCTTGAAGACGTCTTCTAGCATCAGTGTAAACAATTTGGGTGACACAATGTCTCCTTGTCTAACGCCTCTTTTAATTGTGATTTCCTCGGTGTCTTCATATAGCCTTACTTTCATTTTTGAGTTGTCATTTAGTGTCTGTATAATGTCAATATATCGTTGGTCTATTCTTGCATTTTTCATTGACCTGATGATTGCCCAAAATTCAACTGTGTCGAAGGCCTTTCTAAGATTTATGAAGGCGATCCATAATGGGATGTTATATTCCGTTACTTTTTCGTTCAGTGTCCTTACGGTGTGGAGATGTTCTATTATTATTGTACTCATGCCTTTCCTGAAGCCCGCCTGCTCATATGGTTGGTATGCGTCGAGTTTGTATTCAAGGCGGTTTTTGCTATTATTCTCATAAAAAGCTTGTAGATCTGTGATAGTAGGCTGATTGGTCTATAGTTTTCTAGGTTGCTTGGATCACCTTTCTTATATATCAGTATGACTATCGCGGTGTTCCAATCCTGTGGTATTCTTCCCTCGGTTAGGCATGTATTAAATAATGATTTAAGCTCCCTTATCAGTAGGCTTCCACCTTCCTTCAACATTTCCGGTATGATGTTATCGTCGCCTGCCGCCTTTCCGTTTTTTAGTTGATTTAAAGCTTAATCTCTACCTTTCTTAAATTCCATAAATCTCTTACCTCATCTGCTAGCGGACGATATCGCATTATCTTGTCTTTGTAAGCTTTCCCCAGATTTTCGTCCAGTGGGACCGAAAAATCAATAATGATCGCAGATTTGCTGTTTTTATCTAGCACGATCATGTCCGGTTTGTTGTGTTGAACTTCTCGGTCTGTTCTTATCAAAGTATCCCAATAGACTTTATAGTGCTCATTTTCAACTAGACTTAATGGTTGATGTTTGTACCCTGGTGTTTTTCCTGTTTTTAGATTTAATCTTTGGGTCACAGCGAGATGTAGTTCCTTTCCCATATTGTTGTGTCTACTCAGGTAAGCGGTGGGGGCTAATTGGGTGCAGACTGATATTATGTGCTGAATCGTCTCCTGTTCCTTATTACAGAGTCTACAGCGGGGGTTTGGGATATCCATGTTAATGATATATTTCTGGTGGCAACGCGTTGCCACCACTTGGTCCTGGATTGCATGGAGTGCGCCTTCGGTTTCCGCAAACAAGTACCCCGTCATGAGGTAAGTATTCGTTGCTCTGAAATCTGCATCTTTCTGGTGCAGTGAGTTGCAATATCTGCCATGTAACACTTTTTCCTGCCAAGTTTCCCTCATTTTATTGATGCAGTCATTTTCCCTATCAGGTTCCCCGTCGGCGAGGTTTAGTGCCGAGTATCCATCATCAACTATAACTAGGCATCTGAATAGAGGGAAGTTCTTATTTTTAAAATATCCTCTCAGTTTTTGAGTTTCATCCACTAACATGCTCTCGAGATTAGTCAATCCACGGCCACCTTCTTACCTGGGTATATACAATCGCTCCATCGCAGATTTTGGATGGTGTAGGCGAAATTTTGTGAGCGTTGTACGTACTTGTCTGTCTATTTGTTGTATTTCTGTATGTGTCCAATCTATTATGCCAAATGAGTACGCCAACCCGGGTACTGCCCATCCATTGATTGCCTGTATTTGGTTCTTAGAGTTCAGTTGTGTTTTCAAAACGGTATTAATTCGATGGAAAAATTCTGCTGTTGCTCTTTCTTGATTACCTTTCTTGTCGAGGCTTAATCCTTAATCTTAAGTATTTGTATCTGTCCTCTGGGCCTAGGGATGGGATTGTTGTTACGATATCCATCAGTGTCATATTTTGGGACTGTGTGACCTTTCCTCTATCCACATGAACGACTGCACATTTTCTAGCCTCATTTCCATTTTAATCGCATTGCTGAACGCCTTAACAAGCTCTAGCGAGCTTTGCAATTGTTGAGGGTTTTGGCATACACCTTAAGCTCATCAATGTAAAATGCATGGGATATTTTTGTCCCTTTGTCAAGCTCGTATGAGTTTCCATTTCTTTTTAACATGTCGCTTAAAGGGTTAAGTGCTGAACAGAACCAGATTGGGCTCAGGCTGTAACCCTGGAAAATGCCTCTATTGATTTTTATCTCATCTGTTCTGTAGGTTTGAAGATTCAGTGTAGTTCGTCATGTTGCCATTAAATGTCTCAGCATTGCAGAAAGATGGGGGTGAATTTTATATACCTCTAGTACTTTCAGTAGCCAAGAGTGGGGAACTGAGTCGAAGGCTTTCCTATAATCGATCCATGCCAAGGATAGTTTTCTTTTCTTATTATCTATTATCTATTTCTTATTATCATTATTATTATTATTATTATTATTATTATTATTATTATTATTATTATTATTATTATTATTATTATTATTATTATTATTATTATTATTATTATTATTATTTTTATTATTCGTCTCTATTTCTCACAATTGTGGTTTCTTATAAATAGCAGACAGAGTTTGCACTCAAGTCTACTTTTACTCTATCTTTGGTTTAGAAATGATCTGGTGATATTGCATGTGTGTAGGATGACTGCTTTTTGTATCTGGATGTGGGTGTAATGTGGAAGATTTAACTGCGTTAAGTGTGTGATGAATCTTTTTGGGGTAATTCCTGTAACAGATATTATAAAAGGTATTACAATTACTTGTTTCTGTTTCCATATACGTTCTATTTCTATTGCTAACTGCTGGTATTTATCTTTCTTTTCTCTGTATTTGTTATTTATATTATTGTCAGATGGAACAGCAATATCAATAATGTATGTGATCTTCTCTTTTTTGATTTGTAATGTTATATCCGGTCTATTGTGCATTACTGTTTTGTCTGTATGAATGGTAATATCCCAATATAACTTGTATTCTTCGTTTTCCAATATCGTTTGTGGTGTGTAAGTGTAATATGGTTGTGTTTCTGTGATGAGTTTATGTTGTAGTGCAAGCTGCTGGTATATGATCTTTGCCGCTGTATTATGTCTGTTAGTATATTCAGATCCAGCCATCAACTTACATCCTGCCGTAATGTGGTCGATTGTTTCGGGAAATTGGTGGCATTTTCTGCATTTGTCGTCTGTGGTGTTAGGGTCTTTCATTATGTATTTTTTGTAATTTCTTGTAGCAATAACCTGATCCTGGATCGCTAATGTGAAGCCTTCTGTTTCAGGAT
This sequence comes from Galeruca laticollis, assembly GCA_963921935.1. Taxonomy (NCBI): domain Eukaryota; kingdom Metazoa; phylum Arthropoda; class Insecta; order Coleoptera; family Chrysomelidae; genus Galeruca; species Galeruca laticollis. Next base: position 12,524,008 of record OY998181.1, read on the forward strand.
ACAGTTCACCTTTTTGGAGCCATTTGTACGAGTCTGTCTTACTGATGTATTCATTTTTCATGTTGTAAGTATGTTTACCATGTATTTTTTCTGTGTCCATTTTTCTATCTTCTGCTCTTGTGTTTGTGTATTGTATATTTGCTGCGTGTGCGAGAGGTTGAGAGGTGTGTATTCTCTGTCTGCTTGTACAATTGCTCTATGTAATAATGATTGTTTATTATAGAAGAAATTTCTGAGTTTTTGTATCTGGTTTGTGTGTAGTGTGACAACATCCATCATTCCCCTTCCTCCCTCTTTTCTTCCTATTGTTATTCTTTCTTTGCATGCGTGTGGGTGGTGGTTTCTATGTTTTGTTTGTTCTGTTCTCGTAAGTCTGTTGATGTTTTCAAGGTCGGTTTGCGTCCATTTGATAATCCCGAATGAATATGTAAGGAGGGGAATTGCGTTTGTGTTTATTGCTTTGAAGAGGTTTTTCGAATTCAACTTAGTGTTCATTAGTAATGTTAGTCGTTTTTTGTATTCTTGTACAATATGTTCTTCTATTTCTGTATGATTTATCCTTGTGTTCTGTTGGAATCCTAAATATTTGTATGTTTCATTTTGCTGCATGTTTCTTAGTTCTTCATCGTTCAGTATTTCTGTCTCTATCTCTTCCTTCCATTTTCCTCTTTCTATGTGTAGTATTTTGCATTTGTTGATTCCGAATTCCATTTTTATGTCGTTTGTGATATGTTCTGTTACTTTGAGCAAGTTTTTCATTTGTGTTTGAGATGGAGCATATAATTTGATATCATCCATGTACAGTAGGTGGTTGATGGTGTGTTTAACTGTTTTCTGATGTTTGATTTGGAATCCATGATTTGTGTCATTTAATGCATTTGATAAGGGATTTAGGCACATACAGAACCATAGGGCGCTGAGGGAGTCTCCTTGGAAGATACCTCTGTTGATTTCAATGTTCTCTGTTATTATTTCTTCATCGCTTGTTGTTAAATGTATTCTTGTTTTCCATGTTGTCATTACGTGCGTAAGAAATGATTTAATCATCGGATGTATCTTATATATGTCCAGTATTTTTATCAGCCAGAAGTGAGGTACAGAGTCAAAAGCTTTCTTATAGTCAATGTAGCATGTGTGTATGTTTCTTTGTTGTTTTTCTGCTTGTTCCATGATGACACTGTCAATGATAAGTTGTTCCTTGCATCCCTGGCTTCTTTCTCTGCAACCTTTCTGTTCTTCTGTTATGATGTTGTTTGTTTCTAAATGTTTTTCTATTTTCTTGCATATCAATGATGTAATTATTTTATATAATGTTTGGAGGCATGTTATCGGTCGGTAGTTGGCAGGGTTTTGTGTTTCATTACTCTTTGGTTTTATGTATGTTCTGCCCTGTGTGAGAAAATCTGGTGTTAGCTGGGGATTTCTTATTATATTATTTATTTGGTTTGTAATATATTTATGTGTGGATGTTAGTTGTTTATACCAGAAATTTTGTATTTGGTCAGTTCCAGGACATTTCCAGTTGTGTGTGTTTTCAATTGTGTCAGTCAATTCTTCTACTGTTATTATGTGGTCCTGTTGTTCTATGACATTTTTGTGCTTTTTTTCTTCTTCTATGATCCATGTTGCTTTTTCGTTATGTCGCTTCATATCAGACCATACTCCTCTCCAGAATTCCGCTATTTCTTTCCGGTTAGGTGCTATTATCTGTATTTGTTCCTTGTTGGTCAGTTTATTATAAAATAGTTTCTCGTTTTGTGTGAATAGCATGTTATCTGTTTTTCTGATGTTAGACTCTTTATATCTTCTCAATCTGGCGGCGTATACTTTGAGTTTTTGTTTTGCGGTGTCAAGCATTTCAGTGACTGTTCGTTGGTTGTTGTCATTTGTTTTCTGTTCCATGTATTTTACAATTTTTTTTGATCTGTTTCCGTTGATATATTGTTGTGATCTACCTATATCCTCCCTAAGTCGCTGCACAGCCCTCTCCAGTCTGATCTGCCACCTGGGTTCAGCCGTTTTTCTGATATATTTTCTCATGTTTCATTCAACACCTTTGCTCCCATGTTTTACATCTTTTCTTGGTTGTACCGTACCGATGACAGCTAATGAGCCAGAAACATGCATGTCTGCGGTTACCACTCCTTTCAGTAGCCCCTTCTTCTATTTGCGTGCAATACCCACCAATCTATTCGTTGTTTATTGTTCATATGTCACGCACTATTCGTAGATCTTGTTGTTATTTCATTGATTTGGGTCGAAAGTTTTCAGACGGGAGTGTTATATGCACCTCCGTGTCTATGTTGGTTGTTGTCTCGAATATTCGAGATCTTCTAATATTACTGACACAAATGTTGTGTTTGACTATCCTGCTGAATTCTGATATATTTTCTCATGTTTCATTCAACACCTTTGCTCCCATGTTTTACATCTTTTCTTGGTTGTACCGTACCGATGACAGCTAATGAGCCAGAAACATGCATGTCTGCGGTTACCACTCCTTTCAGTAGCCCCTTCTTCTATTTGCGTGCAATACCCACCAATCTATTCGTTGTTTATTATATATATATATATATATATATATATATATATATATATATATATATATATATATATTTATATATATATATATATATTATTATTATTATTATTATTATTATTATTTTCCTTTTTGTGTCACCGGACTTACACCCAGCGTGTTTCAACGACAGTCGGCCTCAACAGCAAGACTTTCGTTGGGTGTCACTATTCTAGAAATGACCTAACAATGTTTGTCGCATCCAGGATTACAGATTTTTGCATTAATCGGTAGGTTGACTCAGGAATATCAATGTCTTTGAGGGAAGTACTTAGTTTCTTGGGAATTAGCCCCATACAGGATAAAACAACTGGAATGATCTTGACTTCTTTAAGATTCCACAATTCTTTTATTTCGGTCCTTAGCTCGGCGTATTTGCTTAGTTTTCCATTGTATTTGCTTTCTGTGTTAGAATTATTTGGGATCGATATGTCAATAAGCAGAGCTTGCTTGGATTGTTTATTAATAACTGTGATGTCCGGCCTGTTGTGTCGTACTGTTACGTCCGTCATGATAGTTTTATCCCAGTAGATCTTAACATACTGATTTTCGATAACTGGAGGAGGCTTATATTTGTAATATGGCTCGTTGTTTTGTGGATCAAGGTTAAGTTTTTTCAGTACTTCTAGGTATACTACTGTGGCAACTTTGTTGTGTCGTTCTAGATATTTAGTTTCAGCTATGCTTTGGCAACTAGAAAGAATGTGTTCAATCGTTTCTTGACTTCTGTTGCACTTTCTGCACCTATCTGTTGGTATTTCTTCCTTCAAGATATACTTTTGGTAATTCCTCGTTTTTATAACCTGATCTTGTATACCAACCATAAAACCTTCAGTTTCTGGGAACAGCGTTCCAGTTTTAATCCATTCAACCGATTTAGCTTGATTTATCGTGTCTTTCTGTAAATCATTAATGAATCTTCCGTGCAATTCTTTTGAACGCCAATTTCTAATTTTATCTTCCTCATTTCGTGTATTAAAGGGCGTAAAGTTTTCCATGCTTAGGTTTAAAGGTGTATAACCCGTATCTGTTTTCACTATGGCTTTATGAAGTTGACTATTTTGGTGGCGGAAAAAACTCCTCAAGCCTGCAATTTGCTGAGTGCAAGCTTCCACAACATCTTTTATTCCTCTACCTCCTTTTTCTCTAGGTAAATTTACCCTTTCGACGGACGCTTTTTAATGGTGTTTTCTATGTTTTGTTAGCTCGGTTCTAATCTTCCTGTTTACTGCTTCCAGGTCCGTTTGAGTCCATTTAATTATTCCGAAGGAGTACTGAAGAGCGGATATGGCGTAGCTATTTATGGCCGTGGTCAGGTTTCTTGAATTTAGCTTACTTTTTAAGAGGTTGTAAAGGCGTTTTTCGAATTCGGTGGTTAATATGGCTGTTATTTCTTTATGTTCGTTCTTTTGTGTCTGGAGGATTCCTAAGTACTTGTAGGGTTTGTCTGTCATGGCTTCAATATATTTGCCTGGCTCTAGTTCTATAGGTTCTCCTTCTTTCAGCTTTCCCTTTTCAACCGATACAGTTTGGCATTTTTCCATACCAAACGACATTCCGACGTCTGTGCTCCACTGGTGCATGAGTTTTAAGTTGGATTCTAGGTGTTTTTTGCACGCGGCATATAGTTTCAGATCATCCATAAAGAATAGATGACTTATGGTTGTTGAGTTTCGATCCGCTCTAATAGTTGCTCCATATCCTGTGTGGTTTAGGCCACGTGATAATGGGTTTAAACACAAGCAGAACCATAGAGCGGAAAGTATATCTCCTTGAAAGATTCCTCTTTTAATACTGATAGATTCAGTTTCTAGTTCTGTGTGATTTAGGTTAATTTTGAGTTTTGTTTTCCAATTACTCATAGTACTTTTTAGAAACCTAACCACCACAGGGTGTATATTGTAAATTTCCAAAGTTTTTATTAACCAACTGTGGGGCACTGAGTCGAAAGCTTACCGATAGTCTATATAAGCCATGTATAGATTTCTGTTCTTCTTTCTGATTTGTTCCAATATCACATTATCGATTGTTATTTGTTCCTTGCAGCCCATATATTTTCTTTTGCACTCTTTCTGCTCCTCAGTTAGAATATCATTAGTTTCTAGGTATGCGTACAGTTTATCACATAGTGCTGCAGTGAAGATTTTGTACATTGTAGGAAGGCACGTGATGGGTCTATATTGAGAAGGATCTTGGGTTTGATCAGATTTTGGAAGAAGATAAGTTACACCATTTGTAAGGAAGTCTGGTAGTTGGTCAGGGTTTCTTAGAGCGATATTAAATTGGTTGGTCAGGTGATGATGGGTAGCCGTAAGTTTTTTGTACCAGAAATTTTGGATACCGTCGTTCCCTGGTGCTTTCCAGTTGGCCAAGTTTTTTATTACCTTTTTTAGATCTTGTAATGTGAATATTATTTCTTCCATATGTAGATGGTTGTTGTTCTGAATTTCTGTTTTGATCCAAGGTGTATTTTCCTGGCGTTCGATTTCCTTCGACCACATTCCTTCCCAAAATGTCTGTAAATCCTCCTTCTTTGGCGGTTGTCCTTTAGAACCAGGTTGTTCGTTAAACGATCTATAGAAGCCCTTCTGATTTTTTGAAAAGAAGTTGTTTAGGATTTTGCGTTGGTAGCTCTCCTGATATATTTCTAATCTTTTAGAAGCAACTGCAAGTTTTTGTTTCCAGGTATCTAAGGTATCATCTATAATTGTTTTTATTTCATTTGTTGTTTTTCCTTCCAGCTGTTGTTTAATCTGGACCGGGATTTTATTTAGCAGCTTTTTGGATTTTTGCCCATTTGCTATTTGTTGATTTCTACCAATTTCTTTTCTCAAATTCTCGATTTTGGTACTAAGTCTTTGTTCCCATCTCGGTTTTTGAGGCGTACGTGTCTTAGGTGCTTTTAGTATTTTTTGTTTGTTGGCTTTGATTGTTGCTAGAGCTGCGCAATACACGTGAAGATGTATTTCCTCGAGGTTCATATCTGCATCCAATTGACTTCCCAGAATTTGATTAGCAATTCCTAAGAGAGAGTGCGTGTTTGGAGTATAAATGAGTTTTGGTAGCGCCGGCCTGCTGGCAGGGTCGGATCCTCTGAATTCAGTAAGATGTTGTTGGTAGTTTTCTTCCCATAATGTTTGACGGTTGATTACTGAGGGTCGAAGACTTAATAGTGGTAGGTCAGCTTCAGGTCCTCTACTTTCTAGTTCCTGAGTCTCTGGGGTTTCATTTATAGGCTGTTGATTAATCTCCCTCTCCACCTCTGCCCTCATTTGTTCGATTGCAGGTAGAGGTATTAGGTTATTTCTTATGATAGCTCTACGTTGATCTGCTATTCATTGTTCTGAGAGGTGATTTAGTTGTGGCATTTTCTCAATGAAGTGATTATGCAGTCGCATGCGGTACATCGTCATATCAGTCTCCAGTGCCGTAGCTGTGAAAAACGAACGTATTACTTGTTTGTTGGTTTCATTGTCCCATTTCATACGTCGTCTTTCTGATTGTGCCTGATTTGGTTCAGTGGGTGCGACAGGCTGTCGCACAACACGTCTCCGAGGCGCCGAAGGTTCAAGCGTTTGATGGGGTACGTTTCGATGAGCGGTGCCCCCACCGTTCTCATCTACATGCTGGACATCCTGACGGTTCCGATTGGAAGGACCAGCATCTAATCCTTCCCCGCCCGAGTAACGATTTCTTCGTGTGTTGAAAGCACTTTTTTTTCACACCATACGGGATGCTACCCCGCGTGGTGGTGGTTCTCCCTCTCGCGTTAGCCCATCTGCTGCAGATCCGCCACCGGGGATGGTTACCCGATCCTGAATCTCCAGAGATAATTACCGGGGCTACCAACATGGATGTGCGAGCAGGAATTGGTAGGAGAGGCTATAGGAGACGCTTCACTACCATTTTAACCCCTTATTATTATTATTCTTATTATTATTATTATTATTATTAGTTACATAGTTACAAATATAGACCCTACTCTCACTAAAGTGGGAGTAGTAGATCCTCTAGTGTCTGATCATAACGGCCAATATATATATTTTAATCACCTATTGAATGAAAATGTCCCCATTACTAAACGTGTTATTAACGACACAACAATAACGGCTTTTTCTAATAAACTTTCCGAAGTTTCTTGGAATTATTTGGATGTTCATAGTATGGGTGCAGATTATTTGGCAGAAAACATATTGAATACGCTGAAACATATCTCTGATACTTGTTTTTGTGAAAAACCTGTTAAAACAAATAAATCTAATATCAAATGGTTCAACAACACATTGCGTAGTATGAGAAAGAATGTCATTACAGCAAAAAACAAATTTATGAATACTTATTCGGAAGGTGATTGGGTGAATTACAAAAATTTAAACAAAATATATAAAAAAGCAATTCGCTCTGAGAAGAAGTTAGCCTACTCAAAGATAATAAAAGATTCGGATAATAAAAATAAAACATGTTGGACAATCGTAAATTCGGAAAAAAGAACTAAAATTAATAAAACCAAACAGTCCGATATATCACCACAAAAATTTAATGAATTTTTTACATCGGTGTCGGGAATAGTATTAAAATCTCTTGGTGATTCTCAATACGAGTCGAGTTTCTTTTCAAATAAATTAAATAAACCTGCATTTTCATTCTTTATGAGTGCAATCTTGGAAAGTGATGTCCATGAGGCAATATTGAAATTAAGTCATTCGTCATGTTTAGATTTTTACAATATAAATAGCAAAATATTGAAACGTTGAATACACTCATTGACATATCCACTGACCATTTTATTTAATAAATGCTTAGAAGAAGGATGTTGGCCTGACTCGTTTAAAATAACAAAAATTATTCCATTATATAAAAATGGTGATATAGATTCTCCAGAAAATTTTCGACCCATAGCAATTTCACCGACGATTAATAAAATCTTTGAATTGATAGTCAAAGAAAAATTAATCAATTACTTGGAAGATAAGTCACTTCTAACGGAATTTCAATTCGGCTATCGCAAAAATAAATCATGCATACGTGCTCTTCTTCGACTCTTAGATGAAGTTGTACAGAAACTAGAGGAAGGCGTCAACTCTGTTGCCACGTTATGCGACTTGACGAAGGCTTTTGATTGTGTTCCAGCGGATTAACTCCTAAATAAACTGGAATTTTATGGTATTAGAGGAAATGCACACAAATTACTGACATCTTATTTAAGTAATAGGAAACAGTATGTAGTTTGTGGAAACAACCAGTCTGATTTACGTAATATAGACAACGGCATTCCACAGGGCTCGATTTTGGGTCCAATTCTTTTTATAATATTTGTTAACGATTTACCAGAGGCTATTGACACATTTCGTATTTTATTCGCTGACGATACTACAACTTTATCTAATGGCACACAAGCTGGTGATAATATTTTGTTGAATCAGTGGTTCCTGGCAAATAAGTTGAAACTCAACGACACTAAAACTAAACACATTCTTTTCAGTTTAGATAAATGGGCTATAAAATCAGAGCCATTTAAATTACTGGGCATTCATTTGGACACAAATTCAAGTTGGTCACCTCATGTTGACTACCTTTGTTCAAAATTAGCGAGCCAAGTTTTTGTAATTCGTCAATTAAAATCATGTATACCAACTCATTTGTTGAAATCCGTACATTATTCACTGTTTCATAGCAATTCAACTTATGGTATTATGCTATGGGGTAGCAGCACATCAGTGCACAAAGTATTTGTGCTACAGAAATTTGTAGTTAGAATAATTTACAATGCACCAAGAAACACTAATTGTAAAACAATATTCAAAAAACTTGAAATATTGCCGCTTCCGTGCTTGTATATTTTGGAAGTGTTAATTGAAACACATAAAAATCGATATGTCCTGACTAAACATGCAGATATTCATAATTATGATACTAGAAATAGTAAAGACATTGTCATTATCAAGTCTAGACTGAAAACAACAAAAAATAATAAGTTGGATGTTACATTGTACAATTCATTTGTAAAATATTTTGAACATATAAATATAAGTGATATGACGAGAGTTCAATTTAAGCATTTTGCTAAGTCATTTCTGTTGAATTATTGTTTTTATACAGTTGATGAGTTTTTGGAGGAGTTGAATACCTGGGCTTAATGCTTATATATTTGTTCGTTTTGTTTAATTCAATTTTTAGGTTCAATTATTTCTTACCTTATTTTATACTTTAAAATTGTCATATTTCACCAATATTTTATTAACTTTATGAAATGTATGTCTGTATTTATGTGAACTTTTTACTTTCTATTATTTTTATTATATTTTAAATTTGTCACTGTACAATTTTTAATATTTTTACTTTGTCAAATGTATTCATATGTACTACTCACTGACTTCTAATGTACTATGTATGTGAATGGGGTCAATAAACCATCTATCTATCTATCTATTTTTTTTTCTTGGAGCTTCGACTACTTTGGCCATTAGCTCTTTTGAATCCTTCCTTTCACTCTTTTTACTTAATTATATTTTTCTAAAAATGTCGATTGCTTGTAGGAAAGTAAGTATTTTCTTTAAAGTGTCGTTGTTTTCCATCGCTTTTAAGTCTACGTCGGCGTCCAATCCATCAAATACTCTCTGAAGTCTATATTTTTTACATTTCAATGGGTGTTCTACAGATAAGAGTGTCTTACATGTTTCGCATTGTGGTCTGGATTTGCCAGTCAATAGATAGTGATGTGTGATATACGTGTGGCCTATTCGAATTCTGCACATAACAACTTGTTCTCTCCTTGTTGCCTTTGGGTAGATCCATTTATTTATACTAGGCTTGATCATTGACAGCTGGCCTCCAAAGTTAGTCCATCTTTGTTGCCAAAGAGAGCGTATTTTTGTTTTTACTGCCTTTTTCAAATCTTCCAGAGGGATAGGGCATCCAACGTCACTTAGGTTCTGTGTTGCTGCTTTGGCTGCTTGATCGGCAAGTTCATTACCAGGAATATTGCAGTGGCCCGGGATCCATATGATAGTGCAAGCTTTCCCTAAAGAGGTGAGGTGAGTGTTTAATTCCAGAATATTCTTACAATAGGGCTCATTTGGAAAAAATTTGCCAATGGCTTGGATAACACTAAGGGAATCGGTGCATATTAGGCAGGAGAGAAGATTTGAGAAGGAAAAATATAGGAGTGCTTGCCAGACTGCATAGATTTCCGCTGTAAAAATTGAACTCATAGGATCTAGGCACCAGAAGTGTGCTTCGTTTTCTGTGACAAAGGCTGCCCCTACCCCGTTTTGAGTCTTGGAGCCGTCGGTATAAATTATAAGGTTATTGGGGTAAGATTTGAGTATTTCTTCAAATTTTTCTCTGTAAACGGTTGGTGGCGTTTCCTCTTTTTTTAAGCTAGCTAGTGTAGTATCAGTATGTGGGGTAACAAGAATCCAAGGGGGAGTCACTTAAATATTTTCTTGCATAACTCCTTCCAGATTGATTGATAACATGTTGCATAGCCCTTTATTGCGATAGAATGTTGATTTTTTGTTAAGCTGTTAAGATTTTTATTTGGGTGAGATGGATAAACTATAGCTTCTGCGCAATATATTATGGTCTGGTATTTTCTTCTCAGGTCAAGAGCCATTTGTCCGGTATCGCATTGGAGAGAATTTATTGGACTTGTTCTAAACGCACCACTTGCAGAACGTAGAGCAGATGATTGTATTCAGTCTAGCTGTTTTAGGCGTGTTGCAGTGCAGGAGTTGTATATATGAGCTCCATAATCTAACCTTCCTTGAATTAGGGACTCATACATAATCAATAGAATCTCTCTATCTGCACCCCACGTGATGTTAGCTAAGCATCTAATGATATTGAGTGCTTTTTGGCATTTGCTGACAAGATAATTCACGTGTTCTGCCCAATATAAACCCTTATCCAATGTCATACCTAGTATACGAACAGTATCTTTAATATTAATTAGGTGGTTTTGCATGTATAACTGGGGTTCGGGATGTGGTTTTTTATTTCTGCAGAAGTGTATACAATTGGTTTTCTCACGAGAAAAAGTAAAACCTTTTGATTCGGCTGATCGATTTATAGTGTTCATATCTGTATTTAATACATCTTCAATTGTATCCATTGATTTGTGGCGACATGACATAACTAAATCATCGACATAGAGAACTTTCTTAGTAAGTTGGTTTGTTTCTTCTAAGATTAAGTTGATAGCTATTGCGAATAAAGTACCACTGAGGACTGATCCTTGTGAGATACCATTTTGTAGCAGTTTATTAGACGACTCTTGATTTCCGATACGAATGCGAAATGATCTGTCTGAGAGAAATCCTAATAATACTGTTGGCAGAGTACCTCGGAGGCCCCATGATTGTAATTGTTTTAAAATTGAGAATCTCCAGGTTCTATCATATGCTTTTTGTAAATCGAAAGTTACGGCTACTAGGTGTTCTTTCTTTGTGAATGCTTCTTGAATTTCGTTCTCAAGGTACGTCAGTGCATCCATTGTTGACCTATTTTTTCTGCAGCCGACTTGGAATTGGGAAAGCAAAGATTCGGATTCTAACCACCAGGTTAGTCGAAAGTTAATCATTTTTTCATATATTTTCCCCAGGCAACTGGTGAGTGAAATTGGTCGATAACTGTTCAGGTCGGATGATGGTTTATCGGGTTTGAGGATTGGGATCACTATAGCAGTTTTCCATTGTTTAGGATAAATGTTTGACAGCCACAATTTGTTGAAGAATTCCAAAAGTTTGTACTTTTCCGTTGGTGGTAGTTTCTTCAGCATGCAATACAGGATTTCATCATGGCCTCCTGCTGATTCTGGGGTGTTTTCTAAGGCTTGATTCATTTCATCAAATGTAAATGGCAGATTATAATCTTCTTCTTGTAGCGGCGTGAAATCAATATCGACAGATTCTTCTAGTTCTTTTAAAATTAAAAATTCATTTTCGTAGTTGTTTGTGCTACTCTGGGATTCAAAATAATTCGCAAATATTTCACATATTTCTTGGCGGTTATCTATAATCTTATTTTGGTGCATCAGATATTCGGGAAAATCTAGAGTATTTTTTCCCGAGATTATTTTGATTTACATCCATATGTCGCTTAAATTGGTTTCTGATGTTAGCGTTGATACATATTTCTCCCATGAATTCTTTTTGGCTGTTGTGATTTTTCTGCTCTAGCCTTTTTGAAGGTTATGAGATTTTCTATGGTTGGATGTTTTTTAAATAAGTTATAAGTTCTTTTTCTTTCTCTGATAGCAACTTTAATATCCTCAGTCCACCATGGGACAGGTCGATGTGATTTTATTGGTTTGGATCTTGGGATGCTAGATGTGGCAGCTTGGATAATGGCGTTTGTGAGAGAGTTCACGGAGGTCTGGATGTCATTGACAAGTGGAGGAATATTTATGATTGATGAGTATTTTTCCCAGTTTGCTAGGTTTGGTAACCATTTCTCACGATTTGTGTAGGATTTTCTTAGGAGGTTGTCAATATATATAATAATTGGGAAATGATCGCTCGAATGGAGATCTTCCAATGTTTCCCATCTCAGTTTTGGCGCTAATTGTGGAGAGCATAAGCTGAGATCAATACATGATGTTTCTCCTGTAATTACATTGAATCTGGTTGGAGCACCTGTGTTTGAAATCACAATGTTGTTGTCTTCTATTAGAGATTCTAAGCGGCCGCCTCTGATGTCTTGTGATAAAGATCCCCACTGTGGTGAATGGGCATTGAAGTCACCTGTTATGAGGAAAGGGCGGGGGAGGTGGTTAACTATCTGTTGTAGATCGCGTGGGTTCCATTTATCGTTGGGTAAGTATATATTACAAATTGTAATCTTTGTAGGATATTGGATTTGCACTGCCACTACCTGTAGTTCTGAAGTAATACTAATTTCTTTAGCAGGGATGTTATTTTTGATAAAGATGGCCACCCCTCCATTTGCTCTGTACTTTGGTATAGTATCTTTTCGGAAGCAGCGATATTGTCTTAATCGGAAGGGTTCTTGTGGTTTTAGGTGGGTCTCTTGTAGACAGAAAATTAGGGGCAGGAATTGGTTTCTTATTATTTGCAGTTCACTGAGATTATTTTTTAGGCCATTGCAGTTCCATTGTATAATAAAGTTTTTGTTAATCATTATATGATTTGTTTTATGATTCAGAGTAGTTATTTATAATAGCTTGATTTAAATTTGTATCAATCTCAGTTCATTTAATTAGGAGTAATGAGTATGATATATACATCTATAGGAGCAGACGAATGAAAAAAGATAGAAATATAAAATTTATATATCGAGATAGCAAATGAGTGTATGAATTAAGTAATTAATAATTTTTGGTTATATGTTATCATCTTTTGTCAATGCGTTCGTAGATGTTTCTCGTTCATGTGGATGTTTCTCTTTTTCAGATATTGTTTTGGGTGGGTTTTCCAAAGGGGGCCTTTTGGATCTAGGTGTCCCTTTTGGCCATCCCTTTTTCTTTTTATAGGATGCTGTTGAAGTATCGCTTTTCTGAGAAGAACACATGTCATCAGAATCGTCCGAGAGATTGTAACTTTTTCTTTTATTACTGTCTGGGAAATGTTGTGGTGGTAAGATATTGGATGTCGGTATAGATATCGGTTTGTTTTCAACAAGGGCTTTATAAAGGTCTTTGATCTTTGTTTCTATTATAGTCGAAATTTTTGGGATAAGGGACTCTAGTGTGGTATTAAAGTTTATCTGTTGAGAGGAGGTTGCTTGGGAATAAGAGGTATTGGGTTTTGGAGTATTCATTGTCATTTTCCGCTTTGCTTCCGGATAGGATATTTTTTCTTTAGTTTTGATTTCTTGTATAGCTGCTTCGTACTTAAAGATAGGACATTCTTTGGATCTTGCCGAGTGTGGACCTTTGCAGTTTACACATTCTACCGGCGATTCACAAGGGGAGCCAGTGTGGACAGGTTTTCCACAAACACAAACTTGAGGTTTCTCACAATTTAAGGACGTGTGTCCAAAACGTTGGCAACGAAAGCATCGTACAGGGGAGGGGATGTATAGGCGAACGCTTAATGAATAAAAGGCAATTTTAACATTTTTTGGCAGAATAGGTGTGTTAAAAGTGATGACATGATTGGGTGTGTCCATAAATGTTCCATTTCTTTTGGTTTTAAGTCTGTACACAGAAGTTACATTTTGTGAAATAAGCTCATTTTGGATTTCTTCTATAGGGCAATTGAGCAAGTCTGGACAGTAAACTATACCTTTGGAAAAATTTAGTGTTTTATGGGGTATTACTTCAACATCCATATCACTAAGTCGTGTCATGGATAGTATTTTTTTTAATTGGCCAATAGACACTGTTTCTACTAATAATCCTTCTTTAATTTTTCGAACTAGTTTGGGTGTACCACAAAAACCGTTCAAAGCTTTTTCAATCAAGAATGGGCTGACTTTGTCAAAATTATCATTTTTTCTTTTAACGACCAGGAACCGGGGTGAAACCTCCTTTTCCGGGTTCGTTCTAGTGTTGCCTCTATTTATAGAGGGAGGCGCCTCTGTTTGGGGTTTATTGTTGTGATTATCCATACAATTCCCACGAGTAACCTAGGAAATAAAAGTCATCTGCAACAGAGCCTGGATACTACAGAAAGGCTGCATACAACCGGAGGTCGCCTGGTATCCGGAGGGAACCGTTAGCGATCAACTACGCATGATCATTCATCTCTCGGCACGGTCTTTTCCACCTTAGATTTCGGATTTTTTTATCGCTGGTTTACTCCATCGGGACTCTTCTGTCTGGGTTACCATACCATAGCCGAGTGTTCCAGTTTTTCGGCGCCGGAAACTCGCCGCTCGTCCCCCATGTCTGGTCAGGACTTGCCAGTGTGTTCGGATGTAACTTGGGCATGTTGGATCCTCTACTGGCATTTGTTGGTGCCATCACATCGGCATAGATAGCTCCACCAGTGCCCCACTGACCATTTCTGAGCTGTTTTTTAGTTTCACGCCTCCCTTCCCGTCCTTGCGGCTCGAGGAGGGAGGAAGTTACTAAGCCACTCCACCAACGACAAGGTCTTACAGCTCCTAGGAGGGATTATTATTATTATTATTTCATGTATTAGTCTCAGAGTTGTTAAACATCTGGTTCAAGAAGTAAGGGGCCCAAGCAAACCTTACTCAAATTCCTGATTAGGCATGTTCAGGACTGTTCGTACGATGCGACACGTTTCGAGGATAACATTCTTCTGCATTTTTGGGATCAGTGTGTTTGGGTCGAGCTGCATTTTCAGTATTAATTGTGACAGATTTTTGTTGACCAAGCCAGTTGCCGTTATTACAATGGGAACGATTTGTACTGATTTTAATCTATGAATTTCTTTATATTCTATTGATAACGGAATATATTATTATTATTATTATTATTATTATTATTATTATTATTATTATTATTATTATTATTATTATTATTATTATTATTATTATTATTATTATTATTATTATTATTATTATTATGCTAGTTGCTCGAAATTTGGTTCGGTAATTATTTAAGATTTTGTGACGGGCCTAAGTCAAGTCACATCCTCTTTCTATTGCAAAATTTTCTTACTATGGAGGTTGTCTGTAGTATTACGGCTTTTTGTATGTTTATGTGAGTGTTTATTGGCTGAAGGTCGATTGTTTTTAAATGTTGTGCAAATGATTTATTTGTTATACCTGTAACCGACATAACTATTGAATCTATTGAAATTTTATCCTGTTTCCAAACTTCTCTCATTTCCTCGGCTAAGGGTGTGTATTTTTCAATCTTTTCAGTTTATTTTTGTGTAACATTATTGTCATTTGGTATTGCGATGTCTATGAAATATGTATGTTTTTTATCCTTGTCTATTAGGGTAATGTCTGGTCTATTGCAAATAATTGTTCTGTCTGTGTGTATGGTTCTGTACCACTATAATTTAAACGTGTCATTTTCAAGAACTTTTTCTGGTGTGTATTTATAGTATGGTCTTTCAGTTTGGGTTAATTTATGTTCCAGAGCAAGCTCTTGGTGAATTATTTTTGCTGCTGTCTTATGTCTCTCAGTATACTGTGTTCCTGCAAGAAGTTTGCACCCTCCTGTGATGTGTTCTATTGTTTCTGGAAATTGATGACATTTTCTACATAGGTCAGACTCTATGTCTTCCCCAATTATGTATTTTCGATAGTTTTTAGTAGCTAGAACTTTATCTTATATGGCCAGGGCTAGGGCTTCAATCTCTGAAAAAAGTAGTCCGGTTTGTAACCATTTATTGGAGAGTTTTGTGTCAATGCCTGGATTTTGCATTAATTTGTAGTGTTGTCCATGTAAATCTCTACCTGCCCATGTATTACGTTGTGCGATGTTCAGTGGTTCCTCGTGTACTACATTTCTGCCTTAATTAAGTGGTGTATATTCATTGTCTGCCTTGACTTTTGCTTGGTGTAGCGAGTTGTTTTTGTTTAGAAAGTACGATCTTAATTCTTCATTTTGAGTGCGATGTACCATTTGTTTGTGTATAAGTCCTCTCCCACCTTCCTTTCTATTCATTGTTATTCTCTCGATACAGAAGTTGGGATGTAATTTACATTATTTTGTGAGCTCAGTTCTACAGAGGCGATTGAGTTCTTCTAAATCCGTATCGGGCCATTAAATAATTCCAAATGAGTAGGTCAATACGAGGATCGCATAGCTATTAATGGCTTTTGTGATATTTCTAGAATTAAGTATTGATTGGAGAATAATTTTCAATCTGTGTCTGACCTCTACTATGAGTGGTTGTTTAATTTGAATGTGGTTAATATTCACGTTTTGTTCAAATCCTAGGTATTCGTATATATCTTCTGAGTTTATGTTTTGGAGTATCTCATTATTAAGTGTTTCTGTTGTGTTATGTTGTTCGTGTTTTCCTCTGTACATATGTAGCATTTTACATTTATCGATGCCAAAATCCATTTGTGTGTCCTGTGTGAATTTTTTGTGCGTAACACCGATTTCATTTGTTGTTCGTCTTTTGCGAATATTTTTATATCGTCCATATATAGCAGATGGTTAATTGTGTGTTGTACAGACTTTTGATGTTTGATTTTAAATCCATATGGCGTGTTGTTCAGAGTACTAGAAAGAGGGTTGAGACTGAGACAGAACCATAAGGCACTGAGTGAGTCACCTTGAAATATTCCGGTTCTAATCTTTATATCTTTTATTTCTATTTGTTCATTACCAGCGTTCAAATGTATTGTTGTTGTCCACATCAGCATAATTACCTTGGAGAAGGCACGAATGTAAGGGTCTATTTTATATATTTCCAGATCTTTTTGAAGCTAACTGTGGGGACTGGAATCAAATGCTTTTTTGTAACCTATATAGAAGGTGATAACATTTCTCTGCTTGTTTCATAATTATGCTGTCAATTATTAGTTGTTCTTTACATCCACGGCTATTATTTTTGCAGCCCTTTTGTTCTCCTGCGAGGATGTTGATCTCAGTTAAATGTTTGTCAATTTTCAATGTAATTATTGCTGTGATTATTTTGTACAGGGTTGGTTAGTAATTTGCTGGGTTTCTGGTGTCATCATTTTTAGGAATAATAAAGGTTTTTGCTTGAGTGAGAAACTTCGGCATTTTGTGCGGCTCCTTTATCACTCTATTAAATTGTATTGTCAAGTTTTGACGTATGTATGTGAATTGTTTGTACCAAAAGTTATGAATGTGATCATTTCCAGGGGCCTTCCAATTGTGTGTTTTCTTCAGAGTTTGTCTTAATTCTTCTATTGTTATTTCATTTTGTTCCTCGTCTTTGATCCACTCAGCTGATTCATTGTGTTGTTTCGGTTGTGACCATAAGTTCTCCCAAAAATGTTTTATTTCGTGTGTCTCTGGTGGTACTATTTGGGTTTCTTTATGTCCTTCTAATTGTTTGTGGAATGATTTTTTGTTTCTATTGAATTGTGTGTTATGTGTTTTTCTCGAATAGGATTCATTGTATCGCTTAAATCGTGTAGAATGAACTGCCAATTTCTGTTTTACTGTGTCTAGTACTTCAGTGGGTGTTTCCTACCTTTCCTTATTGATAATCAGATGTTGAATGTTTTTTAGAATTTGGTCTGTCTTGTTTCCTGTGCAGTATTGCATTAGTCGTCCAATGTCCTTTCTTACTATACTAATTTTTCTTTCAAGTCTTATTTGCCAGTTGGGTTTACACTTTGGATTTGTTTGGTTTGCTTTCGGTAGTTGTTTATTTGGCTTTAGAACTGTAGTAGCTGCTACAAGTGTAGAATTTCAAGTGTAATTCCGTCATTGACAGATGTGATCAGTTTGGAATTAACAGCCCTAATTTTTGTAAATGTATCTTTTTTTAAGATTAGTTTTTGGTAATGGGTGTCTGTCTATGGGGTTAGTTTCAATCCATTTGTTAATATTTATTTGTAGTTGATCTCTTATTTCATTATTGCTGTTTAGGTTGATCTCTGTTAGCGTTTGTATCTGCTCAGTATCGGTAATAATTGGGGTTCTAGATATACCCGCATTTGGGGTTTCTGCGTTTTGTCTCATCGTTATGCTAGGATCCTGCGTTGTACTTTGTTGATTAGTTTGAGAGGTGATATGTAGATTCAATTCTGCAGCAATGTTTTCCTTTGTTGTCTGAACTTCTCTGTCTGTCAGTCTCTTGTTTGTAATGTTTACTATTTTCTGGTCAACTAACCTCTGGTTCGTTATCTTTTCTGTTAATTCTGGATATAATTATGTAAAGAGTTGATGAAAGTGGGGTCTGTAGCCTACTGTGATTCTTTCTAATTTGGTGGCATTGTAGTAGCAACGCATGACAGATATATTCATCTCTCGAGACCAAGTCATACGCTGTCTGGGTTTTCCTCCCTTAGTGGTTGTCTGATTATCAGACAAAACACGTTAAGAAGGGTTTTGTGAACCATATGTGTTGGTGCTGTTGCTCTCCTCTCCGGAAGTAGGACCGATGTTACTTTGGTTGACTTCCACATCGTTTAATAGAATAGTGTTTATATTGTTCATCTCCATTTAGTTTCAACGAGTAGCTAGGGTATCAAAAGACCACCACGGAAGAGCCCCGCTTACCATGGCTAACCTACTTACTCTGGGGGAACGACTGGTACTCCAGAGGCTCCGTTCGCGACACGTGATTACCCCCAGGTGTCATACATCTCTCACCACGGGTCGCATTACAGCTTAGATTAGGGGAGCTGGGGTCCGCGTGTTTGCCAGACACGTAGGTTGTCCAGAGCGGAAGGGCAGCCTCCCTATGCGGTTTTTTTTATTATTATTATTATCATTATTTTCCGTTTCCTCCTTTCGGGGTTACTCCACAACGTGGGATTCATGATCATTCACGTTGCTTGAATCTTGCGATTCTTCCAGCAGAATTTCGCCTGACTTATTTTCAGGTAAGTTGAGAGTTTTCCTGACAATTCTACATGTTTCCAGTACGGCAGATTTCTGCATTTCAGGGAACACTTCTTCATGATTTATTTTCAACGTTTCGATGTATTTTTTAAGTTCCTTGTAACTAATCCGGTTGCAAAGATGAATATCGGTAGAACTTCGACTTTTCTTAAATTATTAGTAACTTTGAATTCTCAGGCCAGTTCAGAATATTTAATAACCTTTTCTCTTTCTGTTTTATCCAGTATAAACAAGCAGTTTTGTTCTCCAGGTTGCCGTACATGTTTTAAGAAACTCCAGAATTTCTTCGTGCGCCTTTTATATTTCCAGGACTTCGATCAGCCAACTGTGAGGAACTGAATGGAATGCCTTTTAGTAATCGATCCAGGCCACAGCAATATTTTTTGTCGGTATCTTGCATCTTGTGTAACCATGCTATCTATTAAGAGCTGTTCTTTGTATCCTTGTGTTCGGACTCGGCTTCCTTTTTGTTCTTATGTAAGTATCTTCTGTCCGCTGAGGTGTTTTCCTATTCTATTTGCTATAACAGATGTAAGTATTTTATATAAGGTGGGCAAACATGTAATGGGGCGATTATTCTTAGGTTCTTCTGTTTTTCCAGTTTTAGGGATCATAAACGTTATTCCTTTTGTTAGGTATCCAGGCATCGTCTCGTTATTGTTTATAATACGGTTGATTTGTGCTGCTAATATTGTAATTCTATTTCTTTCCCTTATAAATTTTTCAGATCGTCATGCATATTTTTGAATATTTCGTGTTTATCTGCTACGGATGCTCTTCGTTCTAACCCTTCTGTCTTCCAAAGTTTCGACGTTGGTTATTTCCATTATCGGTCCTATGACTTATCCTGATATTCTTCCGAATTTTCTCCAATTCGTTTTCTTCCTTGTTTTACCGATTGTCGTGGATCTACTGTGAGGATGATCGGTTTGTGGGCGTCGCCTCATTCGGCGGTTCTAATGTCCGGAGGTACCGCTATGTATTTCAATACAGCAATGTCTAATACATCGAGCTGTCCTCATTGTGGCTGGTAGTTGGTCGGTCTTCGGGATCCTATTTCTTCGTAAGACGGATATTTTTCTATTATTACTTTTCCGCCAACCCTATCTTCGATGCGGGAAAAGTATTGGTTTACCCCAAAAAATGTTGAAATTTACAAAAAAAAATGTTGGGTTATTTTTACGTTTTTCATCAAGAACAACACGAAAAAACGGTTTTTAGAAAAAAAATCCTGTGTGTATGTCGTCGTCGTCGTGTCGTCGGCCACTCTTCGTTACACAGCTTGTTAGCACGATACAGCTTCCGGAGTGCAACTTGTCACCAATTTTATGATTGAATAATATTGTTCAGGACATTTCAGAGATGAACCCAATTGATTTTCAGCTCACCAGAGCCAGTACAACGGGTGCTATGGTACGACATTTTTGTAATTTTTTGAGAAATTTCACTTTGTTAGCACGATACAGTCTTCGGAGTACAAGTCACAAATTTTATGATTGAATATTATTCAGGACAATTCCCAGATGAGCTCTATTGATTTTCAGTTCACCAGAGCCCGTACAACAGGTGCTGTAGTACTTTAAGTAGGACATTTTTGGATAAAATTCAGGTTGTTAACACGATAAAGCCTCGGGAGTGCCTACAAGTGACCAGTTTTATAATTGGATACTATTTAAGGCGCCTCAATGATGAACCCTGTTGATATTCAACTCACTAAAGCCAGCATAACGAGTGCTATGATACTTGAAATACCTAATCCTTGGCATCTGTAACATTGTACTGGTCCATTATGTTTTTTCTGGTCCAGCACACTCCTTTTAGTGTGGGATAGGTATCTTAAATTTTTGTACGTTTTTTCTTCTGTTGGTTCGGTTACTAGCATAAATATAGGTAGTAGTTTCTTCGTACCGTCGTTTGAGTTGGGCTTTGTAATTGTCACACTCTTTTAGGATTTAAAACTTTTTCTTTTAAATTATCTTCGATTTCAATAGCTGATGTGTTCGCCGCGAATTCTTTAATTACCAGTACTTTCTCTTTGTCTTTCGCGAGTGCATACGAGTACCACTCGATGAATTTATATTCGCTCAGTAGAGCCTTAATTTTATTAAAGTTATATACCAAGGGTGTTATCACCTTAGCCGTATACGTTGCTACTTTGCATTGGACTTCGATTCTTCTTTGTCCCAAAATGTTTCCTGATTGCAGTCCACATTATTGGATGCGGTTTTTTGCCGCTTATTTTTTTCTTGTTAATTTCCTTCAATTTTTTGAATTTCTTCTATTGTTTTGTCTCTAGTGCTTGTTGTTTCTGTTTCCATTTCATGCGTGTTTGCGTAGTTATTTTCTTTTCCGTTGCGAGCTATTTTTCTAGCTCGGTTTCTCCTCACGCGACTCCCTTGGGTCGTTAGTAATGTCGGCCGAGTAGCCGTCTGTCTTTGTATCCTCTACATGCCATTGCCTCGTTATTTTTTCTGTCAGTCTTTCCATTTCTTTTATTATTTATATTGCTTGCTCCGACTTCTAGGGCTACGGCTTCTACTTCCACAATTTTTTGAAGCTAGGAGTAATTCATTCTAATTTTTTCCGCAACTTCTGGTATCCTAATTTCGATTGTAATAATCCACGCTGACTTTAGTTTGCCTCTCTCTAACACACTAGTAATGCTATGTGCCTCTTATATTTTCCCGTTAACTATCAGGCGATTATTGTTTTACGATAGAATTAAATGATCTCTGTCATTATTAAAAAGGAATATTATACGGACACATATACTCTCAACGTGTATCTTGAAAATGAAGAGAGGGGATAGATAAAAATAGAACAATTACGGCTCTGGCTGAAATCTTTCTATCAGGAGCGAAGAAATTATAGGCGGTTTACACTCATAACTACAGAATATGTACAATATTTAATTATTGAGTTGCAATAATAAATTATTTCGAAAAGTAGCGTATTCAATGTGAATATCGTCGGATTATTATTTTTCATATTATAAACATTAAAAATATCAAACTTTCGACCTATTTTTGGAATCTTCATAATGATTGGAGTGATATTTGGAAAACGATATAAACATCTTTGCTTGTTAATGAAAGTACACTGAATATACTTATTTCTTTCTAACATATTGTCGCTTATGGCCTCTGTATTAAAACCCTATGTTACCAAAGAATATTCCTAGCTTTGTATATCAAGGATACAGAAATATTGTCAATTTTCCATTTTATTAAAAAAATCTTCTATTCTTGGAATTGGATATCAATTATCTTAAAGTTGTTGATAGTGTTACGAACTCGCACACCGAAGCAGATACTAAGTACGGCCCTGTAACCTTATGTTAACGGAGTTGAGAAAAAGGCGAGCGCGCCGAATTCTGAGAAGGTCTATTGGGATCTATTGTGAACCGTCCTTTCTAAACATGTTCTCGAAAGGCATTTCAAGAAATTTCGCTAAAGGCATGTCCCGTCCCGAATGTTCTAGTAAAGAAAGTTTTCGATATAAATACAGGACCGATCAGCGGATGAGTTCAGTTTATAATTTGCCATAGTGAGTTAAACAGTAATTAAGTGAATATAAATTAATAAGTTACTGACTAGTTAAGTACATATAAATTAGTGTTAGTGAGTTAGTGTTTAAATAAATTAGTAAGTAGCAATACCAAGTGTTTAAAATTTATCCCACCCGTTTACGTTTTCAATAAATTAGAAAAACATTACATTGGTGTCAGAAGTGGGATAATATAAATAAATTGCTACGTAAAAATGGCCAAGAGACTATGTGATCTCAAAGTGACGGAATTAAGAGCAGAATTGGAAGATCGTGAGTTGGAAACGTCCGGTAAGAAAAGTGAGTTAGTAGAAAGACTTAAAGTGGCACTGGAAAATGACGGTTTTGATCCAGAAACAGTTTTATTTAATGACGAGGCTTCCACCTTAATCTCGTCAATTTCTGCCATGGAAGACAAGATTTCAACGAATGTGAAAAATGATATTTCTACCAATATGGACGAGAAAATTTCCACTATGAAGAATGATATTTCTACTAATATGGACGAGAAGATTTCCACCATGAAGCATGACATTTCTGCCGATATCTTATCGTTAAGAAATGACATTGCTGCTGACGTCGAGTATAAAATTACGTCTCTAAAATCAGACATTGAAAACAAAATAACAACGATAGACGAGAAAATCAAGGAATTGGAGAGAAATATGGCAGATTTAAGAACAGAAGACACGCCAGCAGAAGGAAAGAAGATTGAACATATAAAACCCTGCAAGCCAGAAATAACTTCCAGGATAGAGGACATTGGCAGTTTTGCACGAGTCAAGACCCCGACATTCGACGGAAAGACATCGTGGACCAATTATGTAAAACAGTTCGAAGCAGCCGCTAGAGTGAATAATTGGTCCGATAAGGAGAAAGCAGTGAACATAACTATCGCGCTTCGGGGAGATGCCTTAGATATACTTCAGACGATACCTCTGGAAGAAACGGATGATTTCGAGCTGCTGAAGAAGAGGTTGGACATGCGGTACGGTCACGAACATCTAGAACATTTGTACCAGTCCCAACTGAAGAACCGAAGGCAGAAACGCGATGAAGCCCTTCAAGAGTATGAAGTGGATATTGCCCGACTCGTTCGATTTGCTTATCCGTCAGCACCAGAGAACATGATGGAATGTCTGGGCATCCAGGCCTTTATTGATGGCTTACGTGACCCCGATATGCAGAGGACGCTTCGTTTAGCCCATCCCAAAACATTAGTTGACGCATTGACAGCTGCTCTTGAATATGAAGTAGCAACGAAGGCTTCAGGATATAACAAAATCAGGACCATCCAAGAAGAAGATGATGAAGACAAATTTGACCAGTTTGTCAGTTTAATAAAGAATATGATGAACAAGAAACCTAGAAAGATCAGATACTGGAATTGTGGCGAGCTAGGGCATGTACGTAGTTCATGTAAGCGCCCCAGGACTCCTGCAAACCAAGAGCCCCAGTCACAGGAAAACTAGAACGGGTCGGCTACGAGGGGGCAGCACCGACCCATGATTGTTCCAAAGACCCTCTCATACTGATAGCTTCTCTCAGATGTCGCAACGACAGTGTATATGTGGATGGCGAAGTAAATGGCAAGAAATATGCTCTGCTGGTTGACACTGGAGCAACTAGAACCATTATAGTACCAGAACTAATAAACTCCAAGAAGAAGCTTTTACCAACGAGACTGCGACTGCGGACCGCCACAGGCGAAAGTGCCAACGTTCACGGGGAAACACAAATCCAATTGGGAATTGGCGCAGAAAAGTTCACGCATACGGTAATCGTAGCTGACATTGAAGAAGACGTGATTCTGGGAATGGACGTAATGAATGTACATGGATTCCAATTAGACTTTAGGAACAGAACCATTAAAGTGGGTTCCGAGGAGGTATTCCTGCATCCATATGAAGGCAGCGCGGTGTTGGCAGCTGTACAGGAAGATACCGTTCTACCTGTACGAAACGAAACCATGATAGTAGCACGGCTACAGGGAATTATGGAGGAAGGTACACCGGTTATGATGGAACCAAGGAACCACGACGAGGAGTTTGGCAAAGGAGTACTAATTGGGAAAGGATTGGTTACGTCGGCGAAGGAGATCCCTGTGCGATTGATAAACGTGAACGATTACCCAATTACCATCAAGAAGGAAACCAAGATTGGATCCTGCGTACCAGTGACGTCTATAGTTCGTCAGACAACGACCACTGACAATTCCAATGCCAGATTCGAACAAATGTTATCAGTAGCTGGTCAATCTTTGGATCGAGCTGAAAAAAAGAGAATGAGAGAATTTCTCTTGCAGTATCGAGACTTATTCGTACCAAAAGGAGGAAAGACTGGCAGAACATCAGCCGTCAAACACAAAATCGATACTGGTAATGCTAAGCCAATTAGACAATCAGCTCGAAGACTTCCACGAGCGAAGAGAGAGGAAGCTGAAAAAATAATTCAAGAGATGACAGAAGAAAAAGTGATAGAACCATCTACTAGTCCATGGGTGTCTCCAGTAGTGCTCGTCAAGAAAAAGGATGGAACTACGAGATTCTGCGTGGATTATCGCCAGCTTAACAACGTGACGAAGAAAGACAGCTATCCTCTGCCCCGAATTGACGATACGCTAGACACTTTGGCCGGCAGCAAACTGTTTTCCACCTTGGACCTGAAGTCTGGCTATTGGCAAGTAGAAATGGACCCAGAAGATGAAGAGAAGACTGCTTTTACCACCGGATCTGGATTATGGCAATTCAACGTCATGCCATTCGGGCTCTGTAATGTGCCTGCGACGTTTGAAAGACATGGAAAATGTCTTGAGAGGGTTGTCTTGGAAGACATGCCTGGTCTATTTGGACGACATCGTAGTACTGGGGAAGACATTTGACGAACATCTGAAAAATTTGGAAGACGTATTCAAACGACTCCAAGCTGCCCAGCTCATGTTAAACCCGAAGAAATGTCAGCTGTTCCAAAACCGAGTCAACTATCTAGGTCATATAGTGAGCAATGAAGGAGTGGCGGTGGATCCAGAGAAAGTTGCTTCCATTCAGCAATGGCCGCAACCAACCGACAAACATCAAATTAGGAGTTTTCTTGGACTTTGCACGTATTACAGAAGATTTATCAGGAAGTTTGGGGATATTGCCAAGCCTCTAACGCGACTTACAGAAGAAGCAAGAGCTTTCCAATGGGACGAAGACTGTCAAACGGCTTTTGAAACTTTGAAGAGACATTCAACCTCGGCGCCGATATTAGGATATCCATTACCAGAGGGAGACTTTATTCTTGACACTGACGCAAGCAACGTAGGAATTGGTGGAGTGCTCTCACAGATCCAAGGAGGGCAAGAAAGAGTGCTGGGATATTTTAGTAAAGTCCTCTCCAAACCAAAACGAAACTACTGCGTCACAAGAAGAGATTTTTTGGCAGTAGTGAAGTCCGTGGAACACTTTTACCAGTATCTCTATGGCAGGAAGTTTTCAATCCGGACTGATCATGCAGCACTTAAGTGGTTGATGCAGTTCAAGAATCCCGAGGGCCAGATCGCTAGATGGATTGAACGACTTCAAGAATACGATTTCAACATCGAGCATCGAGCTGGTGTGAGGCACCGAAATGCCGACTCCCTGTTCAAACGTCCGTGCCCAACAGACTGCTCCCACTGCAACAAGGTGGAATCTAGGGAAGCTGCAGTTTCAAGAACTACTGTAGTTAACGAGGAATGGTCACCCACCAGGGTCAGAGAAGATCAGGAGAATGATCCTCACCTGAAGATGATTTGGCAATGGAAGGAAGAAAATCGGCGACCTACCTGGCAAGAAGTGTCAAGATTTTCACCGAAACTCAAGGCGTATTGGGCTCAGTGGGACTCCCTTGTCCTGGAAGAAGGGCTGTTGGAAAGAGTCCTTGAAAACGATAATGGTTCTGAGATGAGGAGACAGCTAGTTATCTCGAGAACAAGAGTAGCTGAGGTACTGAAGAAGTTACACGACAGTCCATCGGGAGGTCATCTGTGAGTGAAGAAAACCCTTCAGCGAGTTCGGGAAACGTTTTATTGGATGAACAGTTCCGACGATGTGAAGGACTGGTGTAAGAAATGTACGACTTGTGCTACGAGTAATGTACCACATCGCAAGAGAAAGGCACCCATGAAACAGTACAATGTTGGAAGCCCTTTCGAAAGGATTGCTTTAGATATCGCTGGACCATTTCCGACGACAGAAAATGGTAGCAACTACATACTGGTTGTAATGGATCATTTTACAAAGTGGGTGGAAATTTACGCTATCTCGAACCAAGAGGCCACAACTGTCGCGGATGTATTGGTGCAAGAATTCATCGGCCGATATGGAGTGCACATGGAAGTCCACAGTGACCAGGGAAGAAATTTCGAAAGCCATCTATTCCAGGAGATTTGCGACAAGCTGGGAATGAAGAAGACCAGAACAACAGCATTACATCCACAGTCAGATGGAATGGTCGAGAGAATGAACAGGACTATTGGAAAATACCTGTCCAAAGTAGTATCCAGCCATCAGAGAGATTGGGACCAGTATCTCTCCCTATTCGCATTGGCTTATCGATTCGCCGTCAATGACTCCACGGGTGAAACACCTGCGAAAATCCTGTTTGGACGTGAAATGAGGCTTCCTTGTGACCTGGAATTTGGCTGTCGGCCTGGAGAAGATATAGCAGGCGAAGACTACGTGATCCAATTGAGAAGAAGGCTGGACGATATTCATGAACTAGTTCGAACAAATCTTCAAGTTGCCAGCGACAGAATGAAAAGTCGGTACGACACGCAGGCCACAGAGGGCGGTTTTAAAGAAGGGGACAAAGTATGGTTACACAACCCGGCGAGGAGAAAAGGATTTTCTCCAAAATTACAAAAATCCTGGAAAGGTCCATACTTGATCAAGAAAAGGATCAATGATGTTTTATATCGCATAAGCAAGATCCCCAACAGAAAACCAAAAGTAGTTCACCGAAACCGACTAGCGCCATACGAAGGAGACCATGACATAGAGGAAGGAGTAAACCTTATTCGAGATGTGTCTGACCCCACCTTCGATGAATTTATAGGCGCGTATGGAGGTACCGGGAAAGCTAGATATGGAGTCACTTCGGAACAACAACAAGATTTGTTCACTCTCCCAGAAGATTATTCACTGGCATACAACATCCCCGCCCGTATCAAGAACGCACGAGGGTTGGCAACCGTCTTTCGAAAGAAGTTCGGGCAATTAGAAAAACTTGAAGACCAGATTCCAGCCCCTGGCAAGACACTGAAACTGAAACATAATTCGCGGTACGTCTTCTAGGTAGTAACTAAAAATGAATTCCAAGATCGATCTACCTACCGCGATGTGTGGGAAGCACTTCGAAACCTCCGAGACCATGTGTTGGAATCCAACGTGAAGAAACTGGCTAAGCCTAAGATAGCGAGTAACCAGTTGAATTGGCGAATCAACAGGAACATGGTAGAGATTACCTTTCAAGATACCGGTGTCCAGATATTGATTTGCAGCTACAACTCTCGTTATCAGTATCCGATAAAGACGGTGCCCTGCTATTTTCATAAGATCGGAAAGTGTAGAAATGGGGCTAGTTGCCGATTCAAACATCCAGTCTCGGCTACACAAAAGTTCCAGGAGGAACTTTCATTTTAGGAGGGGGTAATGTTACGAACTCGCACACCGAAGCCGATACTAAGTACGGCCCTGTAACCTTATGTTAACGGAGTTGAGAAAAAGGCGAGCGCACCGAATTCTGAGAAGGTCTATTGGGATCTATTGTGACCCGTCGTTGGTAAACATGTTCTCGAAAGGCATTTTAAGAAATATCGCGAAAGGCATGTTCCGTCCCGAATGTTCTAGTAAAGAAAGTTTTTGATATAAATACAGGACCGATCAGCGGATGAGTTAAGTTTATAATTTGCCATAGTGAGTTAAACAGTAATTAAGTGAATATAAAAGTGTTATAAATTAATAAGTTACTGACTAGTTAAGTACATATAAATTAGTGTTAGTGAGTTAGTGTTTGAATAAATTAATAAGTAGCAATACCGAGTGTTTAAAATCTATCCCACCCGTTTACGTTTTAAATAAATTAGAAAAACATTACAATAGACAGTGAATTCATAGTCTGCACATAATCGAATTTGTCCATCACTTTCCGGTACAATTACTGGTGGTGTTCGCCATTCTGAATAATTTCAATTAATCCTTCAGATTCTAATATATATCTTCATTAACTTTATAAACAATGGATGTATGGAACCTTCCCAACAGTTGGTGTGAAAACATCTTCGAATTCTATCAATATGTCCTCCAAAATTAGTATAGTATTTATATTCTCTATTAATATTATAATTATATTGTATGATATTTTAAAAGCATAAAATGGGCTGTATCTAACAAACGAAATATAATATAAAAAAATGCATTAAATCGTTTCTAGGATAGAAAAAAGGAACTAAAGTGACATAAAAGAGAACTCATCCCCATCAACCCCCTACCCCAACAAAATAAATTTAAACAACAAACCCCCACTTGTGATAAATCATTGAAAAGCTTACAAAACATGCTATCCAATAATATGAATAATAATTGTACCAGTAACTAACAAATTATTAATTAATATCTAACAATTTAAGAAACAAACACACCTCACTTGTGATACAATGTAAAAAAGTTTTAACGGCCAATTACACCTTATTTTCAATAATACTTGTCGGTTGGTACTTTTTTTGTTAAACAAGAACTTTAGTTTGCCGTTTCCATGGGTACTTTTTTGTTGAATAAAAATTTTAATTTGTCGTTTTTACAAAACAATATTGACCGCGACAGAATCCAAAAAAGAGAGGTTTCCAACATTGTAAGTTTTTAAATTGTCACATCATACGTTGAATGTATATTTCATGATTTCGAATCTATCTTCTTCCAAGAATTGCATTTCCATTTCGAGGTATAACAAACAATCTTGCAATTATCTTGTTGTGATTGAAAGATACATAAACTTGAACAAATTTTAATGTACTAATTGTATCGTTCGTATGAGAGCGAAATTTAATATTTGTATTTTGTAAAGGTAAACTTAATTCAAGTAGTCTTTTCCTGAAAAAGTGTAACTGAACTTCCTGTGTCACATTTAAAAGTAGAAGGTTTATTTCCAATTTGAAGTTCAATGAACATTTTATGATCGTAGGTTGATGTCGTTTCGGTAAAAATATATTGAATGATAATGATTTGAATGATATTAGTATCATCTTCAATATAATCTTCTTCGTTTTAATATTCGTTGAGAGTTGAAATTATTCACATTATTTGATGTTTTCTGTAACGTAGTAATGCAAACCTTGTTAATGTGTTCTCGTTGTTAGTAGCTTTAACATATTATGAGTTTGCTGAAGATAAAGTGCTTATCAAGCTTTTTGTGTTCAAAACCACAACTCATGACAACTCTACGCTGGTATAAGTGTAATCAGGATGATCTGATTATTTTTACTGTGTGATTTCCAATGTCGCAGCGCAAATGCTTGCGTAGTTCTGTATTTTTTTTTTAATTTTCTATTTCCAGTATGATCATCAGCAATTCATTTCGTGATAAATCCGATAATTGGTATATTTATTAGATTTTCTTAATTCCGTAATTCTTACTATTATTGCATTATAAGTTTGCTAAATATGTACTTTCTTCTTCAGGGCAAGCAAATATATTTAAAATATTCGACGGCCGACACGTCACTGTCGGTGGCTCTCGAAATGTTGAAACATGAAAAGATGATATCTAACTTTTCAGGATTGATACGCCCCTCGGCCAATACACTGCGTTTAACCTTACAATTCACCATTATAATCGGTTGAACATTGAATATTTTGAATTTGACGAACGTCAATCAAGTCCACATGGACTGTCGCATCATTTGAACATTATTTTTCGTTACTTTTTATGTACGCTCGTTTTAGTGAAGTGAGTTTTTGACTGCTCCTCATAAAAACTGCTTCGTCAATTGTAGATGGATATACTTCATAATAAGAGCTTGACAAAATATTCTCCATAATGATTTATGGTTTACAGCTAATTTGCACCCTGTAAATAGAAAATACTCTCAACTCATATTCTGTGAATGATATAGGGAAAATCAGGTCATACGGTGAATTGCTCTATTTCCTTATCTGGCGTACATATGTCTCTGTACGTATGAATATCGACGCTTTATGATCGTCTCATCAGCGAGCACCTGTTAGAAATCAGCTTCGTCTCAAAAACCGTGAGTAATTACTAGAAAACTATTTCAGATGATCAATAATTTTTATAAGTTGCATGCGTTTGTAGATTTTGCTCCATGTAACACAGTTCACGTGCTATTTTTCTTGATGTTATGTCTTCTTAGACTGTTTATATACGACATAACCTGAAAATCATTGCTTACAATATCTGAAATTTTTTGCCATGTTATTCACCATTTCACCCATAGTAAATTATAGATACGGTGAATTCGGGCACGGGTGATATGGCAAAAGACTTTTCTTATGTATAGTGCGTTTATTCACATCCCAACATGTTTTTGCACACGCATGTGTTTCAAGTGTGTTCTCTATGGAGAAGTTAGTTATATTCTGATCTATCCAATGTTCTGCTGTATATGGCCCAGTGAGAATCTCGGTGTAACTTCACGTATTCCTTTTTCTAGCAGAGAGGGCTTAACTCTAGTCTACCTTTTTTCTGTTTGATTTAATGGGGTTTGGTTAAGTTTGGTTTGATAGTCAGGATAAAAATATTATACTGTACTCGTATTTCTTGGTCTACGTACAAGATCCATCTATCACAATTTTTCCAGGAAAAAATGCATCCGTTTTATAAAACGCAAAGAGCATTCAGTCGTGCTGATTGAATCGAGGAGCAGCATGAACATGCCGTAAACGCAGTTCAAAATGGAATGAATGAAGGACATCAAATGATGCTGGTGGCTGTGTACACGTATAAGGTAACAAAGAAAATATATCTGTATAACGTGTAAAATTTAATTTACTTTTGCATAGCGCGCTTTCAGCTCTCTAGACATAGAGCCATCATCAGTGCTTAATCTAAAAATACATATTTAAATCACAACCAATAGTGGCTAGTTAAGTGAAAGTTTGACTGAGTTTTTTTTATATATGAAAAGATAGAAAGGTTGTTAAAAAATACGTACTGTCAGATTCCATATAACAAAATTTCCTGGCTCCATTGCCTCCATCAATAATTAAACAAACAGGTTAACAAACCTTTAACATTATACAAACTTGGACATCACATTCAAAACTTTTAAAATCAAATTTTACTTCCAAAAATATTCTCTTAAACACCTCCCATGTTAGAATCTCTACAGGTGGCTGTGTCGGTTTGACTGACAAATATGAAAACTTCAACTGTCAATTGGGTTTGTTCGATTGTTTGTGAATACTCTGTTGGATTTGAGAGATCGGATGCAAAAATGATTATTTATTTAAATTCAGAAAAGTAATTTCAAACAACAATGAAATCAATTATGTGTAATATTCTATTTAATTTAGTAATTGTAATGAATGATTAGCAATTTGATTAAGATAGTAATTGTAGTGAATGAATAACAATTTAATTAGGATATTTAAAATCATTTAGAAGGTTAAATTGAGAAAACATACAAAATAAATTCCAATGTGAAAACATCAGCAATCGCACTTACCTCACATTTTCGAGATGCCATTCTGGGCCTTAACTTAAAAAAAAAGAAAAGAAACAGGGTGGAATCCCGAATGCCTCTATGGAGGTGTGAAGATAGCTTCTAACCAGCCATAGAAGTACTCTAATTTTCTTCATGTTGGAAGGGTGGGATCTAATGATGTATTCACATTATATTTTAAGGCAACACAAAAAACATGCTCATGGTTTAATATCATGGTCCTGAAGCAGGTTCTAATGTATTGTCTCGAAACTAACTTATTCCAGCATGCGTTATTGATCTGGTGACAAGCAGGTTAGGATATTATCATCATTGAGGGTTACATGAGTTGACGATGTAGGTGTATATAGTTCCTATTTAGGCTCTCTTGTTTGTTTAGACATTTATCATTAATTTTAAGCTCGTTACTGATTTCAAGGTCTTCATAAAAATCTAGTAAAGTAAAGTTTTTAGAGTTGATGTTAACTAAAATCTTTGAATTTTCTGTGGGGCTGAAATTATGATTATTATATTTTAAGTGATGACCGAATGATGACTTGTTGGGTTTACTAATATGCTCATTTATACGGACTCCCAAAGGCCTGCATGTCCTTCCAATGTAGCTTGCTGTACAATCTGAGCATTGTAACCTGTATACTCCACTTCTTTGTAAATGGTTAATATTATCTTTAGAATTGACCAAAAAGGAACTTAATTTATTGGAAGTTCTGTAAGATACTTTAATTGATTTATCAATCTCTAGAAAACTTTGTGAAAATATTTTTGTGATATCTGAGTTAATGAAAGGTAATGAAATATAAATTTGTTTAGGGATATTTATTTCGGGGTAAGCTAATTTATGTAATTTCTTAGAATTTACTTTTTGAACAAGGGTGTCGACTATTGTGGGGTCGTAACCATTATTGTGGGCTATTTGTCTAATAATATTAAGCTCCCTCCTGTATTCGACTTTTTCCAATGGTATGTTGAGGAGTCTATGAATATAACAATAAAACGAGGCCATTTTGTGTTGGTTGAGGTGATTGGACGACATGTGGATGGCAAGGTCTGCCTGAGTGGGTTTTCTAAAAATACCAAACTTAAATTTTGAACCATCTCTATGTATGTGAAGGTCTAAAAAGTTGATGTGAGCTTCTTCTTATATTTCTAAAGTGAATTTTATGTTTTGATGTATTTCATTGATGGAAGATAATATATTGGAAGCTGTGGTATTGTTGCCTCTTATCACACAGAATATGTCATCCACATATCTATCATACAATAAGATTTCACTGTGTTGTGGAATAATAAAGTTACTTTCGATATGATCCATGAAAATGTCTGCTATTAGAGGAGAGAGGCCACATCTCATGGCTAGGCCATCTAATTGTTCATAAAATTTATCGTTGAATACAAAAAAGTTTTGTGAAAGGCAAAGTTCAATTAATTTAATCATATGTTCACTTGTGTTATCCGAAATTTTTGATTTTCTAAGAATGTTTTTAACTAAAGGGAAGGTTTCAAATTTGGGAACTGAGGTATACAGGTCACTAACGTCAAATGAAACCATAATGGCATCAGGTGGTATAACGAAGTCTTTTATTTTGTTAAACAAATAAGAGCTGTTATTCACTGTGTTCACTGGTTTGAAGTTGGTTAGTTCTCGAAAAAGTGTGCTAATGAAACTTGTTAATTTTGATACTGGTGTGTTAATGAAACTTACGACAGGCCTCATCGGAACATTAGCCTTGTGAAGCTTTGGGAGACCGTACAAACGAGGCATCATGGGGTTGCTAGATATGAGCCTTCCTGTTGCATTGTGTTCATCTAAAAAAGAGTTGTGTGTGTTTAGTGTATCTTTTTTATAAATCTGTTCAAAGGGTAAGAGTTAATACTTTGTTTGTTTGTTTTCAAAATGGAATGTGCGTCAATGCAGCCTTAAAGGAGTTTGACGTTCCATGGTCAGCACTGAAAAGAACAATAGAAAACGTGTACTTAACAAAAAAAAGCTTTGGGTGGACCGCCTGTCCTCACACCAGAATGTGATAAAAATATGGTGAAACATATTCTAGAATTACAAAAATTCGGATTTTTACCAACAAGGACAGAAGTAAGGCACATGGCATACAAACTGGATGACAAATGCAACCAGCATCAAAAATTTAACAATGGAAAGGAAATAGGTGGAATGGATTGACAACATTCTTATTCTTGAAAAGATATCCAAACTTCTCGGTTCGCAAATAGAGGGAGATTCGCAAGCACAATCAGGGGTTCAAACAAAAAAAAATGTTTTAGACTACTTTTCATTGTTGCAGAACATTTTGGTTGGGCACAACATTCTTGATAAGCCAGGAAACATATTCAACCTAGATGACTCCGGACTTCTACTAAATAATAAAGCAGGATATGTGTTGACGTTCCAGCAATAAGATCAGGTGAGAAAGGCGAGAATATATCTCTGATTGCTTGCTGGAATGGGGAAGGCATGTTTTTACCTCCAGTATGTGTCTTTAAGGGCAAAAATGTGAAGGCCGAGTACAAGGACGGTATTTCACCGGGTTCTATTATTCTCATGTTACAAAAGTTGGCGTTCGTGACGATATTTTTCTTTTGTAACTAAGGAACCATTTTACACAGGAAGCCTGAGGAAGCAGTCGTGCTCATTTTGGACGGACATAGCTCACTGCTGTAGTGTGGATACATTGGAGTTTGCAGAAGAGAATAACATAATTTTGCTCTGTCTACCACGCTACATGACCCACTA
Organism: Galeruca laticollis; assembly: GCA_963921935.1. Classification (NCBI taxonomy): domain Eukaryota; kingdom Metazoa; phylum Arthropoda; class Insecta; order Coleoptera; family Chrysomelidae; genus Galeruca; species Galeruca laticollis. Next base: position 12,559,022 of record OY998181.1, read on the forward strand.
TTTGCGGCCACTAGATGGGGCCTTTTTTTAAGCTCTCAAATCCTTTTATTACAATGCGTGAAATTCCTACATCAAAATGAATCCAAATAGGAAGATTTCAAGACTTGTAATTAGTGGATTACTCACGAAGGCATGGGTACAAGCAGTTATGACAGAGACTGCCATGTCGGGTTTCAGAAATACAGGATTCATACCTTTCTTTCCTGATGCAATTACCGAATACTCGTTTTTGATATCCTCTTCGGAATAACAACAGGAAAAGAAGGAGTGGCGTGTGCCTTCTTCACTCCAACCAGGCTGATCACATTGACATGATGTCCCGAATCCCGCGGAAGCAGCAACTGCAGAAGTAGAGAGTCATCTGGAATTTAAACAGGCGGATAATCAACTGGAAAACATGCAACCCCTAGTGCAACTAATATTTTCCATACTGCCGTATTCTCCAGCCAGTGTGTTTTTGAGATAATATTTTTAACATCCTTTTCTGTGATTCTCACTTCTTCCATAGCTTCTATTGTTTCGCAAGTTTTCTTCTCAGCTTCTAACCATGTGGCTCTCCTGTTACGTTCACCTTTTGTTTTCCATGTGTTCTTCCTAAATTCCTCGACCTTGTTTTTGTCTGTCATATTTTCGATCTTCTGTTTGTAGGAGATGAACTCTTGGTAGAATGCCCTTCCGTTTTAAGAATGTCTTATTTTGTTCTCTTCTTTTGTAGCTTGTGTTGTTCTTTCCTCATCCCTTCCTAAGCACTGCTATTCGTTGCTTCAGTTGATCGTTTAGCACTGCTATTTTTGGTTTTTAGGAATTTTTTGACTTCTTTTTTCAGTTTCTTGCTATTGTTGCCTTATTCCCATATGCATAATTTCGTCAGATTATTTCTAATATCATTGTTTTGTTTATCGATTCTCTTTTTCCATCTTGGTTCCTGGTTCTTGTTAACTGCGTTTTCCTCTCTCATTTTTTGTCCCATCACCTTAACCGCAGTTATGGCTGCACTGTATACTATGAGTTGTGTCTTTAGAATTGGGTCTTCTTCACCAAGCAGTATGGGTATCTCTGCGTTAATTGTCTTTAGTACTTGTTCTGTTTTTCTATTCGGTCTAGTTTTTGGTAATTTCGGTCTGCATTCCGGATTGCTCGCCAGTACGTTTTCTTTGGAAAGGGTTCTTGATGCCCAGTCCTCTATCTGTTTCTTTGGTCTTCAGTCTTCTTCCTTGTAGTTTGTCAGGTCCCTCAGTACTGCGTTAAGATGCGTTATCTGCTTCTCCAAGAGTTTCCTTGTTATTGCGTCCATTATGTCCAGTACTTTCTCTGCTTGTATTTCTTCGTATAAGCCCACGTTTCTTGCGTTCCATTCGGCGTTTGTGGCTTGTTTCAGCAAAATATTTTGTTCCACTTGCAGTTTTTTCCTGTCCATCTCGCATGTGTGTCCCCAGGCGGTTGAGCCGTACGTCATTATCGGTATTATTATGCTTCTTATAAATCTCAGCTTGGTTTTGATATTTAATTTGTTTTTCCTGCTATGTAGTCGGCGAGTTTTGCCCTGGATTGCTTCGTCCTGTCTGTTCTTATTTTCATATGTTGGGTGAATTTTGGCCCCGGTTCATCGTCACTCCTAGGTATTTCGCTTCTTCTGCCCATTCCATTTCTTCGCCGTCAATTTCGATTTTTTCTTCTGGTCGGTGGCGTCTTCTTTTCGTAAACAAGACCGCTTGGGTGTAGTCGCTGTTCATCTTTATTTTCCATTATTTGCACCATTCGTCAACTTCGTCTGCAGTTGTTTGCAATATTTTTGGGATGTTTTTCACTCTCATGCATCTTGTGGCTATCGCTGTGTCGTCGGCGTAGTGGGCGTTCATGGTGTTGTCTACTTTCGGGATGACTGCGGTGTATATATTATATAGCATAGTATCGCTCCTTGCGGTACTTCCGCTTCTTGCTGGCCTACTTCCGATCTTTGGTTTGCTACTTTTACTCAGAATTTTTTTCTTTGAGATAGCTGTTCGGGAGTTTTATGAGAGGCATGTTTTTACCTCCAGTATGTGTCTTTAAAGGCACAAATGTAAAGGCCGAGTACAAGGACGATATTTCACCGAGTTCTATTATTCTCATGTCACAAAAGTTGGCGTTCGTGACGATATTTTCCTTTTGTGACTAAGGAACCATTTTACACAGGAAGCCCGAGGAAGCAGTCGTGCTCATTTTGGATGGACATAGCTCACTGCTGTAGTGTGGATACATTGGAGTTTGCAGAAGAGAATAACATAATTTTGCTCTGTCTACCACGCTACATGACCCACTATTTGCGGCCAATAGATGGGGCCTTTTTTTGAAGCTCTCAAATCCTTTTATTACAATGCGTGAAATTCCTATATCAAAATGAATCCAAATAGGGAGATTTCAAGACTTATGTTTAGTGGATTGCTCACGAAGGCATGGGTACAAGCAGTTATGACAGAGACTGCCATGTCGGGTTTCAGAAATACAGGATTCATACCTTTCTTTCCTGATGCAATTCCCGAATACTCGTTTTTGATATCCTCTTCGGAATAACAACAGGAAAAGAAGGAGTGGCGTGTGCCTTCTTCACTTCAACCAGGCTGATCACATTGACATGAAGTCCCGAATCCCGCGGAAGCAGCAACTGCAGAAGTAGAGAGTCATCTGGAATTTAAACAGGCGGATAATCAACTGGAAAACATGCAACCCCTAGTGCAACTCTCATCGGAAGCCGGCGATCATACATCAAGAGTGGCTGCAGGACAATTTGAAATAACGCCTGGGAAACTGTTGAATCATATTTCGCCGATACCTATCCTAAAGTAAAATAGAATCTGCAAGGAGGAATTCCGGAGCTCCAGCTAATATTTTTAATTTTCCTTTAAATATCGTCAATCTACGAAGAAAACGGCTAAACTGTACAGTTGCACTAAAATGAACGTGGACTCGATCAAATGTATTAGTTGTCAACTTTGGCTGCACGAAGACGGTTCAAAATACTAATCCACGGAAAAAGCAGGAGAAGTCAGTTCACCATTTCACCCAACGTGCATTCGCCACTTCATCCTTATGTATGGGTGACATGGTGGATTTGAGGTAAATCCCATTGTTTCATTTTTGTTATGTGTTATAGAATATTTGACACTCCTACGTTATGGCTTATTAATCTATTAAAATAGAGTCTTTTTATTATACATAAATAAGCAATTTCTTGTATTTCATGAGGCTCAATATTCTTCTTCGCCATATCACCCTGATTCACTGTATAACAGTGTCCATGTTGCATGTTAGATACACGAAATTTTGTCTTTAAACGGTCTGTACAAATATTCAAATCAGCCAAAAGAGATGATAGTTTTTATAAAAATGTATGTAGGTAGTGAAAGGTAAGCAGACCCAACAAAAAAGTATTCTAATAATGTAAGGGATATTGTTAATAATTCAAATTATCTTTTAAGTGATTACGAAAAGAGGTCTATCATACATTAGAATCCTCATTGTCCACAATTATATGGAACCGTTAAATTACATAAAATAACGAAACCAATTAGACCTGTAGTTTCTTATGTTAATGCTCCTAATAATATATTGGCAAAGAGACTCAACAATATACTCAATAGTTACGGATATGAATCTCAGTACACAATTAGAAATTCAAAAAGTTGAAAGCAATCCACTTGCAAGATAACTATAAACTCATTTCGTTCGATGTAACTAATATGTTTACTAAAATTCCTCCTAAAGAATGCCTAATACATGTAAAAAAATTACTAGAAGATAAAAATATTAATCCAGGAATAATATCAGATATACTTAATTTATTTGATGTATGCATTAATCAGAATTATTTCACTTTTGACAATAAGATATATATTCAAAATGAAGGTTTACCAATGGGAAGCCCTATTTCACCTATTTTTGCTAACATTTTTATGGACAGTTTAGAAAGAAAGATCTTTGAAAGTAATATTTCGAAAAATATTTTATTTTGGTATAGATATGTAGATGAGATATTAGCTTGTTTTATGGGTAGTGAACGACAATTAGATGTATTTTTCAACCACATTAATAATTTACACCCAAAAATTAAATTTACATTAGAAATTGAAGAAAATACCTCAATCAATTTTCTTGATTTAAAAATTCAAAGAGTTAATAATGTACTTGATTATTCAATTTACCGAAAACCAACACAGACTGATGTGAAAATTCCATTCAATTCCAATCACCCTATGTCACACAGACTGGTGGCATATAGTTCAATGATACATAGAGCTTTTTCAGTTCCTATGAACAAATGTAATTTTGATAGAGAGATTAATACGTTATCCATTAAATATAATAAATGAGCTAATTAGTAAAAAAGAGGAAAAAGTGGCATTACAACTAATATTTCCTAAACAAGCTGATGAAATAAAAACTTATAAAACCATCACATATGCAGGAAGTATTTCTAATAATATTGCGAAAATAATATCAGCAACGAATACAACAATTTCTTTTAAAATAGAAAGTAACGTTAGTACTAAACTGTTAAATGTAAAAATAAAAATACCACTATTAAAGAAGTCAGGTATATATAAACTCAAATGTCCAGAATGTAATGCTGTCTATTTGGGTCAGACCCTTAGAAATTTTGAGATCCGATACAGTCAACACTTACGAGCATACAGGTTAGAACAACCAGATAAATCCCACTACGCAAAACATCTACTTGACACCAATAATTCATTGACACCTAACACAAAACTAGAAGTGCTGCATATTTGTGAAAAGAAACTAGATTTCCTTGAAGAATTGGAAATCAGAAGACATTTAAGAAACCCACAATATGAAGTTGTCAATGAACAGTTAAATCTAGGGAGTTCTCCACTAATAAACTGTCTTCTTAAGTGATAATTGTAAAGATAAGCAGATATAGTTTTCCTGGTTTTCTATATCATAGCACAGTTATACTGATCTTAATTGGAAAAATGATATTCAGGATATCACCATAGGGCTAATAATATCTAAGCTTCAATATTTGTAATATCACATCTTCTTCTTTTTTCTATGAACATATATTAGGTCAATCACAAGGTCACTTCTTGGTCTAGCCAAAAATAACTACTAAACATCAGGTAGTCATCAAATAAAATGTAACTTCTGTCATTCTGACGATGATATTGATTTATCGAAATAATTGTATATTTTTTAGGATTTTCAATAACTTTTATTATATTGTGGAATTAACTAGAAACCGTGAGTTTCATTTAAAACACTAAGGTAAGTTTGTAGTTTTGGATTATTTCAAGATACCTTTTTACATATTCAAAAGCTATTCATTTAAGTTATCGTCATTACATTTATTTCAACTATTCATTTTCAAAACCAAACAATAATAGAAAATAACATAGCAAATTTAGTTATCAAATCTGATTGAAAAATCACAAGGATTTCCTTTGCTTTAAAGTAGCATTGTATTATTAATAATTGTTGGTATCATACTCGATACCGCGATAATAATAATTTCAATGTACGCAGCATTGTATGTAACTAAAAATTCATTCCATTTCCTGCAAATACTCTTAAGATAGTCTATCAGTATACTTTTGATAACTTTCGATTATTTAAATCACATTAGCACAGTAGATATTATGTCTACAGCTTCTCCTTTTATGTCTTTGAAAATAAAAAGTATTGATATGTAGATTACTTTATGATTAGTTCCATAATAATACACGATATAATTGGAAAACTCGAGTAATTAACGAATTAATCAAAATATTGAGGGCAGTTTTCAGACCTATTTGAAGGAGTGCGTGTGACAACTTGAAATAATCATCAACAGGTAAGGTATTGAAATATTATTTCAGTTTTTGGAAAAGCACTCAAAATGGTTGCGACATTTTAACGATACTGAACCAATAATTGGAGTCACTTGGAGTATAAAATATTTACACAGATCATAACGATTCCAATCTATTTTTTGACAAAAAAGTAAGTGGAAAATAATAGTGCGAACAAAGAATTGTGGATAAACATTACTCATGAATGAGAAAAACGAGATTCCTTTGTAGAGTAGAGCAGTGGCAAATAATTTTAAGTTTTAACAAAACCAATTATATACTTAAGTTGAGACTATATTGAAAACTTTATTATTGTTGTTTTCATGAAAAAAGTTATTACGGATAGAAAGTTCTGCCTGATCCAAAACTTAAAATGCAATCTTAAGATATCAATTTTTTAAAATTATACATATACGAGGTTTGTTAAAAAAAATATTGTTCAAGTATAAAGTTTTACAATACAGAAGAAAGTTATGAGGTAAATTTATTTTGAATTAAACGTTATATTACAATATCATGCAACTCCAGGTTTTGTGATTATAACCTAATAATTTCGTATTCATTATTGCGGCTTAGATTAGATTACATTATATGCAATTTACTGCTTCGACCCTTACTCTGTGGAATCTACTCATATTACTTTTTCAAATGATAATAAATGTTTCCAAATAATTCCACAATATTTGGGAAAAATGGTGAAAATTCTAAAAATTGAAAATTGTTTCGATATTATTCATCATCGTCAGAATGACAGAAGTTACATTTCATGTGATTCCTACCTGATGTTTAATAATGATTTTTGGCTAGACCTACCAGTGATTGATTTTATTTATATGAGCAGAAAAATGAAGAATATATCATATTGCAATTATTAAAACCCCATAGAGATATTCTGGATATATTTTTCCAATTTAAGATCAGTATTACTGTACAATGATATAGAAAACCAGGAAAACTATATCTGCTGATCTTTACAATTATTGTATAAGAAGACAGTTTAGAAGTGGAGAACTCCCAAGATTCATCTGTGCATTATGGCTTCATATTGGGAATCTCTTAAGTGTCTTTTATTTTCCAACTCGTCAAGAAAAAACTAATTCTTATTTCTTATCACAAATATGTAGTACTTGTACTTTTGAATAGCACTGTATATAGAAAGCGGAAAATAGCCTTTTGCTGAGTTGTTATAAACGAATCCGAAATAATGTACAGTCTTCAAGGTTCCAGACATCTATTTATCAACAGTTATATTCTAAAACTAAACATTTTCTTAATTATAATCCTAACCTACTCGTCAGTAGGTCCGACAAGGGAAATGTTACAGTGATTATGAACAGAGATCAATATTTTGAGATCTCTTCCCACTAAGCAAAGTAACATTTATACAATATTTCAGTAACCTTTCATTCATCGTAATGTGTAATATTACATCAGAGTTTTCTGCTACCTTACTGCAAAGGTTCAGCAACTACTGAAACGGACGTTCAGCAATATTACAAACGGAATGTGCCATTATCAATTATTCCAATAAGGTTACTGCAGCATTGCATATAATGTACAGGAAAATGCGATATTAAAAATGTAGTCTTGTGACAATGTTGCAGCAAATAATGAAATGGATTTATATATGTAATTTTTCATAATTAGTAATTGCAGGAAGGTTACGGCAACATAGAATATAAATTAGAAGGAAATAACATATCCAATAATATATTATACAGGGTTTTCCGATATTCGACTGACAACGCTTTACAGGTAATATTCCTTGACAAATGATGAAAACATATTAGACTCTTCAAGTGCTTAGTTAATAATATACAGCGTGTTAAAGTTGGAAAAATAAAATAATGTTCTCCTAATATCTCGTAAGCAGTTCGAAATTGTTCTTTCAAATTTTGTACCTTTAAAGATGCAAAAGTATACCGAAAGTTAATCTTCAAATGCTTTATCCAGTGGCGTACTATGAGAAGGAGCGGTACCTTGGACCTCTTATTAATTACGACACTGACTAACTCAATTTTTTTAAAATTTTATTTAAATGTACGTTCAATTATGTTACGAAAACTTATCAACTTTCATTGTGCTAAAACCAATAGCTTTCAAAATATGTGGCTTTATGCCATTTTTATCATAATTCATTTATATTATTGAAACAATAGTGTATTACATGAACATGAATAATAATAACTTATGAATTTTTACATCTTTAATAAAGACACCTAGGTACAACATTGGAAAGGAAAATTTCGAACTGCTTACATGATGTTAAAGCCAAATATTTCGAAAACTATTGATTTTAGCGTGATAGTTAATACATAATTGAAACTAAATTGAAATAGAATTGAAAAAAAAAATTAACTTAGTCAGTGTCGTAATTAATTGGGGGATCTCCTTACAAAACGCTGCTGGATAAAGTATTCGAAGATTAACTTTCGGCATACCTTTGCATCTTTAAAAGACACCTGGGTGCAAAATTTGAAAGAAAAATTTCCAACTTTAACACGCTGTACATCATTAACTGAGCATTTGAATGGTCTAATATGTTCCTACCTCAATGTTTATCATTTGTCAAGGGCTATTATCATTACGATTGTCGGTGGAATATCGGAACTCCCTGTATAGTAGCAACTTTTACCACCGATCTTATTTATTCCAATAACAAAACAGTTGCAGTTTAAAAATTGATACTACTTTCTTCTAATACTGATAGCAAATTAATGCAATCTTTATGAAATACAGATCAGTTTTGATATCCTAGAAAATATCGTTCACTATTGATGTGACCTCTTTGGAGATCAGATTAATTTTCTACTTTTCACAAATTAATTTTCCAGTTTATACAAACAAAGAGTGTGAAAACCTGAAAAACTAGCTGAAAGTGGTCTTCTGCCGACAGCTGACTAGTTATGAACAAATCTGTGAAATTATATTAAAAAATTTATAAAATTATTTGGGACATCAGCAAAACGAACGTGTAGTCTCATAACATTATATTTCCAATATTTCGACAATGAATATTGTCATCTTCAGAGAGCTACAAATGTATTTTAACTTTAAAATCAATTTTGTGAGAATTAAAAAACTTACCCTCAATGTTGGTGATGTTGATCATATGAAGACAAAAAAGACACTACAAATTCACATAAGTGGAAACTCCATACATAATAATAATATATTATTAATATTATCATTGGTTATCATTCATAACATATTTTCATTCTAATTAATAAATGTCTTTTTGTTTCTGTCATGAGAAGTTAATTTTAAATTTCCATGAAAGTCTTGGAGGTCAAAAAACAAAAATTTTAATATAAAAACTTTATTTATATAAAATATAACAAAAAAACAAATAAGTACTAAACACATTAAAATAACAAAATAAAATAAAAATTATTTTTGTCTTCATCAGGTACCTGAATCAAAATAATAATTGAATGGAATGTTTAGCTTCAAGATTGACAATTTGATCTACTACCTACTCTACCAAACCTCACATACATATCTATACAGCAATCTCAACTGACTCAACAGACCATTAAATTTTTTTGAAAAAATTACCTTTAAAGTATTATACACGATGATAAAAATTACTGCTTCCCACTGTCAAACCGGGTTTTGGCAAACTGCAACCAAGCCATCACGTTCCTTTCAAAGGCGTCATCTTTGATGCATGGAAAAGAATGTCTCACTGCATCTGAAACAAAAAATTATTGTAAATACCTACAATCAAATAAGTTAACAATTATGGTCTTATTTCAATAAAGAATGTACAATTGATGAACGTGTCCTTGATTATGACACTATTCTGCTTACATTTGCATTATATTTAAATTGAATAGACTCCAGTAGTAACCTTTTAAAATTTGTATCGATTTAAAATCCTTGATTCCGAAGTTGTCCTTTTTCCCGATCCAACTACAAAACATGGCACATTGATTTGTGAAAATACGTTCAATACTTCAACACAAGACTCTTCATGCAAGCCACCAATATATTGTAGAACCTGGAACTAAAATTGAAATGTAACTGATGGGTTCTCATTTTTATCTTGTACAATGTCAAAGCAACAAGTTTGGGTATATTTAAAGGTCTCATCACTTTCAACTCTCTATTTTATTAATTTTCTTCAAGCATTTTGTCTTACTACTACACGTAACCATTTTTTAGACATAATTGAATACTTCTTGCGATGTTTTAGGATCTAAAAACGTTCACACTTATCAGAATTGAGATGAATTTCAATTAACATAAATTGATTACAATTGAAATATTATGTACACGAAACGACTTTACTATCAGATTTATTCGCAATATAAAGAGGAAATAGTATATTGAGCACGTGTGTTTGCGGCACTCGCCCTTGGCTCGTGCCACAAACTTCCACACTCGTAAGAAAAGTGCTTTTCCCACATGTTTTTTTTTTCTAGTCACGGGGTGTTAGGGTTCAGGTACCCTAATTGTTGCCGCTCAGCCATTGATTGGCTTATTGTGCACCCCCACTCACAGGTATTAAGCAGAGTCCCATCCTAAATTTTGAGCGAACATTGAGATACGTCGGACTATGTTTTCCTGCATTCCCTCCTGATTTGTGCCTGGAGAAATATCTAGACAGGAGGCTCGCCTTCTGCACAGGGCAGGGCAATCGAAAACCACGTGCTTTGCGGTTTCCTCTGCTTCTCCACACATCCTACAATGCCCCGTGATTTTGTTCCAGCGCTTCTGGTGTTCAAACGACACCCAGTTGGAAACGGCTTTTCGTACGGCGCTGTATGATACGCCATATGCTGGGTCTGGTCCCATGAGGGTGAGATGAGCTCCTTTCTTGGCATACTTATCAGCTCCCTCATTCCCAGCTACCCCTATGTGGCTTGGCACCCAAGTGAGAATTACTCTGTTGTCTTTTGCCAAGGTTTTCAAGGTATTGTGACAGTCCCACACTATCTTCGATGTATAGCTGTGGCTTGCTAAGGCCAAAAGGGCCGCCCGACTGTCCGTGTTCACATAGATGGTCTTTTTGTTGTATTTCCTGTCTATGCATGTTCTGCCGCATTCGATTAATGCAGCTATTTCTGCCTGAAATACGGTCGTCGTTTTGCCAAGGCAAACACTTATGCTTTGCCTGGGTCTGTCGCACCTCATGTTGTCGTGTATTTTAGTATGTTTTATGGCATGGTGCTTGCACCAGTTGCCATTGCACTGCATTCTGTAAGCAGCCATTTTAGCCTCCCCCTGTATATAGAGATCTAATGGTGGGATGTTTAGCAATATTTCCAATGCTGCGGTTGGGGTGCCCTTCATGGCGCCTGTAATGCTCAGACACGCAGCTCGCTGCACTTTAGAAAGCGTTTTGGCGGCTGTGCTTGGCTGAACTTTAGGCCACCATGCAATCGCACCATACACCATCATTGACCTGATTACTCTGGTGTACAACCAGTTTACCATTGTCGGAGTTAGTCCCCAGGTGCACCCTTAGCTTATCATCTAACCAGATTCCTAGATATTTTGCCTCCCTGGCAACCTTTATCTGTTTGCCGAAGAGTTTTGGCGCACTAGTAATGTCTGCGATTCGCTGTTTTATGAATGATACCATGATGGTTTTCGAGGGATTTACAGACAGTCCCTCCGCATCACACCATCTCTCCACTGCGGACATTGCCCTCTGCATTAGTTCCAGGCAGATGCCCACGTGTTTTCCCCGTATTAGAATGATGATGTCGTCAGCATATCCTTGAGCATACCACCCCTGCTCGTTTAGTGAGACAAGAAGGTCGTCGACTACTAGATTCCACAGCTTTGGTGACAAAACGCCTCCCTGTGGACATCCTCTTTCTGTCTTCACCTCTCTTGTGACTCCACACAGGGATGCTTGTGCTCTCCTGCTGCTTAGCATGTTCCCTATCCATCGGGTGATTGTCCTGTCTGTGCCTCTGGATTCCAGCTTTGACAATATTGAGCGAGTGCTCGTGTTGTCAAATGCTCCTTCGATATCCAGGAACACAGCCAGTGCAACTTCTTTGTGGGTAATGGCTTGCTCTATCTTGCTCACCAAGCTATGTAAGGCTGTTTCGCAAGATTTGCCGCTTTGGTAGGCATGTTGATTAGGGTGCAGCGGCATGTCGCCCAGCACCGTGACCCTCAAATGCCTATCTATCATCTTCTCTAGTGCCTTAAGAAGACATGTTGCACACTATACTTTTTCTGCAACTGCACAAATTTAAAGAATACAAGAAAATAATTTTGTAGAAAAAGTCTAAGTATCGAGGACCCCCTACTGGATTATCCATATAAATGTATGTAGTGTGGGCAAAGTGCTGTGAGAAATAATGTTTCTCACAGTGTGAGCAATATATGGTTTTGAAATTAAGTAAGCTATGAGAAATACGCTACTTTTCATAGCAGTCGTAGAAAAAAGCGCTTTTCTACTGAACGCGGAATAATAACCAATAACAAGCGGTCCTAACAAGTTATTTGTGACTCTAACCTAAAATAATGAATCGCCTCACCTTAGATGAAGATGCTTTATGTGCTACAACCAGAACACAATTGCAGAGTAATAATAGTTAAAAATAAATAAAAGTACATAAAACGAAACTGACACAATGCACAACACGCGATAATACAACAATAATAATTGCAAATTTGCGAAATGACGCATACGAATGGAACACTGAGCAAAATGCCGTAATTAGATTTCTTTCTTAAGATGCCCTTAATAACTGGTACAAAAAATCAAATAGTGGTTAAAACAATTCAAGTGATTACTAGATTGTGCATAATTATCACAAGTATGTTGACTTTGTTGAAACATTTGTATAACAGTTATTCGATAAAATGTTGTAGTTAACTGGAAATCTAATTGCTGTTATTAGATTCATTTCGTTATAGACCTCATGGAATTGTTTCAATTCAGCACCTACTAGTCCTAATTAGGTACCCACTTAACACTATTCAGTACCAACAAAATAGATCACCTACTTACAATTATGCAGTCCTCGTATACCGATTATTAAGATATCGAATAATTTTTTTGAAAGAAACGGCTGTTTAGCATCGAAATGCAGTTTTTTCTGGTCCGAACATTACCGATGTGATTATCGATCTCGTCTTATTGGTTATTTGTGGTTGGAACCTTGGAACACCCGCGCGCCGCGAATTTCACTTTCACATTTGGTTTAGGAGTGTTGAGTGTTTAAAGTTTGTGTGCGGTGTAGGTGATCATTTGCAGTTTTTACAATTAACTGTGAGGTTAGGTTGAATACGCCAACAGTGTTAAATTGGGTTGACTATATAAATGGCGTTCAAAAACCGATTAATACAGTGGCGATTAAGTGACTGTATATCTGACTATTTCCACGTCTCTTATATACCAATCAATCGAAATACTAAAACATTTATAAGTATGTGAAAATTACGTATCTCATCCTCCTTTAAGTTTATTTTGTAGAAAACATTTTTATTTGAATTGTTGTATTTTTGTTATAAGCTTCTTCAATCTAAGAATTTTTGGGGGCTTTGATATCTAAACTTAACTGAAAAATATGTTTATTTGATTTTATATCTATCATGTTGTATTTTTGTAGTTATCTATAGTTAGTTCCATTAATTTAAATATTTTGTTATATTTTGTTAATATAAATGTTTTATAGCAAATTTAGTTTTATTTAAAAATATCAGATAATTATTCGAAAATATAGTAATCTTTATTGTATTATAGTCTAACCGCTATTAGAAAAGTTTATAATACTTATAAAAGTGCCTCGATATCGGTTATATGACATATCATATTCTTAAAAAATCTGATAACGTTGACTTTTTACCAGTATAATTTTTTCTAGAAAATCCCATAATCTAAATTAAGTGCCCTCGATTCCGATTGTACAAAATTCCGTTTGTTATTTGAAAATCTAATAACCTTTACTATATGACAGTACAATTGCTAATAGAAAAGCCGATAATATTTATTAAGTGCACTCAATAACAATTATATGAAATTATGTTTTTTATTTGAAAATCTAGTAACCTTCACTATATGACAATATGGTTGCTATTAGAAAATCCTCTAATATCTATTAAGCGCACTCGATAACAGTTGGACGATATTCTGTTTTTTATTTGAACATCTAGTAACGTTTACTATAGGACAGTATGATTGCTATTAGAATATCTTATAATACTTATTAAGTGCACTCGATAACGGTTATACGAAATTCTCAAAAATTATATCTATTAACAGTTATTCAGTGGTGTCCAACAAAGTGACTTTAATAACCATAATCATGAACTTACTTGATGCCTATTTCATGCAAGTTTCTAATAACTGTTATTCAGTTTTTGCTAACGGTTAATGGAAATTTCTTTCAGTGAAGCAGTATGCAGTTGTAGTATAGTGGCGCACCGGGAAATACAAAAATGTTCAATTTTCTAATGGGAAATATTATTTCAAGTTTCTTTATATTTACTATTAAAAATTGTCATGGCGTATCGTTTCATAAATTTGTGCGATGATGCAATCGACAACTAAAAATATATTAATGAAATTAACTGTCTCGACCCTTACTTCGTGGAATCTACTCATATTAGTGTTTCAAATGAAACTCACTGTTTCTAGCTAATTCCACAATATAATAATAATTGTTGAAAATTGTAAAAAATTGACAATTGTTTCGATGAATCAATATCATCGTCAGAATAATGCCCACCTGATGTTTAGTAGTTATTTTTGGCTAGACCAAGAACTGACCTAACTTGTGATTGACTTAATATATGTTAATAGAAAATTTGTGATACCACAAATTATTCTTTTTTCTATTAACATATATTAAGTCAATCACTTCTTGGTCTAGCCAAAAATAACTACTAAACATCAGGTAGGCATCAAATGAAATGTTACTCCTCTCGTTCTGACGATGATATTGATTCATCGAAACAATTGTCAATTTTTTAGAATTTTCCACTATTTTTTATCATATGTGGAATTAGCTAGAAACAGTGAGTTCCATTTAACACACTAATAAAAATATATTGTGTTTTCTAAGTACCATCAATATTGTTTGTAGTTAGTTTATGTATTGTTGTAAATATAATATGTAATTTCAAACTCAGTGCAACGTTGCGAATTTAATTTGATGGATAGTTCCAAATGTAACCTATATCCACATTGTTCATAGATAGTTTTCTATTGTTGAATTTATAATGAACTTTTATGGCTGATGTAACATTGCAGTTGAAACTCCATCAATAGCTCGCTTTATAACTTAGATACAACTTGTCAGTGGTTTCTTCTGTTACGTTGAAAATTTAAATACAGCATTGAGCTGTATGCAATATTACATTATCATTTTACAATAGTAAGCCATGTATAATATTGTCGCAATATTTTGTAACATTGCATGTTTAGTGGGTTCTGATCTTATCAATAGTTCTTCCATCATATGAACTGGTTCAGAGAGATCCCTCTCTCCAAATTCAAGAGAAATGTAATTTATTAATAAGGAAACTTCACATTTCCAGACAAATTGATGTTGTTACCAGAGGGAATTCCAAAAAAAATTATTCATTCCCGAAAATTCACAAACCTGTTTTATCGATGAGACCGATAATTGCTTCTAATGACAATCCTTCAGAATTTTTAGCTGCTTACTTGACGGATATACTGACGAGGGCCTATGATTATGAAAATCAGTACTATATTAAAGATTCTTTTGACCTCTCTCTTAAATATAATAAGGTTCAACTTCCTGAAGACTATGTTGTTGCCAGCTTCAATGTAGTGTAACTTTTTAGTAACGTTTATCTCAATGCTTTGTATCAGAGCTACTCATAATAATTGGTATATTAGTAATTTTTGCAGTATTAGTGGAAACAACTTCTTAACTTTCTTTTTTGGTAATACATATTTTTCTTTCAACAAACAAATATATAAACGAAATTTTGGCAATCCTATGAGATCGAAAATATGTCCAATTTTGGCTGGTTACGTGATGGATGATGTGCTTGACAATGTCTCGAATGTCCTTCCGTTCAATGTTTTCTTTTTCAAGAAATATGTTGATAATATCATTCTCTCCCTCCCTCGTTCGGAGGTAACAAAAACTTTGAATGTTTTCAACAACTGATCTTAATCATCTCCGTGAAATCTATTCCTATCTGTTGATGCTAGATAAATATTACACAGCTTTGCGAGAATATTGATTGTCTTTTTTCAAAAGAGTTTGCAGGATGATAACTGATTAGCTTATTCTTGATTAGTGAGGTTGATGATTACCTTCAGTTTCATGATCTGATGATTTTTCATTATCATTTAATATATTTGTTGATTATTATTGCTTTTTAGTAATAATAATAATAAAGAAAAATAAAACCCAGGGTGCATACGATACCAACAATATACCAGATGAAAACAAGGAAGGAACAGGTCATTCTGACAAGATTACGAATAGGACACACACACTTGACTCCTTCTCATCTTCTATTAGGGACCCACCCAACACAATGCGATACATGTCAAACTCACCTCACTGTAAATCATATTATTATTGACTGCCCAAAATATGATAACCAAAGGAAAAACAGCCTCCTCCCAATTGATATTAGAATATGCTTAGCAGAATATTTCCACCAGCAAAATGTACTAAACTTTCTAAAGGCAATAGGACTGTATCACAAAATATAATGAAAAATAGAAGCACATAGCACAAAGGAGGTAGAGAGTACAGATAAGAACGGAAATTATAAGGCTAATGACCTAGATGTCGAAACCTAAAGGAAGAAAATAATAATAATAATATTATAGTAGTTTAGTATAGTATAGTTTATTGACCTTTAGTATACAAATAGTACATATCGTCACAAATTATGAAGTTCCTTAGATTTTGATATAATAATTGAAAACACTTATGTAAATTTCATAGTCCACTAAAATATAAACATATAATAACACAATAGCAATAAATAACATAAATATATAAAGCGTAAAAACAAAAATAAATATGAATGCAGATGTTAATTATTTTAACACAGTCCAACTACATAAATAGTCAAAGAGTCACAGATAACTGTCAAATATTACATTGAAAAAATAATAATTGAAAAAATATATGAATATATATATACAATTAAAAATCATCCGTTTGGGAACCGATATGTAAGTCAAGGGTTACTGCAGAGCGCAATAAAGTCATCCACACTATAAAAACAATGTGCCAATAACAATTTCTTGATTAATTTCGAAAAACCAATTTTATTTAATCTTTTTATGTCAGTGCCCTTATAGTATTTTTGCAATGCATTATATAAATTATAATTCAGCCTGTTGTTCTGAGATAAACAAATTCTTGATCTCTGAGGCACAATGGATGTCGCATTCCTAGTGTCATATCCATGTACGTCCGAGTGAAGTAATAACAGATCGATATTGCTATGAATACTCCTCAGACACTCGTAGACATATACACAAGGAAGCGGAAGTATTTGTCATTTTTTAAAACGTTTTTGGCAAGGATCACCATAATCGGCGTTTACGATTACACGTACAGCCATTTTCTGGAGTGAGAAGACTCTCGCAACATTAGTGGCACTGCCCCACAGTACAACACCGTAGTTAAGGTGACTATGTACAAGGGCGAAATATACTGTTCTTAAAACCTGTTTACTAAGACATTCCCTCGTTTGCTTCAAGGCAAATATTTGGGAAGCGAGCCTTGAACATAAGCCCTCTATGTGAGCCGCCCAATCCAATCGCGAGTCGAGAGTAATCCCAAGTAAGCTGACAGGCTCCGAAATTGTTTTGAGCTTACTAGACGTGAAACAGATGCTTTGTGTTTTTTCTTCATTCAGCTTTTAATGGTTGCTGTTAAACCATGATTTTAGTATCCTCATGCTAGAACTGTTCAAAGCCTCCTCACCCCTAACCAATATGGTCGTATCATCTGCAAAGAGGATACAACGTGCTTCCTCCAGCGCAGTTGGTAGATCATTAATATAAATTATGAACAAAATTGGTCCTACTATAGATCCCTGCGAAATCCCTTTAGGTATTGGAGCCAACCGCGATTCCGCATCTCCAAAACTGACATACTGGTTCCTATTAGACAAATATGATCTAAATAACCCCAATTCGTTACCCCTCAGACCATAATAAGACAATTTATCTAGAAGATATTCATTGTTAACGCAGTCAAAAGCCTTGGTAAGATCACACATAGTAGCAAATGTGTCATATCTCTCATCAAAACCATCGACTACACTTTCCACAATATCTACCACGGCCTTAACTGTGGATATGTTTCTACGAAAACCAAATTGAGAAGGCGACAGTAATTTTTTGTGCTCGAAGTGAGAAATGAGTTTTCCCTTAATCAGCATCTCAAAGATCTTGCCAATAACTGGTACAATCCCGATGGGTCTATAGTTGTCAGGGTTACTGTATTCACCTTTTTTGTGAATGGGTATCACTTTAGTGATTTTTAGTGCATCAGGCCAGCACCCTTCTAGGATACATTTGTTGAATAAAATATCCAATGGTTCAATAAGAGTCCCAAGTGACGCCTTCATCATTAAGCTATTTAGGCCGTAGAAATCCAGACAAGATGAGTTTTTTAGACTCAATATTGCTTGCCTAATGTCAGCTCCCACAATGGGACCAATAAAAAAAGAGCTCGAGGTCTTAGGGATTTGATGGAGATATTCAATCGGATGTATGGCATTCATACTATTTTCTGTAAGTATAGCTTATTAACAAACTGTATGAATGAAGTATGCTTGAAATTAGTTAAGAATTTGGATTTATAATTGAATTGAGTATTATTTAAACCATAAAATAAAATAGTTGTTTTCGTTTAAACCATTTATTGAACCCTATTGTGGAGTTATTATTCTGTGGTTCCTCGTTGACACACATACAACTAGAGCTTGTATCTATGTAGTTCGATTACAGAGTCGGTCTTGATAAATTAAATAACGTGCTTTTTTAACACACAGATATTCCCTCAGATAAAATTTTAAAAATAAGGAAATCATTAAGATATAATCAAATATAAAGATAGAGAGTTGGCCAGAGAAAAAAAATTAAATTCATTTACATATCAAGTAATAATCCATTGTATATTAAATAAAACATATTATTAATTGTTGTGTGTCTAAATTGAATCTTAATAATAAATTAAACAAATATACATGTAACACAACAAAATGGCGTACCCACCGTAGAGCTCGATTTTTCTCAGAGATAGTAAACAGTAATAAATTCAAATTTTATTAACAAATAACTAAAAACAAAAATAAACGAAAGGGACATTCATAGTAAAGAAAAAGGTAGTCAAACTCTATCATAATAATACCAGTACTCAAGTGATTCATACAGCAGTAGTTATTAACATTTCTAGAGTATACTATCATGAAAAAAATGAACATTGTATTTATTATTGGTATTACATATAAAATTATTTGAAAAAAAATGGAAGGTACGAAAATGGACGTACAAAAGATGAAAATGACAGAACTGAAAGAAGAATTGAGGAGAAGAAATTTGGACGATACAGGAGACAAAGGTGAACTCCGGGACAGACTACAAGATGCGGTTAGAAAAGAACAAACACAAGAAACGAATACGGAAGGATACACATGTGATGTACATCGTTATACCACATCTGGAGAAGGACAGGGCGATTCACAAACGCCTGGAATTGCTCAACTGTTACAACTCATACAAGTCATGAATCAGAATTTAATCACAATAAATGCAAACCAAACTGAAATGATGAACAGTATACACGATGGGAGAAATGAAGTTCAAAATTTGACGGAAAGATTTGATAAGTAGTATGAGTTACAAGAAAATAAAATAGGAGTAATCCAAGATAGAGTAGAAACAACAAAGAAATCACAAGCATGAGAGAGCAACAAAACCAAGACAATATAAAAACCAATAGAAGAATCACAGATTTGGAAGAAACTGTAAAGGGAGGAATTAATCTCAACATGCAGTGTTGATTCTACCTTTGTACAAATAGGTTGTGCGAAGCAATTAACAAAACCGGTCGATAGTTTTTATCAGTGCCAACTTTGTTTTCTTACACGTGTTTAATTGAAATATTCCGATTAGAGTTTTTAACTAAATAATTTTTCCCCCATCATGGGGGATAAAAAAGGGACGTAATTCTCGACGCAAGTGGAGTCAATTATGTTATGTGATGATGATCAAATGTTACCGATTAATAACTCTCCAAGCACCAACGAGGTTTCTGCAGTAAAACCAATTCCAAAAAAGTTCAACTTATTGTCAGATAAGTACAATTTATCGACTATTTGGGTATACATTGAAAATATTAAAAGTAGTAATTTGGGAAGGCTACATCGCATGACTGTTGGTCACATACTTTTTAAACAATTAAAGCTAACTAATATATTAGAAATTAAAAGTATAGGTGAAAATCGAATAAAAGTTTTATTAAAATCGTTTCTTGAGGCTAATCAATTAGTTAAAAATCCTTTGTTGGAAAATGATAATTTGGTAGCTTATATTCCAAATCATCTACTCGAATCAAAGGGTAGCATTAGGGACGTTGACACTAAATATGACGAAAAATATTTGTTAGAGAATGTAGAGTCTACCTCTCCGGTAATAAACATTTATCGTACTAAACGTAAAATCCAAAGAGAGGATCACACAATTGATTATGTACCAAAAAAACCATTATTATTACTTTTGAAGGTAATATTATATCAAAATATGTTGCATTTAATAAAGTATATTGTCAGGTAGAACAATTTATAGGTAGAGTAGTTCAATGTTATCGTTGTTTGAAGTATGGACATGTTTCTAAACAGTGTAAAAACTCCCAAGAACGATGTATACAATGCGGCGAAATAAAAACAGAGGAACATAGTTGCAATAAGGACAAAATTTATTGTATTCATTGTAAATCTAATGATCATCTATCTATATCTAAAAAATGCCCTCAATATGAGAAACAGAAAAAAATTAAAACTATTATGGTTGAACAAAAAACGTCATTTCTGGAAGCCAGAAAATACTGTGAAAACTCTATTTCTTCTTTTGTAAGTCATGATTCTTTTTCAGGCTTATCAAATTATAATAAAGATTTCCCCAGTCTTACTAATCAAGTTAATAATAATGCCACACAAACTATGATAAAAAATATTAGGGAAAGTAATAGTTTAATTTCGTCGCTACCAAGTACAAGTGGCACAAAAAAATACTCAGTTCCCATGAAAAAGAAAAGAAAATCAGACTCTCCGTCCAATCAGTCTCCTTCTGACTCGCCTATGTTTCCTTTTACTTTTGGTCCTAGTCAACCATTACCTGCTAATTCCTATAAATCCAATTTTAATAGTATTGAAAGTAAAAAACAGAATATTGCTGACATTGTCTCCAAATTTGTATTCAATCTATTGGATAATATTAGCTCAGTAGAAGACTTGCAATCAATTAATAAAAGTTCAATAATCAGTAGCATAAAACAAGTACTGGAGGATACTCTAACAGTTAATAATTATTAATGGCTCAAAAAGTTTCACTTAAGATTATGCAGTGGAATGCTAGATCAGCTGTGGCAAATAAAAACAGTTTGCAACACTTTTTAAATTCTAGAAAAATAGATGTGGCACTTATTACTGAAACTTGGTTTAAAAAAAATATACAATATTGTTATAATGATTATAATATGATCCGTAAAGACCGACATGACGGCTATGGTGGTGTTGCCATTTTAGTTCATCATTCAATAAGTTTTTGTGAATTCAAAATTAATAATAATGTGTGTAGAGGCGTGGAAATGTGTGGCATAAAAATTAAATATGGTAAATCGGAGCTAAGCCTTTTTTCTGTTTATAAACCACCTAAAATTAAATGTTCTGCTAATGATTGGTTTACACTTTTTTCACAAGCAAAAAATCCTATAATCGTGGGAGGTGATTTCAATGCACATCATTCGTTGTGGGGTGCACATCATAATGACACAGTTGGTATACAACTAATCCAAGCTGCAGATGATCTTAATCTAACAGTAATGAATAATGGACAACCCACAGTTTTAACTCGTCCTAATCAAAATGTTTCTGCGATAGATATCACTTTTTGTTCTCCTGAACTTGCTAATAGAATTAATTGGTCAGTATTAGATGATACATTAGGATCGAATCATTTTGTTATTCTTATGGAGCTTCCAATTGACCAAGTTATCAATGAATTTCCCCTTAAAAATAAATGGAACATAAAAAAAGCCAACTGGCCATTGTATACTGGGACAATTGAAAATACTCTTCAAGGAGATTTCTCATTAAACTCCACATCTGATAAATATCAAATCTTAATCAGCAGTATGAATCAAGCTGCACACATTGCGATACCACAATTTAAAAATATTAAAAACTTAAAACGTTACCCCTCACCTTGGTGGAATTCAGATTGCGAAAAGATTTTGGAAGATAGACGTTTGGCTTTCTCGACTTATAAAAAAACTTCGAATTTCCAAAACTTTTTCCTTTGTCAAGAAATGATGGCAAGAACAAAAAGAAAATTTAAAGCTATAGCTAAACAAAACTGGATTGAGTATGTTTCTTCTCTTAATAAGTCTGTTTCGTCTTCTTCTCTTTGGAAACAAGCTAGAAAGATTTATAGAAAACCAATCTCCAACGTCAAGCCTTTAGTTGATATCTGGATGGCAGAATTTTTTGACAAAATTTCTCCTCCCTTCGCTGCTATGTTATTTCCTGATCTAACTTCATCTAGTGATGAGAACCATTTTCTTTCGAAACCCATAACTTTAACAGAGTTAAACTATGTTCTTAAAAATCGCATCAGTACTAGTCCAGGACTTGATGAAATTAAATATCCTATGATTGATAACCTTCCTGTTATTGCTAAATTTATGTTGATTGATATGTTTAATGATATACTGAATAATCTATCCATAGTTAATGAGTTGAAGGATGTCATCATTATTCCTATTCTCAAGCCAGGTAAAGATCCCAATCATGCTGAATCCTATCGCCCTATATCACTTATGTCTTGTATGTTGAAAACTTTAGAACGTATCATTAAGCACAGACTTGAATGGTGGTTATTTCAGAAAAACCTCCTTCCAAGAACCCAGTTTGGCTACAGAAAAGGTTGTGGTACAATTGACGCTCTAACAACTCTTGTTATCGATATTCAAAATACTTATTCCACCAATAGATATTTACCTACACTTTGCCTAGATATCGAAGGTGCTTATGATAGCGTCTGCTTACCCATTCTGAGAGAAAAAATGATTAATAACTTCCCAATACCGATTCGATTAACTGATGCAATCAATAACTTTTATTCTTATAGAAAATTGTATATGAGAACTCATAATAATTACCTCAGGATTCAGTATTGTGTCCTATGCTTTTCAATTTGTATACGGCTGACTTTCATAGTATTTACGTTGAAAATATCACCCCAAAAATAATTCAGTATGCGGATGATTTTTGCTTATATTCAGAGGCCAAAAAATATAATGATGCTGTAGAGACGTTAGATAAAATATACGGATTGGCTTATAAATGGTTCATTAAAAATGGTTTTGAAGTATCTCCCACGAAATCATCAGTTTGCATTTTTTCTAGACATAACATCCCGAATATCGATACGATTCAGTTAAATACACAAGCGTTTCCTTTTTGTAAATCAATAAAATATTTGGGAATGTTAGTTGATAGGAAGTTATCCTGGAAACCCCATATCGAACATATATTGAATAGATGCAACAGAGGTATGAATTTTTTAAAATCCATTTCTAAAACTTGGTGGGGAGCTGATGTGTCGACCTCGCTACTTTTTTATAGATCATATATTAGATCCATAATAGATTATGGATGTACACTTTATGGATCCGCAAGTAAAAATAATTTACAAAAAATTGACGTATTTCAAAACAAAGCCTTACGTATTTGTATGGGTGCAATGAGGTCTACTCCCATTGAACCACTTCACGTGGAAGCTTTAGAACCTCCCTTAAAATATAGAAGAAATCATCTTAGCCATAAATTCCTCATAAAAATTATGTCTTCCAACGAATCTTTATATCACAATATATGTAAACTAAACGAATTTGATTTAACTAACAACTACTGGATCCGCAAAAATTCACCGCCTCTCTGTAATGCTTTCCGAAACTACAACAATCTATGTGTAATTAGATCAGAAAAAATATGACTTTAGATGATTTTGAATACTTTTTTCATATGTTTAATGTCATTCAACCTAGGTATCATGTAAATCCTATGATAAGTCTTACAATTTTAAACTCCATATTAGAAAATTATTCTGATTCCATACAGATATATACTGACGCTTCCAAAAGTTTATATGGAACTGGTTGTGCGTTCTACATTCCAGGTGATAATGTCGAAAAATTGTTTAAGCTCCCCTCAGACTTCTCAGTTTTCAGCGCTGAAGCTGTGGGCATCTATGAATCGTTAAAATTTTTTTCTTCGTCCAGAAAAAAAACTGCTATTATATTAGCTGATTCTCTGTCTGTCTTAACAGCTATACAAAATCCAACTATACCTGCTTTATCAGATAATCTTTATATATTCTATATAAAAAAATGTTATTTCAATTAAAAAAGATAATAAACATGTACAGCTGATATGGATCAAAGCACATATAGGACTTAAACATAATGAACATGTAGATCGTTTAGCTAAAAATGCGGCAGAAAATGGTACCTTATCTCTCTATCCACTAACTGTACCAGACGTCTTTGCTTATTCTAGGCAAAAACAAAGTTGTTTATGGAAAAAATCCTGGAACGATTATTGTAAAATATCTAATACCCAATATTCATCAATTCAACAAGAAATTCCGAATTGTTGTTGGTTCAATTCTTACTCCTGTCCACGTAAATACATTACAACTATTGTTAGACTACGCTTTGGACATGCATGTTATCCGGCACACTTATATAAAATAAAAATTCTTGACACAGACCTGTGTCAACACTGTCACATCAGAAGTGATCTGAATCATATTTTCTTTAACTGCATATATTCCCAAGAAACTCAAAACCTTATAAATGATTTTATAAGAATCGGATTTTTCCCACCCTTCAATATCTGCCATCTTTTAGCCTTAAACAAAATGGAAGTATATAATGTTCTGATGAAATTCATATACGAATCAAAGGTATGCTTGTGAATGTTTGAACTAGATTTGTTTACCTCTGTTTATCCCAATTGTAGTTATTCATATCTTTCCGTGGCCTAGTTTTGTTTGTGATCAATTATAATGTCTTGATGGGCCCCTAGACAAGAAGCGAGTGACCCTGTATATCCTTATTGTATTTATTTTTTTAGGTGGGTAATTTTGTCTTCTCTTAGGTGTGGATAGGTGTGAGTGAGGTGAATATATTTTTTTTATATAATAATAGTTTGTTCCTGTTGTGACTGGCCGAATGAAGAGTGTCAAAGCCAAGAAGAAAAAAAAACTCAACATAAATATAGCAGAAGAAGAGAATCGGAAAACTGAACTGAATATAAGGAAAGAAATAGAGAGGAAAATACAAGAATCCTTGAACAAAAACGGCAATAATACACATACTCACGCAGAAGAAATGGAGAGAAGATTTCAAGAAATGAAGAGGGAATTACAGACTTTATCTGAACCAAGAGACACGGGGGAATGTGGAATACCTCACATTTCTTATATTGGAAAAATTGATGAATCTGTAAAATTCTACGGTGACTTCAGAAAAATACATTCAGTAAACTTCATAAAAACTATGAAAAAACGTTCGAAAAGTATAAATAATGGGAAAGATCTGAAGGAATACTTGAGAGCAAATCTCACAGGTCAGGCACTACTATGGTTTAACTGCAAAGAAGCAGAAATAAATAGTATACAAGATTTTGAAAACTTGTTTTTGGAGAATTTCTGGGGAGAGCTTCAACAAGGGAAAGTAAGGGAGAGGCTTTATTTCGGGAAGTTTGATCCGCAAAGAAGCAATAATTTAACGAATTATGCTTTACAGATATATTCGCAGGTACAATACCTAGTTCCTAACATAATTGAATCGGAACTAGTCATGTTCTTATCAAGACATTATCAACCAGAAATTAGTGCAATTATAGCCATTAATAACATTTATAAGTTTGACCAATTAATTACTTATCTATCCAGAATTGAAAGAAATTTGGATATTATAATCAACAACAATAACTGAAATTCTAGAACACATACCAAGAGTTTTAACAATAATTCTAGAAGGTATGCTGAAATAACAAATAATCATAATCAAAGCCACAATACTATCAATAACAATTTTAATAGGTTCAGAAACAATAATAATTACAATAATGGTGAGGATACTCAAAACAATTATCACAATTTTAATAGGTATAACAATAACGGTAATAGATTCAATCGTGGTTGTTATACTAATACTGGTAATACGAACAATAATAACAATTCGAGAAATAACGATTTTGATAGAAATAATTACAGAAATAGAAATAATATAACTCAAAACTCTAACAATGTAAATAATGAAAGTCCACCAGTAAATAGAACTGATGCTCGAGTAAATCACTTGAATACAAACAGCCTCAATAGATCGAGAAGCGTAGATAGACGCAATGATCATGAGACTACAAGATCTTCTCATAGAGCAATTTCAATGGAGGAAGTTGTACGTGACAGAAGCGTATCACCCTCACATTTTCATTAGAGGGTATACCAAGTCAATTTAGGTGTATTTTGTATACCATTCCCGAGAATTTCTGGATATTTGCGACAGTGAACACCTGGAAAATAAAGATATAGATTTAATAATAATAACTGGTCACATTAATGATTTTAAAGTGAAAATATTTCTAGATACAGGTTCCAGTGAATCAATAATTTCTCATAAAACACTAAATAGGATAAATAATTTGAGAAAGAATATTTTAAAAATACCTACAATAAATTTAATTGGAATAAATGAGAAAACACTGGGATTTGCGAATAAGGTTGTTGCTGTAACCATAAAGCTTTTTGATATAAATATCAGTACTCCATTATTAATTGTAGATCATTTGGAACATGATATTCTATTGGGTTGTGATGAATTGAATAAAAACAAATTTGCCATTGATTTTTAACAGGGAAAAAATAAAAATTGATGGGAAAATAAGATATGAGTTAATTTTAAGTACAAATACACAAAAGGAACTAGACTTGATCAATTGCCTGAACAAAAGTGAAGATGTAAAATATGAGAAAATATATGGTTGTGGTAATGAAATAAATAGTAATAATGAATATAATGATAAGGATAATTACATGAATTATAATTATTTTAATGAGGTAGATGTTGATAATAGGTATATAGGGAATGAGATTAATGTAGTTAGGAATAGGCCAAAAGATGCCGTACAAGGAGTGGTATTTGAAGAAATGAGAATAGATTGTAATGTAAAGTGGAAAGGTGAAATAGTTGAATTGACACAGAAATATATCGGTTTGGTAAGTGAGGAAGCTAGAGCTGCGGAAAACTATGTTCACGAGATTAAAGCTGAAGATATGAGGAATTTTAAACCTAAATCTTATCCTGTTCTATACAAGTATTTAAAATATATAAATGAAACGTTAAATAAGTTATTAGAAGATAAAATTATTAGTTACAACACGACATCTTTCATAAACCCAGTGGTAATTGTGAAAAAAACGTGATACTTCTATAAGATTATGTTTAGATGTCGAAACTCAAATAAATGCACTGTACCGCAATATGTAAACAGTTGTGAACTAATATATCCAGGAACTTCTCAAATTCGGGGAACATTCCATATTGATAGCATATACAAATACATATAGATAGACAAATAAAATAAAATTTTGAAATAAATAAACCGAATCAATATAAATTTTCCATTTCAAGGGAAAAATGTCATAAAGTTGAAATAAATTGGCCATAATAATTTCTTGGAAGAAGAAATTATTCTGCCCAATTGGGGGAATGTTATTGTGTCTAAGGAATCTTACAAATAATTATTTATATAAATACCCATATGACCAAGTCTGTACTTGATGTCCATATACATTAATTTACCTTAATAGAATAATACGGAACCATTCCGAATAAGTCTGCAATATGCTGAAATAAAAACAAACAAAATTTAGTAATATAATAAGTTTTGATATACCCTGTATATTGAATAATTCAAATAGGAAGTAAGAAGAAAATAAACAGGAATGCAAACTTTGAAATATATATTTTAAAATACCAACTGTCAAAGTAATGTTCACAAATCTACATATAAGACTAAATTGACAATTAGGATTTTAAAAATAATATCATAAGATAAGAATCACATGCAAATTAAAGTAATTAATTGAATTAACATAAATAAAGTAATAATATTTTGAAATATACAAAAACTAATTTAGAACCTAACTTGTAAAGCATTTGTGATTGGTAGAGATATTTGAAACAAAAATCTAAGAGGATCGTTGTTAGAAACAATTGAAGGGGAAAAAATCAAGAAATGGTGGATGGTCTTATGAGAAACAGGGAGACATGTTACTCCTGTGATAACTTAACAATAGAAAAATAAATAAATAATATTCAAATCAATAATTAAAGTTATAAACAACGAGAAGCAGTAACAAATTATGTGACAGTGAACAATAATAATTACCAAGTTTTATCCATCATTAAGTGACTTCGTATAATCCTAAATTTCTTCATCAACATTCCATTTATTCGAGAAGGACTAGACTGTGATTTCTTGCAACAAATCCGGAATACACTACAATATATATGGGAATCCTCAAACAGTGGTAATGAACTTCCAATTATTTCAGACTAGTTCGTAATCTAAAACGTGATAAAGTACTTATAAACAATTTTATTTAATCATAGAAAAATAGGTATCCAAACAATGTATACATCAACTATTAATTAATAATATATGAGACCTACTTACTGAAAATTTCAATTTCATCAACACAGATGAGATATCACATTTTCTTCTTCTTTTTAATAAGTCCATAGTGTGACTAAACCTTCAATAAAAATTGATTCATACTATTTTCTGTGAGTATAGTTCATTAACAAACTGTATGAATGAAGTATGCGTGAAATTAGTTAAGAATTTGAATTTATAATTGAATTGAGTATTATTTAAACCATAAAATAAAATAGTTGTTCTCGTTTAAACCATTTATTAAACCCTATTGTGGAGTTATTATTCTATGGTTCCTCGTTGACACACATACAACGAGAGCTTGTATCTATGTAGGTCGATTACAGAGTCGGTCTTGATAAATTAAATTACGTGCTTTTTTAACCCACAGATATTCCCTGAGATAAAATTTTAAAAATAAGGAAATCATTTAGATATAATCAAATATAAAGATACACAGTTGGCCGGAGAAAAAAAACTAAATTCATTTACATATCAAGTAATAATCCATTGTATATTAAATAAAACATATTATTAATTGTTGTGTGTCTAAATTGAATCTTAATAACAATAATAAACAAATATACATGTAACACAACAAAATATATATATATATATATATATATATATATATATATATATATATATATATATATATAGAACTTAACTTTTAATTTACTGAAAACGTGTTTTTAAAAACTAACTTTATTTCTAAGACAAACTAATACAATAATTTCAAATACAAGACTGATATTTTCATTATAAACATGAATTTAAATAACCTCGTAACAAACACAAACTAAGCAATTCTACAATAATATAAATACTTAATCAGCACAATATACTGTCCACCTAAGGGCAATGGCGTAGGTGACACCTCCCCCTTTAGAAGGAAGCTTCTCCTGGAAGCTGGATCCCATCTTCCGTTGACTCCTGCTGACTCTTACTCGTCCTTCCTGAATGTTTCCTCTTGTACATGATCCACAGGAAGGCCACTATCAATGCTGTATAAAGAAGAATAGTCCAAATACTGGGAATGTGAAAATTATGGTTTTCTGTGAATATTGGCGTTACCATTTGATTTGGAATATCCTTTATTTTTAAACTTTTTAAATCAATCTTCATCGTAGAAACGTGTAATTGATTTAATTTCAAATTTAATTCATTTACTACAAAAGGTTGTCCAAAAGTTTTTTGTTGAAATATTAACTCTTGATTTCTAAATATAATTTTACATGCTGAATTTTCAATTAAATAAATGCCTTTAAGAGTTTTCACTTCAGTTTCCTGCTTACATTTTATGATTAATTTTTCTTCTACTGGAAATATTGCCAAAAATTGATTTATCTCCGGAATAATTTCAATGTGATTCTTAATTATTTCAATTTTTCTATATTGACAAAATGTAGAATTTCCTGCTAGCAATATGTTTTCTTCGCACCCATAATTATCATTGTCTTGCAAATGGTTAGGACATTGAAAAATATTGCCGCGAGTGCAAATGTCATTTAGAGGTTTAATGACATTATTTGATTTTAGTAAAAATTTTGAATTAGGTATTAATGTTACGTATTCCGATTCAATTTCTGTAGGTATAGGTAACATATAAAAAAGATTAAATAAAATATCATAATTAATAGGTATCGATAAAAAATATTGTATTTGATTATTTTCTACTTTACAAACTACGTCTATGACGGCTTCAAATTCTAAAATGTTTTTATGTTTTAATTCGAAAGGTAATTCCGTTTGATAGTAATAATGCACTTTTTGCAACTCTGCAAATAGGTCGTCAGATTTTATAATACTTGGATGTAATGTTTTAAGTTTACAGAAGGTTAATGAATTTTCTACCGTTTCTAAAACGTCTAAAATTACATTGAATGTGATAAGAAGTTCGTTGAATAGCTGTTTTAAATAAATAATATTTTCTGCATTTGCTTGAAAATCTAAAATATCTCTTATCTCAAATATTTTCGTTTTTAATATTCTTTCATTATACTGGATGTCCTGAATTGTCTTATTAAAATTATCAATTATTTGGTGACTAACAGAATATTGCATTTTAATTTGAGTTTGCAAGTTTTCTTGATTTTGTTTTAAATGTTCCATGATTGAATTAATTCTTTCTCCATCTTCAGAGTCCAAATTTCCCGTAATTGTTTTTACTATTGATCCAAGACCGTTAATTAACCCTCTATTTGGTCTATCTAAGGTTGAATGAATATTAATGTTATTAAATTTATCATCTATACTATTCTTAGTGTACTCTATTATATTTACAATATTTTCTGTTTCAGTTAGAAAAAATGTATTATTAGATATATTATATTTAACGTGATTATATTGTATACTTAACTTATTATATTCTACTAGTAGTGGACTTAAATTATAAAAATGAACAAAAGTATGGCTGGATTTCTGCAGTTTGGCATATCCAAGATTTATGGGAAGTATTCCCAAGTTATGGGTAACATCTTTTATTTTGATTGTTGCGTCTCCGACGGTGACGAACTTGAAATGAATTTATATGGAGTCTTTTTAGGACGTTTTATGTTTGAAAGATGAATATTTTCTGAAGTATTTTTGTGTCTAGCAGCGATTTTTGCTGTTTTTAGTCGGATATTTTTACTTTTAATTTCTTCACTTTTATATTTATTTTTGGTTTTACCTTGTGCCTGTTTATTACGTACATACACTTTAGTGGGTATTGTATCTGGTAATTCTTCACGGCTTTTATTGGCTTTAGATATTACTTTTGATTTATTTTCCTGTAATTTTTGATTTAAATTCGAGTACAAAATTTTCATTTTATCTTTATGATTTTGTATATAATTATTAACTACTTGTCGATCTAATTCTATATCG
This sequence comes from Galeruca laticollis, assembly GCA_963921935.1. Lineage (NCBI taxonomy): Eukaryota > Metazoa > Arthropoda > Insecta > Coleoptera > Chrysomelidae > Galeruca > Galeruca laticollis. The sequence continues at coordinate 12,590,653 of OY998181.1, forward strand.
AAAGGTGTATTACTATCTATGTGTCCGGTAATTATTTCGTTAGGTTTCAATTTTGTTGCAGAATGAACACTATTATTATAGGCTAATAATGCATAAAGTATTTTATTTTCAATAGTCTCATTTTTAAAATCTTTTTGATTATTCAAAAGTCTGATGTGTTCAATAATTGTAGAGTGGAATCTTTCGGCAATTCCATTCGATTCTGGATGTTGAGAACTTATAAAATGAATTTTTATTTTATGCGTTTCTAATAATTCCCTTACAACAGAATTTTTCAACTCAGTTCCATTATCCGAAATTATTTGTTCTGGTATACAATGGTGTGTAAAATATTTAATTAGACTATGAGCTACTTCTATTCCTTGTCTAGATTTTAATTCATACATTTGACCATATTTAGAAAATGAATCTATTATCGTAAGAAATTTACTATTTTCTAAGGTTATCGTGTCTAAATGCAAAATTTGGAAAGGTTTAGTCGCTGTAGGAGTAACATTTAATAATGGTTTTATTGGTTTTCTATCATATTTGCTCAACTGGCAAACTTCGCATTCGTTTATATAAGTTTGTATAGATGCTCTTTGATTAGGCCAATAATACAAAGCTTTTAATTGATTTTCAGTTTCATCTAGACCTCTATGATTAGTCTTACCCTCGTGGTAATTTTGAATAACTTCTTTAACTTCATTTAAAGGAACATCTATTAATTTTTTATTACATTTAACAAAGTCGATTTGAGAATCTTGAAAGTGATTTTGTAGAATGACACTGAATTTTTCATAAATTGGGTCTTCGAAATAGATAAAATATTTAGTTTTAGGTACTATGTATTCTTTCACGAAATTAATCACATCTTGCTCAAAATTATTTTTAGATAATTGTACAATGATTCTTTGTTTATTTTCATACAGTTTTATAATAGTGGGTATGGCTGGTTCGAAATTTACTTCTGAAAATATTAATTGATTTTTACCAATATTTATCGCTGAATCTGAAATTGGTATACTGATTACAGGATTCTCTTCATTTGTATGAACTGTGATGTCTTCGTCATCATCATCATTATTGTTACTTTCATTATCCGTTTCCACTATTAGAGATCTATTATCATCGGGAGATGATGGAAGTTTTTTATTAAATTTGTCCATATAAACTAATAAATTTTTAGAACATTGGGGTTCTTGTAATTCAGTTTCATTAATATTTATTTGAATTCGGGACAAACAATCGCTATTGGTATTTAAAGCACCTTTTTTGTATACGATATCATAATCATATTCTTCAAGTTTCAAGCGCCATCTGACAAGCTTTGAACTTGGATCTTTAAGTGAGAATAACCATTGAAGTGGTTTATGGTCGGTAACTATTGTAAATTTTCTGCCAAAAAGATACGGGCGGAAGTATTTCGCTGCCCAAACTATGGCAAGAAGTTCTTTCTCGATTACAGAATAGTTGCATTCTGAATCATTTAAGGTTCTGCTGGCGTTAGCCACAGGTAAATCAGAGCCTATTTTGCCTTGGCTTAAAACAGCACCTAAAGCATAATTGCTAGCGTCTGTGGTAAGGTTAAAGGGTTTTGTAAAATCTGGATATTGAAGTATTGGTTCATTTATCAACAGATTTTTACACATTTCAAAACATTCGACATAATCTGAATCATTTACATTGATAATTGCATCTTTTTTCAATCTGATAGTTAATGGTTTAGGTAATTTTGAAAAATCTTTTATAAATTTTCGATAATACCCTAGGAGTCCTAGGACTCCTTTTAATTGTTTTGAATTTTTTGGTATCGGAAATTTTTGAATTGCTAAAATTTTATCTGGGTTCGGTTTTACACCTTCTGGCGTGACAATATGTCCTAGATATGCTACTTCTTTTCGCAAGAATTCGCATTTATCAATTTGTAATTTAAAATTAGAATCTCTCAATCTATTGAATACTTCTTTTAAATTTGTGATGTGTTCTTGTAAGCTGGTACTGAACACAATTATATCATCAAGGTACACCAAACATTTCTCGTTCTATATACCTCTTAGGATATTGTCCATGACCCTTTGAAAGGTTGCAGGAGCCCCTTTCAGACCCATGGGCATGCGCACATATTCATAGTGCCCATTTTCAATATTAAAGGCTGTTTTCGGAATATCCTCCTCAGCCATCTCGATCTGATGGAAACCAGAAGCGAGATCTAATGTTGTAAAATATTGACAACGTCCAAGCTTATCTAGTAACGTTGTAATATCTGGTAATGGATATCGATCTCCAATTGTGATCTCATTCAGTTTTCGATAATCAACAACGAGTCGATACTTTGGCTTTTGAGAAGCATCTAGCTTCTTTGGAACTGTCCAGATATTGCTCGGCCACGGAGAGCTGGACGGCCTAATAATATTATCATTTAACATTTTTTGAATTTGTTTTTGAATTTCCGTTCGGTGAATCTCAGGATATCTGTATGATTTTGAATAAATAGGTATATCATTAGAAGTTTTAATATGATGTTTTATTTTACTTGTGAAAGTAAGCTGATTTCCTTCAACATGAAAAATATCACTATACTCTTGAACTAATTTTAATACAGATTGTTTCTCTTCGGAATTCATATGTTCAGTTCTAACTTTCGATATATCAAATTTAACATTTACAGAATAAATATTATTAAAATTTGGGTTGAGGGTTTGTTCGTATTCATCGAATGTCTCAACACTAATAGAAGGGCTTAAGTCTACTCGAAAGTTGGATTCTGAAGGATTTAAAATTGTACATAAAGCTATATTATTTTCAACTTTTGTTAAACATTCCGGGATTTCTAATTTCCCAATTCGTGTATATGGTATAATTACATTACCATTTTTTACATTTTCAATATTTAATTTAATTACTTGTTCACAACGTGGATGCACTACTATAAAATTCGTGGATCCGGTTTTAATGTCGAAGTAATTCATTTTAATTTGACTATAAGGAGTCATAGGCAAATTATTATTTAAGTCAATAATTGCATTAAGTATTTTTAAATTATCTAATCCTAGCAAACAATCGAAATGATCGTGAAATTTGAAAACGCAATATTCTAAATTAAGCGGTTTCCTATAATTAAACATTTTTGGGACTGGAATAAAAGTGCAGAAATTTTGTTGACTGCTACCTAAGGCAGATTTTACATGGAATGGTTTTTTGACATACGATTTTTTGAAATATTTTTCAGCTACAGCTGGTGTCACAAAGGATCTTGTGCTACCAGTATCAATTAAAACTTTTAGATTTTGTTCTGGGAAAATTATATAGGGTAACACACTTTCTGAATTATTTAAGTTTAATAATTCGATAATGTTTGATTTGGTTCCGAGGCTGGTGTCTCTAAAAAATTATCGGTTTCATCATTAATACAATCGGAATCGTCTATATTATGGAGTTCTTCCGAGATAAAATTTCTAGGTTGATTAGGATTGTGTTGGAACCGATTTTGATAATTTTGGGGTTGGGGTCTAGGTGTGTTTCTGGTAGACATACTCATTGGAGTTGGATTTGAAAATCTTTGATTTGGATTAGGTTTAAAAACGTTATGACCATTATTAGAAAGGTTTGTATTATTCCTATTAGAAGGATTATAAGAAGTTGATGGCCGATTTTGTGGGTTTGATGCGGGATTTCGATTAGTGTGTTGATAATTCTGCATAGAATTTGGCTTAGGAGGTGGCTGACTATGTGCCACGTTATTTTGGAAATTGGTTTTATTTTTATGAGAATAATTTTGCGTATTTAGATTTGAAAAAATATTTTTTAGATGATTATTCTGGGTCATATAAACTTGAAAATCATTAGTTAGAACATTTAAAGCAATATTTAAATTTTCTGGATTCTTCGTACGCATTAATGTACCTAAAGGTTCTTTTAAACCGCGTAGCAATACTCTGAGTGCCAAATTTTCAGAATAATTTCCTAAAATTAAATGTTCATTCACATTGGAATGTGTGATGAGATAAGAAATTTGAAGATTTAATAAATGTTGAATTCTATTATAAAATTCGAAAGGCGTTTCATTGCCTTGTCTCATTTCCGAAAGTTCTATATTTAGTGTGTAAATATCTCTTTTATCAGCATAAGTATCAAGAAGTGCATCTTTTAGATTTTCCCAAGTTCTTATCGTACAAGAAGAAATGTTTATAGCTGCTTCACCTTTTATTTTTGCTAAGATGCTGGACATCAAATATTCATTTTGAAAATCCCCTACATCTGCAGTATTATAAAACTTACTAACTAATTTCTCTGAAATTTCAATAAATCTAGGGAGTAATGCATTGTTACCATCAAATTCTGGTATCATATCCAGATATTCTTTTTTTAAAATTGGTAATTGTGGAGTAGCCATTTTATTAAAGTTATTTATGTGAAAAAGTTTTGGTGATGCTAAAGTTAATTTTATTTTAGTGTTTAAAGAATTTGAGCCTGAATTTGAATTATTTGAATCAGAATTTGAGTCAGAATCGTCAGATGTGTCAGAAAAATAATCAATATTCCCTCTATATGACATAAAAACACTTACAGTAATAGAACGAAGATCCTTTCCATTGGCTCGGACTGCACAGGAACAACCAATCTCCTCTTGATTCTTCCGGTTTCTCGCACAACACAGATCTTCTAGTTGAGTTACTCAGTTCGCCCAACTAAGAGTTCTAATAATTAAAATTCACTTGTTCGAATAGTCAATAAATCGTAGAAACGAAACGAATGTTATATTCTTTAACTTTCGATTGACTATCCTACTTTTAATTTACTGAAAACGTGTTTTTAAAAACTAACTTTATTTCTAAGATAAACTAATACAATAATTTCAAATACAAGACTGATATTTTCATTATAAACATGAATTTAAATAACCTCGTAACAAACACAAACTAAGCAATTCTACAATAATATAAATACTTAATCAGCACAATATACTGTCCACCTAAGGGCAATGGCGTAGGTGACATATATATATATATATATATATATATATATATATATATATATATATATATATATATATATATATATATATGTCAGACATCGGACAGTTTTTAGAAACCTAAAAACCTAAAGTAACTTTTTTAAAACCTTATAACTCGGTGTGGGCTTATTTCTGATAACGCAGTTACAAGTATGAGCTATTTTTCTTGATAATTTGCTATAACAACGATAATATTTTACGATTTTTATCACAATGGAGACTGGATCCATCAAAAGAAATAGTTGTAACTTACCGAAGATTGATTCTATATTTGTGCGAGTTTCTTTGCTAGAAACATAGTTTTTGTGCAGTGGAGAAGAACGTGAAAATGTCTTTGTAAGTACCTATAATTGTTCATTGACATACTTTATTAGAAATGAGAGAGACACCTTACTCATTTTATATACTCCTCTATCAAATTTGGAGTTACTTATCATCTATATCAACGAAATAAAACTTGAAATCAGCTCTGTGAACCAACAAACTACTAATGAACTAATGAATAATTGACTTTTTATTTCTACCACAACCAAAAATATCTAACAAGATTTTAAATTTTTATTTCTAGTTTATCAGAGATTGTAACTTACGTTAAAGTAAATGAAAAAGACTCTCCATGTCAAATGTAGTCTGTAGGCAAATAAAGTAAGTAAAACGCAAACTCCGTACTACAACATATATTATTTCAAGCTTGAGGGGCAACTAGTTTCGGCACACTGAGCTATCATCAGGCCTTAAATGTATATATAATTCACATTAAAAGTATTATGAAAGGAAAGCTGTCACATGCCCGTGGCATCCAGCAGAATCCAAGATGTGTCAGTAGGTAATATGGGAAATATACTGTAGGCAAATTTCATTGAAAATTTACATAATTATGCAAACGTCAAACAAAATTAAAATTGGACAACATTAAGAGAAATTAAAATTCAAATGATGTATAATTGAAAGAAAAAGAAAGAAAATATGGACTTCGTCATACGACAGTATCCGTCTGAAGCAAGAAGTCCAGTATTTGATTAGTCGTAATCCGAAAAAGGGCATTGGAGAGGACCGAGTGCGGACTAACGAAAAACAACTTTTGCTTTGTTAGGCCGCATGATAATAAATAAATACTCAGAATTCATATTTTAACACTCATAATTCACACAATTTGTATATTCGTGGTGGTAGGAAAAATAGTGTACTCAACTCGTTAGAAATTGTATTTTCTGCACTCGTACGGAATATGTCACTTTCCACACTTCTTATACAATGCTATTCAAATTCGAGTCTATGCATTGGGATCATGGTAACGGTAATAGATATAGGGATATTTGAATGGGGAGAAAGTTGTGTATTACAGAGGTCTTTTATTTGATTCAAGACAATCTAGCTTCTTTAGTTCTGGAGTTAAACCGGAAAATTGGGAGTTTTGAAATTCTTTTTTTGCCTACATCTTTTTATTTGCGACGATTTTCCAAAACTTTGCCATAGTAACTTTTTGTAGACTATCCAAACATGCGAATAAAAATTATATAGAAAGTATGGTACACATTGGGCCACCCTCAACAATTTATTTTCAAATACGGACCTGTATTTTTCATTACAATTTTTTGAATGCCAAGAGATATGTTTCATATTGGCGTAGTATTTTCATCTGAACTACAGACTATTTTGGCAATATTGAACTATTACCAGAATAATTTTACCCTCTTTTATTACTCCATAACAGCTGTAATTGAGAAATATCAGTGATTAAGAAGTGATTCAATGCCAAGTTGATCATACAACGAGAACTTGTTTAACTATTCAAGACTTGAAATTTTACCGGTATAGTTAAATATTTCCAAAACACTCTGTAGTTCAGATGTAAATACTACGCCGATATAAAACATGACTCTTGGCATTATAATCAATGCAATTAAAAATATAGATTCGTATTTGAAAATAAATACTTCAAGATGGCCCAATTTTAATGATACTTTATATACAATTTTTATCCCACAGAGCATGCCGCAATAATGTTTAGTTCGAATACACAAGCTTGTTAATCTGTAACGTACAGAATAATCCACGTTATACGTCCAAAGAAATCATTTTTTACTTTCTAGCCCATTTGAATAGAAGTTTGTCTTTAAACATTTTTTTATGATTTTATTTTATTCGTCAAAGATATGACAAGGATATGATAATTGTTTAACGTTCTTTTTCCTAGAATTCAAATTTAGAAAAAGCATTTATGTAGTTCCTTTTGTAACGACGAAGTTTGTTAAATTTCCGATTAAACCGGCATTTACAGTCAGATGTTTAAATACCTGAAATGTTCATCCCATGTACCCATACAAATCAACCAAATTTCAAATCTTCCGCTCATTTAATAACAAAATAGCGGGCTGGCTAGTCATTTCGTTGGCAAACTAAACAGGGTGTTTCCTAAATAATCTAATATACTGTAGTGGACGCTTCGTCACTCCATTTCAAGACGAAAAGTTCTCATTAACATGTGTGATAAGTCTTGTCGTGAATGAAATACAGGGTGCTCAATTGTTGTATTATTTCAACTTTGATGTTTTATAACTCAGTCTGTAATGTCGGTGGAATAGTGCCGTGTTTTTTTATGATTGTACTTAATCCCCTCTTTCGATTTTCACTAATTTCGTTCTTTTCGTTTCATATAACCGCTACGAATTTTTTATGGTAGCTAAAAATTTTAATTACAAATCACACTAAAAAAATCCGTAGTGGCTACGTTCATAGATTGGAAACAATTAAATTAGTAAAAATTGAAAGAGGGAGGTAATTACAATCATAATAACCAACACACATGTTTATAAGAACTTTTCGTCTTAAAATGGAGTGACGAAGCGCCCACTACAATATTTTAGATTACTTAGGAAGCACCCATATATAAAGAGAACATATATTTATTTGGAATATGTACTGTTTATTTAAACGCACAATAGAGAAGAGCTTTAATGATGATACTGATCTGAAAACTTGTACTGAGTCATGATGGATTCCTCACTTCTGCATAATCTCATTAGATTCCTTATTCCTTTGATATGATCTTCAGTGGCGTTACACCCAAGTCTAGCAATTCAAGTGAATTCAAGACTTTATTTGAAATTTCGTGTTCATATTTTTTCGAAATCATGTTTCGAAGTTTTTCATCTTAATTCAGAGCCTAACTTTTCACGGGTTTCGAATTATTCAAGAGTATGGAAAAAAACCTTCATCAAACTCACACGGCTCAATGGATATATATATATATATATATATATATATATATATATATATATATATATACATATTATGTATTTGGCTAGCTCAGTTAATTATTTATTATTCGGGAGCATGAGACTCGTTCTACCCTTTGAGTTCAGGCATTGATTGAGATATCCTGTTTAATTAAACAAAATGAAACACATTAATTCCAAATAATTCAATTTTTTTGAAGAAAATTTATTTTAATATATATAATAGATACGCCCATGACATTATTACAGCACCGTCATAAATTATACCATCTAACATTCTATACGCATGCTCAAATAAAAACGGAATGATAAGAATGGTGATGAGAAATAGCATAAAAGAATTTAGGTGTGAAAATTATATATATATATATATATATATTTTTAGTTTTTTTTTTCTTGAACCTTATTTCATTATATATTTTTTTTGGAAAAATTTTTTCTTGGGATTGTAGGTTCCTAGTTAAACAAATCAAATGGTTTTTTTTGTTAATTAAAGCCAAAAAAACCATTTGATTTGTTTAACTAGGGACCTACAATCCCAAGAAAAATTTTTCCAAAATATATATATATATATATATATATATATATATATATATATATACAGATTATCAAATGTTCAGAAGAAATGGGCTACAAACTATACATACTTTTGGAAATATTATATCAATTTATTTAAATGCACATTTCTTATACGATTGTAAATGAGGTAAGTACCACAATTATCTTATTACAAATTAAGAACATTCATGTAGGCCTTTTTCAATAACCTCGAATTTTTATCCAAATAATAAACTACATAAAAGTCCTTTTCTTTTAGTTTCATCGATCATATAGACGCAAGATGTATTTTACACATGGAAATAGTCACTGAATTCGAATTAGTTTGTTATTATTGGCCAATAATATTAAAAAACACTGACCTGAAGTCTGGATTCTACCACATCTGGTAACAGGAATACGCCTATTGAGGTCCACGCTGCATATTTTCTGAAGAATCTTGGGTATTCTCAGGCAAAACTGGATATCCACATATGTAAGTGTTTGTAGTTTGATATAGATGATGAATTTTTAACTTTGATACTTATTTGTTGCGATTTAGCTTGAAGTTTATTCCAAAACTTACATTCTCATCCTCTCTGCTACGACGCCAAATCCAAATAATCAACGCTTATCCTCGCTCGTCAATTTTTTTTAAATAATCTATTTGTTTTTCAGCTCACTGTTCCAAACAAAGTTTTGTGTCCTTATAATTTCCCAACACTGTCGTGTCATATTAAACCCATACTTTTCTTTCTTGAGCTATAGAGTTCTATGTACATTTATAGTAATTTATGAGAGTTTTGGAAAAACATATGATTGTGAATTTCGCTTAAAAAAGTCTGTTTTTCCTTTAATTCAAATTAATTTCAATACAATAAGTCTTCTAACAATTGGTGAAATTCATGGTTAATATTTTGATATTATAATGTAAACTCTTGTTATTCTACTTGTGAAAACTTTGAAATAACATTTAAGTTTATAACATAAATTTTTTATCTGCTTTATATATATATATATATATATATATATATATATATATTTATATATATATATATATATATATATATATTTACATATATATATATATATATATATATATATATATATATAGATATATATATATATATATATATATATATATATATATATATATATATATATATATATATATATATATATATAAATATATATATATATATATATAGGTGGGGATAACGGGGATTTCAGTCCAAAGAATCAACGCCAAGATCTTTTATTTACAAAATGCCGCCAAGCTTTCGTGTCCTTTTGACACTTCTTCAGGGCACTATAATACATATACAAATATAAATATGATTTAAAAATAGAGAAATAAATATAAGTACTTACATGTAAAATATTTTAAGTAAATTCAATATAAATAATCATTAAAAAATTTTTAAATGTAAAAATAAATATAATTATAATATACTTGATGTCATATTTCACATAAGACAAATGGATACATAATTTGTTTGTTCGTTACTTAGTTATTTTAATTTTTTTAGGTTACTTTATAATTATTTAATGAAGTTTGAATTTGAGGTTAGATTATAACCTTATAAAATGACTTTGACAGATAATTTGTTTTTGACGTTAATAGAAAAGGAAATAAGGTTAGATTATAACCTGTGAAAATGACTTTGACAAATAATTTCTTATATTTTGACTTTAATAGAAGTGAATTTAATTTTTATGGAATAATCATATAAATTATGAAAAATTATCTATTTTGTTCAATATTCAAAAGGTAGCTATAAATATTACTAAGATTTTCAATGTCACTTTTCTTATTCATACTATTATTTGCCTTGTTGATTTCAACCATTTCAAGAAAATATCTTTTAGACATATTTTGTTCAGTATGTAGAACTTTAGCTTCATTAAATAACATTTTATGGCCTGTTTCGATGGAATGCTGTGTTAATGCACATGATTTTTTGTTAAGTTTTATATCACTTTTATGAAATGTGATGCGATTAGTCAAATTTCTAGAGCTGGTACCGATGTAGTTAAGATCACAGTTATTGCATTTTATTTCATAGACTACATTTGATTTTTTTAAGTCAGGTGTAGAATCTTTCAATTTAGTATTTAAATTTCCAATCGTTTTTATATTTTTCTGTGTTATCTTTATATTAGTTTCATTTTTGAAAAGTTTTATTATGTTCTTTGATAAATTTTCAATATTTGGAATTGATAGGTAATTAATATTTTCTACATTTGTATTCCTATCTGTTTCATTGCTAGAGATATTATCATGAATAGTTCTATCAGAAATATTGTTGAAAAAAATTCTATTTAGAAGTGATTTAGGATAAGAATTTTCTAATAAGATATCACGTAAAATTCTTAAATTTTTTTGTTTTAAAGAAGGGTGAACTAGTTTTTCAATTCTATTTTTTAAACAAATAATGAGATTAATTTTCATTTTCTTTGTATGAAAAGAATGATAGTTTATATACCTTCCTGAATTTGTTGGTTTTATATACCAATCGGTAATCAAAGTGTTTTCGTTTTTACGGATTATTTTAGTGTCTAAAAATGGAATGCTATTATTTTTTTCAAATTCAACTGTAAATTGTAAATTTTCATTATAACTATTTACTTTTTCTAATATTTCATCTGATTTATTAACTGGTATAGCACAAATTATGTCATCAACAAATTTTTTTAAAAATGGTATATTAAATGATAGTTTTGGGAGAATATCTTCAAGAAGATCATCCATTACATATTGTGCTACTATTGGAGAAATAGTAGCTCCCATTGGTGTGCCAAGAATTTGTTTATAGTAACATCCTTGAAATGAAAAATAACTTGAGTTAAATATAAAGTCGATTATTGATAAGAATTTATTTTGTGGAATGTTACAATAATCTTTAATTTTATTCCATCTCTTGATGATACTATTCGTTACTAATTTTATAGGAATATTACTGAATAAGGATACAACATCTAGACTGATTAATATGTAATCTGGTGGAAGCTGTTTTTTATTTATGAATGAAGAAAAATCAAATGAATCTTTGATATAAAAATTATTTTCAAAATTATATGCGTTGGTTAGAATATCGGTTATCATTTTTGCTATTTTACTGTTTGGTGCATTAATTGAAGAAATAATAGGTCTGAGTTTCATTGTGGGTTTGTGAATTTTAGGTAGGCCATAATATTTAGATGATACTGAACTGTATATCATATATTTCTTAGCTTCTTCTTTATTGATCATTTTTAATTTTTTTAAATCTGATATCAAATTATAAGCTTTTTGTTGTATAGTTACAGTAGGATCTCTATTAAGTTTGATATATGAGTTAGTATCATTGAGAATATCATAAGATATTTCAAGATATTCTTCTTTATTCATAATTACTGTGATATTACCTTTGTCTGATTTTGTAAGAATAAGATTTGGATTGTTTTTAAAAAAAGTTTTAGTTTTTTGGTATATAGAGTTCAAAAAATGATTATTGTTAAGAGGTTTTTTGGAAAAAATTAGTAATCAAGTTAGTTATTTTTGCTCGGAAAATATTTTTCTTTTCATGATTGAACCCAGTGATTAGGCATTCTATATCAGATAGTAATTTAGCAATTGATATGTCTTTTGTAGTTGGTGGTAAGCTAAATTTATAACCTAGGGCAAGGAAATGTTTAATGTCTTCTGGTATATCAATATTAGTGAGATTTTTTAACCAGTTTTCATTTATTTGGATTTCTTCATATGAACATAGTTTTAATCGTTTTATTTTGTTAACATTCTTTATTTTGATTTCATTGAAAATCTTATTGTAATAAGTTTTTTGTCTTTTTGTATATTCTAGCCAAATATTTTTTGATATGGTTTGTTCGAGAGAATTTGTTAATTTCAAAAAATAAGTTTCTAAATTTTTTAAGTCATTGTGAGTAATTTTAATTTCTAAATTCAGAATTTTCTTAGTTAATTTTTCATTAAATGTGTGAATTTCGTGAGTATTATTATTGTTATTTGATTCGATTAGAATGTTCAAATTTTTTGTATTGTTTGTTATATGTGAAGGTATGATACCAGTTCGTCTACATTCTAGTAGAAAGATTCTTCTGTTCCGGTATGTAGCTAATTTTTTGTTGATGTTACTCCATTCTTTGATTTTTTTGGTACAATCTTGACCATATATGGATCGAATGTCTTCATAGAACCCCATTGTGTAATGAAAAAATTTTTTTATATAACGACTGAAAAATGCTATATAGGTGGGGATAACGGGGATTTCAGTCCAAAGAATCAACGCCAAGATCTTTTATTTACAAAATGCCGCCAAGCTTTCGTGTCCTTTTGACACTTCTTCAGGGCACTATAATACATATACAAATATAAATATGATTTAAAAATAGAGAAATAAATATAAGTACTTACATGTAAAATATTTTAAGTAAATTCAATATAAATAATCATTAAAAAATTTTTAAATGTAAAAATAAATATAATTATAATATACTTGATGTCATATTTCACATAAGACAAATCGATACATAATTTGTTTGTTCGTTACTCAGTTATTTTAATTTTTTTAGGTTACTTTATAATTATTTAATGAAGTTTGAATTTGAGGTTAGATTATAACCTTATAAAATGACTTTGACAGATAATTTGTTTTTGACGTTAATAGAAAAGGAAATAAGGTTAGATTATAACCTGTGAAAATGACTTTGACAAATAATTTCTTATATTTTGACTTTAATAGAAGTGAATTTAATTTTTATGAGATAATCATATAAATAATGAAAAATTATCTATTTTGTTCAATATTCAAAAGGTAGCTATAAATATTACTAAGATTTTCAATGTCACTTTTCTTATTCATACTATTATTTGCCTTGTTGATTTCAACCATTTCAAGAAAATATCTTTTAGACATATTTTGTTCAGTATGTAGAACTTTAGCTTCATTAAATAACATTTTATGGCTTGTTTCGATGGAATGCTGTGTTAATGCACATGATTTTTTGTTAAGTTTCATATCACTTTTATGAGATGTGATGCGATTAGTCAAATTTCTAGAGCTGGTACCGATGTAGTTAAGATCACAGTTATTGCATTTTATTTCATAGACTACATTTGATTTTTTTAAGTCAGGTGTAGAATCTTTCAATTTACTATTTAAATTTCCAATCGTTTTTATATTTTTCTGTGTTATCTTTATATTAGTTTCATTTTTGAAAAGCTTTATTATGTTCTTTGATAAATTTTCAATATTTGGAATTGATAGGTAATTAATATTTTCTACATTTGTATTCCTATCTGTTTCATTGCTAGAGATATTATCATGAATAGTTCTATCAGAAATATTGTTGAAAAGAATTCTATTTAGAAGTGATTTAGGATAAGAATTTTCTAATAAGATATCACGTAAAATTCTTAAATTTTTTTGTTTTAAAGAAGGGTGAACTAGTTTTTCAATTCTATTTTTTAAACAAATAATGAGATTAATTTTCATTTTCTTTGTATGAAAAGAATGATAGTTTATATACCTTCCTGAATTTGTTGGTTTTATATACCAATCGGTAATCAAAGTGTTTTCGTTTTTACGGATTATTTTAGTGTCTAAAAATGGAATGCTATTATTTTTTTCAAATTCAACTGTAAATTGTAAATTTTCATTATAACTATTTACTTTTTCTAATATTTCATCTGATTTATTAACTGGTATAGCACAAATTATGTCATCAACAAATTTTTTTAAAAATGGTATATTAAATGATAGTTTTGGGAGAATATCTTCAAGAAGATCATCCATTACATATTGTGCTACTATTGAAGAAATAGTAGCTCCCATTGGTGTGCCAAGAATTTGTTTATAGTAACATCCTTGAAATGAAAAATAACTTGAGTTAAATATAAAGTCGATTATTGATAAGAATTTATTTTGTGGAATGTTACAATAATCTTTAATTTTATTTGATCTCTTGATGATACTATTCGTTACTAATTCTATAGGAATATTACTGAATAAGGATACAATATCTAGACTGATTAATATGTAATCTGGTGGAAGCTGTTTTATGATTATTTCATAAAAATTAAATTCACTTCTATTAAAGTCAAAATATAAGAAATTATTTGTCAAAGTCATTTTCACAGGTTATAATCTAACCTTATTTCCTTTTCTATTACCGTCAAAAACAAATTATCTGTCAAAGTCATTTTATAAGGTTATAATCTAACCTCAAATTCAAACTTCATTAAATAATTATAAAGTAACCTAAAAAAATTAAAATAACTAAGTAACGAACAAACAAATTATGTATCGATTTGTCTTATGTGAAATATGACATCAAGTATATTATAATTATATTTATTTTTACATTTAAAAATTTTTTAATGATTATTTATATTGAATTTACTTAAAATATTTTACATGTAAGTACTTATATACATTTCTCTATTTTTAAATCATATTTATATTTGTATATGTATTATAGTGCCCTGAAGAAGTGTCAAAAGGACACGAAAGCTTGGCGGCATTTTGTAAATAAAAGATCTTGGCGTTGATTCTTTGGACTGAAATCCCCGTTATCCCCACCTATATAGCATTTTTCAGTCGTTATATAAAAAAAATTTTTTCATTACACAATGGGGTTCTATGAAGACATTCGATCCATATATGGTCAAGATTGTACCAAAAAAATCAAAGAATGGAGTAACATCAACAAAAAATTAGCTACATACCGGAACAGAAGAATCTTTCTACTAGAATGTAGACGAAATGGTATCATACCTTCACATATAACAAACACTACAAAAAATTTGAACATTCTAATCGAATCAAATAACAATAATAATACTCACGAAATTCACACATTTAATGAGAAATTAACTAAGAAAATTCTGAATTTAGAAATTAAAATTACTCACAATGACTTAAAAAATTTAGAAACTTATTTTTTGAAATTAACAAATTCTCTCGAACAAACCATATCAAAAAATATTTGGCTAGAATATACAAAAAGACAAAAAACTTATTACAATAAGATTTTCAATGAAATCAAAATAAAGAATGTTAACAAAATAAAACGATTAAAACTATGTTCATATGAAGAAATCAAAATAAATGAAAACTGGTTAAAAAATCTCACTAATATTGATATACCAGAAGACAATTCAGCTTACCAGCAACTACAAAAAACATATCAATTGCTAAATTACTATCTGATATAGAATGCCTAATCACTGGGTTCAATCATGAAAAGAAAAATATTTTCCGAGCAAAAATAACTAACCTGATTACTAATTTTTTCCAAAAACCTCTTAACAATAATCATTTTTTGAACTCTATATACCAAAAAACTGAAACTTTTTTTAAAAACAATCCAAATCTTATTCTAACAAAATCAGACAAAGGTAATATCACAGTAATTATGAATAAAGAAGAATATCTTGAAAAATCTTATGATATTCTCAATGATACTAACTCATATATAAAACTTAATAGAGATCCTACTGTAACTATACAACAAAAAGCTAATAATTTGATATCAGATTTAAAAAAATTAAAAATGATCAATAAAGAAGAAGCTAAAAAATATATGATATACAGTTCAGTATCACCTAAATATTATGGCCTACCTAAAATTCACAAACCCACAATGAAACTCAGACCTATTATTTCTTCAATTATTGCACCAAACAGTAAAATAGCAAAAATGATAACCGATATTCTAACCAACGCATATAACTTTAAAAATAATTTTTATATCAAAGATTCATTTGATTTTTCTTCATTCATAAATGAAAAACAGCTTCCACCAGATTACATATTAATCAGTCTAGATGTTGTATCCTTATTCAGTAATATTCCTATAAAATTAGTAACGAATAGTATCATCAAGAGATGGAATAAAATTAAAGATTATTGTAACATTCCACAAAATAAATTCTTATCAATAATCGACTTTATATTTAACTCAAGTTATTTTTCATTTCAAGGATGTTACTAAAAACAAATTCTTGGCACACCAATGGGAGCTACTATTTCTCCAATAGTAGCACAATATGTAATGGATGATCTTCTTGAAGATATTCTCCCAAAACTATCATTTAATATACCATTTTTAAAAAAATTTGTTGATGACATAATTTGTGCTATACCAGTTAATAAATCAGATGAAATATTAGAAAAAGTAAATAGTTATAATGAAAATTTACAATTTACAGTTGAATTTGAAAAAAATAATAGCATTCCATTTTTAGACACTAAAATAATCCGTAAAAACGAAAACACTTTGATTACCGATTGGTATATAAAACCAACAAATTCAGGAAGGTATATAAACTATCATTCTTTTCATACAAAGAAAATGAAAATTAATCTCATTATTTGTTTAAAAAATAGAATTGAAAAACTAGTTCACCCTTCTTTAAAACAAAAAAATTTAAGAATTTTACGTGATATCTTATTAGAAAATTCTTATCCTAAATCACTTCTAAATAGAATTCTTTTCAACAATATTTCTGATAGAACTATTCATGATAATATCTCTAGCAATGAAACAGATAGGAATACAAATGTAGAAAATATTAATTACCTATCAATTCCAAATATTGAAAATTTATCAAAGAACATAATAAAACTTTTCAAAAATGAAACTAATATAAAGATAACACAGAAAAATATAAAAACGATTGGAAATTTAAATAGTAATTTGAAAGATTCTACACCTGACTTAAAAAAATCAAATGTAGTCTATGAAATAAAATGCAATAACTGTGATCTTAACTACATCGGTACCAGCTCTAGAAATTTGACTAATCGCATCACATCTCATAAAAGTGATATAAAACTTAACAAAAAATCATGTGCATTAACAAAGCATTCCATCGAAACAGGCCATAAAATGTTATTTAATGAAGCTAAAGTTCTACATACTGAACAAAATATGTCTATAAGATATTTTCTTGAAATGGTTGAAATCAACAAGGCAAATAATAGTATGAATAAGAAAAGTGACATTGAAAATCTTAGTAATATTTATAGCTACCTTTTGAATATTGAACAAAATAGATAATTTTTCATTATTTATATGATTATTTCATAAAAATTAAATTCACTTCTATTAAGGTCAAAATAAAAGAAATTATTTGTCAAAGTCATTTTCACAGGTTATAATCTAACCTTATCTCCTTTTCTATTAACGTCAAAAACAAATTATCTGTCAAAGTCATTTTATAAGGTTATAATCTAACCTCAAATTCAAACTTCATTGAATAATTATAAAGTAACCTAAAAAAATTAAAATAACTAAGTAACGAACAAACAAATTATGTATCGATTTGTCTTATGTGAAATATGACATCAAGTATATTATAATTATATTTATTTTTACATTTACAAATTTTTTAATGATTATTTATATTGAATTTACTTAAAATATTTTACATGTAAGTACTTATATTTATTTCTCTATTTTTAAATCATATTTATATTTGTATATGTATTATAGTGCCCTGAAGAAGTGTCAAAAGGACACGAAAGCTTGGTGGCATTTTGTAAATAAAAGATCTTGGCGTTGATTCTTTGGACTGAAATCCCCGTTATCCCCACCTATATAGCATTTTTCAGTCGTTATATAAAAAAAATTTTTTTATATATATGTATATATATACGAGTATATATATATATATATAAACAATACTATATTTCCTGCGTCTTTTCATCCTTCCGACGTTTCGGCGTCTCCCTTAAATCAAAGAGTATATTATATTCTAATGATTTACTTCAAATGTCGTTATTGATACAAACACGTAGATACTTTGAAATTTCAATATACTCTTAAAACAAAAAAGTTTTTTTTTCCAAAATTTATCATACATCCTGCTGACATTTCTGTATCCGTACATATTACCGATTTTTCTGCATCCGCAAATATACTCATTCACCACATGTGCAACTCTGCGTCCGATTTCGGGTATTATGTTCATCGCATCCACCTTTCTGCATCCAGCAGTGGTGCCAGATATATGAGCGCCTCGAATTTGTTTCGTATTCATTAACTCTGCGAGAGAAATTGGTGATAATCGTGAATCGGTATAAGTATATAGTGTGTTTCACTATAGGGTCACCTCCAAAGTTAGCCAAATTGGCATGAAAGTTAAAATTGCAAAGAATAGTCTTCGTCTATATCTGTAACTGTGGAATATTTCTTCATGATATAATAACTTTTTTTGTGTAGGAGATCATTATTTAACGGTCAAAATTCATAAATTCGATATGGCGGCTCCCAGTTGACGACAAGTTTTTTTATTATGGCTGTAGTCAAAATTGAAAGTAAAAAAACTCAAGAGAAATTTTGTTAAACAAATACACTAAAAACAAAAATAAATAAATGAATAAAATTTTTAAAGAGACAGTTTTTAAAAATACGCTGAAAAATAATAATTTATTTGATTTTTTGACCTAGGTGGGCAAAAATTCAAAATCTTGCTGCGAATACAAAATAGGTATTGTTGCAGGACAAAATTTTGAATCTGTTAACCAATAATCAAAATTTATAAAGAAAATAATTTTTATTTTCTAGGGAATTTGTTGAAAAACTTGTTGTTATAAGTACCTATTTCCTTTGTTAGTGCATTTGTCTGAAAATAGTTTTCAATTATATCCATTCAAACTATTGAATACACGACACTTGAGGAACATGGCATTGTGAAAATCGTAGGTTAGGTATGCAAAGCTAGATGTTTGGTACATATTTTGAAAATTCCGATGTGAAAAGGAAGTAAATATGATTTTCCCACGGATCACATATCAAATGACTATCCAAGGAAAATAACATAAAAGAAATAAACGATTCCTATATGAATATTCACTTCTTTGATAAATCTTCAATTTCTGTGAATATATATTTTTGGAATTAATTTTCGTATAATCAAGCAATGAATTGTCGTTAATCTAGACTAAAAAAACTCTTCAGATTTTTGGGATGTTCTTCCATAGGAATGAGGAAACAAGTTTTTTACTTCAGTTACATACTGTTTGTAAAATAAAAAGTTTTGGAAAAACGAATAATAAAAAACGATTTTATAGACAAGCTTTTATTAGAGTTGTACTAAAACTAATAAAATAAGCTCATGTTATAGCTGACAATGATATAATATTTCTTTAGTTGAATTATTTGGTTTCAAAACGCTTGTCGCGCGAAATGTTCATAAAAGTTGTTTTATTAATTATTTCATTTCATGCTTTTTAGTTATTGCGCCTTAATCTGTTCATTTCTAATAGAGCATCGTGATTACAAGCTCATTTCCCTGTAAGTTTTGAGCTATCTGCTAACGACGCCCATTTCACCAAATCATGCAACCATGAACCCTTCAACAGATTCTCTGTAACTTCACTACAGAGTAACCTACCATATTGAATTCGGAATAACTTCACTCGGCAGATCCTATCACAAAACTTCATTAATTTTGCCAAAGAAATCATGATCTCAGACCACAAAAACTACCACACACCATTTTTTAATAGAATCTGACCATAATTACCAAACTCTTTCTCCATCCTGTGGCCGCCATTTTGAATTCAAGAATTTCGACGAAAAATTCGTATTCTCTGAGTCCGAATACCCATACATACCAATTTTGAATCGAATCGGAAAATACCTAATCAGAATTTTCTTTCGCCATCTTGAATTTATGAAGGTTGACAAAAAATTCATTAACTCCGATCCCTTACCAATTTTGAATCGAATCAGGACATAATAACAAATCTCGTCGGCCATGATGAAGCGGCCATTTCGTTTATTTTAACAAAAATTCCATAAGGCATTGTAACAGGAATTATGTACACCTGACAAATTTCAAGTTAATCGCAAGACTAGAAGTGAATCAAAATTCTGTTGCAAAATTTGAACGAACTAACAAGTTACTTATCTAAATAAGCGAAAATGAGTTTATCTAACCCATGGTTAGAAAAGCAGGTATTAAAAAGATAAAATATTTCTCCTAAAATAGAATTTATAACAATTAATAAAAGTTCAAACTAACATTTATTTTTGTTCAAAGAATTCAACAATATTATTCAATACCGTTTCTTTTCAAAAATATCAGAACATTTTTTTGAATATATTAAAAAAAGTAGTTTCATTTTCCAATTTTATAAAATCATTTTGTATAGAGAAAATTTCTTTATTTCGAATTCACAAAAATCTGAAAATAATAAAATGCATTTTGTTTCAACAAATCCAATATGGAAATAGTTTCAGTAGTTTAAATACACGAGAAATGAAAAACGCGATCAAAAACATGTTAACAGTAAAACTGAGTATAAACTGTTGATAATAATAATAATTTTTAGTTTAAATAGTCCTAAACTTGTAAAATTGCTACATGATGCACGAAGTTCTGATTGCAACAAATATGCTTTTTGCACATGCTACACACAACATTCTTTTCTGTAAGAAAAAACGTTTCTTTTAAATATGTCATGTTTTGAGGAATATTCAAGGGAACCTAAGTATTTATACTTACCATTTTCATTGGTACACTCAAATTTGATAATTTGAACCATAAATCAACAAACTTGTCAATATTCTTCAGTTCTGTCATTTTGACCATGAATTCTTCAATCCCTACACCAAAAAGTCCTAGGTACCAATTTTGATTCGAATAGGACACTAAATGACAAAATTTCTCCTTTCCGAGCTGGCGAAAAAATTTTGTGTGGATAACAGATTCAAAAGCTTGCTGCACAAGAATACTTATATCCAAACTGAAAATATTTCACGGCAATATTTTGAATCTTTAGATTACACAGTAACGTCACAAATCTGAATAAATTTAATTAAATTTTTTATGAATTTGGACAAAACTTTCATAATCTTTGCCAACCAATCTGGAATAGAATCGGACTATAAATCACAAAACTAATTGGTCATTTTGAAATTTGGAATTCAGAGTGCAAAGGTCAGCGAGAAACTGCATTCTGAATAACTCAATTCATCAAAACTCCAATATAAGAAATACATGATTTATTCTAAAAGCGACGCTGAACGACATACCCACTTTTGAACGTCCTGCTGTCACAATGCAATGATAGTTCTATATATTAATACGGAAAATAAAATACTACAATATTGCCAAATCTCATGGCCGAAATTTTAGGACTTTCTTCGATTCTTTGCCTAAACGATACAATATCGAAAAATAGCATTTAATTCTGCGTTAACTGAGGATAACTCAATAATTCATTCAGAGTGGTTTGGTCGAAAACCACGTTCAGAAAACAGATTTTTTTACAGCTTTGTCAAAAACGGAAATATAGTACTATATATGAGTCTGCAGCTTGGAAATTAATACTCTAAGAGAAAACCTCCCGTAGAGCATCAAATTCTGCGTCCACTGAATACAAAAGTTGAGCAAGTATGAAAATTTCATATAAAAAATAAAAAAGTATTGGCTGTTTTTATAATTTTTTTAGTCTTAAAAAAGAATATAATGGTCGGAATTTGTTTATAACTTGATAAACAATGAAATAATTCTCTATTGAGAAATGCCAATTGTGATTTTTGAGTAGAAAAAATTCTTAACTAATCATGTAAATGATGGAAATGTAAAAAATCCATTAAAAACAATGAAAAAATAATAATTGTTTCTTCAAGTCATCATAGTCACAAGACAATATGACGAATGCAATGAAAAAAATAGTTCATTTGTCTACAAACCATTTATAATAAACAAAATAATCAACTTTTAAATTTTTTTGTATCCTTTTTAGAAAGTAGCGAAAAATGTATAGACCAATTATTTGCCGCAGTGGTCGCGCGGAGCTGCATTTTCAATTAAATCAAAATTATAAATAATGGAGATAGCGTTCCTGGAGAAAGGACTTTCCAATTGGAAATTTTCCTTTTATCAAGAATATTTTTTGTAAATTTCTTAACAATTGATAGTTTCTGAATTATTTGCATAAAACTAAAAGTCTTTTTTCATCTCAATTTTTTGTGTGGTGTAAAATCATTTTAATTTTTCTAAACATAATATCCAATCAAATCAGGTATCGCTCATATTTTTAGGAGCGTTATCAAGAGTTAACACCGCGGTAAACATCTCAACTACACTAAATACCACACAGTTCAATTAATTAATTATATTATTTCAATTCTTCGATCCCATTTATGAGGAATCCGCATATTTGGTAACCCAGATAATTTCAAGTTCCACACCTAAAAGACCAAAACTTGTTCTCCATCTTGACTACGTCTTCTCGAATCTTGAACCAAAAAGTCTGTTTACAAAAATCCTCAGATATCAATAATTCTGAGTAGTACCCATATGTAGTAATGTTATATCAGAAAGTAGTGGAACTCAAAAGTCTATCGTGACAAGGTTTTGAATATATTATCCTCTGAACTGGATAACTTATGTCAGATCTACATCATTAGATCATTCTCATTGCATTTTAATGCATACTTATATGTATTTATTTTCTTATTCTCAATTCTTTTATGATTTTATCATGTTATTCGTGATACCCGACCCTAAAAACTCCCGAATGCCATTTTCCTGGAGAGTCTGATCATTAACATATAATTAAACCTTTTCGTAACCAGCTTTTTTCGAATGCACCGAAACGGGAAAATAATTCCTTCGGATGTGTGAAGTAGGATTTTGTGATAAAAACAAATTCCAGATCATTCCAAAAAAGAATATTGCACGGCATGCTTTTAAATCTGTTAATTACAGAATAACTAACGTCACAAATCTGAAGAAATTATCCCTCAATTTGTGATAAATATTAGCAAAACCGTTGAATGAACTTTAGAATTTTGAGAATCAATTTATAATTTTTTACCTCAAAAATTCTCAAATTCCAATTTTGAATAAAATTGCAAAAGAAACGTGATCTCCAATCCCAAAACCTCTACATACCAATTTTCCATACAATGGATTCAGTAAGTACAAAACTTCTCCGTCAAGTTTATTGTCAATAGGGTAGGAAGATGTGGGTGAAAATTCGATTGTAAGATTGGCGTATGTCAATTAGACAGACAGTCAGATAGTTAAACCGAATGTTTTCTCGTGAACATCTGATCAATCTACATGAAATAATTCATGAAACGTAATTCAGGACCTGCAGGAAAAATAAATCGTAATACCCTCCAGAACACCTTTTCATAGTGATTAAGCAATAGTGTGAATCTGCGCGCCAATATACCAAAATATACATGTTTTATCTCTGGAACACAACACGAACTCAAGAGACTCCCTACCCTCTGTTTCCTTGTTTACTCAGTAGTTGGAGGAAATATATTACTGAGAAACTGTTCTAAAAATAATCCAATCCGAACCCGTCGAAAGAAGGCGAAATCCAACATACGAAATACGTGATATATTCTAAAAGAGGCACTGAATAGCATATCCACCTATGAACGTCCTCTTGTCATACTGCAATATCAATTATAAATAAAGATACAGAGAATAAAGCACTACAACATTGCCAAATCTCGTGGACGCAGAAATATCGAAATGGTGACAAAAATATACGCCATCCCGATATACGCAGAGCGTGAACAGCGCACTAACTCGGAGTTTGGCTGAACTACGATATACGTGAACTGGCGACCATTCTCACAAATGGGCGTCCGGCTAAAAATTTATTCTTTTACGTTCTCGACCATCCTGCATTTAATGACGCAAAAAACTTTTCTGCGTCCATATACGGACGCAGAAAGTCGCAGGACACAGGTATTAATGTAAAAACCACAATGTACGGACGCACAGTTATCGAAGAGATGTAAATATATATATATATATATACGAGTATATATATATATATATATATATATATATATATATATCTTGATTCCGTTATTTAATACTGTCCAAATTTTATAGTTCCAAATATTGACATATACCTATCACCATCTAATGATCCATTTCCTTTTTTTGTTATTCTATATAATTGATACCAATTTTTGACATATCATTAGAGTTATGTCATCTTATATTTATATTTTTAATTTGACTAATTCTTTATGACAAATATGAATATTATTATTATAAATACTATTCAACTGATAGTTGTATTAAACTTTATAACTAAAGCTTGTTTATTTTCAGATTAACAGCTGATTCCTTAGTGACAAACAAATATCCATTTTAGGCAGATTTAATGTTTTCTTCAATACTTGTTAGGCGTTTTCATATTTTAAGATAATTATTGAGGTAATTTCTCTATATTTATTGTTACTCTTTGAAACAAATGATTTTATAATATGACTTTATATGAATTTTAATTCTGATTGTCGTTTTTAATGTGTTCTTTTATTAATATTGTTTCAATTTATTTTAAATACTAAATCAAACATTCTCAATCAGCTGATGTGCTTCAAGACGTAAGATATGTGGTTCAATTCCCCTCAAATTCAAATTTAAATGATATCAATAGCATTGAGAGCTATTTAAATTTCAATTTTCTTCTCTGACACGGTTGTTACATTACTATTTAAATGCTAATTTCTATCTACATATTCATAAATTTATGGCATAATCTTATATTTCCTTGACTTTAATACCTAATTCTCAAATAAACAATCACATATTTCTTAAATCCATATTCTTAGCTATACCTGTAAAATTATTCTTTCATAAAATATACTAGATTTGTATCAATGTCAATTTAAATATTGATAATATTACTCCTTCTAATACTTCTCTACTACCATATCTACACTAACATCGGCTTATATATCAATTTATATTTCCTATAATTTCATTATATTTTACTTTCTATATACCCCTTTTATCATATTTAATTTCAATACTCATTATTCAATATAATTAATCATATCTTAAATTCATATATATATATATATATATATATATATATATATATATATATATATATATATATCAACATCAATTTCCTTATTCTTCCTTGTACTTTCAAGTATTCTATAAAATTCTAATTGACATCATATATCACCTCCTATATTTTAACCTATATCATTCATTATTCTCTTTTCTTTTCCTTTTCATTACTTATGTGTCTTATTTCCTTTTTTAAAAAAAATGTGAAAATCTATTTGATATTTAAGTTATTCTTATGTTCTTCCCCTCTATCTTATATCCTCATATTTTCTCTCTTTATAAAGCCAGTACTTTTCATAAGTTGTTTTTCTTTAATTATTATATATTAATTTGCCATATCGAGGGCGAAAGTGCAGTAACTCGTATAATTTTATCTGAAACTTAACAGGAGAGCAAAAAAAACGACTATGCTGCTTATTTTGTATTTGTTTTGAAAATTCCGTTTATTTATCGTTTTATACTAATAAATAATATCGTGTTACGTAATTTGTAGTATTTTAAAAAATTATAAATTATATACGACGTACTACTTAATAGATGTAAGGAAATTACGAGCTATTGCATCAACAGTATATCTACAGAAACTATTTATTAATTAAAAATATTAATGAACAATAAGTAAATAATGAAAATTTGAGAATAAATATTTGACATTTATTTTTACATATAAAAATAGAAACATAACATTACATTCTTTTAAAATACAGAACAAAAAAAACTACACATTAAAGATAAAGTGTGATAATTAATAACAAACGATTATTCTTAGCTGGATTATTATTACTAATCATGTTCTAATGATTCATAGAATGCCCAACAATCTTTCGGTATAACTTGTTTTATTCCATTTAAATGGTCAAACTTCTTCTTTGTAACTTTTTGTAGTCTACTGTGCAACTTTGGAAATACTGCACCAGCAAAACTCAGTGTCTTTGGTCTTCTGGGAAGTATCTGTAATTTATAGAATTTCACATTATACAACATTATAATAATTATTATATTTTATTAATCACCTGAAATTCTTCATCAAAATTAAGTTTATACTTCATTTCTCCCTTTGAAGTGTACTGAAGAGCTCCTATGTTTGCCACCACAGGATCCGACGTCACCTTGCCGGGACGAATTAAATCGTATTTCATTAGTGGTTTATGGCCATAATTGAGAAAAAAATTAAATTCTGACATTTTTACTTCGTAAGGTTTTTTTGGGGGGAGATTTCCACTGGCAAAAGACCACTCGGACGTCCCAGAATGCGATGGAGAGATAACATCCAAGCAGATCTCCGGAAAATGAACATTCCATTTGACTCTAGGTTGATGGAAGACCGAACAAATTGGAAAAAAGTTGTACAGTCAGCCAAGACCCACCCAGGGTTGTAGCGCTACGTGATGATTATGATGAAGGTTTTTTTGTTAGCTTCTTTGGTTATTCGGGAATAATCACTCGGTAAATAGATGTCTCTGTTTTTTAAACATCTTTCAATGGTAGCATGGATGCTATTGCATTCCATTTGAGAATGGCCTTTAACAAGAAATTTTTCTATAATTGTTACGTCATAAGTCTCAGCTAAATGAAGCAATGCATTGGATAAAACGATGTTTCTGTTTTGAGCCGTGCATCCATCAGAAAATCATCATTGTCCAAATAATTTTCTTTGAGATAACCTACTAAACAAGAAACGTATATAGAAGTTTGACAGTCAGTTTAGGTTTCATCAAACCAGTAACAAGTTTCCTAATTTCTTTGCAAGATCGTACAGTAAAAAATTATGGCAACACAGTTTAACTTTATAATATAGAGAACTAGCCCTTAATTGAGTAGCAAGTTTAACAGATTGAACATATATGGTAATTAAGTTGCATTCCCCATCTATGGCTCTCTTTTTATTCCTTTCCTTTTCTTCCTTTGGCCGATCTTTCTCACTTCTATGTTTTATATTTGAATTACCATTTTCGCATTTATAGCAGTCATCACAACGATCATTTCGAGGTGTGAATAATCCTATATTTAACTCTTTTATCATTGAAGATAGTTTGGTAACAGAAAGGCACTTCCTGCCGTTTTCTTTACATTTAATCTCATATTCTCTGTGTAGTTGGGCTATTGATTGAAAATGTTGCTCAAGGTATTCTTTATTGGTGTCTTTTCGGCAATAATGAGCTGGCAACTTGTTAAGGGACTTTAAAAATTGTCTCATATAAGATGCGTCCTCTTCGAAGTTGTTTGTCCTAGTTGGTCTTTATTCAATAACAGTTTCGATTTTTTCCACAATACCGTCAGTATGTTTTAGCACCAAATTCTTAACTGACCATTCCCCAAGACCGGTTGTATTTAAGTACATTTTCTTGCATACCGGAATATTCTCATGGTTTACTTTTAAAGTAAAGTCTAATGTATAATTTCTTCTAGAACCAGCTCTTTTTTTGCTTGCTGCTTTTATGGTTACGGTATTACATACGAAAACTTTTCGCTGATCCCATGACCTATTTTTCCAAAAATTTTTAAAAAGTGCTGATCTATTTTCTTCTGTTAATAATTTACATTTCCGGGAATTGTTCTTTTCTTCTACGCATTCACATCTTGGTTTTAGTTTTTTTTGTGGTCTCATTATGTCATTAGTGTTGTTCTGCCCTCTTCGTTTTGTGAAACCTAAATATTCTTCTCCTTCCATTCGCTTCTTCCTATTTAGTTTTCGTTGGTTGTTATTTTTTCGTTTCCGTTTTATAACTGGGTCGATATGAATTGAATCATTAGATGAAACCTCTGCTTCATCTTGATTTAGTTCATTGCTTAGATTCCCATCCGACTCTGTATGTTGTGAATTATTGTTTTCATTAAAGATAGGGCTAATGCTCGAGTGTGTCTTAGTGTTCTGTAGAACTTGATAATTATTATTGTCGTTGTCTAGATCATCTTCAAAAATAATGTCTGCGTTTTCTGTATCAATAGCACTTACGTTATAAAAATGATCAAAAGTTGATTCAACTTGTTCAACTATCACAGCATTATAAGATTCTGGACGATTTTGTGTTTCATGTCCTCTAATTGCAAGTACAGGTTATTCAGTGATGAGAAACTCAATTCCTTATCACAGTCGATCAAGTCGTCGTCGCCACTTTCTCTTTCTCGGTTATTTGACACTTTATTGGTATATTGTTTTATGCCTAATGCTAAATTCAAATTTTTTTTGGCGCGGGATCCCATTATTATCTATAACAAAATAGTTTATTTTACAAAATTTACCGCAGTACCTCGTACCTGATACATTTTGTAGCACGACTAGTTACTGCAGGAACAAGTATAATGAAGCATTAACGCAAATTGACATTTTTAAATGAATTCGATTATTCCGACTAGTGTCTATTTCATGATTTTTTTTATTATCATAGTACTATTAGAATACGCAAAAAACAGCAAAATGTTACATGATATACTTTGAAATACGAGAGCAATAATATCTACTGCAACTTTTTCAATGGTAAACACAATGGCCGACGACAGCTATATGAGTAACTGCACTTAGAAAACAGCCAATTCTTTTACGAGGTAATGCTCTTTTCCTTCTAACCGGTGAAACAGCTTTCTTTTAATTTTTCTGAACACTGCAATAGATGGAGCACGCTGATGTATTGATTACAAGTGAAAACCCAAATTAATTGAAAAAAAACATACTAGGTACTGCACTATTGCCCTCTATATTCTTGCCCTTTCTTTATATTCAAAGCTGTTTTTCTATCATTAAATCTTAACTAGTAAATTTTTTTTATATCATATTATATCTACTTATTTATTCATTTTTAAATTTTTTTTTAGGTTCTGGAGAAACCAGAGTGAACAATCGTTTTGGATTATCACCTGCCAAATGACAACAGAACCCTATCTACTATATTATGTTTATCATTATACACTACTTTAATATTAAATTTACAACTATACTTATGACTATTATTTTCTTTCTTAAGTTTTGTTTGTAACATAACATCATCTATTCATAATATTTATATACATGTTCAACATTGAACACTTCCCTTTCTAATTGTGTACCTGGATAAAATAGCCGATAACTGTTTTAAACATCACTATTGTCAACTATATATGGCCCTTCAAAAGGTGACAGTAATTTTTTACACTGATTTCCACCTTTCTTTGGTGTTCTTGAAGATCTTACTAGTACTAAATATCCCTTTTAAAACCTAATCTTCTTTTTATTCGTGTTTCCTTTTCTTTTGATAAATCTCATAGCACTTCTTTCTAAATTCTTGCTTACTTTATTTAAAACTTGTGACATATCCCATCCTCTATGTATAATCCAATCACGTTCTGGGGGTATTCCTTTTAAAATGAATTGTGGACATTCTTCAGTGACTCCATTCGGTAATGGATTTAAAAAATTTTCTACTTGGTTCAGATTTTCTTCCCATAAATTGTGCCTATTGTTACATAGAATTCTTAAATACTTGACAAATTCCTTGATATACCTCTCAGCTAGATTAGATGATGGTCTTCTTATACTTATAAAATTCATTTTTATGCTATGATTCCTACATATCCGTTTGACTTTTTCACTCACAAAGTAAGTAGCATGATCAAGTATTAAAATTTCAGGAGTTCCTATTTCTTCTATAAAATGTTAAGATTAGTGTTGTTGAATGAAACTCAAGGTCTCTAGTCAATTCCACAATATAATACAAGTTATTGAAAATTCTAAAAAATTGACAATTATTTCGATAAATCAATATCATCGTCAGAATGACAGAAGTTACATTTCATTTTATGCCTACCTGATGTTTAGTAGTTATTTTTGGCTAGACCAAGAAGTAACCTAACTTGTGATTGGCTTAATATATGTTTATAGAAAAAAGAAGAAGATGTGATATTACAAATATTGAAGCTTAGATATTATTAGCCCTATGGTGATATCCTGGATATTATTTTTCCAATTAAGATCAGTATAACTGTGCAATGATATAGAAAACCAGGAAAACTATATCTGCTGATCTTTACAATTATCACTTAAGAAGACAGTTTATTAGTGGAGAATGCCCTAGATTTAACTTTTCATTGACAACTTCAGATATTACGGTGTTCGCATTAGTACGTTGACACGGAAAAGTTCTTACAAATTTTGAAAAAATATCTACCATGACCAAAATATGTTTATTACCTTGTTTGCTAGGTATTGATTGTGATATAAAATCAATAGCTACTATATGTAAAGACTTGAGTGCTAATATAGGTTTTGGTCCACTGATATTGTGATAATTCTTTTCCTTTGCCAACTGGCAAATTTTACAAGTTTTACAAATTTGTTTCACTAATGATGTATCCTTCTTTACGGTATAATTTTCTCTGAACAACATCCATAATTTCCGAGATCCTATATGTCCATATTCCTCCTGCAGTTGTCCAAGAATTTCTTTAGCATATTCTGATGTTATCAAATAAATTTCCCTATCCTCCATTTTCTTATACCAAATTCCCTCGCTTTGAAATGATCCCCTCTTACAAGATGCTAGCGAGCTTCTCTGATCTTCCAATATTCTTTCCAATGTAAACAAACCTTCAGTTTTCTGCAATCTATTGATGCCAATTTGGAAGTGTTGATCATTCCTTTTCATTTCCGTTTCACGGCTAAGAGCATCCGCTACTACATTAGTTTTCCCAGGAATGAATTTTATTCGTACTCTTGTAATAGACGAATCCATCGATGTATCCTATTGTTAGCATAACGGTTTTTAAACATTGCTGTCAAAGCTGAATGGTCTGTTTCCAAGTAAATCGTTGCTCCTAATAGATAAAAACGTAATTTAGTTATACAAAATACAATTCTTGCCATCTCCAATTCAGTGACTGGATATTTTCTTCCAAAATTCTTTGTTACCTGTGAAATAAAACTGATTGGTACTTCTCCTTTCTCTTGTTGTTGCAATAATACTCCTGCTAACCTATCTATGAATGCATCCGTTCTTAAAATAAATGGCTTGTCATATTGAAGGTGATAAACCTGCAAGTTTTGTAAAAATATTTCCTTCAGTTCTTGGAAAGCTTCTTCTCTCCTAGCATCCCATTTCCATTTAGTTTCCTTCTTAAGTAATTCAATTAGCGGAATTTCTTTATTACTGAGGTCTGGTATTAACCGTTTAAAGTAAATGAGAATTCCCAGAAATCCTCGAAGAGTTTTAAGATTAGTCGGTGTCTTATATTTCCTTATAGTTCTAATTCATTCAGGGTTCATTCTCACTCCAGTAGAATTCAAAATATATCCCAAATACTGCACTTCCTTTTGATAAAATTGACATTTTTCCATATTCAATTATCAACCTGCTCTTTCCAATTCTGCTAATATAGTCTTCAAGTGTTCGTGGCGTTGTTCTTCATTTTCTGAATATATTAAGATGTCATCTATATAGTGCTACGTAAAATGTTCATATTGGTTAAGAACGGTGTGAAGTGTTCTGAGCAAGGCTGCACACGAACTCTGTAAACCAAATGGAACAACACACAATTGGTATACTACACCATCAATCATGAATGCTGTATATGGACGACTTCTTTTGCCTAATGGAATCAACCAGAAACTATGTTTTAAATCCAGTTTTGTGAATATGTTTGCTCTCGTATTCTCCTTAATTCTGATAAAGTCTGCCTTCTTATTCTCCTACATTTTGATCCCCTTCTCTCTTGCCTCCTATCTATACCTTCTTCTATAGCTTCTTCGTCTCCTGTCAAACCTTCTTCCTGTGCATCGCCTTCCGCTTGTTGTCCTTGTTCCAAATACACTGCTTGATAATCTCCCATTCCAAGACTCCTTTCTTCCCTTTCCTCTTCCGAACCACTTTCTACTCCTACCTGCCTTCCATCTCTCAAAGTCATTCAATTTGCCATTGTAATTAGGTTTTAAATTTTACAAATGCTTCTAAATATTTTCAAAACGCCCTACGTTGTCGGTGCTAATTAAACTAAGTTTGATTTTATTAATTTTAATTTTTTAATGATATTTATTTAGGGTCGGCCCTGATCGAAAACTACACAACGTGTTTTTAAAATCAGCTCCGAGAAATTCGTACATCACAGTGAAATATCATAAATAATTTAAATAAAAACAGTATACAAGTGATCATAACTACATAGTGAATGACACGGACTAACAAAGTAAGCCTAAATTTGCTTTTTTATTAAGAAATTGTGTTATATTTCAACATAAACACATTCATTCAATAACAATTAAAACCGGTATCGTACCATTTACCAGCCTTATCAGTTGGGTCCGATGCGGGACAGAGCCGTATTCAGGCAAAACGAACTTTAGCGGAACATGGAAACCGACAATATTATAACCAGCGACAACATCAATAATCAGTCACCTTTATCTCAACATGTACCTTCAGCTCAACACTCAATTCCAACTCAACATTCAACGATACCAAAACAACAAGTCTTACCTCAACCTCCACCTTCATCTCAACCTTCGTACTCCAGAGTAGCTAGCCAACCTCAACAACCTACCATACCCACTTTCCCATCCAAACTTCAAGCCATCGTTTTCAGTTCTCTAAACAATATTAAATTAGAAGAATATCTCCTGGCTATTGGCTCCACGATAAGTCCGAAAAACATATTATTCACATCTAGAATCTCAAACAATCGGATATGTATTTACCTCTCAAGTAAGGAAATCGTAGATGATTTTATCATTAAACATGATGGGCGCATAAAGATCAATAACGAAGTGATACAAGCACGCAGACTTATCACACCAAACGAAAGGCTACTTTTATCCAATGTATGTCCCACCATTCCACACGACGTACTACAGAGGGAACTTCAACAACTCGGCTTCAAGCTGTCTTCTGCAATTTCCTTTTTAAGAATAGGCACCACCAACCCCGACTATAAACACATATTCAGTTTCAGGAGGCAAGTATACATTGTACCTCCCACAATTCCAATACCAGACTCAGTTTTGATAACTTATGATGACACCACATACCGTATTTTTCTCGCTGTAGATAATTTGTGTTATCATTGCAAACAACATGGTCACTTATCTAGCACTTGCACTTCAAAGTTGCCTCCCCAACCAACAGATGACACTTCTTCACCAAACTCAACAACTACAACCAGTCAATCCACTCTAAACTCAGTAAACGAGCAAAGCGCTGAGCCACTAACAGATATATCTTCAATTTCAACCACCATGCCCATCGAAGCAAATATAACAACAGCTACCACAGATTCGAATATCACTCACCTTGCTGAAACACATAGCATCAAAAGATCCCTAGAAATAATATCAAATTCTCCACAAACATCGACGGCTACTGACATCGAAAACCCAAAAAATAAAGCAGCTTCGAAAAGAAATATTACCGAAATCATAACACCTCCTTCCGATACTACAACATCTTACACAAGCTTCAGTAAACCAGATGCAAAACTCAAAAAAGCGAAATCCACTTCTAAATCAACTATCATACTGGAAAATCAAATGGCACCTATCAAAGAATTATTCGACAATGAAACTCAAATAATATCTTTCGAACAAACAATCGACTTTTTTGAGAACGTACAAGGATCAGTGGACCCTCTCAGTACAGCAAAAGATTATACCTCTGATATACTAGAACTATTACAACTCTTAACCAAAATACATTCATATACCTCTGACCGCCAAATAAAGACCAAATGCACTAAAACAAAAAAGAGAATTATGAAACAACTGAAGCTTTTAAAATCAGGTGAAGATGCCGAATCTGACGTTTCCCTTGCCACATCTCAGGAATCCCTAACAGAACTTGCATAATATTATCTTCAATTTATTGCAATGGAACATAAATGGGTTTTACACCCATTATGAAATGCTCAAAATACTTATACACGAAACTTCACCATCAATTATTTGTCTTCAAGAAACTAATTTCAAAGGACAACACAATCACAACTTCAACAATTATTCCTGTTTTTACAGAAACAGAAACAACGCGGGAAAAGCAAGCGGAGGCGTAGCCATCTATGTAAATACTTCATACGAAGCACACAATATAACACTTAATACAAACTTAGAAGCAATAGCAATTTCTATCAAAATTCCTCAAACAATTAATATCTGCAACCTATATATCCCTCCTGATCAAGTAATTACCTCACAAGACATCACTAACATTTTGTCACAAGTTCCATCACCTCTAATTTTACTGGGTGATTTTAATAGCCACAATCCTATTTGGGGATCAACAGGTTTTAACGCAAAAGGCAGAACAATCGGAAACATCCTAGATGCACATAATCTAAATATTTTAAATGACGGTAGGCCTACAAGAGTTAATATTCACACAAGCACGAAATCAGCAATCGATTTATCAATATGCCATCCAACTATCTCACCTATAATTTCCTGGGACACTATACCATATTTATATGGAAGCGACCATTATCCAATCAAAATCACGATTTCCGATCAAAACTCCGTCACTACATACCCTACTGTTTCAAAATGGAAAATAAAACATGCTGATTGGCCAAATTTCAGTAATTACATTGAAGAAAACGTCGCTCTACTTCCCGTCAATCTAGAAAACGATAACATCGACAACATTTTGAACTCATTCACAAAAATTATCACCGATGCAGCAGAAAAATTTATAGGAAAAACAAAAGCACTAAAAAAACATACACCATTGCCGTGGTGGAATACTGAATGCGATAAAGCTATTAAACAATACAAAGCGTCATTTAATAAATTAAAACGAAATAAATCACTGGGGAACCTAGTAGACTATAAGAGAAGAAGAGCCCAAGCAAGATACATTACAAAGAATGCTAGAAAAAACTCCTGGAAAGCGTTCGCATCCAACATAAACAGCTCTACACCTTTAAGTACCGTGTGGCAAAATCTAAGAAAAATATTAGGAAAAAACAAATTTACAAAAATTCCTTTTATAGCTCACAACAATAGCATAGTCTCAAATAACGAAGACATGACCGAATTATTTGCAACACATTTTGAGCACAACTCGAGCAACTCAAACTACTCACAAGAATTTCTGGAATTTAAAACTACTAAAGAAGCCGAATTCTTAGATTACGATGACCATGACAACAACATACTTAATATCCCGTTAACTATAGACGAACTCAATTTTTCCTTAGACACAACCAAAAATTCTGCCCCAGGACCTGATAATATTCCATTAATCTTTCTCCAAAAACTCCCTCATATTGCCAAGTCATACCTTCTCCAAATATTCAACCTAATCTGGACAAAAAATATTTTCCCATCCACGTGGTCACAGGCAATCGTCATACCCATACCAAAGGCAAACTACCCAAGAACCAAGTTAACTTCATACCGACCAATATCTCTTACCAACGCACTAAGCAAAATAATGGAAAAAATCATAAACAAAAGACTATTGTGGACACTAGAAGACAGAAACCTTTTAATACAAGAACGAAGCGGTTTCCGTCAAAACAGGTCAACATTAGACAATCTCATTGATTTGGAATCCGAAATCCACGAATCTTTCGCGAATAAACAAGATTGCCTTGCAGTTTTCATCGATATCACAAAAGCCTTCGATACAGCGTGGCGTCATGGCATTATCAAAACTCTTCATTCATGGGGCATCAAAGGAAACATCCTAAAATTCATACAAAATTTTCTTAATAATCGTTTCTTTCGTGTTCGTACCAATAACACAACTTCAACTCTAAAACAACAAACTAACGGGACTCCCCAAGGATCAGTCATTAGTTCAACACTTTTCCTGATCGCGGTCAACGACATATTAAACCATCATTCCAAACTAGTCAAAGGCAGGTTATATGCTGACGATTTGGTAATATTCTCCAAAGGTAAGAACATCGACTCAATTCAGAAACACATCCAAGAAACATTAAACCAACTTCAAAACTGGTCTAAACTCACGGGACTGCAATTTTCAACAGAAAAGACCAAATGCATATTATTTTCTAGAAAACACAATCCTGTGTCTCCTGAACTCAAACTTAACATTTCCCTAAACTATGTCGATAACATCAGATTTCTTGGAATGATTGTTGACAAAAAACTCAGCTGGAAGAAACACATACTACATATTAAAAAATCATGCCAAAACGGTATAAACCTTATGAAAACACTCTCAAGCAAATCCTGGGGATCTGACTATACCTGTCTAATGCACATATATAAAACACTCATTCGCTCAAAGATAGACTACGGCTCTATAGTATACGCAACAGCTAAAAAAACTACTCTTAACCAACTCGAAACCATTCAAAACACAGCACTAAGAATAGCAACAGGAGCATTCTGTTCAAGTCCAATAAAAAGCCTACAGTGCGAAACCGGGGAACCTTCTCTACAACTCCGGAGAAAATACCTTGCCGCTTCATACGCACTATCCATCAGCACAAACCAGCAGAATCCAGTCTACATTAACATACTGACCAAGCACTACAAAACTTTACATTCGGCAAATAT
Organism: Galeruca laticollis; assembly: GCA_963921935.1. NCBI lineage: Eukaryota > Metazoa > Arthropoda > Insecta > Coleoptera > Chrysomelidae > Galeruca > Galeruca laticollis. The sequence goes on from OY998181.1 coordinate 12,627,768, forward strand.
CAAAACAGACCCACCATTCTATGCAAGAGCTAGTAAAATTCTCACAGAACTCCAAATCAAACGTCCCCGCTTCCTTTCCAACAAAATTAAAACTCCCCCTCCATGGTCGATCAATATCCCTCCCAGCGACACTTCACTGTGCAAATTTAACAAATTAGAAACATCCCATACCCTAATTAGGAAAACATTTGCCTCCATACTTGACAAATATCCACAATTTCACCTCGCATATACAGACGCATCCAAAACCTCTGATGGCGTAGGCGCGGCAGTGATCATGCAAAACAGTACACTACAATTCAAGTTACCCGAAATAAGCAGCGTCTGCACTGGAGAACTATACGCCATTCTTCAAGCACTTACTCTCATAAAAACAAAAAATACTTCAAGATCCCTCATAATAACAGACTCTCTTAACTCAATCCATATTATCAATCAACTTTATCCCACACATCCAATAGCCCTCCAAATTAAAGTCGAATTATCAAAGTTGCAACATTCTAATAACTTTGTGGAAATACTTTGGGTTCCTTCTCATACTGGCCTTCAAGGAAACGAAGAAGCCGACCGCAAATCACGACAAGCAGCAATTAGTGAAACCGTGAGTGAAGTGCAAACGGTAGTGTATAACGACATAAAACCGCTACTTAAATCAAAAGTGCTAAAATTGTGGCAAATCGAATGGCAATCGTCCCAATCGAAACTACGCGACGTGAAACCGGAAGTGAAACCTCGAGCGCAGCCAATAAACAAAAGATCGCTTCAAGTTAAACTGACTAGGTTACGAATAGGCCACACCAAACTTACTCATAGTTACTTAATTACTAAAAGTGAACCCCCAAAATGTGAATTATGCAAGATCCAGCTTACTGTCAAACATTTAATAACCGATTGCCCAAAATTCCAACAATCAAGACAAGATAACAACCTCAGCAACAATTTAGACCAAGTTCTTGGCGAAAACTGTAATACACAGAACCTTTTTAAATATCTAAGTGACATTAACATATTAACTAAACTATAAACAACCTATATTTGTGTCGCTAATTACCCCAGTGGTAGATGCGACTTGTTTGTAAATAAAAAAAAAAAAAAATATTTATTTAGTTTATTTAAATATTTATAGGTTAAATAGATTTCTTTATTTTTTCTGAATTTTCTTATGTATTTGGCTAGCTCAGGTAATTATTCATTATTCGGGAGCATGAGACTCGTTCTACCCTTTGAGTTCAGGCATTGATTGAGATATCCTGTTTAATTAAATAAAATGAAACACATTAATTCCAAATAATATAATTTTTTCAAAGAAAATTTATTTCAATATATATAACAGATACGCCTATGACATTATTACACCACTGTCATAAATTATGCTATCTAACATTCTATGCGCATGCTCAAATAAAAACGGAATGATGCGATTGAAACCGAACGTTTCTTGGAGACGCTTACCAATTGTATAGATATCATATGTATAACAGAATCGTTTTCTCTATAAGAACGGTGATGGGAAATAGCATAAAAGAATTTATGTGTGAAAATTATATATATATATATATATATATATATATATATATATATATATATACAGATTATCAAATGTTCAGATGAAATGGGCTACAAACTATACATACTTTTGGGAATATTATATCTATTTATTTAAATGCACATTTCTTATACGATTATAAATGAAGTAAGTACTACCATTATTTTATTACAAATTAACAACCTTCATGTAGGCCTTTTTAAATAATCTCGAATTTTCATCTAATGAATAAACTACATAAAAGTCCTTTTCTTTTAGTTTGATCGATCATATAGACGCAAGGATTATTTTGCACATGGAAATAGTCACTGAATTTAAATTAGTTTGTTATTATTGGCCAATAATTTTAAAAAACACTGACCTGAAGTCTGGAGTCTGGATTCTACCACATCTGGTAACAGAAATACGCCTATTGAAGTCCACGCTGCATATTTTCGGAAGAATCTTGGGTATTCTTAGGTAAAACTGGATACCCACATATGTAAGTGTTTGTAGTTTGATATAGATGATGAATTTTCAACTTTGATACTTATTTGTTGCGATTTAGCTTGAAATTTGTTGCAAAACTTACATTTTTATCCTCTCTGCTACGACGCCAAACCCAATCAATCAACGCTTTCCCTCGATCGTCATTTTTTTTTAAATGAACTATTTGTTTCTCAGCTCACTGTTCCAAACAAAGTTTTTTTTTCCTTATAATTTACCAACACTGTCCTGTCATATTAAACCAATACTTTTTTTTCTTGAGCTATAGAGTTCTATGTACATTTATAGCACTTCATGAAAGTTTTGAAAAAACATATGATTGTGAATTTCACTTAAAGAAGTCTGTTTTTTCTTGAATTCAAACTTATTTCAATACAATAAGTCTTTTAACAATTGGTGAAATTCATGGTTAATATTTTGAAATTGCAATGTAAACTCTTGTTATTCTACATGTGAAAACTTTGAAATAACATTCAAGTTTATAACATAAATCCTTTTATCTGATATATATATATATATATATATATATATATATATATATATATTGAACCATATATCTTATATGCGAAAGAGTATCAGCCGTTTGAAAATATTTTGCTTATTATTTGAAATGAATTGAAACTATGTAGTTAAAAACGCATTAAGAAAAACATAATCATAAGTAAAAATGCATATAAAATCAGAATATATCAAATCATATGTTTATAATAATTGAAAGAACAACATTAAAAATGAAGAAATTACCTTAATAATTGTCTAAAGTTAGAAAATGCTTAACAAGTATAATGGAGAACATGAAATCTGCCCAAATATGGATGTTCAGTTGTCATGAAGAAATCAGCTGTTTCATCTGAAATGAAACGAGTTTTAGTTACCTAATTTAATAAGTATAAGTTGAAACAATAATAATATAAACAATTTTTTATTTAGTATTAAGAAATAGATAAATTTATAATATAAAAATATCAAGACATGAAGATAGACTTTGCCATGTCGACATATAAAAGGAATTTCACTACCAGTAAAAGATTTGTTCTATTGAAATTAGTTGAACAGTAAAAGAAAACAAATACTTTTCGGGTGGAATTTACATTTATATATGTTTCCAAAAAAACTTCCTAAAGTGTAGCAATTGTGAAAATAGTTCGACATCTTCAGAAACAATGTGATTGGTGGAAAGTGGCATGACAAATTTCGATCAACTAAAATTTAACAAAAAACTTATTGATAATTAGTGAGCTTATAAACAATATATTGGTTGTTGATTAAAAAATTGACGAGCGTTGGGAGTTGGTTCTTGGCGTCGAAATAGTGAGGATGTGATGCGGAACTTTTCCCGAAATTTTAAGTAAAATTACAATTTTTAATGATAAAAGCTACATATTTTTAACAAATATAAAACCTAGAACACTTACATGTATTTGTAACCAGTTTTTCCCGTGAGAACATCCAAATTTCTTAACAAATCCAGCAGCTAGAACTTCGGAAGGCGTAGTCCTGTATCCAGACGGGATATATCCAGTATCCAGGCATCAGGTCAGTGCTTCTTTAGATATTATTGGCCAATAATAAGAATAATAACTTTTGAGTATTAATTCAGTGACTATTTTCATGTATATATAAGAATTCTTGAGTCTTTATGATAGATCTATAAAAAAGGAGAAAGGAGAAAGACTTTATGTATTTTATTCACTAGACCAATTCTAAATATTATTTTGAAAAAGGCCTATTCTATGATATAATAATGCTCGTACTTACGTATTTTCAAATCATATAAGGAAGATGCATCTTATTTCATTCACATAATTTTCCATTTGTATATATATATATATATATATATATATATAATGTATATATATATATATATATATATATATATATATATATATATATATATAAATGTATATATATATATATATATATATATATATATATATATATATATATATATATATATATATATATAAATTTTGTAACATATTTCTTCTGACCAATTTATTTAGTGTATGTATATAATTTTCAACGTAAATTCTTTTATGCGAATCCATCAGCATTGTTATAAAGGAAATGATGCTATGTATCTAATATTCACGCAGGTGTAGAGCGTCGTTTAGAAACGTTCGTTCCATCTCGAATATGTTCGTTGTTATTTGGGCATGCACATAAGATAGTATATATTCTTTATGATTCTGTGTTGGTAAATTCCATAGGCGTAACCATATTGATTGAAAAATATATTTAAATAAAAAATTTCATTATAAAATTAAATGATTGAAATTATTGTGTTTTGTGTTTTTTTTATTCTGAATGAGCGAAATATATCCAAACAAAGCCAGGACTCAAAGAGTAGAGAAAGTCTCATGCTCCCGAACCAATATATCATATATAAAATAAAAATATATTAAATTAAATCTAGTTTAATATATATATATATATATATATATATATATATATATATATATATATATATATATCTATCTTGATTTCGTTATTTAATACTATCCAAATTTTATAGTTCCAAATATTGACATATGCCTATCACCATCTTATGATCCATTTCCTTTTTTTTGTTATTCTATATAACTGATACCAAATTTTGACATATCATTAGAGTTATGTCATGTTATATTTATATTTTTAATTTGACTAATTCTTAATAACAAATATTATTATTATAATTACTATTCAACTGTATTAAACTTTATAACTAAAGCTTGATTATTTTCAGATAAACAGCTGATTCTTTAGTGACAAACAAATATCCATATTAGGCATATTTAATGTTTTCTTCAATACTTGTTAGGCGTTTTCATATTTTGAGAAAATTATCAAGGTAATTTCTCTATATTTATTGTTACTCTTTTAATTATATAAAACAAATGATTTTATAATATGACTTTATATGAATTTTAATTCTGATTGTGGTTTTTTAATGTGTTTTTTTGTTAATGTATTTTCAATTTATTTTAAATACTAAATTAAACATTCTCAATCAGCTGATATATATATATATATATATATATATATATATATATATCGGGATAGCGGCTGAAGTGGCGTCCGTATAGATTTGTAGCGCTTTGGCATCCTCCGATATACACAATATGAATATAGAACAGCTCCAATGCATCGAAATTACGCACAGAGTGGCTTCCTAATATTTGGCAACACTGGGACCTTGATAGATTATTAGCAGGTAGATTTGAATTTGTGTAAGGATTGGTGCGTCCTGTATATTGTGTTTCAGATCAGTATCATCATTGAAGCTCTTCTCTTTTGTGCGTTTTAGATAGAGTAGACATAAAAAAATATTCAATTTTCGTACAACAAATAAACAGTATGTATGCCAAATAAATATACGTTCTCTTTATATACAGGTGTCTCTTAAATAATCTTAAATATTGTAGTGGGCGCTTCGTCACTCCATTTTAAGACGAAAAGTTCTCATAAACATGTGTGATGTCTTGTTGTTAATGAGATACAGGGTGCTGAATGGTTTTATTATTCCAACTTTGATGTTCTATAACTCGGTTTTTGATACCGGTGGAAAAATGCCGTATTTTTTCATGATCGTTCTCACCTCCCTCTTTCGATTTAATTCTTTCCAATCTATAAACGTAGCCGCTACGAATTTTTTAGGGTGATTTTTAATAAAAAATTTCAGCCACCTTAAAAAAATTCGTAGCGACTACGTTTATGAATTGAAAAGAACGGAATTAGTGAAAATCGAAAGGGGAGGGGGTAAGTACAATATTAAAAAAAGGCGGCACTTTTCCACCGGCATTACAGACTGAGTTATAAAACATCAAATTTGGAATAATACAACAATTCACCACCCTATATCTCATTAACGACAAGACTTATCACACATGTTTATCAGAACTTTTCGTCTTAAAATGGAGTGACAAAGCATCCACTATTATATTTTAGATTACTTAGGAAACACCCTGTATAGTTTGCCAACGAAATTACTAGCCAACCCGCTATTTTGTTATTAAATGAGCGGACGATTTGAAATTTGGGTGATTTTTATGGGTACATGGGATGAACATTTCACGTATTTAAACATCTGTCTGTAATTTCCAGTTCAATCGGAAACTTAACGAACTTCGTCGTTACAAAAGGAACTACATAAATGTTTTTTTTTAATTTGAATTCTAATAAAAACAATGTTAAGCATTTATCACATCATTGTCTTATCTCTGACGAATAACATGAAATCATAAAAAAACTTGTTAAAGACTTACTTTGATTCAAATGCGCTAGAAAGTAAAAAAATAATTCCTTTGGATGTATAACGTGAAATTCTGTAGGTTACAGATTAGAAAGCTTGTGTATTCGAATTATACACTTTTATGGCATGCTCTGTCTGAAAAAAAATTGTATACAAAGTATCGTTGAGTTTTTATTTTCAAATACGAATCTATATTTTTAATTGCATTGTTTCTAATGCCAAGAGTCATGTTTCATATGGGCGTAGTATTTACATCTGAACTACAGAGTGTTCTGAAAATATTTAACTATAACGGTAAAATTTCAAATCTTCAATAGTTAAACAAGTTCTTGTTGTATGATCAACTTAGCATTGATTCACTTCTTACCCACTGATATTTTTCAATTACAGCTGTTATGAAATATTAAAAAAGGTTAAAATTGCTCTCGTAATAGTTCAATATTTTCAAAACACTCCGTAGTTCAGATGAAAATACTACGCCAACATGAAACCTCTTGGCATTCAAAAAATTGCAGTGAAAAAGACAGGTCCGTAATTGAAAATAAAATGTTGTGGGTGGCCCAATGTGTACCATACTTTCTATACAATTTTTATTCGCATGTTTGGATAGTCTACAAAAAGTTGCTTTGGCAAATTTTTGGAAAATCCTCGCAAATAAAAAGATGTAGGCAAAAGAAGGATTTCAAAATTTTCAATTTCTCCGGTATAAATCCAGAACTAATGAAGCTAGATTATCTTGAATCTAATAAATGACCTCTGAAATATACAACTTTCTCCACATTTAAATATCTCTATATCTATTACCGTTATCATGATCCCAATGCATAGACTCGAATTTGAATAGCATTGTATAAGAAGTGTGGAAAGTGACATATTCCGTACGAGTGCAGGAAATACAATTTCTAACGAGTTATGTACTCTATATTACCTACGACCATGAATATACAATTTGTGTGAATTATAAGTGTTGAAATATAAATTCTGGATATATAACTATGATAATGCCGACTAACAAAAGGCAAAAGTTGTTTTTCGTTAGTCCGCATTCGTTCCTCTCTATTGCTCTTTTTCCAATTACGACTATTCAATTACTGGACTTCTTGCTTCTGACGGATTCTGCCGTAAGACTAAGTCCATATCTATATTCATTTTCTTTTGATTATACATTAATTTAATTTTAATTACTTCTCTTAACGTTGTCTAATTTTAATTCTGTTTGACGTTTGCATACTTATGCAAATTTTCCTGATTTTAATAAAATTTTCCTACAGTATATTTCCCATATTACCTACCGACACATCTTGAATTCTGCTGGATGCCACGGGCATGTGACAGGTTTCCTTTCATAATACTTTTTATGTTGAGTTGATGTTGATTCACACACACGTATTTCCTTAGTGCTCAGAAATTCTTGAGTTTTCTGTTGAAATTGGACTATTTTAATTTGTGAAAAGTGCTTTTGGAGTGATGTACTACAAATTAACATCTATGTAACTGTTGGCAAGTAAAAAATCATTCTATTTCACGATATTATAAACATATGTAACTTTTTTCGCATCAAAAATACCAAGTTTACTTCGATACTTTTTACTGATTCATAAAACCAAATTAAATCGACGTGGACAATTGCACTCGGACTAATTTTCAATCTGAAATTTTGATTTATCAACCTGTTTGAGTCATTAAATGCTTACAATAGAATCGTTAGAGGAGAAAAATATGGATCTTGATCATTGCGTTAGATGTAGAAAGCACGTTAAAACCGGATATAGATGTCAAAAGTGTAATCGTCTGTCGCACTATGCATGTTCAAAAATTGTGAAAAACGTACAATTTTTGAAGGATAACATGGTTATTTGCTGCGGTGAATCTGGAGGTACATTTGATTCTTCATCAAGTGTTGCTTTTACTGAGGTTGAAAACAGGTCTGGTCTAGCCCAAGAGCAGGCTGTGGACATTAATAAAATAACAATACGACATATGGAAGAACTATTAAAGCAAAAGGAGGAGACTATCCATTATCAAAAAATTGCTATAGATTCGCTTCACCACCAAATATCTTTGTTAAATGAAGAAACATCAAGATTACGGAATGCCATTGTTTCTCCAACACTGCAAAATAGTCAGAAGCCAAACCCAAAAACAAGTATTTCAGTGCGACCGAAGACCAATGTCGAACAACAAGCTCCGCAAAATGATGCATCTACGTCAGATCATACCATTGTAACAAAAAGTAATGTCAAAAATGCCTTACATAATGTGGAATCCCAGCTTCTATGTGGAAAATATATTGGCCTCAATCAACCTTCTTATGCAAATGCAAATGCGAATATTGGTAGCCACGTTGGAAAAAGAAGACCTAGACAGTTGCTAATTGGAAACAACAACGATATATCTGGTCCACTGAAAGCAGCGAATCAAACCATGGACAAATACTATCACTACCACGTAACGAACTGGCATCCAGATGTGTGTGGCGATGAGATATTGGACTATTTAAAAAGCTTTGCTGCCAGTGTGAAGGTGGAGAAGCTAAATTCGAGAAATCCAGACTTATATGCGTCTATTAAAATAAGTGTATTATCTAGAGAATCTGAAAACATTTTAAAAAGGGAAATTTGGCCTAGTAGAGTTACTTTAAATCGGTTTTTTCATACGAAAAGAGTTGATGCACTTTCGGGGTGATATCTCGAATGTAATTGATAACAGTGATGATATATTCAACAAACATTTTTTCAGAGATTTCAACTTATCAATTTTCCACCTAAACGTTCAGAGCTTACATAACAAAATAACAGAACTGCAAGTATTTTTAAATAGCAAACCATTTGATATTTTTTGTGTTTCTGAGCATTGGTTAGACATCAATAGCTTAGACAAAATTAAATTGAACAAATATTCGTTAATAGCGTCCTTTTGTCGCCAAACAAAAGAAATGCACGGTGGGGTGGCAATATATACAACATCTAAAATTTCTGTCAGAAGAATTGATATTGGAAGGTTCTGTAGGTCGTTTGATGCGGGATTCTGTGCTATTGAAGTTAGATACTGCAGTCTAGCTGTCATTACGGTTTATCGGTCTCATACCAAAGGAAATATGTCAGTTTTCATTGAAACACTAACGGATTTGGTTGAATTCTTGAATAACAAATATAAAAAAATCATTATCATGGGTGATATGAATCTGGATCTCGATGGTAATCATTTCTAAAAAACCAGAACACTTTAAGAAAAGGATTATAAACGAGAACACAATAAAAAAATTTGTTGATAACTTGGAAGGGATAAATTGGGATATTTTTAATATCGACTCTCTGAACTCAAGTCAGTCTATTGATAAAATTCTTGAAGTTTTATCAAATGCTGCTGAAAGAGCATTTCCCTTAAAATCCATACACTGTAGACGGCCTGGATTGAAGTGGTTTACCCCAGAGTTAGAACTAATGCGGCAGCAATTATATGAATTTCGAAATAAATTTAAATCTTCAAATTCACCATCACATTGGAGCGAATATTGTATATTAAGAAAAAATTATAAACAAGCATTAAAGAAAGCTAAGAAGGGTGCTTGTACGAATAGAATCTTAAAATCCGATAATAAGAGTAAAACGATTTGGGGTACTATAAATCAACTAAGGCATGAAAGTAAATCCCGTTCAAATAGCGTTAATATTAATGCCGACGATTTAAATAATTTTTTCACTACCGTTTCTGAAAAACTTATTGAATCACTTAATGATCCATATACGCACTATATTTCCTTACTGAATAAAATGCAAAAACCTCCATCTTCATTTTTCATGCTACCATTTTTAGAATCTGATGTACTTGAGGCCATTCATTCCCTCAAAAACAAATTAAGTACCGATTACTATAGCTTAAATGCACAAATGATTAAGGCCTCCAGCACTTCTTTACTTGCACCCCTAACAGTTGCTCTAAACAAGTGCACTATCGAAGGCATTTGGCCCAACTCTTTAAAAATATCAAAAATTGTGCCCGTTAATAAGGGGGGAGATGTGGATGAACTGGATAATTACAGACCAATAGCAATCGTTCCCATATTATCTAAAATATTTGAGATCCTGATAAGGGATAGGTTTATATCTTATTTGGAAAAACAAAGTATTCTCTCGGCGTCACAGTTCGCATTCCAAAAGAACAAGTCCACTGTCTCTGCATTGGTTACAATTGTAGATGACATAGTGGACAGCCTCGATAGGGGACATGAAGTTCGTGCTACTTTATGTGATTTGTCTAAGGCGTTTGATTGCGTTAATACTCAAATTCTTCTGGATAAAATGAAATTTTACGGGTTCAGAGATAAGCAATATGACCTTATGTTTTCTTATCTCAATAATAGACGGCAATACGTTTACTCAAACAACGTACATTCACACGAACTTAAAATGAATAACGGAGTACCCCAGGGTTCCGTTTTGGGCCCTCTATTATTTTTAATTGACGTCAATGATTTACCCCAATCTTTGGAACAGCAGAGCAGAGTGGTTCTATATGCTGATGATGCTACCTTAATTTCAAACGAGGGAGTTGCTGCGAGGAATGGAAGTCTTGATATGGCAAAAAATTGGTTTCAAGCAAATAAACTCAAACTAAATGAATCAAAAACTCAACATATTCTTTTCAGTGTTGACAAATTTGCAGAAAAGTCGGAGCCTGTTAAATTGTTGGGAATTGTATTCGATACTTCGTTGACTTGGTCGAGCCAGATTGATCGATTATGCTCAAAAATATCTTCTCAAATATTCGTATTGAGACAGTTACGTAAAAATATTAGTGACAATAATGTAATGAAAGTCGCCTACTGTGCCTTGATTCACAGTCATCTGTCTTATGGCATATCGCTATGGGATAACTCAAGCAGGCTGCATAAGGTTTTTTCGCTCCAAAAGGCAGCAATCCGAATTATGGACGGATCAGCATACCGAGCGCATTGTATAGAAATTTTTAAGAAATATAAGATTCTGTGTCTACCCTGCCAATATATCTTTGACCAACTTCTAAGAATACATCGGGACCTAAATTCTATTTCGAGTCATAGCGATTTACACGGTTACAGTACTAGAAATGCAAATGATCTAGTAAATATCTTTTCACGTCTGTCAACGGCTAAACGGAACCGACTTGATTTCAATCTGTTTAATAAATTAGATAAACTATACCCGGAGGAAAAAATAAAGGAAATGAGCGATGCGAAATTTTCTAAATTTGTCAGAATTTATCTGATAGAACACTGTTTTTACAGCATTAATGAGTACATGAGCTATTCCTTTGAGAGTGCATTATACTTGAATACCTGATGAAATATGGTTAACCTACGATAATTGTTTATTTTTTCTATACAGTTCTATACTTTTAAAAGGTTTTATATAGTTTTTCATCCTTTTATAATATGTCTTGGTGTACTTTTAGATTTTTATTCTATTGTAGATATTTTGTAACTATTTTTACTTTTTATTGTGTGATTGTTCTCTTTTTTTTTGTTTTTTCTCATAATGTAATTCATTATCTATTAATCGTTTGTAATTATATTAATATTTTATATGAGATTACTATGAACGTGCCCTGTATGTAAAATGATCAATAAACGAATATATATATATATATGAATGATATACACATTGAAGGCCTGATGATAGCTCAGTGTGACGAAACCCTGTAACTTGTAATAATATATGCTGTAGTACGGATTTTGCGTTTTACTTACTGCTATTTTTCTACATAATACAATTGAGATGGATCGACTTTTTCATTGATTTTAATGTAAGTTATAATCGCTGATAAACTACAAATATAAATTGAGAATCATTTTAGATATTTTTGGTCGTGGTAAAAATAAGAAGTCAATTATTCATTAGTAGTTTGTTTGTCTACGGAGCTTATTTCAAGTTTTATTTCGTTGATATAGATGTTAAGTAGCTCTCAATATGATAAAAGAGTATATAATATGAGTAAGGTATTTCTTCCATTTGTAATAAAGTATGTCAATGTACAATCATAGGTACTCACAAAGACATTTTCACGCCCTTCTCCACTGCAGAAAAAGCATGTTTCTAGCAAAGAAACTCGCACCATTATAGAATCAATCTTCGGTAAGTTACAACTATTTCTTTTGATGGGTCCATTCTCCATTGTGATAAAAATCGTAAAATTTTATCGTTGTTCTAACAAATTATCAAGAAAAATAGTTCATACTTATAACTGGGTTATGAGAAATAAAATTAATTTACAACAAATTATAAGGCGTAGAGTGTTATTAGAATGTTATTTTAGGTTTCTAAAAACTGTCTTTTATGTCTAAAATGTAGCTTCACATGGATTTGTAACAACCGTCAACGTCCCAATTACTAGAATATGTGTTTCATTCTCATCTCTCAAAAGAAAAACTAATTCAAATTTGAAGTTACTGAAAGTCACTTCGAACGCGATCTATACACAATATACAGGACGCACCAATCCTTACACAAATTCAAATCTAGTGAAATTGGTGTGAGATTCAGCGTTGTGATTTGGTTGCTTACAAAGAAAGCATTCTTATTTATCAGTCGAAATGAAAATTCGGTGAGGGGTGTTTACATGGGTGATAAGTATTGATGTTTGGAGGGAAAAATCATCGTGATCCGGGATTATATAAGTCACCCTTCGGAAGCTCATAACATGAGCCTACGCATCGTCGGGTGTGCCGCATCTAACATGAGTGATGTGCGTAATGTTTTTTAATCCGAGGTCGAGGAGAGCTTTTTCAATCAGAGAGTGAGGAATCGAGGGGCTAACATTGGAGATTCAAATTCTTTTAGATGGAGAAGTGATTCTACGAATAGGTATAATTTGAGAGTTGATTGTAATGTTGGAAGTGGTTTTTAGCAGATACTCAATTTTTGCTTTAATATAGTCGAAGATGACGGAGTTGGGAATAGATTGCATCACAATAGCTTGATCTTTAGAGGGGGTTAGGGGAGGGGGCGCTTTACTGAGGGTAGCAGCAGCATATGATCGATCAGTTGCGTTTATGGCTTGAGATGTACTCTGAATTTCATTAACGGTGGAGATTTGAAGGTAGTGAAACGGTAAATTAGCTATACTGCGATTCTGGTTACCAAAATCGCAGATATGAGGGCAGGGGGGTATAAAGTACGGCGAATATAGCAATATTCGCTCGATGGTTGAAGTTTACACACTTACCGGACTATTGTTGTTAATTTAAATTCACAAAAACCAAAAAAAAACACTTGGTAACTACCAGGTCGGCTAAAAAACGGAGGTCATTGAACAGGAAAATGAAACACGTCCTTCTACTAAGAGAGTCAACTCGTGAATCGTGTTGGACAGAATTGATTCACCGTCAATCCTAGCTTCCGCACATGAAATTCTGTTTGTAGCGAAAAATTTAAATCTTGTCGATGTATTACACGCAATATAAATAGAGAAGCACTATAACGATGAAGTGACAAAATTGAGGAATGAGACAGGGAAACCTCTTATTAGTACCTTTCTGTGATATGCAAGTACTGAGAAAGCAGGTTTCGATATGGATGCTAAATTTAACTGTTTGGTTAAATTATAACAGCTCCGTTTCTCGAGTTGCTCACATAGATTTCGTGCTGTTTCCTTCGTGACTAAGGGTTGTGGTGTCATGGCATTTTCTAGCAGCCTTCAGCTTACATATTCTACAACAGACAGTCGTCAACAAATTGTGGTAACAAAGAGATAACATGCAATTTCTTATCCAGATTTCTTTTGCTTTATTTTATAAGGTATTCCATATTCTAATGCAAATATCATAACTCACCTACCTCCAAATATAATTTGGATGAAATGTAGAGTTATGTACTAACTAGTCATTCATTTGATCAAGGCAATTAATATGGTTGTTAATGAATTATAATCAAGGTAACTTATATATTTCGTTGACTGAACATTTTTCATATGTTAATATTCCTAATTATGGTTGCAAATATTTTTTCACATAAGGCAATGTGAAATCGTTTGAAATAATCAAGATATACATAAACCTATCCAGCAGTAAGCTCAAGAAAGTTGTAACGAAGTAATTTTATCATTTATGATGAGTAAATATTATCCCAATTCGTTTCCAGGGGAGCCAACATTCATTCTTATCATTAGTGCTCATAGTCATAGCTGATAGTAAGATAAAAAATAACAGAAGAGAAAGATTATAAAATGAAAGTGAATAATGCAGATGCGTTAAAAGAAGAAAAAAATTAGATATATTCCGAAACAGAACATAGAGAATCAATGGAAACAAATGCAGAACCGTATTAAAACTGCGGTACAAAACACAATGGGTTTTAAAAACAATGGAAGTAAGATATAGTGCTTTGATAAAGAATGTGAAGGAAAAATACAAATTAAGAAAGTAGATAGATCAAAATGCTTGAGAACAGGAAAAGCAAAAGGATTCTAACTACACAAACTGGAGAGGATAGGATAAAAAAAATATTTATACGAAAGAAAAACGAATGGATCTAGACGTTATTGAACGAAATAGAAATAGAGAATAACACACCTTATACAAAACCTATGTATAAAAATCTGTACCAAGGAAAAGGGATGAGTTAATTGTGATGATAAACGAGGACTCATGGATGAGGTATTACACCAAACTGTATTAAGACGAAGATACCTATCACACCAGACAAGAAGATGAAAGTCAAAAAACACGAAAAAATTAAAAAAAGTACCAGAGTATGAGGAAGTATTTACCTGTATATTTAAGTTCAAAAAATGCCACAGGATGGACGGAATTAGCGTAGAATTGTTTAAGCAAGGAGCATCACAACTTCATAAGAGACTCTATAAGTTGTTAACAAGCATCTGGGAACGATAATATACACCAAATGAATGGAAAATGTTGTTCAAATCCCAATTCCAAAGCAAGGAGATTTAACAATGTGTACGAATTACAGAGGAAACACATTATAATTAAATTCGTAGTTAATATAAACTACTTTTTGAAAAATAACTTTTATTTCTACAAACTAAAATGAGACTTTACAACTAGGAAGCTATATAAAATCTGAATATGATAATGAAAAACGTTACAAAGAAAACAATCCGTGAGATTGCAATTCAGCAGTCTAGCGGTGTCTGTCCTATTACCATATGCGTTCCCATAACTCCTCCGCCATTAGACAGAAATTCAAGGAATTTGTTGAATTTCAGAGTTCCAAATTTTGGGGACCATTCTCGATTTCTTGGCATTGGCTTCTTCTTCGGGTTCTTCTTCTTAGAATGAATTTTACAGTCCAATACAAAATAATTATTAATATGATGAAATAAATAAAAATAGTCCAAATATTAAAATTTGCAGATATTATTGGAGACGAAAAGTTGGCGATTTTTTGTTTTTGAATGTCTAAAGCACTTTGAACATATTTAAAGTCGTCTAAATTGATAGAATTTAATTGGATTGGTTCCATCTGAAAATTTGCTATTTCACTTGAAAATGTTAAATTTGGAAGGTTTATTAGATTCAGTTCCGTTTAATAATTTTCAAAATGTTTAATTTTAAAACCATCAATGTCTACTTCGCACTCCGAATCAAGTTCTAGAATAAAAGTTCCCTGAATTGGAAAATTGTCTTTGTTAGATCCGCACTTTTGATTAACTACACTTATTTCAGGAGATATTAGAATCCAATGATTCTTCTCTAATTTTTGGATCCGTAATTTAGGCATTCGAACAGTTAGCTGCTAGCATGATGAGACGGTCTTCAAGTAGCGAAGCATCTGGATTTCACATGGGATTTCTTCTTGGATGATAATGGGTCCTTTATGGTAGCAAATGTATTGTTCAGATGAAACTTCTTGACAATTCTCGTCGAAAAACATAGGAAAGGTCATTTAGGATAAGGAATTTTGCTTGAGGTAGAAATCCTTTGAAGAAGTTTTGTGTGGGTACAGGCAATGAGTATATGTGGAAATAATTTTATAAGTTTCGCTTTCTACTATAGGAATTTCTAAGATAAATACTATTTTGTATCCCTTGGTATAACATTTTACTTCTGTGACCTTTTCATATAAAATAAGATTTTCTACTTTTGGTTCAAATGGAAGCTTATTGAATTTCAATTGTCCATTTACAATCATTATTTCAGTTAAAAGTTCTCTAGGTTCAAATATTGAATTATGAACTGTATTTAATTTGGAAAATGTGATAGCTACTTCTATTTTCTCTAGATTATTGTAGATTAATTGAAAAGTTGGAGCAATTTGAGAAACCAAGGTATCAGTGACATAAAGGTGATAATTTCCTTTTTCTTGTTCGTAATAAGTTTTAATTTTTTCTGTATTCGTTTCAATAAAGTTTGTTGATTTTGTGCCAATGTGTTTGTATTATTTTTGAAAATATCAACAGAATTTTGAAGAAGTGTTATTTGTCAATTGACCATATTTTTTAATTTTGATTGATTCTCAGAAAGTGTGTTAATTGCTTTATCATATTTTTCTGCATCGTTTTGATCTAGATTGCCCGTTAAAGATTTAATTATTGAGCCAAGTCCGTTTATTATTCCTCTTTTGATTCTTATATTGAAAACTGGATTTATCTGATTTAACTGGATTTCTATTTTTTGTTCTAAATTTAGTATTAGGTTGCACATACTTTCAAATTCATGGATTAACACGGATTTATCTTCATTCTTTGGAAATGTTTGCTGAATTCTTTTAAAGTGATTTTGTACAGCTTCAAAATGGGTTACTATATCTGAAATGTCGAAAGTTTGAATAAAAGACCAAAAATCAATTTTATTTTGAGCATTGCCTAATTTATAAGGTAGAAGACCGGGGTTATTATTTAAGTTATGGAGTCTTGGGTGGTTTGATCCCTCATGGATGTGGATTAACAGTTGGAGGTGGTTTTAGTTCCTTTATATGTATTATCTCTTTTTTTATTTTTCTTAGAAGTTATTTCTACTTTGTTCCTATCTAAAACTTCGGTTATTTCATAAGGTCATATACATTTATTTTTTACTATGATAACGCAAGTTTTTCTTAAACACTATTGTCCTAACTTAAAATCAATATTAGTATTACCTTTTTGGTTATTCTTATCTACAATTTTATCTTTTTGTTTTTCCATTGTTTCTTTTACATTTTCATATACATGTTTAAGTTTTTCCTTATGATTTCCAGCATAATCTGAGTAAAATGCAGCCGGAATAAAAATTTCATTTGGATTTCACGAATTAGTGTGTCCGAAGGTTAATTCGAAAGGGGTAAATTTAGTGCTAGTATGTATTGAGCTATTGTAACCTCAAATTGCATAGTCAATTAAATCGTCTTCATTGGGGTGCATTTCTTTTAGAATTCTGAGATGTTCTATTAGACTGGAATGGTATCGTTCTGCTACACTGTTTGATTCGTGATGTCCTACAGTATCATTATTAAATTCAGTGTACCATGGCCAAGAATAATTTTTTCTGGTAGTCCAAAAGAACAAAAGTATTTTATTAATGCTTTACTTACATGAATAGCCGTTTTGCCTTCGACTTGGTATACTTGTGCAAACTTTGAATATGCGTCAATAATAATTAAATATATTTTATTGTTGTAATGAAATAGATCTATGTGAACAATTTGAAAAGGTTTTGATGCTGTTTCAGTTATTACCAGAGGTGCGTATGGAGGATGTCTGCCATATTTTGTTCGTTGACAAGTATCACACGAGTTTATATATTCAGTAATAGTAGTTTTCATATTTTTCCAATAATAGTTCCGTTTTAAATATTCATACGTTTCTACAATACCACGATGGTTAGTTTGGCCAACGTGGTGATGTCTTATTAGCATAATTTGTTCTTCCTTTTCCTTGTTTTAAGCATCTTATTAATTTTGGGCCTTTTTCCGAAAAGTGTTCTAAATATATTTTATTGAAATCGTTATAAAGAGAATAATTGTGAAAATACAAGCAGTAACAACGTTTCATAATTGTGTAGTCTTTTGAAAATTCGAGTATAAAATTTTCATTATTCTGAGTCGGAATTTTAACATCTATTATTTTATGATTTTCGCAGGATTCCTGTTCAACTATTAATTTAGGATATGGATGCGGTGTGACTATAATTTGATTAACTTTATTATTAATTATTTCGTCAAATATTGGTATACCGTCATTTGTTGTTTCATTAAAAATGGTTTGTTGTGTATTTGAGTCGGTGTCAATTGTGTCAGCTGTTTGGAAATTGGCATCGGTTATATTGTCATTTATTTGTTCGTCTATAAGGTCATTCAAAAATTGGTCTAATTCATGATGATCTGTAATTTCGTCAGGATTATTAATCATTGAATCATTTTCGAGTGCGTTAATAACTACTCTAGAAAGTGCATCGCAATTAGAATTCAGAGTACCTTTCTTGTAAATTATTTCATAGTCAAATTCTTCCAAACGTAATCTCCAGCGTATTAATTTTGAATTCGGTTCTCTGAGATGAAATAGCCAAATTAAAAGACGATGGTCACAATATATTTTAAATCGTTTACCGTAGAGATATGGTCTGAAGTATTTACAAGCCCATACTATGGCAAGTAATTCTCTTTCAATAGTACTATATTTTTGTTCAGAGTTATTTAAGGTTCTTGAAGCGTATGCAATTGGTTTATCCGAACCAATTGGACCTTGAGATGATACTGCGCCTAATGCTACGTTTGAAGCGTCCGTGGTTAAAACAAAGGGCTTAGAAAAGTCTGGGTACTGAAGTATAGGTGAATTGATTAATAGATTTTTACAAGTGTTAAAAGCAGAGATAAAATTTTGATCGTGTTTGACTTTATTATTCTTTTTCAGACATAAAGTTAACGGTTTAATAGCCTGATAGTCCTAAAAAGATTTTGATTTCCTTTTGAGTTTTTGGTATTGGAAAAAATTTTATTGCAGTTATCTTGTCAGGATTTGGCTTTACTCCGTCTGGTGTAATAACATGCCCTAATTACGCGACTTCTTTTCTTAGAAAATCAGATTTATCACGTTGGATTTTAGAATTTGATCGTCTTAATCGGTCAAATACTGTTTTAAGTTTTTCTACGTGTTCTTGCAAGGATGTGGAGTAGATTACAATGTCGTCTAGGTATACTAAACATATTTCATTATTTAAACCTCGTAAAATGTTATCCATAACTCTTTGGAATGTAGAAGGAGATGAGCGTAGTCCCATTGGCATACGTTTAAATTCCCAATGTCCGTTTTGAGTTGAAAATGCTGTCTTCCGAATGTCCTCTCCGTGCATTTGGATTTGGTAGAATCCGCTAGCTAGGTCTAGAATACTAAAATATTGACTTTTGCCTAATTTGTCTAAAATTTCCCTAATGTTTGGTGATGGGTATTTATCTGGTATGTTTTTTTCGTTCAATTTGCTGTAGTCTATTACAAAACGGAATTTCTTTTCATTTGATTTGTCTGTTTTCTTCGGAACAACCAAATTGGCGACGAATACGGAGAATTGGAAGGTTGAATAATACCTTGATCAAGCATTTTGTTTATTTGTGTTTTGACTTCTTCTATATAAATTTCGGGATAACGATATGTCTTAGTAAATATTGGGGTATCGTCTGTTAAATTTATTTTGTGTTTTATTTGATTAATGAAAGAGAGTGGTATCTCTTCACAATAAAAAATGTCACGATAGTCATAACATAATTTTTTGATAACGTCTTTTTCTTCTGGATTGCAATGATTCAGATCAATATTTTTCAAGTTTGTCTTTAAAATATGGTCATGTTCTTTACTAATTTCATGATCAGTTTCCATATTTTCAATTAAATTAATTTCGTTTATATTCAAAATTTCAATATCGATTGGTTCGAAAAATTCAATTTTTTCAGGTTTAGTGTTAGAGTTTATTATCGTAGTAAGAGTAAGTAATTTTCTACATTTACTACAGCGACCGGCATCTCGATATGAGGTGCAAACTGTTTATATCCTAAAAGTCCGGTGCCTTGTTTCATTTTTACTGGTATTTTAATTTTTTGTTGAGTTCTAGGCGGTATTATCAAGTGATATGTTTGATATTTAGGATTTTGAATATTCGATATTTCATTCTCAATTTCGTATATAATTGGAATTTTTGCAAATGGAGTTATGATAAATTTTGAGATCATATCTATTGAAGCTTTTAATTGTTTCAATAAATCAACGCCTATTAATCCGTCATATTTATCGCTAAATTTAAAGAGATATAATTTGTGATATTCTGAGACTCTAAAAATTTTGAAAATTGGTATTTCGATTACTCCGTCATGATATGTTATATTATGAGCACTTTGTATTTGAAAATCTTCTTTAAAAATTTCATTTGGATAAAATTGATAAGCTAAATCTGGTTTAATTATACTACGAGTACTACCTGTATCGATCAAAAAATTTGCTTTTAGTTCGGGAATGTAAATATGTGGTAAATTTGCTCTGGATATATTTAAAGTTATTAGGGGGGATTGTTCTGTGAGGCTTCTTGTTGAAAATTTTCGTTTGGGTCTTGAGAAATTTCATAAGGATCATCGAATTGATATTGATTAGAATTGTCATATTCTGGATATGTTTCATCGGTTTCATGTGGATTAAAATAATCAGAATTTTGGACATCATGGGTTTGATATGAGCATTCACCTTGTATATGATTCTCAAACGGGTTATCGAATTAATAATTTTGATGATTTACATCATGTGCAAACAGTTCTGTGGACATAAATCTCCTCTGAGGTGCTAACATTGTATTACCTGATGATGTGTCCATTGGAGTAGGTTTGTATGGTTCGTTGGGATTTGATTGATTTCTGCTTTGATTTGAGGGTGCTCTCAATATCTGGCTTTGCCTGGGTTGATTGGAAAATGGTTGTCTGTGAGTTTGAAAATTATTATTGTTCATCCACTGGGGTTGTGGATTTTGGATGGAAGGACGATTGAAATTATTAAAACTCTGTTGTGGTTGCGAGAATTGATTATTAGATACACCTGTATTTGAATTTCGATTAAACGGAATAATGGGTTGAGAAGGTGGCGAATTGAAATGTTGGTAATTAGCATTACTATTCTGGAAAAAATCGGGATGATGATTAGTTTGTCTGGATGGAGTGATTCTCGGCATTGGTTTGTAAGATTGATTATTTAGAGTATTATTCCTATTCTGACTATACATAAAATTTTCTTCTACTATAACTAAAGACATAGCAACTTCTAAACTATCTGGGTTTCGCAAACGTATATTATTTTGCAATTGACCAGTTAAACTTCTAATAAAAGTCTTAAGTGCTAAATCGTTATAATTTTTAATTTTAATATTTTTTTCTGCAATTGGATCATTTGAAGCATTTAATTTTGAAATTACTAAGCTACGTGCTTCCTGACATCGCATACCGAAATTGTCTGTTGTTTCATTTTTTGATGGTCTCAAAACAATTAAATCTTGCACTTAGCAATCTATATTTCTCTGATCTCCGAAACATAATTGAAGAGCTTGTTTTATTCCAGCCCATGTTCGTAATTCAGTTCTTGAACCTATAAACATTAAAGCTCTACCTACTAATTTACTTAACAATGCGCGTAATAAAAAACTATTTAATTGTGGATTTGTTGCATTGAAAAATTGAGAAATTAGTGTGCCACAGTTATCTAGAAAAATATTTGAAGTATGAGGATTACCCTCGTATTGTGGGATAGTATCAATATATAATTTTATTAATTGATAGTTTGGATTAGCCATTGCTTCAATTTCTGGTATATTACTTTTTCCTTCCAAAGTTATACTAGAATTAAATAAATCTGCTAATTCTTCTACAATTGAGTCATTCATTAACTAATCTAAATTATATTACTTATGTTAAAAAAATGTTTTACTTTTATAAAAGTATGTAAAACGTAAATAAAAGCGAAAGTTTATATGAAAAAGGAAAAAATGGAATGTTTTTCGACTTACAGTACTATGAAGAAAATGTTCATTGTTCTCCATTAGGATCTGGGCGATGTGGTCCCTCTTCCCTGGACTGGATTCTTGAACTTGAAACCACAAAAATCACACAAAGTTCGAGATTGCAAATAAACCGTAGATACGGACCGGTGTCACGATTTTTGTTGAACCGATTTGCAATCCTACTGACTGCGCCAATTAAATTCGTAGTTAATATAGACTACTTTTTAAAAAATAACTTTTATTTTTACGAACTGAAATGAGACTTTACAACTAGGAAGCTATATAAAATCTGAATATGATAATGAAAAACGTTATAAAGAAAACAATCCGTGAGATTGCAATTCAGCAGTCTAGCGGTGTCCTATTACCATATGCGTTCCCATAACTTTATTAAACATTACGTACAAAGTATTGGAAGCTATAATCAAATATTGAGTCGGTATACGGGAGCAATAATAGGTGACTATCAACATGGCTTCAGAGAAAAAAAGTCTATTATAGATAGAAAGAAAGAGAAATGAAAGAAAAATGTTATTTACTTGATATAGAAATCTGCTATTTTGCAGGGTGTCCTAGGAGTTCGTAGCAAAAATTTCTGAGAGAATAGGAGGACCAAAAATAATGATGATAGTTCATATAAAAGTTTTTCTTTACGCTTTTCGTTGACGAACTATAGGGCTCTAAATGCACCACAAGGTTAGAGATGAGAGAATATAAGTTGAAAAATTTAATTATCTGGGAACGATAATTCATAGAAATAATGCAAGAATGGATAGTGAGTACAAAATTAAAGCAGGAAATGAGGCATTTTACACGAACAGAAATATGTTTGTATAGATCATGTGAGTGAAGAAATAAGCAACACAATTATGGTATATAAAACGACTATAACATTTGTTGTAACACACAGAGTTGAAACAGCGAACTTAGTTAAGAGAGAAGAGAAACAACTGCAGGTATTTGCACGAAAAATAATACGAATGATTTATGGCCCAAAGAAAATAAATGAAGACTGAGACCACCGATGGACTACGAAATTACCTATTTATTAAACAATGAAAACGCTGTAAGAAGATTTAAGTCAGAAATAATTAGATGGTATGGGCACATATAAGAAAAGAAAAGGAAAGAAATCAAAAACAGAAATGTCAGAGGCAGACAAAAATCTCATTTGAAAGAACAAGTGGAAGAGGACATTAGAAGAATGATGACAACAAATTGTAGAGAAAAAATAGTAGATACGAAGGAATAAAGAGTAATAGTTAGCGAGGCACAGGCACACTAAAGTCTCCGAGAAGAAGCAGGGGAAAATGTGGTTTGATCCACCACGAGAACCGGATTAACTTATTTGAAATGTTTATTCAGAAACGTGAATAATATATAGATAATTCATCCATCTGCATTCAAACTGTTCCTATCATTCGTTTCGATTTAATTTGAAAACTTGATAATTACCTTACTTCCCTTAATTTCAGATAATTATCAAGAAATATGCAGAAATGGTTACTCAGAATGCGAATGATGTTACGAATAATAACGAAAAGTTGGATTTGAATGGAGGAATTTCCGGTAAGGAAGTATCTAAAAATAAGTCCGACACCTGGTATCTATTCTTTGTTATAGCAACAGGTGAGATATGCGAATAACCGAAGCTCATTTTGTTTATGCTGTGGTGTATAGTAGCTCTACATCTTACTAAGTGATGTGATGCCTTGTTGGATTAATGCAGCCAGTCTTAATAATAATATGATTTTCTGTTAGATATAGTTTCCATATAATTAGGTATGGTCATATAAAATAATGAATAATTTTATATTCCAGGATTAATAACATGGATAGTGGGCGGAGGGAGAGTGGTTTGGTCATCCTCAGCCTTGGTCAAGTTCCAATCTACCGATCCTGTCGTGAATCCTTTAGGACGACCGATAACAGTTGGAGAGACTTCATTATTGGTTGGCTTACCTGGAATTATTGCTTTGCCAGCTAGCTTTTTATTCAGCAAACTAGCTGATTTGATTGGACGAAAATATTGTTTGCAAATTATGGGGATAGGATGGTTTTTTGGTTTCATTGGATTGGCCTTTAGCAATTCTGTACCAATAATAATCACATTTCTAACTATATTGTCATATCAACTGGTAGGAACAATGTGTATTTTGCCTATATATCTAACCGAAATATGCGAAGATCACAATAGAGCCAAATATGGCTGCCTCTTAGCGGCATGTTTTTTTCTTGGACAACTATATACGAATGCCATTGGTCCACTATTTCATATTCGATACTATACGCTCCTTGTTGCAGCTCCTCTACTTCCTTTTCTGATCTTTTTCAATTTTGCTCCCGAATCTCCTGTGTATTTGTGTAGAGAAGGAAAAAAAGATGAATGTATGAAAGCTTTGAAGAAGTTGAGAGGTAATAAATCGGATAGCGAAATAGAGAGAGATTTTAACAACATAAACCAAAGTATACCGTCGTTGAAAAATGGCAAGCAACCAAATTTGTCCCAATTGTTTTTGACAAAAGAAGGTAGAGTCGGTTTACTACTCAGTTTCCTGGCTATGTTCTTCCAATTGATGAGTGGTGGATCCGTTTTAGTACCGTTAATGGCTCCCATTTTCAATCAGTTTAATTCAATTGTTTCTGGAGAACTAGTAGCTGTTTCCATTAGCACTCTTAAAGTTATCAGTTTATTCACAACGGTTTTCATAATCGAGAGAATTGGTAGACGACCATTATTACTTGTTTCTTCAATAGGATCAGGTATTACAATGGCAATACTAGGAACATTTCTCCATCTGCAATATACTGGATCATCTTTTATCAATGAAGTTAAGTGGTTACCATTCGTCGCAATATTACTTTACTACGTTATGTTTGGAATTGGACTCAGTCCTATTCCAATACCTATGGTTAGTGTTCTTTCACCTATCGAGCTACAATCAGCTTCGAATGCATTAGTATTCACAATAATAAACCTTTTGTTATCCATTTTTCAAGCTGTGTATCCTTTAATTTCCGAACATTTCGGACCCCAATGGTGTATGTGGATATTTGCACTCAGCTGCATCATCGGAGCTGTTGTATTCTACTTTTTGTTGCCAGAAACAAAGGGGAAAAGCTACGAAGAAGTTCAGCGTATCTTGAGAAGTCATCGATATTTCAAAGTTTAATATACTCTATTTGCAATGAGCGCTTTTCTCAGACTCGTCAGAAAATCACTTGTTATTTGAAAATGTCATGTTCATTAATTTTTCTCCCAAGAGTTCCTATTAGACAGGTTATATATACTTATTTCAGGCAATAGTAACAAATAAAGACAGTTTAGTTACTCTCATTATTATGAACCTCAACAGAAATGAGATTTGAATAAACTAAATGATTCATCGTATTGCGTTTTATTTTAATGCTTTGAGAAGTTGACGTCTCCACTTTATATTAATGTTAAACACATCCAACCACAACGTAAGACAATGGAAACATCAATCACAATGTGGTTCCTTTCAAATAATTTATTAAATCTCTATAATGCTGCTTACGAGATAAGGGATCGCCCGACAAACAATACCCTGAATTTACCGGTAGGGTCGTGTTGTCTTCGCAGGCAGACAGGTAAATTTTTATTTGGGTCGAGTGTTCTCCGGAAAAAGGGTCGAGTTGTCTCCCGTTATTGACAGGTAGATAGTGAAACTAAATGTTAGAGAGATAGGAAATCAAAATCTAGCGGAGAACGAATTTGTATACTTCAATTAGTAAGAGCTCTTTCCCCTCCTCACTAAATGCCAGTAGTTAGGTGTTACCAAAAGAAGCGTATTTGCGCATACGCGGACTACCTATCATTTTAGCGGAAGATGACACCATTCGGGGTATAAGATAACCTGAATTGAATGGGAGACAAATCGGACATGATCCTGTTCGAAAACAGGTAATAACGTCCGGTACGGAAGACAACTAGACCCCGCACGAATAGACAATTATCCGAGCGGATGATTTCGCGACAAACAATTGAATAAACCTTGAACGACTACCCGCTCGAATACAATAAAAGTAGATAACGTAAAATAAATCAAACAAAAATAATAATGAGGTGTCCATTATGTAAAAATATTTTCTTCATAGGTCATATATCCCTAACATTTATGGAATATTTATTGTACTACTGTTTTTTAACAGAAATTTTAAAATTAGCAATATAAGCGACAGGGTGTCATCGGCAGAGACAACTTTTTACAAGTAATGATACTCTGCTGCAAGTCTCTTGAAATTATTCATTTAGACTTTGTGAGACAGTTGAGATGGCTCTTGAATTTGTGTATGGTGGAAAACAGAAAATTAAGTTGGTTGTTGCTTGATGGTTGATATTTATACCAAAAAGACAGAGGAGACGAGAAAATATTTTGGAAATGTAACTACTACAAAAAAGTGGGGTATCACGCTTGAGCTACAACGTTTCGAGAAACTCTTTTAAAAAAACTAGCGCTACCAGACATCGTGGATGTTACTTCCATTTCTCACCAATACGAAACCGATACAGAAGTTCCATTAAAACTAAAGTTATTCCCAACGTTAGCATTTGTGCCTACAGAACTTGTAGTCGAAGCATTTGAAAGCCTTTGGAAAATAAAATACCCGAGTAAGCATAGCCCGTTGTGGAATTCTTCGAAGACTGATTTAGGTTAAAATGAAAGATAATCATTCATCAATACATTCCCGTGAACATTTTTTTTATCAAATACCCCCACCCCACCCCCTAAGGGCGTATAATAGTCGTAAAAATAAATTTTTGAATTTGGAATCAAATTCTACGTGTTTTTTATGTATATACGTAAAATTTCGTTTTGATAACTTTTTTTATATATAAAGTTATGCAAAAAAAAATATTATCAAAAAATTGATTATTCAATGGAGTAAGGCTCTTGGGACTAGCATACTTCCATATTTGATGAAAAAAATTCAGGGAAATGTATTTATGGATGATCATCTCTAATTTTAACCTAAATCAGTCATCCCCCCCCACCCCCCAGGGGGGGGGTGACTATGTAAAATAGTCGTAAAAATAAATTTTTGAACTTGGAATCAAATTCTACGTAATTTTTTACGTGAATATCTGAAATTTCATTTTGATAACTTTTTTTTTATAAAGTTATGCAAAAAAAATCTGTCAAAAAATTGATTATTCAATGGAGTAGGGCTCACCCACCCCCTAAGGGCAAGGGGACTTTGTAAATTAGTCGTAAAAATAAATTTTTCAATTTGGAACCATATTCCACGTAATTCTTTACGTATACACCTGAAATTTCATTTTGATAACTTTTTTTATAAACTTATGCAAAAAAATTTTGTCAAGAAGTTGATTATTGAATGGTGTAGATAAAATTATGAAAATTTAGGACCGTACATGAAAAATATTCTATGAAAACGATGACGTCGTTGAAATTTTATTTTTTCCCCTAAAATAATCAATTTTCACGACTATTTTACATAGTACCCCACCCCCCCCCCACATCGCCCCTTAGGGGATGACTGATTAAGGTTGAAATGGAAGATAATCATCCATCAATACATTCCCGTTAAAAATGTTTTTTATCAGATATGGAAGTATGCTAGACCCGAGAGCCCTACACCATTCAATAATCAATTTTTTGATAACATTTTTTTTTGCATAACTTTATAAAAAAAAAGATATCTGAATGAAATTTTAGGTATTTGCGTAAAAAATTACGTAGAATTTGATTCCAAATTCATAAATTTATTTTGACGACTATTTTACAAAGTCACCCCCACCCCCGCCCTTAGGGGGGTATGGGGGATGACTGATTTAGGTTAAAATGAAAGATCCTGAAAGATCAATACATTCCCGTGAACATATTTTTTATCAAATATGGAAGTATGCTAGACCAGAGAGCTCTACACCATTGAATAATCAATTTTTGTGCATAACGTTATAAATAAAAAAGTTATCAAAATGGAATTTTAGGTGTATACGTAGAATTAGATTGCAAAAAAAATGTATTTTACGACTATTTTACAAAGTCACCCCCGCTCTTAGGGGGTGGGTGGGGGATGACTGATTTAGGTTAAAATGATATGCGGAGACGGATATAAATTATCGAAAGAGAGGGGAGGGAGGTGGACGAAGACCAAGATAGACAGTATGAGGAAGAAAGTGAGAGAGGAGATAGAAAGGGGACTTGCACATGAGGTAGATGAATTTTACGAGGTGATACAGAGCTGTGAAAGAGAGGGAAAGAGGGGTAATATGCGTGGGAGGAGGGCTAATTACTGGTGGAATGAGGAAATAGAGGAGCTGTGGAGGGAGTGTGAGAAAGAACGAAGGCGGATGCTGAGAGGAAGAGGGTGGATAAAGAGAAAAGGAGTTCCAAGGAGAAGGAGCTGGAGCGTAGAGTGGATAGTGCAAAAAGAGGGAAATGGGAGGAGCACTGGGGGGAATTGGGAAACAATCCATGGGGAAAGGCGTATGAGGTAGCAGTGAAAAGGATGTGGGGAAATAGGAACTAGGAGCTGGAGGAAGATTAGAAAAAGGAGATTATAGGGAAGCTGTTCACAGTGGTATAAGGGGGAGTGGGGGCAAGGATTGGAGAAGTCGAGGAAACTAGAGAGGTAGGGAAAAAGAGGGGAATTATGTCGGTACAGAAATGGGAAGTAGAAGAGGGAGGGGAGAAACATTTATGTGAGGAAAGCACCGGGATTAGACGATCTGAGTGGTGAAGGGGCTATTGAATAACAATGGGGAGTATTTCTGGGAATTATTTAAAAGGGTGCTGAGAGAGGAATAATGTCCGGAAAGATGGAAGGTGGCCAGGGTGATACTGGTGAGGAAGGCGGGTAAATAGGGGAAGCGGGCAGGTGACTACACAGGCCCATCAGTCTGCTGAGTGTTATGGGTAAATTGATGGAGGGGATAATAAAGGATAGGATTGAGGACGAAGATGGTAGGAATGGGGGTTTTAGGGAAAACCAGCACGGGTTTATGAAGGAAAAATCATCTCTACGCTGTGCAGGGTGATGGTTTTGGTGGAAAGAGCTAGGGATGGCAGCTGGAGGAACAAAAAGTTGGCCCTACTCGTATACTTCGACGTCGGGAACGCCATCAACAGCGTCAGTGAACGTGCGGTGTTGAGCGCGTTGCTGAGGCTTGGGGTGGGGGAGGGGTTGGTCAGTCTAGTAGAGGATGATTTGACGAGGCGAGTGATAGTAGACTCTAGAGGGACGAAGGTATGAGATGGAGGATGGAGTGCCTCAGGGCTTGGTTCTGGGACCGACGCTCTGGAAGTATGTCTTCGATGATGTTTGTGGTATAGTACGTGAAGAGGAGTATGGGATTATGGTGTATGCGGATGACGTATGTTTGGTATGTGCGGTAAAGGAAGGGGCTGAAATAGAAAGAAAGGCGGAGAGGATGTGTAGGAAGATTGTGGAGAAGAGCGAGGATTGCGGACTGGAAGTGGCTAAAGAAATGACGGTGGGACTGCTAGTGAAGGGACGGAGCAAGACGAGGGAAGTGGGGGTGGTGGTAAAGGGTTGGAGAATTCGTATGGAGGAGTCGGTGAAATGCCTAGTGGTGTAGCTGGATATCCAACTATCGTTCAAAACGCATATGGCTAAGATGGCACAGAAGGCGAAAGCAAGGGCAGCATGGTTGGGAAGATTGCTCTGTAACGTGAAAGAGCCCGTTGAGTGGAAGAGGAGGGTAATTGGTAGGATAATAGAGCAGAGTATGCTGTATGGTGCGGAATTGTGGGGTGAAAAAGCGGGAGTGAATGCGAGGGTTAGGCCACTCCTGCAGGTGCAGGGAGGGATGCTCCTTAGGGTGGCGCAGGGCTACAGGACAGTGGGGGGACTGGAAGTAGGGGTACTGTCAAGGTCCTACCCAGAGGACGTGATGGCTAGAGCCAGGAATAAACACTGAAGGGATGCCACGAGAGCAGAAGTACAGAAATGGATAGAGGAGGAAATGGAGAAAAGGTGGGAGGAGGTGAACTACTACTTGACACAGGTACTTACTGGATATGGGTCGAGAGTAGGGTCCCTCCACAAGATTGGGAGAAGGGAGTCGGGGCTGTGCGAGAGGTGTGAGGTGGAGGATGATGTGGGGCATGTGTTTAGATGCTGGAAGAATAAGAAAGTGTTGAAAAGATGGCAAATAAACTAGGGGAGGCGGTGTATTGGGAAAACATGGTGGAGATAATGCTGAGGGAGGAGGAGGAATAGATAGAGGTAAGTGTTGTGGTGGAGAGCATGATTAGAGAGAGATAGGGACTGGATAGGCCATGAGAGGTAGAAGTAGAAGGGATAATATGTAGGATAGTATGTGAGGGGAACGTCACTCGCCTTGAATTATGCTAGGGTAATGATTCCGAGGTGAGAGTAGCGGCGAGACAGAGGTGGGTTTGGTTGGTAGGCATCCTCTTGGGGATGAGTCCAACACTCTTTGTGTCTTGGAAAGGAAGGACCCACTCGAACATGAGTTTCCCATCTCAGCCCAAAAAAAACATTTATTGGCGGCTGTGTGCTTTTGACCGCATACATGTGTGATCGTAGATAAACACATTTAATCTTATTGGTGTTTCCGAATATGCTGCTGGCTTCACTGTTAAGTCTGGCCCAGAATATTAGATAGCAACGTCTAGTTTTGAATTTCAGGTGCAAGTGGTAAATTATTGCAACGATTAAAACTGGTTCTAAAATTACCGTAAACTGAGGTTGTAAAGTAAGCTGTAGTGGAATTAAAGTAATTCATTTCGCGTCTTACAACCTTATGCTTACGGCCTTTGTAGATTCAGCTTCAATGTGCAGTCCCATCGACTGTAGCCTCGCGTATAGCGGATTGCGCGTAATCGAAAAGGTGGCCAATTGCGGACATTACACCCGCGAAAAAAATTAAATGTGAAACTTATATGGACGAATAAAATATTTTGTTTGACTTTAATTATACTGAATAATATATGACTTTGACTATATCTGTTCAAAATTAATTAAGAATGCCGTAACCTCTGAACTCGGTTTAAAACTACATCTTTTTAATATGATTTCCTTATCAAGATATTTATATTTATAATTTGGATTTAATTAGTTTGTTCAATTTAAATTTAAATCTAATTAAAAGCGTACTTGGAATTAATACGTTCTGAAACTTAATATTTAATAAAAATCGAATAAGGAACATACCCAGATAGCACAGCGTATTAAAAAGAATTATCCTACGTATCAAACTAGGGTATAATACTATTGTAAATTTATACATGTATATCATATTGTTACGAAACAGTACACTGGTATAGACCCTAAATCCGACTCTGCCTAAGCCAGGTATGGAAATTAAGATTATGGCGGATACGCAGTGTTTTTATAACTGTTTGGGACTATCTTATCTAAACATTGTTTTTGTGGATTATCGCCAGCTTAACAACGTGACGAAGAAAGACAGCTATCCTCTGCCTCGAATTGACGATACGCTAGATACTTTGGCCGGCAGCAAACTGTTTTCCACCTCGGCCCTGAAGTCTGGTTATTGGCAAGTGGAAATGGACCTAGAAGATAAAGAGAAGACTACTTTTACCACCGGATCTGGATTATGGCAATTCAACGTCACGCCATTCGGGCTCTGTAATGCGCCTGCGACATTTGAAAGACTCATGGAAAATGTCTTGAGAGGGTTGTCTTGTAAGACATGCCTGGTCTATTTGGACGACATTGTAGTACTGAGGAAGACATTTGACGAACATCTGAAGAATTTGGAAGACGTATTCAAACGACTCCAAGCTGCCCAGCTCATGTTAAACCCGACGAAATGTCAGCTGTTCCAAAACCGAGTCAACTATCTAGGTCATATAGTGAGCAATGAAGGAGTGGCGGTGGATCCAGAGAAAATTACTTCCACTCAGCAATGGCCGCAACCAACCGACACACATCAAATTAGGAGTTTCCTTGGACTTTGCACGTATTATAGAAGATTTATCAGGAAGTTTGGAGATATTGCCAAGCCTCTACCGCGACTTACAGGAGAGGCAAGAGCTTTCCAATGGGACGAAGACTGTCAAACGGCTTTTGAAACCTTGAAGAGCCATTTAACCTCGGCGCCGATTTTAGAATATCCATTAGTAGATATAGGGACGGTTGAGCCTGGGAACTTTTTGTTGAGCGTGGGAACTTTTTGTGACGTCACATGACCACGCCCTTTGACCTTTTGACCTATTTTGGGGGTTTGGCCCGGGCCAAATTTTTGGGGGTGGGGGTTAGCGACGTGACCACGCCCTTTGACCTTGACCTATTTTTGGGGGTTTGGCCCGGGCCAAGGGGGTCGCGTTTGCGGCTACGGGGGATGGGGGTTTGGCCCGAGCCAAAATTTTTGGGCTCTTTGGCCCGGGCCAAATTGGGTTAATGACGGTAGCGTCTACGGGGGATGGGGGTTTGGCCCGGGCCAAATTTTTGGGATAATGACGGTAGCGGCTACGGGGGGGAGTTTTTGGGGGTTTGGCCCGGGCCGCCAAAGAAGAAGCGAAGAGGGTTTTAAGGGTAGCGTCTACGGGGATTACACAAGTGAGGGTGTATACAAGAAGTAAGAAGCGAAGAGGGAAGGTTAGCGTCTACGGGGAATGGGGGGGGGTTTGGCCCGGATTTTTGGGGGTGTATCAGTTTGCGGCTACGGGTGGCCCGGGCCAAGGGGGTCGCTCTTTGCGTCTACGGGGGTTATGCAATGATTTAGAAGAAGCGAAGAGGGTTGGGTAGCTCGGGGGAGGCGTCTACGGGGATTACGCAAGGGTGTATACAGGAAGAAGCGAAGAGGGTTTTAAGGGTAGCGTCTACGGGGATTACGAAGGGTGTGAACGGGGGTTATGCAAAATCATCGTCGTCATTAACCAGGTGTCGGTAACCTTGCCATCATTGCCATAACGGCGCTAACAACTATTCGTTATTCACCAGAGTGCCAAAACGGCCGTGGGTAGCTGGGGTAGCGAAGCTACTTTTCCCGTATACTGCGCATGTTTTCCGTTACATATAGGCCTAAAAAGACACATTGTTACGTGTATAAGGTAAGAGGGTGGTTTAGAAGAAGCGAAGGGCTTTTTAAGGGTAGCGTCTACGGGGATTACGCAAGTAAGTGTGTACGGGGGTTATGCAATAGGTAAATAAGTGTGTATGTTGTTACGTGTATAAGGTAAGAGGGTGGTTTAGAAGAAGCGAAGAGGGTTTTAAGGGTAGCACGGGGGAGGCGTCTACGGGGATTACGCAAGGGTGTATACAAGAACGGGGGTTATGCAAAAAGTAAATAAGTGTGTATGTTTTTACGTGTATAAGGTAGGGGGGTGATTTAGAAGAAGCGAAGAGGATTTTAAGGGTAGCGTCTACGGGGAGGGGAGCGTCTACGGGGATTACGTAAATAAGGGTGTATACAAGAACGGGGGTTATGCAAAAAGTAAATAAGTGTGTATGTTTTTGCTATAAGGGCACTCTGGTCGCCACCGACTGGAGACTTTGTGACGAAGCTTCTGGTGGTGTAGAGATTAAAGAAGTGACCTAATAGAAGATATGCAACAGTATGTAGAATGATACCGTATATACAGGATGTAACTCGAACAGGGTGTAAAGATACCTTTTTATGTACAAAAAAGATACAGAGTGTAGTTTTAATTATACCAGAATGTACCAAAAAGGGTGGTTTCGTATATACAGGATGTAGTCATAAAATATACCATTTTGCACTTTGTAAGTATAGAGGTCAAATTGAGGAATTTATGATGAAAATTGATCGATTCCTTGTATAAGTTTTCATTGTCACAAAGTCACTGTCATTACACAAAAAGTTTTTCAATTGAATAACGTATCATTTTTCGCAACATTTTGTAGCCATACTATATAAATACCCCGCTGGATCATCACCGTTACAGTATGACAATGCTATATGAAATAAACTTTAAGAAAAAAATTTCAGTTAATATTTCTGGGGCCCCATCCTTCCTACCACTGATATAGATAAATTTTATTCAACTATTACTATCCTACCTATAGTTATCAGTTATATAATTTTAAATATTCATTTAGAATTTATACCACATATTCAATTCTCAAAAATTACTCATTTTTTATATGATGGTTAAAGAGATAATCTTTCAATCATCTTTTACATGTTAGTTTGGATATTTTTTTTCAAGTGTAACAATTCATTAAATTCTCAAAAATTACTCAGTTTTTATATGATGGTTAAAGAGATCATCTTTCAATCATCTTTTACATGTTTGTTTGAATATTTTTTTTCAAGTGTAACAATTCATTAAATTCTCAGAAATTACTCATTTTTCAGTTTTTCATATCCAAAAGGTAGCGAAGTGTGATCAGAAAGAAATTTTCTCTTACTTGAATTTGGTTTATATTGTTTTTGAGTATTTTTCGTAATCACTTCATGATATTTAAATCGGATAATCTGTCTGTTTGTAATATAAATAGGATCTGATTTTTTCAAAACCATTTCCCTGATTTTTTCAAAATTGAGAATTTGTGAGGAGTTATAGTTCAGTGAAATACCTTTAACCTTACACAAAACTGATTCTTTTCCATTAACTATATATTTATATGCATAGTTCTTTGGTCCACCACTTACAAATTCTGTAATGTACCCACCACCCAATTCATCTGTTAAATCTCCAATGCAAGTACCTGTGGGTAGGTCAGGGGAAATCAGGTTGTGAAATATAAATAATTGAGTCTGTGTCATAGTACAGAGCTCTTTCACCCACCTGATCCAGGTAGCTAAATAATTTTAATCTGGCTAAAGTTGTAACGTAGGCTGCCAAAACGACATTTACAGTAGAGGAAAGGTCATAACCCTCTTCTTTATGCTCCCATGTCACGATTAACGTTTCTTCATTTACCGGAAGAATAGTGTTTACATTTATTGCTGCGTTCGTCATCATTGAATAAAATTCCGCAGAATTTCTGATTATTGATGTTTTAGGTAAATTTTCGCGTTGAGCAAATTTACCCCAAAACGAATTTAACATTAACTTAGCCAGTGATCTTAGACCCGGATTCTCAGATATTTCGGAAAATTCCAACAAAATGTCTTCTCTTTGAAGAAACTCCTCAATGTATTTGTCTTTATCTTCATTTGTGGCACAATCTTGGGGCCATCCAGAGGATTCCTGTTTAATTTTAATAAATCTGTTCATCATAGCAGAGAATAAACCTTCTTGTTCTTTACTAAGTTGTATAGTGTCGTAACTCCACAATTCGTGAATATCCATCATCCTGTATCCTTTTTCAATAGCTTTCACAATTTCTTCAATCACCCAAGTACCTTCTAAACTTCTTTCATCATCACTGTGATTTCAATCACGCTGAAAAAAATCTTCACCGCATTTACGACACAAAACAAACATACATTTTTTATTCATTTTAGTCGGAAGTACAGGATGATACAAGTTTGTAGGCGGTAATATTTTACATTTTATTATACCCGATATTTGGAAAATGTCTGCTAGCATACATTCTTCTCCTACGTAAATTCTCTTAGGGTGACCAATAGGAAATTTGCCGAATTTACACACCCAAGGGTAGAGAGAGCAAACGTCAACATATTTAATTTTCTCGTTTGCTTTCGCTTTATAATACTCGACGGTGTTTCCTGTTCTCCCCCCATATAACGAATGTCTAGGACTGGCCGGTAATTGTTTCACATAAGGGTGATTTTCTGTGAATTTTTTAATTTCGGGTGTTATATTTTCACGAAAATCATACTCCCACATCTGTATCACTTTAAAACGTTTACTCTCTAAATGTTTTATTCTTTCTTGGGTTCTGTCGTATCGGTTTTCCATACAATCAGCCGGGTCATCATCTAACGGATTTTCTCTGTCGTACTTAAAACATGTAGGGCAACCATGATAATAACAGCCATGAAATTCAAACACTTGATTTTCAAATATACCATCCACCTTTACACCTACTACAACAGCTTCTGAACCCTTGGCGGCATGGTGAATGTTGATATTTCTCTGCTTTTGTTCCCATACTAACCACTGTAGAGCTATTTTTGATTGGTTGTCTTTGAATCTATATCCGCCTTTAGGAATTATACCAATTGTGTTTGATTTTAGAAAGTTTCGCCGAAAGACCTTGTTACACGCAGAGGCTATGGTGCTTGCTTCAGTGAAGGGACAGACGTTTGACGTGTCCATAAGTTGGTGACGACATTTGAGACAGGCCTGTGTTAAAATATGTACATCCGAAACGCAATATTCCACAATTTCCTTTTGAAAGTCGAAAATTTCAGCGCTTCTCTCATTGTACCATTTAATTAATCTATCACGTGCGTCTTCTTTCAAATTATCCGGATCGTAAAATTCCAAAGCAGGTAATGTTCCAATATACTTTTGATTTTCCATTTTGTTGAAGAGATGTGGAAAATATCCTTTCTTCAGCTCTGAGAATCCAAAAGATTTCGGTAGAGAAGACAGAGGCATCGGAAAGTAGTTGAGCGAATCCAGAAATTTAACATTTCCCACGGTCATTAGAATCACTTTCGTACCACGCATAATCAGATCAGGTTTCAAATCAGTTTTAGTCAAAATGTAATTTAAAACAAATTGATGGTCGAAACCTCCACCATTGTGGGCGATAACAGCTACTTCTTTAAATTGTTTTCTTTGCGTTAGTACATTCTCTATTAATTTTGGTATTACATTATCTCTTAATATCTGTTCCCTGAATCCACAACTCTGACAAAACATTAATTTACTTTCATTGATACATCTATGACATACTTTTGAATAAACACATAAATTGGGTTCTTGCTGGAAAATTCCATCAGTTACTGCGTTTTCTTGTGTTGTTTCCAAGTCATAGAAAATAAACAAAAAAGTTTTTAATGTTGGGAGATTTTCTATCAGGTTGCATATAACAAAGATGACTCTCTAGCTGTTTGGATTTACAAATTTTGCAGTAAACCTCCCCGCATACGTGTTTGTTATCGGCGTATATCTTAAAACAACCATCACATCTTTTTATTTTACTACAGACCGTGTTCAGGTGTGCATTAAAACACTCATCGCCGTAAAAATCTCTCCCGCATTCACTGCAACCACGTTTTACCACGTCTTTTGGGCACGCTGGTGATCTCCTACATGCAAAACATGTTCCACCACATTTATGCTCATTTTTATTATTGTAAGGTGTATGGCATGCCTCACAATAGTATCTACAGCAGAAAGCTGCAGTTAAGGAGGTTATTACATTATAATGACCCTCATGGTAGAGTAAATTCAGTGAGGGACCATTACCATTACCTTCGAAAATGACCTCACGCCCTTTACTGCCGTACTGATAAACTGTTATTTTATAATTATTCAGATACTGCTGAAATTGTCGAAGTTCGGGTATTCCGCACCCCTCTGGAGGGAATAAAACACCACTGGATTTCATCAGTTCTATAGCTCTGGTCGTTTGGAGTTTACCAACATCGTTTCGAATCTTAGTGTATTCGGGATTCCTAAAAGGCCATAGCGACAATGAGAGCACGAGGTAGGCAAATATTATCTTTGTTTTTTATTGAGACAATACCTCTTCTTTTATTGCTTTCTTCATTGAAATTATTATATTTTTCTCCACCTTTTCCGTATGGCATCTTTACAGTTGTAATTCCCAAACAAAAAGTTTCCGTATTCATTCCCTTAGAATTCGATTGGTATATGGAAGAGATGTTCTTCCATACATCATCAACTGTCACTTCCGACGCAAGTCTAAACCGTATCCATCCCTCACCTCGTGCAAAATCTTTGGAACAAAAAGGTAAATCCAACATAATCTTCAGAACCTACGTTTTCTGAACCCTTCAAAACAATATCTTGGATGGCTTTATTTTATCCAACCTACAGGTTCCGTTTCACTTGGTACAGGTTTAATTTTAAATTCCAAAGTTCGCCCCTGGACACCGAATCTACGTATTTTCTTGGTAAAATCTTTAATAATTTGAAAGTTTTCCATCTTTAAAAAAATCGAAAAAATGTCTCGCAAAAACTCGACTCCAAAAATCAGACAGTAGAGACTCTGCTAGGTTGTTAAAAAATTGTAAAAACTTTTCTCGACTCCAAATTACAAATGAGACAGTAGAACACAACAGCTTGTTAAATATTCAAATTTTTCAAAAATAAAAATCGCAAAAACTTTTTCAGTATCAAAAAACCAGACAGTAGAGACTCTACTAAGTTGTTAAAAATTGTAAAAACCTCTCTCGACTCCAAATTACAAGTCAGACAGTAGAACACAACAGCTTGTTAAATATTCAAATTTTTTAATAATCGCAAAAAACTCAGTATAAAAAAAAATCTCCAAAAAACTTACCTGCCAAATTAGCACACGCACAATTAAAACACAAATGATCTGTTATGGACCGCGCTCCGTATTTATTCCTTTTCAAGTGAGATCACGTGACAAAAAATGGTGATTTTGAATAAGGAAAAAAAATACACATTTCGTTTCTATAGATAATCAATGTTTCTATTTGGTAAAATTTACATTCTTACTTTTTGCATTGGGAAATCCTATCAATGATTTATCATATTGATAATTTTTTCATCTACCAGCCAACGCCCTTGTTGATAAGAGCTGTGAAATTCCATATGATTTTATACAAGATTTTAAATTCATGAAGTGAGAGTCAGTTATTGAAAAATTCAGATTCTACACACTGATTTTCGGCTATATATTATTTTGTAGAAAATAAGGAAATATAATACACATTTCGTTTCTATAGATAATCAATGCTTCTATTTGGTAAAATTCAGATTCTTACTTTTTGCATTGGGAAATCCTATTAATGATTTAACATATTGATAATTTTTTTTCATCTACCAGCCAACGCCCTTGTTGATAAGAGCTGTGAAATTCCATATGATTTTATACAAGATTTTAAATTCATGAAGTAAGTCAGTTATTGAAAAATTCTGAGAAATATTCAAAGAAAATTTAAAAAAATACACATTTCGTTTTTATAGATAATCAATGTTTCTATTTAGTAAATTTCAGATTCTTACTTTTTCTTGCAATGGAAAATCCTATTAATGATTTAACATATTGATAATTCTTTCATCTATCAGCCAACGCCCTTGTTGATAAGAGCTGTGAAATTCCGTATGATTTTAAAATGATGTGTGAAAACGCTGGTTATAATTTAAAACAATACAAAAATCTCACATTATATTGAATTCGCTTAGTAGGTAATATTTATGCGTTATTTCTATAGTTATGAAGCACTTGCAGACCAAATCATTTATTCAGACAATAGTAAACTTGTTTCAAAATATGATTAGATTGGAATGTCATGATTTCTGGTTTATAATTGCAACTATAAAGAGTAGAAAATTGCATAATAGGTATACAGTAATACAATATGAATAACACCGGTGAGTAGCTTCTTTTTTCGATTATAACAAATAATTATGTTTTTTCTTTTTTTATCAGTTAGGTTTTTTTTATCAGACAGGAGAATAATAGCTCTCTTGAGAAGAAACCTATCCGCTGAACAACTTGTAAGTGTTTTTTATATTACTATTTTTTTTCATCGATTCACTATGCATTTTTTCAAAAAACGGTTTATCTAACATTTTAATCAATCTAATATATTCAGAATTGTATGTTTTTTTTATTATAAAACACTGAACAGTTTGTACTTTTTATATTACTATTTTTTCATTGATTCACTATCCATTTTTTCAAAAAACGGTTTATCTAACATTTTAATCAATCTAATATATTCAGAATTGTATGTTTTTATTATAAATCAGCTTTATGACATTTTTTATCTGAAAAAAAGTGATTTTTATTTTGTGAATGAAAAAAATATTTATAAAACAAATTACAATTTTTTGAAGAAATGTAATATTTTTTTTCAATCAAAGTGTCATATTTTAAATTACATGTTTTCATTATAAATTAGGTTTATGACATTTTTTATCTGAAAAGTGATTTTTATTTTGTGAATGAAAACATATTTATAAAACAAATTACAATTTTTTGAAGAAATGTAATATTTTTTTAATCAAAGTGTCATATTTCAAATTACATGTTTTCATTATAAATTAGCTTTATGAGAATTTTTTTTTATCTGAGCACAAAAAAATATTTATAAAACAAATCACAATTTTTTTGAAGAAATGTAATATTTTTTAAATCAAACTGTCATATTTTTAAAATTGCATGTTTTCGTTATAAATCAGTTTTATGATTTTTTGTCTGAAAAAATTTCAATTCAGGCTCATTTTTGTGAAATCTGGAGAAGTGGTTTTTCATCAGCTATCATCTTACAAGTGTTTTTTAAAATTACAGCTTTTTTTTTGAAGAAAATGTAATATTTTTTCGAAAGTGTCATTTTCAAAAATTGTTTTCATCATAAATCAGCTTTTGATATTTTATCTGAGAAAGTATCTATTTAAGTTCGATTCAACAAGGTAGTGTAATAAAAAAATTTACATTTTACCTTTTTTCAAAACCAATTACTTTCCAAAACTATATATATTAACGTAAATCTTAACTACTTTTATACTTTCTATATACTAACTTTCGAATCATGAAGAGATTGTGAAGCGTAATGTCCATGAAATAATTATTGAAACTTTTTTCAAAATTAACTTTTTTCAGATGAAACCAACAACCATATTATATGGAGAGGGGACAACTACACCCCCCGATTTCAAACTAATTGGGGTAGTGGATGGACGCAATATTCATGTGCGGGATACAGGATTAACGATTGAAGTATGGTGTAGGAGGAGATAAGGTATACTGTTATTTTAATTTTCAATAGAATGTTATTTATTTATTTTTGTTCTTTACAGAAAACAATAAAAACAATATATTTAAAACATTTTGTATCATTTTCTATTCAACCTACGAATATTCAATCTTTGTGTGTTTTATTTGAAGTGTTTCGTCTGGAGGCGTTGAAATTTTGGATTGATATCGTATAGCATTACAATGTCGTTTTTAAAATTTTGATAAGATTAATATTGGCTTGGTGACAATGAAAACTTATACAAGGTGATGTTGAAACGAAGAACGATAAAACGAAAATATGAATATGTGTTTATGATTGAGAGGAATTTCACTTTTTTGTCACGTGATTATTATGCAGGGTAATTTTTAATAACATTTTAATTTCCACGATTATCTTATAAGCACTTTGAATACAATTTATGATGTGAAAACATTAAAATGTAAGTGAAAACAATAAGATAATTTTTAATAGCATTTTAATCAAGGGTGACATATTACTCAAAATCAAGTGTTTCTTTTGACATTTTCAATCAAAATGTTATATCCGAAAAAAATACATATTTAATATATTGACATTTTTTTATCTGAAAAGGTATCTATTCAAGCTCATTTTGAGAAACTTTAATGAATTTCTTCATTAGCTGTCATCTTACATTCGCTTTTAATAAATATTATAGGTATTTTTTTTTCAATTGCCATATTTCAAAAATTGCATGTTTATCATAATGAAATTTTTATCTGAAAAGGTATCTAC
This sequence comes from Galeruca laticollis, assembly GCA_963921935.1. Lineage (NCBI taxonomy): Eukaryota > Metazoa > Arthropoda > Insecta > Coleoptera > Chrysomelidae > Galeruca > Galeruca laticollis. Next base: position 12,669,514 of record OY998181.1, read on the forward strand.
TCACGATGTTAGTGCCCTTATGGCTTGTTTCTTGTCCTCGTCGCCGTTTATTACACTTCCGACCAATTGGGCCCTTATGGCATCCAACGTCGGCACAAGGTGGATGCGGATTGCTGAAGGCCAACTCATGATTAACGAACAGATCGACCGATATGTCGTAGCGCCCTTATGGCTTGTATAAAAAAAATAACGCCGCCGACAAAAAAGAAGCACTTCTGTATTGCGCAAGTCCATAAGATTTTAAAATATCTTCTGTCGATTCGACCAGAGTAGTGCCGGCATCACATCCTGTAAAAATGCTCTACCAATGGCGTTTGTTCGACCCGACCAGAGATGGTAGTGCTCCTATGGCTTGTTTACCTCTTGTCCTCTTTTCTGCATAATGTCGTTTATTACTCTTCAATCCGACCAAACAACGATGCTAGTGCCCTTATGGCTTGTTTCTTGTCCTCGTCGCCGTTTATTACACTTCCGACAGTTATCAATCTAATAACACTCCTTTGAGAATTTCAAAATATAGAACCATTAAAAAATCAGCTGTTTTTTTCTTAAAGTTTATTTCATATAGCACTGTCATACTGTAACGGTGATGATCCAGCGGGGTATTTATATAATATGGCTATGAGGAAAATACCAAGTTAGGTTAGATTTTTGCCATTTTGTCTTTACACGATACGAATGCTCGCTATGGTCATTTTCCCCTACAGTACATCGAGGACGTTCTAATAGTTGAATAGTAGCAGGATTTGGAGTGCCATCTACAGGTAAATTGAATTTCTCTTGAAAGTCTTTTAAAATCGATGCCATATCTGTGATATCATGTTCTGACTTGTTAACATATCCAAATCTTTCAATATATTCCACAGCATAATTCAGATCAATTTTCTCAGGTGCAACTAAAGGTAGAATTAGTAAGAGAATCATCCTTCACTTTCGACGTTAGCTTTAATACTGATTCTTCATCAGAAAGTTGTTATGGTAATATACAATCCATCGATTAGGTATTCAAAATGAAACAGAGAATATTTTCAAAATTTTATAATGGTAAATCATTGATTACATTGATTTTGTAATAATACAGATACTCTCTAAGTGCTTTCCCTACTAAACTGTTTTCATAACAAATATCACAAACTGCATACATTGAATCTATACAATTAGAAAAGCCACACATTGGATTAGGTATAAATGACTTCAATGAATTAATAATATTATAATAAAAATCACAAAAGTTAACATTTTTCAAAATTGAAATGTGGTGTTGAAGCAAATTCTCATGAAGGCGTAGAATTTCTACAACTTCTTCTTCATCGAGGAAAAATGTAACATCATGTTGACGAACTTCCACAAATTTCTGATTATCATAAATGACTTTAGTTATTTGACAAAAATCTTGATAAAACATGATGGGGCTGACGACAGGACTTTTCTCACCATCTGGAGGATTGAAATACTCGTTACTTTTACGAAGCACCTCTATGATCTCATCCCATTCTATAGTATTGAAGGACATTTTGGTAGGTTCCATAGTTTCGATAAATGATGATAAAATGATGGCAGGTGCAAAAGTTCTGGCAGGGCTCAGGATACATCCAACTTCAAATCGACCAACATTGAAAACTGTATGCAATAAATAATGTTTTCCTATTTTTATTGCAATTTCATAATTTCGTACAATTTGATCTAAATCACGATCATAATCTTCATCACTACCACTACATGCCATTGTAACACTAGCTTCACTATAATACCCAGAATCTTGACTCATGATAACTACTGACTTCTAAATTAATGTTGAACAATTTATATGTTTAACTCTCCCCCCACCAAAGTTCGCATTGTTTGCTGAAAATGTATTCATGAAAAAGGTTTCGATCTATACTACATCATAGGCGTATATCCAACTGTTATATTTTTTGTCTAAGCCTAACCATTTAACGTATATTTTGTTACGTTTCCTCTTCAATACTTTTTCAACGAGATAAATGTTGGGACATAAAACCCAAATGTGAGATTTCAATACAATATAAATCATTACTAAAATGCCAAGATCATTGGATTTTAAATATCTCTTAAAAGAAGATTTATTCTTTCGCAAAATAATTTTAATATCTTGCACTTTCAGCACATGCGCATGTCCTTTCGCAACCAGCCAAAATTCTGCAGGCAACTTGTTTGCATTCAATAAAAATACCGGAGATTATTATACCCAGATTTGACTATATTGGAAATAAACAAAGTACCCGTCCCAACTATCTCAAAAGTTGATGTTATTTTCCAAACAAATAGTGGTCTTTGTATTTTATGATAAAGCAACACAATACATTGAATTCAATGATGGATTTAAGAAAATTTTGAATAGATTTGTCGTTTATTCCACGTAGCTGAATTGGTTAAATTGCAATAAAAACGCTCTACCTATTACAATGGAGTTTTTGTTCGACTAAAAAAAATATCTTCTATTACGTCACGATACGTCACATTCCTGGCGTCACTTCTTTAGTCTCCAGGCCTCCAGAAGCCCCATTTCTTTGAGAGGCTCCTGGTGGGGCATCCTGTATATACGGTATCTTACTACACCCTGTATCCAAACTGATGCGTCGTTTTCACAGTGCCAATTCTCTAACGACTGCGCATCATCTGTTCATTTCCTCGACCCCAAAACTGTGCAAAATGGTATATTTAATGACTACACCCTGTATATAAGAAACCACCCTTTTTGGTACATTCTGGTATAATTATTACTACACTCTGTATCTTTTTTGTACATAAAAAGGTATCTTTACACCCTGTTCGAGTTACATCCTGTATATACGGTATCATTCTACATCCTGTTGCATATCTTCTATTAGGTCACTTCTTTAATCTCTACACCACCAGAAGCTTCGTCACAAAGTCTCCAGTCGGTGGCGACCAGAGTGCCCTTATAGCAAAAACATACACACTTATTTACTTTTTGCATAACCCCCGTTCTTGTATACCCCCTTATTTACGTAATCCCCGTAGACGCTCCCCTCCCCCGTAGACGCTACCCTTAAAACCCGCTTCGCTTCTTCTAAATCACCCCCCTACCTTATACACGTAAAAACATACACACTTATTTACTTTTTGCGTAACCCCCGTTCTTGTATACACCCTTGCGTAATCCCCGTAGACGCCTCCCCCGTGCTACCCTTAAAACCTCCTTCGCTTCTTCTAAACCACCCTCTTACCTTATACACGTAACAACATACACACTTATTTACCTTTTGCATAACCCCCGTACACCCTTACTTGCGTAATCCCCGTAGACGCTACCCTTAAAAAGCCCTTCGCTTCTTCTAAACCACCCTCTTACCTTATACACGTAACAACATACACACTTATTTACTTTTTGCATAACCCCCGTAGACGCCACCGTCATTACTTGCTAGTATGTGCTAGTGCCCTATTGGCATCTTTGCATATCCTGTATACGATAATATTCTAACAAATATAATATCGTTTATTTGACTTCAATCTGACCAATAGCAGTGATATGTGCTAGTGCCCTAATGGCATCTTTGTACATCCTGTATAGGATAATATTCGAACAATCATATTGGCGTTTATTAGACTCCAATCCGACAAATAATAACAGAGATATGAAGAAATGCCTTTTAGCACTTGCGCAGATCGTCGAAATGTGTCTTTTTAGACCTATATGTAACGGAAAACATGCGCAGTATACGGGAAAAGTAACTTGGCTTCCCGAGCTACCCGCGGCCGTTTTGGCACTCTGGTGAATAACAAATAGCTGTTAGCGCCGTTATGGCAATGATGGCAAGGTTACCGACACCTGGTTAATGACGACGATGATTTTGCATAACCCCCGTTCACTTCGCTTCTTCTTGTATACACTCTTGCGTAATTCCCGTAGACGCCTCCCCCGTGCTACCCAACCCTCTTCGCTTCTTCTAAATCATTGCATAACCCCCGTAGACGCAAAGAGCGACCCCCTTGGCCCGGGCCACCCGTAGCCGCAAACTGATACACCCCCAAAAATCCGGGCCAACCCCCCCCCCATCCCCCGTAGACGCTACCCTTCCCTCTTCGCTCCTTACTTCTTGTATACACCCTTACTTGTGTAATCCCCGTAGACGCTACCCTTGAAACCCTCTTCGCTTCTTCTTTGGCAGCCCGGGCCAAACCCCCAAAAATCCCCCCCCGTAGCCGCTACCGTCATTATCCCAAAAATTTGGCCCGGGTCAAACCCCCATCCCCCGTATACGCTACCGTCATTTAACCAATTTGGCCCGGGCCAAAGAGCCCAAAAATTTTGGCTCTGGCCAAACCCCCATCCCCCGTAGCCGCAAACGCGACCCCCTTGGCCCGGGCCAAACCCCCAAAAATAGGTCAAGGTCAAAGGGCGTGGTCACGTCGCTAACCCCCACCCCCAAAAATTTGGCCCGGGCCAAACCCCCAAAATAGGTCAAAAGGTCAAAGGGCGTGGTCATGTGACGTCACAAAAAGTTCCCACGCTCAACAAAAAGTTCCCAGGCTCAACCGTCCCTATATCTACTTCCATTACCAGAGGGAGAATTTATTCTTGACACTGACGCGAGCAACGTAGGAATTGGTGGAGTACTCTCACAGATCCAAGGAGGGCAAGAAAGAGTGCTGGGATATCAGTAAAGTCCTCTCCAAACCAGAACGAAACTACTGCGTCACAAGAAGAGAACTTTTGGCGGTAGTGAAGTTCGTGGAACACTTTTACCAGTATCTCTATGGTAGGAAGTTTTTAATCCCGACTAATCATGCAGCACTCAAGTGGTTAATGCAGTTCAAGAATCCCGAGGGCCAGATCGCTAGATGTATTGAACGACTTCAAGAGTACGATTTTAACGTCGAACATCGAGCCGGTGTGAGTCACCGAAATGCGGACTCCCTATCCAGACGGCCGTGCCCAACAGACTGCTCCCACTGCAACAAGGTGGAATCCAGGGAAGCTGCAGTTTCAACAACTACTGTAGTCAACGAGGAATGGTCACCCACCAGAATCAGAGAAGATCAGAAGAATGATCCTCACCTGAAGATGATCCGGCAATGGAAGAAAGAAAATCGGCGACCTACCTGGCAAGAAGTGTCAAAATTTTCACCGAAACTCAAGGCGTGTTGGTCTCAGTGGAACTCTCTTGTCCTGGAAGAAGGGCTGTTGAAAAGAGTCCTTGAAAACGATTATGGTTCTGAGATGAGGAGACAGCTAGTTATCCCGAGAAAAAGAGTAGCTGAGGTACTGAAGAAGTTATACGGCAGTCCATCGGGAGGTCATCTGGGAGTGAAGAAAACCCTTCAGCGAGTCCGTGAAAGGTTTTATTGGATGAACAGCTCCGACGATGTGAAGGACCGGTGTAAGAAATCTACGACTTGTGCTACGAGTATTGAACCACATCGCAAGAGAAAGGCACCCATGAAACAGTACAATGTTGGAATCCCTTTCGAAAGGATTGCTTTAGATATCGCTGGACCATTCCCGACGACAGATAATGGTAGCAAGTACATACTGGTTGTAATGGATTATTTCACAAAGTGGGTGGAAATTTACGCTATCCCGAACCAAGAGGCCACAACTGTCGAACAGGCGCGCTCGCTTCGCTCGCGATATCAATCTACTTTACTATTTCAAACGGAAATCCGATCTTCAATAACTCAAATGATTATCCACATTATTAGGAAATAATACGTGTTCAAATAGGTATACTATTACGAATATATACCCAATTGAGTGAACAGCTATCGACAGATTTTGAAAATGCGCGTTTGTAACCGAGGGTATTCGAAAAAACTTCACGTTGTCTTTTTCACCACGTTTTCCACATCCCTCAACACAACAAAAAGGAGGCATTTTCACGATTAGCTATTGTAAAAATGATTAAAATTCGTGTTAAAGGGTTTTAAACAAGCGTTGTGTACAATGCACTCTACAGCTGTGTACGACCCATAAAAAAATAACCATATTTGGTTTGTCTATGGTATGACACACAGATGTCTTGTTTAAAATTAAATGACAGTTCGCTTGCGTGCTCTATAGCACAAATCAAATTATATTTGTCAATTTATTCAATTGAACATTTGTCAAATGTAAAATAATACCAATATAAATATAAAATATGATTAAAATTGAATAAAACAATCCACCTTGGCAAGTGTGAATCTTCTAGAGATTGTTCTATTCCATAAAACTCTCCACCGTCGTCGTTATGTTCTATGTTAAACAATTCTTCAATAGTAAACTTCGCCTGAGATTGTTGAGGTCCATGATTTTGATTGGAGGGTGTGTTCCACTTTGTCACCGCTGTCATTATACTTATGGGGGTTATTCTTAGTTATTGTGATGTTCCTGGTCGGAAAGACCAGACGGTTGGTTGGGTGCTCTAAAAGTTTTGAAACGGTTGTCTCGGCGGAGATTGGCTGTTTATTTGTTTCGTTGGTTGCCATGGTTAAAAAACGTCGGTTATTGGTATACGATTGTTTGTGGAAAAACTAAAAGTCGTTGAGAATAGCCCAGTTGTTCATAAAACTGTATAGGTGTTTTTCGAGTACCCTGTCGAAGGTTGACTAAATATCTAGTGAGAGTACTATCGTTACTCTGATCTCGAATGTTTTGCATTAGGACGTCATATACAGCTTTACACGTATACTATGAGACGGATCTTGTTCTGAATATCCGCTGGCTTCTTTTCGTTATAATATTGACTCAATAATAAAGTAGGAATATTGATAAACTTGAATAATTCGTTTGGATTTCTATCACAGGATAATGCATGGATTTATAACGTCGAATTGAGCAATTGCAATGTCATTTCGAATTTCTAATGTATTATTAAGGTCTTAATGTTAATACTTAGGTTGCTAAGATAATTCGTCAATTCTAAGTGTCTTCTACTCATATTTAAATCTATTATATTTGGTAGTGTACCATCTATGCTAAATTCTTAGTCACAAGATTCTGATCTTGATAAAGTGGCTTGTAAGATTCAGGTGGGTGTATACTGGAATTCTTCCAATACTTCAGGATGAACTCTCTTCATGGTTATCCCTGGAGCTTCTTCTTTCGATGATAGTGGATAAATGCTTGGTAACGACGAGGACCACCAAGGACTCCTCCACTATCCCCCTGACTGTTCCAAATATGAATTGCCACTCACTTTCAAAATACACTTTTATCAACTATGAATTGTTACAATCAGAATAATAGGATAAAGCAGGTGAAAACAATTCAACTAAAATCTTGCTCACTATAATACAAATAGTGTTTTTAAATGAAACTCAAGGTCTCTAGTTAATTCCACAATATAATACAAGAATTTTCAATAACTTGTATTATATTGTGGAATTAACTAGAGACCTTGAGTTTCATTTAAAAACACTAATATGAGCATATTCCACGAAGTAAGGGTCGAGACAGTCAATTTCAATAATACAAATAGATTGATTCATTTATAAAAAAATATTAATCAGTCCCATCGAATGTTCCCTGACTCTGCGTCTGGGTGTAATTTCTTTGTATGCAGGAAGTTACCGTAAGTAAGTTCAATGAACTGTAATTTGCAGGTAGGACAGCAAAATGTCCCGTTCGACATTAAAATCGACATGTCTGACTGTTTTTCACATCTACGATATATTTACCCAAAAAGTCAAGTCTTCGATCGGCCACCCCGTATATGCAATATGACGTGATTATGGAGTATATGTTACACATTGACAATTAACTCAAAAAAATAACAATTTGCTTATTATCAGTTATTTATTTCAATAATTTCTCAAAATCTCTTGAATTTCCAATACACTTTTTCCTCTAGTTTCCGGTAATATTACATAAATCATTATTGCTCCAAGAAAACATGTACTGCTGAATATCCACATACACCAATGTGTCCCAATTAATTGAAGCAAAAACGGAAAAGCAGAAACATACATTGTCAGAACAGAACTTGAGAGAATTGTCGTTAAAGCGTTAGCCGTTGATCGGAGATCAGAGAGAAATAATTCACTCATAATACTCATCGGTATTGGACCAAGTCCTATTGCATATGTACCAACAAACAGAATTACAAAAACTAGTGGTACCCAATGCAACTGTGTTACTATGGGAGAGTTGATGCTTTTCAAATAAAAATAGAATCCTAATACAGATACAGCTATTCCAGCTCCTATAGCAGATATTATTAGCAGAGGTTTTCTTCCAGTTTTCTCGACTAAGAAAAACGGAATCATGAAAATGGATATCTTAACAGCTCCAACCGCAATAGAAATTGTATGACCTGAGACACTGGAACCAGATTCGTTGAAAATTGGTGCTAACAAAATCATTAAAATAGGAACACCGGAAAAATATTGTACGATAATAGGAAGCAAACTAAGCATCAAACCAATTCTACCTTCTTTAAGTTTAAATAACTTTACGAAGTTGCTTTGTCTATTTTTCTTTGTCTCTTCTAAAGATTCTCTTATACTATTGAAATCCTTCTGTAGTTGTTCATCAGATTTGTTACTTCGTAATTTCTTCAAAGTCCTTTTACATTCGTTCTCTCTTTTTTTCATCAAATAATAAACTGGAGTTTCTGGTGCTAACCAAAAAAGTAATACAAAAAGTACTAATGGTACTGCTGTCAGAAGTGTAAACGTTTTATAACTAAACATTGATCCTATGAAATAAGTATACAATTGTCCTGCAGGCAAACATACTGGCAGGAGACATCCGTATTTAGCTCGGTTATCATTATCACATATTTCTGCTATATACATAGGCATTATTGCTAATATGGCCGTGAATCCGATATTTACACAAGATTCAAGAGTGATAATTATGATAATGGAATTACCAAAAGCCACTCCTATTATACTTAATAACATTATTATCCCAGTAATAAACAGTACTTTTTTTCGTCCAATAAAATCTGCTAATTTTGGTAAGAAGAGAGCGCCTATCAACGATACGAATCCTGTTATACCTAATAACTGAGAAGTTTCGAAAGTTGTTATGGGCCGCCCAATTGGATTTTCATCTATGTTATTGGACTGCAGTTTGATGAGAGCTGGAGAAAACCATACGATAGTCGTTCCTCCAAATATAAATTGCAATAAACCTGAAATAAAAAACATTGTACAAATTAACAGAGTAACAAACTTCATGATAACAAATTATATATTTATGGATATGTGGATTCTACCAAAAATTAGATATTTTTCAAAATCGTTTTTCAGAATAATAGACATATTGAATTACTTCTCTTTTAGAAACGTGAAACTGGCCGAGTTCCTTGTCAATTTCAAGCCATTCCTTTTGGCTTGCAATTAAAAGGAGATTAAAGACTCTGGAGGAGTCTGGTGAGATCGAGATAGTAGAAATAGGCCCACAATTTATGAATTTATTCTTTCAATTATTTCAAGTCAAATGTCGTGGAAACGAGAGTGGTTAACATATCTCCTTTGACTGTTTCTAGTTAATTCTACAATACATTGAAAATATTTTAAAAATTCTAAGATAATTGAAAATTATTTCGATATTAAATATCATCGTCAGAATGACATAAATTACATTTCAATTGAAAGCTATCTGATGTTTATTAATTATTTTAGCTACACCAAGATAAGCTTCAAATGAAGTGTAATTTATGTCATTCTGGATGATATTTAATATCGAAACAATTGTCGACTATCTTAGAATTTTTAAAATATTTCCAATATATTGTGGAATTAACTAGAAACAGTAAGTTTAATTTAAAACAGTAAGATGAGTAGATTCCACGAACGGTCGAGGAAGTTAATTCCATATTTCCTTTGTTTTGAGGTGAAAGTATTTTTCACGAAATACGGCAGAAATTTAGGATTTCTTCAAGAAAATGCTTAAAATTTGGCTTGGTTATATATTTATTTTCAATCATAATGAGATTGTTTGTAGAATCCACCTAAATACAATAGCTATTTGTGTATTCATAGCGTGAAGTGATAGATTACCGCTCGACAAAGAAAGTAATCTTTGAAGAGCTGCAATGATACTTTGTGCTCGAAATGTATTTTCTACAAACGCAGTTCTTGGAAAAAATCACTCAATACTTTATTCAACATAACATGTACACAATAAACTAATATCTAAATATAATAATAAATTAATTCTTAACGCATTGAACAATATTCTAGAAAATAATGATTTCAATTCATCGTTTACTTTATCGAAATTGAGTGTACAATTATGGCAATCTCTAATATTTATCCCTGAACCTGATGGGCCATCAGCAGATTTCTCCGACATATGAGTGAACTCTCCTGAAGATTGCAGATCTATACTTTGAGATGTGGATGGTCTTGAAAATATTTTATTGCTAGTATCAATCATGTTTTTGATTGATTCATCAATCTTCTGCAACAATGCTACTTTTCCGTCCATCATGTTTCTTCATTTGTATTAAGTCACCCCCACCGTTCACCAATAAAGTTGCAGATGCTCACCAAAAGAGTGTCCAATTTATAAACTGTGCCCAGATAATTTTAAATATTTATCAATGTCACTTGCAATTTTCTGATTCTATTCATACCCTCAACTTGTTTCACACATCTATCAAACTTGATAGATAGTCACCTGAATTTTCTTCATTATTACTAATAAATGTGAAAACATGGTTTATTCTTGTTTTTGAATATCAAATTCGTACTATTAAAATAGAATCTTAATCTTCTATGTCACTGATCTGTAATTTAACCAATTCATCGCGCCTGCATGCACCAGCAATACCCATAATTAGGATTACCTATAAAAAAATTATTAGTTATTAGCTGCCCTGATAGTATGAGCTATTGAAATTACTCTAATCCAATAATCCATATTTCCAACGAAAAAAAATGGAAAATAACTGAAAAGTCAGGAAAAAGATACTGGCCCGACCGAGAATTGCACCAGGACAAGCCGCGTGGTAACCTGCGCTGGAGACCTCTAAATATAATATATACACTAAAATTGAACAAAACTTATTGAAATAAAGATGAACTGTTTTTTGAATGATAACAAATAGAATAAAGAGTAATTTACCTTTATTAACAAATGTTCTTCATGTAAAATTTCTTGTAGAAATTGGTTGATATCTTTTGCGTTGCCCAAATGTTTTTTCGCTTTACATCCTTGATGTGATACTTATTGATTTCGATATTATTTCTAACATTATAGCATGTACGTATCATCGAATATATGGACCAAAGTGTTTATGAATTTAACCCTTTTACCGCCCAGTGTTGCCATATGGCAACACTGTACACGCTGCATTCTAAATAGCTTTCGAGAGAGTGGGGCACAATTTAAAGTAACGGTGGGGACTCTATTCGATGCTCAATAGACCATTCGTCGAATCTATAACAGCAGTTGCATTCTAGACGTAATAGGTTTCGTTTGTGTGGTTCCAGAATATTAATGGTGCGTGAAGTCGAGAAAATATGGATATTCGTTTCACGTAAGTATTTTTTTGACTGATTGAATGCAAATAGATGGTGATGCCATAGTATAAATGTTATTATGAGTACATACATATTTCTCATCCTGATAATTGGTGAACGTTCGGTTGAAATTCACTCGAGTTATATGTATCAGAATCTTACTGTTGCTATATGGCAACACTAGGCGCTTATACTCTACAAATCTGATAGTTTTATATTTTCACTCCAGGAACGGTCTATCGTTGGCAGAAGCGTTAGACATCGCATTCAATGATGATATCGAAGGTGATATTTACATTGAGCCACCAGAGCCGAATGTGGATACAGATGAAGATTCCGCAGATGAAGACGAGGGAGGGTAAATCATATAATTTTTATATTTTTCCATTGCAATAAATCAATAATTATTTCATTTGTAGGTTAGTTGATAACCTTACTTCTCGGCAATTACGCGCTCCTGCCGAAATCAAGATGCCAAACAATGACAGAATAGGGGGAGTTGAAGTCATCGTGCAGAATGAAATACATACTGGCGCTCAGGAGTTTGAGAGGATTGACCCTACTGCTGCGTCAAGTCTGTTGAACCGAAATGTTAAACATTGGTTGGACGAAAGAATCAATAGAAAAAAAGTTTCAAACCAACCTGGGAGTTGGGTGCAGATTTTGATCATGAACAAAATTCCATATTTCCTCAAGCAAACTATTCAGAATATGAAGTCATGTCTGCAGTGGAAATTTTCGAACAATTCATTGATGCGGATATTATAGACTATTTAGTGAATGAGAGCCGACGATATGCTTTGTTCTTGAACCGCCCGGATACAAAAATCTCTAGTGATGGAATTCGTTGTTTTATTGCTATTCTTTTTGTCACTGGCTACAACAATCTTCCTTCAAAGGGAAACTACTGGGACTCCGGTGACGATATGCGCAATACAGCTGTCTTTCATGCGATGCGCCGTAACCGTTTTCTGGAGATTCGTCGATTCATACATTGTGCGGATAACACTAAAATGGATCCAATGGATGAAGCATGAAAGATAAGGCCTTTTATGGAAATGCTGAAAAAAAATGCATAAAAAATTTCATCCCAGAAAGAGACCTATCTTATGACAAAAGCATGATGAAATATTATGGTAGGCATAGCTGCAAACAATTTATCAGGGACAAGTCCATAAGATTCGGTTATAAAGTATGGAGTACCAATACCAAAGATGGCTACCTAGTGAACTTCGACCTCTATCAGGGAAAGAGTCCCAAAGCAATTGCGCAATATGATATCTTATTTGGTAAAGCTGCGAGCCCACTGCTGATAATGATGGATACACTTCCATTGATAAAAAGAGATCAACGTTATCATTTTCACATGAACAATTTATTTTCAAATCCTGCATTATATTCCTTCCTGAGATTTAGAGGATACTCTGCTATTGACACAATACGAGAAAACCGAATTCCAGCTCAATGCCATATAACGAACAAACATTTGTTTCTAGTTGTTCCTCATCTTCTTCGTTTTCTTCTTCTATACCATGTATTATTAAATTCTTCTCTCTAAGATTTTTCTGATTATCTGTCATGTTTCCTTGCAAAAATTCTGTATTTTCCTTTAGTTCCTTATTTTCCATCCTTAAATCGTAGTTTTCCTTCTTCAATTGTGCTATTTGTCTACTCATTTCCTCAATTTTCTCTTCTATCTTGCATATTCTCACGTTATTGTCGACTCGATTTTTGTAATTTCCATTATTATTGTATTTCCTATTTTTATTAAAATTTTCGTATATGCCATAGTTGTTCCCTCGATTATACTGTCTAAATGTTCCTCTTGAATGATTACCATTGTAACATTCTCTGTTGATTCCTCTCCGATGGTTATCCCTAAAGTCAAAGTTTGATTTCCTGAAGAAATTCCTGTTATGTTTCATATGTAAGACGTATTGTTGTCCTACTATACCTTCTACTGGAACCAATTTTGATAATACTTCTTGTGTTGTTTCAAAACTTCCCGCTGCAATTATCGTTTTGCTTGCATCCGTTGCGGCATTCATAGTTACTGCCCTAATCGTTGCTTCTTCCGTATATTTCTCAGCTAGTCGTTTAGACATCCCTTCCGATATGTATGCTGCCTGTAATCTTTCGGCCAGTTTCTTTATTTCTGTTGCATACTGTGTTACATCCTTTCCGTTCTGTCTTATTTTGCCAAGTTTCGCTAGGAGAAGGCTTGGATTGCCTCCTCTTATCCCTGCTTTAAGTTTATCTTTGATGTCTGCAATGGAGTTTTCCGTTGTGATTAAGCTTCTAGCTTTTCCTGTTAATCTCGTCTTTATCAATAGGATAGCATTTTCCTCATTACCATTCGTGTTTGTCTGTAGTAAATCCAATGAGTCTAAGAATGACTGTAATTTACTTGCTTCGCCGTTAAACTCATTCGGTAAAACTTTACTCGCAAAATTAAAAAAATCGTTCATACTTGTCGCCATTTTCAACTGTTTGCTTATTGTTTGTAATACAACCGTATTAATTTCCTCAAATATAGAGGTAGGTATGTCTATAATACAATTTAACGCTTGAAATGCCCTTTCAGCTTTATCCCTAATCCTACTTGAATAACTTTTACAAGTCTCTTGTTGTATTGAATTTAAATTTTTCCAATTTTTGGCTATTAACCTAGTAAAATTATTGTAAAGACCTACTATGCTACTAATTACTTCTATATGTATATCAGGATTTTCAGGAGTTTCTTTCTTCAAAACCCTTTTCCCCTGTTTATTAACTTCTTCTACAATCAATCGTAATTTATTCTCAAAATCTTCCCACGTTATTGACATTTAAGAAAAAAAAACTTTGTTCATAAGAATTTAATGCATGTGTACTTACAAATTACTTATACGGTGAGAGTTCCTGTTGCCTGCTATATTGCATTGCTTCTGTTGATATCTCTTTTCAACGCTCTTCGGTGTGTTTTCCATACTGACCAAATGAACTTGCAGATAAAAGCTATTGTTATAATGTATAGTAATACCATGATGTGCATCGGAACATTATCTTGCTGTACCATGAAAGTGTTATTGACAATTCCTGTTTCTTTTGCTTCCTGTTTGATTGATGAGAACCTCCCATTGTTTCTTTTCTCCAAGGTCCCAAATTTAAGTAGAAAACCACATAGTTCTATCCTTATAACATCAATTGTACCATAACTTATCATTTACTTTACAGGATAGTTATTATACTTTTAATTTTACCATAACCATGTAGTGGCGATGTAGATTTACCATTTAATTTTACCATAAATTTCCATTATACAATTACCATTTCCATTTAATTTGCAGGATCTCCATGTAGTGTCGATTATCATTATACTATTGATTTTACCATAACCATTTTACAATAACCATTAAATTTGCAGGATCACCATGTGGTGGCGATAACCATTATACAATTAATTGTACCATTTCCATTATACAATTACCAATACCATTTCCATTTATTTCCATTTTACCCATCGTTACCATTTAGTTTGCAGGATCGCCATGTGGTGGTTACTTAGTAAGGGTCCCTCATATACTCGACGTTTACCATAAAGGCATATTATTATGGAAGAGACCCCTTACCTCGCAACCTGTGTTCGGGAACAGAATAAACAATGACACATTTATAAAATCACTGGGTTCAAGTTTAATACATTTAAAAATACACTACTATAAATATCAAGCGACTTATTCAAAGTATTAATAACAATAATAATAATCTCATCCTGGTTCGTTCACATCCATTATATAGGCAACATAGTTGTGTTTTTCTGCACAGCTGACCTCGGTATGTAAACTATACATGTCTGTTTATAAAATAACAAAAACACATCCTCCATCTATTTAATTCACACGGCGTCTCCCAAGTTCAGAATCAACAACATTCAAATGTTTTTCCTTTTTGTTTTTCATTGTTCATTTGTTGATAAATAAACATTGTTTTTATTAAATCAAGATATCTATTTCTGCGTTATTGTAGATAAATTCACTGTGTTTCTATGCACTTCTATAGTCACTCCGAATCACTCTACCCGAATTATTAACAGAACGTTGGTTTCCGCGTTGATATTTTGATTTTGACGTTTCATACAAATAATTGAAAAGTTTATGCAATATACGGGGTTTCTGAAAGTGTTTACAAAATATAAAATTATAATAGTTGAATTTTGTTCCAAAATTCATGTGATCCTAAATACAGTGATCATTATATTTATGTATAAGATTATGTTTGACGTAATTCACTTGTCGTTGTTATATTTTCTGTACTTTGAAATATACTTCAAAGAAAAATAGTTACTAAATTAATTAGTAATCTCTTAAATCATTTTATCAATTGTATACTTATTCGTAAATATTTCTTAACATGTCCAAAATTATATCTTTATGGATTATTTCCAATTATTGATTATTTACTACTACTACTAAGATTCACATTATCTGAATGATGCTAATGATTTAATTTAACCTGGTAGATATGTTTCACTTTAATATATAGAAGAAGAATAGTCTTTGCTAACTAGTTACGAATAAAACTAGTGAATATTGGGGTAAGAGTATATCTTTTCCAATTTTTTGCTGCAATCCCCCAATATTCACCAGTTTTATATATATATATATATATATATATATATATATATATATATATATATGTATATGTATATGTATATGTGGTATAACGGAAATTGTAAGCACGATAGAGGGCGCATTATATATATATATATATATATATATATATATATATATATATATATTACAATTAAAGATTTTTTATTTATTATATTTATTTAAGAGTTTTGATTTTGTTCGTATGTTTGACTCACCTTTGGCTAGCTCCTGAAGGAATTTTATTACTTTTGCTTTATTCTTAATTTATGTTATACTCGGTGGCATGGAGACTCCCCCCTTTGAGTTCTGGACGCATAGACAAACTGTGATTCACACTTGAATTATTATAATTACCTCAAATATTTCATTCCTCGATCAAGATATTTACCTCTGTTTTCCTATATTCAAATGTTATTGCAGAGAATGAATGAATTAAGTATATTTTTATACATGTATTATGAATGTTAAAATAAATAAAAAAAATACCAACACTTTAGATAAATTATTTAATAAGTTGTTGAGACCAAAGTTCAAATGCCTAGTACATCAAAAAAATTCCTACACCGCTCCTGCATTCTCTCCAGTCATGCGTATTTAGAATTTTAAACGATTGAGTCGGCGCATAGGAGAAGCGGATGTTCACTTATAATTCCACGCGACATTATATATGTAATACACAGTCAATGTTAGTTGTGTTGTTTGTGACAATTTTAACGTTTATCACTTCATTAAAAATCATCAATACATAATTCAAAATTGAACAATACAATTACACACATATATATATATATATATATATAGGTGGGGATAACGGGGATTTCAGTCCAAGGAATCAACGCGAAGATCTTTTATTTACAAAATGCCGCCAAGCTTTCGTGTCCTTTTGACACTTCTTCAGGGCACTATAATACATATACAAATATAAATATGATTTAAAAATAGAGAAATAAATATAAGTACTTACATGTAAAATATTTTAAGTAAATTCAATATAAATAATCATTAAAAAATTTGTAAATGTAAAAATAAATATAATTATAATATACTTGATGTCATATTTCACATAAGACAAATCGATACATAATTTGTTTGTTCGTTACTTAGTTATTTTAATTTTTTTAGGTTACTTTATAATTATTTAATGAAGTTTGAATTTGAGGTTAGATTATAACCTTATAAAATGACTTTGACAGATAATTTGTTTTTGACGTTAATAGAAAAGGAAATAAGGTTAGATTATAACCTGTGAAAATGACTTTGACAAATAATTTCTTATATTTTGACTTTAATAGAAGTGAATTTAATTTTTATGAAATAATCATATAAATAATGAAAAATTATCTATTTTGTTCAATATTCAAAAGGTAGCTATAAATATTACTAAGATTTTCAATGTCACTTTTCTTATTCATACTATTATTTGCCTTGTTGATTTCAACCATTTCAAGAAAATATCTTTTAGACATATTTTGTTCAGTATGTAGAACTTTAGCTTCATTAAATAACATTTTATGGCCTGTTTCGATGGAATGCTGTGTTAATGCACATGATTCCATCGAAACAGGCCATAAAATGTTATTTAATGAAGCTAAAGTTCTACATACTGAACAAAATATGTCTAAAAGATATTTTCTTGAAATGGTTGAAATCAACAAGGCAAATAATAGTATGAATAAGAAAAGTGACATTGAAAATCTTAGTAATATTTATAGCTACCTTTTGAATATTGAACAAAATAGATAATTTTTCATTATTTATATGATTATTTCATAAAAATTAAATTCACTTCTATTAAAGTCAAAATATAAGAAATTATTTGTCAAAGTCATTTTCACAGGTTATAATCTAACCTTATTTCCTTTTCTATTAACGTCAAAAACAAATTATCTGTCAAAGTCATTTTATAAGGTTATAATCTAACCTCAAATTCAAACTTCATTAAATAATTATAAAGTAACCTAAAAAAATTAAAATAACTAAGTAACGAACAAACAAATTATGTATCGATTTGTCTTATGTGAAATATGACATCAAGTATATTATAATTATATTTATTTTTACATTTACAAATTTTTTAATGATTATTTATATTGAATTTACTTAAAATATTTTACATGTAAGTACTTATATTTATTTCTCTATTTTTAAATCATATTTATATTTGTATATGTATTATAGTGCCCTGAAGAAGTGTCAAAAGGACACGAAAGCTTGGCGGCATTTTGTAAATAAAAGATCTTCGCGTTGATTCCTTGGACTGAAATCCCCGTTATCCCCACCTATATAGCATTTTTCAGTCGTTATATAAAAAAAAAAATTTTTTATATATATATATATATATATATATATATATATATATATATATATATATATATATATGATATATGAGTGAAGTGAACCATGAATAGTGAGAGGTAGAAATAGTTATACATGCAAACAGAAAGAAGAAATGGAAATAAAATGGTGATTTATATACAACATGAGCAGTGATGATATGAAATAAATTTTAACACGTAAGTTCTGTTGATAACTATAACTAAAAATGCATAAATATCCATGTATCTTATCAGATATTCATGATATTGTAATGTTTATTGGCCTTTTTGATAAAATTTTCAATTTAAACGTTCAAATATTAATTCATCGTCCACTACTTTTATTTGGAATTCCAAATTAAAACTTAAAATTCACAGAGCTTAGTTTCCAAGCTTCGGTCCCAGGTAATGCGGCTAAGTGTCTCTTTGTTCTTGGAGGTTTTTCATTGAAAAATTCTTCCTTCTGGACTTTCCACGTTCCCCCACAGTAGAAGTGATATTAACTGTCCTATTTCATATTTTTTTTTACTTTAAAATGTACTTTTATATTATTTTGTTACAATTTTGTTAGATAAGATCTATATTGCGGCCTACCATTCTCCCAAAACCAAGCTTCACTGTCTTTTATTTTAAAAATCAACAACTTTTTCACTTCTCAAAAGAAAAGCCTGCTTTTATTGTTTTTTCTTCAATAATTGTCATTTGGAATGTTTTTTTATGGAAAATGTAAGATTCTTTAATTAAACTGTCCCGGAGGATAATAAAACTTATTTACATGGGTTTATATGGTCTTAGGGATTATATAAAAAAATGTCTTTTACATGTATCACAATATCGCATTTTTTTATAATTCCCTTTTTATGGTGTTTTAATTTACAATTAATTACACAATTTCTACAACCTAAAATGATTATTTATACATATGTAATTGTTCAGTTTTCAATTTTGGAATTTTTACTAATGTTATCTGATATAAACTGTTATTTGTTTTCAAATTTGCCTTTTTATCTTATATTCAATTAAGAACCAGCGATTTTAAGTTGGCAAGAAAATCACTATATTTTATTACTTCCTGTTCCTAAATTTTCATTGATTCGTCAGATTTCTTTGACATATAACATGGCTCTGTTCCGTGTGTCATCTATCATAAAGGTTCTTTCTTATTTCTTTTTTTTAAGTTTTTAAAATTTTAAACATATACTACCATCGTCTGTGAATATAACTAAACAATTAGTAAGTTGGATATTAATTTCTGTTATTTCAGGTTTCAAATAAAATTTCATTCTACTCATTCAGACATTCACACGGCCTTGTTAAGAGTATTCTGAAACCTATTGACATTAACTTGACCTTGGATTAATTTTGAAGGTAAAATTTTGTACTCATCTATAATGTTATCGTTAAGATTTTTATTCATTATTCTTTAAAGTCTGTTTATAGTTGGTTTTCTCAATATTTCTTAATATATTTATTTATTTCATTCATTCCTTCATCTTAAATCTTAGTTTTTAACTAGGTAGTGTCTAGTAGTCCACCCTACGTATTAATAAAAAAACCTTTTAATATTCATTCACATATGTGAATTATTTTTATATATTAGAGGACTAGTTCAATATATATATATATATATATATATATATATATATATATATATATATATATATATATATATATATATGTGTGTGTGTGTGTGTGTGTGTGTGTGTGTCCAGAGGGCAGAGAACAGAATTTTTATATATTGTAGATATTGAGGACATTTGTAGAGTATGAGGCCTGGCCCTGAAATATTCTTGGATGTATTGTATAGTATAAGGACATCTCGAAATTGTATATAAACTAATGCGTATATATGAGCACAGATGACGCTTCAAGTACTTTGAAACAAAATGTCCTCAAACTAACAGGTATATGTCACCATGTGTGGATAATATCGAATGTAGAGTGTTAACCACAATCAAGGATATTGATAAGTTTGAATATTATATACAAATTCCTTGATTAATAATTTTTAATCGTTATTTACGTACATTCTATATCTTACGCCCCGAAACTATCATAATAGTAAGGGATATTCGGCTTTCGACGTGAATAGGTACATATTTTATCATTATTTGTAAAACCAATGATTTAAACGTTTACAATGCGACTGCACTATACTTTACAATAATTATGAAGTTTCAATTGGATTTAGAATAACAAGTAAATAATTTTCAGTCGTTATTTATCTACATCAAACGTCCTCAAACTGTTTCATAAGGGTATATAGAAGGTTTTATTGATACATTCACTATTTGCATTTAATGAAAAACCGAAAAAAAACCTTCTTTGAGACACCGCAATAAACGATAACTGAATTTATGGTATATTGAAAATTTGTAAATGTACTCGAACTAACGTATAACAACGCGTCTTTGAACTATCTATTTTATATTATGTATCTTTGTCGACTTCCAAAAAACCAATAAAAACCTCCTTCGAGACACTGCAGCAAACGATAAAAGAATTTATTGTATCGAAATTTTCTAGATGTCCCCATATTACAAATTGCGTATAGCGACGTGTCCTCGGACTAGCTTTCTTATATGTATGTCTCTTTACCGATCTCCAAAATTTTTTTCACCATCAAAATTTGCATCTCCTGTTGCGCAAAATGGCATATAGTGTGTTTACGGTAATTAATAAGAATTATCAAGTTAGAATTTGATACTGATTACCGGATTAATAAATTTAAATCGTAATTAATCTACTATAAATGTCCCCAAACTATTTCATATATATGTCTTCGCGTGATCTGTTATATTTCGCTTTCGACGTGAATAGTGATTAATTCAAAATTTGTAAAATTCGATTATTTGGCCGTTTCACAAATATCAATATTAATTTTCAAATGTCACCGAACCCTCGAACAAATCAAAACTGGCGACGCGTACGAATATATTATTTATGCACCTCTTATCGGTTTAATTTGAAACAATAAATATTATCCTGATTGCAAATTAGCAATAATACGAAATCTTGATTGACTCGTAACTCGGATCAAGATTAATATGAAAGGTAAAACATAAACATTGCAACTAGTTTAATATTATCTAATTCTAAATTGATAATATCAAAAGAACATGTTGCCATATTAACTGTAAAAAATATATCAATTTTTTGGGTTTATTCATGACTTTTAAAAATAAACATTTTTTCTTGTTGTACATATTACAAGTTGCATAACAATTGTCACCCTCAACAGGTGTAAAAATTCCAGATTTCACTGCTTTTCGCTTTTTTAGACATGATCTAAACTGAAAATAAAAGAAACATACATTACTGTCAATTTTTTTTCTCTCTAATAACTTGGTTAAAGGATTTTATAACTTTTTATTTAATTTAATAAAATGGGACAGGATGACCCTGAAAACTTCTTTTTTGCAACTTTACCCATTGTTTTGTTAAAAGGACATATTAGTTTAAGACATGCCATTCAATTCAATTCAAATCATTCACGGTAGTGGATTTCTTGAAATGCTTTATCAACAAACAAAGATTACAATTTACAATTCTCCTAATAACGTTTAGAATTTCTGGCCATTACCTAGTTATTAAAATTCTTGCAGAACTACAGGCTCCCTTTATTTACAGCACAAAAAGCAGAGATAAACTAAAAGAATTAAAAACATTCATTTTATCTAATGGCCGTTAGGTGTCGACACAACCACCTGTAGAGATTCTAACATAGGAGATGTTTAAGACAATGTTTTTGGAAGTAAAATTCAATTTTAAAAAATTTTAAATGGGATGTCCAAGTTTGTATAATGTTAAAGGTTTGTTAACCTGTTTAATTATTAATGGAGGCGATGAAGCCAGGAAATTTTGTTATATGGAATCTGACAATTAAGCACTGATGATGGCTCTATGTCTAGAGAGCTGAAAGCGCGTTATGCAAAAGTAAATTAAATTTCACACGTTATACAAATATATTTTCTTTGTTACTTAACAAAATATCCACTTTCACATCATCTTCAACGAAGTGTGGTTTTCTTTTCAATGGTTTGATATAACCAAGTTCTCTGAATTGTGCATGAATTTTAGAAACAGTACTTCGTGAAATATCAGGCAATTCGGGATACCTGTGATTAAATAAGTTTGCCACTTCAACTTGACTTCTGCAGTTATCCCCCCCCATACCCGATCATCATTAAAATCTCAATTCGGTGAGTCTCAGTTGAAGATTTCATTGTTATGTCGACAAGGAAAGAGTGTTTGACAAAGATTTTACTTTTTCAGTATAAACTGTCAACACATCAACAACTGGCAGAATAGATAACAATCCACATTATTTACCGATTAAAAACAATCCACATTATTTACCGTTTCTGTTTAATGATTGGCATTTTTAGGCAATTTTTAGGTATTTTATGATAAAATTCATGGGCGTAGCAGGTTTTGTTTAATAACAAATACGTCTAATAATTAGTTAGTTTAGATTTCTGATAAATCCATATTTAGCTAATTTGAAAAAGTACCAATATTTCAAGTGTAATAAATTATTAATTTTAAAATTTCACCCTGTATAATTCATAATTGACCATACATTATTCAGTTTGTTGGAATTGGTTCATTAAGAGGATTTCAAAAATATGCAAATATACAGGGTGTTTAATTAAAAAACAACAACACCGACCATGACATACTTGCGTGAATCACCCTGTACATTTAAATTTATGTTCACATAACGCACAACTAAATTCAAAAGTTGAAGTGTCTCGGCATTTTTTATAATTTTCCAAAATAATAACATAAAGAATTTTATTCCATAAGTGGTTTCCACACTGTATATGTTTTCGCGTGATTTGGGATATTTCGCTTTCGACATGAATACAGATTTCATCAAAATTTGTAAAATTCGATTATTTGAACGTTTTTTATAGAAAATGCAGCGATTGATTCCATGTATCGTTTCGGATATAATAATAATAATTTTGAATTGTCACCGAAAACCCTAACGCGCATAAAAAGTGTCCTCATAATATCATTTCATGTATATCCCGATGTTATTCTACAAAATTATCTACGTTCGGAATTTAAAAGGTTTTATTAAGAAATTCACAATCAGTATTTAATAAAAAACCAAATAAAATCTCCTTTGACACACTGCAGTAAACGATAGAAAAATTTATTGTATCGAAATTTTTTAGATGTCCCCATACTACACATTGCGTATAGCGACATGTCCTCGATCTATCTCTCTTATACGTATGTCTCTTTATTGACTTCCAAAATTTTGATTCGACAAAAAAAATTGCATCTCTCGTTGTTCAAAATGGAATATAAAGTGTTTATAGTAATTAAGAATAATTATCAAGTTAGAATTTGATACAGATTATCAGATTAATAATGCTTAATCGATATTAATCTACTACAAAGGTACTCAAACTATTTCATATATATGTCTTCATGTAATCTGCAATATTTCGCTTTCGACATGAATACAGATTTAATCAAAATTTGTAAAATTCAATTATTTGAACGTTATTTATAGAAAATGCAGCGATTGATCCATATATCGCTTCGGATATACTGATAATAATTTTCAAATGTCACCGAGTACACTAACTCGTATAAGTACTGTCTTCATAGGATCATTTCATGTACATCCCGATGTCAATCTACAAAATTATCTACCTTCTGTATATAGATGATTTATTGATCACAATAAGTATTTGATCAAAACCCAATAAAAACCTCATTTGAAACACTGCAACAAACGTTAGATGAATTTATTGTATTGAAAATTTGTTGATGTCCCCGTACTAAACATCACGTATAACAACGTGCCATCGGACTATCTATATTATATGTATGTCCCTTTGTCGACTTCCATCTCTTGTTACTCAAATTAGAATATAGAGTGTTTACAGTAATTAAGAATAATTATCATTTTTGAATTTGATACAGATTACCAGATTAATAATTTTCAATAGTAATTGATCTACTAGAAAGGTCCCCAAACTGTTTCATATAAGTATATGTATTTGCGTGATTTGTGATATTCTGCTATCAACGTAAATACAGATTTTATCAAAATTTGTAAAAATCAATTATTTGAACGTTTTTTATAAGGTCTGTTCCAATCACCACAAAAACCGTACAATTACGATACAAACCCAGTTGACCTACTGATTAGTGAATATAATAAGTCTGTATAATTTACATCAAATTTGCTGCGTTACTGAGATTGTATGGTGATAAAACGGTATTCACTTAGGTTGGAACAAACCTATAGAAAACGCAGCAATTGAATCCATATATCGTTTCGGACATATTATTAATAATTTTCAATTGTCCTCGGATACTCCAACACGCATAAGAACTGTCCTCATAATATAATTTCATGTCTATCCTGATGAAAACTCACAAAATTATCTACCTTCTGTATATAAATGATTTATTGATAAATTTACTATCGCCATTTAAAAAAAAAACGCCTTTGAGACTCTACAGCAAACGAAGAAAAATTCATTGTAAGTATCGAAAATTTTTAGATGTCCCCATACTTAACATAACGACGTGTCCTCAAACTATCTATCTTATATGTATGTCTCTTTGTGGACTTCCAGAATTGTTTTTCACCATCAAAATTGGTATTTCTTGTTGCTCAAAATAGAATATAGAGTGTTCTCAGTAATTAAGAATAATTATCAAGTTTGAATTTGATACAGATCACCAGATTAATAATTTTCAATCTTATTTATCTACTACAAAGGCCCCAAACGATTTCATATAGGTATATGTCTTCGCGTGATCTGGGATATTTATCTTTCCATATTTTTATTTGTTAGACATTAACTATTTTTATTCATTTATTTATTGTGGTGATACTGTATATCTTTGTCAAGTTTGAAACAGTAATGGAAGGAGGTGAAGCGAATCTCAACTTTTTTCAATTATAGTTATTATTATCCATATTCGGATACGCTTTCAATACGTTCAGCACTAATCATTCTTGGGAATGCCCCTGTCTTTAAAGTTGAGTTATTAATTATGTTACTGCAGTTTACAGAATAAAATATACCCAATCTTAAAAAACGGAGTGTTAGCAGTGTAAAAGGTAATTAAAACGGCAATACTTGGCAACAGATTTATTTAAGAATAAATCCTTAAAACAATATAAATTGTTAACAACAAAAAGGCATGCGCATGGCAAAAAATTGACTCACCAACCAACAACCAACTTCAGGTACCACCTGACATTTTACAAAAGACAACGTGCATGAAACTAACTTAAAAAACTAAATACCACTTTATAATTTTGTCAGGGTTGCCAACTTACAAACACAATGTTTAACACCATCCCTCAATCCTGACAGATTTATATTCTATTAAATATTAAATATATATATATATATATATATATATATATATATATATATATATATATATATATATATATATATATATATATATATAAAACTAGTGAATATTGGGGATTGCAGCAAAAAATTGGAAAAGATATACTCTTAGCGGAAAATGTCCAAGCTTTCGAGGATGTTTGTCCTCATCATCAGGGAAACTAGAATGAAAAAACAACAGTTAAATACTGTGGTCAAAGAGAATAATTAAAAATGAAATTCACAACCACGTGTGTACTTACCTCCGAAGTGAGGTTAGATTCCATAAAGATGTAAAATCGTAAACTACAAGTCGTAAATTGTGGAATATTCAAGTAGGAATTGAACCAACGGCCTAATCAATCGTGTCATAGCAACAATTGTAATTGTCGCAGCATTTTATAAAATAAAACCATTGATTTCATCTTCATGTGTCACCATACTAAACGCCGGCGAGGAAATGATATATTTTGCCTCCAAAAGGGATGTGACAAGAGACAAACAGTGTTACCAACGTCAATAATGAGCTGTAGGACAATGCCACTATTTTCGTAATGGCAGCTGTAGGGCTAACAATTGGTGTAATGAGAAGATGTAATATTGTTGAAAAGAGGAAGAGAGAAAGAAAATGTGAGACAGAGCTAGGAGAACGCTCTCATTTTTATTATGTTTAGAGTGCGTAGAGAACATCACTTCGTTTTGACTAACACAAAGGAAGAAAAGAGAAGACAACAGAAAAGAAATATTAATATGTAATAATAAATATAGTAATTAAATAGTTCTCCAATCTGAATGTATCTACCAACACCAATACACTCAAAATTAGGTTTAATTAATTATTTGTTTACTTGAATGTATCTACCAACACCAATACATTCAAAGTAAGTTTATTATTATTATTATTGAATTAAAGTAATAGGGGTGGTGTTGTCAGGAGCAACATAGTTATTTCCCACCACTTGATGTGCAAAATTAGTATCTAAGGACAACAAAAATGAGTAGATCTCACTTAAGTGATCAATATCAGTTTTCCTGTTAATTACATTATTGTTTTGTGAAATAAAAGCCATTTCCAAGAATGATCTTTTCGTTTTGTTAGACTCAGTCGCTAACACCTTCACAGCCTCATAATTCATCTGATGATCAAGAGAATTTACATGAAAAGCTAACGCGCACCTCTCTGGGTGTAATCTAGCATCACTCTTATGTGAAACTATACGGTTAGATAGAGATCTTAAAGTCTGTCCGATATATTGTTTATCACAATTTCTGCAAGGAATACTGTACACCACGTTAGTAAGTGAAGTCAAGGGGTCTTTATCTTTAACTCTAGAGTAAATCGATCTGATTGAAAGAACAGTTTTATTAGCAATTTTAAAATCACCACATGAACGGAGCAATCTGGCAAGTCTCGGAGTTATGTCCTTCATATATGGCAAAGTAGCGAAAACCGGTCGAGAAGGGGACACATCAGTTCCAACATCCGTCTGGGCTAAATTAGGATGGCTATATTCATGCAACAAATCCACAGCATTAGATGTGCTGAATAATATCTTATTCAATAAAGGTCTTGGATAAGAGTTATCCAAGAAAAGGTTAAGTAAAATATTAAGATTTTTATTATGAAAAACATTATTTGAAATTCTGAGTACTCTCTGCTTCATTTGTTTAACCAAATTCACTTTCATGGAATGTTTGTGGTAAGAGTGATAATTAAGATATCTACATGGCTTCCTGTACCAATCTATAATAATTATATTGTTGTTACGAATAAATTTTGTATCTAAGAAAGGTACGGAATTCTCGAAGTCTTCCATTTCGATTGTGAATTGGATATTAGGATCAAAGCTATTAAATGTATCCAGAAGTTCATCAAGGCCTTCTCGAGGAACTGCCAAAATAATGTCATCAACATACTTTTTTATAAAAAAAGGAGTAAAAGAAAGAACAGGTATGACTGTATCCAGAACATCGTCCATGACATATGCTGCTAAGATAGGAGAAATTGACGCTCCCATTGGAGTACCAAAAGTTTGTTTGTAAATTTTGTTATTAAAGGAGAAATAAGTACTATCAAACAGAAAAACTATTAATTCAAGAAAAGCTTTCTTCGGGATGGAGCAATGGACACCGATACGATCCCAACCCTTATCGATAGCTCTCAAACAAGCATCAAGATAAACATTACTGAACAACGAGACCACATCCAAACTGGCCAGAACATAATTTTCTGGAATTTCTAAGTTATTAAACTTTTCAGAGACTTCAAAAGAGTCTTTGATGAAATACAAATTTTCATAATCATATGCTTTCGTCAGTATTCCTGTACAGAACTGTGCAATATTTTCTGTGGGGGCTCCTATGGAAGCCACTATCGGTCTTACAGAGAGAACTGGTTTATGAATTTTCGGAAGAGAATAAAATTTAGGAGGGACACCATGGTAGCTCATGAGTTTTTTTCTTAACTGTTATGTCAATGTAATGTTTATTACATAATGATTTAATTAGGTTGTTACCCTTTCTTTGAATAGAGGAAGTAGGGTCACTAGATAGTTCTACATAGGAACTGTTATTTAAAACAATATCATTAGATAATTCAATATATTGATGTCTGTCCATAATGACAGTAACGTTGCCCTTATCGGATTGAGTAAGAATCAAATGAGGGTTCGCCTTTAAGAAGGCTTTAGATTTAAGTAAAAGGTTATGAAAGAAAGAATTATTATGTGGTTGCTTTATGTAATTAGTAATAATATTAGTGGCTCTAGCTACCGTGATGTTTCTCATTTTCGAGTCTGTGATTGTGGAAGTGAGATAGTCTACATCTGATAAAATTGATTTATTAAGTTTACTTAATAAATTACAATGTGATCAATTTAAATTATTGTTAAAATCAAAAGAGGGTTGGTTGAGAAATATTTCTAATACCATTATACCTGATGATATTTCACAGTTTTTAGCTTTGGGCCCAAAGTTTAGTGTAGAACCAGTCATTTTGAAGGATATTTCAATTAAATCAATTTTATCAGATGTAGACTATCTCACTTCCACAATCACAGACTCGAAAATGAGAAACATCACGGTAGCTAGAGCCACTAATATTATTACTAATTACATAAAGCAACCACATAATAATTCTTTCTTTCATAACCTTTTACTTAAATCTAAAGCCTTCTCAAAGGCGAACCCTCATTTGATTCTTACTCAATCCGATAAGGGCAACGTTACTGTCATTATGGACAGACATCAAGATATTGAATTATCTAATGATATTGTTTTAAATAACAGTTCCTATGTAGAACTATCTAGTGACCCTACTTCCTCTATTCAAAGAAAGGGTAACAACCTAATTAAATCATTATGTAATAAACATTACATTGACATAACAGTTAAGAAAAAACTCATGAGCTACCATGGTGTCCCTCCTAAATTTTATTCTCTTCCGAAAATTCATAAACCAGTTCTCTCTGTAAGACCGATAGTGGCTTCCATAGGAGCCCCCACAGAAAATATTGCACAGTTCTGTACAGAAATACTGACGAAAGCGTATGATTATGAAAATTTGTATTTTATCAAAGACTCTTTTGAAGTCTCTGAAAAGTTTAATAACTTAGAAATTCCAGAAAATTATGTTCTGGCCAGTTTGGATGTGGTCTCGTTGTTAGTAATGTTTATCTTGATGCTTGTTTGAGAGCTATCGATAAGGGTTGGGATCGTATCGGTGTCCATTGCTCCATCCCGAAGGAAGCTTTTCTTGAATTAATAGTTTTTCTGTTTGATAGTACTTATTTCTCCTTTAATAACAAAATTTACAAACAAACTTTTGGTACTCCAATGGGAGCGTCAATTTATCCCATCTTAGCAGCATATGTCATGGACGATGTTCTGGATACAGTCATACCTGTTCTTTCTTTTACTCCTTTTTTTATAAAAAAGTATGTTGATGACATTATTTTGGCACTTCCTCGAGAAGGCCTTGATGAACTTCTGGATACATTTAATAGCTTTGATCCTAATATCCAATTCACAATCGAAATGGAAGACTTCGAGAATTCCGTACCTTTCTTAGATACAAAATTTATTCGTAACAACAATATAATTATTATAGATTGGTACAGGAGGCCATGCAGCTCTGGTAGATATCTTAATTATCACTCCTACCACAAACATTCCATGAAAGTGAATTTGGTTAAACAAATGAAGCAGAGAGTACTCAGAATTTCAAATAATGTTTTTCATAATAAAAATCTTAATATTTTACTTAACCTTTTCTTGGATAACTCTTATCCAAGACCTTTATTGAATAAGATATTATTCAGCACATCTAATGCTGTGGATTTGTTGCATGAAGATAGCCATCCTAATTTAGCCCAGACGGATGTTGGAACTGATGTGTCCCCTTCTCGACCGGTTTTCGCTACTTTGCCATATATGAAGGACATAACTCCGAGACTTGCCAGATTGCTCCGTTCATGTGGTGATTTTAAAATTGCTAATAAAACTGTTCTTTCAATCAGATCGATTTACTCTAGAGTTAAAGATAAAGACCCCTTGACTTCACTTACTAACGTGGTGTACAGTATTCCTTGCAGAGATTGTGATAAACAATATATCGGACAGACTTTAAGATCTCTATCTAACCGTATAGTTTCACATAAGAGTGATGCTAGATTACACCCAGAGAGGTGCGCGTTAGCTTTTCATGTAAATTCTCTTGATCATCAGATGAATTATGAGGCTGTGAAGGTGTTAGCGACTGAGTCTAACAAAACGAAAAGATCATTCTTGGAAATGGCTTTTATTTCACAAAACAATAATGTAATTAACAGGAAAACTGATATTGATCACTTAAGTGAGATCTACTCATTTTTGTTGTCCTTAGATACTAATTTTGCACATCAAGTGGTGGGAAATAACTATGTTGCTCCTGACAACACCACCCCTATTACTTTAATTCAATAATAATAATAATAAACTTACTTTGAATGTATTGGTGTTGGTAGATACATTCAAGTAAACAAATAATTAATTAAACCTAATTTTGAGTGTATTGGTGTTGGTAGATACATTCAGATTGGAGAACTATTTAATTACTTAATTACTATATTTATTATTACATATTAATATTTCTTTTCTGTTGTCTTCTCTTTTCTTCCTTTGTGTTAGTCAAAACGAAGTGATGTTCTCTACGCACTCTAAACATAATAAAAATGAGAGCGTTCTCCTAGCTCTGTCTCACATTTTCTTTCTCTCTTCCTCTTTTCAACAATATTACATCTTCTCATTACACCAATTGTTAGCCCTACAGCTGCCATTACGAAAATAGTGGCATTGTCCCACAGCTCATTATTGACGTTGGTAACACTGTTTGTCTCTTGTCACATCCCTTTTGGAGGCAAAATATATCATTTCCTCGCCGGCGTTTAGTATGGTGACACATGAAGATGAAATCGATGGTTTTATTTTATAAAATGCTGCGATAATTACAATTGTTGCTATGACACGATTGATTAGGCCGTTGGTTCAATTCCTACTTGAATATTCCACAATTTACGACTTGTAGTTTACGATTTTACATCTTTATGGAATCTAACCTCACTTCGGAGGTAAGTACACACGTGGTTGTGAATTTCATTTTTAATTATTCTCTTTGACCACAGTATTTAACTGTTGTTTTTTTTTCATTCTAGTATCCCTGATGATGAGGACAAACATCCTCTAAAGCTTGGACATTTTCCGCTAAGAGTATATCTTTTCCAATTTTTTGCTGCAATCCCCAATATTCACTAGTTTTATTCCTAACTAGTCAGCAAAGACTATCTTTCTTCTATATATATATATATATATATATATATATATATATTAAATATATTAACAAAATAATTAAATTTGTTAATGCTTAAACTCTTAGTAAATATGTCTGCTAGTTGCTCACTTGTGTTAATATAACTGATTTTTATAATATTTTTAATAACAAGATCGACCACAAAATGATATTTAACATCGATGTGCTTACATCTTTTATTGTTTTCAAAGTTTGAATTAGTTTGATAGTGCTCTGATTGTCTTCATATAAAATTACAGGAGAATAATTTTGTAATTTTAATTCATCCAAAATATTTTTAATATACAAAAGTTCACAACTAGCCATACACAAAGCTACAAATTCTGATTCAGTACTAGAAAGGGTTACAATGGATTGCTTTTTGGACGACCATGATATCAAGTTATTAAATAGCTTAAAACAAAATCCACTAACCGACTTTCTATCTATTTGATCATTTGCCCAATCAGCATCAGTGTACCCTACTAAACTTTTATCCTTATCATTATCAGATGAACAAAAAACCAAACAAACTTAAGGTATTTTAAACCTCGTAATAAATGTTTAAAGTGTTCATCGGTTGCGAAATCTTGAAATTTGGAGAAGAAATTCACACAGTAACAAATATCTGGCCTCCTGCCTATCATGATATACATTAACGAACCTAAAAGCTCTTTATAAGGTAATTTTGTTTTAATATCACTACCTGAAGTTTTATTTAAATTTAAATTTTTCTTAATTGGAGTTTTAACAATATTGCAATCATCAATGTTAAATTTCTTCACCAAATTTTTAATGGCATCAGATTGATCAATGGTTACAATCTTCTCATTAAAATCTCTAGTAACATGAATTCCTAAAAAGTTATTAACTTCTCAAAGATCTTTCATTTTAAACGTTTCACACAATTCTCGCTTTACTTTAGATAAAAAAATTTTATCATTACATGCTAAAAGTATGTCATCTACATATAACAAAAGAAATATAGACAATAGTCAGATATAGATCTTCCAAAGTTTATACTTTTCATAAAGGAGTTAAATCTTTGGTTCCAAATTTTGGGGGCTTGTTTCAAACCATAAATAGATTTATTCAATTCTAAACCTGGTTTTGATCATTTTTAAACTTCTATATCTTCAGGGATATTCATATATACATTTTTATTTATAGAACCATTCAAAAAGGCACTTTTAACATCAAGCTGTTGTGAAGAAAGGTTATAATTAACACAAATCGACAATAAAATGCGAAAGGTAGAGAGTTTTGTCACCGGGGCATGAATTTGAGAAAAACCATCCAATTCTTGCTCGAAACCCCTAGCAACCAAGCGAGCTGTATATGTTATTTTATCATTACCTTCATTTTTCATCCTAAAGACCCATCTATTGTTGATAACATTTTCATTTTCAGGATGTTCAGCTAGCTTCCATGTATCATTATTTTCTAGTGCACTTAATTCGTCATCTATAGCTCTTTTCCATTCATTCCAGTTTCCACATTTCTTTGCTTCTTTATAGGATTTAGGAACATCACTAAAATCAGACATTAAAGCAAAATAATCATAATCTACCTCATAGTCATCAAGATATGCTGGCTTTCGTGTACTTCTTTTTGTTCTTTCTATTTCCAGTTCATCACTACTCACATCACGGTCTTCAGATTGCCTACTTTCTATTTGTTCCACGTCCTCTTCAGTATCAGGTATATTATTTTCTTCTTTCTCATTTTCTTCATCATTAAAATACTCATAATCTTCTTTAGACTTACTTTCAAAATAAAACTTTTCTTCGTCAAAAATAACGTTTCTACTATGTATTAACTTATTTTCTTCAAAATTCTATAATCCATAACCGTTTTCACTATATCCTATAAACACACATTTTATCCCTTTGTTATCAAGTATTGATCTAAGCGAATCTGGAATCCTAGCAAATGCTATGCAACCAAATACACGCATATTACACACATTAGGTTTTTTACCTACCCACATTTCAAAAGGAGTTTTATTTTTAACATGACAAGATTGTGTACGATTTATGATATAGGCTGCAGTAAGTACTGCTTCCTCCCAAAAAACTTTTTCCATATTTGCCTGTACTATCATTGCTCTTGCTTTGTCCATTAAAGTTTGGTTTAAACGCTCAGCTACACCGTTCATTTGGGGAGTATATGGAAGAGTGTACAAAATTTGAATACCTTTTTCAGAACAAAAATCTTTAAAAATTTTAGATGAATATTCACCTCCATTGTCACATTTTATCTTAGCAATCTTTTTACCACAGAACAATGCAGCTACCCTTGCTTCATAATTTTTCAAACATTTAAAAACCTTATCTTTACTTTCAATAATATATACCATTACAAAACGTGAATAATCGTCGACAAAAGTTACAAAATATTTATTTCCATTGTGAGAAGTGGGTGTAATAGGGCCACACACATCTGTGTGTATCAACTCTAAAGGTCTATTTGATCTATTAGTTTTTGAATAGTACGGTAAACATTTTTGTTTGGTCTTTACACACACTTCACACAATTCCGGAGGTTTATTATTCTGAAAATCAAGACCATTAACCAAACTTAGATGGCTAATTTTAGACAAAGTTTCATGATTTAAATGACCATATCTATGGTGCCACAGTTTTATATCTGACTCAAATGACAAATTTGCATTATTCATATTTTCAACAATTTTGAACTGTAACTTATATAAATTTCCATTGCGTTTACCTTCAACATAGATTTTATTATTTTTCTTTATCAATATAATACCAGCTACACAAGTTATTTCAAAGCCTAATTTTTCTATAGTTGGAATTGACAATAAATTTACCGTTAGACCAGGGACACAATAAACATTTTTTAAAGTAATTGAAATTTCTTTATTTTCTACCACACTTATTATATTTACCTCTCCACTACAGGTTGCCACCATACTTTTCCCTTTTTCTGCCAAGTGAATTTCTTTAGGTTCTGAGAAGTATTGTTTGTTCTCCATTAACTGCTCATCATTGATATAGTGGTGTGTAGCACCTGAATCTGCATTCCAATACAGATAATCTTCCGATAGATATTCTTCAGATGTAGAGCAGAAAGCTACAGCATCACCTTCCTGCTTATCCCTTGAATAATGTGCCTGACTGACTGGTAGATTTCTTGTTCCTACAGTTATGTGCTCTATGACCCAATTTATTACAAATCTGGCATTTAATACCACAGACATTCTG
Source organism: Galeruca laticollis (assembly GCA_963921935.1). Lineage (NCBI taxonomy): Eukaryota > Metazoa > Arthropoda > Insecta > Coleoptera > Chrysomelidae > Galeruca > Galeruca laticollis. Next base: position 12,704,338 of record OY998181.1, read on the forward strand.
CAGATGGCCCATCTTACCACAACGATAACGCTTAATGTTGTTTTTGGATGCTACAAATGATGCAGGTACCATGTTTTTCGATTTTCCATCAGCCTTATTCGTTTTGAATTCCAATAACTTCTTCTTTACCATATCTAAGCTTAATTTATCATCTGAAACTGTTTTTATAGCTGTCACAACATTTTCATATTCTTTTGGCATTGAAAGGAGTAAAAAACAAACAATATCTGATTCAGAGAAATTTGCTCCTAAACTTCTTAATTATCTCTGTATTTTATCATATTTAGCAAAATGCTGCTGTAAATCTTCAGAACCAATATACTTTAAACTATCTAATTATTTTAGCAGGTAAAATTTTGAGCAAACGCCCTTTTTATCAAACACAGTCTGCAACTTTTCCAGCATACTCCTGGACGTTTTTAAATTTTTATGTACTCAAGATGAGAATCTGCCACACTCTGGACTAAAATATTTCTGGCCTTATTTTCCATTGTATGCCACTTATCATCTTTATTCTTTTCTTCTATATAATTTAATACTTGATCAACTTCCAATGCTTTGAGTACAGATTCCACTCGGAATTTCCAGCTGTCAAAGTTTCCTCCTTTAAATGGAATAATTCCATACTTATTTTCATTATTATCCATTTTATACATATTGTAACAACTCGACAAAATTTCTATGTGCTTATAACCTCAATTTCCTTGATTTACCAATACTGCTCTTTTTACACTGCTGGGCCCATAACCAATGTTAGCAGTGTAAAAGGTAATTAAAACGGCAATACTTGGCAACAGATTTATTTAAGAATAAATCTCAAAATCACATGGCTAAAAAATTTACTCACCTACCAACAACCAACTTCAGGTATCACCTGACATTTTACAAAAGACAACGTGCATGAAACTAACTTAAAAAATTAAATACCACTATATAATTTTGTCAGGGTTGCCAACTTACAAACACAATGTTTAACACGGAGAAGGATAAGTATAATTTATCAATTGATATTATAATAAACCGTATTGACTACTAATTCGACAACATTATAGTCTGGGATTTTTTTTGATATTTAATATAGAAATAAAAACATCCGCGTTTTCACTTTTATTTCTTTCCGTGAAAAAACTGAGTATACTTAAACGTGAGTCAGTGCCGTAACTATGGGGAGGCAGAGGGGGATAACCCCCCCCCCACCACCACCCGGAACCCTAAAAGTGATAAAGAATTCTGAAACTTATTCATAGCAAGTATAGTTGAATGAAATGTACTAGAAGCTAGGATCTGTAGGCTACAATTTTATAAGAAAAACAAATTATAGTTGCCTAAAAATTAAAAAAATTTCAAGTACCCAGATCCCCCGGTAGTTCAGCCCCCCACAGCACTTCATCCTAGTTATGCCACTGACGTGATATAAATTAGAAATAAAGTAGTATAATTTATAAAATACAAGTTGACTGTTTTCTAATAAGAGATTTTTATTCAACTAGTACCCATCGAGTGATTGACATTAAGAGACAGTGCTTGTTGAAATTTTATCATAAGTAAAAAAAATCAACAATATGGGGAGTTTATTAACTGAAATGAATGATGGTGTTTCTTTCTAAGAAAGAAGTGATATTTTTCTCATCTACTCATCATTAAACTATTTTTTAGTTAATTCGTCAATTTTTAATTCGTCAATTTTTGATCAGAATTAGTATTTTTATTGATTAATATTAGGTATTATTAGAAATATATGAATATCTGAAATCGATTTTTAACACTTTCTGTACTGAAAAATGTACAAAATACAAGCAGTCAATTTATACTAAATAAGAAGATTAAAGAAAGAACATATGTAACATATTATTCAAAGACACGATAGTTTGGGGATACCACTAGTTACGATTTTTCCGTTTTATTTATTACCTGATCGTTGCATGCTACCGATGCCATTAAGGCCTTTTTCGCATTCAATTAACTTTTAGTCTTCTTGATAGAATCATAAGAGAATACAGAATCATTTTGTAAATGTCTAGATGAATTTTCGCGAACTATACAATGAACTACTAAAATGTCCTCAATTTCAACATTATAATGATACTCTAATCATCCGTGTACCTCATGTATCTATTGCACATGACTATTGTCGAAAATGTATACTTAGCATATGTAAACAACCTGTACGTTTTATAGTTTATAATATGGACGTTTCTTCAATATGGACAATATATCATTAAAATGTCACAAATCTCAGTATCTAATTCAGGATGAAGAAGAGTGTGTACACTTATTATAGCATTATTAATACTTATTTCGGCAATAGATCTGATAATTTCCAAGGAAAATGAACGTTTCATAAAGATCGAGAGCAAAATGTACATGTTACATACATTAGTTCTAATTATTAAATGAATGTCAATTGAGAATTTCCTCAAAGTACATTGACATTTTTTTATTCAAAGAAATTTACAGAGGGTAACCACATCTTTCTTTACAAGGTTGAATTGAATGTACCTGATCTATATAATATTATATTAAAAATAACCTGAAGCTTAATCACTTCAACCTTGTAAGTCACCAAGAATTGCATATGATTATTATGTTCTCAAAGTATACATTGCGTATATAAACATCAGATAATTCGAGACATTTGTTATAACGTATACTATGGGAACATGTTCCCAAAATATACATTGACTCGCAGTGTCCTCAGTTTATACGTTAGGTAGAAAATTCCCTTTTTCGCGAAAAGCTTTGTTAGAAAATCATTTTCTTAAGTCATATCATGATGCTGGGATCATGGTGCACAATAATAAACAAACAAAATACAGTGTCCCAAACTATACGTTGGACATATATATATATATATATATATATATATATATATATATATATATATATATATATATATAACTGGTGAATATTGGGGAAAGCAGCAAGAAGAAAATACTGAATACTGAAATGGAATCAGGAATACTGAAATGGAAAAACAGCATTAAGATACTGTAGTTGATAAGTAATATATAATATAGAAGAAATCGCAACAGGTGCGACTTACCTCCGAATTGAGGTTAGGATCCATTATATTATATAAAAATGAACTACGGACATTCAAGTATGAAACAGTCCACTAAAAAAGGCTTAAAATAGCACAATCACAATCAGATGACTAAAAAAGCCAACATCTAACACCATTTTGCAGACAAACGAAACACGAGTGCTTTTTTTATTGTCAAAAGCCGGCAGGAAACTGATATAAAATTCTTCTAATTTGGAGGGATTGAATTGACAGGCAATGATGCCAACCAACAGTTGAGTGGATGAACGTGACAACAAGTACCATAAGAGAATGGTCTCCGTTGTGAAAGTTCATATTTAGGATAGAAAAGAAGAATGCAGAGGGGTTGAGAAATTGCATTCATAAGAAAGAAGAAGAGGAATTGATAAATCGCAATGGTAAGAGTTTTGTATAACAACAAAACATATACCTTGGAGGACAAAGTTAAAACACAACACCAGCCAAAAAAGACAAAATCAAAAGCAATTAAGTAATAATAATATTGTAATATAGTAATTATTAAAGTAAAAATAATAATAATTATGTAATATATATATGTATACTAAAAATGTGATAATGGGTGCATCTACCAACACCAATGCACCCAAAATAAAAGATGTTTTTTGAGATATGTTAGTTATCCGCAAAAAGGGTAGTACCCTTTTTGCGGATAACTAACATATCTCAAAAAACATCTTTGTTAATCATTATTATCGAATTGTATATTATTATATTCCATTTTATTTCTTCAAATACTATTATTTTATCTATATCTAATTATCTTAATGTTACTAATGGAAAATCTATTTCTATTATTATAAGTAGAGAAATTATTATTCAAATTGTTGTAGCTATAACCCTAATATCTATCTGATCTAATTATATATTTACACATCCTAATTTCTATCTATTTGAACTATATTTACATAAATTTCCCATTTTGATCCTGATCACTACTTGATCCTTCCTGATCCTGTATTATAATCAATAACTATCCTATGTCTACTTTCTTCTTCTCTGTTATTTTCTCCATTATAATTTCTTTCTTGATTTTGTTGATTATTATTCCTTCTTTCATAATCATTTATTATCTCAATATAATTATTTCTTCTTTCCCCTCTATTCTGTTGCCATTTTCGTTTCCAAACTTCATTCCTAATCTCATGTCATACTGTTCAATTGGATTTTCTTTTTCTAACCTTTTTCTTATTTTCTTCTCTTGTTTGTTTCTCATTACGTTTCTGTAGCTTCTTTCTGTTCTCTATTATATCGTTTTTAAATTTGTCGTCCCATATCTCATTAATTTCTTCCAATGAATCCATCAACATTTGCATTTCAAATTCCTTCATATCATTAATTTTACTTCTCATTATTTTAATGGAAGCATTTGTATGAATAATAGTCATGTTGTGGTCATATTTTAATCCTGTTTTTATATTATTACTATAAACATTTCCTGGGCAACCTTTATCTCCCCCATTTCTTCTTATACTATCTTCAATTTTTTCCACTGTATGTTTTAATCTCCGGTTCATTTCTTGTATTTCGTTGTTAAATTGTCTACCAATAATTTGACTCCTTTTTGCATATATTCCTGTTTGTTTTTCTACTCTAACTTCTAAGTCCTTAATTTCCCTGCCAACATTTTCTTTAAAATTCTGCATTACTTCCTCACTTACTTGTCCCTGTAATTTAATAAAACCCACTTCTTTGGTTAACTTTTCATTTTGTTTTGTGACTATTTGAATCACATTTGATATATTTTCCTCAAGACATTTTCCCAATTCTTGAACTTCTTCTACCACATGCTTGTCTATACCTTCTCTGATTTTAATGCCATTTTCTTGAATTTCCATCCGCAAATTTTCATTCTGGCCCTCCATATCTTCTTTTACCTTTTCAATCTGCTTTCTACATTGCTCGTTCTCCTCCCTAACTTTCTCAATCTCATTCAAACTTTCCATTTTCACCTCATCAATTTTCTTTTCCAAGTTATTGATGTTCCCCGTTATATCATTCATATCCTCATTCATTTCTCCCCTCATACTATTCATATCTCCCCTCATACTATTCATATCTCCCCTCATACTAATTAAAAATTCCATTATTTGATCTTCTCTACTTATTCTTTCATGTCTCTCTTGTCTCCTATCCTCTTGTTCTTCTCTTGCAATATCTCCCTGATTATCTCTAAGAGTTTGTTCTTGTTCATCTCCTGACAAATCTCCCTCTGAATGTTCTCTTCCCTGTTCCATATACTGCACTTGGAAATCACCCATACCATGTCCTCTTTCTTCATCTGAACTTCCTTCTGTACCTAACTGTTTTCCGTCCCTTAATGTCATTTTTCTCTCCATCGTATCTACTTATTTTCGTTAAATACAATCACAAAAAATATTTCAATAATATTTATAATTAGATGCAAAAATTTTTATATATCACGCCCCACGTTGGGCGCCAAATTATAATATATCATTTTCGACAAGAACCCCACGTTTCGGGCGCCAAATTATAATATTTTATATTTATATATTTATTTTTATTGTTGTTTTATGTAGATTAATAAATAGTGTTGATCGGCTAGCTTAAATTAATTGTTGCGGAGATAATTTATAATTATTATTGTTTATTTTTTTAGCTCAGTGTAATTATATCAAGTAGAGCATGAGTAGTCCTCAATCTCTTGAGTTCAGGTCTAAAGATTTTTATGTAATTTATTATTTTGTTTTATATATTTTAATAAAGAATTATTTGTTTTAGTCTTTTATTTATATTTAATAAAAAAAAATTATACCTTGTCTAAATTTATGTTGAGACGCCTATGGTATCAAACCTATTCCTTTCTTTAGTATTGACACGTGAAATGATCTGAATTTATCTATATAATTGGTTGTCACTATTATTAACTATTTTCTGTTTCTGAGATTGTAATGAAACAACAATGACATACACTCTATTTATATAATCAAAAATATGGAATGAAAATGAGAAAAGAAGTACATATATCAACACAAACAAAATCTAAATCTAGTATGTTGAACAAATAACTATAACCTAATAAAATTTCAAATGATTGTACTATTAAAATGAATTTGAATGGCCAAATCAGATTTTTTTTTCAATTATTCAATTGGTCAACCAATAAAATTGCGCAACACTAACCTTACTACCGATGGCTTCTTCTGGCACCGACAATTAACATTCTCCAACAACACAACTCTTCTATTAATGTGTCTACTGCATCTACTCCCTCTGGATACTTGACACAACTCCTCCAGGTAAGTTTTGAAATTATATTTCTTGTTATCTTTTAAAATAACTTATTTTTCCATTTTTAATTCAAATTCTAGTTTTATTAGTTTATAAATATTTTTCAATGATACTTTCAGTTTATTTCATTATTCTAATGTCTTTGATTTCTATCTATTTCAATCATTCATCTTTTGTACCTTCAATTAGCTTCTAAATCTTCTCAACTTACTTCTTCAACATTATTTAACTTTTTTCTGTTACTTTTCTTGAGTTATACGAGGACTTCTCTTATATTTTATTATAATTTGAAAATTTCATTTATCTACGTCCTCTCTTCAAAATATCACACCACATCCATCATTTTTCGAAATCAACAACCCTCATTTTTCCTGTCCGTTGCTATGGACAAAACTCATCATCTCACTAGATTTTTTCAACAATAATTTAGAAATCAGAGGTTTTCATTTAATTTCATATTTTTCTTAACTACTTGATGATATTTAATGCTTCGTTTATTTCCAAAATAATTTAATTTATCTATTTAAAACTACTTTTCGAAAAATATCCCTATTTATAAAAAAAAACCTCTGATTGTATAAAACTATTCCATTCTAAATGAAACAAATCTACAGTCTGATTACTCTGAAATACATATGCAATCCTTTTCCAATTATATTAGAATTCTTCCACAATGAGTGTTCATTATAAACGCGGACTGAAATTTCTATTTACAAAATATCTTTATATGTTATTTTACATCCTCGCTTTATACGCTTGTCAAAATTATATAGTTCTATGACAGTGAATCCTGTCGCGCACAACGAAATCTGTCGCTGATGTTTCATGTTTTGAAATTATTTTGACATTCCAATCTTGTTGACAGTTCTCAGTCTCATTATAATAGTAAACATTAAAAATAATGAATTTGCTACTAATTCTTATTAAACATGATGTATTATAATAATATAAATACATTTATTTATTCTTTTGGGGGTTTAGATACTTTTAATGACGTATATGCCAAATTTACAAATTATTATATTGTTTAAAAATGATTTTTATGGTCTGATATACAAGTTATGAGTGAATTATTTTAGGAAGCACTGACAATGGTGAGTGTTTTGAATATTATTTTAGCATCTCTATATTTACATTAAACAAACGATATCATAGGTACACATTCAATATATAACTAACTTTAATTTCATTCATATCATGAAAAACAAATAATTTCCTATGTTTTGGCAACTTACAACTAAATTCACGCTTGAAAACCTCACAGTTCAATATATATATATATATATATATATATATATATATATATATATTAACATAGAGTAAAACAACACCCTGTATACCGAACATAAAATAAAAAAAAACTACTTATTTCAAGAAATAAAAATTTTGAAATTTCATTTTTTTTTAAAAAAGATTATCTAAAAAAGGAGACAATCTGTACCATGTACTATTCAATAGAGAAAGCATCTAACTGTATAATTTAAAATAAGATTTGAAAAAACATTTGTGAAATGAATTAACAAAATCTCTATAAACCTACAAGACGGAATATAAGAACGTTGTTACATATACAAATGGAAATGATAATCCTTTATTTTATTGTCAAGGTAAATAAATAGTGAGATTCTTTTTAAAATGAATATTAGGGTTTGAAGGACATGTAAATAAGATTTTATAAATATTTAAAAACATTTCGATATAAGAAGTAAACTGAAAAACATTAATTCTATGGAATGTGACATTTATTGAACGGTTTGACATTATGAACACATATTTTGTAAATTGGAAAATGTCATTTTGTAAACTAAATGAAATTTAATTTAAGAGACACAATATGAGTTAAAATCATTAAAGAACCTTAAAACAAAGCGTTTTCAAATGATAGATGGACAATTCACTATTTGAAATGAAATCTATAAAGAAAAGTTTTGATAACCAAATCTGATTGGTGGAATGTATTCAACAAACTTTTAATCTGCGACAAGTAGTTGTTAATAATAAAAAAATTGAAGGAGAAAAGTTTGTTGATTATACAGACTATTGACTAGGTAAAATTCTTTTTGGGTGGTAGAAAATTTGAGAAGCAGCAAAATTTTGGGAATTAAGAAAACTTTTCGAAAAATAAGATATTTGGCATCAAAATTCAGAAAAGAGAGATACATTGTACTTATGATATGGTAGATTATATATTTAAACAAGCAGATGTAGAAACTAAGAAACAATTTGGTAATTATGTTTGAATACTAACCGTATAATTGATATATAATACTTGATTAATATTTGTATGGTGGAATGGATATATCCACCATACCTTTTAGAAAGCTTTTGATTATGTAATTGGACTGAAATGTATTGATATGGACGGGACATAGCATTGATTCCTGATTTTGTGTAAGCTGGACCAGTGATGTGACAATTTCCAGAAGGTAACCTAAAATAAAGTAAAGGATAATTGAAGTGAATTACTATACAGGAATAAGGTATTTAGACTATTTTCATTATACATAAAAAAGGTTGAATAAAACTTACCAATTTAGTAAAAAAAAAATTGAACTTTGGTATTAAACAAACATTTACAACCATTGTGTTTCGCCATTTTGATATAATAATCGTTTATATAGAAGTTTCAGTATTATAAGATTTGTATTAAATGTTGCCTATTTTAGATTTGTATATAGAGATAATTTTTTCATGTGAGAACGTGATTTTGTTTGAATGAGTGGTCATAATAGATAGTAGGTTTCTTATTAATTTGTGTCTTGTAAAAGAACAATGTATTTGTCTATACAAAATATTAAATAACGTTCTTTTTAGTTTGAAGAACATTGTAAAATTGTTTTTGATACATTTTATTTCTTTGTGGTGATGGCTCCATCTAGTTTGAACCGTTGGTAGTTTAAACTTGTACGAGAAGGGAAATTCGCCTTAGCGATATTTGGCTGGTTCCTCTAAGTTTAGTTGGTTGATCCTTTCCTTCCCGACATGTTTTTGAGTATTTTAAAACAAGAAGACTCGCCAACCTTTTGTTGACGGGAACGCTGAAATTGTCGTGAGAATAAAGGAGTAATAAAAATACGGCTCACTCACAATCCCTCTATTTGAATTCTTACAAGAACGAAGTACCAAACTTTAGTATTGGATACGGCAACAGCGCTAAACTACCGTTGAACCGGTCTAGGCGACCATGCGGATTCAAACAATAATTTTTAATAAAAATAGTACTTACAATACAGAAATTCACCGACCAATGTCGGAAAAGCACTTCACGTCATATTTACACTCTCATTAGTTGCAGTTACATTAAATTGATAAACGAAATTAGGTATGTATTTAAACCAATGAATCAACACTTGATCATATCGTCACAAGAGGTGAGCCAAGACTCCTGATTGCCTTTCGTTGGCGGTAATTTTGCGACTTATGGCGCGGGAGGTACCAATTGGTTCCGTGAACATGAATAAAAGGCGCGGAGATTTAAACTTCGAACCTTTCGCTTAATGTTAAATTAAGATCCATTGTAGGAATTTATGGGAAATTCCTACATACTGGGGGCCGGGGCAAAGATGAGAGGAACAGTTTAGGAGCAGAATCCAAATTTTAAGCAAGAAGGAAGGAGAAAAGAAAAAGAAAAAAGAAAAAAAAAATACGTTCCACTCCAAATGTAGATAGAACTCAGTCCATACATGGTAGAGGAGCTAACTTAGTAATAGGACGAATATAAACTCCATCCACAGTTCTTACACGTGCGGCACGAACATTGCCGTCTTTGCCAGTTAGTAGTTCCACTACCCTGGCCAGGGGCCAATTCAAAGGAGGACGGTCCTCCGATTGCACTAGTACAAGCTGATTAAGCTGAAGATTGTTTGAGGCTTTACACCACTTAGGTCGATGCTGCAGTCGATGCAGATAATCGGTGCTCCACCTCTTCCAGAATTCTTGGTTCATCTTAGTACATTGTTCCCAAAAAGTTAATCTGTTTACAGGGATGGTAGATAGATCGCGATCGGGATAAGCGGTTAAAGGTGCTCCGATCAAAAAATGACCTGGTGTCAAAGGAGATAGATCGGTAGGATCATTTGACATCGGGTATAATGGTCTGCTGTTCAAGATAGCTTCGATCTGACTCAGAACCGTGGAGAGTTCCTCGAAGGTAAGGCACGAATTGCCAATTATTTTGGTGAGGTGGGATTTGGCGCTTTTCACAGCCGCTTCCCATAAGCCACCCCAGTGCGGTGACCGCGGAGGAATAAATTTCCAACTAATTTCTGTAGTTGAAAGAAAAGACTGTATCTTATTGATACTTTCGGAAGATTTGAGAAAAATGGAGAGTTCTCGTAATTGATTCCTTGCTCCAACAAAGTTGGAACCATTATCAGTATAGATAGTCTGAGGATTCCCTCTACGACTGAGAAATCTTTTAAGAGTGGCGATAAATGCATCGGTAGAGAGATCACTTACTAATTCGATATGGATCGCCTTTGTCACCATGCATATGAATATGGCAATGTAGGCCTTTTGTATTGGGGCTTTTCTTAAGCGCGAAGATTTAATTTGTACAGGTCCAGCAAAATCGATGCCAGTTTTGGAAAAGGGGCGAGATTTTTGCACTCGGTCAAGAGGTAACGGGGACATTATTTGAGAGGCGAACTGGGCATTAAATCTAAAACAGGTGATGCAGCTTTTTATCAATTTTTTGACAAGACGAGTGCCATTCAAGGGCCAGTACTGTAGCCTTAAATTTCCTAACACATTTTGGGCTCCACCATGGCCAAGACGGCGATGTTCCCGTATTATTAGCAAATCAACAACATGATCATTTTGTGGTAACAGCAAGGGAAATTTTTGATTGAAAGGTAAAGTAGAAAATTGTAATCGGCCACCCACTCTTAGAAGGCCGTCATTATCCAAGAAAATGTTCAATGGAATTAAGTCTTAATTTCCAATCGGAACGTTAGTTTTTAAACAACGAATTTCGTTGAAGAAGTGTTTATGTTGAATTTGTTTGATTATAAAATCATGGGCAATTCGGAGATCGTCAACAGATAACGAACCAACGTCTCTGAATTTTCTCCTCGATAGGTTTATAAATTTGAATATATGGGCTTTAACCCTATTTAAGGTTATAAATTTTGAGAATCGGAAAAATATAGGTTCCCAAAAGTTTAAGTCGCTGTTGACTATAGCAAGGTTGACCTTTTTGACTTCAGGCAAGTCGTCAATAGGTTCGAAAGAATCCATAGAATCAAAATCTTTAGATTCAAGTAGAAATCGAGGACCCTCGAACCAAAAAATCCAGACATCAGATGAGAATTTACCACGAGAAAGTAAATCGGCTGGGTTTAAATCGGATTTGACATGTCGCCATATAAACTCTTTACTATTGTTTTGAATGGTTAGGACACGCCGAGCTACAAAGGGAGAAAAATCATTAGAAGACCGTTTCACCCAACTGAGAGCGACTTGAGAGTCGGACCATAAATTTATGGAAGAGATGTGAAGAGAAATGCACAGAATCTGAACTATTCTGCGAGCTAAAGTGGACAACAGCTCCATTGCACACAGCTCTAACTTGGGAATAGTTAAAGTAATTTTCAAAGGATTCACACGAGATTTAGCAGAAATTAAGCGAGAGGATCTAGAATTATCAGCGTAGATCGCTACTAAATAGAGACACCCTCCGTATGCCTTTTGACTGGCATCGCAAAACCCGTGGAGAGAACACGAAATAATAATTTTTTGGTTAAATAGGTATCTGGGTACTCGGAGGTGAGCAGCTTCAGTTAATAAAGAAAGGAATTTATTAAACTGAGTAATTATGGATGTATCGGAAATGGGAACATCCCACCCTATCTGGGATTTCCAGACCGATTGCATTAACAGTTTGCCAAACACGGTCAGATTGTTTACTAACCCAAGAGGGTCAAATGTACTGGCGACGGTACTTAATATCCTTCGTTTCGTTATATGAGAACAATCAGCCAACTTGGCAGTTTGGATGTGTAAAATATCAGACGCAGGATTCCATTTTAGTCCTAGAATTTTGCTTGACGAATCGTCAAAACTACGATCCAATTCAGCGTTAGGTAATTCATCGATTGACTGTAAAAACTTGAATGAATTTGATTGCCATTTGTGAAGTTGGAACTCATGTTTTCCAAACATATTGGTCAATTCGGCATAAAGAGCCGGTAAGTCCATTTCCTTATTGGTTCCAGTTAAGATATCATCCATGTAGGTTTGATGAAGAATAGCCTGCTGCGCATTTGGACAATCGGGACTATTTAAGGCAATGTCTTTCAAGACTCGGGTGGCCAAGAAAGGGGCACAGTTCTGTCCGAAACTAAGCCTAGATAATTGGATACATTGAAGGGGTTTCGTGGGGTTATCCCTCCACAGTATGTTTTGGAGATAGCGTTGCATGGGATTGATATCTATGAATCTATACATCATTTTGATGTCAGCACACAGGACATATTTATAGCATCTAAATCTGCACAAAATGTCGAATAGGTTATCCTGAACTTGGTATCCCTTCGACGTTAAATCATTAAGAGAGAAACCTGAATCGGTTTTAGCCGAAAAATCGAATACGATTCGAAGTTTGGTGGATGCGCTTTCCTCACGTATCACCGCCCTATGGGGTATAAAATACTTGAAATCGTTAGACACAGTGTTATAGAAAGACAGAGGAATGACTTGAGCATGATTGAGTGTTAGGTATTCTGAAATTACTTTTTTATATTCAGAGAAAAGGGTAGGATTAGCATTGAATTTTCTTTCAAGAGAAGAGAATCGTTGGATGGCTATACCGAATGACTGGCCTAGTTTTTTTATTCTGATTTGCGAGTAGAGGCATATCTACCTGATACCGCCCCGATGGTAGGATAACGGTTGTATCCCAAAATAGTTGTTCAACATATTCCTCGCTGGGATCTTGTGATGGACATTCGGGAATTTCCTCAAGCTCCCAGAATTTCTCCATTGTCCTTTGGAGGTCAGAATATTGATAGACTTGATCATTATAAACCGTCAAAAAGGAATAAGCAGACTTAGGTTTATGCTGGGAGGAGTTAGCATTTCTCAAAGGGATAGGACCCGCGATAACATATCCCAGGTGAGTATCCATAAAGGAAGGAGAATAAGGATCCGTTTTAAGTACGGTCCCCTTAAGCAGGTAATGATATAAATCACAGCCAATAAGAAGATCTATTGGACCGGATTCAAAGAATAAAGGGTCAGCTAGCTCAAGTTTTATATGGGATGGAATTTTAAAATTAGAAGGTGAGATAGAAGATTGTGGTAAACTATTTGTTATTTTATCTATGACCGAGCAAGATATAGTGAAAGTACTGTAAGGTGCAATTTGAGAATTAAATGTGATATCTACCACTTCTCTACTATAGGTGTAGTTATTGCTACCTAATCCGGAAATATTAAGAGTTTGTTTTCGAGAGACTAAATTCAATTTTTGTACAAAGGCACGGTTAATAACGCTCATTTGACTAGCGGAATCAAAAAGAACTCGTCCAACCAAACACCGACCATTGAAACCGTTAACATTCACTAAAGCCGTAGGCAATAGTACAATACTGTCTTTTGCTGACATGGCAGTCAAAGCAGTTTGATATCTCACTGACTCCGGAGGTTCAGGTGATTGATTAGGTGATGCAGAACTGGTATTTATGAAATTAGATCTATTAATTTGATCTGGGGACGTATTATTATGTACATTAATAGGAGAGGGGTGATTATTTACATTGGATAGAGAGGTTACATTGGGGCTTCCGGAAGAGGAGGCTCTAGGATTATTACGATTGTTAGAGTTGTTTGGCAATCTGTTCTGACTGTCAAAATGTAAGTAACTATGATGAGACTTATTGCAAGTTGCACATCTCCTAAGGGATTTACAATCGGTAGTACTATGGGTACTATTCAGGCAATTTACACAAAGTTTTTTAGCTTTGACCATCTGATACCTCTCTTGAGGTGATAAGGACATAAATTTGGAACAACCGTATATAAGATGAGAGGGGTCTGAACAATGAAGACAGCTCGGTCTATTAACCCGAGAAGAACTAGAATGGTACTGTTGTGAAGAACTTAAACTAGATACCAATGTCACCCTATTTTTACTAACATTATTAGAGTTGGGGTTGAATTTACCCTTAGTGTTGGTTTCAAAAAGATTTAAATTTTCCAACATTGATTGGCGTTGCTGTAGAAAATCAAAGAAATATTCAGCTGTAGGGATAAGCTCTGGCTTGCGCTCACTTTCGAAGGCTCGTCTTGAATTAAAATCAAGTTTTTGCTCCATTAAAAATATTATTAATGACTCAAAATTTACTTCCGGCGATAAATTCATATTTTTAATCAAATCAAATGTCTTACGCGTCGATATCTGAAATTCGCGCAACTCGACCGGAGTACTTTTCAAGACAGGTTTTTGATCCACCAAAGTTTGGTACAAAGAATACAGTAATTTATATTTATCGTCATATGCTTTTTTAAGAATATTTAAGGCAATATTCAAATTTTGATTTGTTACGCTTAAGGACTCAATCATTTCCAAAGGTGGTCCACGTAACAGCCCTTTAAGGTAATAAAACTTTTCACCCTCCGACTTTAAATTATTATTATTAAGTACCAGTGCTGTGAACAGGTCGATAAAGGATGGCCACTCTGATGCAGCCCCTGAGAAAGGTTTAATGTTAATTTTAGGTAAAACGACATTAGATACATCGTTTGGCCTAGTATTTAAATTGAGTGATTCTTTTTGCTTATTTTCTATTAGAAGTTCAAGCATAGCAATACAACTTTCAAAACGGTCGGCGACAACGTTCTCGGCCTCATCGTCGGAAGAGTAGTTGTCGTCGTCCGGGTTAGATAATGAAACGATTTCCAATTGGACTTTTTGATAATTGTCATAGTGACCAGATATGCTTTTAAGTTTGACTTTAAGTATATAGACCTCTTCGGAGCCAGTCAGCTCCGACACAAATGTTTCAATTCGAGATAATTGCGATTTGAAACCCCCTCTTTTATTTTTCAAGTGATTTAGCGACATGATTGAATCAAAGTGTAACCAATCAAAGTTGAACTCCACCTGAATTAAAATAAGCTTCTAAAGTAGCGAGTAAATTTTACAATATATGGAATAACCGAATAGACAAAGAGCTTTTCCAATCAATGCGATAAGTATTTCAATAGCATGCAAATTACTGAAAATTAGTTTAACATTGTAAGAAAATACCTACCTACTTATAACCTACTTATAACCAAATACGGTATTAATATTCAAAATAATAAAGAAGAAATTACAGTGAATTATTTTTCACAGTGTACTAGAATGCATGTAAACGCAAATAGATAATCAATATTGAGATTAATAAACAAAATATCAAACATTGAGAAAACTGTAAATTATTTTTAACAGTGTAAGAAAATGTACCTAAATATAACTAAATACACTAATTAAATATCCAAAGTAATAATGAAGAAAATACTGTGATTTATTTTTCACAGTGTACTAAAAATGCATATAAACGCACATTGATAATTGATAAACAAAATATCTAATATTTAGGAAACTGTAAATTACTTTTAACAGTGTAAGAAAATGTACCTACTTATAACTAAATACACTAATTAAATATTCAAAGTAATAATGAAGAAAATACTGTGATTTATTTTTCACAGTGTACTAAAATTGCACGTGAACGAAAAAAGATAAACAATATTGAGATACATAATCAAAATATCTGATATTGAGAAAATTGTAAATTATTTTTAACGGTGTAGGAAAATGTACCTACTTATAACTAAATACACTAATTAAATATTCAAAGTAATAATGAAGAAAATACTGTGATTTATTTTTCACAGTGTACTAAAAATGCATATAAACGCACATTGCTAATTAATATTGAGATTAATAAACAAAATATCAAACATTGAGAAAACTGTAAATTATTTTTAACAGTGTAAGAAAATGTACCTAGATATAACCAAATACACTAATTAAATATCCAAAGTAATAATGAAGAAAATACTGTGATTTATTTTTCATAGTGTACTAAAAATGCATATAAACGCACATTGCTAATTAATATTGAGATTAATAAACAAAATATCAAACATTGAGAAAACTGTAAATTATTTTTAACAGTGTAAGAAAATGTACCTAGATATAACTAAATACACTAATTAAATATCCAAAGTAATAATGAAGAAAATACTGTGATTTATTTTTCACAGTGTACTAAAAATGCATATAAACGCACATTGCTAATTAATATTGAGATTAATAAACAAAATATCAAACATTGAGAAAACTGTAAATTATTTTTAACAGTGTAAGAAAATGTACCTAGATATAACTAAATACACTAATTAAATATCCAAAGTAATAATGAAGAAAATACTGTGATTTATTTTTCACAGTGTACTAAAAATGCATATAAACGCACATAGATAATTGATAAACAAAATATCTAATATTTAGAAAACTGTAAATTACTTTTAACAGTGCAAGAAAATGTACCTAAATATAACTAAATACACTAATTAAATATCCTCAAACTTAACGATGTATTTATTATACCATGTATTATTGAGGTAACAAAAACCCGACATGTAAATAAACACTAGTTTCTTCAAAATATGCTGTTTATAAACACTTCCAAACCGGCTCCTAATCCTATACACCCCCCTTGAGCGAGGTGTCGTTGAAGTAAAAACGGCCAGCAGTTGACCATTCTAGATTCAGAACTCGCTTCGCGCGCTGTTGCCGGACTGTCTTTAATTTCCCGAGCAATCAAATCGCACTTATATACATATCACTGTTTCAGTATTTATTTTTTACAGTTTCTCAGCCCTCACGAGAGTCTAATGAACAACTTTTTGGAATGTTTATTAGAGAAAAGAAGAATAGGGTTCAGGCAGACCCAAGAAATCAAATTGCCGCAAAGGCGGACATGGATATATCAAGTTGCTGCAGAGGCAAAAATGGATATGTCAAATTGACAGACTAAATCCGGCTCGAAGGACCAATAAAAACTATGTACGAGAAGGGAAATTCGCCTTAGCGATATTTGGCTGGTTCCTCTAAGTTTAGTTGGTTGATCCTTTCCTTCCCGACATGTTTTTGAGTATTTTAAAACAAGAAGACTCGCCAACCTTTTGTTGACGGGAACGCTGAAATTGTCGTGAGAATAAAGGAGTAATAAAAATACGGCTCACTCACAATCCCTCTATTTGAATTCTTACAAGAACGAAGTACCAAACTTTAGTATTGGATACGGCAACAGCGCTAAACTACCGTTGAACCGGTCTAGGCGACCATGCGGATTCAAACAATAATTTTTAATAAAAATAGTACTTACAATACAGAAATTCACCGACCAATGTCGGAAAAGCACTTCACGTCATATTTACACTCTCATTAGTTGCAGTTACATTAAATTGATAAACGAAATTAGGTATGTATTTAAACCAATGAATCAACACTTGATCATATCGTCACAAGAGGTGAGCCAAGACTCCTGATTGCCTTTCGTTGGCGGTAATTTTGCGACTTATGGCGCGGGAGGTACCAATTGGTTCCGTGAACATGAATAAAAGGCGCGGAGATTTAAACTTCGAACCTTTCGCTTAATGTTAAATTAAGATCCATTGTAGGAATTTATGGGAAATTCCTACAAAACTGACATCTGTGAATAGTAAAAAGGTTCAACTTGAAACACAGGACCGTCTTAAGAATTTATTACGAATTATTAAACAAGCAAGTACATTTTTATTAACAAAATTTTTAAGAAGACAGAGATATTTAATCAAATCTAGGCGCTCATATTATAAATTGAATTTTTGTTTCTCTATACCTGAACCCTACTCTGAGGTTAAAGAGTTTCTCATGTTTTAAAATATAACCATTTTAGTAATAAAATTTTAAATTTTTACAATATACCGGGCAAATCAAAACTAAATATAAACTAAACTAATAATAACTATAAATCATTATTTCTCTTCCCGTTCTATCCAGTTTAATATATATATATATATGTATATATATATATATGTATATATATGTATATATATATATATGTATATATATGTATATATATATATATATATATATATATATATTTATATATATATATACATCCTGCTATTCATCCGACGTCCCTTTCATAGGCAAGCATCGGACTTCCTCCCCTAAACACGGGGTATTTTATACTTTTGTGCAAGTATACAGTTTTAAATGCTATCCTTACCTATATATTTGTGTTATATTCGTGATAAAATTAGTTTTAATTTTTTGTCAAAATTTGATAATTAGGGAATATGACGTCCTTTCAAAAATGAGCTATTGGACGTCGAAATGTATAAAAATTGTACGTACTGCAGTCATTGGGGTACCTACAGCGCTGCCACATTTTCATGAACTGGATACTACAGTTATATACTAATCTTGAATTGCAAACCCTGATATAACAATTTAATAAAATATTTTTACTCTGCTAGAAGATATACCATATCAGAATCACTAACTAGATACATCTAAAAATTGTACTTTCAGGTACTACACAATTTTGATTATTTTTTTCAATCTATTGTTTGTATATAAATAAATACCTATATAGATAATTGAATAAATTTCTCAATTCTACTGTCAAATTTGCTTCCTTGCATTTTTTGTAACTCCAGAAATCTAACTTAACACATGCTTTTTTATTTAATTCATTCAACTTGCTTTAATATTCTTTTTAAATTCAGTGGAATTTTTTTGTAACTCTTAATTATTTTACACTAATGCGGAAGGTTTACAGTAAACTTTTTTGTTAATATTTATTTAAAAATGCAGTGATGCACCAAATAAACTAGTCAAAATAGCACCTACAAATTTTAATAAAAATAAAAAAATAAAAGTATTATGCCTAACATGAAAGATATATTAATCCTTAAATTTGGTTTTGTAGATATTTTGTACAAAAACTTTAATTTTTTACCAGTTTTTGTTTTTCGAGAAGTTTTCCAGTCAGAAAAATTAATTCTTCACATGCCCTTTGTTTAGGTGGCTTCTTATTTTTAATGTGATTTAAAAAAAATCACTTAATTTTTTTGTTCTTCCATCCAAGGTTCTCTCTTTATTTGTTTTTTGTTTAGGTAATATTCCCTGTTCTCCTCCAGTCCTTTCTTGAATTAAGTTAACTTGAACATTAGTATTTTCAGTCAATTCAGGAAGTATCCAAACGTTTTCCTTCAAATGCTGCAGCACCTCCTTTTGGCATGAAAAGTAAAATTATTGCAACCTTCGCAGATTGATATACAGCATCAGGCAAACGATAGTGACTATTTTATTTGTTAGATAAACGCGTCCCATAAAAGTAGACAGTTGTTCCAAATCAGTGTCAGTCATACTTAAAATTTGGGAAAGAGTAGCTAGATGTTTTCTTATCCTTGTAGAAGTTAAATCTTCACTATCGCGATGGGGATAGAGACATGTAGCCGTTTTTCTCGATTTTCAACCGTTTGGTTACTCCAGCTTCCTAAACTCCGAAAAATGTGATTTTCAGTTGATTGTAGATCCTTTACTATGCATAACAGACATCAAGTATGATACATCGTTGAAATAAGCTCGTCTAGAGAATTGAAAAATGTTAAAATTTGAAATGAACATAACTTTGATATTTAACTATTTTTGGGACGATCCATTCAATTGAAAATAATTTTGAATTATGTTTTTTTTGAATATGCACAAAATAGTCGGTAATTATGAAATGTTCATAAAATGGGGCGTTATGGAGCTGTCTCTTATATGGTGAGATACCCTGTATATCAATGAATGCACGAACTAGATAGAATACTGGTTTATACATTTCTACGATAATACGACTACTGTCTCAGTTAAGGAAAGAGTATTACTTAATTCAGATGAAATAATTTTTCCTTCTGTTACAGGAACGTTACAAAAGTCTAAAGTTTTTTGTCGGAAGTGTTATCTAAAAATAATATTTAAGTATAAATTCTGTTGACTTCAAATTTTAACATAATTTAATAATACCCGCAATATTATTATAACAATTTCTAGTCAAAAATAATAAATTGTAATATTGTAATTCATACCATTATTCCATTATTGGTATTGGTAATACCGAAAACGAGTTGTCAAATCTAGCCTAGCTTGTTTTCTCATTGTTAAATAAAGTAAATGGAACAAAATTTTTTCTGGCCGGAAAATTATATTGCGTAAATTAAGCAGCACATCAGAAACAATTTTGTTTCATTTGTTTTAACATGGGAAAACTGAGACGCGCTAAAAATCTGCAAGTCTGGCGGAATTTCCTCCAAATTGTGCGACTGGCCTAAGAATAGCGGCCTATGAGAGAAATTGCGTTACAACGGAAATTCGGCCAAATCTGGCTCTAGACTAATTATGCATATAATGTAAATAAAACGTGTTGTTGCCCCGTGAAAAAAAAACAACAACCCAGTAACAAGTCGCATTGCAACCTTGAGAGCTATACAAACGTTTTGAAATAACTCTAACGGTTTGTTTTCCCTTTTAAAAGAAAAGATCCCTATCGTATACTTAAGATTTATAGAAGCTGACTTTAGAATACTTAAAAACATATATTGCTGTACTTTTTCAGTTTCCCTCCAAAAAACCTTCTTTATAAATAACTTTAAATTATAATTTTGATTGGTTTGAAATTGTGAATCATCTCTAGTATGACGCTTTCGACTGCATATAGTATAAATTTAAAATCAAAATGAATAATTTGTTTTGTGATAAATATAGATTGTAGCAAGATATGTATAGATATTATTGCTAGATATTTACTTCAAAAGTGTACCACCTTTTTCTTCAAAATTTGCACAACGCGGTGCCTAAGAAGATGCACAAAAATAAATGATAGGCACATAATTAAAAATCAATTAAATATTATTTTTATATAAAATGTATTTTAGCGGGAACAGAATGTATAGTATATCTGAATGCTAATAAGAAACCTATAGAGGTTAGGCATGTAATAGTAATTAAACTTGATAACTAAATAAGTAATATAAAGAAGGCACCATTTAAAAAAAATATTGATACATAGTTAACTTTAAAATCTATAGCCAAATTGCATACTGACTATAAGCAGCTAGCAACAATAATTTTCTGTGACCTCTTCGTTTTTTAAGATGCACAAATGAAGAAAACAGAACTAAGTTGCGAAAGCGTTGTTGCCAAACCGAGGGACGTCCGATAACTTTAAGGTAAAAGTAACAACGGAATGTATATTTATATACAAAGTGATGTAAAATCGATAGTCGCGCTTGAAGCAGTACATCGGTAAACTAAGATATACGATTTAGTTCATAAAACGATTTTTGGACGTCCCCCTTGATATAGGTATGGTTCGACTCCATTTTTTGTTTCGATTACGAAAAACTTAAAAGTATGGTTTTGCTATCGGACGTCCCTTATACGGACGTCCGATGCAAAACAGACGTCCGATTGATAGTAAAAGCGTAATGTATGGACGTCTGATAACTGGATGATATATATATGTATATATATATATATATATATATATGTATATATATGTATATATATATATATATATATATATATATATATATATATATGTATATATATATATATATATATATATATATATATATATATGTCCAACGTATAGTTTGGGACACTGTATTTTTTTTGTTGATTATCGTGCACCAAGATCCCAGCATCACGATAGAAAATGATTGTCTAACAAAACTTTTCGCGAAAAAGGGAGTTTTCTACCTAACGTATAAACTGGTAACACTGCGATTCAATGTATATTTTGGGAACATGTTCCCATAGTAAACGTAATAACAAATGTCTCCAATTATCTGATGTTAATATACGCAATGTATACTTTGAGAACATAATAATCATATGCAATTCTTGGAGACATACAAGGTTGAAGTGTTGATGTAATGAGGAGCTTCAGGTTATTTTTAATATTACATTATATAGATCAGGTACATTCAATTCAACCTTCTAAACAAAGGTGAGGTCACCCTTTCTTTGAATAAAAAAATGTCAATGTACTTTGAGAAAATTCTCAATTGACATTCATTTAATAATTAGAACTAATGTATGTAACCTGTACATTTTGCTCTCGATCTTACATTTTGCTCTCGATCTATATGAAACGTTCATTTTCCTTGGAAATAATCAGATCTATTGCCGAAATAAGTATTAATAATGCTATAATAAGTGTACACTCTTCTTCATCCTGAATTAGATACTGAGATTTGTGACATTTTAATGATATATTGTCCATATTGAAGAAACGTCCATATTATAAACTATAAAACGTACAGGTTGTTTACATATGCTAAGTATATATTTTGGACAATAGTCATGTGCAATAGATATATGAGGTACACGGATGGTTAAAGTATTATTATAATGTTGAAATTGAGGACACTTTAGTAGTTCATTGTATAGTTCGCGAAAATGTATCTAGACATTTACAAAATGTTTCTGTATTCTCGTATGATTCTATTAAGAAGCCTAAAAGTTAATTGAATGCGAAAAAGGCCTTAATGGCATCGGTAGCATGCAACGATCAGGTAATAAATAAATCGAAAAAATCGTAACTAGTCGTGTCCCCAAACTATCATGTCTTTGAATAATATGTTACAAATGTTCTTTCTTTAATCTTCTTATTTAGTATAAATTGACTGCTTGTATTTTGTACATTTTTCAGTACAGAAAGTGTTAAAAATCGATTTCAGATTATTAACGCCATTTCTAATAATACTTAATATAAATCAATGAAAATACTAAGTCTGATCAAAAATTGACGTATTAACTAAAAAATAATTTAATGATGAATAGATGAGAAAAATATTACCTCTTTTTTAGAAAGAAACACCATCATTCATTTCAGGTAATAAACTCCCCATATTGTTGATTTTATTCACTTATGATAAAATTTCAACAAGCACTGTCTCTTAATGTCAATCACTCGATGGTTACTAGTTGAATAAAAATCTCTTATTAGAAAACAGTCAACTTGTATTTTATAAATTCTACTACTTTGTTTCTATTTTATATCATTTTTAATCTTATACTAATTATAATAAAATCTATTGGGAATAGAATTGTTGCGTTGGAGCCAAAGATTATATTTATAACTATAAGTGCTCAAACTGACTCACATGATGCCTCTTGTAGCCGAAACACGGAGTGCACTCACAAAAGTAGTCACAATAATGATTTGCGTTCAGCGTAGCGGTAGTGTTCGTTTTACTTATATCGTTAGACTAGTTTAAATACTCCGTTTGGACAAAGACGATATGGCGATACATTTAAAACAGAGCCGGCTTGATCAACTTTGCATACTTTAAGCAAAAATTATTGAGAAGGCCATTTTAGCCGCAACATTTCCTGCCCGCCTGCCAGAAAAAAAGCAAAAAAAATAAAATTACCTAACTTTACCCCCATAACCAATGAGTGATTTGTTTAGCTACTAATCGTATTCTAAACACTGATCAAAGGAAAACAAAATTAAAATAAATCTTAAAGAAAGAACACAAACAAAACAGAAGTATTTGGCAACTACGGAACTATTCAAGAGGGAGAGGCAATGGCCTTTTTATTTCTCCCTTAGAAGTTTTTACTGTGGCCACTCTTACTGTTTTGTCTTCTCCGGGATACAGTTTGGTAACGCGTCCTAGTATCCACTCCGAAGGAGGTAAATTGTCTGCTTTAACAAGTACGAGCGTGCCGACGGTAGGCGGAATACTAGCGTTTAACCATTTAGAACGTGGCTGTAAAGTATGTGAATATTCATTATGCCAACGTCGCCAGAAGTCTTGGTGCAGCTTTTGTAATAACTGCCAGCGCGAAAGCCTATTGAGCGGTACATTGTTATAATCAGGAACAGGAATAGCTGACACTGGTTTCAATGTAAGAAAATTCGCAGGTGCCAAAGCCTGTATATCATCTATATCGGACGTCATTGGTATTAATGGGCGCGAATTAAGAATCGATTCTATTAATGTCAAAACCGTATAGAATTCTACATATGTTAATATTTGATCGCCTAGCACACGTGAAAGATGAGATTTTACACTTTTCACACCTGCCTCTACCAAATTGTTAAAGTGGGGTGCGCCTGCGGGCGAGGGATGCCATTGAATTGTTTCAGGAGCAACTGTCTGTTGCATAAGTCTTAAGAGTTCATGACGAGCCCTCATGAAGTTGGTGCCACAATCGCTATGCAAATGTGATACCCTCCCCCGACGAGCGATTAAACGTTGTAAAGCGGCCAAAAAAGTTTCTGTTGACAAATCACTTGCCAGTTCCAAATGAACTGCTTTTGTAGCGAAACATACAAAAATGCATAAATAAGCTTTACGCGTGCGAACACCTCGATGCCAAGTCATTACGATATTAAAAGGTCCACCAAAATCGACTTCAGAGCGTGAAAACGGTTTAATTTGGGAGATTCTTGGAACCGGCAAATTTCCGTTAGGTGGTTGATAGCTTCGAGGATTAAGTTTCCAACGCCTGATGCATTTGGATAAAACAGAGTTAATTGTTCTCTTAGCAGATAGAATCCAAAATTGTTGAGATAACAAATAATAGGTTGTGCGAAAACCTGTATGATAAAAACTTTCATGAAAATGACGAATAAGTAATGTGGATAACTGACAATTGCGGGGTAATAAAATGAGATGTTTAGCGGAATATGAAAGTGGAGCATTTTTTAAACGTCCTCCTACTCTAAGGATGTTATCCTCATCCACAAAAACTTGTAGCTTGCGAAGCGGTTTAGAAATTCTTTTATTATTTAATTTGTCATTAAAATAAACGTGTTGAGTATATTCAACAAGTAGTAATAAGGCGGCATTTTTTTCAGAAGAAGAAACAGCGCCTAAACATTTTTCTTGCGTGCTCTGCAGGTTAAATACAAAACGAAGTATATAGGAAACAACATTTCTTAGGATCGATAAGGAAGAAAAGCGTTTTAAAAGATTGGGTAGAAAATTGTGATCTTCAGTGAACGCAAATAATAAAAGTTCATTTTCTTCATCGCAAATAATTTTACTAGTTTTAGAAGATATATGAAATTTGGGCCAATGGTGGGAAGAGTGCAATAAAAAAGATGGTCCTGTAAACCATATAGCATGTGCTGATAGCTCAGAGGGTAAGGCTCCTCTGGAGACTACATCCGCGGGATTATTGATAAACTCAACATATTCCAACATGATGAAGATAAATTTCCTTGAATAAAGGAAACTGTGTTGAAAATGAAGGGTTTATATTTGCGGGGCGATCCATTGATCCAATATAAAACAATTTTAGAATCCGACCAGGCACAAATTTGATCGAACTCAATATATCCAGCAAAACATTTCTGAACATAAATTAATAATTTGGTTAGTAAAACAGCTGCAGAAAGCTCTAGTCTTGGAATGGTAAGCTACTTGGTCGGAGCTATTTTTGATTTTGCACTAAAAAAACTGGCATGGATAGTATTGGCTTGGTTACACATCCTTAAATAAATGACACATCTGTAACCTTTTTCACTTGCGTCACTAAAGCCATGCACCTGATAATTGCCAAAAACATCTGAACTGACTTTATATCCAAAAAATCGTGGTATTTGAATATTTGCCAAAGAGGACAGATCCGAGCAATATTTTTTCCAGGCAGAAATCACATCTTCACAGGGGACATCATCCTAGCCGATACGGGACAGCCATAGCGTTTGAATAAGGTATTTACAATAGAAGGTTATGGGAGAAATGAATCCCAAGGGATTATAAACTTTTGCTAATTCCGATAATAAGAAAGAAAGCAATGTCAGATTATTACTAGAACATTTCCTTAATTCGAAGCCTCCCAACTTCATGAGTGAAACAAGCTCCGAAACCAACTTAAATGCAAGATCCATAGTAGGGCAAAAGACGTGACAATATCATCTATATAACAAAAATTGCGAATAACGTGTGCGACCAAAGGAAATTTTCCACCTTCATCTTGAATTAACTGTTGGACACACCGAAGAGCCAAAAACGGCGAACTGTTAAGTCCATACGTTAGTCGAGTTAAGCGATAATCTTGGACCTCTTTGTCAGGCGAAAACTTCCAAAGAATTCTTTGATAATTGCAATGAGCGGGATTCACAAAAATCATGCGATACATTTGTTTAATATCTGCACAAACAGTATAGCGATGTAAACAAAATAATAATAAAATCGACACAATATCCTGCTGGAGTTTTGGACCAACAAATAAATTGTCGTTTAGCGATGTTTGATTGGGTAAGTGCGCAGTTGCATTAAAAACAACCCTAAGCTGGGTTGTGAGACATGTGTGCATGATGGGGAATATGATAATAATGGGTAGGAACTGTCTTATCTTTGATCAATTCCATATGGCCTAAATCGAGGTATTCCTTTAAAAAATCAGAATATTGCAAATATAAATGAGCGCACTTAAGCAACCGGCATTCAAGTGAATAAAAGCTGGATAAAGCTAAAGTGCGCATGCCAGGAAACGTTGGCAAAAAATCTTGTTTAAAAGGAAGTGTCACTATATAACTTCCCTCCTTTACACGACTATGAGTTTCAACAAATATTTTTTTCACAAATATCTACTTTATTTGTAGTATCGATTACTTCTGGAACACTTTCGACTTCCCAAAATCTCTTTAAAGTACTATTTAAAGCACTGTTTTCGACAAAGTTGCAATAAGTAGTGGTAGGTGAAGTATTTTGAGAGCTTTTACCTAGAATTACATAACCAAATATTGTATTGAGAGCATCTGGAGTGGATTCATTTCCAGAAATTCGACCATTACAAATAATTTTTGAGAATACATCTGCCCCGAGAAGGACATCAATCTTCCCAGGCTTGAAAAAATTCAGATCCGCTAGGGTTAAGTTCGAGATATGATTCCAACCTTCTATGGCAATCATACAATCGGGAAGTTCATCACAGATTTTTTTAACTATTGTAGCCTCAACGTTTAGTACCGGCGAGGGCAACCTTACTGGTTTGCATGCTAAGACTATTTTAGCAGTATCAAGAGTTGAGGACATAGAGCCTAAGCCCTTTATATCGAGAAGATAAGCAGATTTGGGAAGACCCAGAGTTTTAGCGGCTTTTTCGGTTATGAAGGAGCTCATGCTACTCGAATCAAGAAGGCACCGATAAGTATGATAATTTCCTAAATGATCCAAAACATCTAGGTAGGTAGTTGCTAACAGAGTGCGAGAAGTTTCAGTGACAATTCCCTGACCAACAAAAGCAGTGTCGATATTTGGATTTGGCGGAATCATATTAGGATTAGTATTCGAATGATCGGAAATGCGATTGTTAACATTGGTTGAATTAGTACTAATGCGTTTTGGCGTGCGATCAAAATGTAATTAACTGTGATGCGAACTAGAATTGCAATGTCGGCATCTGTGTGTCGAACGACAGTTTCTGAGATCATGCAACGAACTTAAAATTTTCACATTTATATAAAGAATGCGGTTGATTACACAACAAACAATTTCTTGCAGGCGACTTCGCGTTTTCATTGGCATTATTACTCAAAAATCCACGAGTAGCACGGGATTGAGGTTTTGTATTTATTTGCGGTTGAAGAAGAACCCGAGTGCTCACTTAAGAGGACATTATCATATGCTAGATATTGTTCCGTTAAAGAAGCGATTAAAGTTTTGTAACTAGGTACCGTAGTTGATAAGTTACTCAACTCAAAGCGTAACTTCGTATCGTCATCTAACCTTCTAATAATCATCATCGCGAGAACAAAGTCCCATTGCGCCACAGGAAAATCCATGGCATCAAGAGCTCCGATATTTTCCTCAAAAATATCTACTAATTTTTCCAGCGCGTTTGGATTATTAGCCTCAATTTTTCTCGTGGCTCCGATTTCATTCCAATGTGCTTGAGCACAATTTCTAGCATTAAAATATCGTTTAATTAGTGTATCATACGCAATTTTATAATTATCTGCTGTATTTGGCAAGTGTTTTATTAAAGCCAGCGGCTTAGATTCTAACGAATTAATCAAATAATCAAATTTTTCTACCTCGGACAAACTAGTTTTATTATGCGCTAAATTATTAAAATGATCAATAAACGAACGAAATTCTTTATAGTCTCCTTTGAACTTTTTCAACTCAATTTTAGGCAGACGAATATGCGAGATATCATTTTGTAACATTGTGGCGTTTAATTGATTAGTGGTGACATCTACGGCATCATTGTTAAACAGATCTGAATAACTAGCTTTAATTTTATAATATTCTGTAAGAAATGCTTCCTTCACAGCATCTTCACCTTCAGGTACCGCATCGGGAGTGCTAAACAATATATTTAATAAAGCGGTATGATGTTTTAAGAAAATATCTTTTAATTCATCAATATCTGCACATCTAACCCTAAATAATGATCTAAGAGATTTATCAACTGTAACCCTATCAGCAATGCCACTGACTACACTAATTTCATTCATGCACGAATTACGTAGAGTCTTATATCTATTAATTTTGTCCTCATTACTCATCTTAAATAGTTTTAAATGTGTTTTGAGGTATTCGAAACAAATTTAGAATAACCGATATTTACCTTCTAATTTGCCAAAAATACGACGTGAATAAAGTCTATAGGTATACGCGTTTTAAAAATACGATCGAAATGTCGAATTAGTGAACAAAGCGAAGTAAACAATGAATATTTGAAGTAGATACGAGGCGATCAGTTTCTGGTTCCTTCGAGACGGAAAATGTAATTTCTGCGGAGTTATGCGCGCTTTACGAACTAACGGAAAAAAACAAAACAAGCGAGAGAGGGGTTAGAAAGAGACACACACGAGAATCGCGATAGCACTACTTTTCGAATATACAAACTAGACAATAATAACATTGGTTTTTCAATGGTTTTGTCTATGCCCTCTTCCAAATTTTTTAAGTATAAAGCCAAAACTATTTATTTTATGCTCAGGAATCTATTCATAAGAACAATAAATTATATTTATATAAAAACATCAGTTGTTCACTTTAAGTTACAAAAAATTAAAATAAAATACCCCTAAAGACACACCCTTATACCCGTTTCTTTAACTCGAAGGACCAAAAACTGTTGCATTCATTAGCTGATTTTTAGGAATCTAAATGTTTTTTTTATTTTTTTAGGTATAAGTATATATTGTATTCTAGCTCACGTCAGTGGCATAACTAGGATGAAGTGCTGTGGGGGACTGAACTACCGGGGGATCTGGGTACTGGAAATTTTTTTAATTTTTAAGCCCCTATAGTTGCATTTTAGCTTTGTTTTTCTTATAAAATTGTAACCTACAGATCCTAGCTTCTAGTACATTTCATCCAACTAGACTTGCTATGATTAACTTTCAGAATTCTTTATCACTTTTAGGGTTCCGGGTGGTGGGAGGGGGGTTATCCCCCTCATCCTCCCCATCGTTACGGCACTGACTCACGTTTAAGTATACTCAGTTTTTTCACGGAAAGAAATAAAAGTGAAAACGCGGATGTTTTTATTTTTATATTAAATATCAAAAAAAAATCCAAGACTATAATGTTGTCGAATTAGTGGTCAATATGGTTTACTATAATATCAATTGATAAATTATACTTATCCTTCTCCGTTTTTTAAGATTCGGTATATTTTATTCTGTAAACTGCAGTAACATAATTGATAACTCAACTTTAAAGACATGGGCAATTCCAAGAATGATTAGTGCTGAACATATTAAAAGCGTATCCGAATATGAATAATAATAACTATAATTGAGAAAAGTTAAGATTCGCTTCACCTCCTTCCATTACTGTTTCAAACTTGACGAATATATACAGTATTAACACAATAAATAAATAAATAAAAATAGTTAATGTCTAACAAATAAAAATATGGAAAGCTAAATATCACAGATCACGCGAAGACATATACCTAAGGTAAAAGACTCAATTATCGTCAGTGTCCTAGCTATCGACACATTTTCAGTCATTATCAATAAAATAAAGGCATACGTATTGAAAATGAAAATTTTGAAGTGTTATACTCCTTGTCAGTGTGTTCGCTTGCAATCGGAACGGCGTGGGGTTGATCCAGTCAGTGAATGTGCTAATAAATACAAGGAACTAGTCGAGTGTCATCCGCCGAACCGCTAGCAGCGTAATTCTTACTAGGTAAGCTAAGCATCCGGCTATATTATGTATTCTTGTTAGTGATAGCTTACGCTACTTAGTGAAACTCAGCAACATTCATAACTTTATTAAATAGTTTTAGAATAATAATTACTGATTAAATAATTAAAATTTATACATACACTTCATAAAACCTTAATGTCGATAAATGGTACACGCAAAATTGCACCTGCACTAAACATCGACACTTGTGTCGATAATTGGGTATCAGCTGAAATTTATCTTTTTGTAAATATTTTTTTCAAATATATTATTATTGGACTTATTAAAGCTTTTTTTTATAAAATACATGTTCCTCGTACTGTGTACTAATTATCGACATAGAAATTTCTGCCTAAAATTTAAGCAAAAAAATAAAATATCTAAGTGTCGATAACTGACACAACTTTGTGTCGACATATGATTCCTATATTGTCGATATGAGGAACAACTGTAGTTTAAAAAAAAACATATTTTTAGCTTCATTTTACCGAATGCTGTTATACTTAAGATCAGTGGTGTTCCCATAGGGTATACTCCATATACGCCGTATACTCTCAACATTTTTTAAATAGGTTGCGTATACTCTCAGACTCCGCCGCCACTGGTACGATACACGAGAAGAGAAAGCTCAACCGACTTCCCCAGTACAAGCAACTCGATTAGGGAAGGGATGACTGCATGACGTAACTGATGCCTGGGTGCGGCGTGGTTCGACGTTCGATAATCTAACAGTAGTACACTGAACAATGTGCGGTCTGCTTAACGTGCGGTAACTTAATTTTTATTCAAATCCTCATTTGAAACGTAAAATGAGTTCGAATTCCAATAAACGTGGCACACTTTTTAGTTTTTTCTCAACGATTCAAGCTAAGAAAAGTAAAAATGAGGCTGATGGTGATGGTAATGTCAATGCTGGTAGTAGTAGGAATGTTGGTACGGTTAGTGCTGGTCCAAGTGTATCCTCACAGAAAGATAGCAATCTTACTGTTCATTACGACCAGGATATATCATCAACATGCCAAATATGGCCTTCATTGTGGACTATTGAGCAGGCGGCGGAGTTTCAGAAAAAAAATCCATGGTTATCTTGCAAAAATGGAAAACTAGGATGCGGAGTGTGTATCAAAGCCAAACTTAATATTCAATTTGAAAAATCTATTTCCGATTGTAAAGTTCGAATCTCGCCTGAGTGGACGGATTTTGAAATCATGGCTGCTGGAAGTGACAGAAAAAATCAATTGGCTTCATTGAGGACTAAAATCAAACATCACTCAGAAAGTAAAGCGCACATGATTGCGGAAAATATTTTAAAAAAGGGCGATGAAAAAGTTTTAGATAAAATGTTCGAACATGTTTCTGAAAATGTAATGGACTCCAACATTCGACTTTTTAATACAGTATATTGTATGGCAAAAAATCATCGGCCTTTTTTGCAATTTGAAGAGCTTGTTGAACTCCAGCAGATCAATGGATTAAACATGGGACTTTCTTTACATAGTCGAATAACTGCTACAAGGATGGTTAATGTCATAGCGAGAGAAATGCGGAAACGACTTATGTCACGCCTTGTACAGTCAAACTCAAAATTCACTATAATGGTGGACGAATCAACAACATTAAGTAGTAAGTGCACGCTTATAGTATATATTTCATCATATTTTGATGCAGAGGCGCCCATTGTAGCGTTTTTAGATTTGATTGAGCTCGATGGTCAAGATGCAGAAACTATAGAGACAGCGCTGTGGTCGTGTTTAGAACGTTTAGGCATATCAAAGTCTTTCGCGCTCAAAAACTGGATTGCGTTTGCGAGCGATGGTGCAAGTGTGATGACAGGGAACAAAACTGGAGTCGCTGCTAGACTACGTGACAAAATACCACGCCTCTTCCTCTGGCACTGTTTATGTCATCGCATCGAACTTTCAGTAAACGACGTTTTAAAAGATTGTACCGGAGTTTCCCGTTTTCAGAGTTTTATGGACAAACTGTATGCTTATTATCATCAAAGTCCAAAGAATTCCAGAGGTCTGGAAGATGCTTGCAAGGAGATAGGTATTGAAATGAAAAAAATAGGTCGTGTCCTAAATGTCCGTTGGTCTGCAAGCAGTTTTAGAACTGTAAAGGCTATTTGGGATAATTACCCTGCTATGCATGCACACATTAGTCAATTTTGCGATGCCACAGCAACTGGGCTAAAACGGAAATTGGAGTCCGCATCTTTCCTAGAAGAACTTGGACTTTTCTATGATGTTCTGTGTGAACTAGGAATTTTATCTTCTATGCTTCAATCAAGAACAACGACTCTTATGAGCGCTCAAACAGAGATGTGTAGAACTATCAGAATTCTGGAAAGCCTAAAAGCCGAACCAGGTGAAAAAGAAAAAGAAGTTGTAGGCGCTGTTCAAAATGGATATTTTAAAGGTGTCGCTGTTAAAGCAACAAAGTCAGAAAGGATCAATAGATTGCAATTTTTGCAGAGTTTAATTGATAGAATGCGACAGCGCTTGTTCAATGACCCTACAAATAACACAATTTTGGAAGACCTAAAGGTAAGAGAGACAAATGTCATAAAACTGACATTTTTGTAATACTTAATACTATAATATTTTAGGTGGTTGACGAAGTTTTCAAAACAGTTAGTGATGACGCCAAAGGCGAAAATGAAGTCAAAAGAGTGGCATGTCGATTTGGGTTACCTGAATTTGAAAGCATAGTCGACTTTCGTTCACGAAATGCCTCTTCCACTCTTTTAAGAATATTGAACATCCTTCCAACTACAACAGCTGATTGCGAAAGGGGATTCTCTGACATGAACCTCACAATAACCGATCTGAGGGCCCGTCTAACTATTGAAAATGTGTCAGACTTAATGTTCATCTCCATTAATGGTCCTCCCGTTGCAGACTTCAATCCGCGACCATACGTTAAGATTTGGTTACAAGACCATCGATCAGCAAGTTCAGCACCTCGTGGTAAAGTCACAGAACATCAGAAGGCAGACAAAGAAGACGATGCATCTCGAAAAACATTTTTTATAAATATATTTAATTAACATAATTTAATTTTCTTTGATGTTTGAATAAACAAAGTATAAAAATTCCAGAACTAAAATTCCTCAAATTCCTCGATCCTCAAAATTCATATGATCTAATCCACAATATCAAAATAATTGCAAGGAAGCGTACTATAAGTAGCAATAAGCCCATATTTTGTCAAGAACTTTCCTGCTGGATACTCTATAATTCAGCAATAATAATTATTATATTTAAGATCTTTATTATTTTCTTTTTGTATTTTTGTGCCACAGCCCACCTCCCGAAATGACATTTTTTTATGTTGACCTCAGTGGGCCACCCGTATAGTATACTCTCAAAAAAATTGGTGAGAACATCACTGCTTAAGATGCTTTCTTACCTCTATCATAGGTCATCGAAAAACATGCCTGTCAATAAATAACGATAATTGCAACCTGAATATGTCGATACATGAAACCCGTTGTTATTTCAGATATTAATACTAAAACACATATGAAAAAATGGCGCAAAGACTGCAGTACTCCGAAACAGACATGGAAAATGCTGTGGCCACTGTAAGAGGAGGCATGCCTGCACTACAGGCGGCCAAAAACTTCAAAGTTCCTAGGACTACAATTTTAGATAAGGTTAATGGAAGAGTACCTCTTAAGCGAAAAATTGGTCCCGACACCGTATTGACAACAGTAGAAGAACATCATCTTGTAAATTGGATGATCCAGAGTTCCAAGTGTGGTTTTCCGGTAACCAAAAATCAATTATTGGAAAGTGTCCAAATGCTTATCAAGGAACTTGGTAGAGGACACCATTCACTAATGGCAAACCTGGCAGACGTTGGTTCGAGTCTTTCATGCGGAGGCACCCAGAATTATCTCAACGGATTTCTCAAAATTTAACGAAAGCCAGGGCAAATGTAACAGAGGACAAATTAAGAGCTTGGTTTGCGGAAATTGAAGAGTATATTCAGACCAATGACCTCAAGGAAATATGGAGTGATCCAAAAAGAGTTTACAACTGCGACGAGACTGCATTCTTTTTAAGTCCCAAGGGGGAAAAAGTTATCGTGCGAAAAGGTGAAAAAGCAATTTATTCAGTCATAAATAATGATGAAAAGGAATGCGTGACAACTCTTTTGATGTGCAATGCTGCCGGTGATATTCCACCGCCTCTAGTAATGTTTGCGTACAAAAGACTTCCCAATTATATAGCTACAAAAGTACCCCCTGATTGGGCACTAGGTCGATCAGACAACGGTTGGATGACTGGCGAATCATTTTTTGAGTATATTTCGAACATTTTTTTCGAATGGTTAAAAAACAACAACGTCACTTTTCCAGTTGTACTATTTGTAGATGGCCATTCGTCGCATCTGACCATGCAACTAAGTGAGTTCTGCTCTAAAAATCAAATTATTCTGATTAGCCTTTTTCCGAACTCAACTCACATTCTTCAACCGCTTGATGTGGCGGTATTTAGGCCACTAAAACTAGAATGGAAGAAGGCTGTAACTAATTGGAGAATTGAAAACAATGGAGTCAAGTTTAAAAAAGAAGACTTCGCTCCGTTACTTAAGAAAGTTATTGATGGTTTTCGAAGCCAAATGCCAAGTATTTTAGCCAATGGATTTAGAGCTTGTGGTCTTTTCCCACTCCAACCTAATAGTATCAAGTTTGAGAAATTTTTCAATACTAGAAACAAACCCAATGAAAATGCGACAAATAATGCTGATAAAACACTCGAATTTAACGTCTCTGATACGAGAAAATTCCTTAAATTTTTCGAAAGCAGAATTCAAGACAAAATTGAATTATTTCAGCTAAGTGCACAGGAATGGGAAGGGCCTTCAGAAGATAAGAGCCTGTTTTTGTTTTGGAAAAGCCTCAAGGAAGATTGTTGTCATGTAGATACACAAACAGTAAACAACCCCATTGTGATTACAGTACTTCCTGATGAAGAATATACCAAAATTAATGGGGACCTGGCAAATACTTCGGATGCTTGTTCCCTGGGAAGCATAGATATTCTCAATATTACTTCAGACGATGTTGATGTAAATTTGTTGTATAATATTCAAGACAATACTGATGACTTTAACTATACACATAACGGAAAACTGGCAGATAGATTAACACCGATACATGATATAGCAGAGTATAATGATGATACTCACTGGAAAAATAATGAGGAATACTACAAAACCCCGGAGAAACAAAATACATTAAGAGATGATAGAACACCAACTAAAGATACGACACCAGAAGAAGGGACCATACAAGAAGAAGGGACCATACAAGAAGAAGGGACCAAAAAAGAGGGGGCCATACCAAAAGAAAGGACCATACCAGAAGAAGTGACAATTCCAGAAGAAGAGAAAACATCAGGAAAACCTCAAACTTCAGGAAAAAAGATGACCCAAGTCGAAGAGAAGACTTCGGTAAAAGTTAATAAAACATCAAAAAAAGAAACGACTTCAGAAGAAAATAAGGTGACAGCTCGGGTGACAGATAGAGATCATACAAGAGGTAGGCAGACACTGTCAGTAATGCAGATCCTGACAGATAGAGAAAAAGCCCCAGAAAGACAGAACACGTTAGAAAAAGAGAATACGCCAGACAAACAGAAAACGTCAGAGAGACCAAAATCGACAGAAAGTGAGAAAACTCAAGATAAAGAAAATATTCCTACGCCCTTCAAAAAAGCTTTATTCTGGGCCCCCAAAGATGATAAAAAATTAGAAGTTAAACGGAAACTGAAGGAAAAGTTACCAGCGGTAGCATCATCACAAAAATGGCAAGAATACCAGCGAAAAAAAGAACAAAAAAAGCAAATTGAAACTGACGAAAAAGAAAAGAGAAAAATAGCAAGGCAAACGAAACAAAAAAGGAAAACAGAAGTGACTAAAGAAATCAAATATAGCATTGGGGATTATGTCATAGTGAAATATTATGACATGTTTTTCCCAAATTAATAATAAGTAATTCTGCTGAAAATGAATATAATGTTCGAGCAATGGAAAAAAGTGGCCAGAACTGGAAATGGCCAAAAGTGGAAGATAAATTAGATTATAATGTCAACGACATTATGCGTGTGATTACAAAACCTAAACTTATAAATAAACGTGGTATATACGAGGTTCCTGAAATAAGTGGGATGCAATAACACTCTTCAGTGTGATTTTTTTTATACATACTTAGGTATATTTAAGTATTTTGTTTTTCTTTAAGTATAGTAAAAAATTGCTAATGTACTTAGTATTCTAATGGTTGCAATATAATTTTTTATTTTTGTTTTGAACATATCTATAATAATACAGAATTTATTTTATTGAATTTGAAATGAATTTTTATTTTGTTAATAAACAATTTTTCAATGAAGTTTTTGAAATTAATTTCTTAATTTCTTGATTACTATCGCACAAAACTTCAAATTCAGAAATAGGTACATTCCTACAAAAGTCTTCCATTTTTGAATTTGACATTCAGCAACCATCTCTTCTCTGCTGAAGAGTGACTTATTTTAATGTTTAGTGTCAATCGACATATGTCGATAACTAGAACTTTGGGTGTCGATAATTGATACACTCAATATTTTCCTGTGTCGATAATAGAGACATTATATTTTAACAATACTTTTCCACCCATTTATTTTTCAGGTTAAATAAAATGTTTGAAATGTTATGAACATTGTTCACAGATCAATAATGAACCTATGTTTATGCCTATTGTATAAATATAAATGTAAGGCTTTTTATAATGACTATGCAAACCACAAAGGCATCATAACTGTGTCGATAACTGGGGCGTTTACCTTATATGAAATAGTTTGGTGCCTTTGTAGTAGATAAATAAGATTGAAAATTATTAACCCGGTGATCTGTATGAACTTCAAACTTGATAAATATTCTTAATTACTGAGAACACTCTATATTCTATTTTGAGCAACAAGAAATACCAATTTTGATGGTGAAAAACAATTCTGGAAGTCCACAAAGAGACATACATATAAGATAGATAGTTTGAGGACACGTCGTTATATTTAGTATGGGGACATCTAAAAAATTTCGATACTTACAATGAATTTTTATTCGTTTGCTGTAGTGTCTCGAAGGAGGTTTTTTTTAAATGGCGGTAGTAAATTTATCAATAAATCATTTATATACAGAAGGTAGATGATTTTGTGAGTTGTCATCAGGATATACATGAAATTATATTATGAGGACAGTTATTATGCGTGTTGGAGTATTCGATGACAATTGAAAATTATTAATAATATGTCCGAAACAATATATGGATTCAATTGATGCGTTTTCTATAGGTTTGTTCCAACCTAAGTAAATACCGTTTATTACCGTACAATCTCAGTAACGCAGCAAATTTGATGTAAATTATACAGACTTATTATATTAACTAATCAGTAGGTCAACTGGGTTTGTATCGTAATTGTAAGGTTTTTGTGTTGATTGCAACAGACCTTTGATAAAACCTGTATTTACGATGATAGCAGAATACCACAAATCACGCAAATACATATACTTATATAAAGCAGTTTGGGGACCTTTCTAGTAGATAAATTACTATTGAAAATTATTAATCTGGTAATCTGTATCAAATTCAAAAATGATAATTATTCTTAATTACTGTAAACAGTCTATATTCTAATTTGAGTAACAAGAGATGCAAATTTTGATGGTGAACAAAAAATTCTGGAAGTCGACAAAGGGACATACATATAAAATAGATAGTCCGATGGCACGTTGTTATACGTGATGTTTAGTACGGGGACATCAACAAATTTTCAATACAATAAATTCATCTAACGTTTGTTGCAGTGTTTCAAATGAGGTTTTTATTGGGTTTTGATCAAATACTTATTGTGATCAATAAATCCTCTATATACAGCAGGTAGATAATTTCATAGATTGACATGGGGATGTACATAAAACGATATTATGAAGACATTTATTATACGAGTTAGAGTACTCGGTGACAATTGAAAATTATTATCAGTATATCCGAAGCGATATATGGATCAATCGCTGCATTTTCTATAAATAACGTTCAAATAATTGAATTTTACAAATTTTGATTAAATCTGTATTCATGTCGAAAGCGAAAGATTCCAGATTACTTGAAGACATATATATGAAATAGTTTGAGTACCTTTGTAGTAGATTAATATCGATTAAGCATTATTAATCTGATAATCTGTATCAAATTCTAACTTGATAATTATTCTTAATTACTATAAACACTCTATATTCCATTTTGAACACCAAGAGATGCAAATTTTTCTGTCGAAACAAAATTTTGGAAGTCAATAATGAGACATACGTATAAGAGAGATAGATCGAGGACACGTCGCTATACGCAATGTGTAGTATGGGGACATCTAAAAAATTTCGATACAATAAATTTTTCTATCGTTTACTGCAGTGTCTCAAAGGAGATTTTAATTGGTTTTTTATTTAATACTGATTGTGAATTTCTTAATAAAACCTTTTAAATTCCGAACGTAGATAATTTTGTAAAATAACATCGAGATATACATGAAATGATATTATGAGGACAGTTCTTATGCGCGTTAGGGTTTTCGGTGACAATTCAAAATTATTATTAATATGTCCGAAACGATACATGGAATCAATCGCTGCATTTTCTATAAAAAACGTTCAAATAATCGAATTTTACAAATTTTGATAAAATCTGTATTCATGTCGAAAGCGAAATATCCCAGATCACGCGAAAACATATACAGTGTGGAAACCACTTATGGAATGAAATTCTTTATGTCATTATTTTAGAAAATTATGAAAAATTCCGAGACACGTCAACTTTTGAATTAAGTTGTGCGTTATGTAAACATAAATTTAAATGTACAAGGTGATTCACGCAAGTATGTCATAGTCGGTGTTGTTGTTTTTTTAATGAAACACCCTGTATATTTGCATATTTTTGAAATTCTCTTAATGAACCGATTCCAACAAACTAAATAATGTATGGTCAATTATGAATTATAGAGGGGGAAATTTTTATTTTTACAGTTATTAAACACATAAATACATTAAAATAAATGCTCAAAATATTCGGTGTCGAACCTTTGTTCTGTACAGTTGTGCGCTCCGAAACGTTAAATAAAATGAGCAGTTGAAAACCAATTAGTGTATATTCAAAACTGAACCAAAACAAACAAGAAATTACTGTGAGTAGACTTTTTATTTCTAATTAATCTAAAAAAGCTGAAATACCGATAGTAAGGTTACACCAATAATTAGTAACCTGAATCCACACAACAACAGTGTCGGATTCAGATATATTTCAAATAATGTTAAAAATGGACGAGACAAATCCACCAGGAGATAATTTCTCCAATAAAAACATGACAACTACCACCTACTCAAGTATAGTAAATACGTACAAATACCCAACAAAAGATCAAGCTGTAGTTCTCTCAGCAATGGATGGAGTAAAGACACACGACTACATAATAGCTATAGGATCCCTCATACAACCCAAAAACGTACTGTTTGCTTCAAAAATTGCTAATAACCGAATTTGCATCTATCTTTCCTCAAAAAATATTGTAGATAATTTTCTAAGTACCCACAACACAATCAAAGTTAATGGAACTCAAGTAGAAATAAGAAGATTAGTATCTCCAGCCCAAAGATTGGTTATATCTAACATTTGCCCAACAATTCCTAACTCTCTTTTGGAAGATGAACTGCGAAAAATGAGGATATCTGCAGTATCTAAAATTACCTTCTTGAAAATTGGTATGCCAGAATCTGAATACAGCCACGTACTCAGCTTTAGAAGACAAATTTACATCAAACCACTCCAACACGCAAACATACCAGACTCTTTCAACATCTCCCATGACAATACCACTTATCGATTATACCTATATATTGATGGCTCTAATTGCCAAAAATGCAAAACAATCGGCCATCAAGAATCCGACTGCCCAACTTACCTGGCTCAACAAGACCCTCCTGAACATATGGAAGACAAAGAAATACAATCTAACCCAACCACAGAAAAAAAAATTATAACTTAACATCATCGTCAACAGAAATTTCCATCACTACAATACCATCAAATACTTCATCCTCCCCAGTAACATTACCATCAATTCATATCCCCTCTTCCACAACCTTTCCAACAGCAAAATCTACCCAAATATATCATCCTCCACTACCAAGCACTTCAATCTTTCAATCCTCAAGCTCTTCTACAATAGACATAATACAAACATCCAAACCCACTTTACCAAATCATCCATCAGAAGTTAATACACAAACAGCAAAAAGACAAATTTCCACGTCACCAGATATTCAGGAGAATTCACCCAACCCCACTTTTGTTACTCCACTAAAACCGTCGGAACCCAGAAAAAGAGCGAAAATGTCTTCGAAAGATATAGAAGATATACTAATCCCTATAAAAGAACTAATTGAAGATAGAACCCCACCGTTCATCTTGAACTTCACCCAAATATGTGACTTCCTGGAAAATTCAATCCACTCCAAACACCCAAAGGAGATAGCACAGCAGTATTCCAACGAAGACTCCGAAATAAAAGAAATTTTAAATTTCATATATAAACATAGTACGACAAAGGGCATAAAAAATAACATTACAAGACTTAAGAAAAAGTTAAGTCTCTCCAGCCTCTCCACCACTGAAGAATCTGACAGCGAACCTCTTTCACAAGAGAATTAATATAATGAATAATACGTTCTTACTTCAATGGAACCTTAATGGTTACTATACTCAAATTGAATCCTTAAAACTATTAATTAATAAACAATCACCAGCGATAATATGCCTAGAAGAAACTCACTTCAAACAACAACCAATAAATTTGAAAAATTATCAATGCTTTCTCAAAAACCGATCGCAAGCACAACAAGCCAGTGGCGGAGTAGCAATTCTTATAAAACAGAATATTCAAGCAAATTAAATTCCAATAAACACAAATCTTGAAGCTATCGCAGTATCTATAATTTTTCGTAAGAAAATACATATATGTAACGTATATTTACCTCACCCAAATGAACTTGATATAAATGAGTTAAACAACTTGATTGAGCAAATTCCATCGCCCAAAATAATCGTAGGAGACCTAAATTTCCACAATGCAGCATGGGGCAGCCATAAAACTGACAAATGTGGAAACTTACTTCTCAAAACCATCAATAGTTGTAGCCTAATCCTAATGAATACAGGGAAACCTACGAGATTCAATTCATACAATGGCACATTATCTGCTATCGACCTCTCCCTTTGTAGTCAATCTCTGGCACCCGATCTTCAGTGGGATACCCTCAACCATCTATATAACAGTGACCACTTCCCCATATCCATACAATGGAATGAAAATGAACCTCCTTCACATCCTATATATCAGCACTGGAAACTACAATCGGCAAACTGGGAACTATTTAGGAAGGAAATAGAAAACAAAGTCGCCAATTTCACACTTGAAGGAAATATCAATGAAAATATCATGAAGCTGAACAACATCATCATATCAGCTGCAAAGGCCAGTATAGGAAAAACTAAAATGTGCAAAAAACAACCAGTCCCTTGGTGGAATGAGGAGATTGCACAAGCTCTAAGTTCAAGCAAACACGCCTACAAAGTGTGGAAAAGACATAAAAATGATGAAAATCGCCTTGAATTCAAAAAACTCAATGCCAAAACCCGTTTCCTAATTTAAAAAAGTAAAAAAGAAAGCTGGTGCAACTACATTTCCTCCATAAATCCCTCCACCCCACTGGACTCGATATGGAATAAAATTCGAAAAATAAGAGGACAAAATTTTTTCCTCCACATAAACACTTTATCCAATAATAATCAGCTGATATCCGATAAAAAAGATAAATGTGAGGCTATAGCAGATGTTTTCCAACATAATTCCAGTGATCGAAGCTTGGACCAATCCTTTATACAATACAAGGAATTGATTGAAACCTCCGAAATCCAAATTAATGACTCCGACTCTCATCTAAACGTTCCCATAACTCTGCAGGAACTTTAATTTTCTCTCGAAAACACCAAAAACTCTGCCCCTGGACCAGATGACATTCCCTCAATATTTATGCAAAATCTTCCTTTTAATACAGAGTTAATACTCCTAGATCTATTCAACACTATGTTTTTAAAACATCAGTTTCCAGAAACTTGGACAAATGCAACAGTTATCCCCATATGTAAATTTAACAAACCTAAAGACGACCCAGCCTCATATAGACCGATATCCCTAGCCTGTAGCATGTGTAAAATTCTAGAGAAAATCTTAAACAACGACTAGCATGGCATCTTGAAAACAAAATTTTTTTAACACCCTATCAAAGTGGCTTCCGAAAGTGCAGATCGACAATTGATAATCTAATATCTTTTGAAAGTGAAGTACATAATGCATTTTTAAATGACCAAAAATTAATCGCTATATCCTTCGATTTGAATAAGGCTTTTGACACAACCTGGAAATACAATATTTTAAAAACACTACAGACATGGGAAGTACAAAGAAACATGCTAGCGTTCGTAAATAATTTTCTCAACAACAGAACTATGCAAGTCAGATCAAATGGCCACATCTCAACTACAAGACCTCTCAAAAATGGCATTCCTGAAGGATCTATTTTGAGTCCCACACTTTTTCTCACTGCAATTAACAGCATAGCCGAAATTATAAAACCTCCCATCAAAATTTGCCTTTATGCAGATGACCTCATCATTTATACAAGAAGTAGAAGCACAAAGTTCGCCTCCACTTTACTTAAAGATTGCCTCCATCAAATCGAAAACTGGTCTCAAAAAACAGGATTTTAATTTTCAAGCGAAAAGACATACTACATGATTTTTGACAGTTGAAAAGACAACTATAATTTTAATCTGTTTTTATATCGAACTCCACTAGCGCGGGTAGAAGAAGTGAATTTTCTTGGTCTTACTTTAGATTATTCTCTCAAATGGAAAACACACATAGATGTCCTTCAACAATCATGCCAATCCCGAATAAATCTATTAAAAATTCTATCAAACCCAACATGGGGAGCTAGTGCAATCACCCTATTGAACCTATACAAATCACTGATAAGAAGTAAATTAGATTACGGATCCATTTGCTACGATACTGCTAAAAAAACATTATTAAAAAAATTAGATGTCATTCAAACTACCTCACTAAGATGTGTATTGGGCGCTTCCAGAACCAGTCCAACCAGGAGTCTCCTAGTCACTGCAAACGAACTTCCACTGTACTTACGACGACAATTCCTTTTCTTAAACTATACCAAAAATTTCTGCTTATCCCAACAATGATGCATTCCAAATCATTTTCCCAACAAACCCCCCTCCCGACGAGATATACGACTCAAAGCCAACTAAAAATCTCCCTTTTAGAGGGAGAGTGAAACGAACTAACTACGAATTTGAACACTTTAAATTATCGCTCAAACAAAACTCTAACTTTCCCCCCTGGATGTCTCAGAAGCCAGATGTTAATACGTCC
This sequence comes from Galeruca laticollis, assembly GCA_963921935.1. Classification (NCBI taxonomy): domain Eukaryota; kingdom Metazoa; phylum Arthropoda; class Insecta; order Coleoptera; family Chrysomelidae; genus Galeruca; species Galeruca laticollis. The sequence continues at coordinate 12,748,414 of OY998181.1, forward strand.
CTACCTCAAAATCCAAAAAATTTAACTAACCCCTGTCTCCTACAAAACCTCTCCCAGGAAATTATATCAAAATACTCCCAAACCCTGCAAATCTATACAGATGCTTCAAAAAATCACAATGGAACTGCAGCTGCTCACATCTGCGAAAATAACAAATCTGCCATCCGACTACCGAATCAATATAGTATATTCACGGCAGAAACCACTGCAATTCTGGAAGCCATAAAAAAGTGCAAAGACTCTACAGCAACCAAGTTTCTCATCATAACAGATTCACTGAGTGCGTTACTAGGCTTAAAACAACTATACCCTTCACATCCTATTCTCATACGAATCAAAAGTGAAATGGAGATCATACGTCTTAGCCAAAAGAACATATCATTTCTGTGGGTTCCATCTCACTCTGGTATAAAAGGAAACGAAGAAGTCGATCAATTAGCAGTAGCTACAACATCTAAACAAGAAGCACCTCACATTCAAAAAATTCCCTACACTGACCATACAAATCCAATCAAAAATCATATACTTAATTCTTGGCAAGTAATATGGAATCATACGACATCCAAACTGAAAGAAGTTAAGCCACAAGTCGATTTAGTTCTATCAATACCAGAAAAACGAAGAGACCAAATTGTCTTAACCCGACTGCGAATAGGTCATACACTCCTTACACATCAACATCTACTCAACAAAGAACCATCACCAGAATGTATACATTGCCATATTTCTCTTACTGTAAAACATTTCATCTCAGAGTGTCCTGAATATTCTAGATATAAAAGTCAGAATAAATTAAGTGGGGTATTCAAGGATGTGCTCACCAAAAACACAAGTGCTCTAATTAAATATCTCAAAGACATTAATTTGTATAACAAAATTCAAAAATTATTTTATAACACAAATACATCACATACTACTTGTGTAAGTCTTCCTGCTAATAACTCTTAGTAGTTGATGCGGGCATGTTTGTATCAAATAAAAAAAAATGCTCAAAATGTTCTCGGTTGGCTCGAATCTAGTGTGGTTGGCTTTACAGAGTAGAGTGTTTGTGAATTAGCTCCTGAAACTTAATAAAATTCTACTGGTACGTACTTAACAAAGAATTTTGAATTTTGTACAAAAATTACTTTATACCATAGTGATGTAAATACAAAAGGAGATATTTTGAGAAGTGCAGTAAAAATTAAGATATTTGGGCCGTTTAGAATCATCAACGCTATCGTTGAAAGGCAAAAAAACCTTATCTTATCAGTCAGTCATTAATAAAATACCTAAATATTAAAGCAGACCATACACGTCTTCTGATTAAAATCCATTGAATTATAAAATGAGCGAAGAAGAGGTTACAGCAAAACAATTACTAGAAGAAATTATAAAAAACCGAAATGAAGTGAAAAGCTATATAGATGCCTTAGAAGTTAGGCAACAAGTCAAAACTGAAGAATTAAAGAGAAGGGTAGAGCTACTAGAGAAGGAAAATCAAGAACTAAAAACAGAAATAGAAAACTCAAAAAGAGCCGAAAAGAAAAATAATATTATAATCTTCGGAATTGGAAAACGAAGCCCACTATTAACCTGCAAAGAAATTTGCGAAGAGCTCAAAAATCTTCTAAATATTAACATTCCTGAGGAAGAAATAAACAATTTTTACTTTCTGGGTAATAACACAAACAGCCCTCTAAAAATTGAATTTAAACGATTTATTTCAAAACAGCTTGTCATTAAGAATAGAAATCTATTGAAAGGACAGAAAATCAGCATTGCAGACGACCTAACACCACAACAAAGAAAAGAACACCAGTTATTATGGAAACATAGAATATTGGCAAAAAACGATGGGAAAAATAACTGCTTCATAAAAAACGGTAAATTATTCGTCGATGGGGATTCATACGATTACGAAGAACTATTGGAAATTGAAAAAACTAACGAACAACCAAAGTCAAATAGTACTCCTTCCACTCCTACAGTTCAAACAAACCAGCCAAGCAGCGCCCAAGAACTTGTGTTGAAACAGAACCTAAATAGTAACACCAAGATTCAAGCGAATCCGTCAAACATCTCCCAGGAACTTGCTTTTAATAAAAATAATTCAGATGCGCCACAAAAAAAAGGAACTGTAACATCAATAACTGTTAACACTAGGTCTCAAATACAGAAACAAAGAAATAACTCTACTGGTAAAAAATAAATACAATAAGTAATTCTCTAACTTCATTTTTTCTTTAAGGTATAATATAATCAGCGTTAGTTGTTTGTTTTTGTTGTCGTTTATTTTGTGTTTTGGTAAGATTATGGATCCTTATATACGAGATAATGAATATGTGCCACATAAGGCAATCGAAATTGGTAATATTAGAGATTACAATAAAACTGCCACCCTAGCAGATAAAAAAAATTATAATTTCAATGTTTTACACCAAAATATAAGAAGTATTGCAAAAAATTTTGATGCCTTTTTAACTTACTTTTGTCAACTACAGGATACTTTTGATTGTATCATTTTGACAGAAACTAGAAATCTCACAGATCTGGATGCTTTTCATTTGGATGGTTATAATACTCTCTACAACGAGGGAAATATAAACATCTGTGACGGAGTAGTAGTTTTCATAAAACAGGAGCTAGATTATACCTTTGAGATAGGGAATATTGGACTGTTTAAAATCATCGACATATTTATTAATGTAAATAATAAAGTAATTAATTTAACAAGCATTTATCGATCCCCGTCGACAAGCGTTGACGTTTTCAATAGTGAGCTACAAGTTTTTATTTCTAACGTAACCAAGAATCACTCAGATTATCATTTAATTGTTGGTGATATTAATATCAATATATTGGAGGAAAACAATGAATCCGTAGATGAGTACCTTAACAATTTATACGAGTTAAATTATAAATCTTTGGTTAATAACATAACAAGACCTCAAAGCAAAACATGCGTAGATCATATTTTTATGAAAAATAGAACAAAAAATACTGAATTCATGTCTATTGTTTTGCAGAGCGATATAACTGATCACTACATGACAATTGCTAAACTACCGATATACACAGTATGTGGCGATTTCAGCACAAAAAACAGATTCAAACAACATATTAATTTTACTTCATTAAAAAACTGTTCACAAAAATATAACTGGGCACATTTTATGGCTATAGATGATATAGAAGAAAGTTCTACTTTCTTCACTAACCTGTTAAAGTCAGTCATTGACAAAAATAGTAAAATGGTGAAAATTTCTCACAATAAAATAAAACGTAAAGAATGGATTACAGATGGACTTGTTCAGTCGATAAACCACAGAAATAAACTATTCCATCAATTAAGAGCAAATCCAATGAATTTTCTTCTAAAACAGGAATATACTAAATACAGAAATACACTAAATAACTTAATAAAACAAGTGAAAACAAATTTCTATAAGGACAAAATTAATAATTTAGGTAATGACTCAAAAGCTCTTTGGCAGGTGGTAAATGAAATATTTCCGAGCAAACAAGAAACAATGATCAAACAAATTAGAAATGAAAACGGACAACTTATAAAAGAAGACGAAGAAATCGCGAACTGTTTTAATAATCACTATGCTTCAATAGGTAAAAATATGGCAAGTAATATCCCAACACCATCTGTTTATCATCTACAAAGAAAGCCGTATCAGTCGTCCCTGTTCCTTGCACCTACAACCAAATATGAAGTACTAGAAATTATAGACTCATTAAAATCCAAAAAAGCGCCAGGTATTGACGGAATAAAAGCTGAAACTTTGAAAGAAATAAGAAACGAAATAGCTCAACCACTTTCTCACTTAATAAATGAAATAATAGAGTCCGGATACTGTCCCACTAATTTCAAAATTGGTTTAATAAAGCCTCTATTTAAAAAGGGTTCTAAATCTGAGGTAATTAACTACAGACCCATATCGTTAATCTCAAATATAGCCAAAATTTTTGAAAAAATCCTTAAAAAAAGAATTATTCAGTACATAAATAAAAATACACTAATTTCTTGCAATCAATATGGCTTTAGAGAAGGTACATCTACGCAGGATGCAATTTGTGCTCTAACCTCTAAATTATATAAATATATAGACCAAACCAAACCAGCTTTATGTGTATTTCTTGATCTAGCTAAAGCTTTTGATTCTGTGGATCACACAAATCTTTTGGAAACTTTGGAAGATCTAGGATTCAGAGGAAATACCTACAACTTAATAAAAAGCTATCTGACTGACCGTTATCAGTATGTTAAAATCAACAACTCTATTAGTAAAAAGAAATTAGTAGAATGTGGAGTTCCGCAAGGGACAGTGTTAGGACCAATTTTGTTTATAATATATTTAAACAATTTACTGGCATTTCAATCTAGTGGTGAGATGATCTCCTTTGCTGATGATACTGCAATAGTGTATAGTGCAGATACTTGGATGCAACTAAAAGAAAAAGCAGAAAGTGATCTTGTAAAAATTTTTGATTGCTTTAAACAAAAAAAGTTATCCATAAACTACGATAAAACTTGTTACTTACCTTTTACATGCCTAGCTTCTTTTTTACCTCCGTATAACTTTTTAACTATACAAGGTCACAATGAAAATATTGTATTGCATTCATCAAATAACATTAAATATTTGGGAGTAACAATTGACAGTCATTTACGATGGAATTTTCATAGTAATCAAATACAAAAAACACTACGCAGTATGTTGTTCAAATTTAAAAACTTAGCGAATATTTTAGACACTCATCAGTTAAGAAAACTATACTTTGCGCTTATAGAATCTCGTCTGAGATATGGGATATTGGCTTGGGGAGGTATTGCAAATACTCACCTTAAGAAAGTAGAAGTCCTACAAAAACAGTTTTTAAAAATAGTTTTTAAAAAACCAAGATTATTTCCATCTGATGTATTATATAAAGATAATAAAGTAATGGATATGCGGCAGCTATATTTTTTTAACATTGCAGTACAGCAGTTCAAGAGAAGGGGATTTCTGGTTTATGTAGATCATGCACATAATACCAGATACAAAAAAGAGACACCCCTAGAAACAGTATTTACTCTAAAAACTGCTACAATGAGATCTCTTGAATACTTGGCCAATAGAGTCTACAACTACCTCCCAAAAGAAATAAAGGATGTAAAAAGTGTTTTTTCTTTTAAAAAGAAAGTTAAAAATTACCTTTGGTTAAAAGAAAGATCTGCAATTAAAGATTTAATTGAACCTAATATGAGTTGAAAATATTGTAATGTAAAATTATTAAATGTATTTATTTTCGTCATATTTTAGTTTTAGTCTTTTTGTTCAATGTTTTCAAATCATAATCTCTGGGATTTTTACATTTTCAAATTGTATCTGTCACTTTTCTTGTCTGTTTTGTTTTTTATTTGACACTGTTTGTTTTACTCATTGTATGTACTTACTGTTACGAACACCGAGCTAACCATGCCTTAGTTTCCCCACACTCAGGCATTGCCTTAGTGGGTAAATCGGTTTGTTTGTCAGCCAGATATATTTTCATAAAATTATTTTATTTTGTCTTTGTAATCCTGTTTCTATAATTATTTTGTAATTGTTTATGATGATGAATAAACTTATTATTATTATATTATTATTATCTAGTTGTTGGCAATAGCATAGTCTCCTATAGAACTCCTCCTTAACTTTGTTTGAAGTTTGAGGTGAAATATTCCGTATTTCTGTAGTTATCCTGTCTTTGAGGTCTACAATGGTAGTTGGTTGTGTTGCATATACTTTGTTCTTAAGATAACCCCACAGAAAAAATCTAACGGCGTAAGGTCTGGCGATCTAGCTGACCACTCAATAGTACCTCTTCGTCCAATCCATTTATTAGGGAAGATTCCATCTAAATAAGTTCTACATATAACCTTTGGAACGAATGGTGATTTTGGCATCAGGGAACACCAAAACGAAAAACCGCATTGAAATTTTTCCGAAGTCGCGTCATGCTACTCTGTACAATAGCCCTATTTCATTCTGAAATAAGCCTAAAAATGAACGAAAGTATGACTGGATTCTTGGACGAGTTCGTTAACGGGCCAAATCGGCCCAGTAGAATCAAAATGGCGGTCTGTCAAAATTGAAAAAAAATCGTATTTCTTTGATTTTTCTAGAACTTAACACGCTCTACAACTTTTGTATGACACTTTTTTCTAAAACGTACATGAAACCATTTATTTAAGAAAATTTATGTTTTGTTTCTCTTGTTTGTTTTGAATCTGATGCCAAAACTTTACTGAAATAAGCTGACCAATTACTCTTGTGCCATTGGGATTTTTTTGGTTTTACCTTGTTATACATTTACGTTTATACATTTTAGTGGGTATTGTATCTGCCAGTTCTTCACAGCTTTTATTGGCTTTAGAGACTACTTTTGATTTGTTTTCCTGTTCCTAATTCTATATCGAAAGGTGTCCGGTAATTATTTCGTTAGGTTTCAATTTTGTTGCAGAATGAACGCTATTATTATAGGCTAATAATGAATAAAGTATTTTATTTTCAATAGACTTATTTTTAGAATCTTTTTGATTATTCAAATATCTGACGTGTTCAATAATCGTAGAGTGGAATCTTTCGGCAATTCCATTCGATTGTGGATGTTGAGAACTTATGAAATGAATAACAATTTTATGCGCTTTTAATAATTTCTTTACAACAGAATTTTTTTGACTCAGTTCCATTATCCGAAATTATTTGTTCTGATATACAATGGTGTGTAAAATATTTAATTATACTACTAGCTACTTCTATTCCTTGTCTCGATTTTAATTCATACATTTGACCATATTTGGAAAATGAATCTATTATTGTAAAAAATTTACTATTTTCTAAGGTTATCGTGTCTAAATGCAGAATTTGGAAAGGTTTAGTAGCTGTGGGAGTAACATTTAAAAATGGTTTTATTGGTTTTCTATCACATTTGCTTAACTATCAAACTTCGCATTCGTTTGTATACATGCTCTGTGATTAGGCAAATGATACAAAGCTTTTAATTGATTTTCAGTTTCACCTAGACCTCTATGATTTATTACATTCAACTTAGTCAATTTGAGAATCTTGAAAGTGATTTTGTAGAATGACACTGAATATTTCATAAATTGAGTCTTCGAAATAAATAAAATATTTAGTTTTAGGTACTATATATTCTTTCACGAAATGAATGACATCTTGTTAAAAATAGTTTTTAAATAATTGTACAATAATTTTTTGTTCATTTTCATACAGTTCTATAATAGTGGTTACGGCTAGTTCGAAATTTACTTCTGAAAATATTAATTGCTTTTTACCAACATTTACCGCTGAATCTGAAATTGGTATACCAATTACAGGATTTTCTTCATTTGTATGAACTGTGATGTCTTCGTCATCAAATTAACTATCTCGACCCTTACTCCGTTGAATCTACTCATATTAGTGTTTTAAATGAAACTCACTGTTTCTAGCTAATTCCACAATATAATGAAAAATGTTGAAAATTCTAAAAAATTGACAATTGAAGCGTTTATTACAAAAACAGCCCTTGTCAAAATAAGTAAAGTTTTTAATTTTTTATCGGCAGGTGGCGCGGAGTCACTGTACATTTGCCTAGAGTAAAATATTCCACAGAAACCACCTATATGGGATGTAATGCTAAGAGTTATATTCTGTGGTTCTACAAAAATAGCCCATGTCATCGGCGTTTCCAGCAAAATCAACCTACATCAATGACATAGGTTGTTATTGCCAGAAATAGTCGTAGGTAGTTGCGATTATACGTTTGGCGTTGTTAGGTTAGTTTATCGAGAAACATCATTGTGACTAGTTAAGTTTCATTAACTGACATAACAGTGGTTTCATTTCATTGTGGCCATGAGTGATGTTGAAGATCCGGTTGTACCGGTAAAGAAACAAAAAAAAATCAAAAAAGAAACAGCTATAAGAGATAACAAAGTGAAAGGAGAAGCACATGTTAACCATAAGGGTAGATTTATCGAAGAGAAAAAAGTGGGACCAGACTGCAAGTAAGCGAATTCTTGAAATTTATTGAACTGAAATGCTGTAAATATGTATTAACTTTTTTAGATGTAAAAGATTCAAGTGCTTTAGTGTAATGACAAAAGATAAAAGGGAACAGATATTGAAAGAGTTTTATAAACTTCCAACAAAAAATCTCCAAGACAGTCACTTAGCCGGTTTAATAAAAACTTCACCTGTGAAGCAAGGAAGGCCTAGAAAATCTAAAATTCACAGCCATAGTGAATCTATAGTCTATATAGAAAGGACAAGGAGTAATAAATCATTCATTTAAGTAGATTTCATAGACGTACCAAAATATATTTTAAGAGGGTATACCGTAAGGTACATTTTGTATTGAACGAATGAGTTGCAGCTATGCTAAAGAATATACGATTTAGGTCAGAGGTAACGGGATGTACTAATTTCAATAAAAAAAAGTGATAGAGGTAAAGGTCATTCGGAAGCGAAAAATGTAGTTCATTATAAAAAAATTCTACAACTTCCTCAGGACTAAGATACATAATACCGAAATTTACTTTTAAATATTCGCCAATTACAGAACCTTTCTGTCTGTACTCTTGTACCAAATGAAACTCCTGAATCTTACGAAACCAAGCTTGATAGAGATGAAATTTACAACCAAAAAGAATTTGATCTCTGCCAAAACATTCATATATAGCGTTATGAATGCTTAGTTCAAAATCTACTACGACTTCTTTAGGTTGAAAATTTAAGCTTACTTCTTTACATTTTTTTCTTAAAATTAAAAACAAATTTGAATATGTTTGACTTGATTTGTCTGGCAGCAAACAAAAAACAAGAGGTACGTAATAGCCGTTTTTAAAACCATGAATGGTAAACATTTGGTAAAAAAAAGTTGAACAGTATTTAAAAGTCCCATCCATCAAAATACAATCCGAATTACATAAAAAATTAAGGTTGGAAAAACAGGAGAACACAATAATTTTAAATACCTGGTCTGCTGTTAATAGAAATTCCTCTTCTCGGTTCGTTCGTAATTGTAATTAACGAACACTATTAAATACTTCTTCCTGATTTTTAGGCAATAGTGTAAGTGCATCAACATACTTCCCCTAATCCCCTAAATATCGATCCAAACAATCAAGATTTCTTCAAAATATTTAATTCAAGAAATCTTTGAAATCTTTCAGAAATAAACATAATTCTATGGGCCTCCGATTTTATCTATTATAAACCCCAATGACTCTAATAGGATTAAACTAATTGGTTGCGGCACAGTTCGAACATTTCAGTAATCCTGAAATTGATTCAAGTCAGGTAAGATTTTATTTTGTGGCAGAGTTCGGATATGCCCGTGTATTCATAATATTTTTTATTTGTATTACTCCTATATGTAGTGTTTGGGGAATTTTTCTCAGAAATTTTAAATGGCAAGTGGCCTACTGTAATCGGCTTAATACGATTACACCTATTTACAGATTATTCGATTATTGAGAGGGATTTTCCAAACAACCCAGTTTTCTTAGAAACATTATCGGGAATATTATTTTAAAAGAGAGTAGGTACATTAAATCAGTACTTAGTATTAGTTCTTTTAATAAAGTTGTATGAAGTTGTATGGTTGTCATAATATTGTAAACAGTTGAAATATATTTAAAACATTTGTTGAATGTTAATTGTGCAAGTACCAAACAATGTCGATAAGCCAAGGACCCTCTAAACGACCAAAAACAGGTCCATTATCTTTAAATGAAAAACCTCTGATATTGAATTGTTATATATCAGTGAAAAACAAGGATCCAAGTGCAAGTGTTGATGATATTGTGGAATTAACGGCTGCTATGTTGTGTGTTGCTAAATCAACAATTCATAGATTACTAAAAGAAAGCAAGAATGGAGCTCTTCAACCCCCTAAAACTCCTTCAGGCCGAAAACCAATTGAGATCGATGAAACATTAAAACAAATACTAAGGCGTAAAGTCTATGGAATTTACTTACGAGAGGAAATTCCAACACTTGACAAAATTATGACATCAGTGCAAGAAGATACGGACTATCCAAAATTCTCCAGAATGACATTATGCAAACTTCTGAAAGATGTGGGTTTCAGATATACAAAACATAATAGAAAATCTCTCTTGATAGATAAACCGGAAATAGTTTTTTGGAGAAGAGACTATTTAAGAAGCATTCGACATGCCAGAGAACAAAATTTGAAAATCTTCTACTTAGACGAAATATGGATAAATGATGGATATACAGTTTCCAAATCTTGGCAAGATGAAAACATTAAAAGCGGAAGGCAGGCATTCGTGGAAGGTTTGTCGTTAGGTTTGCAGCCACCATCTGGAAAAGGAAAAAGACTTATCATTGTCCATGTTGGAAGTTCTGAAGGTTTTGTTGATGGTGGATTATTAACTTTTATTTCAAAACGCACGGGGCACTATCACGAAGATATGAATGGGGATGTCTTCGAGGAATGGTTTGTTCAAATGTTGGATCTGATTCCAAAAGGGGCTGTTATTGTTATGGACAACGCAAGTTACCATTCACGGTTACGAGAAGCATTGCCCACAAGTCGTTGGCGTAAAGCAGAGCTTTTGGAGTGGCTTATTTCGAAAAATATTAAGTTTCCAAAAGATCCACTAAGGAAAGAACTTTACAGAATTGCAAAAATGAACAAGAATAAATACAAAACCTACATTGTAGAAGAAATGGCTTCTTCTCGTGGTATATCAGCTCTTCGACTTCCCCCTTATCATTGTGAACTTAATCCCATAGATTTAATATGGGCTCAGGTAAAGGGAGAAGTTGGAAAAAAATACTACTTTTAAAATAAACGATGTTGTGAAATTGTTTGAGAGTGCTGTAAGTCATGTGAGTAAGGAAAATTGGACAAACTGTATCGAGCATGTTATCAAAGTAGAGGCAAATATGTGGAAAACTGACAATATTTGTGATGATTTAATCGACCCTATTATTATTAATGTCAACAACGATTCTTCCTCTTCCGAGTAGGATATAGAATAAAATGTAATTAATAAATGTATTCCAATAATTATTTCTTTTCATTTTTTATTATATTATAATTTAAAACGTATTTTTTTCCCAAAATACACACCACTGCATTGCGTTATTGCTTATCTGCTAATCCTTTAACAATGAATAAACCCTAAACTTTGCTACGACTGAAACAAATACGGGGTCGATCTACCTGGTTTTTAGATTTACGGAAGAAATGTAATTTAAAGTAAGAGATTTATCAAAAATTTCATGGTGCTCCCTGTAAAGGTTTTGCATACTTAATTAGGGTTTATTACTCCTCGTACTTTTTGTACATACTATAGTGATGATGAATCACATTCGAGATTTTACCATTCTGTGTCCTTCTCATACACAGTACGCACCAAAACCAAACTTGCTTCCAAATATGTTGATGTAACCATATGCAGAGATGCTTTCCTTAGTTTTCATGGGATTACCAGGGCTAGGCTGCAAAGGATTCAAAGCTGTCTTTCTGAAACAAGTGGATCTCCCTTAGACAAAAGGGGCCATCATAAAAACAGACCAAACAAAATTCCTCCTGAAATAGATGTTCTTATTCAGCAGCACATTAAATCATTCCCTGCTAGGCAATCTCATTATTCGTTACGAAAGAATCCGCATAGGTTTTATTTGCCTGAAACTCTAAGCGTAAAAGACATGTATCGTCTTTTCCTAGAAAAACATAGAATCAATGTTTCTTACAAGGTTTATTGGTCAATATTTACCACAAAATTTAACATTAAATTTGGTCTACCAAGAACCGATACATGTACGATGTGTGACATGTTCCGCCAAAAAATTGAAGCCAGCAAAGATAAGCAAGAGGAAAAGAAGCAAGAGGCTCTAAAGGAACTCCATCTGCGGAAAGCTGAGGCTTTTTATACTTTGAAGCGAAAATGGAAACAGGAGGCTCGCACAAATCAGGCTACTGTTATAAGCTTCGATTTTATGCAAAATTTGCCATTACCTAACATTAGAACGAATACCGTTTTTTATGCTCGCCAGTTGTGGTACTTTGTGTTTGGGGTCCATGACTTTGCTGATGACTCTGCGTCAATGTACGTATATGATGAAAGCGTGGGAAAAAAAGGTCAAAACAATGTAACCTCACACTTATTTCACTTTTTAAGACATAAGGAGATTACTGCGACAGAAACGTTGGTCATTTTTAGTGATGGGTGCGCTGGCCAGAATAAGAACTATACTATGGTACGTTTCCTATACTTCGTCGTCCACGTGCTAAACCTTTTTAAACGTGTCATCCATATCTTCCCAATAAGAGATCACTCTTTTATGTCCAATGATCATGACTTTTCCATTATTTGCAAAAAGAAAGAAAAAGTGACGGTTGAGACACCCCAGGAGTGGGATAACATTATCGCAAACTGCCGGTCAAAGCCTTCGCCTTTTGAAGTCATCAATGTTAATCAATCAAACCTCTTTGATGTAAAGAAAGCTATCGAGCCATATTTTTTAAAAACACCAAAACCACCACTGAAAATGAAAACTCTCAGAATGTACAAAATTTCGCAAGAAAATCCTGATACTGTTTTAGTACGCGAATCATACTCTGGGCCATGGAGCAGATCATTAATTAGAAGCAAAACCAAGCTTACAAAAGAGCTTACCTGGACACCTTTATACACAGGACCTATCGCTATAAATCCTTCAAAGGTGAAGAGTTCGCTGGATTTATGTCCTACTCTAAGCAAAAGTGAAAATAAAGCATTTTATGAATCCTTCGATCTAAATAGGAGTCAGCAATTAAATCAGAATATTGAAGAGGTTGATTCTGAAGATAACAGCAGTGGATGTGAAAGTTAACTCGTTTGTAATACTGTGCAGTTTTATAGTTTCTAATAAATTTTTTGAAATGTTGCAATCTTTTTCTTGCAAAAAAAACCTATGTCAGTCAAACTTTTTTTCCTCGGTAATAGTGCAAACAAGTCTTCATTTTCATAATCCGCCCTACTTAATGTCTAATTTTTTCCGATTTTTCCATATAATCAGATTTGACATGTTCAGCTTCATTAGTAACATATTTGGTTTATATTAATTTCCCACAATTCTGAAATTTTGACAAAGGCTGTTTTTGTAATAAACGCTTCAATTGTTTCGATAACTAAATATCATCGTCAGAATGACAGAAGTTACATTTCACTTGATGCCTACCTGATGTTTAGTAGTTATTTTTGGCTAGACCAAGATGTGACCTAACTTGTGATTGACTTAATATATGTTAATAGAAAAAAGAAGGAGATGTGATATTACAAATATTGAAGCTTAGATATTATTAGCCCTATGGTGATATCAAGGGAATTCTCCACTAATAAACTGTCTTCTTAAGTGATAATTGTAAAGATCAGCCGATATAGTTTTCCTGGTTTTCTATATCATTGCACAGTTATACTGATCTCAATTGGAAAAATGATATCCAGGATATCACCAACATATCTAAGCTTCAATATTTGTAATATCACATCTCCTTCTTTTTTCTATTAACGTATATTAAGTCAATCACAAGTTAGGTCACTTCTTGGTCTAACCAAAAATAACTACTAAACATTAGGTAGGCATCAAATGAAATGTAACTTCGTCATCATCCTCATTATTGTTACTCTCGTTATCTGTTTCAACTATTAGAGATATATTATCATCGGGAGATGATGAGAGTTTTTTATTAAATTTGTCCATATAAACTTATAAATTTTCAGAATAATGGGGTTCTTGTAATTCAGTTTCATTAATATTTACTTGAATTCGAGACAAACAATCGCTATTGGTATTTAAAGCACCTTTTTTGTATACGATATCATGATCATATTCTTCAAGTTTCAAGCGCCATCTGACAAGCTTTGAACTTGGATCTTTAAGTGAGAATAACCATTGGAGTAGTTTGTGGTCCGTAACTATTTTAAATTTTCTGCCAAAAAGATAGGGGCGGAAGTATTTCGCTGCCCAAACTATGGCAAGAAGTTCTTTCTCTCTCGATTACAGAATAGTTGCATTCTGAATCATTTAGGGTTCTGCTGGCGTGAGCCACAGGTGAATCAGAGTCTATTTTTCCTTGACTTAAAACAGCACCTAAAGAATAATTGCTGGCGTCTGTTGTAAGGTTAAAGGGTCTTGTTAAATCCGGATATTGAAGTATTGGTTCATTCATCAACAGATTTTTATACATTTCAAAACATTCTACATAAGCTGAATGATTCACATAAAAAATCTGTTTTGAATCTCTTAACGGTTTAGTCAATTTTGAAAAAAAAATTCGGTAATACCCTAGGAAAATTGAATAGATGAGGCTTTTACTTGATGAAGATCCATACTGAACGATGAAATAAAACAATATAGTTTGTTTAAATCTTCATATATTTGAACTAATGTTCAATTTAAACTTGTTGACGCGTTTCACTAACACAGTAGCTTTTTCAAAACGAATGAAGGTAAAATATAAAAATGTCTTAATATATACAGTGCTAAATCTATTTACGAAGGTTAACAATGGTATTAAAAGATATTACCTGGAAATTCATTCACTACAAACATTCCTAAGCTATCTTCTAGGTAAAGAGGTTCAATAAAGGAGACTGATTGATATCTATTTGGTCGTTAAGGAGATTACCTCAATATTCATTTTTGTTAATCTCTAGGGCTTCTAATAAATTTAAACTAAAGGATTTACCGACTACATGAAGAATTTCAAAATTTGGGTCGAAAATGTGTTGGTTTTCTAATAAATGATTTGAATAGTTAGAATCTAATTTTTTGTTGTCATAGCTACGTTTGTGTTCCGAAATTCTAGTTTTAAAATTTCTAAAAGTTCTACCGATATAAATTTTATCACAATTGTCATTACCACATTTTAATTTATAAACTCCTGATTTGTTTAATTTTGAAGATTTAGATTTATTATTTTTAATGAATTTGGATAAATTGTGATCAGTTTCAAAGGAAATATTCATGTCTAAAGTTTCTAAAAATGATTTAATTTTTAAGGATGGTGTTCCAAAGTATGTTAAGCTTTTAAATTGTCTATTATTTTCATCTGAAGGGAATACTTGTTCTAAAGTCTGTTTTTTTATCTTTTTATTTATGATATTGTCAATTAAATTTGGATCGTAATTATTATTAACTGCTATTTGTTTTATGATATTTAATTCTTTGGTATAATTATTAATATTTAATGGGACTGTTAAGAGTCTGTGTATCATACTATTGAAAACTGCTAGTTTATGACTGAATGGGTGGACCTAACTATTATGAATTGTAATAGCTGTATGTGATGGTTTATGAAATATAGAAAAATAATGTTTATCATTTATATTTGAAATTGTAAGGTCTAGGAAGTTTATAGACTTATTTTGTTCAAGTTCTACGGTAAATTTGATATTATTGTGAATCGAGTTTATGTAAGTAATGAAGCTCTCTAATTGTCTATTTGTACCGATGAAGCTAGCTAAAATGTCGTCCACATATCGGTGCCAGTACATAAATTTTTTACTAAGGGGGTGTTCATGAATTATTTTTTCTATAATATCCATGAATATTTCTGCTAGTAGGGGGCTGAGAGGGTTGCCCATAATCAAACCATCTTTACTGCTATAAACCTCTCCATTGAAATGAAAATAATTTTGATTCAAACACACTTTTAATAAAGTAATGATATCAGAGTGAATTATAGGATTAACATTATTGTATGTGATCAAGTTATCAACAAGAGTTATAGTTTCTTTAGGAGGTATACTGTTACATCGAACGATATGAATTTAGAATTATGGGGTAGTATTACATCTTGAATATTATTAATTAATTCCGTTAAGTTTTTAACTGAAAATCGAGGTATGAATGAACAATATTTAGAAATGACATATATGAGAATCTTTGAAATTTTGAATGAAGGTGCTGTGAAATAAGAAACAACTGGCCTGATAGGGTACCCTCTTTATGGAGTTTAATTAATGAATAAAGTTCAGGGTGTTGCGGATTGGATAAAAATAATTTATATTTTTCTTCATCGTTGATTATTGATTTAACGTTATCTACTGCTAATTTTATTTCTCTCTGAAATTTATTAGTTGGGTCTTTTTTAAGGGTATTTCATGAACCATCACATACAGATATTACAATTCATAATAGTTCGGTCCACCCATTCAGTCATAAACTAGCAGCTCTCAATAGTATGATACACAGACTCTTAACAGTTCCATTAAATATTAATAATTATACCAAAGAATTAAATATCATTAAACAAATAGCAGTTAATAATAATTACGATCCAAATTTAATTGACAATATCATAAATAAAAAGATAAAAAAACAGACTTTAAAACAAGAATTCCCTTCAGATAAAAATAATAGACAATTTAAAAGCTTAACATACTTTGGAACACCATCCTTAAAAATTAAATCATTCTTAGAAACTTTAGACATGAATATTTCCTTTAAAACTGATCACAATTTATCCAAATTCATTAAAAATAATAAATCTAAATCTTCAAAATTAAACAAATCAGGAGTTTATAAATTAAAATGTGGTAATGACAATTGTGATAAAATTTATATCGGTAGAACTTTTAGAAATTTTAAAACTAGAATTTCGGAACACAAACGTAGCTATGACAACAAAAAAATTAGATTCTAACTATTCAAATCATTTATTAGAAAACCAACACATTTTCGACCCAAATTTTGAAATTCTCCATGTAGTCGGTAAATCCTTTAGTTTAAATTTATTAGAAGCCCTAGAGATTAACAAAAATAAATATTCAGGTAATTTCCTTAACGACCAAATAGATATCAATCAGTCTCCTTTATTGAACCTCTTTACCTAGAAGATAGCTTAGGAATGTTTGTAGTGAATGAATTTCCAGGTAATATCTTTTAATACCATTGTTAACCTTAGTAAATAGATTTAGCACTGTATATATTAAGACATTTTTATATTTTACCTTCATTCGTTTTGACAAAGCTACTGTGTTAGTGAAACGCGTCAACAAGTTTAAATTGAACATTAGTTCAAATATATGAAGATTTAAACAAACTATATTGTTTTATTTCATCGTTCAATACCCTAGGAGGCCAAAATAAAACAATATAAACTCCTCAAAAGAAATTTCGAAACAAACAAAAAAGAATAAAACCAATTCCTAGATGTTTTTAACATGTTCTAATCAAATGGGTTTTTCGCATTCTCGGCATTGATAAAATGTTTTTCTTTTTAAATTGGAAGGACAAAGGTAACATGTCTTTTTAGTATTCATTCGTTCGTCGCTGGCGCTGTCTTGTTTACTTCGAACAGTATCTTTCATTTTATTTAGTATACCACAAATACGGATCGAAGTTCTTTTGGTAGCCTATTATTAGAAAGCCGTATTTGCATATATAGTTCATATGCGTTGATCATTTTTGAGTTTTTGAAGCTTTGCTATAATATATAGGAATTGATGTACCATTGAGGAAAAAATTGCCATGGGCCATCTTCTAGTTCTTCTAGTAGGAGAATAGTTGGCACATTTTCGATCTAAACTATCCACCCCTCCTTTTGTCAGGTTATAATCTAAAATAATTTCGGGTTTCTTAGTTTGAGGATCATCTTTTATAAAGATAAAGAACTGTTTATCTCTCGTTTTTTATTTGGCGAAAAGCAAGCGGGAATAGATGGTTTATTACGTCTTAATATACCCAAGTAAGTCAGTCCACGTTTTTTCAATTCAAGAACTTCTTCCATGGATGCAAACCAGTTAATCGCTGTCAGATCTCTGTTGCTTTTTTCTATAGGTTTCGCCAGCCTTACAATTGCTTGTGTAGGAATTTTTAGGCGGCTTTCTTTTGCAGATAATGTTTAACCATCAGATTCTTTGCCATACTTAGCCGGTTTCCTAGACATGTACATCCTAAATCAACATATATCTCTAAATACAACGAGGGACTAATTTACACAAACATAAGACCCGAGCAAAAAATTTTGTTAAGGATTTGCAATAAATGTGTTGAAAATGTTACTTATCGCACATGCCGGGTCTGTCATTTTTCTATCTTCCCCATCAAAAGAATTATCAAACCTTGTGTACACAATAATATTTCAAATCATCTTTTAGACATAGTACATCGGAATACATCCTTTCCGGTTCCATCCGTTGCGAAGAGGGTGTCAATGTTTTCATTGCCTGATTTAAAAAATTCGGTGTATATCAGCTTAATTGCCAGATACGCTACAGACTTTGTTCCATACGTTGCCGCATTAATAGTATATTCAACTAACTCATCTACGACGGAAGAACGCCAAAAATTTTTTTGTAAGTATCGTTGATCTAAAGCAACCCAAATCATTAGGTAAATTTGCGCTACATCCCCACATACAACTACAAAATATTTTCTCAATCTCAATAAAATTGACAATAAGTCTTCTTGAAGTTCTGCGCCATCGTATTGTAGATCGTTTAAAGAAACACCGGTATCAGAAATTGCAGAACGATTAAATACTACTCGAAGCTTTGTAGTGGCACTATTTTCCTTGAACAATCCATGATGAGGAAGGTAATGGAGAATAATTTATGAATCGTATTTGAATTCAGGCATGTCCCTCAATCCTTGTTCTATTGCATAAATGCTCTTTACACTTCACTCAATTTACTATTTTTTGTTAAGCGTTTTTGCAACGCTTAATTCGATTCAACGTTTGCTCTCTTGAGCAACCTAATTTGGAGTATTTACCACACATTTCCCATTTAACTCTCTAGAACAATCGCTCACATACTTGAGATACCAATATCTCTCTTTTACCATGTATTTGTCCAACAAGCCTCAATTTCTCTAACTGATTGTGTATATTTACCATATTTGAATGACATTTATTATTGTCTGAAATATTATCAACCCCAAAACTCATCTATCCACCCTAACTTAGTTTTGTGAAGTTTTGGTTTCATAAAAATTGTCTACGGCCGGTGATAAATCCATTTTTATGCTTAATAAAATTTAGAATCAGCCAAATTTACATTTGTTGGAATATCTAATTGAGACACTTGTGCGCCTTGATTGGGAATTAGACCACTTATTTTATCGACAATCAAACAAGAAATTATTCTCTGATAAACAATATGACGTGACTTTACAATAACTTTGCAGCGATATCCAATTGAAGGAGGAATGTTATTATTTATATCACACAACATTACATCAGCAGAGTCTTTCGTTAAATTTAATTTATTTACCAAATCTAGAGGAATTAAATTAGGTTGTGATCATGTATCTAACAAAGCACTACAAGGTTGTAGAATTACATTGTTATCAATAATTTTGAACTACTGCAGTTGACAACAGAAATTCTCCAGGTATTTCATCTCAGTTGTCGAACACCGATTTCACATGCACCATACTACCAGCATTTTCATCCTGAATCGATTTATCATCTGAGCTGTTACCATTGCATTCAACAGCATTCAAACTTCCAACTGCATTTGTATCACATACTCTTTGAGTGCTTACTCTATCTTTATTAGTATAGTGCAAAAGTGTATGTGGTTTCAAATCACTCACAATCGACATTTGTACACATTTTATTGGTATGGTTACCTCTACGCAAGCAATTCAAATATAAACCTAATCTTTTTGCATGGTGGTAACTAGCATACACGCTCAATTTAAGAAATTTTGCTCTGCTATGAAAGTTATGTTTACCTATACCGTAATAACAAAAGGTTTTACTCTCAGAGCCAGTAAATGTGTCCGTTACTTCACTATTATTCCATTTAGAATTTCAAATTTACACATACCTTCTTTGTCATGTGTTTATTCGCTCAATGTTTTGAATGAATCTACTTATATTAATTTTAAACTGTTCTAAAGTAGTTAATACTCGTTTCAGTCCAAATTACTCCCATTTACAAATTGTGTGCTTGTCAAATTTTTGCCCCAATAAATTTGCAATTACTGGATCCCATGTTGCAATATCAACATTAAGTTTTTCCAAGATAGTAAATCTGACGCAGACTCATTCTTTAAAACCCGAAATATTAAAATAACATCTAATTGATGTCCAACAAATAATGGTGTTTTGTCATCATATCGATCACAGAGAAGTTTCCACGCATCATAACATCAGATTTTTTCACTTATAATCTCCCAATTATTTTCGTAAATTCATTCAACTACGTGGGGATTCGGTAAGAAAATTTTAGACCCAAAATTTATTTTGAAAATCTGACATGTTTCATTTTGAAACTCAGTTCACCAAAATAAAGGTGGCTAGACAGGTAGACATAAGGGCTATTTTGGCGAAGCAATCCAATTCAAACCAGGTGAACATTTGACTTGTGATAAATGTCAAATTTTCACCAGGTTTGGATCGGTTTGCTTCGTCAAATTATCCCTATTGCTTTGCGGTGCATGATTTATGGTTTCCTTCTTAAACGTCACATAATTTAATCGCATTTAACGCGTTTTTTTTAATCCAAAATGGCTCGTTTTGGAAATAAGAATTGTGAAAACATAAAAGCAGAAGTGGCAAATTTAACTCCCCCAAAATAGTGGTGAGAAATTATTAAGCGTATATTCAATCTTTGTTATTATTATTTTGTTAATATTTTTCCCGAGTAGCACAAATACATTAATTAATTGTCATGCCCTAAGACTTTCTTTGCAACACATTTAGTATTATAAGATAAGATATAAGATGGCCAGACGATGGAAATATAAAAATAAGTAAATCCACCATCTTCTTTAGCGGTAACAAAAAACGGAAGACATGAATTTGGAACGGGCTTTGTGATTAGAGACAACCTAGTACAGAATATACTAAATTTTACACCTATTGATGGAAGGATATGCTACATACGAATGAAGGGTGAGCGATACAACATTTCGATTATCTCAGCGCATGCACCAACGGAAGAGAAGGATGAAGATATCAAGGATGACTTCTACGATTCCCTAGAAAGAGAGATAGATACGATGCCCAAACATGATATGCGCATACTCTGCGGGGACTTTAATGCTAAAATAGGCAAAGAGCCTTGCCTATACCCCACAATAGGTAAACACAGCCTACACAATATATCCAACGACAATGGCTTAAGACTCACAGAAACTGCAGCAGCTTATAATATGCTAATAAAGTCAACCATGTTTCCGCATAAAGACATCCATGAGCAAACCTGGGTCTCAAACGACCATATTACGCGCAACCAAATTGACCACATCATTGTAGATGCCCGTCATGGTAACAATATTATAGACGTAAGAAGCCTGAGAGGAATAGACGGAGACACAGATCATTACTTAGTCAGAGCAAAAGTCAAATCCAGAATATCTAGCCACAAATACAATAAAACAACAATAAACCCACAATGGAACATGGACGAAATACACAATGCAGAGAAACAACAAAACTATAGAGAACAACTTGAACAAACCTTGAACTCTGAAAGAGAAGACAATGACATAGAACAGCTATGGGAAGCGACTGCCGAAATAATAACCAAGACAGCTGACAAGATCTTTGGAAGGAGTAAGCAGAAGAGGGCAAAACATGGTATGACGAGGAATGTCGGAAACAACTGGAAAAAAGACAAACAGTAAGAAAGACTTGGATACAACTGCAAACAGACCAAAGTAAAAAGGAATATGACGACTGCCGAAAAGAAACAAGAAAAATAATACGCACAAAGAAAAGAAACTACGAACAACAAAAATATGAAACTATGGAGAGAGACCGGCCCAAACCAGGCTCCAGAGAATTCTATAAAGCAATTTCCTCTGAGAAAAGAGGGCATAGAACCAATTCCATCCATACACTGAGAGATAACCAAGGCCGCATGATAATCGACGGTAAAGAAATAACTGAAGAATGGGAAAAGTATTTTAGAGACCTTCTAAACATCATACAGGAAGAACAGCACAAAGAAGAGATCCATATCACAGCGGACATGCCCGTCAAAAATCCCTCCTTTGAAGAAACCCAGAAGGCCTTAAATAAGCTGAAAAATCACAAAGCGCCGGGTACGGACGAGATACCAGCAGAACTTCTGAAATATGGGGGAGACGCACTACATCGCCAAATCCACCAGCTAATAACGCACATATGGTTAGAAGAAAGGATACCAGCACGATGGAAGGAAAACATAATAGTGCCCATCCACAAAAAAGGGGACAAAACAAGATGCGCGAATTATAGAGGAATCTCACTCCTAAACACGGCATATAAAACCCTCTCAAACATCATTCTTAGTAGACTAATCCCTTATGCTGAAAATGTCCTAGGCGAATATCAAGCCGGGTTTAGGGCAAACAGATCAACAATAGATCAACTATTCACGCTGAGACAACTTCTAGAAAAGGGATGGGAGTATAACAGACCCATACACAATCTTTTCATAGACTTTCGACAGGCATATGATAGCGTAGAAAGAAGCCAAGTATGGAATGCCATGGCGGAGCTCTCAATACCAAAGAAACTCATTCGGATGACCAAAGTCTGTATGGAGGGTGGAATATCTAAAGTACGTGTAAATAATAAACTGTCTGGCAGCTTTGAAATCAACAGTGGACTTAAACAGGGTGATGCGTTATCTCCACTACTTTTTAACCTTGTATTAGAGAAAGTCATGAGGTCGGCCGAAATAAAAACAGAATTGCTATCGGTTCAAGGTCCCAAGCTGTTACTCGCATATGCAGATGACATAGATCTCGTTGGAGACTCCATCCTATCCACGAAAGACATTTTCAACAAGGTGGAAAGAGCAACAAGTGAAGTAGGGCTGAAGATTAATGAAGAGAAGACGAAATATATGTGTATAAATAGAACGACACAAGGAGACAGAATAGGACAAAATGTGACGATCAACACCTTTAATTTCGAAAGAGTACAACGTTTTAAGTATCTGAGGGCCGTAATCACAGCGGACAACGATGTTACCGAAGAAATAAAAGACAGAATCCAATCTGCAAACCGCTGTCTATTTGCACTGAATAAGCTCATGAAATCAAAAAATCTCACAAGAAGTCCAAAGATCAAAATCTATAAATCCATCGTCAGACCTGTAATAACATACGGATGCGAAACGTGGACCATGACCAAAGCAAACGAAGAAAAGCTCAGACGCTTTGAACGAAAAATACTTAGAAAAATTTTCGGACCTCACCATGACATCACCACAAACCAGTATAAGATCAGAACCAATATCGAATTAAAAGCACTTTACAACGACGCCGATATTGTCCAAGAAATTAAATCACAGCGACTAAGATGGGCAGGCCACGTGCACAGACTGAATAACGAAAGACTTGTAAAACTGGTATGGGAGGAGATTCCCACAGGCGGACGTCCCAGAATGCGATGGAGAGATAACATCCAAGCAGATCTCCGGAAAATGAACATTCCATTTGACCCTAGGTTGATGGAAGACCGAACAAATTGGAAAAAAGTTGTACAGTCAGCCAAGACCTACCCAGGGTTGTAGCGCTACGTGATGATGATGATGACATTTAGTATTACTAAGATAGAAGGAATGTAAGTTTTTATAGAAAATCGATGTCGATGGCAGTTTATCAAAGACTCTTAATAAAATAAAAAAAACAGGTTCCTTTCACTTAAGTAATAAAGGAGGCATTCAGTTTATGAACTCAAATAATTATCTTTGATCTCTGCAACACATCTCATTTAGTATTACTAAAATAGAAGGAAAGTAAGATTTTATAGAAAAACGATGTCTATGGCAGTTTATCAAAGATTCTTAATAAAATAAAAAACCAACAAGTTCCTTTCCCTTTAGTAATAAAGAAGGCATTTAATTTTTGAATTCAAATATTGATCTTTGCAACACAATTCACTCAGTATTACTAAAATAGAAGGAAAGTAAGTTTTTGTAGAAAAGTGATGTCTATTGCAATATATCAATGAATCTTAAAAATATAACTGCAATCAAGTAGGCTTAGGCTTGTGATGTCAAAATCGTCTTCGCTATACGTCACGTTGACAGTCATTTACTCTAGCTTGTTTAAAATTAAATCATGGCAGTGAGCAATCAATAAACTGATTTAAAACCTTACAGTTTATGTAATTCTTGCACCAAAGAAGGGGACATTCTTATATCTCATAAAAATTTAAAGTATTTGCCATATTTACTAAAAATAACTGGAATCAGATGGCATCAGGAAAACCTTTTCGCAGCTATACAAAAGATTTTGGAGGAATATATCCCATCTTTTTCACTTAAAACCATGGCTCAGCAGAACAAAATTTTATCAAAATATTACATATATTTTATAAAACACAGACATCTGATGGAAATGGTAATAATTATGCTCCTCGTTACGCTCCGTTGCAAAGAGAAGAGGTCAAGCCGCAATTGTAAAAACATTTAGCGTTAATAGAAGAAAACTAGAATCAAATATTTGGTAGATAATTGTTTGTATATAACAATTATTTTAAAATAAATAAAAACATTACAAAGCAAAATTCTGGATAGATACTAATTTTTGAACCATATGATAGCCCTCAAAATAAGATTTCCACTTATTAATTTTGTGTGCCTAGTTTGGCAGGAGGAAAAAATTTTCGAAAAATTTGAAGGTTGCTATGGACAACTCTCTTGGGCTGCATCTGAAGCGAAAGGCCTATAATCAGTACGTTCTACCAGTTATGACCTACGGAGCCGAAACTTTGACTCTGACAGCCACATCCGCTAAGAAGCTTAGAGTAGCCCAACGTAGGATGGAAAGATCGATGCTTGGTGTGTCACTCCGTGACCGCATAAGAAATGAAGACCTAAGGGCAAGAACAGGAGTCACGGATGTGGCAAAACTCAAATGGAACTGGGCTGGACATGTGGCCCGCATGACAGATGGACGATGGACAAAAAGGCTGCTGGAGTGGAGACCAAAAACTGACAAAAGAAACAAGGGAAGACCTCCCACGCGATGGACGGACGATATCAGAAGAATGACTACAAACTGGATGCAGAGCGCTCAAGACAGAAGACAGTGGGCAGAAATGAGGGGGGCCTATATACTGCAGTGGATGCGACAGGCTGATTGATGATGGACAACTGTCGAAAATGCAGTATATGTTTGGCTTAAAATGACAGGTGTAAAATTTTCATTAAAATATTTTTCCCTATCCCAATTTCTGCATATTACGAAGCTTCAAATTTGACCCGATCATCCGTCAACTTTTGATCAATATCTTCATCAATTTCAAATCAAAGTATTTCAATTTGAATAGCATCATATTCATCCAACAAAGTTTCCGAGTTCTATTGAAATTTCTTCATCTATTTCAACCGTTTCATTTCCAAATGTTCTTACAAATTTTCCAAATGACATTTATTTTGATTGTACACAACCTCTTTTTCGTATCTATATATTTATTTCAGCCCTAATTATATTATTTTCCGCTCACAACACAAAAAATCGGTATAAAAAACCAACCATATAACCAGGATAATTATTAACAAGGAATGAGTGAGTGAAATTCCATTGACGCGTAGACCCAAAATATCCTACTCAATGTTCCAATGTTTTGGGAAATTTAATCCCGTGTTGTCTTCCAACTTTAATAAATATACGATAATAATTTTCTTATTGATAAAAACACACTTGTTAATAACAATTTTTTGTGCTACTAAATATTAATATCAAGCAGCCATTTTTTTAAAGAACCATTATTTTTTCTTACGTAATTATTATTGCAATTTTTTCCGGCCTCTATTATCGAGTTGATCGTTTGTTCTGGATGCCATTTCGAATCGAATGACACCAAAATCATAATTTTCGGTGGTCCAGACTAGGTGTATCACGAATTGGCAGTTGTGAGCCAGACTAGTAGAACCAATATGAAAATCTGAACAACAAGGAAATTAAAGGAAACTGAACCGTATACAAAATTATATTACCTGTGAAAACCGAAAATCGCAAATACCACGTTTCAGATGCATCAACATTTTCAGGGATAAATTGTTGATTGTTTCTATCTTTTGGTTCAGGAGGCACATATTTGATTGTTTTCAATTCAGAATTCTCCATCTAATCGTTGCTTCAATTTTAGTAATTGTAATTTAATACAAAATTGTTTATGAAGTAGTTGCACGAAACATTATCAGTAACTAAATGAGATTACGAAAATAGAAAGCATCGGAATCTATTTTTTTTATTTTTTCAACAAATATTAAGGAATTAACGTTCTTAAAAATATTTTGAAATCATTGAATAAATATTAAAATTGAATAAATATTAGGTAATTTAAAAGATTCTATATTCTTTTAATAGTATACAGAGTGACTATGAAAAATTGTAGATAGTTCAACACTAGATTAGATTTTAACGGGGTTACAATGCACTGAAACATAAGGTTTATTGTGCCCCTAATTCAACATTAGCCCAGCTACTATTTACAAAGACAACTGACATCGTAGGTTGCGCTAACAAGAAACAAAAGAGAGAGAGAGAGAGAGAGAGAGAGAGAGAGAATGAAATAATATATTTGCTCAACGAGTTATCCAAAGTGTACACAAAAATCTCTGAATATTTTCTCGCCAATAAAACGATGGCATTTTTAACAGAACTACAATAGAAAATATTCTAATTATAGCGCTTCCTAAAATAAGATTCATGTGTATGTTAAAGTTTAAGGTTATAGTTGAGTGAGTTAATAAATAACGCCTTCCGCCGCGACTCATATGTATGGCTCACACCTTATTAAAGTTCGCTGTACAGGTCACATCTTTTGATGGAGATGGTCGTACTACGTGAGAATTCTTCGAAGTCGATGGGTTCCAGTCAGGTAAAGCCGGATGTCTGGAATCTGAGTTTTTCCAGTGCGGAGCAGGTACAGAGAATGTGCTCTGCAGTTTCGTCTTCCACGTAACATAAATGACGTCCAATTTTTGATGTATACCCATCCTTCTGGAGTGTGTTCCTAGACGACAGTGTCCTGTCAGCAGTCCTGTGAGAATGCGTATATCAGATCTACCCTCTGTGGTGGCGGACCTACCTTCCCCAGCTCCTGGGATGGAATATGGAGAAATAGAGTAAGAAAATAGAACAGGGAGTAATAGATGAAGAAACGGAAGGAAACACTGAGCAAAATGTCGTTATTAGATTTCTTTCTTAAGATGCCCTTAATAACCGGTACAAAAAATCAAATAGTGGTTAAAACAATTCAAGTGATTACTAGCATGTGCATAATTATCACAAGTATGTTGACTTTGTTGAAACATTTGTATAACAGTTATTCGATGAAATGTTGGAGTTAACTGGAAATCTAATTGCTGTTATTAGATTCATTTCGTTATAGACCTCATTGAATTGTTTCAAATCAGCACCTACTAGTCCTAATTAGGTACCCACTTAACACTATTCAGTTCCAACAAAATAGATCACCTACTTACAATTATGCAGTCCTCGTATAACGGTTATTAAGATATCGAATAATTTTTTTGAAAGAAACGGCTGTTTAGCATCGAAATGCAGTTTTTTCTGGTCCGAACATTACCGATGTGATTGTCGATCTCGTCTTATTGGTTATTTGTGGTTGGAACCTTGGAACACCCGCGCGCCGCGAATTTCACTTTCACATTTGGTTTAGGAGTGTTGAATGTTGAAAGTTTGTGTGCGGTGTAGGTGATTATTTGCAGTTTTTGCAATTAACTGTGAGGTTAGGTTGGGCGGATGTAATTTCGGCCGGAAAAAGGGCAGGTACTAAAAGCCGGTAGGTAAATTCGGCCGGAGGTTTTAAGTTGCTTCCTTATCTCATAGGTATTTTCGGCCGCAAATCAAATAAAATAACAGAATGCTTTATATTAAAATATTTCTTTATTTCAATAAAATTATTACATCAACTTATTTCTATAACTTAGGTAAACTATAAATTTTTAAAAAACGTTTTGATGTGATACAGATTTAACGAAATTAATTCTAGAAATATTGTCAGATCGAAGCATATTTACCATGTTTTCGATAAATTTTAGTTTGTTTTTCACTTGTTTGTCTTTAATTTTTGCTGGAATATTTAAATTTTTTATTTTTAAATATGCATCGATCTGACAATCTTTTAATTTTTCTATAAAAATAAATATAGAAGGGTGACTTGAATAAAAACTAGAATTAAAGTGCGAATGGAATGATTCGCAGGCATTTGTGGTTCTTTTAATTGATGGGTTTTCATATGCCCATATATTTGGTGGAAAATGAGATTCTGGCGCTATGTAGTTTTCTAATAAATAGTCTGCGTATTTATCTATAAGTTTATGGTCCGGTTTGTATGACATGAGATCAAATATGAAACAATCTTCAACTTCAGAGGGGTCTAAATAAGTTAGCCCAAAAGTATGAGTAAGCCATTTGCTTTCCTCGCAGTTTTTATCTTTATACATATGGGTTAACCCTAATGATTGTATTTTCCTATACCACGCCTGGTGCAAGTGGAATCTACAACCATTTAGTTTGGTTTTGGGAAAGACAACTTTTAATGCGTTATGAATTGCGATTTCAAAATCCACAAATACCTCCTTCGGTTCAAAAACAATATTATAAAGTTCAAAAATTTTAGATTTTACCAACAGAAAAAGTCTCATATATGTGTCACTGGTCTTATTGGGCAACAGACAATACAAAAGAGGAACATAATGCCCATTTTCCAGTCCATGGATGGTAAATAACTGATAAAAATATTTTGTACAATAAGAAAATGTGCCATCCATGTAAAAATCTTTCATTTTACATAAACTTATTATATTTGTATGGCAAGAAAAAACAATGATATTATCAGCTGTGCTGTTAATAAACAAAAAAATTTCACCTGTTGTGGTTTTCGGTCCATAACTATCGAGTACAGAATGTACATCGTGAATATCCTTAGGCAGGGCTGGTAAGAGCTTACGGCGGCTGTTGTACAAATTTCTTCTTATTAGACTGACATCTATCGATGACAAATTCTCTGGCAAATGATTTGAAAGAACGCTTTTAATAATTTTTGAAGGTTTCTCCGATATGTCTTCCTCAGCTTTGCGCTTGCATGAAGTCGTCACTATTTTTCTCTCCAACGTAGTTTCATCGGACTCGTGGTTGTGGATTAATTCACTTCTAGTAACTGTGTCTTCCGCACCAACAGTGTACAGTTTGGCTAAACATCTTAAATTTTTCTTTATACACCTCCAACGTACTTCACCACTCTTTAATACGTCCTGTTTACAAAACTGAAACTTTTCTACAACTAGTAAGTCACAACCGCGTGAACTCTCAATTACTGAAACTGATGCCATCGTATACAAATAATATATTTTATGCTTTCTATCGACTAGTAGCTTAAAGATAAGTTATAATACTGACTAGCTATAATAATTTTATACCTGTTATTCGTGAATTTTATACATTTAAAGGAAACTATTAAGCGTAATTACCAATATTTTAATCTCATCGTAAACATCAACCCCTCGGCCGAAATTACCACTGTTCCAAATGGTACCCTTTGATTTATGCAGGTAGGCCAAGGGATTACCGGCCGAAATTACGCCCGCCGGTTAGGTTGAATACGCCAACAGTGTTAAATTGGGTTGAGTATATAAATGGCGTTCAAAAACCTATTAATACAGTGGCGATTAAGTGACTATATATCTGACTATTTTCACGTCTCTTATTCACCAATCAATCGAAATACTAAAACATTTATAAGTATGTAAAAATTACGTATCTCATCCTTCTTTAAGTTTATTTTGTAGAAAACATTTTTATTTGAATTGTTGTATTTTTGTTATAAGCTTCTCCAATCTAAGAATTTTTGGGGGCTTTGATATCTAAACTTAACTGAAAAATATGTTTATTTGATTTTATATCTATCATGTTGTATTTTTGTAGTTATCTATAGTTAGTTCCATTAATTTAAATATTTTGTTATATTTTGTTAATATGAATGTTTTATAGCAAATTCAGTTTTATTTAAAAATATCAGATAATTATTCGAAAATATAGTAATCTTTATTGTATTATAGTCTAACCGCTATTAGAAAAGTTTATAATACTTATAAAAGTGCACTCGATATCGGTTATATGTTATATCATATTCTTAAAAAATCTAATAACGTTGACTTTTTACCAGTATAATTTTTTCTAGAAAATCCCATAATCTAAATTAAGTGCCCTCGATTCCGATTGTACAAAATTCCGTTTGTTATTTGAATATCTAATAACCTTTACTATATGACAGTACAATTGCTACTATAAAGCCGATAATATTTATTAAGTGCACTCAATAACAATTATATGAAATTATGTTTTTTATTTGAAAATCTAGTAACCTTCACTATATGACAATATGGTTGCTATTAGAAAATCCTCTAATTTCTATTAAGCGCACTCGATAACAGTTGGACGATATTCTGTTTTTTATTTGAACATCTAGTAACGTTAACTATAGGACAGTATGATTGCTATTAGAATATCTTATAATACTTATTAAGTGCACTCGATAACGGTTATACGAAATTCTTAAAAATTATATCTATTAACAGTTATTCAGTGGTGTCCAACAGAGTGACTTTAATAACCATAATCACGAACTTACTTGATGCCTATTTCATGCAAGTTTCTAATAACTGTTATTCAATTTTTGCTAACGGTTAATGGTAATTTCTTTCAGTGAAGGGAATTTTTGGTAGATCGAGATTAACAAAAGGCGACGATAAGACGAGATCATGGAGGGAGGGAAATCCAAGGAGTGATTCTGGGATGAAGATGAAGGAGGTATTGCCTCTGAAGGATAAAAAGCAGAAGAAGAGATTAAAGGAGAAAGCGAGGAAGGAAGTGGAGAATGAAAAGGAAGAAAAGTGGGAGAGTGTAGACTAATTAAAGGAGACGATAAGGCGGCTGTAGTAGAGGGCAAAAAGGCTGGAGTAGCAGAAGGCAGCGACAGGGAGAGGGGTCAAGGAATAAGAGAGGCTACGGAGAGGAGGGCGATAGAAAGCAGGGAGGGTAAACACAATGGGAGGAGCGGCAAAGAGATTGGGAAAGATGGTAGGAGGTTAGATATAGGGATTGGGATGATAAAAAGGGGGAGGCAATAGAGGCGAAGTTAGGAAATCCAATGATAGCAGACGAAAGTGTTAAAGTGGTATGGTTTACCAAGGATGACGGTAAAACGGAGAAGCGTGTAAAGTATTGATCAAATAACTCAATCTGGTTTCAATCAATAATGATTTATTCTTCTCGCCAAAATATATCTCTCAATCTTTACAATATATCTTTATTAATGATTCGTAGCCCACTTACTTGACCTAACCAAAACTTCTATGTATTTGCTTATTCAACGCTTTTTACACAATATTTTATACGAATGTTAAATAAAGTTGAAAGTGTTGTATGTCTAAATGCTGACTCTAATAGTCCATAACCAACAAATATTTGAATGTTTAATGACTAACGAATTATTTTATATACAGGGTGTTACATCCCCCCCCTAGGGAGAATGACTTATGGTAATTTGATTTAGTGAATGAACCAATAGTATTTGTACATACAATATCAAATGCTTGTTAAGGAGTAGGCGTTAATGCTAGTGGT
This sequence comes from Galeruca laticollis, assembly GCA_963921935.1. Classification (NCBI taxonomy): domain Eukaryota; kingdom Metazoa; phylum Arthropoda; class Insecta; order Coleoptera; family Chrysomelidae; genus Galeruca; species Galeruca laticollis. The sequence continues at coordinate 12,780,012 of OY998181.1, forward strand.
TCCACGAGTTTTATTTTGCCTCATTTATTTGACACTTATAATAAATTTTTACAAATTCAGCTACATCCTTTGACATACTTGTCCATTTATAATTAGCCTTTGACTTCTTAATTAACTTTTTTTGACCACAGTGTCCTCCTGAGAGTGGATTATTAGGGCATCTATTAATTAAATCTAAATTCTCATCTTAGTTCACGATTCGTGACGGTACATCACATAACACAATTGATATGTGCTTGAAAATTTCATTTCTCCTACTCCCCAAACTCTTGTTCAGTGCATTTTCAAAATATCAAATCATTCGTGAACGGTTTTACTTTCCTGATGTTATTTTCAACTGCCAACCTATTCTAGGCCAAGTTTGTTTTCATCAGTTTGCACTATTTGTTCCGGCATCAGCAATTTATTCGTATGTTTCACGATCATTTGCAATGATGTGGAATTCCTTTCATTTCGGTAAATTGCAGAGTAGGCAATGTCAACACCTCGACATTATTACTTACTCTTAAAACTTTTACATTACTTGATTCAACCTTTTGCAATTTTACATTATTTGTGTAAATTTGTTGCTTATTTTGGACCATTGATATTGTTATTGCTAAAATTTTTGAATTCTCCAGTTGCACTTGCTTTTATTCTGATATAGTTATTCGAGAAAGAGCATCGGATACTTATTTGTACTTTTTATGTAATGTATTTCAAAGTCCTACCCTTCTAGATCTAATATCCTTCGTCTTAGTTTGGAAAAAGGGTCTTTCATTGCGAATAAATGTTGTAATAGTTTATGATCTGTTTTCATGTTTTCACTAAAAATATAGGTGCACCATAAGTAACATTTAGAATAATGTATTCCCCAATAAATGGCGGTTAATTCTTTTAAAATTATAGGTTTGTTAAGCTGAGTTTAAGTAAAACTTTTTGAAGCATATGCTAGATGTAAATTAATTCCATTGCGATTTTGATATAATATTGCGGAGCATGTGGCATTAGATGTATCTGTAATGAAAACAAATTTTTTGGAAAATTCTGGAAATTGCAATATTGGCGGTTTAATAAGTAATTTTTCAACTCATTGAAAGCAGTCTCGCACTCTTCTGTCCATAGAAATTTTACGTTTTAACGTTTTAATTTATTTAATGGTAGACAAATTTCTCCGAATTTCGGGATAAACATCCTATAATAATTGCAAAAAGCTACAAATCGTTTCATTTCTTCCGCACACACTTGTGTAGGGTACTTCTCCACCACCAAAAATTTAGCTTCGAACGGCTCAACCCCTTTATCTGATATTTTATGACCCAAATAAGTAACTTCCCGACAAAAAAACTTACATTTTTGCGGATTTAATTTCAAGTTGTTCTTCCTTCATGTTTCAAAAACCTTTCTCAAATTTTTAACATATTGTTTTTCTGAGCAACTGTAATAAACACGAGATATGACACAAATTCTAAAAACAACCTATATAGACAATTTCTTTTTTAATTCAGAATAATTATTAAATTGACGACCTCAAATAAAAGAAATTACATAAACAAACGGTGTAAAGACAAGGTTAACAAAATATATCAGATTATGATTAGGTCAGGTTTTGTTTACCGTAATAATAAACACGATATTGAAAATGGACCTTCACTGAAGGTGAACTCTAGAAATAAATATCGAAAAAATTGGGGAATCAAACAGAGTCAGTGAAAGAGAGAGAGGAAGTATCTCTCCCCTGGTGAGGCAAGTCTAAGTATTGACGGGCCCTCACCCTCAAGCAGTAATAGTGTGCAAATTTATGTGACTAGTGGGATTTCAAAATGTAAGTTTTTAAAGTACAATTATTTTATATTGGATATTGAACGGTGATATTATATTCTCCTTTAACTTAACCGGGTATCCCAAGACAGTTAAGGGACCCCATAGTAATTTTCAGTCATATCTAGTGTTTCTTATATATCAGCGCCCCTCATCTACTGGTAAGGCCAAATTGTAGAGGCATCTTATTTAGCTATATTCAGGGACCATTTTCCTGTATATGTATATGTTTTGTTTTTCTTGACTATTTGAGAATTGCGTAGAGGTATTTACATTTTAGAGATTATAATTAATCCCATTGTAGAGATTTTACATTATACTAGAGATTATAATTAATCCTGTTTCAGAGATATTTACATTATACTAGAGATTATAATCAATCCTATCTCAGAGATATTCACATTATACCGGAGATTATATTTAATCCTATTTTAGAGATTTTCCAATTTTACTTGAGATTATAATTAATCCTATTGTAGAGATTTACATTTTAGAGATTATAATTAATCCCATTTCAGAGATATTTACATTATACTAGAGATTATATTTAATCCTATTTTAGAGATTTTCCAATTCTACTTGAGATTATAATTAATCCTATTGTAGAGATTTTACATTATACTGGAGATTATATTTAATCCTATTTTAGAGATTTTCCAATTTTACTTGAGATTATAATTAATCCTATTGTAGAGATTTTACATTATACTGGAGATTATATTTAATCCTATTTTAGAGATTTTACATTTTTTTAGAGATTATAGTTGATCCTAGGTTAAAAATTTTGATAATAGCGCACAGACATTTATATTATATTAGGGGTCACAGACAGTCAAATCTTAATTCTTTACTTTCCCGGATTTTTTTACTTGATACAGTTTTTTTCTTTGTAATATATGTTTGTATATATTTTAACCTTTCAATTTATCTCCATAACCTCAATCCTCACCACCTCCATACCCGTCAAATAGGACGGACCGGCTAAACCTGCACTACGAACTCGGGCTTGGCACACTGTATAAGCCCAAGGGGCCCCACGACGTCTTTGATCGCTCGAGCTTGGAACAACCCCTCCCTCGAGGTAATCCCGCAGGGAGAATTCCTGGTTCCACAATTTTTGTGCCGCAAGGCACTGGTGACATCACGCTGCAACGATCTTGGAAGGAGTGAAAAAAAAATATAAGAAATAAACGAATTCACTACACCGTCTGACAGCGGTAACCAAACGCAAATTTAGTTCATAGGAAATACCATTTATTATACTGGTGAGAACGGTTTCCAAATTTACCATTCATTACACTTGTAAAAAGGTCAATTTATTACACAACCTATTACAATTAGGTCTTCCATATACAAAAACGCTTTTTTCGGAGTGATTCCAGTAAACGCGATTGTCATCATTATTTGGAAACTGTTAGGACTTACATTCAGCCCGAAGGGCAGCCTCGTAAACCTAAACGCTCCCTTGTCTGTGCTGAATGATGTATAATTTCTGGATGTTACCTCTAGAGAGATTTGATGAAATCCCCATATTAAATCAACCACCGAAAACCACTTTGCCCTGTCTAGTTGATCGAAGATGTTATCGATTCTAGGTAAGGGAAACTTATCAGGTATCAACTTTTTATTGAGTTGTTTAAAATCTATGCACATACGCCATGTTTTATTTCGATCTAGAGATTTTTTAGGTAGTAATAGTACAGGACTGTTGTACTCAGATTGTGACGGCTCGACTATGCCGTGATCTAGTAATTTGTCAACTTGCCTATTTATCTCTGAAATATGCGCGTGCGGTGTGCGGTAGTTTTTTTTATATATACTGGAGTATGATCATTGAGTCTCAATTCTTGTGAATAAATATTGTTTGACGTTATTTTGCCGTTTTTTAACGCGAACACATCAGAAACTTCAATACATAATTTGTTTAAATCAGCTTTAATATAATTTGGCATATCCTGATCTATAGTCTCCCACAAATCTTTCATACTTCCGAATTTCCGCTTATCGTATACACATTGAAGTTACTAAGGCTTGTAGTGATTGCAATAACAGTAGATACATTTAGGCTTTTCTCTGTGGTATTTAATACCCTAACATATGGACTATTGCTAGATACTATTCCTCTAGCTACATATATGCCATGTTGTAGTTCTTGCTGCTCTACAACATCATCTCTTTAAAACGGTCTACAACTTTCATAACCTCACCTCCAGGTGGTATCGGGAGTGTGTTGTCACTCGGGCTGTTGAAAATTGGCATAGAAAAATAATTATTGAACTTATTTATAATCATTAATTATCGAGCATAGTCAAGATTACATTGGAATTTTGAAATAAAATCTCTTCCTAAAATTGCATCCGCCGGGATATAAAAATCTTTTGACACAACATGAAATTCATACGAAAGTTCGTTATTTTTATGAAAGAATAAGGTAATTAACTGTCTCGATCCTTACTTCGTGAAATATGCTCATATTAGTGTTTTTAAATGAAACTCACGGTCAGAATCTGACGATGATATTGATTTATCGAAACAATTGTCCATTTTTTAGAATTTTCAATAACTTTTATTATATTGTGGAATTAACTAGAGACCGTGAGTTTCATTTAAAAACACTAATAAAGAATAAGGTATTAATTGTATCCTTGCAATCCGTTTCTCCATAGGAATATCATTTTCGGTAAGTAATACTAAGATGTTTTTTTTGCTTTTTCGTATTGGATGGAACTAGACCAGGGGTGTCAAACTCAATTCACATGAGTGCCATTTTTTCTTCGAGGCATGCTTGGGGGGCCGGCTTAAAAAAAGTTTGTTTATATATCATAACGGAAATAACATAAAATAAAAAAAAGTTATATCTATACAATAGATAAATAAAAGTTTAGTATAGTAACTATTTCGATGACCCAGATACTTGACATCGTTTCAGCTTCATTATGTCGTCGATGTTTGGTGTCAAATCAGATGTACTAATTTTCAGAATAGCTTGAAGACGTTCATCTGTCAGTCTCGAACGGTGTTTAGACTGGTTGATTTTCATTATTGAAAACATCTGTTCACATATATATGAACTTCCAAACATACATAAAATATGAGCAGCGTGTTTGCTCATGTTGGGATAGTTACCATGACTTTTAAAATATTTTGAGTAGAATGTCAAAATATCAACTTCCTTGAACTTGTGTTTTAAAACAGTGTCACATTGCAAGTCTATTAGTTCCATTTGCATATTTGTTGGCGCCTTGGCAACTTCAAAGGTGAATGGATTAATAAACAAAGGAAATTCACAGGAGTTCAATTCGCGAAAATCTGCGAAACGACCTTCAAACTCCGTTATAAGATCAAGTAGAAGATTAGCAAACTCTGTTGGTTTCTCTGCACTGTACGTACCACGTGCTCGAATACTAGGAAAGTGGTGAAGTACTTGATCTCGCAATTGGGACTCCAACAACTTTAATTTTATCTCAAACGCCTGTATATTTGAGTACATTTGCGTGACAATCATGTTTTTGCCTTCAAGCTTAACGTTCAAGTTATTGAAATGCTACGTCATATCCACCAGAAAAGCACAATCAAGCCACCATTCGTCGCTATGATTAATTGGTTTTCCCTTTTGATCCATAAAATTAACAATATGTTCACGCAATTCGAAAAATCGCTTTAACATTGAACCGCGACTAAGCCAACGAACTTCTGTAAAGTATATAATATCAGAATGTGCTTCATCGAGATCTTTTAAAAATTGTGTGAATTGACGGTGATTTAGGCCTTTGCTCCGAATGAAGTTTATAATTTTAATTATTGGCTTCATGACATGATCCATTTTAAGTATTTTAGATGCCAAGGACTTTTGATGAATCATACAGTGGATCCCCACAAATTCGTGTTCAGGTGTAGCTTCATCTGAAATTTTCTTACGTATTTTCGTTACAACACCAGCATTTTTTCCAACCATGGCTGGTGCACCATCAGTCGTAATACTGCATAATTTTCCCCAATCAAGTTCATTATTTTGAATTAATTGTTCAATCGCCTGGTTATTATCTTGAGCCGTAGTAGTATCCTTCAAAGGTACACATTTCAATAGTTCTTCAGTAATGAAAAAGTTTTTATCGATTCCGCGAATAAACACAGCAAGCTGCGCTGTATCATCGACAGCAATGGAATAAAAAATAAATTCTTTCACTTTTTCTCTAAGTTGCTTATGCAAATTATCCGCCAACTCATTTACTCTGCCAGCAATTGTATTTCTGGACAGGGGTATATCTTGAATAGATTGTTTCTGGGATGGGAATGAAATCTCAGCCACATCTAACATAAATTCCTTAACAAATTCGCCGTCACTAAAAGGTTTCGATTTCTTTGCAATTTTTAGTGCAATTACATAACTCGCTCTCATAGCATTCTCACTATCAACTTTGGCCTTTGTAAAGAACGATTACTGTCCCTTCAATTTACTTTTAAAACATTCTAGTTTTTCTAGTCTGATCTCGTCAGAGAATTTGTCAAACTTCTCTTTATGATGGGTTTCATAGTGTCTTTTCAAGTTGAATTCTTTGCAAACAGCAATAGTTTGATTACAAATCAAGCAAAGTGGTTTCCTTTCCCATTCAATGAAAAAATACAATAGTTCACACTTACTTTGAAAAACTCGACACTCGCTATCAACTTTCCGTCGTTTATTAGAAGACATTGCAACAGACGCAAGGCGTACTCAAATAAATTACACACAACAAGCACAATCAACGCAAAAGAATAAATATTCTTGTGAACAACGTTTGTCTGGCTACTGACTGAGCTGACTGCTGCACTGTTCACAGCACACTCCCCCGCCCTGTTGTTCGTCTCTGGCATTGCATCGGCGACGTTGCCGTAGAGTACAGTAAAATGCTCGGGTTGGCCATGATTGGTTAGACACGTTTGGTAAATACACCCGTGGAGGATGTTCAATTATATCAATTATAATATTTATAGAATATAAATATAAAATTAGAAGATTTTAAAACAATAACATTAATTTCTAACTATTGTTGGCATATTTTCAACCATTCACAGCAGGCCTATGTGATTGGTTGACTCCAGCAAAGCGGGCCGGATTAGAATGTCTTGAGGGCCGGTCGTGGCCCGCGGGCCGTATCTTTGACACCACTGGAACTAGACCATCTCGACTGGCTTTAATTAGTTTTTTAAGTGGAACGCAGACTTACATAATTTACACTCTGCAGTCATTCTATCCTCTGACTTCAAAAAGTATTTCCATACTTTCAAACTACTAATATATTAAAATATACAGTTCTTTTTATAGTTATTTATGTGCCAAGGCAGTAAAGTGTTTTTATCGCAATCGCCTGATATTCGCCTCGCTCGCTTCACTCGCTCGTTTAATAATTTAAGACTCGTCCGATAAAGAATCACTTTACTGCCATGGCATATAAATAAATGTAAAAATAATAAACAATTAAGTTCCAACTTCTCTCTGGTCATAGGTATTATAGGTCAACTCGCGAGATTCCTAACCAGGACCACAAAATTGCTAGTCCGGAGTATTTATCGTAATAAACAGTGTAATTGACCTTCGTTAAGATACCAGGAGTCAACTCGCAATGTATCCACAACTCGAGACGTACCTCAAATCAATATATTGTTTGTAATTTCAGACATAAAATTAATGAATTATCAAACGGTCATTTTATATAAATATGTATAGATATATAGATTTGTCAACTTGTGGAGTGGAATAGGAAAAAGTTTAAGATATAATAGCTTAACAAGTCAACCAAATATAAAAATAATAATAATTGTTACAATAGATGAAATAGGTTACCCCGTGAGAAAAAATCACCAAAGCTATCGTTTTCTTCAACTTTCACATTCACCAACCTTTCTTTTATTAAATTTCATTCATCTCAGTTCTATTTAATAATGAAACTTCTCTTACCAAGAAACCGGGAACCAACGTTACTCATGCTGGTATGAAAGAGACGTTAAAAGCAATTTTGTTCTTTATTTCTTATGTGATCTACAGTATGTTATTAATATATCCCGAATTATTTGTGAGGTCTCACACGATCTGTTTACAAAGTCTTATCGGACGAATATTGGTTTGTTGACGTCATCGCTCTTAATGTCCATAGTTCAGATTCCTCCGACTAATTCTTCGTTATAGCAGAGATTTTATTATACGAGGTCTGATACAAAAATAACCGCTATTTTAAATTTTTTCAAAAAGTATTTATTTATTCATCAATAACTATCTTGTCCCCCTCAGATATAATACACATATACCCGGGGTTTTTCCAATTCTCGAAACACTTCTGAAACGCGCTTTTTGATATCGCCAATATCTCCTGTTTCGATTTTTCTTTTATCTCCTCAATCGTAGCAAAACGCTTTCCTTTCATCGGTGTCTTCAGTTTTGGAAAGAGGAAAAAGTCAGCGGGGGCCAAGTCCGGTGAATACGGTGGTTGAGGAATGATAACAAAACTTAATACAGTTTCTTTGATCCATTTTTTCGAATCGTAAAAAATCGAAGAGCACACCAAAACACGACTAACCTTTCATCTGTCAAAAACAAACTGAGGATTCAAAATAGCTGATATTGCCAACATATATAACAGACATGTGTACCAACATAACAGAAAAAAAATGCGAAAATCAAAGATACGTAACTCACGAAATTTGAACGACTCGGCCTTCTCCAATTTCACTGTCGGTAGTGTCCATGGACGCATACGGTCGAATGCTACAGCTCTTTTATAGGTCGATGCTTTTCTTGTGCGATAGGATTTGTCCATATCTTTGACAATGTTTCCATCAAAAGGTAAACCGGTCTTAACAATCATTGGCCCGCTGTATCGAGCATTCAGTTTTCAACTGGTCCCAGTTTGTTTTAAAATCACAACTAGATCGCCTTCCTCGTAACATTTTGGTTTTTTTATTTTCTCATCAAAATGTTTCTTTTGTCCAACTTGCGCAGCTCTAATTTTATTTGCGGCTTGTTCGCGCTCTCCAATAAGGTCTTCAAATAACATAGCGATGGTGTTGATTTCATATTCAAAAATTGTATCCAATGAGCTACTTCGTGGAGTGAAACCGAAAAATAGTTATATAGGTGTTTTGTTATTACTCTTATTTATGGTATGGTTGATAGAAAATTGTACGGAACGTACTTGCTCATCCCACAATTCTTCTTCGGCTATAGGTGGTAATAACGCGTCAATGATCGTACTGTTTAGACGTTCCACTTGTCAATTGGCCCTGGGAGTAGCTACAGCGTTCAGCATGTGTCTAATGTTGAGTTGACGATAAAAAGATTCGATTATCTTGGAAATTAATAAGGTTCCTTTATCAAACACTAATATCTTTCGAACTCCATATGTAGCGAAATTGAAATAGATGGTCCACGTGGAAAATGTTTACCCTTTTGGTACTGGATATAAAAATTCCTTCTTCTTTCCATAGTTTCTTTTATTGCATAAGCATGGATTACAGCAAGATATCGACTGTTCAACATATCTCTTCATACGTGTAGCGTTTTTTCCATTCCAAAATGCCTAAAATCTCCGTGAGCTGCTTTTAAAATCGCGCTGTCTCATTACTCTTGGACCTCGAGTGGTGATTCTATATACTCTCCCATCTCTCAAACAGTAATTTTTGTGGATGTTCTGTTCTGGAGAATTTGAAAGTATTTTGTGTATCTCTTTTTTTTCTGGTCTTCTGTTAACTGCCCTGACAGAACCCAGGCGACATAAGCAATTTTGGTCTTTATTTCTTATGTGATATACAGCATAAGGTAATATCATCCCCAGAATTATTTGTGAGATCCCAAACGATCTGTTTACGAAATCTTATTGGCACGAATATTTGTTTGTTCATGTCATCGCCATTAATGGCCATTTTCAGACGCCTACACTAATTCTTCGTTATAGCAGAAATTTTATATCATAAGTTTAAGCCATGAAGAATATTATGTTCCTATTAGCGTTTTAACCCGTAACCGCTACGGTGCGGTATCACATACCGCTGCATTATTTAGATATCTGTTATTGTCTTAAAAATTTCAAATACGGATCTGAGCCTTCGTGTACCTCTCAGAAACTGTTGCTTCTGCTAGTCAGTAACATCAGTGTTGGCCTGCTAGTTGGACGTATCGGATCTAAATAAGTTTTCGTTACGCGCGGTATATGATACCGCACCATAGTGTTAATGTTAGCGAAATTAGGCATAAGAAATATCCATAATCGGAAAAGTGGGCGCTTATTTTCGAAATGTCACAACGTCCTGGATCATCACGTATGCATCCGGATAATCCGATGTTTGAGCAGTGGTGTTTGGAACAATTAGATGCAGATGACACCGAAATGGAAGATAGTGATCAGGAATATGTGATTGAAAGTGACCACAGTACTGACTCAGAGGTATCTGCAGGTGAAAAAGATGATAGCGAATTTACTGAACCTTCTGTGCAACCTTCATCAGAAGCACAAGAGGACTTCTATTATGGGCGAGAAAAGGCCAATAAAACTAAATGGTTGGTATACATTATTTATTTCTTTTTTATGTAGTCCTATTGCATGCGTATTTTTACTATATATTATAATTTTTTTCTAGGTCTAAACAACCACCGCCTCAAAATGTAAGAACACGAAAGCATAACTTGATAGTGATCCTTCCCGGATTGCGTGGACCTGCTAAAAGGTTAGAAGATCCTAAAAATCCAGAAGAAGTGTGGAATTTGCTGTTCTCTTCTGACATGTTGAATGAAAGTGTTTATTACACGAATATGAAACTTGCCCAGTTTAGGGAAAAATATAAAGACAACTCCCACCAGACCTTGAGAGATATTGATATTATTGAATTGAAAGCATTCCTTGGTCTGCTGGTATATACTGAAGTTTTCAAATCTGGAAACGAAAGTCTAAACTCCCTTTTTGCAACGGACGGGACAGGAAGGGACGTGTTTAGATGCACCATGTCCAAAAGGAGATTTGAAACATTACTATGTGCTCTAAGATTTGACGATTTTCTTGACAGAGAAGAGAGAAGAAAAGTCGATCGTGCATGCGCAATAAATAATATTTTTAATAAATTTATTGCAAATTCGCAGCAAAACTTTTCTCTTGGTTCTTACACGTGCATAGATGAATCTTTGGTTGCATTCAGAGGCAGGTGCGGATTTAAAATGTATATGCCAAATAAACCGGCTAAATATGGCATAAACATTTTATGTCTTACTGATGCACGGAATAATTACCTTTTCAATGCATATATATACACAGGAAAGGGTTCTGATGGAAGGACTTTATCTCTTGAAGAAAGACAACTGCAGATTCCTACACAAGCTGTTGTTAGGCTCGTCCAACCAATTGAAAAGAGCAATAGAAATGTTACAGCCGACAACTGGTTTGGATCAATGGAGGTAGTAACTGAACTTCAAAAACGAGGACTTACATATCTGGGAACATTGAAAAAAAAAACTTTTATTCCTGCTTCTTTCCTTCCAAATAAACATCGGCAGATTAGTAGCTCTTTATATAGATTTCAAGCCAATGTTACTTTATTATCTTATACTACCAAGAAAAATAAGGCGGTAATTTTAGTATCTTCTATGCACCATTCCTCAAAAATCGATGATGACACCGGAAAACCAGAGATGATTGGTGATTATAATTCAACAAAAGGAGGAGTAGATGCATTAGATGGCAAATGTGCGAATTATTCTCCTAGTAGAAGGACTAGGAGATGGCCTATGGCAGTATTTTTCACATTAGTGAATATGTGTGGCATAAATGCGTTCATATTACACCAAAGTTTCAAAAACTCCCAAAAAATTTAACGCCTTGATTTTTTAAAAACATTAGCCAAAAAGCTAATTGAGCCTTATATGCAAATCCGATTTACTAACAGTAGGATTTCAAAGGAAATTCGATCTCGGATTTCTTACTTGCTCGGAGCAGAAGAGGCAGTTCAAAACCAGCTGGAAAATGTCAATGATGGGTGAATGGTCACCAAAAAGACCTGTTACCGATGTCCCACCAAATTAAAAAGAAAAACTTTCTTCATGTGTCGTGAGTGTGGAAAATCTATATGTTTGGATCACGCCAAAAAACTGTGTGTCTCTTGTATTGAAAACTTAAAAAAATAACTTTTAATTTTTAATATTTTTTACGTTTTGTTTTTCTTAGAATATGTTTTGTTATTTTATAATTTAAATAAAAAATAAATATTTTACTTAAATTTTGAGAGTTTCAATCTTTTTTCATTAACCAAAACCTAAAAATTGTTAGCGGTATCACATACCGCACCGTACTCTAAGTGTAACAATTTGCACCGTAGCGGTTGCGGGTTAAATGAAACTCACTGTTTCTAGCTAATTCCACAATATAATAAAGATTGTTGAAAATTCTTAAAAATTGACAATTGTTTCGATAAATCAATATAATCGTCAGAATGACAGAACCTAACCTAAACAATCGTCAATTTTTTAGAATTTTCAACAATTTTTATTAGATTGTGGAATTAGCTAGGAACAGTGAGTTTCATTTAAAACACTAATATGCGTAGATTCCACGAAACAAGGGTCGAGACAGTTAATTTAATTATGTTCCTACTTTATAATTTACTTACCCTGACAAAACTCAATGAGGTTACTTCCTTACTACATGATGATATGATTAAATTGACTTATCTACGACTATATTAGTTATTGATTCTTGCTCATCAACTGTCAATATTTATAGTACAATTTAGACCTAATTATTGTTATAGAAATAATAACTAACCTTACATGCTCACGTAAGTGACCATGAAAATATGCATCTCTAAAGAAAGTTGACTTCGCAATTTCATACAGAATTTATAGAGTAAACAATAAATTGAAGTGAATATTACACTAAATTGCTGCAAGGCTATACATAGATCACACAATTATCAGTAGATCATTATCTATCGAATACAGCTACTACTTTTTGAATTTTTGAGGGGGCCATTTTGTGACGTGCTTTCTTTCCTCAGAAGAATTACGGACGTCACTATGACTCCCGTGGCTTTATTATCTACCAGATTTTCTCGGGCGCCAGATTCTTGGGATGGTTTACTACACCGAACTCTCGGAAATGGTAGCGTCAAGAGTTACCAGGGTAGCAACAGATGGAGGTTAAGTAATTCCAGGGGTCTGTTGTTTTTGACCTCTATGCCGTGCGAAGTGGGAAACAGGCTTTAATTGTTTACCACTATCGGAAAATGAAACTACCTGTGCTTTATAAAATTTCACAATTTATTTCGGTTTCGAAAGAATTTGGAAAAAAAGGAAAATAAAACGAACCCCTTTAACTATATAATTAAACAACTAAATTTTAATGAAAGCCCTTCAGTATTTGCGATTTATATTAAATTACTGCCCAGACCAAAGCACTTTATTACAGAATAAATGTTTTACGCTTACAAGCCTAACGTGCAAAGGTCTAATAGTTTTCGGCGATCGCCGGTGAAAATCAGCGAAAATTTACTAGCAGTACGGTGAGAATTACACAAAGAAAGCGTTATAAAGGCACTAGCAGTGTTCTACGGGAGCATTTCTTGGCATTTGTGTACGGTTTAAGATAAAAGAAACGGTAAATAATAGAGTTACCTCAGTTTTTTTATGCAGATATTTCCCCGGCCGTTGGTGCTAAAATCAATCGTGCAAAGATCAGTTAGTCGGCAGAACCCGAAAACCTCCCCCTGGCGAACCTGCTATGGCAGCGAACGCACGCGAGATTATTTCGTTTCACGCCTTGGAAAACCCTCGAAGATGTCCCTGCTATGACAGCGAACACAGACGAGATTCCTCCAAGTTGCCTATTATCAAATATTTTAAAGTTACGCTACCAAGGCCTATGGTACTAGATTCAACACACCCCCGAAATAATTTTAGAGTCCCTCAAGAATTTACCTGCTTTGCAGCGAGAATGCTTGAAAGTTTCCCAACGTTATTTCCTTTCCCTAGTGTTGTATACCGGAATTGGGATTCCCGAAATATCTTGAAAATCCCCCAAGAATTTACCTGCTATGCAGCGAGAATGCTTGGGAATTTTCCAATTATATTCCTTTTCCCCTGAAGTTACAGCCAACAGTAATTTCTTACTTCGGAATCGTACACAAATACGCGGAAAATCACTCAAATTAAACAAGCAGTAAGCAAAATAAAATCTATTAATACAATTACTAAATACGCTAGAAGCAAAACAAATCTCAACACCAGAAGAATGAAAAATAATTTCTAAATTCGCTTACCTCGCTGGCGAAAATCAGTCGGCGTTTCGGTTACGGCGGAAAACGGTGGAACTGTCAGAGCACAGAGTTAAAACAGCACAAGAATCAAGAGTCAAAGAGAGCTATTCCGTCCCGTTTGCCGGTTTTATACATTCTTTCTCGACCCCACTCAGGAGGTTCCCTACTTAGTAATTTTAAGAACGCCGTCGACTGGCGTGCGCGAGCGATGCAGTAAGAAATACACAATAAATATATACCGGATGTATCAATATACATATTCAAAATTATTAGGAATAAATAAATTTACAGCTTTTGATGAAAGAGGGGTGTATAAGCAAATAATGACGGAACTTGATAATAAAATATATAGAGTTGAATGTCTGAACGGAAAAAAATAGTAACATCGTTACAAGTTAAGTACTAAAATTTTTGCTTGACCTCTAAAAAGTTTGATACTTAGTAAATATTTTTCTATTACTTACCAATTCATCGTTTGTGACCATTTTCTGATATTTTAGTTGGTATAATTAGTCAATCAAAATTCCACATATGAGGTGATTCTGTCGGTTGACTCTATCGTGACTTCACAATTTCATGTATTACAAAACTATTCTTGGAATTTTGTATATGTATGTAAAACACAGTTATTAATCAAGTTTCAAACTAGACTAGACAGTGTTTCGTTAAAATTGAAAGTTTGAGTTTCTATAGCCAATCAATTCCAAACCAAACACTGCAAGTGATGCCCACAGATTTTTACTAACACGATTTAATGTCTTCATTATCTTTTGTTGCTTAATCTTTTGTGTACTGTTTTGGAAATAAAGTAATGTTTGAGAAGAGAACGCCACCAGCTCTTTGTTTGACACATGAATTTACTTTCTCATCTCACCGTATATAACCTTTGATGTGACTATATAATTGAATACCCAATACCTATAGCCGGTAATTATGTCAAAACATAATGTATTCCACCCTCAATATAAACTGATGAACTTTGATGACTCGCTAGTCATGTTGCCAAAATAAAAGAATGGTTAAAACAAATGGTTTATATTACTAAAAAATAATACTTTATGTACAATTGATCAACAATCCTAACATTCCAACAAAATTTTCTGAATTTCTTCCACACTTTTTCCCGTAGTTTCGGGCAAAAACAAATACATAAGAATTGCACCAATAAAACTAAGAATGGCAAAGATCCACATGCACCAATGAGTTCCCAAAGCTTCGGCAAGGAGTGGGAACAATGTCTGGAAAATGGTCAATAACAGACAACTTAGTGTTATTACAATGGCAGTACCCGTTGATCTTAACTCGATATTGAAAAATAAGCTGACCATTGCAAATGGAATAGAGCCGAGTCCTAGAAAATACATGAAAAAATATACTAAAACGCTTGTTAGTGGAACCCAATGAAACTGTTGAGCTAAATATGAACCAACATGCTGAAAATAAAAGAATAATCCTACAAAAATGAGAGGCAATCCAGATCCAACAGCTGATATTATCAATAGTGGTCTCCTTCCAACCCTTTCCACAATAAAAACAGCTAATATGAGACTAGCAATTCCAACAATTTCAACTATAATAGCGATATTATCTCCAGATAAATTTGAATCCGCATTATTATAAATAGGAGCCAACAATGGTAACAAAGTTCCCGCGCCGCCAAATGTCTGTACAGCCATTCCTAACAAGCTTAAGAAAAAACCATATCTACCTTCTTTTGTAGTAAAAATTTTTAATGCGTTAACTGGTTTATTTTCTCTTGATGGGGCTAAGCTTTGACTCATGTTACGATAATCAGTTTCCAATTCACTATCAGTTTTATTACTTCGCAATTTTCTAAGGGCTAATTTACATTCCTCATCCCTTCCTTTGTTTAATGAATAAATAGGACTTTCTGGTACAACAAAGAAGAATAGTAAAAATGGTATCAAAGGAGCAGCTATGACTAACGTATAATCTCTGATAAGAAGCTGTGGCCCGAGTACATAAGCATATAGTTGCCCAAGAGGAATACATAGAGACATTAAACATCCATATTTAGCTCTGTTATGATCTTCACATATTTCTGTAAAATACATGGGGAGAACTCCCAATATTCCTATGAAAGATAAAGAACCTATTGTTGAGAAGATAATTATTAATTCTATGGTATTACTAAAAGCGAGTCCTAAAAGACTCAAGAACATGATAGAACCTATAATTTGAATGCATCTTTTTCTTCCTACTATATCTGCTAATTTAGGAAAAATAACTGAGCCGGGTAATGCCACCAATCCTGGTATCCCAAACAACAAGGAAACTTCTGATGTTGTTATAGGTCTGCCTAAAGGATTGATTCCACTATCAGCTGACTCTAATTTGATTAACGATGGTGATGTCCATACTACTTTCGCGCCACCAACAATCCATGTTAGCATTCCTGAAAATAGAAATTATAGTTTTATTCAAATTATTGAACAAACTAAACATAATTTGAATAAGAATACTTAGTTGTAATACTGCATTATTCATTATTTAATTTGGAAGAGAATTTTAATTGTTCTTTGTATGTAGTTCAATCAGTCAGTTACCGCGAATTGATCATTTAAGGAGACCGCTTAGTGTAATAGTCCAAATGATTCTTGTCGCTAAGTTGGTACAAACGTTTTCTATACTCATCCGAAGTTTGAACGCTATGTAGTTTACTAACAGTGCCCAATTCTGTCAAGAAGAATGTACTCAAAACCAAGCACGATGAACTGAACATAGCCCAGATCTGCTCACTTTTCTAGAAGACTTGACTTGGAATAATATATTTTTTGTTAGATGGGACGACGTACAATTATTTTGTTCGAGAGGTAAAAGCAGTATTGCAAAATGCGTAAGTGTATATCTTTAGGTCAGAAGCTGAAAACAACAATACCTGAGACTCCACTGTTTCGAGCCTTACACAGTATATTGAAAAAATGTTGAAAATTCTAAGAAATTGACAATTGTCTCGATATTGCCATCATCTTCAGAATGACAGAAGTTACTTTCATGTGACGCCTACGTAATGTTTAATAATTATTTTTGTCCAGACCAAGAAGTGACCTACCTTGTGATTGATTTAATATATATTAATAGAAAAAACAAGAAATTATGATATTACAAATATTAAAGCTTAGATGTTATTAACCCTATGGGGATATCTTGGATATCTTTTCCCATTTAAGATCAGTATAACTGTGCAATGATATCGACAACGAGGAAATCTATATATGCTGCTCTTTACTATTATTACTTGAAAGATGGCAGTGGAGAACTTCCTAGATTTATCTGTTCATTGACGACTTAATATTGTGGGTCTCTTACACTTAAAATTATTGACCTTTACCCTGACGTCATTATAGTCTATATAGAAAGGACAAGGAGTGATAAATCATTCATTTAAGTAGATTTCATAGACGTACCAAAATATATTTTAAGAGGGTATACCGTAAGGTACATTTTGTGTTGAACGAATGAGTTGCAGCTATGCTAAAGAATATACGATTTAGGTCAGAGGTAACGGGATGTACTAATTTTAATAAAAAAAAGTGATAGAGGCAGAGGTCATTCGGAAGCAAAAAATGTAGTTCATTATAAAAAAATTCTACAACTTCCTCAGGACTAAGATACATAATACCGAAATGTACTTTTAAGTATTCGCCAATTACAGAACCTTTCTGTCTGTACTCATGTAACAAATGAAACTCCTGAATCTTACGAAACCAAGCTTGACAGAGATGAAATTTACAACCAAAAAGAATTTTATCTCTGCCAAAACATTCATATATAGCGTTATGAATGCTTACTTCAAAATCTACTACGACTTCTTTAGGTTAAAAATTTAAGCCTACTTCTTTACATTTTTGTCTTAAAATTAAAATCAAGTTTGAATATGTTTGACTTGATTTGTCCGGCAGCAAACAAAAAACAAGGGGTACGTAATAGCCGTTTTTAAAAACATGAATGGTAAACATTTGGTAAAAAAAAGTTGAACAGTATTTAAAAGTCCCATCCATCAAAATACGATCCGAATTACATAAAAAATTAAGGTTGGAAAAACAGGAGAACACAATAATTTTAAATACCTGGTCTGCTGTTAATAGAAATTCCTCTTCTCGGTTCGTTCGTAATTGTAATTCACGAACACTATTAAATACTCCTTCCTGATTTTTAGGCAATAGTGTAAGTGCATCAACATCCTTCCCCTAATCCCCTAAATATCGATCAAATCAATCAAGATTTCTTCAAAATATTTAATTCAAGAAATCTTTGAAACCTTTCAGAAATATACTCGTACATAATTCTATGGGCCTCCGATATTATCTATTATAAACCCTAATGACTCTAATACGAGTAGGATTAAACTTAATGGTTGCGGCACAGTTCGATCATTTCAGTAATCCTCAAATTGATACAAGTCAGGTAAAATTTTATTTTAGGGCAGAGTTCGGTTATGCCCGTTTATTCATAATATTTTTTATTTGTATTACTCCTATATGTAGTGTTTGGGGAATTTTTCTCAGAAATTTTAGATGGCAAGTGGCCTACTGTAATCGGCTTAATACGATTACACCTATTTACAGATTATTCGATTATTGAGAGGGATTTTCCAAACAACCCAGTTTTCTTAGAAACATTATCGGGAATATTATTTTAAAAGAAAGTAGGTACATTAAATCAGTACTTAGTATTAGTTCTTTGAGTAAAGTTGTATGAAGTTGTATGGTTGTCATAATATTGTAAACAGTTGGAATATATTTAAAACATTTGTTGAATGTTAATTGTGCAAGTACCAAACAATGTCGATAAGCCAAGGACCATCTAAACGACCAAAAACAGGTCCATTATCTTCAAATGAAAAAACTCTGATATTGAATTGTTATATATCATTGAAAAACAAGGATCCAAGTGCAAGTGTTGATGATATTGTGGAATTAACGGCTGCTGTGTTGTGTGTTGCTAAATCAACAATTTATAGATTACTAAAAGAAAGCAAGAATGGAACTCTTCAACCCCCTAAAACTCCTTCAGGCCGAAAACCAATTGAGATCGATGATTCATTAAAACAAAGACTAAGGCGTAAAGTCCATGGATTTTACTTACGAAAGGAAATTCCAACACTTGACAAAATTATGACATCAGTGCAAGAAGATACGGACTATCCAAAATTCTCCAGAATGACATTATGCAAACTTTTGAAAGATGTGGGTTTCAGATATACAAAACATAATAGAAAATCTCTCTTGATAGATAAACCGGAAATAGTTTTTTGGAGAAGAGACTATTTAAGAAGCATTGGACATGCCAGAGAACAAAATTTGAAAATCTTCTACTTAGACGAAACATGGATAAATGCTGGATATACAGTTTCCAAATCTTGGCAAGATGAAAACATTAAAAGCGGAAGGCAGGCATTCGTGAAAGGTTTGTCGTTAGGTTTGCAGCCACCATCTGGAAAAGGAAAAAGACTTATCATTGTCCATTTTGGAAGTTCTGAAGGTTTTGTTGATGGTGGATTATTAACTTTTATTTCAAAACGCACGGGGGACTATCACGAAGATATGAATGGGGATGTCTTCGAGGAATGGTTTGTTCAAATGTTGGATCTGATTCCAAAAGAGGCTGTTATTGTTATGGACAACGCAAGTTACCATTCACAGTTACGAGAAGCATTGCCCACAAGTCGTTGGCGTAAAGCAGAGCTTTTCGAGTAGCTTATTTCGAAAAATATCAAAGTTCCAAATGATCCTCTAAGGAAAGAACTTCACAGAATTGCAAAAATGAACAAGAATAAATACAAAACCTACATTGTAGAAGAAATGGCTTCTTCTCGTGGTATATCAGTTCTTCGACTTCCCCCTCATCATTGTGAACTTAATCCCATAGAATTAATATGGGCTCAGGTAAAGGGGGAAGTTGGAAAAAAAAATACTTCTTTTAAAATAAACGATGTTGTGAAATTGTTTGAGAGTGCTGTAAGTCATGTGAGTAAGGAAAATTGGACAAACTGTATCGAGCATGTTATCAAAGTAGAGGCAAATATGTGGAAAATTGACAATATTTGTGATGATTTAATCGACCCTATTATTATTAATGTCAACAACGATTCTTCCTCTTCCGAGTCGGATATGGAATAAAATGTAAGTAATAAATGTATTCCAATAATCATTTCTTTTCATTTTTTATTATATTATAATTTAAAACGTATTTTTTTCCCAAAATACACACCACTACATTGCCTTATTGCTTATCTGCTAATCCTTTAACAATGAATAAACCCTAAACTTTGCTACAACTGAAACAAATACGGGGTCGATCTACCTGGTTTTTAGATTTACGGAAGAAATGTTATTTAAAGTAAGAGATTTATCAAAAATTTCATGGTGCTCCCTGTAAAGGTTTTGCATACTTAATTAGGGTTTATTACTCCTCGTACTTTTTGTACATACTATAATATCTGATAACATAATCGACAAATGTCAAATCATTTTATTCTGTTCTTCACTATTAATAGAAAGATATGCGATCATAATTATTTTATGTCGGTTATGTTATCAAATATTAATGACATCAGGTTGAAGGTCAATAATTTGAAGTGTAAGTGTCTTCAACATTCCAACAAGTATATCTAGTTTTGTTTCTTATCACAAATGAGTAGTACTTGTAGTTCTGTGTTAGGTGTCAATGAATGTTTGGTGTCAAGTAGATGTCTTGCGTAGTGGGATTATTCTCTGGTTGTTCTAATCTGTATGCTCGTAAGTGTTCAATGTATCTGATTTCAAAATTTCTCAGGGTTTGTCCCAAATGGACACCATTACATTCTGGACAATAGAGTTTATATATACCCACAATATGAAGTTGTCAATGAACAGATAAATCTAGGGAGTTCTCCTTTTTTTAAACTGTCTCATTAGATATAGTTTTCCTGATTCTCTATATCATTGCACAGTTATACTGATCTCAAATGGGAAAAAGATATCCTGGATATCCCAATAGAGTTAATAATATTTAAGCTTCAATATTTGTGATATCATAACTTCTTCTATTTTCTCTAAATATATATTAAGTCAATCACAAGGTAGGTTACTTCTTGGTTTAGCCAAAGATAATTATTAAACATTAGGTAGGCATCACATTAAATGTAAGTTTGGTCACTGTGACGTTGATAGCAATATCGAAACAATTGTCAATTTCTTAGAAATTTTAAAATTCTTTAAATATATTGTGGAATTATCTAGAAACAGTTTCATTTGAAAAAGTAATATAGCTAAGGCAGCCTGTAATATGGTGATTTATTCAAAGCATGTTTGGAGTAGTCTTCTAACATAATATAAAACCCCAGTTAGGCATCTACCACCGTTGGTGGAATGCTCACTCTTGAGTTAAGTTAGTTTAATACCAGGCAATTGAAAGTGGTTGAAAAGGAGCCAGTTGAAGATTCAGCCAATGTTCTCACCGCGCACCGTGGAAAAAAATAAGACAAGCCAACAAAAACATTGGACAATATCACATTTTACACAATATGTTCCCTTATTGATTGATATGTTTCCTATCAGCACACTTATCTCGGCTTAAGTAATTTCTCTCATTTTCCATGATGAAAGCCTATAACAAAACAATGATGGTCTTTTCCATTTCAAATATACAAGGTGGAAATTCATTATTTTCTGCATTCTCCAACCATGTCACATGTGACATGTCCACAGTCAGTTCAATTATATAGTTATTACTATGGAAACATCAGTTTATGATGCCTCGTAGTACGTAGGCTCAATTATTTTTACTAACTATGTGAATTTGGAAGAGGTCGAATAATGGGGATGCGCAAAGCTGCAATGTCGCTTTGAGAAATTACTAATAAGATAGTCAGGCACCGTAGCTACGTGAAAAACGGCTTCTGAGAAGAAGTGCTGTCAGAGATTCAAATCAGCTTCTAATGAATGGTTGGCTGCTACTAAACAACTCCTTACCGTAAGGTCTATTCATCGTAGAATAAGATATTTTGACCAGCATTCCACCTGATCTTCCACCCATTTAGCACATGTGAAATAACATAGGCAAATGGTTAGGACGGGTATCTGTTCCAATGATGGATCTATAGCGCCTCAGAGACCACTCTACCGCATGAAGATATTAATCATATAATTCGCAGCCTGCCAATGAAGAGTAGAGGAGTCCATTAATGTACAAGCTGCTCCAGCGAATTAATTAATTAATTTATAGGTTATGTCAAAAAAATTGGAAACAAAATTCAATTAATATACAGGGTAGCCGGACAAAAACGAAACAGCCATTATCAGGAACTGAGTCAACGTTCTAAAACAACGCAAAGACCCGTCGATTTTTTATCAAGGAGGGACACTTTTTGCGCTACTCTCACCCCCTAGCGAGGGTAAGCATCACTTTGGGTGCATTCCACTTAAAGCTCACAACGATCGCAACGCCCACTTTACCCTTCCACTTTAGGCCGGTGATCGTCGTAAGCGGTCGTTTAACGTCATAGATGACGTCACTGTTTGCGACCGCGTCTCGCTCACTTCGCCCATACAAATTGGTGGGTCTGAGTGTGCTTTCGTCAAAATGTGGCGGAAATTCAAATATGGCGATAAATTCTAATTCGTGTTGTCAAAAACGCAACCACACATTCACGGGTCCATGATGAATTAAATTTTACCACGGCCTATGCCACGTTTTTACTCCAAACTGCACCAAAAATCATTTTATTTATTAATAAACTGCAAGTTTTCACTAAGCCACTATATTGTGAGCCTACCCCGCTCAAATGTGCATTCCACTTATAACTTTCGCCTACAACGACCGTGGCCTTTTTACGTAAGTGGAACGGGTATTTCAGCGATCGCGGTCGTGGGCATTGTGGGCTTTAAGTGGAACGCACCCTTTAAAATATTTGAATGGCATGGGGTCGAGTAAGGTATCATTATAAAGCCCTATCAATTCTCTTAAGAACAGTATTCGAATTTTAAAATCCGGCCTAATACTTATGATTAATTACATTTTAGAATTTAAATTATGCTGTTAAGAGAATCGAAAGGGCTTTAAAGCGATACCTTATTTGACCCTTAGTGGCCAAATACTGGAAAAAATGTCCCCCTTTGATGAAAAATCGACGGGTCTCTGCGTTATCCTAAAACCACACAGTTCCTGACAACGGCTCTATTTCGTTTTCGTCCGGCCACCCTTTAGTATAAACTTCATACATTATAAAGATTGATGCACGTCATACATTTTTTTGTCTCCAAATTTTATTCAAGGGAGAATATTATTACTGTTGAAAGGTATACATTATTAAATATATTCAAGTATAATAATTAATTATAAGCTCATACATTTTAATACAATAAATATCATTCATTAAATTAGAGTTAAATATAAAATTTCATGACATGCATGCATCTTTATAATGTATGAAGTATATTTGTCCAGTTTATAAGCAAACATTCATTATAGATGTTTACTAGGTATTGCGTTTCCAGTCTTCCATAGTATAGTAATGAAATTCAAATTAATTTAGCAGTTTAGAAAAATTTTATGAAAATCAGTCATATACTGGGAATTAATCATTTGAAAAGTTGGCTTAAAAATATTGTTTTTTGGATGAGCTGGCTAAACTGTCACTCAAACTCAGAGCTTGAGCGTCATCTGTGATTCAGTTTATTAACAGTTCTCCATTTTGTCAGTTCATCCCAAGTATGTCTGCTATTCTTAATATGGAAATTATACATTAGGATGACGGTGAATCGACTTCAACAAACATAACTACGTATATCAGGGGTACATTTATACATCAATGTTCCCAATTGAACGTAAAATGGATGGTTAAATGAAAGTTAATGACATTTTTTTGTCGCACGAATCAAGTAGTACCATTTCAAAAGATTGGGTACCACGATCACATACCTTCTCACTAAGGCATCATTGTGAAGGAGTTTCTGACAAAAAACTTAACAACCGTCATCTAATAACCATATTCTAGTCGCTATGGTCGAATTTTTCCTCTTTCAAAAACTCAAATTATCTCTCAGTAGCCACCGTTTTGAATCGATAGACTTAAAATGCGACAACTACTGAAATTGATTCCTGAAAATGGGTTTGAATAATATTTTTATCAACAGATTATGTTTTGTAAGTATATTATTCATGAAGTAATAAAGTTGGTGTAGTATCTACTACAGTTGATCAGAAGCTAAATAGTATTAAACTAAGTGCGAATGTAAGAATTTCGATTGGCATTGAATTTTCTTACTCCAATCAATTTTATTAAGAACCTTTTTCGCAGTCATTTTCAAATTGCACATTTTTCTATAACTCTGCCTGAATGATTGCTAGCGAATGTAGCGAGTTATATAACTATAATAGATGACCTGTGAAATATATATCGACATTATATATTTTATATAATGATGAGTCAGTATTTGTAAACTTTCTTTATTACTGATTGTAATTTAAACATTCATTCCATGTTCAGTTTCTGAATTAACAACACATAAATTGTATGTTAATAAAGTTTTTTTAAAAAATAACTAAGAGTATAAAGTTATTTAACTGGCGCAGTCACGGGATAGTGTCTGATTTTCGAGAAGTTCGTGAGTTTCAAATTTTCAGTATCAAGAACCTACATCATCATCTGGACTGGAATCAGGAATTGGGTGAGTACCAAGTATTCCTTTCACAATTCCTTTATTTACTTTTATGTCCTCATTTTTAGAAGTAATTATATAAATAAACAGATTAAGTGAATTGAAAATAATAAGCGAATACTATCGTAGAAAATTTAATTACAGAAACATTTTAAGAGAATTGAAAATAATAAGCGTATTATTATAGTTTTATGAATACTATCGTAGATATTGAAATTTTACAGAAACATTTTAAGAGAATTGAAAATAGTAAGCGTATTATTATAGTTTTATTAATACTATCGTAAACATACAAAATTTAATTACAGAAACATTTTAAGTGAATTGAAAATAATAAGCGTATTTTAGTTTTATGAATACTGTCGTAGATATAGAAAATTTTGAGACAGAAACATTTTAAGTACATTGAAAATAATAAGCGTATTATTATAGTTTTATGAATACTGTCGTAGATATAGAAAATTTAATTACAGAAACATTTTAAGTGAATTGAAAATTAGAAGCGTATTATTATAGTTTTATGCATACTGTCGTAGATATAGAAAATTTGATTACAGATTTTAATAGGCAAGTTAAACTCAGAGAAATGGCAAACAATAATACAGAATTAAATATTTCAATGCTAAAAATGCAAATTGATACGATTCCATATTATGATGGGAACGAAAGTACTTTAACGAAATTTATTAATAGTTGCGACTTCGTAGTGAATAATTACACAGTCACACAAGATGTTGTAGTTTGAAATTATATTATAAGAGCTATACAGGCTAAACCAGTTGATGAAGCAAATTTATTGGTCGGTTCGAGATCTGAATTAGATACATGGGTTGCTATAAAAACGGCTTTACAGCAATGTTTTGGAGACAGAAGTCGTTAGAATGCTTAGAACAAGATTTATTAATGGCCCACATATCTAGGAATGAACAACCAATAGATTTTGCTCGTAGATTACAAGTGTTGAGAAGCCATTTGATCAGCAGAGTTAATAATTTCCCATATGCAGGAATATATGCACAAACAAAAGAAATATGCAGGAAACAGTATGATCAAATGACTTTGAGAACACTACTGAGAAATTTAACAAGTAGTTTACAAACTTTTATAAGATTGAGAAGTCTGCATAATATTGAGGAAGCGATTACACATTTATTTGAGGAAGAAAACTTTTCTTATTATTTAAATAACTTTAGACAATTCGAATCAAGGCGAAATAACTGAAATAGAACAAATAATAATTATAACCACGATGTATACAACAATACTCCACGGAATAGTTCCCCTATAATTTCTAGAAATCAGTTTTAATATCAAGTTAGTGGATCACAACCACAGAGAAATTTTATGATAAACAATCAAATACCGACAAGATTTCGAAACAATCCTAACCCAAATATCCAGCCCAGACAAAATCAAAATTTTCAAACTAACCCCAGTCCAAATATCCCACCCAGACAAAATCAATACTTTCAAACCAATCCAAACACTAATACCTGTCCTAGCCAGCCGATTCAAATGCATCTTCGTCATATTAATAGACATTATACGACAAACCGTTAAGTTTTTGTGCCACCCCAAAACGTATTTGCACCAACTGGGCAAAATCCCACCACAAAACCAGAACCAATGTCCATAAATACCAGAAATACTTTCAGACCTAGACAAAACAACCAACAAAATTATATTGCTGAAGAACTTTATCAAACAGATAACTCAGATGAAATTTCGATAAATCAAACCCAATATGAAACCGATAATTCTTCAATAGACCCTCCGGCGGATACGCCTATGGGATATAATCAAAATCCATCTATGTCATTCAATAATGCTGAAAATCAAAATGAAATATTTTCGAATTCTTGTACAATGGATTTACCATATATTGTCATACAAAATCCACCTCTCAAATTATTGATAGATTCAGGTAGCAAATCTAGTATGCTAAGCCCGGCTATTGTGGAAAAATATTTCCCCGAATATATGTATGAAGATCTAACCTCAATTATTACTGCAGTAGGGAAGAAACGAGCTGTATATAAAGCCAATATTCCTGCTTTTGCTGAATTTTGAATTTATTTGAAATTTATGGTATATCAGTTTCATAATCATTTTGATGGTCTAATACAGCGGTTCCCAAACTGTGGTACGCGTACCACTGGTGGTACGCGGGAACGTTGCTGGTGGTACGCGAGTGAAGTTCGAAAATTGGTATACTCTACTAGTAGCGTGAGGGTGAGCGAGCAGCTGATGGAGGGGTGACAGTCGGAGTGGGAAAGATTGTGAGGGCGTGGAGGGGAGTAGCGCCGTTCAAGGCCGCGCGCTTTGTTATTGTGTTGTGCCAGATGCCAGTCAGCCAGTCCCAGTCGCCTGTCTGCCATCTCAGCGAGCACTATCTACTACGTAGCTCCGTAGAAAACCTAACCTGCAGTTTGACGTGTTGTTGTTTATATAGAGTTTGTGTCTATCAGTCAGTGAGAATAACATTGTTGGTAAGTGTTAGCTGTCGAATTGAAATGGATAAGTTTTTGGTAAGATCTACGTGTAGTAGTTCTAAAAAGCAAAGAACTTTGTCACCGGAACAAGAAAAGCCTATTGCAGCAGGAACAGATGCTGAGCAACCAAGCTGTTCCTCTACTTCTACGCCTTTGTTACGAACTTGTGAAAACAAAAAGAAATCAGGTAAACGTAAATATGATGAGAAGTATTTATCGTTTGGTTTTACTTATACTGGAAATTTCAGTGAACCTGTTCCACAATGTGTCATTTGTTTAGAAACTTTGTCAAATCATTCGATGAAACCATCACTTTTATTGCGTCATTTTAATACAAAGCATATCAATCTCATAAACAAGCCATTAGAGTTTTTTAAACGGAAGGAGTCTGAGTTAAAAGTGAATAAAGGAGCAATCACTTCATTTACGGGGTTAAACACTAGGGCTGTTGAAGCTTCATACAAGGTTAGTCTGAGAATAGCACAAGAACTAAAACCTCATACTATTGGAGAGACTCTAATTTTGCCAGCAGCTAAAGACCTTGTTTCCACAATTATAGGTGATAAAGAGGGAAAACAGCTCGATGTGGTTTCCTTGTCTGATAATACTGTTTCAAGAAGAATATCTAATATGGCTTTAAATGTAAAAGACATTTTACTCAAGAAAGTGAACAGTAGTAAATACTTTGCGATACAAGTGGACGAAACAACAGATGTCGCAAATTTGGCTCAACTGTTATGTTATGTTCGCTATGAAGAAAAATACTCAGTTGGTGAAGATATGTTATTTTGTGAAACTCTTTCAGCTCATACTACTGGAGAAGACATATTTTATAAAGTAAATGAATTTGTGCTCAGGAATGGAATGGATTGGAAGAAATGTGTTGGTATATGCACGGATGGTGCGAGAGCCATGACAGGAGCTCATAGTGGATTGGTAACTAAAATAAAAAAAGAAGCTCCGGAGGCACAACATATTCACTGCAGCCTTCACAGAGAAGCGCTTGTAACAAAACGCTGTCCAGCACAACTAAAAACTGTTTTGAACGAGGCTGTAAAGACAGTGAATTTTATTAAGAGCAGAGCCTTGAATTCACGCCTTTTTCACAACTTATGTCAAGAAATGGACAGTATTCATAAACAACTACTGCTCCACACAGAAGTTAGGTGGCTTTCAAGAGGAAAGATGCTGACTCGCGTTTTTGAGTTACGTCACGAGATATTGATTTTTTTAACAGATTCTGATTTTGAGCTACGAAGTCGTTTTACTGATGAACTATGGCTGTGTCGACTGGCTTACTTAGCTGACATTTTTTCAAAACTCAATGATGTGAACATGAGTTTTCAAGGTACTTCTAATACCCCGTTTCGAGTGTGTGACAAAATTAATGCCTTGAAACAAAAAATCACCTTTGCAGATGATGAAGCCAAGAAAAGCAAGGTTTCGTTTTTTCCTTCTCTCAGCACTTTTGTTGAAGAAAATGAGCTTCCACTTAGTAAGACAGTTCTTAGTGATATCAGTGACCATTGTAACATTTTGAAGGAAAACTTGAGCATTTACTTCCCAGAAAACTATAAAGAACATTTGTGGATGAAAACCCCGTTTAGTGACATTAAGAAAATGACAATCCCAGAGAATCTCTCATTAGCCGAAAAAGATCAACTGTTCAACTTAAATTGTGACTCAGATTTGAAGGAAGTTTTTGATAAAGCTACCCTGATTGACTTTTGGATTCAACGACGCCAAGACTACGGTGAAATCGCCAACCGAGCAGTCAAGTTTTTACTCCCATTTTCAACATCCTACTTATGTGAAGCTGCGTTTTCTTCTCTTTGTTACCTTAAAAACAAATACAGAAATAGGCTGGCTTGTGTTGAAAATGACTTGCGTTTGAAGCTAAGCCCAATAAAACCAGACATTGCAACTTTAAGCAAATCGCTACAAGCTCATCCTTCTCATTAACTTGTGTGTACTTATGTTTGAATTTGTTGTATTGTTTTCCAAATACAGTTTTGTTCTACACCTTAAAGTTTATTCATATTCTTTCATCCTAATTTTTATTTCAAAATAAGCATTGGTTATAACTATGAAAAGTTTAATTTTAACTAATTTATTTACAACTAACTGCAAAGAACTAAATAAACATTGTTTTAAAGTAAAGTACTTAAAAGGCTAAATGTTATTTTTTAATTGTTATTTACAAACTTTACTATGTTGGCAATGGAATGATGATTAATCATTTTTATACTGGTGGTACATGAAAGGAAGACTTCATATTAGGTGGTACGCCATCAAAAAAGTTTGGGAACCGCTGGTCTAATAGGTTTAAATGAATTATGCAATTTAAAATTTTCTGTTGATTTTAGCACACATTTACTGAGGAATAATTTTATATATATTCTGCTACTATATAAGTTAGATAGAAGCGAATTCACTATTTCCGTTGACGCTAACGAAATATTAGCTTTGCAAGTTCCTGTAAATATTATGAACGGTGAAGTAATTGTACCTAAAATGGAAATTGACGATCTTTATTTTCCTGAAACATTAACCATATCTTGTGACTGCTTTGCAAAAACAGAGATAACAAATAACACTAATAAAAGAATTAACATTGTCTTGAAACAACCTATTCAAGTAATTCCTCGTACACAGTGGCACAAAAATAACCATAATATACAAAATAAAAATTCCGACGCTCTTAGCAGAGTAGAATTATACATGACATCAGAAAATGAACAAAATAATCAGTCCTACGAAAATAATTCTTTGACTGGAGAACCAGGCGATATAAACCAAGTAACAGACAATTTCGTAGAAAACATTATCGAACCAGTTGATGACGAAACTTCATATATGGAGATTGTTAATTAATTAGATGATTTACTAAGTTCAATAAATTCAACCCAAATAAGAGATGATCAAAATACTCAAAACCGAAATAATGAACCTGCATCTACAAACTGAATATCTTGATAATATTCACAATGACGCCAATATAACAATACACACAGCAATCGAAAATCCTATTTTGGGAATACCGATTACCGAAAATGTAACAAATTCTTATAAAAGACAAATAATAATAATACAGGGTGAATCAAAACATTTTCATACAATAAGCAGTAAAATATTTACAAATAAATCACGTATATCAGCTTACTTAACTGATGATTCGAATAGCATTCGAAAACAAATTATAGATCTTTTAAGAGATTATATCGACCCCAAAGAAAAAAATTCTAACATAGACAGTTCCATTATTTATAACTACATTGCAACAGCATTTTAAAAATCATTCTTATAAATTAGTAATCACGTAAATTTGTAAGGGACCTTGAAAACGAGGAAGAACGAGAAACTTGTATTAAATAACATAACGAAACGAAAACATGCCATACAGGCATTAGTGAAACCCAAACAGCTTTAAAAAACATATATTATTGACATGATCTCAGATATCACCAGATTTTTAAATATTTGTGAAATTTGTAATAAAGCTAAATATGACAGACATCCGCCGTAAATAAAATTTTCTCTAATGGTCACGCCTAGCAAGCCATTCGAAAATATTCATATAGATGTATTCCAAATTCAAAACACTTATTTTTTGACAATCCCTGATTCATTTTCAAAATATGGGCAAGCCTATATTATAGAAACTAATATAAACTCAAAATCAATAATAGAATGTTTATTCACTTTTATATCTCACTTAAGAGTACCATACTCTCTCATACGTGATAGTGGTACCGAATTCAGAAACGATTTAGTAAAAGAGTTTTGCAAACTACATAAAACTAGAATCCATTTCACCACACCACAAAATTCAAACAGCATTAGTCCAGTAGAAAGATTCTATTTTAGAAAATTGTAGAACACTTAAATTAGAGCATCCCAACGCGCACGCGAAAGATTTGATGGAATTTGCAATAATAGACTATAGTTATCCAATTCATTCTGTTACAAAATGTCGACCCATCGATATCATTTTAGGAAGCACTAAAGCTCTAGATCCAATCGATCTCACAGACGAACACATAATTAACGATTATCTGAACGATCAAAAAACTCGTCTAAAAACTCTTTATAAAACTATTCATGACAACACGGTCAAAAGTAAACAAAAAACGATTGATAAACGTAACCTAACTTGAGAAGATCCTAAAGATTATACAGAAGCACAAGAGATATATATTAGAAATAGAGAAGCAGCTAGAAATAAATCCAAGCCTAGATTCATAAGCAGATCAGTGAAAAAGGATAATGGGAAGAAAATAGTAACCACAAAGAATAGGACAATCCACAAATCTAAAGTGGAAAAACCGTACACTAGTGTTAAACTTTCTTTGTAGCATGAGAATGTTACTGACAGCAGCGCCCCTAATCCTCATCATGGCACTTCCAACATTAATCAAGAATAACAACGTCGAAACACAAGAATTAAACACCCCTATAAAACCTTTAGAATTAAATAAAAAACTAGATTGATAGAAACTAAACATACATCCCTGCATTTAATCGAAACAGGTCAACTTGTTATACAGTTACAAAATATAGAGCATTTTTATAATAATCTAGGGGCCTTATTAAATCAATCATCATTTCAAGATAAACAATTCACACAAAATCTATTGCAACATGCAAATCATCTTTTAAACGTCACTAGATTAAAACTTGGTAATTTGGTTATTACAGATGTCCAACAAAACATTCGAAATAAAAGAGGTGCGTAGGCACCATCGGAAAATGGATTTTTGGTACTTTAAACCACGAAGCTGAAATCAAATACGATTCGCAAATAAAGCAATTGATTGAAAACCAGAATTCAATTGAACACGAGTTAAAATTACAAGCCTCCCTAAACGTTAATCTCATAAATCACTATAACAAAACAATTAGCAATTTATACAGAAATCAGTTATTACTACAAACAAAATTAGAAGACATTTACAATTATTCTAAAAACTTCACAGACGAAATGTTCTTGTTTTTAAGTTTACCTATTGTTCTGTATAAAATAATTTTGAATTGCCAAAATTTAATAAATTTCGTTGAGAATCTTGAAAACTCAATTATATTCGCTCACTTGGGTAATCTACACACTTCAGTTATACATTCAAATGAACTAACTAGTCTGATGTATAGAGTTTCAACAATTTACGGAAATAAAAAAGTCGTTAAGTTTAAGAATCCTTACCATTTTTATCAGTTATCAGGGATTCAAGTAAGAATCGAAAATTCTAAGTTAATATTTGCTATTCATATACCAATAATTTTACATTTAGATTTTCTAACATACCATATAAAAACTCCCTAATCATTCCGAAAACTCCATTCCTTATACTTGGTACTAAAATGCATCAACAAGTTGAAAAACTATGCCCATCCATCGAAGGTACATTTTTCTGCCAACGTCATGAAGATATTGTAAACGATACATGCACCATAGCCCTAATCCGAGCTGAACCGCCTTCATGCGAAACCAATCATGCAGTTCTACATCATCATATAATAGAACAATTCAATAGTAAATTTTCACTACTACTACCTGCTGAAAATCCAGTCAAAACTACAATAAACTACGAGAGAAATGGAATAGCAATAATTAAACAAAACTCAATCTTGGAGATTCCAAAGGACTGTAGTGTATCCATAGAGGATTTTTTGTACAAAAACACAGAAGAAAGTATAAAAGGAAACCCACTAATACTTCCAAAATTAGAATGGATTCCATTGCTTCGAAGAACAGATCTTTATCAAGATTTACCGCTGAAGTTACATTCAATAAATCTCGAAGCCATAAACACTCTTCGACAACAAGCAGAATTTACCAAAATAATACAAAATGGAGAAGTCCATCCCTTATTCTGGAATATACCCACTTTGTCAGTTATTATAATAATATCGATTATCCTCTACACATGGTACAGAAGAAGAAGAATACCCAAGAAAATAGAGCAACTCTCAGAAGACCATAATGATCCCGAAAACAACCCTCCATCCGAATTGTTTTCGCCTATGGGGGGAGGAGCTATATAACTATAATGGATGACCTGTGAAATATATATATACTCGAT
The DNA here is from genome assembly GCA_963921935.1 of Galeruca laticollis. NCBI lineage: Eukaryota > Metazoa > Arthropoda > Insecta > Coleoptera > Chrysomelidae > Galeruca > Galeruca laticollis. Next base: position 12,813,318 of record OY998181.1, read on the forward strand.
AGTCGAAATTGTGTAAAGTGACGTCATCGGTTATCTACCGATTTAAAGTGAACTCCATGAGCGTATCATAGTTTAAGGGTGCGAATACTGAAATATCTGGAATTTCAATTTTTAACATTTGAAATAATAACTTATCACAAGTTGTTCATAAGTAAGTTAAAACAAAATAAAAAAATGTTTAAAAGTCAATTCCAACTTACTACTACTAAAACTAAAAAAAAGTTGTTTGTCAAGACCAAAATAAATTACCAATAAGTATAGGTATGTTGCGAGGTCACTTGTAAAATGTCTGACTAACTGGAAGCGGTATCACTCCCTGACGACTCCTCAGAATCATCGCTTTCTCCTCCTATATCGATAATGAGTGGTTCTGTCATTACTTCTACACGTATGTCTAAATCCCAAAACTTTATTTCTTCTTTTAATACGTGTTGAATACATTTACGCCAACTCTCAGCAGTAACGGTATGCAGCGCCTCGTCAAACAGTTTCTCAACGTCAGCCATTTTGAATGTACTGTTTTTTCTCGCAACATAATTTTTCACTTGGGCCCAAACCAGCTCGATGGGGTTTAACTCACAGTGGTAGGGAGGAAGTCTAACAACTGAGACGTTGAAATCTTTCGCCATTTCATCGACAACGTACTTAATATAACTGCTTTTATGTTTCCGTACGAGAGATAATAATTCAACTTTTAGCATTGCCTCGTTGTGCGGAATGCTTTTACTCTCTAACCAATCAATTATAACCCTCTTGCGGCTAGCTGAAGTAGGTATTTGCTCCAGTCGACGAGAGTGGTATGAAGCATTATCCATAACTATCACTGAACCAGGAGTTACCTTTGTTAAAATTGATCTAAACCATGTTTCAAACCGGTTACCATCCATCTCTTCATGGTAATCGACAGTTTTTTTGGACTGAAAACTTAGTAATCCACCTTCTACAAATCCTTCCTCGCTGCCAATGTGAGTGATAATCAGTCGACGTCCTTTCCCAGAGGGAGCTTTTAAACCGGAAGAGAAACCCTCCATAAAGGCTTGTCGATTGCTTCGTATATTCATGTCTTGCCACACTTTTGACACAGTGTGGCCTTCATTTAACCATGTTTCGTCAAGATAATATATGTGCCGTCCTTCGTTACGAAACTGTCGTATCTGTTTTAAATAATTTCTCCTCCATTCCACAATGTCATTTCGTTCAATTAAGGCACTGTTTCTACTTCTTGTTTGGTAACGAAAATTCATTAATTTTAAAGTTCGTCTCAAAACTTTATCACTGATGTTTGGTAAAGTATCATCAGCTTCTATTACCTTGCTCAATTTAGCTACCGAGGGGATTTCATTCCTAAAATAAAAATAATGTATTTCCCTACGTATAGCATTCCGTGTTTGGTCGTCCAAAACAATTTTCTTTCTTCCCCTACTTTCCGGTTTACAGTTTTCACCTCGTTCTCTTGTCAAAGATCCGTCCCGCGATTTCTTTAGAATATTGTATATAGTACTCTCAGAAACTTTAGTTAAATAAATGCACTTAATCACAGCGTCACTAACACCCAACTGTTTGTCCATGGCACGCAGTCCTTCGTACACATTTAATATGAGGACTTTTTCTTCCCGAATTAAATTGTTACGACGCCGTTTTTTATCGCCAACACCGCTACACTCCGCCATTATTGTCACTAAATATACCGATATAAATATTACAATAAATACCAATAATAACCGATTTATCACACAAAACCACAACACAAATACTGATGTTACGTTCATGAAGAGAATAAACACCTCACATAACTGTTTACTATCACTGTCTCATTCGCGTAGCTCGATCTATCTATCTCGTTCTCAAAGCCGGAACATTGAAGCGACTCTCCAACATTGTCAAATCGGCGAGTTTTTCACAACAAACTTTGCGTTCAAGAAATCTACTTTATTTCACATTTCAAGTAAACTAATTATTATTAGTCTGCTTGAAATTTGAAATAAATATATTAAATTGGTATTGACTTAATTACATTGCATCTTTTGTACCTGAAATATTGACACAATGGATTTGAAGTGTATTTATAAAATACAGCATTTCTCTCTAGAATACATATGGCAACTGCGCTTTAACCAAAGTGTTGATTAGATAGCTCTGACTCACTTTACACAATTTCGACTATCGAGTTTTTTTTATAGACATTATTTATTTTATATAATGATGAGTCAGTATTTGTAAACTTTCCTTATTACTGATTGTAATTTAAACATTCATTCCATGTTCAGTTTCTGAACTAACAACACATACATTGTATGTTAGTTAATAAAGTTTTTTTTCAAAATAACTTTGAGTATAAAGTTATTTAACTAGCGACTTGCGTCATGTTGAATATCCAATTTCTTAGAGAACAAACAAAGTAGCCTCGGATGGGATGGACAAAATTTATGAAGAGCTGGCCAGATTAAAGAAAAAAACCATCCAATTACGAGTAGCCACATCAATAGCTAATAAAATCCAAGAAATCATAATGGAGTTTAAAATCATTAGCATAATCATATATGCTTTATCAGAGACGAAAAATAAGGTCATAGACAATTTTAGAGTTGCAGAATACACATTGATATTCAAGGTGTCCCAAGTTATCGTTTACAGGCAATATCTCGCTTAATTTAAATTATAATCCAATACTGTGAAAACTGTTGAGAGTGACATCATAATTCCTTCCCAATGACGTATCATAAACTTTATTTCACTTAACAGTCCTTTGGAAGCCACCCCTCACTTTCTATTTTCAAACGGCACCCCTTGTATATTTTCGTTGTAAATTGCTGGTCACTCTATTTGGAATTCAACGATGTAACATACTTGATGGTTTTTGTTAATAACATCAAAAATATTAACATTTTATATTTTGTCTTACCTAATTATCCTTATTGCTTCGGCCAATGTTTTTAAAAACTTCACGACAAAGAAGTAGATTATTCTTTTGTTTAAAAAAAAGATGATATGTCAAAAAATTGATGACAGTAAATAATAATAAGTGTAGAACAACAATCGTTTCCGAATAGTACCTAGGGTGTGTAGTTAATCGAGGAATTAAATTTTTATACTAACCACAAATTTGAATTCAAAATTATTAATCATGTTATAATCACAATGCCATTCACATTCAGTCCAGACGAGTACATTGATATGCTATTGGTTCATGGTGAATGCACGAAAAATGCTCGACGAGCGATCCGTTTATTCCAAGAATGTTTTCCTCAACGTCCTAAGGTATCAAACATGGCGTTTCCTAAATGGGAATGGAATATGCGCAGCGGTCCGTTCCCAAAGATAAACCGTACAACGCACCGATAACCAGTGCGAAATGATGACAATGTGGTTAATGTACTTGCGTATGTTGGTATTAATCCTCATACTCCTGTTATAAACATAACTGAAGAACTGGGAATAAGCAAGAGCACGATACAGATGATTTTGAAGCAACACATATATCACCCATTTAAACTATATTTAGGTCAAGCACTGAGGCCTTCTGATTTTGGCAGAATATTAGAATTCATATCTGTAATCGATGTTTTGATTGCCGACATACCGCTTACTATTAAACCAAATATTTTGGAGTCATGAAAGCCGCTTCCACAACAATGGTGTAGTTAATACAGACAATGCCCATTATTGGTCAAACGAAAATCCTCACTGGGTTCGTTCAACTCGATTATAAATAGTTTGGGGAATAAATGTATGATGTGGTTTATTCAATGGTCATTTTATTGGGCCATACTTTTATGAGGGCACATTGACTAAACAAAGGTATTTAGATTTTCTTGAAAACAAATTACCTGAACTTGTGGGAAAAAATCTTTTGCCAGAGCGAAATACAATGATCTGGCAACACGACGGTGTTCTACCTCATAATGCAGACATTGTGGCGGAGTATATCAATGTCTTTTCACAACAGATGGATAGGTAGTTACGGACCTATATAATGGCCTCCTCGCTTGCCACTGAGCTTTTTTGTGATGTTATCTTGAAGAATTAGTATATCGAACACAGCTCTAGACGTAGATATTCTTAAAGAACGCACATGTGAGGCACGCTGTAGTATTACACCAGCTATGATTCAGGTTGCGTGCATAAAAGCGCTTTTAACACGTTTTGAAGCTTCTATTGAATTTGTAGAAAATAATTTTGAACACTTACTTGTTCATTATTTGCATTTTATTTAAATAAGGAAATTTAGAAATTACAAAATTTTAATTTTTATGGTGATAATAATGAAAAACAAACAAGTATGTTACATAGAAGTATTCCAAATAGAGAGACAAGCAACGTTCAACGAAAATATGCAGAGGGTTATTAGGAAGGAGTTTTGATGTTATTCACAACAGTTTTCACAATATTGGATCAATTAAGCGAGATATTGCCTGTAAACGACAACTTGGAACACTGTATAGTCGGATACCAAAAAACTAAAGAGCAGCAGTAAGTCTGTTGGTACATAAAGAATATAACCAAAATAAAATAGACATATGAGCGACAGATTACTCGAAACTACACTTGAATTCACAGGAACAACTAAATTATATATAATTAGAGTGTGTCCACTTGATAGGAATAAAACCTAAGAAAAAACAGACTCATTTTATAATCAACTACAGAAGGCCATGAATAAGATACCGAGAGAGGACGAACTAATTATATTGAGAGATTTCAACGGAAAGATCGGAAACAAGATTATCAGTGGAAATAAAAATCGGTATGATGAATAAACAATCAATAGCAACGGAAACCAATTATACAATTCTATGTACAAATTAATTAAGTGTAACAACACTTTCCATCCCCATCAAACACAACACAAATATACGTTCGAGAACACTAGAGCTCATAAATCGATTATAGATTACATTATCACAAATAGAAATATTCTCCCTCAAAAATACTAGCTGTAAGAAGAGTAAGTTCAGCAAACACAGGAATCAACCACAGCTTGGTGCTAGCCACAATACAGAGCTCTAAACAAAGGTGATTAAAAAATTATGGGAAAACTGAACATTGAATTCAATAACGTTGATTATAAAACATACTTTCATCAGAGAAAACTGAGAAAGCCAATAAGTGGAAATATAATCTTAGATAATGACGACGAAGAGACAGCATGGAAAATATTAAGTAATACTATAGTGACAGCTGCAGGAGAGGCAAACGGAAAGTGAATCTAAAGGGAAAACACAACACTAAACCATGGTTCACCCAAGAAACCAATTCACGTGCGGACGAGAAAAGAAAAGCTTTTATGCAATTTAGAATTACAAAACAATAAGAAATAGACCAAATATTAAAATTTAAGCAAATAAGAAGTAATTTTGGGAAAAACATTAATCATATATGGACCATGACCTATATGATGAGCAGAAAATACAGGGTGTTTTCAAATGACACTTACCACGTTTGCATGTAGATACCTCTCGTGAAATTGGACAAGATGATATAGGGATTGAGGGGTCCAACCCATTTACTTTTCGAAATACAGGGTGTTAAAGTTATGAAAAATATAATGTTTTAATTTGATAACTTTAAAACGGATGAATATATTGATCTGACATTTGGCAGGTTGTTTTTAAATGTAAAAGGGCATATTTTGATGGAAAAACATGTTTCAATTCTTGATCCAGTGGTGTACATTTGGAAGAATATGTCACCTTTCCCCTCTCATTTTTTACGCCACTGGCATTTGAAGCTATTTTTGTATGATTTTGTATTCCTCAAAAGTTTTCACGTGAAAAACGCATAACCTTAACATATCAAAAAATTTGTAGTTTTCAAGATATTTAATGTTTTTATGAAGTCTGCAAGATCACTTTTCAATAAAAAAATGAAAAAAAATATTTTTCTTGAATGTTTTTTAATAAATACCAAACTACTAATGGTTAGAATATGTAACAGGAACTAATTTCTGAAATTGGCAATGCATATAAAACATTGAGAGAGGGTTGTTGAAAATACTTTTCCAAACTTGTGATTTTATTAACAAAAGAATTGATGACAATAAAAAATAAGATAATTACAAAGTTAAATAATATCCCATTCAAACATAATTTTTAACTAAGCAGCCAACAAATTACAAAAGATGTTCAAAATTTTGCCCATTCACATTTACACATAATCTGCAACGTTTTCTCATTGAAAATCGCATACCTTGGAAATACTGGCGATTGCCGGGAATAATTTCTGTAGCCGCATGGATTCTTGCTATCAGTTCCTTCTACGTCTCTACTATTGTATTGTTGACTAGGGACTTCATGTAACCCCACAGAAAGAAATCGATTGGATTCAAATCCGGTGACCTCGCAGGCCACATATTGAGTCCACCCCGGCCTATCCAGTTGCTTCCGTATTGTTGGGTTATAAGTTGTCTGGCCGCTACAGAATAATGTACAGATGGCCCATCGTGCTGAAACCATATATTATCCATATTCGCCCTAATATTTAATGGTACAACGTCGTTTAATAAATCAAGCAAGGTTTCTCTAAAAAAATTACAATGAATTTTACCATTGAGTTTATTAGGTAATAAATATGGACCCACTATACAATCTCCAAGAATGCCTGCCCACACGTTAAGCGAGAATTTTCCCTGAAATCCACGTTGTCGAATAACATATGGATTTTCGTCATCCCACACGTGCCTATTCCTTGAATTAAAAAATCCTTCACGTGTGAATTTGGCTTCATCAGTAAATAGAACAAATTCGGTAAAATTCGTATTTTCTAAACATTTTTGGATGTACCAATTGGCAAACTCCACTCTTTGAGGACAATCTGTTGGTTTTAGGGCCTGAACTTGGGTATACTTATAAGGATATAACTGCTGTTTATTTAAAATATTCCAAACAGTTGAGTTACTTACATTCAAAGATATGCCAATGGTGCGAGTGCTTAAATCAGGTCTATTTTCAATTGAATTGTCCAAATTCTCGCAATCTCCTGTCAATTTGAGAAAATGTTTTGTGACATGGAAATCTAGGTCGATTTGGATATCTTTCTCTATATAAGCGCTCGGAACGTCTACCATTATTTCTGGGTTCCCCGTATATTAGTTGCATATCAGCCATTTCTTCAAAAGTATAATCCATCATAACAAAAAGTGTGAAAGTTTCACAAACCAGTTTAATTACAAATAATTCATTTTCGTTTTGACGTTAAACAAAATGACATTTACCGTTTCATTATTGACATCCATAGCCTACTATACGGAAGAGGTTCTGATAGCAAGAATCCATGCAGTTACAGAAATTATTTCTGGCAATCGCCAGTCTTTCCAAGGTATGCGATTTTTAATGAGAAAACGTTGCAGATGATGTGTAAATGTAAATGGACAAATTTTTTAATATTTTTTATAATTTGTTGGTTGCTTAGTTAAAAATTATGTTTGATTGGGATATTATTTAACTTTGTAATTATCTTATTTTTTATTGTCATTAATTCTTTTGTTAATAAAATCACAAGTTTCAACAATCCTCTCTCAATGTTACATATTCTAACCATAAGTAGTTTGGTAGTTATTAAAAAACATTCAAGAAAAATATTTTTTTTAATTTTTTTATAAAAAAGTGATCCTGCGGACTTCATAAAAACATTAAATATCTTCAAAACTATAAATTTTTTGATATGTAAAGGTAATGCGTTTTTCACGTGAAAATTATTGAGGAATACAAAATCATATAAAAATAGCTTCAAATGCCAGTGGCATAAAAAATGGGAGGGGAAAGGTGACATATTTTTCCAAATGTACACCACTGGATCAAGAATTGAAACATGTTTTTCCATCAAATTATGTCCTTTTACATTTAAAACAACCTGCCAAATGTCAGATCAATATATTCATCCATTTTAAAGTTATCAAATTAAAACATTATATTTTTCATAACTTTAACACCCTGTATTTCGAAAAGTAAATGGGTTGGACCCCTCAATCCATATATCATTTTTTCCAATTTTACGAGAGGTATCTACATGCAAACGTTGTAAGTGTCATTTGAAAACACCCTGTATATGGAATATCATAAGAAACTGCGAAAACCAATCAATGAATACATTCTCACGAAAATAATAATATTAGAAAAATTAAGCAACCACTCATGCACTATTGTGCGATGTGTGATAATGCCCTAATCAAACAAGATCCAGAGCAGGTAAGAAAAGAGAAAGGTAAAGTAACAGTAATCAAATTTAAAAACAAAGAATCACTAGGATTTGATGGCATCAATAACGAGATACTTAAATATGGTGGCAATAAATTGACAGATCAAATACATATCCTGTTTAATAAGAAATATGACCTGAAAAAGGTTCCAACGACGTCATATGCAACGGAATGTAGATCTAAGAACAATTAATATCATTCTTTCCATTAAAATAGCGGTATAGATAGGCATCAGACAAGACGATAACTTAATTCTAAAACACTTTAACGTCTTTATGGACGAAGTCATGAAGCTGATGATGCGGTTGTAATATCGGAGGATGAGAGCATATCTGTGGATGAGAGTATGATTCCTTGATAATATCTAGAGAGCCCAGAAGATGTAAATTGGTGATTCATAACAAAAGCGTGGCGAAGGTTATGTGTAAGCAAGAAGTAAAATCACAAACAACACCAGCGGGCTAGGATATCAGGATTCCTTCGAGACATAATATGGGGAAATAAATTTCTAAGGGTCAAACGTAAGTCACGAATATATGAAACATGCGTTAGACCTATTATGACATAATAGAAACGAGGGCAGAGACAGCGGCTACTAAACAGCTGTTAAGAACGACTCTGATGAAAACATTACGTTAAATCCCAGGCAAAACGTTGGAAGACAAAACAACATGCCATGATATCAAAATGACATGTGATGCTCCAATTATAGTAATATGAGCTAGGACTAGAAGAGCACGAATACATTATGTGAATAGGATGGATGATGATCATCTTGTAAAAATTGCAAAGAAAGAGAGATAGAATATCAGTAAGCCTCCGGGAAGACATCCAAAGCGCTGGTATGAGAGTTGGTAATCAGATTCGCAACTTAGATTGCTTCTCTGAAAAAACAAGACTTAGTCTTATAATATGGAGAACAAAACTAATTGTGGTATAGTATGAACCACCTCAATAAAACTACACGTTGTTGTCACTCAATATTAGCAGCCTGCATTGTAATTCCCATCTTGATATTTCCATAGTTGATTGAATATTATAAATAATTATGGAGACGTTACCGAGTATCTAACTATAGGGCGAGTAAGGTGTACGTTAACGTTTAACTAATAATAGTTTCATAAAATTTACCTATTATAACTGTGAAACGTAAGAACCAAGTATCAGATTTCCTCTTCACTTCTGGTTGAGTTTCTTTTGCCAATATTTCCGCCGGGCTCTCTGTAAGATTGATTTGTTTCAACTCTATAACTGTGAGCTTCTGGTGTCCCATTATAAATATTTATTTCCTTCCAGATCTAGAAATAAAGATTTAAAGCACATTAACAATGCGTGTAATGAAAATATTTGATGACGTACATCGAACAAAGTTGGTTAAACAGGAATTGTAAGAAAGAAGTTGCCTCATATATTTTCTTGTATTATATCACACAAATACAGTAAAATTCTACTATTTCACAACTTCAGTACTCTATACCTTCGGCGAACTATATCAAAAAATATCAGTAAAGACAATGACAATAATTAGAACAAGAGCTCACTAACAAGAGCTCACTTCTTGAAAGCCTTAGTAATATTGTATTTATAGAACAGTTCCATATTCAGAGATTACCCGACCCCCATCATGTTATTTTCATGTAAATCCAGATCAGAGATATTGAGGTGCACCTAATTATTACTGTTAAGGTATAAATAGAACGGAAACGTTCAGTCTACAGGTGGTTATAATTGCAAATCACGAGTGACTAGCTGTTACTCGTCCCATCTCGAGTTTGCTGCTCCTGTCTCTCTCTATCTCTCTCTCTCTTTCTCTCTCTCTCTCTCTCTTTCTCTCTCTCTGAAGTTGGCTGCCATGTTATTATTGAATACGGAAAAATGAAGGTTAAAAGTTAAAATAGATCTCACACTAACATGTTTTGGAAGATAACAAGATAACATATTGAACAAAATAACCAAATTTTATTCAAGTAATTTACCACAAATATTGTGGCGCAGTCAAAATAATATAAATGAGAATGTTACAAAGTGCAATAAATATAAGTGACTAAACTATTTTGCAGAAGCTTGTAGAAACAGAGAGATAAAATTAGTGCAATTGAACAAAAAATGTTCATATGAACTGTTAATTTAGTAGGAACGGAAGGAAGATATTAAAATACAACACTTAAAAGTTAAGGTGAAATTAGATAGTGGTGAGGATTTTAATGTGATACCAGATAAAAGTAAGGTAGTTTTAAAACATTACAATGGTTCTTATATTCAAAGATTAGCACAAATTGACTTTTAAATTGTAACAAAAGGAATAAGAATGAGATTTAAGTATTTCAGGTGGTAAAAACTAAGCCTTTAATAGTAGTAGTCATATTAAATATGGTAACAGTTAGTTTAGGGAATACAAATTCAAAGCGAATATAATAAATTAGTTCAAATATATAAAGAGGTTACTTTTTTAAATGAAACTAACTATTTCTCGATAATTCCATGATAGAAACATTTTTTCCGATTGAAAAAGTCATATGAATAGATCCCCACAGTAAAAGTCGAAACAGTAAATTTCATATGGGTGGTCCTTAAGTAATTGTACAGAGAAGTATGGTAGATTCCCGACTTTAAAATATTACTATTTAACCTAACTTGCTTCAATAAAATGTTGCTAATAAGGAATATACAGGATGTTGAAAGTTAAATTTTAAAATTTCTATTTTGCAATAACTTTAACGTTTTTGGATATGTATAGACAAAAATTTGGAAATAGAGGTTTTTGGGCACGAAAAATCATAATCTGGTACCTACATCGATGTAATTTGTAGAGGGCGCTCCATAGGTCACATTTGTGGCATCAATGTGCTCTAAATTTTTTTGCTGTTTAAGTTAGCCGTATTTTTGTAAAAGAATATTAAAGCCACGTTATTTTAATAGAAAAAAAGTATTCTTGTTATTAACCTTAAAACTTAACGGTTTACGATATAATCGCATTTTAGGGATCAGCTGCATGATTATTATTGAAAACATTTAGAAAACAAATTAAAAAAATGTCTAAGCTTAATTACATTATAACTTCAATTGTGTCACATTAAATGTTCGATATGTCCACCATTCTCGTCGATGCATTTATCTACACGTTCCATAAAAGATCGTATCATATTAAACAACATCATTGGATCAAAAAAACCTGCTGCTCTATTTATTTCTTCCCAAAGTAATAATTATTCATTTCGGAAACTATTAACGTAGTAGGCTGACGTCACGAATGATTTTGACAGCAAAGCATTTGATTTGTTTCAATATTATGTCAGTCTTGTAATATTTAGTTGGTTTATTGGTTAAATTAAAAAAGCGGAAAATTCCGAGGCATAATAATTATTCTAATACAAATATGACAGATAAGGTTGCTATTTACTGTCAGCAAAATTTTAATGGGCGTGCTGCGAAACGTGAATATTTGAGAAGATATCCAAACAGGCAGCAACCTAATCATCAAACATTCAAAAATCTATTTAGGAATCTAGACGAAAGTGGTACGTGTCGTCCCAAGCGTGATAACTTAAGCCGACCAAGAATAATTACGCCTGAGAAAGATGACGAAATAACGATTCGCATTGACGATGATCTTCAAGTTAGTACACGGCGTTTATCTGCTGCTTTAGAAATCAGTAAAACTTCTATTTGAAGAAGTCTACACCTCGAGAAGTATCACCCATACCATTTTACTCCGGTACAAAATTTATTGCCAGCAGATCTACCGTTAAGATACCAATTTGCAAGTGCTATCCGAAACAGGCAAAATCTTGATCACACCTTCGTCGACAGAATATTATTTACCGACGAAGCTACCTTCAACCGCCGTGGTATTTTTAGTTCAAGGAACAATCATCTTTGGGCTATTGAGAATCCACATGATAAACCAGGAAGCCATTTCCAATATGAATTCTAAATAAAGGTATGGTGTAGTATCATTGGTAACAATTCCTTAATTCTTGGTATTTTGAATGGTGAGAACTACTTACATTTTTTGCAAAATGATTTTATTAATCTATTGGAAGAATTGCCACTAAATATAAGACAAAATATGTGGTTCATGCAAGATGGTGCACCGCCGCATTCTACGAGAGCAGTCAAAACATATTTGAATAACAAATTTCCTGAACGCTGGTTTGGTTGTGGTAGCCATTTTCCTTGGCCAGCACGTAGTTCAGACTTGAATCCTCTCGACTTCGGTGTATGGGGTGCAATGAAACAACTTGTTTATAAGAATCCCATAAATACCAGCAACCAACTTTGGGAAGAAATAAATAGAGCACCGGTTTTTCTTCATTCAATGATGTTGTTTAATGTAAGACGATCTTTTATAGAACGTGTAGATAAATGCTTCGAAAAGAATGGAGGACATTTAAAGTGACACAATTGAAGTTATTTAGCTCCGTTTTTTTTAATTTGTTTTCTAAATAATCATGCAGCTGATCCCTAAAATGCGATTATATCGTAAACCGTTGAATTTTAAGGTTAATAACAAGTATACTTTTTTCATATTAAAATAACGTGGCTTCAATATTCTTTTACAAAAATACTGCTAACTTAAACAGCAAAAAAAATTAGGGCACATTCATGCCACAAATGTGGCTTATGTAGCGCCCTCTACAAATTACATCGAAGTAGGTTCCAGATTATGATTTTTCGTGCCCAAAAACCTCTATTTCCAAATTTTTATGAATACATATCCAAAAACGTTCAAGTTATTGCAAAATAGGAATTTTAAAATTAAACTTTCAACATCCTGTATATTCCTTATTAGCAGCATTTTATTGAAGCAAGTTGGTTTAAATCGTAATATTTTAAATTCAGGAATCTACCATACTTCTATGTACAATTACTTAAGGACCACCCTGTATAGAGGTATTCGAGCAGAAAATTACAGATATAAAAGGTGTTTTATTTGACATGGAATTAGTAGAAGGAGCTCAGTGTATCTGTATACTCTGTAGAAAAATGCTATTCATTTTAATGGAACATTCAAAGTCAGAATTAAATAGATTACAAAAATTAGGGAACAATTAGGGATTACTGAATTCGTAAATGCTTTAGTTATAGTAAAGAAAGTGAATAGTTGAAGTATGAGTTACCTTCAGGGAGGGAATATTTTAAGTTACTGACATTTGAAGAAATGGCCGCTAAACTGATAGGTGCTAAAAATTTTAGTATACTGGATGCTGCATCAGTATTTTATCAAATTAGGTTGACAGAAAGTAGTAGTTAATTATGTACTTTTGCAACACAATTTGCAAGGTACTGTTTACCCTAATTACCATAGGACTGAAAAACAATTCCAGAAGTTTTCCAAAGAAAATTTAAAGTGATATTGGTAAATGTTGATGGATGTCAAGTGTATTTACATGGGTGATTTGTAAGTATATGGACCAGAACAAAAAGAGCATTATAGTAGACTTCAAAACGTATAAGACAAAGCAAAGTAATATAAAGGAATATAATATAAAATTTGACTTAAAAAATTGTGAATCTGTAGTTGAAGTAAGATATTTGGGCAATATTTTCTCAGATTCACAAAAAATACCGTCAATTTTAGTTATATAAATACCAAATAATGTAAAATAATTACAAACTTTTATGTTTATGTACATTGCTAGATATATACCAAATTGTTAATTAGTGACTTGAGGTACTGACTAAAAAAAATGTGAAATGGACTTGGGAATAGAAACAAGAGAACAGATTTATCAAAATAAAGAAGGTACTAGGAAGTAAAGCTGTATTGCAATATTATGAGATCAATAGAATGTGTTGAATGTGGATGGAAGTAAGAATGGTTTAGGTACAAGTTTATTTCAAGGATTGCAAGTGTGCTATGCAGTTACAGCTTCGAATTAAACGCAACAAGATTATGCACAGATGGAAAAGGAGTTACTATCCATTGTGCATCGGTGGAAGAGATTTCGCCAATATACGAGGGCAATTCAGAAACTAACCTCCGGTTGATTGAAAAAAATACACCAAGTTAAGTAAAAATATTTTAATATATACATCTTACAACTACATCTTTGCACTATTTTTCGACATAGTCTCCATAACGATTGAGGCACTTATCGTATCTCTTCACAAGCTTTGAAATTCCTTCTGCATAAAAATCACCCGCTTGTGCCTTGAGCCAGCCTGTGACCGCATCTTTGAGCTCTTCGTCGTCATCAAACCGCTGGGATCCGAGCCATTTCTTCATATGCATGAAGAGGTGATAATCACTTGGCGCCAGATCTGGGCTGTAAGGTGGATGGTTGAAAACGTCCCACTTGAAGGACTCAAGAAGGGCTGTTGTTCTGCGAGCAGAGTGAGGACGGGCGTTATCGTGCAAAAAAACGATACCGGAAGTCAGCATACCACGGCGTTTGTTCTGTATAGCCCGTTGTAATGTTTTTAGTGTTTCACAGTACACGTCTTGATTAATGGTCATCCCACGTTCCACGAATTCAACCAACAACACCCCTTTGGCATCCCAAAACACCGTTGCCATCAGTTTTCTGGCAGAAAAATCTTGCCGGGCTTTTTTTGGTTTGGTAGGCGAATCTGAATGTGCCCACATCTTTGATTGTTCTTTTGTCTCAGGGTTCACGTACTTAATCCAGGTTTCGTCACCGGTCACGATTCTGTTTAACAATGGTTCTCCTTCGTCCTCATAACGTGACAGAAAGTCTAATGCAGAGGCCATTCTTTGTCCATTTTGTGGTGGTCGGTAAGAATTTTGGGCACCCATCGTGCTTAGAACTTACGGTAACCCAATCTTGCTGTCACTATCTCGTACAAAAGAGTCTTAGAAATCTGTGGGAAATCAGTAGACAACTCCGCCATTGTGAAACGTCGATTTTCACGAACTTTTGCATCAACTGTCTGAACGAGTTCGTCAGTCACCAAGGATGGTCTACCACTCCTCTCTTCATCATGAACGTTTTCTTGTCCACTTTTAAATAAACGTACCCATTCACGGACAACTCCTTCACTCATAACTTTTGGTCCGTACACGGCACAAAGCTCACGATGAATAGCTGCTGCAGAGTATCCTTTGGCTGTAAAAAACCTTATAACAGCACGCACTTCACATTTGGCGGGATTTTATATTGCAGCACACATTTCAAACTGCCACAAAAACTAAACTAGCGCAGGTACGATGTTCACTCGACTACGGCTTGATGCCGACTGACCTGCTGAGCGTGTGAATGCACAGATGGCGCGCTACTCCCCCCACTACCCGCACTGTGACCAATCGGAGGTTAGTTTCTGAATTGCCCTAGTATATGGAAAGACAGTGTTTGTAGATAACTGATCACCAACCATTGTAATTTTTATTGAAAAAATCATTAGTCCATTGACCCTTAAAGTTACGAAGGATGAGACTTCAAATACAAAATTATGTATTAAAACCCCTTACCTCTGCATGCGGGACTCTCCAGCGGTGGACCGTAGTGACCCTAGCTTCTCGTGGAACAATTTATGGATAGAGAAAGCAGAACTTCCACCGGAAAAGTAGTGGACAAAACCTCCCGGCATAGACGACCCACTGAGAAAAGGCCTCAGTGGAGCATAGGTGTGGAAATACCTGCGACCCCTCAATCAGGAAATATGCCCTGAAGAGGACGGAAGCAGGTTATTCAGCCCCAGCTCTCCCGAAGGAACCACCAACGGGACAGGTAAAGCTGAAAATTACACCAAAAAATCCCGTGAGGAAGATTGGGACATTGATAAGGAAATCTTTACCAGATAACGTTTGGAATGGGCAATAAGTATCTTTCAAGCATACAAATCACCAGGAGTGGATAGAATATTTCCAGCACACCTGCAGCAAGGGATGGAGGAGATTTTTCCTCGCCTGCTGTAGATTACAAGAAGCAGTCTAGCAGTGGGTCTAATACCTAGAAAATGGAGAAGGGCAAGGGTAATCTTCATATCAAAAATAGGGAAAAAACATGGGACTGATCCCCGATCGTTTAGACCTATCTGCCTAACATCGTTTCTACTCAAAACGACGGAGAAAATAGTGAATAACTACATAAGATCATAGAACCTGGAGAATATCCCACTTCATAATTTTCAGCATGCCTACAGAGCGGGTCGATCAACTGAGACGGCCGAAGTCATCCAGAGAACTCTGAACAACATAGTAATCGCAATGTAACCATTCCTGGATATATCTGGGGCCTTTGACAACACAACTCATGTGTCTGTCAAAGAAGCACTTAAAAGTCGAGGAGTAAATCAAACCAATGTAAAATGGATGTATGAGTTGTTGACGGCGAGAATAGCTGAGACACAGGTGGGGAATCAAACCACCTCAGTTAAAGCCACTCGCGGGATTCCACCACAAAGGGGAGAGATATCTCCCCTTCCATGGAGCATCCTAGTAGATGAGTTGCTCTACAGGCTAACTGAGCTTGGCTTCGAATGTATGCGCTATGCTGATGACATAGTTCTAATAGTCAGAGACAAGTTCGAGGGCACCTTGTGTGATGTATTACAAAAAGTCTCAGAATTATTGAGCAACGGTGCTTGTCAGTGTGGCTAAACATCAACCCAAACAAGACCATAGTAATTCCATTTACCCGGAATGGAACACTTCCAGCCATGAAACCCCTATCTTTAAATGAGGAAAACATATAATTGAAATCAGAAGCTAAATATCTAGGGATAACCTTAGGTAGTAAGCTTGTGGGGAATAAGCATGTTGAAATAACTGCTAGTGATACCTCCGAAATCACACGAGGCACTTAATCATCTGTCGACTAAAATCAAAGACAGATGGGCATTTGCGCGACTAAGCTAAACAGTGGAGATGGGGTGGGTTAACCAAATTAGCAAATTTAAAAGTTCTTAATGGACGCCAGGTAAGTCATATCCTGCAAACACCCTAAGTGACTAGCAACATTACCAACTTACCAAATAATATTGAAATAAAAGATTAAGTACCCAAAATGATTTATTCAATGGTCTTGAAAGAACAATGAAAGAAATATAAAAAAAAATTGTAACAGCAGCAACGTCTTCCTAGGTCCTATAATAATCGGTTAATTGAATCTTGCTCAAGCAATTGATAGCCATCAGCAAATAAGCATCATTAAACTTTAACAAGGATAAAATAAATAAGTAAGCATAAGCATTAGATAAACAAGAGCATTATGTAAGCGTGAATATTATGTAAGCATAAGCATTAGATAAACATGAGCATTATGTAAGCGTGAATATTATGTAAGCATAAACATTATGTAAGCATAAGCATTATGTAAGCGTAAGCATCATGCAAGCCTAAAATTACGTAAGCCATTAGCAAAATAAATAAAAAATCACCGTTACGGCATCAGTTGCAAAACAATAAGCACTAACTAATTAATCATTACCAACTAGTAATATTAATATTGAATACTTTCAAACCATATATACAAATAACCCATAAGATAAAATGCTAGACGTAAGCGAAGCGAATAGTAAGCGAACTGAACAGGTATCGGCTATAGTGTAGTCGTAGAAAAATTACTGGATACTTACGCCATAAACATATGTGAATTCATCACCATCTATAGGTAATCGTGAAACAGTCAGTGCGCTAATCTAACTAACCCGCAGAAATTAAAGCAGCAGTAAAGGTGAGAAGATAAGCGTCGCGAGAGCTCTGGCGCATGCGCATACGATTAAATGAAGTGCTATTTAATTTCCGCTTTACAACCAAAATACAAACAAATTGAGAATATAATCATTAGATTTAAGCAATAGCAATTTTTGAGAAAGCAAAAGCATAAACAAGCGATAATAATAGCAATAATATACAATAAGCAACAAAACTTGCGTGATTCCAACGGCGATCCATGTACTCCTTACTATAACTTCGTCACATGGGACATCCCGTACAATTATCCCAGAGATGGACAAGTTTTGGGGAAAACCCGTTGTTCAGAATGATTTTCCGAGCAAGAAACTATAACTTCTTGGCATGGTACATTCTATGCAATCATCCCGTCGTTGAAATTGAATTCCGTTACAAAAAAAACCCTAAGGAGGAAATACTTCATCAGAATCAAATAAACTGAAAGATATTCACCCCCAACCCAACTGATATAAATTGACTAATTTTGTTACCCCTGTATATTTAACCCAAGAGAAGTACGAAAAAAAATGATGGAGAAAAATATGTTGGGATACCCCCGGTATATGAGAACAACGTGTACCCAAATATCTATACCCCGGTATAACTATATACAATAATAATTATGAAATTCGAATACAATAATTATCACACTTTAACTATAGAGCAAAATTATTAAGTAAGTAATATGAACAAATTTTAAGATAACTTGTTAAATTAGATAGTGAATTTGGAAAACCCCCTTTCAATAAGTATCAAGTTGAAATTATCGATAAAACCCAGTCTCCCAAAAATTAGGCTACTTTGAGATGGATGTACCTATCGTGGGACATCCGGTACAACAAAATACAGAGATATATTTATGCAAATGATAATTCTCATCAGCTGCCACAATGAGCAGACTTTTATTTACCTAATTCAAAATACTAATGCAGGTGAAAATTCTATGGTAATATTTTATATAAATATATGGAATATAAATGAAATCTTACCCTGGCCAAGGAGTTTTTTTTTTGTTCTTAATTCGTACGCAGTGATGGTATTCAGCGTGGAAGTCTCACTGGGACTTGACGAGTGACTATGGGCCTTTCTTATCTCTTACAGTTCTAGCAATAATAAAATAGGTTGTAAGATTGACGGAGAGGGTCCGGTGCACTTCGCGACCCTCCGAATTTTGGAGCGATTTTTTTTTACTAGAAAGCCCTATTGTTATAGAACATTTTAAGAGAAAAAAATTCTTGGATTATGCAGTTTTGAAAGAGAAAATCGCAATTGAAAGTACTAAAAAACCGCCATTTTTTTAAAAAATTTGACATTTATGTCTAGATTTCAGATAGTCACAAATTTTAGGAGGAGAAGGAGATGCACAACGTTGCCAGTTCTCAATTCCGTGACTCGTGACGGCTTGGAAATAATTTACACAAGATTTAATTATCTTCATGATCTAAAATATATTGAAACTGTACTTTATTGGACGTTTTATGTATGCTCCACAGGTACTAACTTAGTTCGTATATTTTATGTGGTTGGGATAAATATAAAAATTATGTATATGTTTGTGATTGTTAAAAATTAACGTTAAATGTTCCGATAAGTATAAATATTCTGTTTATAACGAAGATATTGTTGATACTTAAAGGTGGATTGTTTTATTCAATTTTAGTCATATTTTATATTTATATTGGTATTATTTTACATTTGACAAATGTTCAATTGAATAAATTGACAAATATAATTTGATTTGTGCTATAGAGCACGCAAGCGAACTGTCATTTAATTTTAAACAAGACATCTGTGGGTCATACCATAGACAAACCAAATATGGTTATTTTTTATGGGTCGTACACAGCTGTAGAGTGCATTGTACACACCGCTTGTTTAAAACCCTTTAACACAAATTTTAATCATTTTTACAATAGCTAATCGTGAAAATGCCTGGCTTTTTGTTGTGTTGAGGGATGTGGAAAACGTGGGGAAAAAGACAACGTGAAGTTTTTTCGAATACCCTCGGTTACAAACGCGCATTTTCAAAATCTGTCGATAGCTGTTCACTCAATTGGGTATATATTCGTAATAGTATACCTATTTGAGCACGTATTATTTCATAATAATGTGGATAATCATTTGAGTTATTGAAGATCGGATTTCCGTTTGAAATAGTGAAGTAGATTGATATCGCGAGCGAAGCGAGCTTGCCGGTTCTATGTTTCGCAATTCGCGCGTGCGAATTGCGAAACGTCGAACTGGCGCGCATTTTTCAAAATTTGTCGATAGCTATTCACTTAATTTATTCATTTGTAAATTGGGTATATATTCCTAATATTATACCTATTTGAGCACGTATTATTTCATAATAATGTGGATAATCATTTGAGTTATTGAAAATCTGATTTCCGTTTGAAATAATAAAGCAGATTGATATCGCGAGCGAGGCGGGCGCGCCGTTTCGACGTTACGCAATTCGCGCGAATTTTTCAGTATATGGTCTCGCTGGCACTAAACAATAGGTGCGTTCTTTTTGACCGAGATCTCAGATCACTTCAGTTAAGCTGATCTGAGATAAAGTGATGTGAGTAAGCACCAAAAAGAACGACATCTCAATTGAAGCGCGCGATCTGTCGATAGATTTAAACTATACGACAGATTCTTATCAGAATGAAATAATGTTAATTAATGTATCCATAATTTGTAACAAAAGAAAAATAGATTATGTCAATGGTTAAAACCTTAGATAACCTTGGTTATAACCACATATAAACCAAGCAAATCAAATATTTCTTCATCCCCTCCACTTTATTTCCAACTGATACCCGCTTACAACACATTCAGTATCGGTGAAGGGGGAGGAAAAATCTCAGCTCACTTAAAGTGAGTAAAACAAAAAGAACTGAGATCTCAGTCAATAAGAACGCACCTCATGACTGAGCAAATTCAAATGCTTAATTTCGAATTGTCGGAAGAAAACACATTATGGTTTGGGTTTATGTTTACCACTTATCACAACAATCGTTGCCGTGATAACTGATTTCAGCTAAGTGAAAGTTGAGCTATTGAAACTAATCAAATTTTACTAATAGAAATCTGAAAATTGGTGTAGTTCAAAACAAATCCAAATTAACTAAAATGGATGAAATCTAATCTAAAATAAATATTTCCGTTAGTAGCGACTATCAGCAAAATTGATACATACCAAATAAAAATAAGTCATTCCTCTCAATTAATTTCCACTAACATATGTCCCTAAAATAACGGTAGTATTGAACTACAACTTTTTTGCTGCAGCCAACTGACATAGCAGTGGATCCCGACCGAATTTCACACACCCACTGCCATAACAAATATAAAATTGTTCGAATTGGCACTTTACACTTTTCAAAAAAAGTTCCCTTCAGTAAACTAATCCTAAGCTTACACTTATAGCAATTAAAACTATGTCCCAAAACACCCACCCTCCGTTTTTGAAGAGAACATTGTCTTCTACAGCGTGCAGTAGGACATCTTATATTTCGCGGTAACAAGTTCACATTTTGGAGTATATTTAACAATTCCTCATCGTTTAAATTAATAAGCGAATTAAGTTGGAAAACGTTTTCGACTTCCATTTTGACTAGGTACTGTCAAATTACCATCATAATGTTATCATTTGTTTTTCACTTGCGACTACTAACAACCAAAACGCAACTAAAAATCACATGATGACAGATAAGTCTCCTAATTTGTGACCCTGGCTGCCTAGACATAAGATGTCAGTGTCTAAAATAATGATGCCTAAGAATATTTTTTTAAAATTGGCAAAATTAAAGTGTTTCCTTCCGGTCTTTTTTGTGAAACAGACTTATATTTAGTTCAAGATAATAACCTTAACAATGTAAAGTGAAAATATTTATCGTAAAATAGCATTAACTAGTGTTGAAAAAGTACCATTTTTCGAACTAAATTCGTGATGTTTAAAGTAATTACTGAATGATCCAGCGAAATTTTTGATCTAATCTACTTTATTTAAGGTAAGCTATCAAACAAAATTAAAATTAACATGAAATTCGGAGGGTCGCGAAGTGCACCGGAACCGACGGGGATAATACCAAGACTAGAAAATAGATGAGATGATTTCAATAGTGCATTGAAACATACCTGGTATTCGAATATCCTGACAGCACAATCACTTTCATAACCACCAAAAATCCTCTAGCGAGTTTTTAGTTTCAAATCACAAATATACATTTCAAAATGACTAATCAATCTGTCACTATATAATTCGTATTTGTAGAAGCGTTCCCAATTAAGGATGATCAGAATAATCAGAGATTCTACAAATCCACAAGTGGTCTTTATGAAAATCAGCTGTGACACGAGTTCAACGAAGGTCAAAACGGAAATTCCAGGATAGAAATGTTCGAATATGACACCTGGGAAATTAATCCTCTAACACCAGAGGGCACTACAGTATTATCCTATCCATCAATCCCATTACAGGAAGAGAACTTAATAGTACATTGTTTACCGGGTAGGAAAAGCTTAACATTCCTGGACGACTGTGAAGATTGCTAAGTCGAGGCGCAAGCCGAGACTTAGCAACACAGAGTCCAGGAATGTGGCTTTTCCTACGAGGTAAACATACTATTTTTCTGCAAATCGTTTAAAATTCGACAGATATTGATTGATTTTAAAAAAACGCGATAATTTTATTCCCAAATAAATGGTGCTTTGAAATTCCTAATAAAATTACTTGGGTTACTATGGAAACGTATTGAGGTTGAATTGTCAAACTTGACGCTTATAAATTTAATTGCTGGTGTTCTCGGAAGTAAAATGATAAGTGATGATGAAATTTCCATTCCTGGGACTCCTCCAGAGCTGGTTGAGACAGTGAATACTGCTTCATTAGAATTATTGCCAAAGAAATCAAGAGAAAAGTACGAAAATGCATACAGACGTTTTATGGATTATCGCATGAGTAAAAATACGAGTTCTTTCTCAGAAAATGTTGTAATGGCATACTTCCTAGACCTTTGTTTAAAGATGAAATCTTCAACATTATGGGCCAATTATTCAATGCTGAAGTCAACCCTTGCACTTAAACACAATGTAGATATATCTACATACTCAAAACTTCGTTCTTTATTGAAACGGCAAGCTCAAGGTTATAGGGCAAAGGAATCTAAGATTTTAACGAAGGAAGGAATTGAAAAATTTATCCAGGAAGCTCCAGATAAAGAAAATTTAATGATTAAGGTAATTTACAAGGTTTTAATTTCTATTTAGATTATACCTTTATATATTTTTTAGGTGGCTGTAATATTTGGTATTTCTGGGGCCTGTAGAATGGATGAGTTAGTCCGAATGACTGTACACGATATAGAAGACTTAGAATCTAAGCTTTTAATCAGCATACCTGATTCGAAAACCAACAAACCAAGATCATTTGTAATTAATCAGATCTACTTGAATGTTTATCGAAAGTATGTTTCGTTAAGACCAGAAAATATGAACAGTGACCGATTTTTTTTTAAATATCAAAGCGGAAAGGGTTGTAGACAAGTGGTAGGAATTCATCAATTTAGAAAAATGCCCAAAATAGTTGCTACTTATTTGAACTTGGTAAATCCGACAGAATATACTGGTCACTGGTTTCGTCGGTCTTCTGCAACAATATTGGTTGACTCTGGTGCCGACATAACTAGTTCAAAGAGGCATGGCGGATGAAAGTCATCAAACGTTGCTGAAGGATATATCGAAGAATCGCTTAACAATAAGGTTGAGGTGGCAAATAAAATTTTCACAGTACAAAATATTCAACAAAATGACCCTACCACCCTGCATGTTGTCCAAAATGTTTCTCATAGTTCTAAGAGTGTTCCTCCAATGTTCAATAATTGTACTAACTGTCAAATTACTGTGAATATAACAAATTGATCTCAAAAATGTATTCAGCAATGACTTGATGTTTTCAAAATATAAATTAATTTCCTATAAGTAATGTGTTTTCAATCATTTATGTAGAACACTAACAACTGTACGGAAATATCATTTCCTTACAGTAAGGAAATGACATTTCCTTACAGTAAGGAAGCCCTGACTTTTTCTTCAAGAAATTTTGACAGGAATGTCAAAATTTCCTAGCGATTTGCGGAAAAATAACTTAACTAACACAATCTATGAATAGTAACGATACAATGGTACAATATCATAGTTTCACAAATCTTTACAAATTCAGGAACGGTTCTGTGACTCCACGAACAGTTCCAGTGCACGAAGTTGTAAGCACCCTATGGCATATCGTGCACAGTTCGGTATCGGAATTACTCTATGGTAGAGCCGATGCATGTCAAACAACAGCTGACTACTTTATGGGTTATGGAAAATTTGTACTGTTCACAAATATTTTAATTATAATATAGTTCAGAATATTTATCGACGATGACTGGGAATGCACATAGAAATGAGGTAAGTCGTCATGCATTTTTATTTTTGGGACAGAATACTCAAACAATGTTCCAATGCGAAATACTTAACTAAAAATATACATAAGTTCGTAGACATCTGGAGCTAAATATTATTTCTTTTCAGGTGATTAGACTCGATAAATATGCAAGCGGACCTTCTGAAGGATGAGAATAAAAATTTACGAGGATATAAGACTGAAATAACCTTTTTCTAAATACTTATTGTTGTTGAGTTCAACCGAATAAATGTTTTTAAGTAAGGTATTGTGTTCTGATGGCTTAGGTAGAGGTAGTTTGATTCTAGTGCCAATTTATAACGTAACAAAGCAATAAGAGCTTTGATGACGTGCAGAAATCTAGCTGGTAAGAGTTGAAGCTGTAACCCAAAAATACTGCGATGGATATACGCCATGATTGTGAGACCAGCAATTATGTATGGGGCAATAGTTTGGCTTACAAAAGCAAGTCAGTACAGCACGAAGAAGATCCTCGGCAAAGTTCAAAGGCTTGCCTGTGTGTGCACTACTGGAGCTATCAGAACGTGTCTAACTAAGGCACTTAAGATCATTACAGATCTCACG
Organism: Galeruca laticollis; assembly: GCA_963921935.1. NCBI lineage: Eukaryota > Metazoa > Arthropoda > Insecta > Coleoptera > Chrysomelidae > Galeruca > Galeruca laticollis. Next base: position 12,838,170 of record OY998181.1, read on the forward strand.
CCTCTACATCTGGTGATAGAAAGATCTTCCCAAGAGGCAATTCTTCGAATATCTAAGGAAGGTTCAGGCAAAGAGAGTATTAAAAATCAGGGAGCCTGGTTCTCTCTAACAAAATACCTTTCATCAGCAAATATTCCCAGTGACGAAATGATCAAGAAAGTAAGTATCGAAAAGAATTTGACTACGATACTAAATAGACGAGAGACTGGGAATACACGACCCAAACTCTCAAAGAACGCACCATTAGATGGTATACAGACGCTTCAAAAAACTCCACTGGGGCAGGCGCTGGAGTATTTGGGCCTGGCACAAGATATTCATTATCGTTAGGTTCCTTCCCGAGCGTATTTTAGGCAGAAATACTTGCGATCGAAAGATGCGTGTAAATTAATCTAGAAAGAAACTATCAGAAATGTGACATATCGATCCATTATGATAGTCAAGCATTGAGCTTACATATCATTGACTCAAAGTTGGCATGGGAGTGCCAAAGAAACTTGTTGAATTAGGCAAGAATTACAGAATCTCTTTAGTCTGGGTTCCTGGCCACTCGGGAATCACGGGAAATGAAGAGGCCAATGCACTTGCCAGGAAAGAAGCACAAACGCCCTTTATTGACCGGAAGCCTTCATGTGGTGTAGGGAAATGCTCCTATAAGAAAGAGTTTCGGAAGAAAGAGGAAACCAAGAGAGAAGCACTCTGGCGGTGGCTTCCCGGGCTGGAACATTCGAAAAAGTTCCTGCGTAACTTTGACACTGCTAGATGCATAAAATATTTGGATCTTAGTGAAACGTGCTACATTTTCTCACGGACTTTCCTACAGGACACTACCGCCTTAGAAAGCACCTAATGAGATTAGGTCTAGCAGAAATTGACGAGTGTAGATTCTGTGGGGAGGAGGATGAAACTCCGGATCACCTAGTTCTAGAATGCCTTGCCATTGCAAGCCAACGCAAGAAACTTGTAAAAGTGAGGATCTAACCTCGTTAAAGCCGTCCTAAATACTAGAGTTCATTTGAACCCTGGAACTGGAAGGCGAGCTATAGTAGTAGCGAGAACAGCTCTGATAGGGGGGCACAGTAAACCTTAGGTTTCAGTGCATTGTAGCCCCATTAAAATCTAATCTAATCTAAGGTAGTATCTAGTTTGCTCATGACAAATATGGAATGAAGGTAATTTATCGAAGAAACAGAACAATTTCCTGAATTAGCATTATAAAAAGTCATTGTTGAATGGTGGACAGATAACATATCTGAAATATTAAAACCTTGTAAAAAATATAGAGAAGAATTATTTGTAAGACAAGAACTAATATTTCGTAATACAGCATTGGTTGTACTGGTGACGTTAAGAAAAAAATGTTAGAAAAAATTTATTTTAAACATTTAGGAGTTGAAAAGTACAAAGCGAGAGCTAGAGAAATATTGTTTTGGCCGTTCATGAGTAATGATATTTCTACTTTAATTTCTAAATGTGGCATTCGTATTAAATTTAAAAAAGATAATTCTAGAGAATCAATAATACTTTTTATTTTACAGGATATCATTATTTATTAGTACCTAATAGATTATTTTACAAAGTTTGTAGGAGTACCACAACTTAGTTCGTTATCAGCAGGTAACTTAATCACCAAGTTAAAGTCAATTTTTGCAAGTCATGGCATTCCTTCACTTATATATACCGACCAAGGTACAAATCATGTAAATAGTGAATTTAAACAGATTGCAAAAGCATGGAACTTTAGTCACAAAACAATTAGTCCGTATTATCAATAATCCAATGGTTTAGCTGTACGAACAGTACAAACTGTCAAAAATATATTGAAAAAGGCACTTAGATAAAAGAGATAGGTATTTAGTTTTGTTAAAGTTAAGAAATACACCAGTTATATATAATACTCGTTCACCATCTGAATTATATGGTAGGAAAATTAAAGGGGTTTTCTCAATTCTTAATCAAAATAATAGAGATTATAGACGGGGAGCTGGCTACAAAAAACGGGGTCGATAAGGTGCGCGCCATTTCAGCTTGTAAACTGGCGGCCCCAACTTAATACATCACCGAACGCCACTTCTTAAGGTCAGCACAGGTCGGATATGAAAATGCCAGCCGGTTTTCCCGGACGAAAAAATTGTCTGAAAAACCTCATAACGGGCGCGCGTGAAACCTTTAGTAACGTGAGGTTCAAACCTCAAATAAGAGCGGTGTAATAGCGCAAGAAGTTTTGCAGGCCGGAAAACCCTCGTAAGAAGTGATCGAAAGTGCCTGAGAACTCATCTGAAAAACCTCATAACGGACGCGCGTGAAACCTTTAGTAACGTGCGGTTTAAGCACCAAATAAGAGCGGTGTAATAGTGCAAGAAGTTTTGCAGGCCGGAAAACCCTCGTAAGAAGTGATCGAAAGTGCCGGAAAACTCATCTGAAAAACCTCATAACGGACGCGCGTGAAACCTTTAGTAACGTACGGTTTAAGCACCAAATAAGAGCGGTGTAATAGTGCAAGAAGTTTTGCAGGCCGGAAAACCCTCGTGAGAAGTGATCGAAAGTGCCGGAAAAATTTTTAAATTTGTATCGGCAAGTAAGAAACAAACTGTCAAGGTAAATGATAAAGCAAAGTTGATCAAAATGCAGAGGGATTTATTTGGTAGAATATTGGTAATTGCATTAACCCTTTCGCTACTGTGGGGAACTAAAGTTCCCACTAAAACCTCTTTTTACACTGATGGGAATAAAAGTGGAAAATTTACAAGCAAATCGTAAATATCAGTAGTTTATAACTCGATAGTCAATAGTCGGCAACATTGTATCAGCAGAACAGACGTTTGTTTACCTTAGTACCATTTACATCGTGGCACGTACAAGGCCAAATTGATTTAGACGTACAATTTTTATATTTTTGGAGTGGTTCTTCGTAGTAAAACTTGTGGGACTTTGTGATACGTGCAAATAGTAATTAATACGACTATGGGTAAGTGCTAATACTAAAACATTGTGCAAAAATTTGTTTTTGTTGGGAATTTTATGTGGGTGGGCATTTTTGTTCCCATCCGTAAATGTACTCGGGTCCTAAAGTTCCCATCGGTTTGTTTCAGTTCGGAGTTGGAAGAAACCTCTCAGTGCTAAAGAATTGGAGGAAGAAGCAAATAATGTATTTGATTCAGAAAATTCAGACGAAGAGACATATGTGGGGTCAGACGAATCAGAATATCTACCCAGTGAAGATAGTGGAGAAAGTAATGACGAACAAAGCCATTATAAAGACGAAAACTTAGAAGAAAGTAGTGAAGAAGAGGACATTGAAGCGATAAACTTGAGAAGTGAGCATCTAAACGATGAGGGCACCGAAGGAGAAGATGTTAGTGCTGAGGAGGATATTCCTGAGAAAGACGTTGTTTTATTATGGAAGGAACCTACAAAAAATTTCAAACCCAGAATGAAATTACCAGAGAAAACCGAAGGAGTGGTTCAGTTGAATTTGACTCGAGAATGTTCTGAATTAGATGTTTTTTTGAAAATGTTTCCCCTGAGTCTCTTTACACACATTGCTGATTGTACTAACAAACGAATTCAACAACTACGACGAACAAAAAATCTGAAACTCAACATTCAAGAAACAGATATGCATGAAATTATGATTATTCTGGGTTGTACGCTAGTAATGAGTTACAACAAAGTTCCGTATTTTTCAAATTATTGGTCTAAAAACGAATCCATGTGTAACAGCGTAATAAAAAGTGCTATAGGAAGAGATCGGTGCACCTTTCTGATGTCCAAAATGTATTTTACTGACCCAAAGAGGCCTGACAATAGTTCTAAAACATATTACGTGGATGATGTTTTGGAGTGATTGAAATTAAGGTTTCAAGCAGCAAGAACTGAATCTTCTTACCAGTCAATAGACGAATCACTGGTAAAATTCAAGGGTCGATCGTCCTTGAAACAATTCATTCCCAATAAGCCCATAAAGAGAGGAATAAAACTGTGGGAAAGATGTGATTCCATGACTGGGTATATCTATGACTTGAATATCTATGCAGGTAAAGAAACCACGAAACGTGAAGGAACTCTTGGTGAGCGAGTTGTTAAAAAATTATGTGAGACAGTTCGTTCACCTGATGTATGTTTTTGTTTTGATCGATTTTTTACAAGCGTTGACAGTATGACTCGATTGGAATATCCTTGTGTTGGTACATACATGAGAAACAGGAAAAATGTACCAGAATTTGAAAATAAAAAGCTATGCAGAGGTGATACAGACTTTTTCGTTACTGATTTAGGGATAATGGCGACAAGATGGCAAGATACCAAAGAAGTTTTACTTCTATCGAATTGCCACGCACCAACTGTAGGAAAAGTGCAAAGGAAGCTAAAAACCGGAGAAAAGTGTACTTTTGATTGTCCTGAGGCTGTAATCTTTTATAATAAATATATGGGAGGTGTTGACCTCGCTGATCAAAAGGTATCCACGTACGACTTAGATCGAAAATCTACAAAGTGGTGGAGAAAAGTGTTCTACAAATTGTTAATGGCTGCCGTAACAAACTCATGGATACTTTACTCCCAACTTTAATCCACTAGAAAGAAAACTCCACTACTAACATATCTAGTACCTCTTGCTGAACAACTGATAAGTTTGGGCAGAAGTAAAGCTAAACTGAAACGAAAAATCAGTGGTCATGTTGGCAGACACAGCAAAAAACCTAAAACGATGATGAATGTAGGAGATCATCTACCTACACAAGGACCAACTAAAAGAAGATGTTACAGCTGCTCGAAAAAAAAAAGGAGAGCCGTACCAAAACATTGTGCCTAGGTTGTAATTTACCGCTATGTAAAAAGTGTTTTTTGCCTTTCCACTCCTAATATAACGGACATTTTAAGTTGTAGTTGACTAATACGAAATAAAGTTTTGTTATAGTCAGTGGTGGTTTTTATTACTGATGGGCACTTTATTCCCCCTAAAAACTACTGTTGGGATAAAAAGTTCCCATATCCTTAACAGGGACTAAGGATAAATTTATACGTATAATCTGATTTATTACACCCACACCTATCGCAATAACCATAGAAACAGGTATTTTTACTTTTTATACCACAGCAATGAAATCAGTAGTGAAAGGGTTAAAGAAGGTACCAGATGTTCTAAAAATTTTATCATTCCCATTAACTCCTGTGACAAACAACTTTTGTCACCTAGATGGAAGAATGTGTTCGACAGATAAAAGCAAGCTTTTAAATTCCATTGGACCGGCAGAATCGAGTACAGTTACAAATTTGCAATGCAATGTGATGATAATCGACGGATTTTTTTACCTTTATGGTTTACGAGAGACTGAATTGACGTATTCAAAGATTTCTACAAGTATTTTAAAAAGAATTGTTAGCTTCAAAGCTCCAATCATTCATCTTATATTCGATCAGTATTTTCTCCTTCAATTAAAGATTACGAACGAAAGATAAGAGGCCCACCATCAGACCGTCAATATATCATCACAGCAGATATGAGATTGACATCCACTTTCTCGGCTGAATTATGTAACACAAATTTTAAGAAAGCACTTGTACAATTTTTAATTGAACATTGGAAACAGCCAGAAATGGCTATCTTTTTGGAAAATAAAACAGTCTTTCTAAATTACGATGAATGTCATCAGTACAAACGAGGAATTGGAGAAAATGGTGAAGTAAAAGATGACAATTCTATTAATACGACCTTTACGGCGCCTAGACACGAAGAAGCTGATACGAAAATAGTTTACACTGTTTGTAATCTTGAACTTTCGATCGATGAATCTGATTTATCAAAAAAAAATAGGGATATGATTAAATGTGATGATACTGATATATTGATAATTTTATTGGGAAATCTGCATAAATTAAAACAAGATATCCAAATTATTTTGTTATTTGGTTTTTCCGACCACATGAGACTTATTGACGTGAGCAGCATACATGCTGAATTAGGAATTCAATTTTGTAAGGCACTTCCAGCTTTTCACGCCTTCACAGGCTGTGATTACAATCCTTCTTTCTTCAAAAAATCTAAACAAAGACTGTATAGCATCTTGCGTAACTCAAGCGCTTTTCAATTGGCATTTGCTATTATGACTGACAACGATAATATGGATCAGGAGAGCGTTTTTTCTGCAATTAAAAATTTTGTATGTCTCATGTACTCCCGAGCTAAGAGCGTTGTCACAGTTAATGAAGCTCGATACGCAAAATTTATGAGCAAATTTAAATTCGAAAATACCGATGAATGTTTTGATAAGTTAAGTTCCTTAAACATTGATTCCACAATGATGCCACCTTGCCAAAGAGAACATTACCACATTTTTTGCGGACTCATTATATAGCTTCAGTATGGGGAAACGCTGAAAAAGTAGCTCCAGCCGAGCTGAAACCTGAAGAATGGGGCTGAAAGAAGGAAAATTCAGCCTACGAATTTAATTGGTTTGATGGTGATCAGTGGTCACCTACTATCAAAGATGTGATAATAGAATAATCGCAGAAAGTGATGGTACGCGATTTAATTTTTTTTTTAATTTATCGATCAGTAGAATTTCCCATGAATCAAATTATTTTCATTTTCTAGATGAAACACCTGAAGCAGAGGAGGTAGATGAAAATAGTCCATTGCGTGCCGAGAGCGATACTGATGACAGCGATGATGACCTGGAGAACAAGAGGGATGATTGGGATGAGTGAAGGAAAAATTATGACCAACCTTGGATGTTCATTCTATATTATTTACGTTTCTGATGTTAATAAATTTTACTTAATTTTATTTATTGATCCGACAGCTCCATTCTATTCCTTTTATTATAATATTGCATCTAAAAAGTATCATAATAAATTAAAAATGAAATGCGCGCGTCAGATAAGTAAATACTTTGACGCATCTTTGCAATGATAGGGGCTAGCGCCAAGATCACCATCTTGCCTCAACGTTCCTCAAAGTTTCTTGGGGCACCACGAGCCGTTACTCAATACTGAGCCACTTTATCAAAAAGTATAACCATTCCCAGAAGTTTTAAAAAAATTTGATCAAAATCACTTGATAATAGGCGCAGTAAATGAATTAAAAAAAAATTAGAAGCCCGTTTTTGCGTTGTTGACGGCGGCTCGAGTAGGTGGAAAATGAGTAAGCGCTATAAAATCACGCGCGCGATAAAAAATGAGTTTTCATCGTATCTTGATGATTTTTTTTTAATTTCGGGTATTCTGAATGGAGACATCAAAAATAATTTTCCATTAAGCCGAATACGAAAAATTTCCATTTCAAATCTACGCCGATTTTCTTCAATTTTTTTCGGGGGTTTTCCGGCCCGCAAAACTTCTTGCGCTATCACACCGCTCTTAGTTGAGACCCCAAAAACCTAATAAAAAAGTTTCGCGCGCGCACGTTATGAGGTTTTTCAGATGAGTTTTCCGACACTTTCGATCACTTCTTACGAGGGTTTTCCGGCCTGCAAAACTCCTTGCACTATTACACCGCTCTTATTTGAGGCCTAAACCGCACGTTACAAAAGGTTTCGCGCGCGCACGTTATGAGGTTTTTCAGATGAGTTTTCTGACACTTTCGATCACTTTTTACGAGGGTTTTCCTGCCTGTAAAACTTCTTGCGCTATTACACTGCTCTTATTTGAGGTTTGAACCCCACGTTACTAAAGGTTTCACGCGCGCCCGTTATGAGGTTTTTCAGCCAATTTTTTCGTCCGGGAAAACCGTCTGGCATTTTCATATCCGACCTGTGCTGACCTTAAGAAGTGGCGTTCGGTGATGTATTAAATTGGGGCCGCCAGTTTACAAGCTGAAATGGCGCGCACCTTATCGACCCTGTTCTTTGTAGCCAGCTCTGGGACTATTATTAGGAAACTAGAATTGAATCAGAGGAATGAAAAGATCAACAAAAATAATTTTATGATCATAATTAAAGGGAGTTGAGAAAGTTACATCGGGAAGATGTAGTAGTAGTAGTAGTTAAAAATTATCCTATTTGTGAAGGGGGTCCTATGCCTAAAGGGTAAGTAATAGATATAAATAATGAGCCTAGATCATATAAAGTAATATTGGGAGAAGATCCGAAGGTCGAAAGAAATAGGAAATATTTGATAAATCGGGTAGTAATAATTTTCAAGAAAGAAATGAGGTATTTGATTATCCTAATAGTTGCTCTGCTTAAGAAACAATTATAGAACCCTCCCGGTACAGCCTAAAGGCACAATATAGTGGGGAATTTAGAAGAAGAAAACCAATATCACTTGCTCTTGGGAGTAGTTAAGAGGCCAGGATATTTAAAAGATTGTGTAAAAATTTTGAAACATATGTTAGTAATAGTTATCTCTAAAATAATAAATTTCACAAATTTATAAGGACGATACTCTTTAATTAAAAATATTCTATAATATACATCTACTGGTTTTAAATTAATACTGGGGTATTATGCAGGTATCCTTCTTATGGCTTTGCACCTTAATATAATAATATTGTTTTTATTTATTCACTTGTAGATGAAACAAGTGAGAAAATTGTAAGAAGACGTTAACATAACAATATTGTAAAAATCTGCAGATGTTCTATAACTCAGAAAAATATCATACAAGCTGTTCAACACATAGGTGACAAAATATCCATTTATTCTTTTGGTTACCCCGGTAATACACAATATAATAGTAATCTTTATTTTAATTCATCCCGACAACATGATAGTAACAAAATGGAATAAAACTGTCAAGCTTTAATAGTAGATACAGATAACAGACATGCATTCCTCAATACCTAGGTATTATGGTTCCAGTTTCACGAGAATATCATGTATATTTATCTATTAAAATCCTTTGTTTGCTTCGTATTCTTTGGAAATTTAATGCACACTTTAATTATTGAATAGAAATGATTTTTTCTGTTGTTGTCTACCCGCGTAGTTATTGTATAAATATCCTTGTTAGTATTTGATTTATAAGTCCATTATTCTGATTTAGCTCATATTCCCTTTTTTTTTAAATATTGGTTATATAATACCTATTATTCTTTTCGATTCAGGAGTATATTATTGTCACATGGTAAAAAAGTATCACTAAAAAAACAATAGAGGGAATTTAAAGATTAAACAACAAAAATTATTGAAATACTACCAAAACTACCATCTACGGATGTCACTAAAACTTTAGGCCATGTACACATCTTAAGTGACTCTAGAAAGAATAAAATTTTCATGTAATAAACAATTGAAGTAATGAAATTTTAATCATAAAATTTTTTGAAATCACGTAAAATACCATGTCGTTCATTAAATTTATCCAACTTTTTCTATTTCAATTGATATTAAGAAACATTATTCCAAATAATTCTCAATTTATTTACTGAAATTCATTCAGATAAAATATTTTTGGTATTGCACCCTTATACTGTGGAAGCACGGGTCTAATTACAAAAAATAATCAGTGGCAAAAAGCAGCTCAACTAACGCTATTATTCAACGACCTCTTTAACTCAAAATTAAAATTTGTCCAAAATAGACCTGGTAAAAATCCATTCCGAACAGATTTAGATAAACAGAAAAACCAGAAATGTCACTTACGATAAGAGCCATAAAAGTTGGCGAGCATATAAAAGTCAGTCCACTTCAAAAAAGGATTCTACACTCAAATTCATCTTCAGCCGATACATATGACTATTTTTTTATGAAAAATATGACATCTTTTACTTGTTATCTGCTCGGCTTAACTAAGATGTACTAGAAAACATTTTGGGTATAGTAGAGAAATGGGGGCCTCCAATAATCATCTTCACCTTCACTTCAAGTATCATCTTATTTGGTACATTCTGGGCAAAAATTCTTATGTGATATTTATAGAAAACCGAAATAACTTAGGATGTAGCGATGGCTACTTAGTTATTGCTATTACTAAAGACATAAGCTTTACTGACTAAGTTGAAAATCAAGATATATATTCACTGCAAAAAACATTTTGCTACTATTTTACTACCTTAGATATGGCTTTGGGATATCACCAATTTCCAATGGACGAAGAACCAATACCTAAGACAACTTATTGAGACGCCAGATGGACATTATGAGTTTTTGAGAATGCCTTTTGGTCTTGTTAATGCACCTGCAGTATTTCAAAGGACCATAAATCAAGTTTTGGGACCACTACATTTTGAAATAGCGATGGCCTATTTAGATTATGTACTAATACCAACAACTTGTACCCAAGAGGCTGTGGAGAGATTAAAATGCGTTTTAGGAGTATTTTGAACCACAGGACCTACTATGAAGTTGAGCTAATGTTATTTTCTTCAGGGCAGTATTTGGGTCACGTGATTTCTAGTAAAGGTATAAGACCAGGAAGCCATAATATAGAAGTTGTTTCGAATTTTCCACCACCCTTAAACGTACATGAAGTTAGACGCTTCCTGGAACTAGCAAGCTATTTTCGAAAGTTAGTAAAAGGATTTGCAGTTATCGCGCAGCCTCTATCTTCGTTTACCAAAAAGGACTGCACGTTCTTATGAAGGAAATAACAAAAAGCTGATTTCGGGATTCTAAGAACAAAACTTACCGAGTGACCTATTCTGGCCATTTTTAATAGAAATACTACATTGGAGGTGCACTGTGACGTCAGTAAAGTAGGACTAGGCTCTATTTTGTTTCAATGGCAAGAGGGTACCCTTAAACCTGTACAATATTTTAATCGTACTAAGAGTGAGGCAGAACAAAAGTATCACTCTTATGGATTAGAAACATTAGCTATGTTGGAAGCTTCAAAAAAGTTTCGCGTGTGCCTCATTGGCATAAAATTCAAAGTCATTACTGACTGCAACTCCCTATATAACACACTATGATGAAGAGTTACCTAATTCCACGAATTGCAAGATGGTGACAAGAATACGATTTTGACATAGAATACAGATCAGGCTCCAAAATGGCTCATGCTGACGCTCTGAGTTGAGGACCTGTTAAAGTTATGCCTGTAAATGTTACCGAGAAAGACTGGATACTCTCAGCTCAGTTGCAAGTCGAACATTGCCGAAACATAATTGAAACTATGTTACGACCAGCAAACAATGCGGACTTACATATTAAGTAATGCCGAATAAAGAATCGCATAAACCGCAAAACCAATACAGGAAAGAAATGGTTTATTCCTATAACCGCAAGACGAAAGATACTTATGTAATTTTATGACAAAGCTGATTACTTCGCCGTCGATAAAACCTTAGATGTTATAAGCTCTAACTACTAGTTCCCCGCTGTGAGAACATACGTCAAAAATTATATTAGGTAGTATTTAGGTTGTCTTTACCCAAAGCACCCTCGGGAAAGCAACCAGAACGGCTGAATCTAATTGAAAAACAAAAGGTTCCTATGGACACATTGCACATCGATCATTTGGGTCCATTTGTTACGACTGTGAAAAGGAACGCCTGCTTAATAGTAGTGGTCGACGGTTTTACGAATTTTTTATGCATGAAAGCAGTACCAAACACCAAAACTCATGAGATTATTTATGTACGTTAGGTGTCTTAGGTTTTAGAAATTCGATATTCGACTTCGTAGTGTATTTGTGTATTGTAGGCAAATTGTGATTAATTTTTGTGTTTCAAAAATAGAAATATATCAGGTAAATATGTGCTTACATTTCTAAAACCAAATTCATGACAAACCAACGGACAAACATAGAGAGTATAAATGTGCTAGGACAACAGGTAAAGAAGGTGAACTCTTATATCTACCTAGGTCAAGAGTTAACATTGGGTAAAGCCAATCAAGAACTTGAAATTAACCACAGAATACATCTAGGATGGGCGGCCTACGGGAAGATGCGACACGTCTTCAACTCCAACCTACCCCTCAAACTAAAAACCAAGGTTTACATGGAATGCATTCTCCCAGTAACAACCTACGGATGTGAAACATGGGTCCTAACAAATAAAATCTTAAATAAATTAAAGATACACCAAAGATCAATAGAACGAAAAATGATAGGAATAACGCTTAAAGACCATAAAACCAATGAGTGGATAAGAAATAGAACCAAGGTAGAGGACATAGTGAGGCGAATAGGCAGTCTTAAATGGAACTGGGCCGGACATGTTGCCCGAAATAAAAACAACTGGAGCGGAAAAATAACAAGATGGAGACCTTGGGGGGAGAAAAGAAGCACCGGCAGACCACAGCAAAGGTGGTGTGATGACATCAAAAGAACAGCCGGACTTAACTGGAACCAAGTGGCACAGAACAGGGAAAACTGGAAAAATATGAGAGAGGCCTATATCCAAAGGATAGAAAACGGCTAGAAGAGAGAGATATTCTGTTATTGTTTTATTTCAGATAATTGTAGGTTTTTCATTATTATTTTCTCGTTGCAATAACTACATAAGTAAATTAAACATTCTTTTTCTAGTTCTGGCAAGTACCTAAATTTTGAACTTCTACTTTTTTGCGCAAAAAACGAACAAATTCGACTGAGTAAAGTTACGGTTAATTCTACTACTGGTAAGACACCTGTAACGAAGTTTCCTCGTTACTAACTAAATACTATAATCAAAGAAAAATTTGTAAACTACCCAACACATTTGAAGCCTTATTTCCGGAAAATAATTATGATAAACTAATAATATTTTTTTAAATTAATTAATATTGTTACGAAGATGATTCTCTTTCGTTACTATTCATGTAAAGGTTTCCGAATTTACTTTTATTTGTTATTATCTAACCGTTGAATATGAAGAAATTACTTAGATATAAATATTAATTCTAGATGTAACGAAGTTTCTTTTTCGTTACTATTCATTTAAAGGTTTCCGAATTTACTTTTATTTAATATTATTTAACCGTTAGATATGTAGAAATTACTTAGATATGAAATATTAATTCTAAATGTAACGAAGTTTCTTCCCTGTTCTTATTTATTTCAAGTTTCCGAATCTACTGTTATTTAATATTGCTTTTAACCCGTAATATGTGTAAAGATCACTTTGATAAAATATTCATTCCGGATTTTTATTTGAAAATTTCAAATGTTGACCGCGATCCGATGGTAAAATTTATGTTTAACCCTACCACGGAATACTGAGTAAGGAGCGCGCAGGTCGAACTAGCGGAGGAGAGGGAAAAGCAGTTTGAAACCTGGTAAGTGATAGTCGACAGTAGAGTAGTATCGAGTCCCGAGTTCCAACCGCCGGCAGTAGCACAACGCTCCGAAAGTAAGCAATTAAATCAATTTATTTACCGTTCTTGTAATTATTTTTGTTAAGTGGTTCCTTTTTGAATTTTTTTTAGAATATTTGAAAATCAAAACATAAATGGTCATTTAAATAGATTTTTGAATTTCTACTTTGAATTTATAGAATATTAGATATTTCATTTCACTATAAGCATTAGTGGTTTCATGATATAGCAGAAATCGAACTGTTATCCGTTTCTTTTGAATGTTTTGAATAATTTTTTTCCCGTTTTTCTTTTTAAAATAAAAATATTAAAGCAATAACTGTGAAGGTAAGAATATTTGAAAATTATAATAACAGTGGTCTTTAAATACATATTTGTATTTTGAATTTATAAAATATTTGATTGTTCATTTCACTGCAAGCGTTAATGGTTTTGGTGACATATCAAAATATAACGAGAAACAGTACATTCAAAATCTCGACAATATTTTATTGAGTGCTAACCCGATTCCCTGTTTTTGCGTTTCGGTTGAAATATCAAAGACTTCCAGGTGTCTAGCCAGGGCTCTTCTGATATTTTAATTAGAAGGCGTATATTCTGTTAAATTGGAATCTTAAGGACTTCCAGGTGTCTAGCCAGGGCTCCTTGATATTTTAATTCCCGGATTTCAACCGTCTGTATCCCGTCCCGATTTCCTGTTTTTACGTCTCGATTGAGATATCAAAGACTTACAGGTGTCTAGCCAGGGCTCCTTGATATTTTAATTCCTGGATTTCAACCGTCTGTATCCCGTCCTGATTCCCTGTTTTTGCGTTTCGATTGAGATATCAAAGACTTCCAGGTGTCTAGCCAGGGCTCTTCTGATATTTTAATTAGAAGGCGTATATTCCGTTAAATTGAAATCTTAAGGACTTCCAGGTGTCTAGCCAGGGCTCCTTGATATTTGAATTCCCGGATTTAAACCGTCTGTATTCCGTCCCGATTCCCTGTTTTTGCGTTTCGATTGAGATATCAAAGACTTCCAGGTGTCTAGCCAGGGTTCTTCTGATATTTTGATTAGAAGGTGTGTACTCCGTTAAATTGAAATCTTAAGGACTTCCAGGTGTCTAGCCAGGGCTCCTTGATATTTTAATTCCCGGATTTCAACCGTCAGTATCCCGTCCCGATTCCCTGTTTTGCGTTTCGATTGAGATATCAAAGACTTCCAGGTGTCTAGCCAGGGCTCTTCTGATATTTTAATTAGGAGACGTATATTCCGTTAAATTGAAATCTTAAGGACTTCCAGGTGTCTAGCCAGGGCTCTTTGATATTTTAATTCCCGGATTTCAACCGTTAAATTTCTAGTCCCTATTCCCCGATATTTCCGATAGTAGTCCCACCAATTAACTCCGCCTGGGGCAGGCGTTGGGTGGATTGAGTAGCCCAACAACTGTCACTGCCGGTCCCAAGCCCGGATAAAGGAGGAGGGTTCTTGGGCGAGGTTAGCAGCCTACCCAAGGTAAAAATCACTACCGCTCACAGAACTGAAGCAATAGCCTCGGATTACGGACAGTCACAACGGATAACGACCCAAGCAAGGAATAAGGACCGACGATTCAGGAAACGGAAAATAACAAGATTGGCATGCTGGAACATAACATCATGGAATGGCAGAGACCAGGAAATCACAATCGAAATGAAGAAGCACAGACTCGACATATGTGGAATATCAGAAACAAGGAAAAAAGGCCAAGGCACCTCAAAATTTGAAGAGTACATCTTAATATACAGTGGAGTGCCCAAACAGGAAAGAGCACACTCAGGAGTCGGAATACTACTGCATGAGAGGTATAAGCACAATATCGAAAGCATAGAATACGTAAACGATAGAATATTAAGAGTGTCCATCAAAATCAATGAACTCACCACCCACCTCGTCAGCACATATGCTCCTGATACATCACGAACCATTGAAGAGTCTGAAAACTTCTATCTGTCACTGCAAGATACTATCGACAAACTCGACAGAAGCCACAAACTCATTGTCTTCGGAGATCTTAACGCCCGAATTGGAAATGATATAATACCCAATCTGAAACAAAAATTCAACGAGCCAATTACCAACGACAATGGCTACCTTCTTATAGACTTTTGTGCCAGGAACGAGTTAAGAATTAACAACACATACTTTCAACACAAAGAACAGCACAAATACACTTTTGCCAACACAAGAGGACAACGCTCCATGATAGACTTTGTCATAACCAACAGAGCAATCACACCCTCTCAAATATTAGACGTAAGGGCTCTAACATCAGCCAATCTAGGAACAGATCATTTTTTTTATTTTTATTTAAAAAAAACCGTAATAGGCTTTTCTTGAAATTAGAATCTGATCATTAATACGATCAATAAGCAATTTTAATCTAACTTAATTTACTAATTTCTACCTTATAACTAAAGGTCTTACTCATTAGTAGTTCCTTAGGCTCTAATACAAACAAACACTATCACTAGCGTGCAATTACCGCACTATGCTCTGCTTTACACTGTCACTAGTTAACTAACTCAAAGGGCTTTGTCCTCTTGAGTCTTCTCTTCTGGTTGGTGTTGTCGAGGAGCTGGATGGCCTCTACATTCACATGGTCTAAAAGCCGTTGTTCGTGGCTTTTGGCAAACTTAGTGATTGTCTGGCTGACAGTGTCCATCTCCAGGTCCCTGTGGAGGTCACTGTTTCGGGAGTACCAAGGCGCATTGACGATGTTCCTTAATACTTTGTTCTGGAATCGTTGTATGATCTGGATGTTACTTTCTCTGGTACAGCCCCAAAGTTGGATGCCGTAGGTCCAAACTGGTTTCAGAGTTTGCTTGTATAATAGCAATTTATTGTATACAGACAGAGTGGAGTTGCGTCCCAATATCCAATGCATGTTTCTAAATTTGAGTCCTAATTCTTCTCTTTTCTTTTTGATATGTGGCTTCCAGCGTAACCCCGCATCTAATGTAATACCCAGATATTTTGCTGTATTGGCGTAAGGTATCTGAGCATTATTTAGTCTAATTGGTAGGAACAGATCATAAGCTTGTATTATGCAAAATGTTAATGGAGCAACCTCGTAAAGTTGTAAAGAAGCCTATCTACATAAGAAAATTCAATATAGAATCTTTGTCTACCGAAAGCACAAGACAGCTTTACGAAATTAGATTATCAAGCAAACTGAATAACATCTGCACATCAGGTGAAGTTGAAGAAGGCTGGCAACAAATAAAAACATGCATAACAGAAGCTGCAACAGAATCGATAGGAGAACGCAACATAAACGCCAACAAGAACATCAAGTCATGGTTTTGTAAGGAAGTGAAGGAACTGGCAGATATGGAACGTAAAAGCTACCTATTGTATTTAAGTTCACCAACAGAAACCAATCGAACGAGATACGTTGAAAACAGAAACAAAGCCAATGCAGCTATCAGAGCCATAAAAAGGGAACACTGGAGACGATTCACCAGTGAAATGGAACACGACCTTTATGGAGCCCAAAGAAAGGTTTGGAAGATGCTGAAAAACAGAAAAAAACCAGTAAATGAATACGTTCAAACCAAAAACATATCACCTGACATCTGGGAAAAATATTTTACAGAGCTGTACCAAGATGAAGAAACAATTGATACATGGGTGAATGAAGACGAAACACCCGATGATGTTTTGATAACAGAGGAAGAGCTGAGAAGAAGAATACAAAAGCTGAAAAACAGGAAAGCCACGGGTACAGACAACATCCCGAATGATTTGCTAAAATATGGGGGAAAGAAACTCATCGAGAAGTTGCTAACTCTTTTCAATAAAATTTTAAATACATCACAGATTCCCGGAGATTGGCGCAGCATCACTACTATTTCCATCTTCAAAAAGGGGCAAAAGACAGCACCTGAAAACTACAGGGGCATAACCCTGCTAAGTACGTCCATGAAACTGCTCACTAGCATCCTAAAAGACAAATTGGAATCACGTATCAAGAATAGAGAGGAACAGCTTGGTTTTCGAACAAACAGGTCAACAACGGACGCTCTCTTCATAATGAAACAACTAAAGGAGAAATCAATAGAGTTTAACAAGCCTGCTTACATCTGCTTCATAGACTTAACAAAGGCATTCGACAAAGTGCGCTTGACAGACGTCCTACAAATTCTAACAAGAAGACAGTCCCCGTCCCAAATCACCAAACTAATTAAAAACTTAAACACTGGAAATGTGACAAAGATCAAGTCAGGAGAACAAACTACATCCAACATAGAAACACCAGGCGGAATTAGGCAGGGTGACAACCTAAGCCCTTTCCTTTTCAACCTCCTGATGGATGAAATAATACAACAAGTCACATCCTTAGATTTGGGGTACAGAATGGGCCACTCAAAAATATCTATGGTCTGCTATGCAGACAACGCAGCTATTATAGCAGAAACGGAGAACGATCTTCAGACACAGCTGTTTAAATTCTATCAAGTCAGCCAACAACTCAACATGGCAATTTCAACATCAAAAACCAAAGCTATGACATTCTCCAGAGAACCTGTCAGGTGTAAAGCGGTTGTAGAGGATAAGCCAATCGAGCAACCCAATGTCTTTAATTATCTAGGCATGGACATCTGCAGCTACCACGATCCGGCGAAAGAAGTAAGAAGTCTCATAACTAAAGCAGCAGCTCTGTCAGGATGTCTTAG
The DNA here is from genome assembly GCA_963921935.1 of Galeruca laticollis. Lineage (NCBI taxonomy): Eukaryota > Metazoa > Arthropoda > Insecta > Coleoptera > Chrysomelidae > Galeruca > Galeruca laticollis. Next base: position 12,856,052 of record OY998181.1, read on the forward strand.
AGATGTGATATGGTCAAACCAGCACATGGGAACAGATAGCAAGATGAAGATCTATAAGACTTGCATCAGACCTATTATGACTTACGGAATAGAAGTACGCGAAGACACAAATAAAACAAAAAGTATGCTGCGCTCGGCCGAAATGAAAATCGTACGAACTATCCTAGGGAAGACCAGACGGGACAGGATAAGAAACACTGACATACGAGCTCAATGCAGCATAGTATTTATAGTCATATGGGGCAGACAGAGACGAAAAGAATGGTACGCGCACGTACGAAGAATGGACGAGAACAGATTACCGAGAATAATGATGGAAAGCAAGCCACACGGAAATCGCCCACCAGGAAGACCCCCAAAAAGGTGGCAGGAAAGCTGGCAGTCCACCTCGCAAGAAACCATCTAGAGACGGCTTCAGCAAGCAACAGACCAATAGGTCTATTTAAAAGAAGAAGAAGAAGAAGTCCCACCAATTGGCCCAAGTTTTCGACAGCTTTATCCAAGAACCGGACCCTTTTCCGTATTTCCTTTTCCGATCTCTAGAAGCATCGTGTACTCAATACTCACATTTAGTCTACATACCGGGTGCATCGAAAGTGATTGGACACTTTGCTAGCATCCATATAGACTCCGTTTAGTTGATTTTAATTTATAAATCTGTATATTGAAAAGACCCTTGAAATAGGAGTTTGCTTTTAACGCTTTTATAATAAACATTTCCTTTGCTGATAAAAACTCTCTCGCTTATGTCCTGCCCGCTTCGTCTCTAATGACCGCATATTAAATGTATATAGTTCGCTAACATTTCTCTGCTTTTCTGGGGAAACCAGAGTATGGGTTACCTTTAGGTTTGATAAGTTTTTTTTTCTTCTGTATATCGATAACGATTTGAGTAACTACAAATCCTGTATTTATTAAATAAAAATATTACTGTAATATAACCTAACCGAACCTGTGTTTTACTGACCTATTATAGACGAGTACTTCCTGATGGTAGAGTAGTTGTTTGGCTTCACGAATTTTAGCTTCTCCGTAGTGTGGATCAGGATAATAACATTTATTTCAGACCCCTGGAATTTACCGTACCTCCATCTGAGGCTACCTGGAACTCTCGACGAGTGAAGTCGAGGGGCCGTGGAGACAACCACGTTAAAAATCTGGCGTCCGAGAAAGTGTAAGGTGTCAGAAGTGACGTTTCCGAGGCGTTAAGAGGTAGAGCAAGAGACAGCTGCCGATAAACCACACGCAGTGCAGCGCGCGGTCATCGCCTTAGGGAGGAAAAGCGCGTCACACACCTTATGAGGTATTTTTTGGGTATAGCCCCAGAGGTGTGAACGATGCATTTATAAATTCTGAGGTCGTAGCCAGTGAACGGCTGGACCTCCAGTCATTGAGAGATAACGTCTTTAAAGTCACGGAAAAACAACAACGCCGTCAAAAGCAATATTACGATAAACTACATGCTCCTTTACTCCTTTAAAAGCAGTTTTCGGTTGGACAACACGTACTGGTACAAGCAAATATTATTTCTCAATGTAAAATATCGTTTTTAAAATAGATTGAATGTAAGGTAATGTATCAGTGAGTTACATATTTTATTTGGCTGTTAGGAAAATCTGATTTTCCTTTTTACTCCTCTTTTTCATAATACTTGAGAGTTGGATTTTTTACCTTGATTACTATTTATGAACAGTGATTTGGATCAATTATTACTTGAATTCAGTCTCATTGCAAATTTCAAGCAAAAGTAATAAATCAATTAATCAATTATCAAATGAAGAAACTAGGGAAATGGCACCTCCAGTTATCACAGATGAACAATTGAAAAGTTTTTGTCAAACTATTCCAAGTTTTTCATCAGATGGAAATGATACTCTATATACATTTATTATAACATTTGATGATATATTCAAACTCTTTGAGTCGGGTACGTTTTCAATGTGCTCAAATGTTCAGGTCCATTTGCTAAATCTCCATATCGTGAGTTGTGAGTAAACTAAAAGATACAGCTCACACGTATATAACTTCCAATAGTTATCACGAGTTTATTCCTGATTCATTTATTACGTGGAAAAATATTTCACCTACTTATTAATACAAAGTTCAATATTCTCATGAAACACATTCATCTTATACATAGGGACCTCTAAAAAATCGCCAGATTAAAAGAAATTTATTACACTGAGACCTTAACGTTCTTTATTTCATGATTACAGTTACCTTTTAGAGAAGCAGTTTATTATACAAATCATCGAACATTACATGAATATCTGGAACAATGAGAGCATTATTCTAACCTAATGTCTCGCTCACAAAATAGACCATTCACTCAAAACAATCCTCGACTGCTTATTAATGTTTATAATAATCAGCAAATATTCACATCTAATGTCGGCCAACAAAATTTTAGAAATAATAATTCCAATCATAACTCGAATTACATTCAAAGAATTTTCCGCGACAGTTCACATCACCCAACGTTACGCACTTCAACAAATAAGAAACAATCAACATTGGGAATACACTTGAAATATTTAAATAATATTAAATTACCTTATATTTTCTTGTCCAAATTAAAAATCAAAATTTTAATAGATTCAGGAGCATCCGACTCTATTGTAAATCCGGTACTTGTAAATAATTTTCCAACGGAAGTTATCTTCAAGAAAAATTTTGTATTAAAATCATTATTCACAACATTTAGTAGTGATAAGAATATCAATGTTCCAATATTTGCAGAATATAACGTTGATAAGCCCGTAAAATTTGGTGTCTTTAAATGGCATGATAAATGTTATGCTCTAATTGGTTATAATGATCTAGATAAGCTAAATGCACAAATAAATTGCCAAGACAATATTATCAAACTAAATAATACCTTTTTCAACTAGGAGAGAGAAAAAGTAACTTAATACCGGTTAACCAGATAGATGGTTATGCTTATTTACCTGAAACTAAAGTACAGAAAACCTTAATCACACCACCCTCAATACGTAAAATAGTAAACGGACATAAATTTAACATCTTTGAATGTTAAAAATATATGCAGATTGGATACTAGTATAATTCGTATCAATAACTTAAATAATGAAGTTTCTATGTCAAGTTCTGTTACTAAGTCAAACACATCGTTTCTTAGTTAGAATTCGAGTGTACTCAAGCAAACTTGTCGTTTCTTAGTTGTCATTCAAGTCAAGTGCGTACTCATAAAGGTGGATTTCCACATATCCGTCATCCGACGATACGATCATCCGAAAGTTTTGTGATTCGTGGAAAAATTCAAAATTGACAAGTCGCCAAATATTTGTCCGAAAATTTTAACTTACGTCCGTCATCGGAAAAAGTTGAAAAATGCTCAACTTTTATCCGTCACTGGATCTGATTTAACCTAGCTTTTTCATGATCTGCTATTTTTGGTATACTATTTCAGAATTAATAATAATAATAAGAATGATAATAATAATAATAATAATAACAATAATAATAATAATAATAATAATAATAATAATAATAATAATAATAATAATAATAATAATAATAATAATAATAATAATATTAATAATAATAATAATAATAATACGATACGATACGATACGATACGATTTATTGACCAGTTTTAAATACAAAAGCATTTGTGTAGTCCTAATATTAAATTACTAAGTAGTTATCAAAATTCCTAAATCAGATAATAGAATAGAAATAAAGTTAAACCAATATTTTCATAAAATTAGATTTCTGAAGTAACATATATGTGAGAATGAATTAGTAAGACTAATAATTGAACGACATGTAGTCCCGAACTGCGTAAAAACAATTTTGTAGTAAAAATTGTTTTGAAAATCTATAGAACTGATTCTGGCTCATATTTTTCACATTCTTATCAGCATGCAAATCTAGAAACTTATTATACAATCTAACATCTAGTTTGTTGTATTGTGTTTGATGCAGCCTAGAAAAAGGCACAATGAGTCGCTCTGCACCTCTGGTGGTATAACAGTGAACACCAGAATGAGTTACCATATGTAGTACACCCCTATGAATACACAGAAGTGTCTCAAACATGTACATGCAAGGCAATGGCAGGATCCCATATTCCGCGAAAAGTCCACTGCAATGTACTCGACTTTTTGCATTATGAATAATGCGCAAAGCAGTCTTCTGAAGAGTAAAGACTCTTTGTACTCTGCTAAAGTTACCCCATAGAGAGATACCATAAGCCAGATGACTGTGGATCAACGCAAAGTAAATCGTACGCATAACAAGATTACTACCAATAGATGAGCGTAATTGTCTCATTGCAAAAATCTGTGATGAAATCTTTGAGCATAGTGAGTCTATGTGGTCCCCCCAATTGATACCAGGATCTAATGTGATACCCAACAATTTCACAGATTGCCCTTTGGTACCTCGTTTCACAGAGCTAAATGTTATTTTTTTAGTTTTCCCATCGTTTAATTTCAAATTGTTTGAATCAAACCAAGATTTAGCTAACTTTAGATTCTCGATGCTGACATTTTCCTCTCCTTTCGTTAAGAATGTAGCATCGTCTGCAAATATAACCGATCGACACTCAAGAGACGCCGGTAGATCGTTTATGTATAGTAAAAATAATAATGGTCCTAACACTGAACCCTGCGGGACTCCATCGTTTACCGACATCCGACTAGATTCACAGCCATTGTAGCTTACGTATTGCTGACGATTTTCCAAATAAGATTTAAACAATTTCAACTCTCGACCACGGAATCCGTAATGTTCCATCTTTCGCAATAAAATGTCCGAGCTCACACAGTCGAAGGCCTTAGTTAGGTCACACATAATGGCGTACGTGTTTTTACCCGCATCCAGACCCTCAACTATGCTCTCAATCACATTCAAGATTGCCAGAATGGTTGACTTATGTTTCTGAAACCCAAATTGACATTCAGATATTAAGTTCTTATGTTCTAAATAGGAGCTTAGTTTATTTTTTATCAGTATTTCAAATATTTTGGAGATTATAGGTATAATAGCTATAGGCCTATAGTTGTTAACGAGATCGATGTCGCCACTTTTGAATACCGGAATAATTTTTGATATTTTCAGTACGTGGGGCCAGTTCCCCTCATTTATACATTTGTTGTATAAGGTTGTCAATGGTCCAACTAGCGAAGTCAAAGTAACTTTAATCATCTTTGCGTTCAAATTATAAAAATCCAGACTTGGCTTACATTTTAGAGATAATACAGCCTCGTGAACATCAGTCTCCAAAATTGACGACATGAAAAAGGATGATGATGGTCTAGGTAGGGCATTCAAAAAATGTAATGGGTCAGTTTGGGGACTGTCAATACTTTTCAGAATAGTTTCCGATATGCCTGCGAAAAATTTGTTAAATTCACTTGATTCTAATGTGTGCGACACTCTGTTCTGATGTTTAGTGTTTCTTTCCTGATTTACAATACTCCAGATAGCTTTACTCTTGTTATCTGACTCATTAATGTTTTTTTCATATGCATTTTTTTTCGCAATTTTAAGCGATTTACGCTAGTCTTTCCGCAATTGACAGTATTTATACCAATCTAAGAGTGATTTTTCAGACCTAAATTTCTCTCTCAAATGGTAGACTTCATTACGCATTGCCTTAAGTTCGCTTGTAAACCAGTTTAAAGCTGTCTTTCTATGAGCAATTGATTTCAAAGGAAAACATGTATCAGCACATGTAGACAGTATATCGGTAATGAGATTTGCATACTGATCCGAGTTTAGTCGTCCAGAATCAGGCCATTGAACTTCCTGAATTTGGTTTACAAAACTAATTAAATTATTATTATTTACAATTCTTCTCATACACTTCCTAACGGATGTATTATTACAATGATCAATTCTAAAAAACAAATAATTACCACTATGATCCGACACTAATGGTTCATACACCCCTGTATGGAGTTTATCATCATCTAAGTTTGTGACTATATTATCAATACATGAGCTAGTTGTGTTAGTTATTCTAGTCGGCATATGAACCAAGTGCCTTAGACCATACGCACAAAAAATATTTATCAAAATCTTTGAGTACTCACTATCATCATTCAAGTCTAGATTAAAATCCCCCATGATAATAATAGATTTGTACTTTGTGTATAACTTATTAATAACACTCTGTAGCTGATCCACAAATATTTCTAATTTGCCTTTACTGGATGATCTGTATATGGCTAACAAAACACAATTTCTTTGTTTTATTTCAGCAGCACAGAACTCCGCATGGAAAGGTATACAAAAGTCACTGATATCAATATAACTTAAATTAATATGATGAGATGCAAATATAGCTACACCACCATGTAATTTTCTGGAAGATCTACAGTAACTAGATGCTAATGAGTAACCACTTAATTTGATGCTCTCTAAACTATTTATATCAAGCCAGTGCTCACCAATGCAGAGTATATCAAATGGATATTCATCCAAGAATACAGTCAGGTTATTGACTTTATTTGTAAGACTTTGGACATTTAGATGAAATACTGAGTACTCAAATTTTTCAAAAAGCATTGTATCAATGAATATATTATCATCTTCACACAAATTATGTACTAACTGGTGAACTGAATTTGACGTCTCCCTGAAAAAAACCTATTTACCGATATATTGTCTGGCCATATATCATTCTTAAGAATACTGTCCACTTCATTAACAGGCACCGAAATTTTGAATGATGAATAAGCACTAGGTTGACGTGAATTCAATTTTATAACTATAACATTGGGCGCATAATTTTTCAAATAGTCCTTTAAATCATTTGGGTCTACGTCGGGTTCAAAATTTGTCACGTGATAATGTCTATGGCTATTTGTGAAGGATACTGCTGCTTTGAATGGGCATTTTGAGAAATCTCCGTTACTTCCTTCCAATATGTTTCTTGTTGTCTTCTTCTTTGTTCCCGCATCCAATAAATCACTCTTTGTCAAATTAACCACATCATGGCAAACCTGGACAGTTTTTGCATTATGAAGTGCATTTCTTAAAGCATTCGTTGTTACCGGCTGATTTTTACAGGGATCATTACATTTTATTACAGGTGTATTTCCATTTTTTGATAGCGGAGAGGGTAGAGTAGGAGTTCTGAGAACTGTTGAATTTTTCGGTACATCTAGATTTAAATGTGAAGAAGTTGCATCCGTGGTAACACATTTTAATAAAGATAGTTGGTCCCTTAGACAGTTTATGGCGAGATCTTGTTTTTGAATTGCAACTTCCTGATTTTTAATTATTAAATCTTTTTGTTTTATTATCTCTTCTAGGTATTTAATTGTGATCTTATCTGCCACACTACCCAATTCATAATCTGATTTCGTATCTTTTACTTCTTTAACCTTTCTCTCTGTATCCCCACAGCAAATCACTGAGCCGTCACTCATATGTTTCACATTTTTCACGTCCTTTAAGCAACTATTGTGTGATAAAGTACCGCATTTGGTACACCGAGATGCGTAGTTAATTTTTTTTACAGTTTTCCGACATCTAATACACGCTTCCGATGACTCATGTGGAACTTCAGGATCAGCGTCCGACATTCCTATTCAGTATTTGCCAATGGAGCAAATCTAAATATCAAATATTTCTATTTCTCGTGATTTTCAGCTAATATTTTAACCAAAATTTTTACCGTGGTGGAATAACATCAATGTCCAAGATGTTAATTACTGTTATCAGTATAAATAAATTATTTTGATACTTACAGTTGGATGGTAAAAACAAGTGTATATCACTAAACTTTCAGTTTTTGATGTCTTCCACAATTGCACAAACAAAATATACTCTTATTAACGTGCTGCTCTCACAAAAAATAATTAATTCACAAAAATACCAAGTCAAATATCTGATTTTCACAGAGCTATTTATATGTAATGTTACTGTAACAACTATTCCACCAATAATAATAATAATAAGCCATGACAGACAAACCCTACAAGTACTCAGGAATCCTTCAGACACACAAGATGGAACATAAAGAAATAAAAGCCATATTAACCACCGAATTCGAAAAACGCCTTTACAACCTCTTAAAAAGTAAGCTTATTTCAAGAAACCTTACCACGGCCATAAATAGCTACGCCATATCCGCTCTCCAGTACTCCTTCGGAATAATTAAATGGACTCAAACGGACCTGGAAGCAGTAAACAGAAAGATTAGAACCGAGCTAACAAAACATAGAAAACACCATCCAAAAGCGTCCGTCGAAAGGATAAATTCACCTAGAGAGAAAGGAGGTTGAGGAATAAAATATGTTGTGGAAGCTTGCACTCAGCAAATTGCAGGCTTGAGGAGTTTTTTCCGCCACCAAAATAGTCAACTTCATAAAGCCATAGTGAAAACAGATACGGGTTATACACCTTTAAACCTAAGCATGGAAAACTTTACGCCCTTTAATACACGAAATGAGGAAGATAAAATTAGAAATTGGCGTTCAAAAGAATTGCACGGAAGATTCATTAATGGTTTACAGAAAGACACGATAGATCAAGCTAAATCGGTTGAATGGCTTAAAACTGGAACGCTGTTCCCAGAAACTGAAGGTTTTATGGTTGGTATACAAGATCAGGTTATAAAAACGAAGAATTACCAAAAGTATATCTTGAAGAAAGAAATACCAACAGATAGGTGCAGAAAGTGCAACAAAAGTCAAGAAACGATTGAACACATTCTTTCTAGTTGCCAAAGCATAGCTGAAACTAAATATCTGGAACGACACAACAAAGTTGCCACAGTAGTATATCTAGAAGTACTGAAAAAACTTAACCTTGATCCACAAAACAACGAGCCATATTACAAATGTAAGCCCCCTCCAGTTATCGAAAATCAGTACGTTAAGATCTACTGGGATAAAACTATCATGACGGACGTAACAGTGCGACACAACAGGCCAGACATCACAGTCATTCATAAACAATCCAAGCAAGCTCTGCTTATTGACATATCGATCCCAAATAATTCTAAGAAGTCAAGATCATTCCAGTTGTTTTATCCTGCATGGGGCTAATTCCCAAGAAACTAAGTACTTCCCTCAAAGACATTGATATTCCTGAGTCGACCTACCGATTAATGCAAAAATCTGTAATCCTAGATGCGACAAACATTGTTAGGTCATTTCTAGAATAGTGACACCCAACGAAAGTCTTGCTGTTGAGGCCGACTGTCGTTGAAACACACCGGGTGTAAATCCGGTGACACAAAAAGGACAATAATAATAATAATAATAATAATAATAATAATAATAATAATAATAATAATAATAATATTAATAATAATAATAATAATAATCATGATAATAATAATGAAACACGATTAAAAGCAACGAACAGTTTGCTGTTGCACTTGTGTTGAGAAATAGGAGGAAAAAAAACACCAAGATTTTGGATAAGAGCTATTCACAAAAAAAGAAATTCTCAAGAAGCATTTCATAATTTGGTTGAAGAAATGCGATTATGTAATAATCAAAAATATGTGAATTATTTAAGAATGACCTTTAACACATTCAACAAATTACTAAGTATAGTAGGACCATCACTTGCAAAAATGCATCATGTTAGAGAACCAATTGCTCCTGCAGAAAGTTAGGTTTGATTTTAAGGTTTATATTTATTAAGCAGTAGTTTCCCATGTATTAATGAATGGTTTATTTAAAGGTATCTTGCAAGTGGAGATAGTCAAATTTCAATGTCTTGTGCTTTTCGCATTGGCACCAGTACAGTTTCTAAAATTATAAGAGAAACTTGTGATGTACTGTGTGAGTGTTTGAATAAGAGACTTTTATTAATACCCTCAGAGCAAGCATGGCTGGAAATAGCAAACGGTTTTTCAAAGCTTTGGCAACTTCCAAATTGTGTTGGGAAGCATGTATTTATTGAGGTGACGTAAAAAGTGTATGACAAATGAACCATAAAACTATGTGTATAAATAATACATAGAGGATTCTTTTCTTATAACCTTGTCTGTGTTGTTTTAAGATATTTAGAATGTAGATCCGTTTATTCAGGCACCTCCAAAATCCGGATCTACATATTTTAATTACAAAGGCCAACACAGTATAGGTCTATTAGCATTATGTGACGCTAAGTATCCCTTTACTTTAGTGGACATAGGAGCAGAAGGACGTCACAGTGATGGAGGTATATTCAAAAATAGTGAAATGGGTCGATTAATTTTGGACAATAATATGAATCTTCCACCACCTTGACCTATTGCATACACAAGGGACCCATTCAATTATTATATAGTTGCAGATGAATCTTTTCCGATGACCTCTCAAATATTGGACCATATCCAGGACGTTACTCAGCTGAAAGCAAAAGAATTTTTAACTATAGTTGTGTATATTTTATAAAACTAGTAGTTTACCTTACCTAACCTTCTACATAGAGTCTTCTCACTGGTCACAGTCCAATGAGACGATACCTATACAAAATGGGGCTGTACAAACAGAGGAAGAAACATGGTTGAGGAAAAAGAGGGATAACGTAGACTTCCAAGTACCTCTCGGTTTACCATTACCTGCACAAAACCCAAACAATAAATGGAGCTTGATAAAAATTAAAATCAACTTTCAGCTTATACTATATTAGTGAAGTCGCAGTTACCACTCTCCTCATATAATCATCAGTCTCCTTTCGTTATGCTTGCCAAATTTGTTGTTTCATTTTTAATTATTTTATCAACTTTATTTTTAGGCTGTGCAGAGGACGTCAAATAATCAAAAATGTTTTTGGAATAATGACAGCTAAATGGAGAATTTACAGAAAATGCGTTGTAGCAGGTAGAGAAACTGTAAATAATATAGTAAAATCAACTGTTTGCTTACATAGTTTCCTTATGAGGAATCAGAAGTAACGGTAGATCTTAAACACTTCTGCCCACATTCACTAATTGATACAGAAGGCACTGATGGTAATGTTATCGACGGAGATTGGAGAGGTGATCCTGTACATAAATTGCCACAAGTTAATAGAGCCAACATGCTTAAATTGACAACTATGCCAATTTCTATTGTTGGAGTGCCGTTTGACGTATGTGTATCGCTCCTTAAAATGGAGGGTAACATATCATTTGGTGTTTTCTTTTGCAGCACAACCGTTTTCTGAGCTGTAGATAACTTGCTCACAAATCTGAAAACCAAATGATGAACTTATTAAAATTGAAAAGTAACTATATAGAATATCAAATATAAACTTCCTACATACGGGCAATATTTTATGGTATCACTTAGAAATGACATAGCATCATAATATTCCCAGGTACGCCTTTTTCTTTTACCTGCGCCACTACCGCTAGGTACGTGACTCTCTATGTCTCCCTTGACCCTTACATAAGTATCTCTTAAATTTCTCCACTTCTTAATGCGGAATTGAATTGAATACTCCTGTTTTTCTACAATAAGAAAATGCGTTCTAATTATTATCACAAATGAATACTGAATGGTGTACCTCCAAATGCTTTATAAGTTTCAAGCTAATGTTTGTCTCTAATATCTTTGGACCGCTCTCTTAGAGGTAGTCTGCAATCCCACAAAGGAGGTCGTAGCATTACCTCGCCAATTAAAAATTCCTCCACATTGATTATTTCCTTTTCAATAACATTCTAAAATCAAAACATTGTTAACACCAGGGATTCAAAACAAAAAGTTTACTTACTTCTAGCAACTGTGCCTGACTATTTTCATCGCCGTCTTCTAAATAATAATCGTCATCATCGATGAATGATTGTGAATCCATTTTTCTCAAATAAACAAATTTAATGAAGATGACGAAACACAAACTAGTTAAAATCATTGAAATAAAATTACAAAAAACTGTCAAGAATGACGTATATGCCTGTCACTTGTCATTCAAGTTACCAAACTTGAAAGCGATATGTCACTATTTTTGTTATTAAATCGTACGATTGTTTCCAAGCAATGGAAATTGGGATTTAAATTCATCCGATACGACGTAATACGACTAACAATCGGATATCAGATGATGGATCTGTGGAAATCCATCTTAAGTTGAAACTCATCGTTACACTGCTATTAAATCCAACACATCGTTTCTTAATTAGTATTAAAGTAAACTAAGTGTAATTCAAGTGTAAACTCATCGTTTCTATGTCAAGTTGAGTGTGTACTCAAGTCGAACAAATCGTTCTTATTCAGTATTCGGTTAACACAAAAGTAGAAATATACAGTCGCTACTATTAGTCACCTCATCAAGTCGAAACCTAACGTTTTTCCGAATAATTAAGTTCCTGTTTACCTTCCGATCTGGAAACCATCGAAGTTCATCCAATTGTACAATCCATTGTAAATCTGTCTATAATAAACTATCAGTTTCGACATTAACGGTGTTAGATTAAGATTATTAATATAGTTGAATGTCTACGACACTCGACCAAGTTCAATTAAATTATAATCAAAAACAATGACCGACAGCGTTTTTGACTGCTCATTGAAATGTTAATTTAAAATAGAACTTTTACAGTTTTCCATGCATCAAAAAACAGAAAATATGCTTCTTGTGATCTATTAACCCGCGAGGACCCTCGCACACTAATTTTACATAAGAACTCTTGCGTATAGAAATTTTCTAACGCCAACTCGCGTGTATAGTTTTTTTATCACGTGCTTATAGCAGCCCGTGTTTTAACGCAAAGTTTTCCATAAAAACAAATATAAATAGTTTCCTATATATTTTATCACATTTAATGAGAAACAAACAAATTTAAACCTTGGAAATTACTCACTACTTGCGCTAGGCATCGATGGCATATTAAAATTGTTTTGGTGGTATGTTCCTTCCATATTGGTGTACTGCATGTGTTGCATCTGTGATGTGTAAAACGATTCTTTCTATTGAGACAATAACCACATTTCGGCCCTTTTCCAGTACTTCCCGATGAAATTCCAGACGCTGGGTTTTTTGAAAGATCCTTTCATGAATCATTTTTTGCTACGAAATTAATATTTTGCCGAAGGCTGAATGGCAAACTTGTCAGGTTGTAAAAAGTGATATTATTTGGGTTATTTTGATCAATAGAATCATCATCATATGAGGTTGAAATCATTAACACATTTTTGTTCTGTTTTGGGACAAAAGAAACTAGCATACAACGATTGGATGGAATGCCATAAGCAAACATAGAACACTGCTCAGGTCGATCTTTTACCTCTAGAGGACGTGGTGGAATTTGCAGTTATTTTTCCGTAGTGTTCCTACTAGGGCAACCTATGATTTTCAAACAAATCATTGGCGATTTGAGTAGATGTATAATCGTTATCAGCCGTAACGCTGCGTCCAAATTTGTCAATGGTTTTGATTAAACGTTTCACTAAATTTTTGACATCATTGTTGTGAGGGCTATCAGGCTGTTTCCTAGCGTATATTTCTAAATTATGTATATAAAATGTCCTGGGATCAACAATAGTGACTTATGAAGTATATTCTTTTATTCAGGAATATACTGAACCCTGACTGGTCAGTTTTTAACAATGTAGTGGGAATTTCTTGCTCGACGTTCCCACTCATAAAGAAAACAGCAGTGCTTTGTATACCCTAGTTGTAAACCGAGTTGAATTGCTACAACTTTGAGGTCTGCACTGATATAGCATTCATACAATTTGTAATTAATTCTGTCAAGAAGACAAGACATATTTTTATACGTTCATTTCATGTGGATTGCGTGGCCAACGGTGATGGATGGATAAACGTTTCCTCTGTGAAGTAGAGCACAGCTTTCTAACTCAATTTCGAAGCATCGATAAAAATACGCCATTCTTCTGGATGGTGTTGGTGATCTAAGGCCAGCATCAAATCGTCGATATTACTGCAGTATGAGAGACCCTCGTCGTTTGAAAAATACTGTGATAGTTGCTTCTGACGATTACGATATACAGAAGATTGAGTGCCTGGAGTTAACAGTTTCCATCCTTGGAGTATGAATCTTAGTATCTCTGCTTTAGTTTTTGATAAATTCAGATCTCGAATAAGATCATTTAATTCTAACTGATTTATTAGGTGTGGTCCGTCCTCTTGAGATGGCAAATATGTATTTTCGCTGGTCGATAACGCGACACTTGGTTCTTCTGATTGTGTACCAGCATATCCTTCACTCGAAAAACCTATGGGTCTTGGTACTGGCAAGGCTACCGAATGAGGTACTGGACAAGTAGTAGAGGGAAGACTAGGATGACTAATATTTTTCTTATTTTTGTTGGAAAACCCAGAAGTTTTCGTGCAGCAAAAGTAGCAATCGGCCGAATGGCGTCAATGACGCCAAATCATAGGTATTGCAAATGGAATAACAATGCTCTTACCCTCTGACCAGACCCTCAGAGTAACAGCACAGCGTGCACATCAGATGCTGGGAGCCCATCTCTTGGTGTTTAATGGTTAAGCCAAAATAGTTGAAATATGGGTTTTCTATTAAAGGTGTAATATTCTCCTTACGCCGGAGGGGGGTAGTGAATTCTCCATATATATATATATATATATATATATATATATATATATATATATGTATAGATTTTTTTTAGGGAAATTGCAGCAATAAAACGTATCCGTGTACTCTTTTAAGTATTTAATCCAAGCTTTCGAGTGAATTTTCACCCATCATCAGGGAAGCTACATAAAAATATACTTTGTTAAAATGATCTAAAATGTTATACAAAACACTATTTACTTACAAACTTACTGAGATTGAAACGTGATTAGCAGTGGTGAAAAATGGAATGGCCATCGACAGCACCAACAACTACGTCTATCATTAACTCACACTATATCACATTTCATTACAAAATAAAATTATTACACATTTTAAAATTCTCTTAAAATTCATTTTTGTTGAAGTCTGGTTATCAACCACGTGCTTGAAATCTCAATCCCACACTGACAGCAAATTTACAAGTTTATACATTATAGGTTATACAGCCAACTGGCCTATACATATTCAAACTAATAAAAATTTCAGTTTTATACATTATAGGTTATACAGCCAATTGGCCTGTACCTATTCAATATACTAATATTTCTGATTTAAAATTTAACCATTGAGCCCACTCTATATAAATATGAAGAAAACTTTCAGAAGATGCACCTTTAAAATACATTTGTATGCCTGTTTTATCGAGAAAACAACCTGATTGTCAAACAAAGATATTTTAAAGGTGCATCTTCTGAAAGTTTTCTTCATATTTATATAGAGTGGGCTCAATGGTTAAATTTTAAATCAGAAATATTAGTATATTGAATAGGTACAGGCCAATTGGCTGTATAACCTATAATGTATAAAACTGAAAATTTAATAGTTTGAATATGTATAGGCCAGTTGGCTGTATAACCTATAATGTATAAACTTGTAAATTTGCTGTCAGTGTGGGATTGAGATTTCAAGCACGTGGTCGATAACCAGACTTCAACAAAAATGAATTTTAAAAGAATTTTAAAATGTGTAATAATTTTATTTTGTAATGAAATGTGATATAGTGTGAGTTAATGATAGACGTAGTTGTTGGTGCTGTCGATGGCCATTCCATTTTTTACCACTGCTAATCACGTTTCAATCTCAGTAAGTTTGTAAGTAAATAGTGTTTTGTATAACGTTTTAGATCATTTTAACAAAGTATATTTTTATGTAGCTTCCCTGATGATGGGTGAAAATTCACTCGAAAGCTTGGATTAAATACTTAAAAGAGTACACGGATACGTTTTATTGCTGCAATTTCCCTAAAAAAAACTACACAGAAGTTACATTGTAACTGATAAGCAAAGACATACCTTCACATTTATATATATATAAATATATATATATATATATATATATATATATATATATATATATATATATATATATATATATATATATATATATATAAGGTGTAATATTCTCCTTACGCCGGAGGGGGGTAGTGAATTCTCCATATATATATATATATATATATATATATATATATATATATATATATATATATATATATATATATAAGAGAAGCTGTTTGGATTATTTACAAACGTACGGGACGTTCAGCTATCACAAACTGACTTACACTGAATAAAAAAGTCACGTATACACACAAGCCATAAATCTACCAATTCTTAATTTAATTGGTTCCAGAGCAAAAAAGGGTGTGGTTTAAGTGCTCTGACGTAGGAGACATCCAATGACATGTTCAGACACGTCCACTCAAAGGAAACACAACGCGGTACTGTTGAATCAATTCAAAGTTGGGCTAAGAAAGGATCTTCTCAGAGAAGTAGGATTTTACATAGTACATAAAGATGATCTCACATTAGAAGAAGCAGAGGAGATGGTAAACTGTCAAGAAACGGCAGCCACAATGGTCACAAAGTCGCTTTTACGAATGGGCAACGGATGTGCACAGCATGTGGGAAGTCGGGACATGAAGCGGAGGAATGCAGACATAGCGCAAAATGTATGTACTGTGGCAGACGAGGCCACTGGACATCAAACTGCAGAACAAGAGAAGCGGAAGAAGCAAAAATAGAGAAAAAATGTCAAACTTGTAGAAAACAGGAACATTGGGCAGCATACTGCAGAAACAAAGAATCCAAGGAACCAACCACAGATAGAAATGTTTGTCACTACTGCGGTAAACAAGGCCGCTGGATCAAGGACTGCAGGAAGAAAAGTTCAATGAAGAAAACAAACAATGGAATACGAAGCAATGGAATCAAGAAGAAAGAATCACAACACAACAAAATAACTACGGGCAATACAGCGAACAAAGGAACCCAAGAGAAAAGAATTGGAACAGAGAAGTATCACAGACACACGAGCAACACAATGTCGGACAAAGGCTCCAAATAGAAGAGACCAGGAGAGGACACTCCACAAAGAGAAGACAAACAAACAATGAAGATGGAAGGAAACATTTTAACTAACAATGACCACCATTACTCCCCAAACAAGTGGTCAAATGGAAACTAGGGGAAAATGGACTCACAAAAGCAAAGACGGACATCAACCGGCAACACAAAAGGGAAACGAAGAAGACAAGAAAAACCATGTAGAAACAATGCATCATAACGGACCGACGATAAGTAAAAGCGAAGAACCCCCGTATATAGTACCCTTGAGAATAAACGGGAAGAACGAACCTTGTATGATATACACAGGCGGAGCATACTCGCTAATAAGTAAATCCATGATAGCAGACAAGGAATTTAGACACGCGGATCACGGAACAATTAACCTTGAAAGGCATAACGGGACACACAATCCACCTTTACGATTCGACACAAATAGCCATAGCGACAACAGAAATGGACTATAATATATACACCGAAGTAATCGCAGCCGAGGACGGTATATCGGGAGACACAGCAGTATTATTAGGAAGAGACTTTCTAGAAGAACAGGAGGCAACAATCTCATACAGAGGAAAACCAACATTGGAAATATGGGGAAAGAAAATACCACTAATGAACCCAAGGCAAATCAGAGACTTGCTGAATAATCGTAGACAATTACAGACAGAAACATACGAACAAATAGCGGCAACAAGGGAACAAGAAAACCCTAGAGAGAAAGACACGTGGCAGAAATGGCTAAAAACAGTGGAATCAATGTACAGAAAAAAGGAAATCACAGAACGCAGAATAAACATTTCACAACAAGAAACAACCAAACCAGGAATAGACAAATAGTTCGGTAGGAAAAATAAAGGAAACTACAGGCAGGGATAAAACAGGAGAAAGAGAAACTACATACTCAAACCAAAAACCCATAATTGACGAAAGATGGCGCACAGACACAGAACACAAGGAGAAAAACGGAAGAAATGAAACAACCGAAGATATCAGGACTAACAGAGAAGAAACAGAATGCACAAGGACCTGCACATATATATACACAGAGGATACCAGCGCTAACTGAGGTTCATACAAATGGGACCCTGAAACATAACATAAAAGGAAATACAGTCGTATGCGAAACCCAAGAAAACGGACAACATACAATCCGATTGGCAAACAGCATATCAAAAAACCAAAGACAAATTCCCATAAGGATAACCAATACATCGGCGCAGGAAATCAATCTCACAAAAGGCACTCAGATAGGGAAAGCTTACGAATGCTCAGAAGAGAATCGACTAAACACTAATGTACAGGGTACAATGGGAAAATTCGACATTGAAACAGACGACTGGATCCGAAATAACTTCGAATTAAACCACATAGACACACAAAGCAAAGAAGAACTAGTCAAGCTAATACAAAAGTACCACTATATATTTTCGGATGACGACGAAACGCTGACTAGCATCACAAAAGTCAACCACCACATAACTCTGGAACCAGGCTCTCAGCCAATATGCAAGGCTCCATATAGGATACCTTACCATCAACGAGAGACCTTGCAAAAAGAAATCGATAGGCTACTAGCATCCAATGTAATCAGAACATCTTCCAGTCCATGGTCAGCACCGGTAGTCTTAGTAGTAAAGCAGACCCCGGAAGGAGAAGAAAAAGTAAGAATGTGTATAGACTACAGAGCACTGAACGCGGTAACCAAGAAAGAATACTATCCACTACCTAACGTATGAGACCTACTTTAAGGATACAAAGCGGGAGGCGAAACCTTATTTTCAGTAATCGACGTAGCTGAAGCATACCACCAAGTAGACATGAGAGAAGAAGACATCCCGTTAACAGGATTCAGCACATACCAAAGACGCTACGAATACACCAAAATGCCGTTCGGATTAGTAAACGCACCATCAACGTTCCAGAGATTCATGAATGCCACCTCAAGATGATTAACAGGAATAAAATGTATGGTATATCTAGACGATATCATCATATTCAATTACACGGGAAGCATGGATCATTTAGAGAAACTAGAGGAGGTGTTCGAAATACTATCAGAAGCCAACATTAAACCAAAACCTAAAAAATTTAAATTCATGCTAGAGAAAGTAAAATATCTGGGACACATTATCTCACAAGAGGGAATAACTTCAGACTCACAAAAACTGGAGGCGGTGCACAAATATCCCATACCAAAGAATGTTAAAGGAGTAAGAGGATTTCTAGGTTAAGTGAACTGGTACAGACGCTTCATACTAAATATAACAGAAGTTGCGGCACCATTAGTGAACTTAACAAAAAAGGATACACCGTTTAAAATCTCGGAAGACGTAATAACGGCAATAAACCAATTAAAAACATCACTGACCTCAGATACAGTATTAATATTCCCCGACTCCACCAAACCCTTCCTACTGTCAACAGACGCATCAAACATAGGCGTAGGAGTAATACTGAGTCAAATAAGGGATTGCAAAGAAAGACCAATAGCATATGCAAGCAGAACACTAAATAGAGCAGAAACCAACTACTCAACTACAGAAAAAGAATTGCTAGGCGTTATTTTTGGAATTAAAACCTTCAGATGCTACATTTACGGAACAAAATTCACCATAATAACAGACTATAGAGCACTAAAATGGGTACTGACATTAAAAGACCCGAACTCTAGGCTAACACGATGGGCCTTAACACTGGCCGAATACGACTTCGAAGTAATACACAGAATGGGAAGAAGACACGGAAACGCGGATGCACTGAGCTGAATGTACGACAAAAGATGCAATTACGTAGAAACTACATACGAATACTACTTACAATATATTTTAGAAAACGACCTACCAGGGAAGGACAAAATAAGCAGGAAAGAAGGAGACTTAGGTTCCCTCCAAGACAAAGAATCAATAGCCCTCCTAATGGCAAAGAACAGACCCAATCAGGAACCACGAATAAAGATGATAGGAAAGATATACACTCTACCGGACGTCTCACAAGAACAAATAGAATCGGTCAAAGAATGAAACACAGTAGACACGAAATTCTACGTAGCACTAAATAGAACGTCAGTCAAAGAAGAAACATCATACGAAATAATGTGGAATATTGTCCAGAAGTTAAAAAAACTATGCGAAGAAAACGCGGAAAAAGGCATAGCCTTCATAACCTCTCAAGAACCAATTCCAGGACTGAGCTGGGACGAAATCACAAAGGTGAGAATTCACATTCTACGGCCAACCATACTAAAACCGATCCCAACCAAAGAAACAGGAAAAATCCAAATAATCAAGGCAGACGAAGAATGGGAACCACTCTGGGACAAAGACTTATTGAAAGAAGAACAAAAACGCGACGATTAATGCAACAGCATATTACAACAATTAAACAAAGAGGATGAAACAAAGCAAAAATATTACATCGACAAAGAAGGGCTCCTATACAGATAAGACCAAGAAGACAACAGGGACCAACTAGTAATACATAGAAAATATATCACCAAAGTTATAGAAGATTTTCACGACTCACCCATTTATTGTCACCAAGGACAACAAAAGACGCTATTGGCAATAAAAAGACGTTCCTTCTGGCCAACAATGAGAACGGATATAATAAACTACTGTAAACGTTGCGACGCAAGCAACAGACGAAAGACTTCACCACACTTCAGAAAGGCACCACTACAAAGATTCACAAAGGTCACAGACCCTTGGGAAATAACTTCAATGGACATAGTAGGCCCACTACCCACGTCAAACGAAGGAAACAAGTATCTACTAACATTTCAAGATCATTTTACTAGATACTGCGAAGCAATTCCGATACCAGATCAAAAAGCAGCAAGAGCTTCTGTAGAACAAATAATATGCAGGCACGGAACACCCCAGAAATTGTTAACAGATAGAGGAACACATTTTATGTCAGAACTAATGAGGGGGAGATGCAAACTACTAAACATAAAAAGAATACACACAGCAAGCCACGCACCAACAACCAATGGGCAAATAGAAAGACTACACAGACTACTAAAAGATATGTTGGCACACTACATAGCCCCAAATCAACGAGATTGGGACAATTGGATACCATATGTACTAATGGCATATCGGGGAAGCATACACACATCAACAGGATACAGCCCGTACTTCCTACTACATAAGAAAGATCAAGCACTACCGTCCGACAATTTCATCAAGCCAAAAAGGCTGAAATACAACTTAGACGATAACTACGTGTCGGAGCTAGAGACAAGACTCAACCAAATATACACAAGAGTACTAGAGAACACAGAAAAGGCAAAAGACGACAGGATAAACAGATACAATGAAAAAACCACCCTGAGAGAGTTTAAACCAGGAGACTTAGTTACCTACTAGACATAAGTAACATACCAGGAATATCCAAAAAACTTCAAAACCGATGGACAGGACCATTCGAAATAAAAAACAAAGTAGGACCAGTCACCTACCAAATCGCGTCAAACAAAGGGAAAAAGATACAAGTTGTCCACATTAATAGATTAAAAACATACTATGGCAAACTGAACGATGATCAACACGAGATTATAGAGAAGACAACGAATCAGAATAAGGAAAACACACCGTACGAACAGGAAGAACTACAAGAGGAGACCACCGACGACATCAACCCAGGGAAGTTAGCAGCATTACCACTATGGTCAACATAGAAAATAACACAGCTACCCACGGAAAAGACACTAACCCAAACAAAGCAACAAAAAGACAAACCGAGCGGAAGGCCCCAGTCTCACTAAGATCTCCACCGGAAATTCGAAGCTCAGCCAGGATAAGAAATCGAATCTCAAGCGCACCCAGCTACATTAATATGACATGGGCAGAAGCCTCGCGATTATGTGGAATCAAGACAAAACAAACCAAACACTATCATATATCATACAAAATCAGGCGAAAATACCCCATAAACACACAACAAATAGGTCCGCTTAATCACTGAATTTTTCCACAAATACCGAGGTCACACTAAGATCAAAAAAAATTTTTAAGGGTAAATAGGCCCAGAGATAAATAAATACACATAGATATACACATACAACAAATAACAATAAGCTTCTAAGGTATAAGATAGGTAAATCAGATTAGAGACACAAATTCAGTCAGATTTCATAATTCATATAATAAGTATATTGTTCTATTGCCGACTTGGAAAAAAATAAACAAGGAAAAAATTTCATTAATTACACACAAGGCACCGACGCTACAGAATGTAAGGTGAAGACAGTAAACAATTTAAAACAGACAATGCTGCGCTTGCAAAATAAATCCAAGGTATTTTAGATTCAATTTCAATAACTACAAGGTGAACAAAAAAGTTATATTTTGGTCATCAACTAGAAATTTAGAAACAGGCTTTAGCCGTAAACAAGGAACTCAATTGACAGTCCTAAATGATTGTACAGTTCGGTCAATTGAGGAAAATAAATTATGGATAACAACGCAAATGTAGCGTTAACATGGGGAAAGTACAACATTATAACTGTAATAAATAATCATTATGCTTTGAAGATCTGTAAATGATGAATGTTAACGAATCTAATTATTGATAATTATAGAGAACTGTAAGTGCACGATCATGGAACGACACAGCGCCCTCCTGACCTGGGTAACACTCGTTATGTGCGGGCTTCAGACATCAATTACGGTAATTGCCTACGATTGTTCGAACCCCAATACAAACATTACCGTGATTTCGCTAAGAGACGTACAAAAGTGCCCGGAACCCGAGACGACGTACGCGAGTGACAGCACGAACATTCGAGTAATTCAACGCAATGAAATCGAACTACAAAAAGTATGGTCATGCCTAGTAGAAGTAACCAGACTCATGTTTTACTGCGGGATGCACAGCCACACATCCGTAGTCAGCGAAGGGCTGTCCACCTACATACATAAATTAAGAACAGAAGAATGCAGAGCCATGCATAGATACAAAATAATACAACTGTACCAACAAACAATCGACAATATAATCATGAATGGTACGACAACAGTATCAATCAAAATAGGCGGGACTTTAGACAACACCGGAACATGCAAGGGGACCTTCTACCAAGAAAATGGGAGAAGTTGGAACAACGTGGTAATAATAGCCACAGTCAAAATATATGACCCTATTCTGTAAGTCCAACTACAGAATGCTAACTCAGGGGAGAGATGGGGTTCGAAATACTAGTTTTACTTTATCCAAGAAAAATAAACAAATAACGAATATTTAAAGATGTTGTATTTTAGTGGTAAGCTAGGGGCGCCATGACGAAAAATCGTCAGAGGAATGGGACAATAAAATAGGTCAAATGCGGATACGGTATAAATTTAATAACAGTTGCGGAATAAATAAATTGCGTAATAAATAATTTTCGGAATTTACGAATTAAAATTCAAATCTGACTAGATCACTTACTAATAAGTTTATAGATAAACTTTTGTATAACATAGATGGGACCATAAACAATTGTACACAATATCACCCCACAATATAGAATATCTGAGGGTAATTAAATAGAAATGATTGCCGAAATAATAAAGAAATTTCCCAACCCACAGCTGAAGATTGTTCACAATTAAGATAATATAAAAAAAATACAACTCTACTAACTATATATAAAAAAAACAATAAGCATTAAGGTGTTAAGCGAATGAAACACTTTCCATCATCTTTAATTTAACGGTGGTCTACTCACGATTCTCCTAGGGGATGAAATTATTTAAACTCGAACCCTCTCGTGCTCCAGAAAGCACACCAATCGGGTTGCTTACGTTAACTCTGATAATGCACCCATGTAAATGTTAATGTGTTATGCCTTAGTAAGAGGGGGTGAAGCGCCCTATCCCAAAAGTTGCGCAATCAGTAGCGTTGTAGTCACAACATTCAACAGTGTACAGCAGGATCTCGGTCGGTCTGGTTTTTTTCGAACCCCTTCGAACTATGAGGGTGATAGCACGTAAAACAAGCAGTTGCCGACTCGTTTCTTTTTATGAGGCTTATTTGCACAATGTGCATCTCTGTTACAAAGTGCGTGGTAACGTCTTCACCGGATTTGCCTGTAAGACAAATTACGTCCTTTTATAATTATGCTAATTTTATTATAATAACTTATAGTTTACCTTAGATTTTATTAGGCACTATCCACCAGAACACCGAACAGAAAATATGGCTTCCGTTCTCTCTTATTGTTCAGTACAAAGTCTCCTCGTTGTACTGACTGATATTTTTGGACTGATCTAGTCATGCGCACAGCGCGACTGTTAAGATTTAAATTATCAACTTCGATATTTATTGTTAAGAATAAAAAATTAGCATGCCATTTGTCTACTGCTACTCAGCGACATTTGTACCTAACTCTCAAGTAGCCAAAATTGCCATTTATGACTTAATCACCGGGAATAAGACCATTCAATTTCCGGAGTGATTTTGGTTGCCTAAACGTAGGAACCATCCGCCGCAAATTAATTTGAGTTTATGAACGACATTGCCAATTTCATCAAATTCTGTATACCGGCTGTCAAAGTGAACCGTTACACACCCCCTCACCTTAGTAAAAAAATATTTGAGATACGAGAATATTTTTCCCAAGAACCTATAACGTTTCCAACACCCACTGCTACAAATGACTAATTATTATTCCCCCAAACCAATTTTAACTAACAAAATGTTATAGTGGTTCGCTAAACATATTAGAACCCCTCTCAACCTGGTCAAAGCAAGAATCCCGCAACCGACATGTCGAAAAAAAACATCCCGAATTTCGAAAATCGAAATGCCAATCTCAACCAACCATAAGAGTTGCCAAAATAGTGGTAACAATACGTAACTAAATGAATAAATCTACAAATTAGAAGGTAAAACTAAATCTTACGCGATTTCCCAACAACAACCATGACAGGAATGTAGAAAATTACAACAGATAACTAAAAACGACTATCGGATAATACACACCACATCAGGAAAATAATAGACCCGCAACCAGACGCCAATCACCTAATCGCTACCACAGACAAACTCCGCCCTCAAGCATCTTCTTCTGTATATGGTTTAAGATCCTTAACATGAAATTTTCCAATTTTTTTCCCATCTGGACCTACAAGTTCATATACTAAATTGGAAACAGCTTCACTCACAGAGCACAAAATATATTTTGGGGCCAATTTCAACGAAAAACTGTCTCCCTTTCTGGACAAGACATGCCTCCTCTTCCAAACCTTGTCTCCCATATTATAAATGTTCTGGGGCCTTCGGCGTAAGTTATATGAATTGGCATTCCTCTTATACGATGCTGCCAGATGTCTACGAACCTCAAGGTAGAGTTCTGGAAGTTTATCTATTTCTTGGCCATACCGATCCCTATTCATGTTTGATAGATCCACATCTTTGCAAGACTGCAATTTCCCAGAGTATCGCCCATCAGAAGGGATGTATCTGCCAAAATTCAAAAAGGTCGGTGAATAACCAGTAGATTCATGTACCGCGGTCCTCAAAGCAAATCCAATTTTATGAATTTCTTGATCCAAGCTACGATGATCGGTTTTATCCAAATAAGATCTAACGGCCGTTGTAATCACCCGATTCACTCTCTCAACAGCGTTAACTTGAGGGTGGTAATTGGCGTTGTAAAATATTCTAACTCCATATCGCTCCATTACTCTCTGAAACTCCTTGGCAATAAACTGTGTACCATTGTCACACGCTATCACTTGTGGGCTCCCAAATACTAAAAATACTTGGTTTTCGATAAATTTTATAATAGTAGGAGAAACTGCTTTTCTCATGGGATGAAGTAGACAATATTTGGTGAAGTAGTCAGACACTACTAGAAGATATGAAAACCCGTTTTTTGATCTTGTTAGTGGTCCCAATATATCCACTGATACATACTGCCACGGAAAGGAAACGCTCTTTTTCCTACCCATGTATCCAGGGGGAGCGGCTGTCTCTACCTTTCGTTCTGCACATACTGTGCACCCTTTAACCCATTTTCTTACATCTTGTAACATACGAAGCGAATAATAAAGTTCACGGACACGGCATAATGTTTTATAAACCCCAAAGTACGCGGCGGTTGGTTCCCCATGAAGAGCTCGAAATATTTCCAACCTCAAGTTTTCAATCCGAAAAATTTGTCCTAAAGCCAAAATCAAGCAAAACATGTTTGAACAATCGACCCTCTTCTAATTTCCAATCTGAATATTCTTCAGCAGATGATAGAATTTTTTGTTTCACTCTGCTATACCAAACGTCTCTATCTGCCATAGTGCTATCGACCTCTATCACACAATTTTCTACTGGTGCTCTAGACAGCGCATCAGGAAGGGAGTGGAGAGATCCTTTCCGGTGAATTATTTCCATATCATACTGGCTCAGTCTCATTGCCCATCTAGCAAGGCGTCCTGTAGGATTCTTCAAATTGCTTAAATATAACAGGGAACTATGATCAGTTATGACTGTAAAATGTACTCCATCGATATATGGTCTGAACCTATCAACTCCG
The DNA here is from genome assembly GCA_963921935.1 of Galeruca laticollis. NCBI lineage: Eukaryota > Metazoa > Arthropoda > Insecta > Coleoptera > Chrysomelidae > Galeruca > Galeruca laticollis. The sequence goes on from OY998181.1 coordinate 12,882,411, forward strand.
AACAAAACTGCAGCATATTCCTTTACTGTAACGGTATACTTTTTCTCCGCCTCCGTCAATGTCCGAGAAGCAAAGGCAATGATCACTTCCTCTCCTACAACCTTTTGGGTCAAAACAGCTCCCAATACATAGTTAGACGCATCGCACTGGACGAAAAATGGTTTCGTAAAGTCAGGCGCAGTCAAAACCGGCGCCGATACCAAGGCTTCTTTGATCCTATGAAAGGCTGTATCTGCTTCCTCTGACCATTGGATTTTCTGTGACTTTTTCTTTCCTTTTAGCAAAGCTGTTATAGGAGCTATAATAGACGAGTGATCCTGGACAAAACGTCTAGAACAGCTACATAGGCCTATAAATCTTTTCATCTCAGTTGCGGTCGTAGGTGTTGGATACTCCAACATACTTTTGACTTTACATGGGTCCGTCCTAAGTCCATCGCGATCCACTACCAAACCCAAATACTTTAAACTAGGCATGCAAAAATGACATTTGTCAAAGTTTATTGATAAATTGGCTTCTTTTAAACGAGAATAAACAATACGAAGGATTTCTAAGTGTTGTTCTAGAGCAGGGGTGGCTATGATCACATCATCCAAGTACACAAACACGTAAGGATCTAACTCAGGGCCCAATATTGAATCCATCAGTTTTTGCAACATTTGAGCGGCATTACAGAGGTCAAATTGCATAACAATAAACTCATATAAACCTCTCCCTGGAACCACGAAGCTGTCTTCTCACACGACTCCGGGGACAAAGGAATTTGCCAAAAAGCGGACTTCAAATCGATACTACTGAGGAACTTTGCACCTGCAAGTCTACTTAAAATGTGATCAACGCGAGGTAGAGGATATGCACATTTCTTAGAAACTGCATTAAGTCTCCTTCCGTCAAAACAAAATCTTGGCTCACCATTTGAATTTTCCGTAATAACAACAAGACTTGACCAAGGACTAGATGATGGCCTAACAACACCCAAAGCTAACATTTTATCTAACTCCTTCTCAAGAACTTATATGGTGACATTACGTGCTATCTCTGCTTAATTGGTTCGTGATCTCCTGTATCAATAACATGCATAACTTTGTTAGTTCTACCGAGCTTTTCCGGAGAGATGCTACGAAAAAGGTCTTTAACCTTACCTAAATCAGCCAAATGAACTTCGGACAGCTCTGTACTACAACAAATTTTACTGACTACTTCGAATTTCTCCTCCAAATCTAATCTAGCTGAACTATACAAATCTTTATCTCCTACATAGTACGAATTTGTATCAAATAGTAATATTAAAAGCTTTACACACATCTGTCCCCAAAATCAGGGTATGTCCTAAAGATGGTACTACCAGAACCTTAATTAGTTTTTCAACTCCACATAAATTTAGGGGTAAATTTACAAACCCATCCACAACTTGCGCTGTCCCATCTGCTGTCCTCACAGACACTCCATTACTCTCGTTTATACCAAGATCGAACAGAGACAGTAGAAACAAGCCCTTTCCTCCTATCACCGACATACTTGCTCCGGAATCTAAGTGCGCGACAACCGACCTGCCAAAATCTGTACTGATACATACGGACGGATATCATTCTCTCTTTCCACAAATACCTCGTTAGTCTGCTCTGCATCTTCTGGTTTCTCAATGTCTACAGGATCTGGACGACCGGATCTACAAAAACGCCTTACGACTTCTAACCAATCGTTCCACTCCTTCTGCCATGTTAACCGGATCTCTGAACTAAATGTTTTCATGGAGTACCGGCGACCCGGATAGTGTACTCCACCTAAGAGTTTTTTGAACACCTGGGGCAGTTTGGACGAATCAAATCTTCCATACTGCAACCAAAACATCTCAGCTTAGGATAACTTCTACTGCGACATTCTCTTTTTATATGTACAAATTCAGAACACTTCCAACACTTCACTCCGTTATTGGCCCCTCGGGTCTGATAAGGCACCCACGAATTGCGAGAAGAGCTATCAGATGCGTCCACCTGATTAAGAGTATGTCGTGAAGAATCCCAATGTCTCGAACCCAAATTACAAGTAACAGCACAAAAAACGTATAGAAAAATAGAGCAGCACAAATATACTGCAGCGTAATCCCTTTACAAACCAGATGAACGTGAGAGCTCGAAAACGAGAAATATTAAGAATTGAAGATTACTTGTAGACTGTACCAAACTCACATACACCACTGAAAAACATACGAATAAATGAAGCACTACAAATATCCTGCAGCATAATACTTTTACACACCAGATGAACGCGAGAGCTCGAAAACGAGATGTATTAGGCATTGGAGATTACTCTTAGACTGTACGAAAATTAGATACACCGAAAAATACCATTGTAAGTTGCTACAACTTTCTTATAATTTATTAAAATGTTGAGGGCGCTCAACGCATCAAGTGGAAAGTTACCACTAAACGAGTGTTTAGACCAATATGCTATAAATGTATTTATGGCATCATACACTCGAAAAATACAAAGTAGGTATAGATCGATTCAGAATCTCGCATAGAATACGAGAATAGTTGTTTTTATTGTGGTATACGCGTGTATGTATATCCCAATTCTCCAGTACACCACTAATATCGATAATTCATACACAGGTTACCACTAATATAGAGATACATACGCACACCCTCACACACACACACCCTTATATATATATATATATATATATATATATATATATATATATATAGAAATATTTGTGGAACTCGTGCATAGAACGTATTTGTGGTATCAAGAGAGATGGTGTCATATTATTGTAGAGTATAAATAGTGGATATAGGAAATCTGGGTTGTTTTTTGATACCCTCCAAATTAAGGTACTTTTTGATGATAATTTATAGTGGTAACTTTTGACCTCACCGAAGATCATTTTTAACACAAATTTCTACAAATATACAACTTCGAAATAGTTACACAGTTAACAAAAATACTTGGGTAAGCTTTTTAACACTCGTTAACCACAAATATTCAACTTCCAGATATGTTTACACACGTATACCACAAATATGTTTGCACTGTCTTTTACACTATTTTGCCACTAATATAAAACTTCATGATACTTACACACATCATATTTTATGTTTTATTTATGTTATATTTTATATACGTTTATATTAATAATGTTAATATTTGGGGTAATTTTGAACTTTATAAGAAACTTAGTTTTGAATTAAGTTTTTCTTACACATTTTAATTATTCTTTGAGGCTGTATATTTTGATGTCGACTGAGCAATCTTCCTTTTTTACGCCCAGTTCCAGTTTTGAAATACGGGTTATTGCCTCCTTCACATTACTTCAGTTATGTCCATTTTGGACTTCAACAATGAACATTGAACACGTGTTGTAATTTTATTGGAATAATTTAATAATGTCCCAAATTCCTGGCGATAATAGTACTTCTGTTGAACGTTATCAATAAGAAAATTTGTTTATACATCCGACCAGATAAGTTAAACTTGTTAATAATTATCTGGTTTGCCTTACTTGCGAAACATTTGAAACAATCTGGTACCACGAAACTTTAGTGATGACGTGCAATGGATATTTCATTACAAAGAACATATTTTTCAATGTCCCGTTTATAACTTCACGATTCGGTGAGTGCTTACTAGTTTTTCAATATGAATAGGCTGACAAACTATAAAATTGGCATGTACAGCTTGCCACTTGATTTGTTTATTAAGTTCGACATTTTGACGTTTTTACGTGAATATTTGACATTGTAGGTAAAGAAAAAAAAACAAAAATCAAACTATTACTTAAGCTTCATTTGTTTATGGAATAGGAATTGAATCTTCTAAATCAAAAAACAAAAATTGCTGTTCTTCATTATTGTGAAAACACAGACATACGACGTAGCGCGTTCGCGGAAATTTCATGTTTCCACAAATATGGATGTGTATAGTTATTCGGACGATGCTTGTTAAAATCAGCTAGTCGAGAAGATTAAAAATTAATGAAAAAAATTATAAATTATGGCTCTTTCGATTATACACAAAAAACTATTCTTATGAAATATTCATAAAATAGACCGTCATGGAATTTAAAAGTTAATGGTGAGAGATATGTCAGTCGGTACAAAATATTTATGGTCTAGGTATATATTCATTTGAAATTGAATATTTGTGGCTACCGAGTGTAGAATAGGTAATTCATAGGGATGCTAAAAATAGTTTTAAACTTCAGCACTTTCTCGGGAAGGGTCAGAATAACTATACACATCCATATTTCAGGAACCTGGAATTGCCGCTAACGCGCGACGTATGTCTTTGTGTTTACAATAATGAAGACGAACAATAATTTTAGTTTTTTTATTTAGAATATTTAATTAATAAACAAATCAAGTGTCAAGCAGTACATACCAATTTTATAGTTTGTATTAAAAAACTAATAGGCACGTACCTAATGGAAAAGTTATAAACAGGACATCAAAAAATATGTTCATGGTGACAAAATATCCAATGCACGTCATCATAACATTAAAGTTTCCTGGTACCAGATTGTTTAAAATGTTCCGTAAACCAAATAATTATAACCATTTTTAACTTATTTGGTCGAATGAATGATCAAATTTTCTTATTCATAATGTTCACCAGAAGTAGTATTATTGCCAGGATTTTAAGACATGACTCAAATAATTCCAACAACACAGCTCAATGTTCATTATTGAAGTCCAAAATTGACATACCTGAGGTATTGTGACGGAAGCACTAACGCGTATTTCAAAACTGGGACTGGGCGTACAAAAGGCAGATATCAAAACATACTACATCAAAGAAGATTTAAAATGTGTTTTTTGTACTGTTACCAGCAATAATGGGATATTGGTATCTTTTCTTTTTAATTTTTTTTTATTTGTACTATCATATCGTGCTTCTTTCTAAAAAATGCCTTGGTACATTTTCTGATATATAAATTAATATCATTTGTACCTCCATATTAATAATAAGTGACAGTTTATTTATCTCTGTACGGAGTGTTGAATGCGGACCTTTTGGTGTTGTTTTTAAATCGATTATACCGTCTGTTATGTGTACAGATTCCATTCAATATTTTGTAGGCGAGTTCATGTGAAAGTACTTAATCGACTACATTATTTATAAATATTAAATACCAGGTCCGTATTTAAAAAAATATTACAATATTTTCCGACCCAAAAACAACACCCTGTATAACGAGTCTCACTAATTTTGGTAATAGAAAAAGTATAGTGTACAATTTGCATGAAATGACTCATTTCCAACACGTAGGTATATGAAATTTTGTAGTACGAGCGTAGCGAAATGTATGTCATTTCATGCTCATTGTACAATATACTATTCTCGTAGTTTTTATAGATACATGTTAAATAATGTTTCAATTTTCTTAAGACACAATTTTTCCACTTTTCTACCTTATACTGTACAACGCGAAGCGCTTTGATAGATGTTTTGTTATTAAACCCTGTATGTATGCACATAGAAAGAAATAGTTTGATTTAATTGAAGAGAGTGATTTAAAATAACGAATGCAATGTCTTTGCTTTGGAGACTGAAAATCTGAGTGTAATTTTTAATTCTAAACAACTATCCCGAATAAACTTTTTTGATACAATTAACTATCTGGACCCTTACCCCGTGGAATCTACTCATATCCACAATATATTGAAAAATAATGTTAAAAGTTCTAAGAAATTTGACATTTATTTCAATAGTAAATATCATCGTCAGAATGACAGAAGTTACATTTAATTTGATGCCTACCTGATGTTTAATAATTATTTCAGGCTAAAGTAAGAAGTGACCTAGCTTGTGATTGACTTAATAATATATGTTAATAGAAAAAAGCAGAAGATATGATATTACAAATATTGAAGCTTAGATATTATTAGCCCTATAGGGATATTCTGGATATCTTTTGTCCAACTAAGATCAATATAACTGTGCAATGATATAGAAAACCAGGAAACTATATCTGCTGCTCTTTACAATTATCACATAAGAAGATAGCTTAAAATTGGAGAACTCCCAAGATTTATCTGTTTATTGACGACTTCATATTGTGGGTTTTTGAAGTGTCTTCCAATTTCCAATTTTTCGAGGAAATCCAGTTCTTGTTTCTTATCACCAATATGTAGAACTTCTAGTTCTGTGTTAGGTATCAATTAATGATTGGTGTCAAGTAGATGTTTTGCGTAGTGAAATTTATCTGGTTGTTTTAATCAGACAGGTATCAAACATGCTACCGGTATATACGTCTGTTACCATTATATTATGCCAAAATTGGTGTGCTCGATCCGCAATATCGAAAAATCCTTAGTCACGGAGGTTTCTGATTCAACAACGTATTTTTGAATTGATACCATACTGTTACGAAAGAAAGTAAGAAGTAAGAATTAGAATTTTCAATGAAGATACTTTGCATTTTCATTTATTTTGATTAAAGCTTTCCAATAAGTAATAAGCTACACAAATTATAGGAACATCAACATATGTTCCCAAAATGGCACACGTAGAAAAATTTCCGTTTCAGGTGAGGTTTGAGTCACGACTATGGTGATAGAATGGTAACAGGCAGTTACGTTCCTAACAAAGCGATAATAATGAGTTTGGTTCTAGCAATTCGACCTTAATATGTAAAGAAAAATAAACACAGCCACTCAAAAGTCACATTTTTTTAGGCTTATTTCAGAATGAAATAGGGCTATTGTAGAGAGTAGCACGACGCAACTTCGGAAAAATTTCAATACAGTTTTTCGTTTTGGTGTTCCTAGACGCCAAAATCACCCTCCGTTCCAAAGTTTATATATATATATATATATATATATATATATATATATATGTATATATATATATATAAAACTGGAGAATATTGGGGTATGCAGCAAGAGAAACGGAAAAAAGTGTACTCTTAACAGAAAATTTTCAAGCTTTCGAGGATGATTGTCCTCATCATCAGGAATACTCCGAATTGAGGTTAGAATCCATTATGTTGTATAAAAATAAGCTACGGACATTCAAATATGAAACAGTTCACTAACAAAGGTAGTAAAATAGTTTAAACCTATTATTACAATTATTGTATTTTGAGTTGCATACCTATGTAAACACACAATACGAGGTAGTAGCACATGAATCATTATCGATTTGTTTTAGTAAACGGCATTGTTAAGCTTTTCACATTTATATGCATTGTGACATATTCCTATTCGTAAGAGACAATACCCCACTTCATATTCCCTTATACAATCATGTATTTCCAATCTTTCGCAGATAATACATTCTATTATGTTACATATTCGTTCAAAATTGTGATTAAAGATGAAGCATTATTTTCCTTAGTTAACTTTAATCAAACTTCCAAAAAATATGCATGTTTCAACTGATAGATTTATTAGCCAATAAACCACGTTGTTTTTCATTGTAAAAACTAAAATTAACAAAGTTAGATCGTCTATCTCTTTTAAAATTTACATGATTCCTCAATTTCTTGAATTGTTCATCAAATACACATCCTTAGTTTCCCAAGTCGTCAAAAAAGAGATATTAGTACCTATAATTGTAACAAAGATTGTAGAAAAATATGATTTAATTGATATATAGAGTGTAGTCGTAATTAAGTCATGTTAAAAAGACATTAACATGTTAATTAAATTAACTGTCTCAACCCCTACTTTGTGGAATCTACTCATATTAGTGTTTTGAATGAAACTTACTGTTTCTAGTTAATTCTGCAGTTTATTGAAAAATATTGAAAAATTCTAAAAATTGACAATTGTTTCGATATTACCTAACGTATTTTTGTATGATTTGCAACCATTTTAGTCAGTTTAATATGAAGAACAATCTAAGGTACTACTTACTATAATACACAATATAAGTAAAATTGAAAACCAAATTTACAGATTTATATGCTATTTTTGAAAGATAATATGATTAGAAACTCATTTTAACATACACATTGTTATATGCTAGTTAGAAAATTATATTTATGATATTTTTCGCTCAATTAGTTTGTGGAATAAACGATACTTTAATGGACACATGACTTAGATTATCAAAAAAATCATTGACATCTTGCCACCGATTAAGGAAAGCCTCAAATACAAAATTTGAAGAACCAGCTTTAATCACCTATTAAATGTGTAATTTCTATTAATGATCGATAATAAACACTTTTTATTGTTTCTATTTTGTTTATATACGTTTGAACGACACTCAGATACATTTAAAAAGTAGTATAATACAAATACAATTGAAGCACGATTAAAAAAGATAAAGTAGAATTCAAATTGGGCAGTTGAGATTATTTTTGACCTTCTCGTATAATGTAATTTAGAATAGTCGTGATAAATTAATTAAAGTGCTCTTGATGACGTATGGCAAATGGATCTAGCTGAAATTAGACCGTATGCAAGGTATAATATAGGATTTAAAATGATTTTCGAAGTTATAGAGTGTTTCTCGAATTTGAACTCGCTTTTACATAAACAATGTAACAATTCACAGAGCAGGAGATCTTGAGGCAAGGTTGTTATTAACAATTTTGAATATTATACGATATGAAGGCTATTTTTAGAAATTCAACAATGATAATCCAAAAACCACATTGATACAATAATACGTTGACCATCGTCACAGAGGTCTTCTCATGCAATTTCATTATGTAGAAATATCAATGATTTCAATATTAAATTTATCAACACACACCTAAAATTACATACTGATAACGAATAAAATATATGGTTTATTATTATAATCAGAATTCGGTGTTCACTATATATACGAAAGTATAATTGTGATGTTATTCAATTTTAAGAAATATTATATTAGCTACATTTATAATTGATGAAAAAACAGCAATGTGAAATATCAAAAACCATCATAACTGATAACTCTGCTAAAAAATGAGATGAAAAAGTAAGATTCATAAGCGTGTATTGAATTTTTTTTGATAAATAATTATAATTTAGTGTCACAAAGTTTTTAATTGGTTAAATAGCGCATCTTTGGCTCGTTTAACAGTTACCTTCGAGGGAAATTTGGTGGCCAAAGGTGTAACCCCATCAACTATTAGTAGTGGTAGTAGTAGTAGTAATATAATCCGAGCTCCATCAGCTCTAATATTAAAGAAACTACAAGCTATTCGAAGTCCATCATATACTAATGTGGGAAAAGGACTCTTGTCATACAACGAAAAACCGATGGAATACATTTATTGGGACGATCCAAATGAATTGGTTGAACGTTTGAAATTGCTGATTGCATCCAAGGAGGTAGGCAACACATCCAACGACAACGAAATAGATGTCATCATAAATGAAGTAAGAGGAGCGGATATAATAGAATAATAAAAAAAAAAGTCTATTCATTTCAATCATGCCCATCGATAAGTTTGGTCACCGACATCATCATGCTGATGAACGGGTTACGCCGTATATGCCGAAAGTAGCATATCCACTAACTTTGGACGACAATATTGATGCTGAAAATATGAAAATTTGTAACTTGAAGATGCTGCCAATAAACTTTATGTCGATGAACAAATGCAAGTGTGTCATAATGAACTTGGAGCACTTCAAAAAACAATAAACTCCACATTACAGACACAGTTGGTATCCCATCAAAACAAAATCAGCGACATTAATACATTTATTTCGAGAAATCTGCCCGTCGCAGGTCGAGATATGGCGACTAAAAAGTACGTCGATGATGTGATTACTGTGGCCAAAGATTATATGAGACAAGAATTCAAATCTTTTGTTCAAGGTTTTGGGGAGATATTTTTAAAAGATATACAACAACAACTCCAGGGAAAAATCCTTGAGTATGAAGCATCCATAAACGAATTACGAACAAATTACTTGAAGAAAGATATCAAATAGTATCGAAAAGATATAATCAGTTTGGAATGTTTATGTGCGCTTACGAGGCATGTCGTTCAAAATACAGCTTGTAAACGAACTCCACAAACCGATACGTAAAAATTATCCGCACAGACGTACAATTATCAAAGGTATAGATGATTTATGGCAAATGGATTTGGTTGAATTTTTATTCAGATGACTCTAAAACGTTTATTTATAACAATGTGTAATATTGAATTCTTAATAAAGATTATTATTATTAACGAAGATGTTTGCACAACGACAATCAGATTGCCAAAGGTGTTCGACAAGTTCTTGGGGTAAGTATGGAAAGAATGATGAAAAAATATGATAGCTCTGTACGTATACCATATAAAGTGGAACTAGCAGATGTAAATGTAGAAACACTGTTGAAAGAATTACCCGAATTATTAAAACAACTACAAAAAGAAGACTATCTTCTAGACCTCGATATTACTCAAGACTTCTGTGAGGTGTTCCAGAAAGACGAAATGACAAACCACTTAACAAGTAACCTTAATTTTCGTAAACATGGACGTGTTTGAAAGACCACACTTCAGAGACATACCACAAGCATAGCAGAGACATAGCAGAGACATACCACAGACATACCAGATACATACCAGAGACGTACCACAGGCATAGCAGAGACATACCAGAGACATACCAGATACATACCAGAGAAGTACCACAGGCATAGCAGAGGCATAGCAGAGACATACCAGAGACATACCACAAGCATACCAGATACATACCAGAGACGGACCACAGGCATAACAGACATATACCAGAGAAAATTGTCTGCTGACCGTCTAATAATATATATTGAATCGCTCACCCACACATTCCAATTTACTATAATGTTGTCATATGAACAACAAGTCTCAAAGTATGCAGAGGATTTACGTGAAAAATATAAGTCGCTTGAAAGAAATAATATGAAACTGCATGGAGAAAATCTCTGCAACATATCCTCTCAAACAAATAGCGGAATCACTGGACTTCACAAATCAAGGTAGAGATTCTCCGAAAGACTCACCAATCCCGCTAATATTAAGTGAAGATGATGCTGAGCAGACAGATTCTTCACTCAAACAAGTACTTAATGGCAATAATCAGAAAGTATCAAAAGAATCTGAATGCGCGTACACTCCAGAATTAGGAATTGAACAATGGAGTCTCGACCATGCTTATGGGCCACAATTAATAGGTAGACAATGGATGTTTGGAAACAAACAACTAGAATTTAATGATGAACAACTAATTGTAGGTGGTAAAATATTTAAAAGTACGCTTGGCTTGAAACAATTAGTATTCTATAAGAATCCCAAACATTTCACCCCGATTGATTTACAATTATACAAACAGATATTGGAATTAACGGATGTCCACCGTGATAGAAGAGGACATCTAAGAGATCAGGCCTGCCCCACTAAATTCAGTGAAATAATTAAACCGCTCTTTAAAAAGCGTAAATACTACAGAAATTCAAGTAATATTACAAAACAGTTCGATGACTCTCATAAACTTTGCATTAAAAATAAGATGAATAATACCATAAAACAAGTCAATGAACCAATTACAAGAGAGTTTCACGCATCAAAAAGCGATGATATTCTTTCTAATTGGTCAGATCTAAACTTATTGGTAGACAGATCAAAACAATTACACCAGAATGATGAAGAATTTCATAAAAAAATTGAAGAGCTTAGGCTAGCAAACATTATTGAATAGAAAAAACATAAAGAAGAATTTTAAGTGCATCACTCCCAACATTTTATGAAGAATATGATTCATCAAGTCATATTCGATTGTGTAAAATGGATGGAAGTAATCAAACACGGCGTCAGCTTCCCTTTAACTCAACAAGATGTTCATCAAATTCTACAACTCCATCATCATCTCATTTCCCAATGTGATTGAACTTATTAGGAATTTTGCTCAAAATGATGGACATTTAAGTAAATTTGAGATAATGTATACTATATGTGATTGTAGTGATAGCATATTATCTGCGACACTTAGAGAATTTACATATTTCTATAAAGCTAAAGTTGTAAATGATGATGTGATAAATGACATTATTGTGTGTCTTTATCTCCTCTTGTCCTTCTCACGTCACGTGAGTCGTTTGAAGAATTTACTAAACAAATTTTGGCTAATAAATCACTTTTTAAATCATTATATATTTTTATTTATAAATCATAAGGATATTTCAAACTAAATTATTTAATAAAATGTTACAACTTAATATGATATTAGACTAAAACTATCTTTGAGTATATTTTATTATATTAAAAGTGTACAATTGAATCAATATCCAAATAGAAAAAAATTATTCTGTAATACTATGATGGCCCCACGGAAGTGTATCAAATGAACTGGGAAGTAATTTCCTCTTATCGTCGTGAGGACTTAACGCGATTTTCGTTTGTTCGATGCTATACACATCATGGGCGAAGGAACGTATCGTATTTTGACTCACCGTCATTTGTTTCCAATTTTTTAGACAATCCACATAATCATCAAACATTATTTTATTTTTTACTATACATATTTTAATTCCCTTTGATTTTTTAACGACTTTACCCCCCTGAACTTTGTAGCTGTACATTTTGGACCTTAAGCCGACGAAATGAGTGATGATTTGTCCATTAGCTTCATCTTCCATTAAACCTAGTACTTTTTTGTTAACTCGAGGAATATTGTAAGGATTATCTGAAGGACAGTCACTCGTATCAAATTTATCCAAGTTTTTCTCTATTAATTCTTCATATATGTTTTTTCTATTCAATAATATTTGCTAGCCTAAGCTCTTCAATTATTTTATGAAATTCTTCATCATTCTGGTGTAATTGTTTTAATCTGTCCACCAATAAGTTTGGATCTGACCAATTAGAAAGAATATCATAGCTTTTTGATGCGTGAAACCCTCTTGTAATTGGTTCATTGACTTGTTTTATGGTATTATTCATCTTATTTTTAATGCAAAGTTTATGAGAGTCATCGAACTGTTTTGTAATATTACTTGAATTTCTGTAGTATTTACGCTTTTTAAAGAGCGGTTTAATTATTTCACTGAATTTAGTGGGGCAGGCCTGCTGTCTTAGATGTCCTCTTCTATCACGGTGGACATCCGTTAATTCCAATATCTGTTTGTATATTTGTAAATCAATCGGGGTGAATGTTTGGGATTCTTATAGAATACTAATTGTTCCAAGCCAAGCGTACTTTTAAATATTTTACCGCCTACAATTAGTTGTTCATCATTAAATTCTAGTTGTTTGTTTCCAAACATCCATTGTCTACCTATTAATTGTGGCCCATAAGCATGGTCGAGACTCCATTGTTCAATTACTAATTCTGGAGTGTACGCGCATTCAGATTCTTTTGATACTTTCTGATTATTGCCATTAAGTACTTGTTTGAGTGAAGAATCTATCTGCTCAGCATCATCTTCACTTAATATTAGCGGGATTGGTGAGTCTTTCGGAGAATCCCTACCTTGATTTGTGGAGTCCAGTGATTCCGCTATTTGTTTGAGAGGATATGTTGCAGACTTGAGATTTTTTCCATGCAGTTTCATATTATTTCCTTCAAGCGACTCATATTTGTCACGTAAAGCCTTTGCATACTTTGAGGCTTGTTGTTCATATGACAACATTATAGTGAATTAGAATGTGTGGGTGAGCGATTCAATATATATTATTAGACGGTTAGCAGACAATTTTCTCTGGTATGTCTCTGCTATGCCTGTGGTACGACTCTGGTATGTATCTGGTATGCTTGTGGTATGTCTCTGGTATGTCTCTGCTATGCCTGAGGTACGTCTCTGGTATGTATCTGGCATGTCTGTGGTATGTCTCTGCTATGCTTGTGGTATGTCTCTGAAGTGTGGTCTTTCAAACACGTCCATGTTTACGAAAATTAAGGTTACTTGTTAAGTAGTTTGTCATTTCTTCTTTCTGGAACACCTCACAGAAGTCTTGAGTAATATCGAGGTCTAGAAGATAGTCTTCTTTTTGTAGTTGTTTTAATAATTCGGGTAATTCTTTCAACAGTGTTTCTACATTTACATCTGCTAGTTCCACATTATATGGTTTACGTACAGGGCTATCATATTTTCTCGTTATGCTTTCCATACTTTTCCCAAGAACTTGTCGAACACCTTTGGCAATATGATTGTCGTTGTGCAAACATCTTCGTCAATAATAATAATCTTTATTAAGAATTCAATATTCCACATTGTTATAAATAAACGTTTTAAAGTCATCTGAATAAAAATTCAACCAAACCCATTTGCCATAAATCATCTATACCTTTGATAATTGTACGTCTGTGCGGATAATTTTTACGTATCGGTTTGTGGAGTTCGTTTACAAGCTGTATTTTCAACGACATGCCTCGTAAGCGCACATAAACATTCCAAACTGATTATATCTTTTCGATACTATTTGATATCATTCTTAAAGTAATTTGTTCGTAATTCGTTTATGGATGCTTCATACTCATGGATTTTTCCCTGGAGTTGTTGTTGTATATCTTTTAAAAATATTTCCCCAAAACCTTGAACAAAAGATTTGAATTCTTGTCTCATATAATCTTTGGCCACAGTAATCACATCATCGACGTACTTTTTAGTCGCCATATCTCGACCTGCGACGGGCAGATTTCTCGAAATAAATGTATTAATGTCGCTGATTTTGTTTTGATGGGATACCAACTGTGTCTGTAATGTGGAGTTTATTGTTTTTTGAAGTGCTCCAAGTTCATTATGACACACTTGCATTTGTTCATCGACATAAAGTTTATTGGCAGCATCTTCAAATTACAGATTTTCAAATTTTCAGCATCAATATTGTCGTCCGAAGTGAGTGGATATGCTACTTTCGGCATATACGGCGTAACCCGTTCATCAGCATGATGATGTCGGTGACCAAACTTATCGATGGGCATGATTGAAATGAATAGACTTTTTTTTATTATTCTATTATATCCGCTCCTCTTACTTCATTTATGATGACAACTATTTCGTTGTCGTTGGATGTGTTGCCTACCTCCTTGGATGCAATCAGAAATTTTAAACGTTCAACCAATTCATTTGGATCGTCCCAATAAATGTATTCCATCGGTTTTTCGTTGTATGACAAGAGTCCTTTTCCCACATTAGTATATGATGGCCTTTGAATAGCTTGTAGTTTCTTTAATATTCGAGCTGATGGAGGTCGGAATATATTACTACTACTACTACTACCACTACTAATAGTTGATGGGGTTACACCTTTGGCCACCAAATTTCCCTCGAAGGTAACTGTTAAACGAGCCAAAGATGCGCTATTTAACCAATTAAAAACTTTGTTACACTAAATTATAATTATTTATCAATAAAAATTCAATACACGCTTATGAATCTTACTTTTTCGTCTCATTTTTTAGCAGAGTTATCAGTTATTATGGTTTTTGATATTTCACATTGCTGTTTTTTCATCAATTATAAATGTAGCTAATATAACATTTCTTAAAATTGAATAACATCACAATTATACTTTCGTATATATAGTGAACACCGAATTCTGATTATAATAATAAACCATATATTTTATTTGTTATCAGTATGTAATTTTAGGTGTGTGTTGATAAATTTAATATTGAAATCATTGATATTTCTACATAATGAAATTGCATGAGAAGACCTCTGTGACGATGGTCAACGTATTATTGTATCAATGTGGTTTTTGGATTATCATTGTTGAATTTCTAAAAATAGCCTTCATATCGTATAATATTCAAAATTGTTAATAAAAACCTTGCCTTAAGATCTCCTGCTCTGTGAATTGTTACATTGTTTATGTAAAAACGAGTTCAAATTCGAGAAACCCTCTATAACTTCCAAAATCATTTTAAATCCTTTATTATGCCTTGCATACGGTCTAATTCCAGCTAGATCCATTTGCCATACGACATCAAGAGCACTTTAATTAATTTATCACGACTATTGTAAATTACATTATACGAGAAGGTCAAAAATAATCTCGAATGCCCAATTTAAATTCTATTTTATCTTTTTTAATCGTGCTTCAATTGTATTTATATTATACTACTTTCTATATGTATCTGAGTGTCGTTCAAACGTATATAAACAAAATAGAAACAATAAAAAGTGTTTATTATCGATCATTAATAGAAATTACACATTTAATAGGTGATTTAAGCTGGTTCTTCAAATTTTGTATTTGAGGCTTTCCTTAATCGGTGGCAAGATGTCAATGATTTTTTTGATAATCTAAGTCATGTGTCCATTAAAGTATCGTTTATTCCACAAACTAATTGAGCGAAAAATATCATAAATATAATTTTCTAACTAGCATATAACAATGTGTATGTTAAAATGAGTTTCTAATCATATTATCTTTCAAAAATAGCATATAAATCTGTAAATTTGGTTTTCAATTTTACTTATATTGTGTATTATAGTAAGTAGTACCTTAGATTGTTCTTCATATTAAACTGACTAAAATGGTTGCAAATCATACAAAAATACGTTAGGTAATATCGAAACAATTGTCAATTTTTAGAATTTTTCAATATTTTTCAATAAACTGCAGAGTTAACTAGAAACAGTAAGTTTCATTCAAAACACTAATATGAGTAGATTCCACAAAGTAGGGGTTGAGACAGTTAATTTCATTAACATGTTAATGTCTTTTTAACATGACTTAATTACGACTACACTCTATATATCAATTAAATCATATTTTTCTACAATCTTTGTTACAATTATAGGTACTAATATCTCTTTTTTGACGACTTGGGAAACTAAGGATGTGTATTTGATGAACAATTCAAGAAATTGAGGAATCATGTAAATTTTAAAAGAGATAGACGATCTAACTTGGTTAATTTTAGTTTTTACAATGAAAAACAACGTGGTTTCTTGGCTAATAAATCTATCAGTTGAAACATGCATATTTTTTGGAAGTTTGATTAAAGTTAACTAAGGAAAATAATGCTTCATCTTCAATCACAATTTTGAACGAATATGTAACATAATAGAATATATTATCTGCGAAAGATTGGAAATATATGATTGTATAAGGGAATTTGAAGTGGGGTATTGTCTCTTACGAATAGGAATATGTCACAATGCACATAAATGTGAAAAGCTTAACAATGCCGTTTACTAAAACAAATCGATGATGATTCATGTGCTACTACCTCGTATTGTGTGTTTACATAGGTATGCAACTCAAAATACAATAATTGTAATACTTCGATAAATTTTAAATTCGCTTTCACAATATGCAGTGATATGATTATAACTTGGTGGTCTTGCTTGCATGATAAAAGATTATAAACGCATGAGAATGTGTGATCGATGGATCGAATCCTGTCGCCGGTAGCGAAATATTTTTTTCAATTTAATAAATTGTACGAAAACACTGCTTACGTCACACTATATACAAAATACATGGAGGACGTGATGATATTATACGAAAACACTGTTTACGTCATACTATATACAAAATACGTGGAGGACATGATGATATACGAAAACACTGCTTACGTCACACCATATACATGTTACCATAGAAAAATCATAAAGATAGACTTCATCACAGAACAGATGGGGCATACAACAGAACGCACGTACGTAACATAGAACAGATGGGGCATACGACGGAATGCCCGTACGGCACATACAACGGATGGGGCATACGGCGGTTGACACGCATGACGGGATTGACGGATGACACATACGATGGCCCGACGCGTGCGCAGATGGCCCGTACTATGGATGGCCTTGAAGGTGCCCCAGTACTCTCCTAGCTCATCTACGACAGTTTATATAATTTCCAGTCAATAAATATAATAAATATCTTACCACTTTCTGGTTTAAAATTATATAGGATGTCTATCACAGGTTAGTTTTCTTCACTATACTAACATTCTGTTCTATAATTAACTTTTTATTTACCACTTTTTACAAAAAAATCCAATTTCATGACTTCTCCTGCTGTCTTTCCATCTCACAATCCCTCAACAACTCCCGTTTTTCAATTTTTTTATCAACAAGCATTTGTGTTTTATTTCTGTCATTGTAAAGATAATGTCACATGTTCATTTGCGGCTACTATCTGTCACTTCACCAATTAAAATCAAGGATTTATTTGTTTAGAACAACGATTATTTACACTATATGCAAACAGTGTATTAAACTTAAAACTATTTGTATAGGTTTATAAAGATAATTTTAATATTTCATATTTGCTATTGCTTCTAAATTTTTGTCTTTTTCAATTTTAAATATTGTTAGACTTACATCTATATAGTGTGTCCCAAAATCAATATTTATTCTAATATTCTGTAACGAAAATATAATAATAAAGGACCCCGCCCTTTTCTAATGGCAAAATGGCGTTCCGTCAAATGTAATAAATTTTGAATATGATTCAATTCAAGTCAATCCTATGACTAGTTTTTAAAATACAGGGTGTTAAAGTCGAGAAATCCATATTTTTTTAAACTACGTAACTTGATTAAAAAGAAAAAAAATAAGCATTTTCAGTTGATTGTAGCATTAATATGTACTAGTCTAACGCAAATGTACACACAAATAGTTCAAAATGTAAACATATACAGGATGGTTCTCAGTTACATCAGGGGGAGTTTTTGAAATTCTGGGAGAATGTAACATGGAATGAAAACACGGTCAAAAATAAAATCTTACATAATGTTTACTGTTCTGATAATATATAAACCCATTTTACATTATATGTATACAGGCTGATTGTTAATTCATCCACAAAACGGCGTTTCTTAAAAATTAATAAATTACAGTCTGTATATTGAGGAATTTGTTATTAGTATTGATTATGCATTTAGTAACTAGAGAATAATAGTTTTTATGGAATACAGGGTGATAGAGACATCTAATTCGTTTTTGATGCAGCAATAATTAAAGAAATATTCCTTTTTCAGAATCACCCTATATTTTTCAATTCGATCCGTCAAATTGTACGATCTTCTTATTTTTGTAATTAGCTTTAAGCAATTAATAACTTCCTATAATTTCAAAATTTTAGTATGATTTGTTTTTGAGATTCCAATATATGTATATAGTGAACCATATTAAATATCAGACATATTCATTCACGTACGAGTAGAATAACCATTTGTGAGTTATTTGAAATCCGCTTCTGATACTCTGAACTGTTCAATTGCGTTTTTCTAGAAAACGAATGAGAATATCGTGTTTGAACAAGAGTACCAATCTTACGTAGAAATAATGTTTATGTCATATTTTCTGATAAAAATCACTAAAAAATTTCGTCAAAAAAGTTACCAGTCAATTTCATCCTCAGAAATCCTTCACGAGGCTCCCCCTGTAACCAAATACCAAATAATACATAAAATAATATTGCCAGTATAAAATTATGCCTCTGTGCTGATTTTGATAAGAATTGATAAATATACAGTGAAATTATTAGCAAAAAACGAAAAAAAAAATTCAACTTCAACGCCCTCTATCTTTTTCCACGGCAATATTTTATTGAGGTTATTTGGTCCTATCCAAACAATCTACCCTTAGCCTATGTCCCAAAAGTTATGAATCACCCTGTATATTGGAATCTGAAAAACGGATCATACTTAAATTATGAAATTATACGAAGGTATTAATTGCTCACAGCTAATGACAAAAATAAATAGGTCGTACATTTTGACGGATCGAATTGAAAAATATTAGGTGATTCTGAAAAATGAATATTTCTTTAATTGTTGCTGCATCGAAAAGGAATTAGACGTGAGTATCAGCCTGTATTTCATAAAAAGTATTGTTATCTAGGTATTTATTTATTACTCCATAATCAATATTATTAACAAATTCCTCAATATACAGGGTCTAATTTTTTTAAGAAACGCCTTTCTGTGTATGAATTAGCAATCATCCTGTATACATATAATGTGAAATGAGTTCATATGTCGAAACAGTTAACACTATGTAACTTTATTTTTGACCATTTTTCATTCCATACCAGAATCTCTTAATTTTGTACTATTTATTCTAAACAAGTGTGCTGTGGAAACAAATGGAGTGCGTTAGAAATGTCATCCTCATTGTCATTGTCAATTTAACATTAATTGTTGTGTTGAGATATTATAATATGGCTTTTGCAAGTAGAATGCAGTGTTACGTTTGTGACCACTTTTATTTTCCAAGACAAACTAATTTATTTTCCCAATTTAGGTGTTCGTGTGATGTCAATACTCTCAAATACTTTATTATTTCCTTGATATATCGTTCCATTGGGTTTGATGCTGGATGTCCTATACTTGTCAATGTTAATATTATTCCATTCTTTTGCATAAAATATTTAAAACGTTTATTGTTAAAATATGTGGCATTATCTAATATACCTCTTTTTGGCCTGCCTACTTAATTAAAATAGTTATTCATTGTATTACATATTGTTTTTGTATTTGTTTTAGCCGCCTGTCTAATATAAATGAATTTAGAGAAGATGTCTACAATGACGAATATGTGTTTATTGCCCTGGAAGCTTGTGATAAGGGTCGACATAAAATCTAGTGACACCAAGTCCAATGGTTTTTCGGATTGAATAGATTTTGGTAAGTTTTCATTATGGTAGTTTTTCTCCTTACTCAGCTGACATATAGTACAAGTTTGTACTATATCCTCAGCTATTGGAGTATGTTTTTTGCAAATATAATTCTCTCTCCAAATCAACCATGTTCTTCGCATTCCAGTATGCCCATACTGTTTGTGTATCTCCCTTAATACCTTTTTTGCAAATTCCATTGTTGTTTGATATAATTCATTCTGTCCAACTACTTTATAACATATACCATCTTTATTTCTTTCTTTTTTCCTGTTAGTTTACCCTGATCCTTCTTTATTTCTTCTAGTGAAAATATACCATCTTTATGTCTCAAAATATTCAATCCTATGTTTAATTTATGCAACTTCTTCTTATTCTTTCCCTCCATTCTGCTTAGATAGTCTGGCACTATATTTGACTTCCCTGTGACATATTGAATATCAAAAGAATATTCTAGAAGTAAAAATGCCCATCTGTGAATTCTACTATTTCCAAATTTATTGTCCATTCTTCATGTCAGTTCTGTTTCAATTGAAAATTTATTTCCTAATAAATAAAATCGAAATTTAGTCACACAGAATATAATACTTCCCAATTCTAATTCACTAACACTGTAATTTTTCTCGTGTTTTTTAGTGGTTCTTGAAATGAAGCTAACCGGGATTTCTTTATCTTCTTGTCTTTTAATAAGAACTCCTGCATATTTTGTGATAGAAGCGTCTGTTTTCAGTATAAATTGTAATTTATAATCGGGATAATAAATTTTTAATTTAAACTGGAATGTATATTTGATCTTCTTGAATGAATTTTCTTTTCCTTCATTCCATTTCCATGGTACTCCTTTCTTTAATAACTCCATCAATGGTAGTTCGATTTCTGTGATATTTGGCACGAATCTTTTGAAGTAATTAAAAGCTCCTAAAAATCCTCGCAACATTTTTAAATTGTATGGTGTTTTAAATTCCCTTATCAATTTTATTCTATCTGGATCCATCTCTATTCCAGTCTCATTAATTTTGTATCCCAAATAAATAATATTCGTTTTAAAAAACAGACATTTATCTTTGTTTAATTTCAGACCAGTTTCGTCAAGACTTTCCAGACTTTTCAGTGCAATCTTCAAATGTCTTTGGTGCTCCTCTTCACTATTGGAAAATATTAGGATATCATCAATATAATGTAGGATAAAATTTTCGTAATTTAAAACATGATGTAAAGCTCTTACTAAGGCTGAACAAGCTCCTTGTATACCAAATGGTACTACGCAGAATAGATACACCACTCCATCTACTGAGAAACCTGTATAGTCTCTTGAATCTATGTGCAATGGTATGAGCCAAAAACTATGTACTAAATCTAACTTTGAAAAAATCTTTGCATTTGTCAACCTTCCTAAAATTCCATCAACTGACATAGGTGCGTCGTGTTCAGGTACTGTGTACTTATTAACCCTTAACTACTGTGGTACAAGTTTAATGACGGTACGTGTGTGGTGCGGTCATGGTGACCGGAATATATATTTGCCATAAAAAATTATATAATTGAAATATTTTCATATTATTTTATTGTAATAATATGAATGGAATATTTTTTGATGGAAATAAAATATATATAATTAAAAACCGGGCATATTTTTGACAAAATTTCATTTTCTTGGTTATCAACTACTTTTTTAACAAAATTAAACATTCTATTTATCATTAACCATTAAACAAAAACTAATAATTCTAAAATCAAACTAGCCATCTTTTTCTTAAGACAGAGGTATAAACTTACAAAAAAATAAGAAACATTGAAAAAAAAATAGAATTTTCACAAAAATCACACGATGTAAAATATTATAAATTAGACCTGCAGTATATACAGATATATGTTGAACATTCACCACAAATTGGCTTGGACATGTGTTACACAAGTGGAATGTTTTTCTTTTTATTCTTGAAGGACAAGTGTAGCAAGTTTTTCTTTTTTCAAGTTTCTCCATGGGGACTTGTCCTAGATGTTCTTCAGGAATGTTTAAAATCCTCCGTATTGTAGATCGTAGCTCTCGAGGAATCCTTGGATTAGCTAATCTTCTTTCTAAATGTGGCCTAACTAGCTCATCGGGAAGTTCTTTTATGAAATCGGTTTTTTGAACTGCTTTACTATTCCTAATACTCTGATGGATAATGTGAGCATTTATTGCACTTATGTCCATGATTCTGGAAAATACCACCATAGGCCATCGTCTTGTGCGGCGGCTTGTAGAATGTTTGGCGCACTTTTCGTCAACCGCATCTACTCCGCCTTTTGTGGAATTATAGTAAGTGATAATCTCCGGCAGTTTCGTATTATCGTCAAATGATTTGGAATGGTGCATATACGATACGAGAATAACCGCTTTATTTCGTTTTGGGACATGCGAAACCAAAGTAATTTCTTTAGTAAAACCAAATAATGTTCCCTCCTCACCAATCTTTCTGCTCCTTTTTGGCAGGAACTCCGGAGGTATTTCCTTTTTATTTTTCTTAACTGTTCCGACATATGTGAGCCCTCGATTCGCTAGCTGCTCGACAACCTCTAAGGAAGTGAACCAATTATCGGCGGTTATGTTTCGATTTGATCTTTCTATTGGCTTTACTAGTCTTAATACGGACTGTGTGGGTTTTGCAAATTTTCTTAAATTTTCTTCCAAACCAAATCCATCTGAATCTTTGCCAGTATATATATATATATATATATATATATATAGATATATATATATATATATATATATATATATATACATATATATAGCCATTAAAAAAGTACTGGGTACGGGCATCTGTCATGCATACGATCTTAATGCCATATTTGCATGGCTTGTTGGGCATGTACATCTTGAATCTGCATCTTCCCCGAAAGGACACCAACATCTCATCAAAAATATGCATTCTGACAATTTTCAATAAATTGTTTAAAAAATTCAGATATTGGAGCTATAGGATCTTCTTTTTTTCTAAGATTTCGGTCTAAAGAATTATCAAAGCGTAAGCACGCTAATAAAAATGCAAATCTCTGCTTACTCATCACGCTTCGAAATATTTCTCGTCCAGTGCCGTCAGTTGCAAATATTCGTGATAAATTTTCGTGATTTGACACAAATATTGCGGTATAAAATAACAGTCCAATAAATGCTCGTAACTCAACGATGTCCAAATCTTGATGCTCTGCCCTAGAAGAATTTTTTAGCTTATCCCTTTGTATTTTTATTTTCTGATTAGTCCAATTTAAAATCATGTTTAACATATCATCTTGGATAAGCAAGCTCCACACAGAAGATGGTTGTGCTTCTTGTCCCAATAGACCAGCGGATCCTCGTAAAGCTGCTAAACGTAAAACAATATTATGCTTCTGTGTTAGACTGCGAGATACAAAACTTTCAGATGACCACTTGAATCGGTTTTTGCCAAAGAAATTTTTTGAACGATTTGTAGTTTGATTTACCAGTTCCTCATCAGCATCCTCCCCTTCATTTAAACTTGCCAACTCTTCATCTTCCCCTTCTTGCTCCGAATCAGTGTCATGTTCACTGGGTACGTAGACACTTTCACTGGCACTATCTTCGTCGCTATCATTTGCATTTTCCGTTTCTATCTCATCCAACCACTTTAAAGCAGTTTCTTCAAAATCGGGATCCGTAAAACGAAGTTTTTTTAAAGGTCCGACATCACAATTGTCCATTATGAAAAAAATATGGGTAACAAACACAGCAATAATAAATTACACTAATGCTGTGCTGAGGTCACTATGACCGCAACAAAATTTCAACTCGACGTAATTTAAAAACAAAAGCGAGTAACACGCGACTACCGCACCTGCCTTCTTAAAATATACTAATTTGAAGATACAGAGACGCCCAAGACTATACAACTAGGGAGGGGCTTAATACTAGCGATGTTCAAATAGGCATCGGTCACGGTGACCGCACTACAGTAGTTAAGGGTTAATGGTTCTAGCGTCAACACATATTCTTATATCATTATCCTTCTTCTGTACAACTACCAGTAGATATATGTACGGTGTATTGCTCCTTTCTATTATCCCATCTCTTTGTAATATCTCCAACTCTTTCTTCGCTCTATCTTCTAATTTGTAAGGTACTGGATATGCTTTTGATTTAAAATTTCCTATATGCTTCACCTCTAACCTATGCTCATATTTCTTAGCCACTCTTGGTTCCCTCGACATAAATCTATCATACCTCTTTAACAATTCTTTCACAAATTCATAATGTTCTTCATTACAATCTATCACATTACCACTCTTTTCTTCTTCTTCTATCTCTTCTTTATTTTCGTACTTCGATTTTTCATCTTCATATTTCAATATTTAATTTTTAATATAACTTATCTTCTTCATCTTCTCCTCTACTTCCTCTATCATATTCAGTCGTACCCATTTTCTATTTAACCGTATTTTCTTTTCTTCATAATTTACTACTGCTTCATATTTTTCCATCACATCGTTTCTATTATTATACTTGTTTCTAGATTTGGAACAGCTGGTAGTTGACAATTAAGTATTGCTTCTTCCACTTGTAAATTTATATCATACAATTTGTTTACCTCACATAGTTTTCGATTATTTATACCTGTTAATATTACCTTAGGAAATTTTATTTCCCTTTCTCTTAAATTATTATTTTCGTTTATCAATTTTAAATCAACTATGGATGCTTCGCTTCCTCTATCAATTATAATTTGAAATGTTTCATCATTAATTTCTCCCTCAGTATACAATGAACCATATAAATTTTTTTTCTAATTTCTCTTTCAAATTTATGAATTATTTGGGGTGACATAATGCAAAACTTTGATATAGAAAGCAACATTTTAAAAATCCTGTCCGTCACTTGTATGTTCATCTGGTTTGTGTCTGTCCCTGTCTATATGTTGTACTTGTTCGACAATAATTTCCTGTCTATTATCGTTCCTTATTTCTGTATCAACACTACCTCCTCTTGTATAACTGTGTTGATTGTTTCTTCCTGAATGTCTATCTTCTCTTTCCAGACTTCTAGTTATGTTTCTTTCTCTTCCATATCTTATATACTCGTAGTTTATCTGTCTTCTATTATTATTGTAGTTATTATTTTGTCTGTTATTTACATTGTTAGTTTGACTAAATTGTTAGTATCTGTTCCTGTTGTTGTGATTGTTACTATTATTTCTTCTTTCTCGGTTATATTCATATCTGTCATTATTATAATAATTATTGTTGTAGTTATAATTCCTCCAATTAGTTCTGTTATTTTCATTTCTCTGATTATTGTAATTGCTATTTCTTCTTGTAGATTCATTTTGATTTATGTTCCTTTTTCTCCTATAATTATTATTTAAAATTCTATCATTCAAATCATTTTGTCTTACTCCATTCTGTTGAGCATCATTCAGGTTTCTTTCTCCTCTTCCTCTCTCAATTCTTTGCAAATATTGACATAAACTGTCTATTGTTGTAATATTTTGAATGGCAATGGTCTCTCTTGTTTGTTCCTTGAAGTGTCTAGACATATACAACACAATCTCTTCTTCCTGAAGTCGCGGATTGCAATGATCAATAAATTTTCTTTCAAATTGGTCGTAGTCTTGTATATCCTCTTCTTTGGCTGTAAACCAAACCAATGTGTTGCAATCACTCTTTGATTCCAACACTAAAGTAGGGTCGACCTTTCAATTGCCGAAATTTAGTTTACTATAATTCATGGGTGCCGGTTAAAATTATTCTTGGTTTTTTAAAATTTTGAAAATAAAATTAAACCCAACTGATTCTAATAACAAATATACTAAACTGAAAATTTCCTATATTACCTTTTAACAATAACTGAGACTATACAATAGGTTTATACTAACACACATTCATCCACAGGCCTGTCATTCACCCTTAATTAAAACTACAACAAATAAATTATTTTACATTTACCAGAAATATATAAAGAAATTAAAATGAGGAAAAACTATGAAGATCTTATCTGTTGGCGATGAAGACAAGTAATCAAATTATAAATTTACTTAGCTTGTGAAATTGTTAGCACCTCTGTAACAATTTCTTATACATCTAATAAACCATTTTCCTGGTGCGCTGGTCAAAGGGTTTTTTTTATCAGGTAATTAATCTATATATTATTTATTTCACAGAGTCAACACTGAAATTCCACGAATACTTTTATCAACTTTATGGATGGGACATGCTTTACAACACCTCTCTTTTCTTAAAAGAAATTTTCA
The DNA here is from genome assembly GCA_963921935.1 of Galeruca laticollis. Taxonomy (NCBI): domain Eukaryota; kingdom Metazoa; phylum Arthropoda; class Insecta; order Coleoptera; family Chrysomelidae; genus Galeruca; species Galeruca laticollis. Next base: position 12,909,162 of record OY998181.1, read on the forward strand.
AATCATTAATTTTTTTTGATTACTTCAAAAAGTGACAATAATGTCATTCTATTTTTTTAGACTCCTTATTTTTCTGATAAAAAAAATACTGAAAGTTTTTCATTTATAATTTGGCAGATGCCAAAAACAATATTCAAAATGGCGTTAGATTATTTACTTCTCCAACACAATGCATGATGTTCTAAATGTTCTCGTATAATTTTTCTTAATTCATCTACTTCATATTCATTTCTCATTCTATTCCTCAGCATTTTGATAAAGGTAACGGGGTTTATTTTGTTAAAATCTCAATCAAATTTATGTTGTTATTATTTCCAGAAATAATTATTCTTGTTTCCCCCATTATTCTTATTCTTCTTTCTTTCTCTTCCTGGTCGTCTTCCAATTTTTTTAGATTATCCTCCATTTCTTTTAGTTTTCGTTTATATTCATTTCTCTCGTTTCTGTTGCTACCTTCTTCTAATTGTATTTCTTGTATTATCCTATTTTCCATTTGCTTAATTTTGTCTATATTTTTGTCAATTCTTTCACCAAAATCTTGAATTTTTAGTTCAGTGTTCATTTCCCATCTGTCAAATTTTCCTTTTATATCATCTTCTATACCTCCCATTACTTCCCCCATTTGTCCTAATTTCTCTGGCCTCAGTGAATAAACAGATAAGTCAAATTTGAGAAATTGTTCAGGAGAGCCAAAAAACATTTCGGATAGTTGTGGTAAATCGCAATACCTATTTGTTGTATATTCGATAATATTTCTGCATTCTGGACCATAAGATTTGTCATTGGAAATATATTTTTGAAATATTAGTTTTCAAATTACAATTTTAATCGACTTATCCGGTTACTCACAACCGAGTTTTTAATGATAACTCAAGAAATTTGAAATAAACATATTTATTTTCATACATAGTATGTTATTCACGAACATAATTTTTTATAATATAAGGTAATATACAACACTAAAACCTGAGACAAACAATAGTAATGAGCATGGAAATAATCAATTTACATCAGTTCATCGATGGAAATAATCAATTTACATCAGCCACCTTTAAGTTCTCATAGAATGGATGAAATTGTTTATCTATGAGATGTAAAACTGCCATGATATCCTTTTTTTTCTTTGTTAATTGGAATAAGTCCATTGTGTATTTTTGAAACAGTTAATGCACCTGATAGTTGTTTACCACGACGTCTAAAATTTACTGATTTAAATTTCTCCTCACTTTTTAGAGATGATTTATAATAAAGTAAACCAATGTTCTCCGAGCAATATCGTGCCCATTGCAAGTCTTTCCAGAGAAATTTTTTACTACTTTCAGAAATCTTTTTATTTACAAAACAACTTTTTAATAAATCGGCAAAATTTAAGAAATCATCGCATTCCATTAATTTTACTTTAAATGGTTTAGTGCTTTGACATCCCCTTATTATCTGTACCCAGTCATAAGGGTGATTTATTTTCATTGTGGTCCTTTTTTTTTGCTTTTTCGATGACTAAGTGATCCACATCGCATTCCATATGCGTATGGCCAGGAACCAGAAGTTTGTGATCAATAGATTGTATTGAACTTATTTCACGTAATACTGCCATGAACATAGCAGCTACGTGGGCGTTTTTATTCTGACCCCCGCATGTATCCGAGTGAAAGCACACTTTTCTCACATCACTAGGAAGAACTACAATATGACGATAAAGACAAGACGCTATCTGATTCGCACCTCTTCCCGAAACAGATTCATCCCATAGATAGCAGGTTGCTTCATTTGTGGCTAAGTTATGGACGGTGAGATTATAGGTCCATAATTGCCTTTTGTGAAATGAAATTGATGTTTTAAGGTAAGGAGTGGGTAAGCATTACTGCAGATCAAAAGCAAATACAGCTACTGATCTATTTCCTTTCGCAATTTTTTTGTCATTTGCTTTTGACTCATAAGCTTCTTTAGCCAAAATGTGGTGATTGTTTTGTGCCAAAATCAAGTTGGGCTTTTCATCTTCATTTGCATACATAACTTTCATTTTTAATGTGTCATTTTTGTAACAGGTGTCCATTTGTGGTTTTTTGAATGCTTATCCAAGTTTATGAAAATTACTTGTATATATTGTTTGTGAAACACAATTTTCTCTACTCTCTTCATAAAGAGAATACATTTTGAAAATAGTTAAATCTGACTGAAGATACTTTTGACTTTTGACTTTCATATGTAGGAAGCTTTGAATGTGTTTCACCACATCAGCCAAAATTTCCTCAGGCCATTTATTCTTTGGCGCATCTCGTCCTCATTGATCATTTTCAATTATGTTGGATATGGAGAATTGCCTATTTAGTATTATCTGATTTACAAATGCGTTTGTTTCTCCGAAAACATCAATAAAGCATTTTTTGCAAATTGGCTCTCTTACTCCGTTTACTGAAAGTTCGTACTTGCATGAATAGTTTAGAACCCTATCAGAATAAGTTCTTAGTCGAGTAGTCTTTTTTTCGAAACTGCAAATCAGGGAAGATAAGAAGTTAGTTCTTTTGTCATGCTGACCGAGCTCCCAATATTCTTTGAAGAGGGTATGTCTAATTTCATCTGAAAATCTATTCTTGCATTTCATTCTGCAATCGGAAAGTGGTTTCATAATTCTAGCTTTGACAGTGTTTCCCTTCTCATCTACATACTCTTTACCAGTGGAAACATTAGTTTGTTCGACTAAGGATTTTACAGAATACACAGCAGCTTCAACCTGCTCTTTTTCAATGCGAAGAAAATCATCTGTCAAAGTAGTACTGTAAACACAGAAAGCAGAAAAATCAGTATTTTCAAGTACATTATTTTTTATATTGCCGTCAATGTTAGGAGCATAGTGTTCCATATTTGAAAGATCTTGTATAACTGGTATTTCAAAATTGTCAAACAAATTTGAATTGTTCACGTCTATGTTAGAGGTTGGCGCCTGGTTGTCTGTAGAACTTAACTCCTTCTGGGCTACCGAATTATGTTCTACAACAGTTTCATTGCAGGGCTTAAGTGAGTTTTGTGCTGAAACCCATTCTCGACTTCTCTGATAGGTTGATATTACCGAAGCTATTTAATTCTGGAATACGAACTGACGATATCTGCTATCTTCTTCGACATCTGGTTGATCTGTGAAGAAACAACATGACAGTAACATGGGCGTCGCCAGCTAACGGGCAATTTTTTAGGAACTTACCTGTACCGCTTTGTTGTTTCTTGCACAGAGACAAAATATGTGACGTTCTTCTATGCATTGTTACAAAACTCTTTGTTTATATTGTGGAATTAACTAGAGACCTTGAGTTTCATTTAAAAACACTAATATGAGCATATTCCACGAAGTAAGGGTCGAGACAGTCAATTTCTTTGTTTGATCACAAAAATCATTAAATATGCACTTTAAAACACAGAATACCGACCGGTATTATCAAAACTCATCAGACTGCATGTGGCTGACACTACTTCAGAATACAAACTGAATTGAAAAGCGTGAATAAACAGACATGTACACACATGTACAAGTCTTGCAAAAATCGGAAGGCGTCTAAAATGAGAGAAGTGTATTTGTGCGATTCAGATCTTACGTGTTCAGACGTGAATAACCCGATAAGTTGACTTATCCGCTTATTAACAAAATGAAAATTCTGCCGTGAATAAGACAAGTTTAGTTATACTATAAAAGTCAAAATTTATTAAGATGTTTGAATATTCACATAGCTGTCTATGCCACAAAAATACACCTTTTGACTTATTTGCTTATTCACTTGCTGGGGATCAGTATCAAATAAATAAACATGAAGATATCTTATTTTAGCCATTTTATTGACTTATCTGCTTATTCACGGAGGCCAGAGATTTCTCATCGATCTTGTTCTCCATTTGTCTTCTATATCCATCTCTATCTTGTACCATTTTTTTTAATTGTTCAAATTTTTCTTCTAGATTTATTCTTACGTTTCTTTCTAATTCTGCCATTCCATTTTGTATTTCTTCTATTTTTTTGTGTATATCTGCGTTACCAGCTTCTAATTTTCTATTCTGTATTTCCTCCGTTTACACTAATCATTAGGCGTCTTATCAAATTATGTAGGCTTTCCATCTCCTTTTCTTGTCCTTGTCCTGGTTGTTGTTGTACTGGTGTCTCAATTCCAATGTTTTCTGTGGTTGATCTAGATTGTTCTTCGTTTCCTTTCTTTGTGTTGTCTTTCTTATTCCTTGTATTTGGCATTATTGTATGTTTTGTACTTATCAAATTGTCTTTATTCTTTTGCTTTGATTTTATTTTCTATTTTCTACGTTTATGTTTCAATGAATAGAATTATCTTAATTATTTATAGTTTATCTAATTTGGTGAGTCCAATTGAATTTTCAGAGCTAAATTTGTTAAGAGCCAAGCTATTTTCAAACCCTTACGTTGGGTTTGCCAATTTATTATTAATCTCCTTGTATATTTATTTATTATGTTTTATAATTTTCTAGCTATAATTATGATTGAGATTCTTGTTCTCAGGTTGCGGTTCCCTCAATGTGACATTTATTATTGAAATAAAAAAAATTAATGAATGATTTTAATATATCAAATGCAAATTGTCAATACAAAAAATAAACTTTATAAACCTGACTTCAATATATTATCAGTATTCCTCTGCAACTCAATATTAATTACCATTTAGATTTTATTTGTATATATTCAATAAATATTATTTTTATTATTCTCAAGTTGATTTGTGTAAAGTGTATTACTTATCGTACTGACCCTATATTACCAGTAAAAATTTCCACATCTGGTCAACGATGAATAATCGTCATGCGCGTTGGTAGCTTCTCTCTCTCTAACTACTGATTGGAATGTCAACATGTGCTTCTGAATTCTAAATGTGGTTTATCTTATTTTCTATATGGATTAATATTGTGCTGTTTGGAATTTTAAATAAGGTAAGCTTCCTTTTTTATACTATTTCCAACAATCCTATCTAACTATATGAAAACCCTTGAAACTAATAATTATACAACTAACAAATAAATGAGAATTCAGCTGTTTTATCAGTGTTCATTTGTAGGTTAATTCTGGTTTATAATATAAATCATAGATATTATAACCTAACATGGATGCGCCTTGTCACTATTCAGCTCATAGTATCCTGTATCGCACTAGCAGTGTGAGAGAGATGGAGATAGAAAGAGCGTACATTTACAAAAGCAAGGCTTGTGCGTGATTGTGATAGTTCATTTATCATAAGAAGTAGTTGTATAGAATTTAAAAAGCCATCATTTACAAAGACAAACATCCTAAACATATATGGGAGTATTTCAAAGAATGTAAATATGAGCTATAACATATAGAACACAGAACACAAAACAACAACAAAAACGTAAGCAAAATCATTCAGAATATCGATAAGACAAAAAATTTTCAGGTTTTACAAATCACGATAAAATTGACAGACTATAATAAGTTTCATTTCGAGGAGAAATGAAGTTTTGCATTATATCGGCCGGAAAAGATAGGATCCAGTTCTTTATTTTTTTTTTGAATAAACTTGAAGAGTTAATTTTTTTCAAATCAGACGGTAATTGATTATATAACTTTGGAGCCAGATATGTGAAACTTTTTTTACCTATAGCCTTTTTTATTAATGGAATTTCGGCAGCACTTTCCTTATATCTGGTTGGATAACTATGTTGGATAGCCTTTATGGGACAAACTAATATCAGAGCTGCACACAGATGGTACACTTCAGTAGAAAATCAAATGTTTCTTTACTTGGAATAAGTAATATGGCAATTAATAAGATTTCCAGTCAATAAATATAATAAATATCTTACCACTTTCTGGTTTTAAATTACATAGGATGTCTCTCACAGGTTAGTTTTTTTCACTACACTAATATTCTGGTTTTATTATCAACTTTTTATTTACTACTTTTTACAAGAAAATCCAATTTCATGACTTCTCCTGCTGTCTTTCCATCTCATAATCCCTCAACAACTCCCGTTTTTCAATTTTTTTGTTAACAAAAATTTGTGTTTTATTTCTGTCATCATAAAGATAATGTCACATGTTTTTTGGGGGCTACTATCTGTCACTTCACCAATTAAAATTGAGGATTTATTTGTTAGATACAACGATTATTTACACTATATGCAAACAGTGTATTAAAGTTAAAACTATTTGTATATGTTTATAAAGATAATTCTGATATTTCATCTTTGTTATTGCTTCTAAATTTTTGTCTTTTTCAATTTCAAATATTGTTAGACTTACATCTATATAGTATGTCCCGAAATCAATAATTATTCTAATATTCTGTAACAAAAACATAATAATAAATTTATTACCTATATCTTTTTCTAGTTATGTAACCTTCAATTGGACTTACCAACTTTAGATGGTTTCAATATATATTTACAATATTTTTATTATTTTGTTTGAGAATGAAGTCTTTGCCAACTTAATAATTTAGGTAATTTATTGTTTATATGTGTCTCTTTTTAATATATTTTCCGATCTTTCGAATATATATATATATATATATATATATATATATATATATATATAATAAGCAACGAATAGATTAGTGGGTATTGCACGCAAATAGAAGAAGGGGCTACTGAAAAGAGTGGTAACCGCAGACATGCATGTTTCTAGCTCATTAGCCGTCATCGGTACGGTACAACCAAGAAAAGATGTGAAACATGAGAGCAAAGGTGTTAAATGAAACATGAGAAAATATAACAGAATTCAGCAGGATAGTCAAACACAACATTTGTGTCAGTAATATTAGAAGATCTCGAATATTCGAGACAACAACCAACATAGACACGGAGGTGCATATAACACTCCCGTCAGAAACTTCCGACCCAGATTAATGAAATAATAACAAGATGTACGAATAGTGCGTGACATATGAACAATAAGCAACGAATAGATTAGTGGGTATTGCACGCAAATAGAAGAAGGGGCTACTGAAAAGAGTGGTAACCGCAGACATGCATGTTTCTAGCTCATTACCACTACTAAGTTATGCAAATGAGCCAGAAAAAGTCGTTTTAAAAAGAAAGGTATAATTTTTTTGTAATATAAAGAAAGTCATATTCAAAGTGGAAATTTAGATATATATTTATATATATATATATATATATATAAATAATTCATTATTTATGTATAACGTAAGAATTGGTAGAACAAAAGGTTAATCATTTATTTTATTAATAAGTAGTTTCATCAGTCTAACTGTGTAATAAGACGTAACAAATAGTTTATATATGAATCATTTTTTTATGTTTTTAAAAGTTTTCAAAAAAATTTTTTTATCAGTCACATAAATATATGACATTAATAAGTAAGGTTGATTTTATTCTAATAATATGCCCAGAACCCTACTGATTTCAAGAGTCGTAAACGAATAAGAGCAGCCGAGGTAAGAAAACATAAGAATTAAATAAACTACATGTTTATAAATAGCATACTAAATAAAAGGAATCATTATTAAAATATATGTGTAATTTGGCGAACACAATAAGAATTCTAATTATTACTGTAATAATTATAACATTATTATATACACACACACACACACACATATGTATATATATATATATATATATATATATATATATATATATATATATATATAACTGCAAACAATCTAGTAGGGATGCGGTCAAAATAGGGCTGATCAAAAGAAAACTATTTTTTGACTAGTTGAGCTTTCGGAAAATGTTTATTTCCTTCATCAGAACATATATTTGAAAAAAAAACACAGTTGACCCACCAAAATAAGTTTTGAAAACTGTCCATCAAGAACATCACCGGAGCATGAAATTAATTAACAAAAATCAAGACAAAACAAATTTCTGACAGTCTAAACGTTTAAAATGGTCATATCTACAATATCTTGTAGAACTGTAAAAAGTTTGAACTAACACAACAAGTAAAATAAAATACAGTCAGAATGAATATTAAAAACTATATACCAAGGGAGAAAGGTATCCATTTCAAAGTAAAGTAATTATTGGTTTTTGTCACAAAACAAAAAGAAGACTAATTCTTCTAATGATATTATTAGCAGATTAGATATCGAATATATTTATACAGTAATGATGTGAATCGGTGTTGTAAAATAAAATACAGGGTGATATATAAATGTTGAAGTCAAGAAATGAAATAACTTAGTAATTCTACAAAGTTAATAGATAGGTGTAGATTTTACTGAGTCCATCTAGATCAGACTTTTTATTTAGACAGTTATTCAAATTTCTATGTATGTGGCACATCTCAAGAAAAAGTCTTTTATTGTAATTTTCTTCTCTTGCAAGTATTTTAGCATTATCAAAACTCATAGTATGCTTACCAACAATAACGTGTTCCGCCAAAGAACAAGACAACTTTCCAGTATTACAGTCACTCTTATGTGAAGTCAGTCTCCCAGATAGACATCTAGAAGTCTGGCCTATATAAATCTGATCACATTCGTTGCAAAAAATGCTGTAAACTAGATTAGACATCTCACTCAAGCCCAATCTTGACTTGACCTTGGTGTAAAGGTTGTTAATAGTAAGTAAATTATAGGTTGCAACCTTAACAGTAGCTGAACCCTTCAGAACTTTAAGCAGGTCAGGTGTTAAACCAGGTATGTATGGTAATGAACCAAAATACAAATCTGTACTGTGGGCTGAATCAGATACAGTGACTTTATCTTTAATAAAAGTTGTCGGAGTGTTGTTTAAAAATTTATTTATCATACTTCGAGGGTATGAATTCTGAAATAAAATGTTTTTCAATGCAATTAGATCATTATGTAGGAAATCTGGATGAGATAATTTTCTCACCCTATCACGAAGGCAGAGAATTAAGTTTGTTTTCATTTTGGGAGGATGACATGACCAATAACTGATAAATCTATTACTATATATTGGTTTTCTATACCAAGAAGTTCTTATAATATTGTCATCTCCCCTATGCACTTTCATGTCTAAAAACGGCAAAATACCATTTTCTTCTTTTTCAACAGTAAATTGTAAGTTCTCATTATAAGAATTGAACAAATTCAATGTAGAATGCACTTTATCATTAGGGCGAGAATCAAATCATCCACATACCTCTTGACGAAAGGAATTGGAAAACTTAAAGAATCAATAGATTGCTCGATGAGGTCATCCAAAACAAAATTAACTAATATTGGTGATAAAGTAGACCCCATTGGGGTGCCAAAAATCTGTTTGTAAAATTTATCATTGAAAATGAAAACGTTAGAATCAAAAACAAATTGAAGTGCTTCCTTGAAATCTGATAAAGTCAGTGTACAATGAGGTTGAATATCATCCCAATGTGCTGAAATGCTGTCTAAAATGACATTTAAGGGTAAATTTGTAAAAAGTGAGACCACATCGAAGCTGACAAGAACGAAACCATCTGGAATAACGAGATTGTTTATAAAACTACTAAACATGAAAGAATCTTTGATGTTATAATCATTTTCAAAGTTGTAAGATTTGGTCAGAATGTCTGTTAAATATTCTGCAATGTGCCCGTTAGGAGAGTCAAACGATGATATTATAGGTCTCATCGCTAAATTCTGCTTATGAATTTTAGGCAGTGCATAAAACCTAGGAATTATTGAATTATAAAATCTAAGTTTTTGAGCCACCTCCTTAGGAATTAATTTAGATTTCTCAAATGAGGTTACTATTTTATTTTACAACACCGATTCACATCATTACTGTATAAATATATTCGATATCTAATCTGCTAATAATATCATTAGAAGAATTAGTCTTCTTTTTGTTTTGTGACAAAAACCAATAATTACTTTACTTTGAAATGGATACCTTTCTCCCTTGGTATATAGTTTTTAATATTCATTCTGACTGTATTTTATTTTACTTGTTGTGTTAGTTCAAACTTTTTACAGTTCTACAAGATATTGTAGATATGACCATTTTAAACGTTTAGACTGTCAGACATTTGTTTTTGTCTTGATTTTTGTTAATTAATTTCATGCTCCGGTGATGTTCTTGATGGACAGTTTTCAAAACTTATTTTGGTGAGTCAACTGTGTTTTTTTTTCAAATATATGTTCAGCTTTATTAATTTGAAAAAATTTTTGTTCCATTGTAGATGTTCTGATGAAGGAAATAAACATTTTCCGAAAGCTCAACTAGTCAAAAAATTGTTTTGTTTTGATCAGCCCTATTTTGACCGCATCCCTACTAGATTGTTTGCAGTTTTGTGTTCAACGGTCACTACCCTTCAGCTTTCGTATATATATATATATATATATATATATATATATATATATATATATTGAACAATCAGTACTTATCACAATATCAAAACATTTCACCTCTCGAATGTGAAAAGATTTATAATTTGTGCCATCATTATAATCCTGTCAAATATTTGAATTTCTTTAATAGTTTCAATTGTCTTCAAAAACATAACGATAATTGTATTGGTCAATTGAGAAATTATTATTTAAAATTAATTATTAATACATTTAAAAATAGGTTAATATTTATGACACAAAACCAAATAACTATAGAGAAAGAGATCTTTCTTATCGACATTAGTTGATTTATTTAGTGTTCCCCTCTCTATTCCTAGCTAACCAGAAAATACAGGGTTGTATTAGATATTTAATTGTTCGTAAAGTTATTGGAACATAATAATCTGAGTGTTTATTATTTTATTTACTAATTATATTACAAGTTAAATTATTTCTCGAGTTTGAGTTTATAAAGTAAAAGACGTATCCTCAACCACCATAATTCCTGGTTTATGGTTTCATTCTTATAGACTGAGTATAGCTGGCTCACAATAATAACACACAAAAATTGATAGACAAATTTCATCTGGCGCACAACAACTAAAAATCAATAAAAATTATGAACCTAATAAAAAATTTATAAATAAGTAAATAAAAATAAAATATCATAATAATCGACGAACCAACTTGAGGCAAATAAAATTGAATAATTATAATATTCAAAAATAAATAAATAAATCATCTCAATATATATTCTGACAAGATTTGTGAATTTTAGTTACTTGAAATTGAATATGTACAATATTCGAAACTTCGAAAAATATATTAAAAAGAGTACATTTCATTGCCTCATACTCATAATGAAATACCGGGGGTTTCGCTGTTTTGCGCTTTCTAAATCCTTTTTTTTTGGGTGGATCAATCACCGTTGTCTTCTTTAGAATTCCTGTGTCAATGGTCTCCATAGTTTCCTATCTTTAACTTTTTCGTTCCATCATCCAATAACAGCTAATGTCATATCTTCCTTCACCTGTTCCAGCCATTTTATTCTAGGTCATTTGCAATGTTATTTCTTGTTCTTCTGCTACATAAGTGGGTCCCTAACATTTCAGTATTTCCGTTTTTCCCTTACTATGTCTTATCCTTCCAATTCTTGCTCTATTCCATAATTCATCCTATGTCTGTATCCGTTATCCCTTAATTGGTTATAATATTGTTCTCATTATCTCCCTTTCTATTATTCTTTGAAGTCTTCTTCATTTTTGCTTAGTGTCATTGTTTCAGCAGCATGGAACAGGATATTAGCAAAAGCATATGTGCACAAATATCAGTGGAGATACATAAAGAATTCAAGAATCAAATTGCTATAATATTTGAATGCAAGAGTGAATGTGTGAAAAGATTTCAGTAAGTATTTGATTAAATTTCACTTTCAGTAACGGTTCTGGGTGGCAGATAGCCAGAAATACTCCAACTATAGATTTATACCGCTGCCTTCTTTCACTTCTAAAGGTAATTATAGTCTATATAGAAAGGACAAGGAGTAATAAATCATTCATTTAAGTAGATTTCATCGACGTACCAAAATATATTTTAAGAGAGTATACCGTAAGGTACATTTTGTATTGAACGAATGAGTTGCAGCTATGCTAAAGAATATACGATTTAGGTCAGAGGTAACGGGATGTACTAATTTTAATGAAAAAAGTGATAGAGGTACATAAATTCTAGTATGTTTGATAAAGAAAGGCAACACAGTTTATTCCGGAGTATCCGAACTCTGCCACAAAATGCAGATAGTCATTACGGGTTGTTCGAACTCTGCCAGTGTTTAAAATTTTGGAGATTAACTACCAAACCAGTAGGGGTCTAATAGACTAATCCGATTTAACAATTTACCTTGAACTTTAGGTACTCAAATTCAATATAAGAAAATATTAATAACATACATATATTTTCAACGTATATTTGCCACTTCTAAAAAATTACATCTACATTACAAGAAAATATATTCAATATACATAAACATATAAAAAAAACAAAAAATTAAACGTGTGGAAGATTTTTACATGCAATCGTTTTCACAAACATAAAGCGAGAAATAACATTTTTCCTATATTGATCCAAATGATCATTAATGAAATTAATTTTAACATTAATAGTTTTTTTGGTTTTTTTCTGGCTTTGGTTTGCCGAACGAATTTTCGCGTATACCTCCGTTTGTAAATCCAATAACACACTAGTAAATTGAACAATGTTTGGATGTGCTTTGTAAAAAGAAGCACCGAAATGCGAATGAAAACTCTCACAAGAATTCGTTGTTCTCTTAAAAAAGGATGCATTATTTGCCCAAATAAGTGGTGGAAATATCGAATTTTGCGTTATATATGTTTTATTGACATAATTTCGGAATTCTATAACTCTTTCGTTATTCGGAAGCAAAAAATGTAGTTCATTATAAAAAAATTCTACAACTTCCTCAGGACTAAGATACATAATACCGAAATGTACTTTTAAGTATTCGCCAATTACAGAACCTTTCTGTCTGTACTCTTGTACCAAATGAAACTCCTGAATCTTACGAAACCAAGCTTGACAGAGATGAAATTTACTACCAAAAAGAATTTGATCTCTGCCAAAACATTCATATATAGCGTTATGAATGCTTAGTTAAAAATCAACTACGACTTCTTTAGGTTGAAAATTTAAGCCTACTTCTTTACATTTTTGTCTTAAAATTAAAAACAAATTTGAATATGTTTGACTTGATTTGTCCGGCAGCAAACAAAAAACAAGAGGTACGTAATAGCCGTTTTTAAAACCATGAATGGTAAACATTTGGTAAAAAAAAGTTGAACAGTATTTAAAAGTCCCATCCATCAAAATACAATCCGAATTACATAGAAAATTAAGGTTGGAAAAACAGGAGAACACAATAATTTTAAATACCTGGTCTGCTGTTAATAGAAATTCCTCTTCTCGGTTCGTTCGTAATTGTAATTCACGAACACTATTAAATACTTCTTCCTGATTTTTAGGCAATAGTGTAAGTGCATCAACATCCTTCCCCTAATACCCTAAATATCGATCAAAACAATCAAGATTTCTTCAAAATATTTAATTCAAGAAATCTTTGAAACCTTTCAGAAATATACATAATTCTATGGGCCTCCGATTTCATCTATTATAAACCCTAATGACTCTAATAGGATTAAACTAAATGGTTGCGGCACAGTTAGAACATTTCAGTAATCCTCAAATTGATACAAGTCAGGTAAAATTTAATTTTGTGGCAGAGTTCGGATATGCCCGTTTATTCATAATATTTTTTATTTGTATTACTCCTATATGTAGTGTTTGGGGAATTTTTCACAGAAATTTCAAATGGCAAGTGGCCTACTGTAATCGGCTTAATACGATTACACCTATTTACAGATTATTCGATTATTGAGAGGAATTTTCCAAACAACCCAGTTTTCTTAGAAACATTATCGGGAATATTATTTTAAAAGAAAGTAGGTACATTAAATCAGTACTCAGTATTAGTTCTTTGAGTAAAGTTGTATGAAGTTGTATGGTTGTCATAATATTGTAAACAGTTGGAATATATTTAAAACATTTGTTGAATGTTAATTGTGCAAGTACCAAACAATGTCGATAAGCCAAGGACCATCTAAACGACCAAAAACAGGTCCATTATCTTTAAATGAAAAAACTCTGATATTGAATTGTTATATATCATTGAAAAACAAGAATCCAAGTGCAAGTGTTGATGATATTGTGGAATTAACGGCTGCTATGTTGTGTGTTGCTAAATCAACAATTTATAGATTACTAAAGGAAAGCAAGAATGGAACTCTTCAACCCCCCAAAACTCCTTCAGGCCGAAAACCAATTGGGATCGATGAGTCATTAAAACAAAGACTAAGGCGTAAAGTCCATGGATTTTACTTACGAAAGGAAATTCCAACACTTGACAAAATTATGACATCATTGCAAGAAGATACGGACTATCCAAAATTCTCCAGAATGACATTATGCAAACTTTTGAAAGATGTGGTTTTCAGATATACAAAACATAATAGAAAATCTCTCTTGATAGATAAACCGGAAATAGTTTTTTGGAGAAGAGACTATTTAAGAAGCATTCGACATGCCAGAGAACAAAATTTGAAAATCTTCTACTTAGACGAAACATGGATAAATGCTGGATATACAGTTTCCAAATCTTGGCAAGATGAAAACATTAAAAGCGGAAGGCAGGCATTCGTGGAAGGTTTGCCGTTAGGTTTGCAGCCACCAGCTGGAAAAGGAAAAAGACTTATCATTGTCCATGTTGGAAGTTCTGAAGGTTTTGTTGATGGTGGATTATTAACTTTTATTTCAAAACGCACGGGGGCTATCACGAAGATATGAATGGGGATGTCTTCGAGGAATGGTTTGTTCAAATGTTGGATCTGATTATAAAAGGGGCTGTTATTGTTATGGACAACGCAAGTTACCATTCACGGTTACGAGAAGCATTGCCCACAAGTCGTTGGCGTAAAGCAGAGCTTTTGGAGTGGCTTATTTCGAAAAATATTAGGTTTCCAAAAGATCCACGAAGGAAAGAACTTTACAGAATTGCAAAAATGAACAAGAATAAATACAAAACCTACATTGTAGAAGAAATGGCTTCTTCTCGTGGTATATCAGTTCTTCGACTTCCCCCTTATCATTGTGAACTTAATCCCATAGAATTAATATGGGCTCAGGTAAAGGGGGAAGTTGGAAAAAAATACTACTTTTAAAATAAAAGATGTTGTGAAATTGTTTGAGAGTGCTGTAAATCATGTGAGTAAGGAAATTTGGACAAACTGTATCGAGCATGTTATCAAAGTATAGGCAAATATGTGGAAAATTGACAATATTTGTGATGATTTAATCGACCCTATTATTATTAATGTCAACAACGATTCTTCCTCTTCCGAGTCGGATATAGAATAAAATGTAAGTAATAAATGTATTCCAATAATTATTTCTTTTCATTTTTTATTATATTATAATTTAAAACTAATTTTTTTCCCAAAATACACACCACTGCATTGCGTTATTGCTTATCTGCTAATCCTTTAACAATGAATAAACCCTAAACTTTGCTACAACTGAAACAAACACGGGGTCGATCTACCTGGTTTTTAGATTTACGGAAGAAATGTAATTTAAAGTAAGAGATTTATCAAAAATTTCATGGTGCTCCCTGTAAAGGTTTTGCATACTTAATTAGGGTTTATTACTCCTAGTACTTTTTGTACATACTATAAATATGTATGAATGATAGACTCATTACCCAGACAAAAAGATTCTCCAATCTATGTTTTGAAAAACATTTGAAGAATATTTTGCTCAGTGGATTATTCAGCTGTACTTCAATATCTTCTAATATCTGATAATGTTATATAAAAAATGTTTATATTATACATGGTGTCGCAACGAAAAGTACCCACCCTAAATTGCTGTATCGGCAAAAAACTGTTACTGCAACATATTGTACATATATCTCAAAATCTCCGCATTTGGCAACGTCGAAAATATGAAATTCAGAATTTTTGATGTATCTAACCCTTTCAATGCGGAAAGCGCACTAGTGCGCTTTGTTGATTTTTAGAATATGCGGGCGGCGCACAGGTGCGCTCTCGACACATTGCTCTCTAAATTTGTAATTGAGAATGCCGCGTTGTTAGAAGTGTACGAAATATGATCCGCACATACGTAAACATGCAAACTGTCGGCATGTGGCAACCGTTTGTCGGGGATTCCCACAGATAAGTATTATAGAGTTTGTAAATATAACCTAATTTATCTATCGTTTGAAGCTTGTTTAGTGAGTGTCTGTGTGAATTTATTTTTGTTATAATGGCAGATTTAACCCTTAACCAGGGAGGTGAAGTTTTAAAATGCAATTGGTCAGGTGGGGTGTTCACAACACCCCATATGATTTATTGTTTTTTGAGAACTCTAGTTGAAGTAAATAATAATATCGACAAATTAAAACAATTGTTTATTTATTTTTTTTAATTATTTTTGTTTTCTTGACAATTTTTACAAATGTTGATCACGTGATTCAAACACATCCGCTTTTTGCAGTCAAAGCAAAAATATTTAGTCTTAATGTCTTTATTTCTAGGACAAACTACACATCTTCCTGGTTTTGTTACAGTAATTTCTTCAGGAATCTTTTTGTGATCCTGATATTCTAGCAGCTTTTTCTCGCAGGGTTCTAGGTATGTGCATGTTAGACGCCCGTTTTTTAATTTGAGGTCGGACTAATGCTATTCCAAGATCACGCAGAAACAATCTTCTTACAACTTTCCTCGGACCGTTATTAGCTTCGTAAATAACTTGAGCATTTATTCCAGCAATGTCCAGCAATCTATAAAAGAGGGCCATAGGCCAGCGCCTTGTTCTTCTTGATGTAGAATATGTGGCACACATTTCGTCTACTACGTCGACTCCAGCTTTAGTTGCGCTATACCATGTTATGATTTCAGGTTTGCACTCATCTCCTGTTTTAGGGTCAATAGAGTCATCAAAATGCATAGAAGATATGGCTAAAACATTTTTATTCTTTTTGGGAACATATGACACTAATGTCATATTGTCTTGAAACGCAAATATGCTGCTTGTGAGTGGTCGATTTTTTGTGTTCACTAACTCTAACGGAAGTTCCTTTTTATTTTTACGTCATGTCCCAACTAATGTTAGTTTGATTTTGAATAATTCTTCTAGCAATGGTACACTACAAAACCAGTTGTCAGCCGTTATATTGCGATTCGTTCCTGCAATTGGCTTCGCCAACCTCATAACAACATCTTTAGCACTATTTGAAACAAGATAAGGACCGTCAGGTTGCGTACCAACATACACCTCCATACTTAGTGTATACCATGTTGTGGAATCACATAAGGTCAAGATTTTTACGCCATATTTTGCCGGTTTGCTTGGGATGTATTGGCGAAATGGACATTTTCCACGAAATGCTACAAGTTGTTCGTCTACAGTGGTGTATTCTCCAACTGAATAATGTTTTTGGCAATTTTTTTCAAAGGTTTCAAAAATATTCCTAAACGCAGCCATCTTATCTAACGCCCTCCTTTCGGTTCAATTGCGAACATCATCGAATCGTAAACAACGTAGCAGAAAAAGGAAGCATTTTAGAGACATTGTCGTATAGAATATTTCTATTCCAAAACCGCTTTGATCCCATAAGTCTTCAAGATTCTGATGACCGGCACGTTGAGCACCAGCTAAAATCAGAAGTCCCACAAAAGAAATAATTTCTGTTTCATCCGTAGGTTTCACATCGCTGTAATTTTTATAGTTACCACAAACAGTTTGGATGTAAATATTCGTGAATTTTATAATATCTTGTACCATTCCATCATCAAAAAAAAGAAAAAAACAATCTACTGGTGTTTTTACATCCCTAGCAACATTCCTTACTCCAGGCAAGTCTCTGATTATGTTTTGGGCACGTGTTCTTACTTTACTTGATCCGCACATTTTTGTCCATTTCGTTTTCTTATCTTTGCCTAAGTAAAATGGTGTATCGCGATCAACACTTTGTTCAGCATCACTTTCGGAAGAATTTGAAACTTCTTGCTCACTTTCGCTGTCACTCCGTTCTTTTAAACAATATATTTCTTCCCCATCAGAGTCATCATAAAATGTCGGGCGATCTTCCGATTCAAGCAAGAGGCTTTGTAAATATTCTTGTTCTTCTTCATAGCTTCTAAACGTTTTGCTACACATTTTACACTAGTTAGTTATAAAAACGCAACTGGTCAGGTGGGGGTATGATGACACCCCAACGTTTAAAAACCACTTTACAGCTACAAATCACACAAAAACGAAATTGTGAGGTTATGTTAGCATAGAATGACAACTAACAGAAAGATACTGCCAACCTCAAAGTTGGCATTAACAAGACATGCTAATTATATCTACAAATCTTCACGAGGGGTGTTGACAACACCCCAAGTCCCCGGTTAAGGGTTAAGTAAACCTGATTCATCGGGTGTAAAAAAACGTAAAATTATTACGGTAAAAAATCCAAAAAACCTTACAGTCGAGGAACAGATGGAATTTTTATATAATTCAGATACAGAAAATGAACAAGAAGATCAGGAATTAGACAACAGATCTGAATGTAAGTAAATAAATGTCTTAAAACTTGGTGGTTTTGATCACAAGTAATTCGCTTTTTTAGTTGCTGTTGAAGATAGTTCTGAATTGGACACATCGGGGAGTGAAGACGAAGACATTACTAACAGTCCTATCGTAGACACCTGGACAGAAACCACTGAAGGTATGAAACAAATTACTTTCACAAAAATAAATGAATTATTAGTAGATCCTCCCGGGCAAGAACCATACGACTGGTTCAGGCTTTTATTAGATGATGAACTTTTAAATATGATAGTAATGCAGACTAATAATTATGCTGTAGAAGTACTTGTTGATAGTAGCGGACCCCGTTCAAGAATTTCTGAGTGGAAAGACATCACAACTTCTGAATTACTTATTTTTATAGGATTAACTTTACATACAGGAACAATACAATTACCTCATATAGAAGACTATTGGAAGACGCATAGGTTATTTTCAACTTGTTTTCCGAGATTTATGAGTAGAGACAGATATTTTCTAATAATGAGATGCATAAATTTGTGTGAAAATCTACCGCCAACTGACTTACCCCCAGCAGATCGGTTATATAAAGTAAGACCATTGCTAAACCATTTTACTAGTAAAATGCAGACAGTGTATTATCCTAGTAAAATTTGTCCTTGGACGAATCGATGGTTCTTTGGAAGGGAAAACTTATTTTTAAACAATATCTTCCGAAGAAAAAAGCACAAGTACGGTGTAAAGATATATATGTTGACCGAGCCTGATGGAACAGTCTTAAATCTTATTGTATACGCTGGGGCAAACGATGCTCTTCTATGTGGTAATAATCATACCGAAAAAGTCGTATTGTTGTTGATGAGAAACTTTCTAAATAGCGGGCATTCGCTCTATATGGACCAATATTATAATAGTTACAGCCTCGCCAAAAATTTGTTATCTAATAATACCTTTTGTACAGGAACACTTCGTAAGGACAGGGTCGGTAATCCACGTGAAGTCATAGACGCAAAGTTGAAAAAAGGTGAATCCCAAGGTATGTACTGTGAAAATGTGTTGGTAGGTAAATGGCGAGATAAGTGAGATATTCCGTATATTTCAACTGAATTTCAGAACACAATAGAAACTGTAACGAATAGAAGAGGGAATGAAAATCATGAACCATTGCCTATTGTTCAGTATAACAAATATATGGGAGGAATAGATCATGCTGATCAGATGTCCGCTTATTATCCTTCGCTACGTAAAACGTTAAGGTGGTATAAGAAAATTGGCATTCATATTATCAATCTATATTTACTAAATGCCCATTGTCTTTTTAACAAGTATTCTGGCAGAAAATTAACACTATGTAAGTTTCTCCTAGCAATTTTAGAAAAATTATTAGTAGAAAAACCGCAACAGAGGGAACAACATCACGATTTAGATCACTTACCTACAAAAATAGATGTTCGCAATGATGACCAGAAAATTTTGAGAAAAAAGTGTCGTACATGTTCGAAAAAGAAAATACGAAAAGATACCCCATATCATTGCCCAGCATGTCCAGAAAAACCCGGGCTTTGCTTAGGAGTTTGCTTCCGACAATAATTTATGCGTGTACCTAAAAAATTGTGTAATTTTTCTTTGATATGTATTTTTCACCTGAAAATGTAGGTAAATTTTATTAATTTAGTTATTATCGGAAACACGTTTTTATTTTGTATTATTATTAAAAACACATTATTTTTTTAATTTTTTCATTATTTATCAAGACGCATAGGTGCGCTCTCCGCATTTTAGTGAAAATTTATAAAAATGTGCGGAGGACGCACAGGTGCGCTTTGCAAGAAACAAGAATAACATCAGGTAGATTAAATTTCTTTTAGCGTCTACTATTCAGCAAACTAATAATCTTAAGGTTTAATTGCCAAAAGTATTCCCGCAAAGGGCAATACCATACTATTTAAGTCAGAATTGAAAGGGATAATCTGTATCTGTGAAGGTTGGAAGGGTGGGTAGAACCCACAGCACTTAGGCCACAACTGGCCCAATGTGCATCCTTCTGAGGTTCAAAACTTCATTCTAGCTCGTCATCCAGCCTACTTCTCTGAAGTAGGCGATAACGTCACCTGAATTAAGTTCCCTCATATTGGCGTGTGTTAGCCTGTGCTCGCCGGATACATGAAACCTAAGATGAGAGAGTGGCTGACATTCACAAAGAATGTGCTCAACAGTCTCATCTTCTTGCTCACATCCTCTACAAAGTAGGGTGTCAGATAGACCCAGTCTGTGGAGTTGTTTTCGTAGGTGGCAGTGACCAGTCAGAATACCCGTGGCTGTACGTAGGTTCCGCCTGTTCATAGTCACGTATTTTTTGGCTACTTTGCTGTCCGGATATCGCAGCAGTTCCTTGGCAAGCCTGCAGCCTTCTGCGTCGTCCCACCTACCCTTAAACTTATTAAGGGAGTGTTCCTTTAATAGGTCGACCGTCGCTGACGCCGATAGACCAATGAAAGTGCCAGGTCCCAAAAGTTTTTGGGAGGCTGCCTTCCTGGCTAGCGAGTCTGCAATACGGTTTCCTTTCGATTTCTCATGGCCCTTAATCCAGCCTAAAGTGACCGTGTTGTTGTTACAGGCTTCGATTAAGGCCATGTGGCATTCTAGTACTAGGCCTGATGTAATACGTGGTCTGTTCAGGGCTAGTAGTGTTTGTCTACTGTCCGTAAGGATATATATGTTATTAACTGTGGCTTTCCTTTTGGTAATCTCTTTTGCAGCGATGCAGATAGCAGTGAGCTCTGTTTGAGCAACACTAACTAGCATTGCAGCCCATTGCCCATTTTATGTTTAGATTCAGGGGTCTGGAGAAAATTCCACATCCTGAACCCACATTAGATTTAGACCCATCTGTGAAGATGCGGATTGCGTCTTCTTCCGTTGGGTCTTGTTCGTCGTTTTTAAAGATTACCTTGTAGGGCCTGTGGAAGGCATATCGCGGTGGAATCGAGTCCGTATTGGCCTGCAGCAGTGGGACCTCCCTGAGGGCCTTATTCCACAAGTTACGTCTCAGTTTACCGGATCCTACATTAGGTTGTATACCGGTAGAGCGTAGACGTGTTATGGTCATCAAAACAACCTCCTTGATGTATATGGCAAGGAGAGTGAGACCGATAATTACCTCCATAGCTCTTGTTGGTGAGGTTTTCATGCCTCCTGTAGTGTTGAGGCATGCTGTTCTTTGGATTTGATCCAGTTTACGGACGACTGTCAGCTGGTTTGCTTCAGCTCCCCAGGCAATCGCGCCGTACGTTAGCATAGGTCTGATGATGGCAGTGTAGATCCAGGCAGCAACTCTAGGTGACATTCCCCAGGTGCGGCCGATGGTTCTACGACACAGCTCATAAGAGATATATGCTTTTTTAACTCTGTTTTCTAAGTGGGAGTTCCATGTTAACTTATTGTCAAAGGTGACCCCTAAATATTTCACCTCTGAAGAGAAATTAAGTTTGTTATCTAGGAGCTTTGGGGCTTGATGTTTTGCAAGCTTCCTTTTTTTCGTGAAAAGAACCATCTCCGTCTTTTTTGGATTTATTGACAGCGAATGGTCCCTGCACCATTGTTCTATGATATTGAGGGCTCCTTGCATTAAAGAGCAGTGTGTTTCCTCGAATCTTCCTGTTAGCAGTATCACTAGGTCATCTGCGTATGCTATTGTGTAGAAGTTGCTTTCGTTGAGGTGGCTGACCAAGGAGTCTAAGACCATGTTCCACAGTAGGGGCGAGAGCACATCTCCCTGTGGACAACCTTCTACAACCAAGCCTCCGATGGTTACATCATCCACACTGATTTTTATCGCTCTTTTTGAGAGCATGTTATATATCCAGCCATTTATGGTTTGGGGAATATTTTTGTTGGAAAGTGTATTCGTCATTTTAGGAAAAGTGGTACTATCTAATGCTCCTTCTATGTCTATGAATACACCCAGGGTGGACTCCTTATTTTCCAACGATCTCTCGATGCGGCCCGCTACGAGATGAAGAGCCGAATCGGTAGATTTCCCTGGAGTGTATGCATGTTGATTTGGATGCAGTGGATTTCGTCTTATCACCACATCTCTTATGTATCGTTCACACAGCCTCTCCAAAGTCTTCAATGAAAACGATGTGAGGCTAATGGGTCGATATGCTTTTGGGATGGAATGGTCCATTCTTCCTGGTTTTGGTATGAACATGACTTTGACTTCTCTCCAACCTTTTGGAATATACCTCAGTGCCAGTGAGGATGTGAGGATTCCTACCAGGTGTGGCATTAGGTCATCCAGGCCCCACTGAAGTAGAGCTGGATAAATGCCGTCTGTTCCCGGGGATTTAAAGGGGGAGAAGCCTGAGACGGACCACCTCAGTTTGTCCGAGTCGACGATCTGACGTGATATACGCCAGTCGTCGTCGTATCTAATATATGTAACCAAAATGTTTTTACTGTATCATAAGGGATGACGAAGATATCTATGTTCCAATAATTTACATGCGCACTGTATATTGTGGTGAATTTTTTCCGGTACAAAGTTTTGCACAATGGTTCATATCACGGTATGCTGTTATGTGCAAAAATAAATGAACATTTGGAAAAATTGATATTTGGGACTTATTGACGAGTATGGGTATTTTCATTTCCTAACCCTTTGAGTTGACATTTATATCTGATTGCTGAATTGATTGCTCCAATTAAACCAGCATTCCATTAATTAAATTGCAAAATTATACATATAGGAATATATGTAGAAATGCAACTCTCGTTCTGTACTATAATTAAAAATATACGTTGTTTAATTTTCAATGTCATGAGAAAACTATGGGATATTGCTAAACAATATACAATGGAGATCCCGATAGTAGTGATGTCTAAAATCGAATAACTCAATTGAATATGCGGTTTTAAACATCGCCTGAAATAAATCAGAAAAAGGGGATGTTTAGATTATACCAAAAACAGGAATGATGACAGTACTAATAATTCTTTCTTATAATAAGGAAACTAACTGTTTTTATATAATTCCAAAATATAACGAAAAAATTCTAAAATACTGGCAATTTTTCCGATATTACCAAATATCACCGTCAGAATGACAGAAGTAATATTTCACGTGATGCCTACCTGATGTTTAATAATTACTTTTGGCTATACCAATAGGTGACCTTTCGTGTGATTGATTTATTGTATATGAATAAAAAGATATGCTATTACAATTATTCGAGTTTAGAAATTATTAGCCTTATGGTAATATCTTAAATATATTTTTCCCATTTAAGGCTGTTATCACTGTGCAATGATATACGAAACCATCAAAACTATTATCTGCCGATCTTTATAATTATTACTTAAGAAGACAGTTTAATAGTGAATGATTCCCTAGATTTATCTGCTCATTGACGACTTCATATTGTGGGTCTCTTAAGTGTCTTCTAATTCCTCAAGGAAATATAACTCTTGTTACTTGTCACAAGTACTTCTAGGTCTGTGTTAGGTGTTAATGCATGTTTGTTGTCAAGTAGATGTTTTGCGTAATAGTTTTCTAGTTGTTACAATCTGTGTTGTGGAAACACAATTCTAAAATAGAATAATTTTTGACCTACATAATCTTTTATACTGAATATTCAAGCTTAAAATTGTTTATATCAATTTAACAATAACTCCTTTTTATTAAAAACCTGCCATCGTGATAAATTAAACATGAATGTTAGTATTGTAGCTCAAATATCACAGAAATCATCACATTTAGAATTGGTCTGTGAAATATGTTCAAATAACCTTGTAATATTCAGTAAACTTGCAATATAACAAAATTACTCAAGTTTCAACGTTTAAAATCTTTGCAGTTCCATTCTCTCTTAAAATGTTAGTATAAAAAAACAGCAGAAAAACAAACGTTTGTCGGGCCGTTTAATCTACAGTCGAACGATTCACGGCGGCACCTTGTATCAACCCGAAAGGGATTTTTAGAAATTTTAGCTTGAATGTGCATCTATCTCCCCTCTCGTTAAAAAACTGAGACACAATTTAACTGAAGTAAATTCACGTCATAGAGTCAGTCGGTTTTTAGACCCAAAAGTAAACTTATGGTCCATGACCACACAAAAACTATAACGTCTCTCAATTATTATAATATGTAGTATTTTCAATATTGGTCTAAAGATAATATTTAGTACTGGCTAATGTACATCAAGTGATTACAGTAAATAAATTGAATAGTAGTACAATTTGTTTTATAACCAGTCCTAGTGGATTAAAAGTGCATCATCAAATTGAACACACCAGTTAACTGCAGGTTCTGGGAAGAAGAAAAAAGCAGTTGGGAATGCAGTTCCCCTTGGAAGAGTAGAAGGTAGGAGATTTTATTTTATCAATAAGTGACTCTCACGCCAAATTAAGGCCCTTTTACTCCAACAATCTGTATGCCCGTAAGTGTTCATTGTGTCTAATTTAAAAATTTCTAAGGGTTTGACGTATATAGACAGCATGACATACTGCTTCAATATGTATGGCCGTGAGTGTTCATGTCGTGATCCCTAAAAGACATTAAAGACAAAAGGACACTACCTTAGAAATAATAATATTTAATCTAATATTAATTATAGTATTTAAGGAGCATCGGCCGACCATACGCAATGTCATTCATCAAGGAAAGATTGTTTTTGTTATTTTATAAACAGACATGTATAGTTCACATACCGAGGTCGGCTGTGCAGAAAAACCCAACTATGTTTCCTATATAATGGATGTGAACGAACCAGGATGAGATTATTATTATTGTTAATAATACTTTGAATAAGTCGTTTGATATTTATAGTAGTGTATTTTTAAATGTATTAAACTTGAACCCAGTGATTTTATAAATGTGTCATTGTTTATTCTGTTCCCGAACACAGGTTGCGAGGTAAGGGGTTTCCTCCATAATAATATGCCTTTATGGTAAACGTCGAGTATACGAGGGACCCTTACTAAGTAACCACCACATGGCGATCCTGCCAACTAAATGGTAACGATTGGCAAAATGGAAATAAATGGAAATGGTATTGGTAATTGTATAATGTTTATCGCCACCACATAGTGATCCTGCAAATTTATTGGTTATTGTAAAATGGTTATGGTAAAATCAATAGTATAATGGTAATCGGCACTACATGGAGATCCTGCAAACTAAATGGAAATGGTAATTGTATAATGGAAATTTATGGTAAAATTAAATGGTAAATCTACATCGCCACTACATGGTTATGGTAAAATTAAAAGTATAATAATTATCCTGTAAGTAAATGATAAGTTATGGTACAATTGATGTTATAAGGATAGAACTATGTGGTTTTTTACTTCAATTTGGGACCTTGGAGAAAAGAAACAATGGGAGGTTCTCATCAATCAAACAGGAAGCAAAAGAAACAGGAATTGTCAATAACACTTTCATGGTACAGCAAGATAATGTTGCGATGCACATCATGGTATTACTATACATTATAACAATAGCTTTTATCTGCAAGTTCATTTGGTCAGTATGGAAAACACACCGAAGAGCGTTGAAAAGAGATATCAACAGAAGCAATGCAATAAAGCAGGCAACAGGAACTCTCACCGTATAAATAATTTGTAAGTACACATGCATTCTATTCTTATGAACAAAGTTTTTTTCTTAAATGTCAATAACGTGGGAAGATTTTGAGAATGAATTACGATTGATTGTAGAAGAAGTTAATAAACAGGGGAAAAGGGTTTTGAAGAAAGAAACTCCTAAAAATCCTGATATACATATAGAAGTAATTAGTAGCATAGTAGGTCTTTACAATAATTTTACTAGGTTAATAGCCAAAAATTGGAAAAATTTAAATTCAATACAACAAGAGACTTGTAAAAGTTATTCAAGTAGGATTAGGGATAAAGCTGAAAGGGCATTTCAAGCGTTAAATTGTATTATAGACATACCTACCTCTATATTTGAGAAAAGTAATACGGTTGTATTACAAACAATAAGCAAACAGTTGAAAATGGCGACAAGTATGAACGATTTTTTTAATTTTGCGAGTAAACTTTCACCGAATGAGTTTAACGGCGAAGCAAGTAAATTACAGTCATTCTTAGACTCATTGGATTTACTACAGACAAACACGAATGGTAATGAGGAAAATGCTATCCTATTGATAAAGACGAGATTAACAGGAAAAGCTAGAAGCTTAATCACAACGGAAAACTCCATTGCTGACATCAAAGATAAACTTAAAGCAGGGATAAGAGGAGACAATCCAAGCCTTCTCCTAGCGAAACTTGGCAAAATAAGACAGAACGGAAAGCATGTAACACAGTATGCAACAGAAATAGAGAAACTGGCGGAAAGATTACAGGCAGCATACATATCGGAAGGGATGCCTGAACGGCTAGCTGAGAAATATACGAAAGAAGCAACGATTAAGGCAGTAACTGTGAATGCCGCAACGGATGCAAGCAAACCGATAATTGCAGCGGGAAGTTTTGAAACAACACAAGAAGTATTATTAAAATTGGTTTCAGTAGAAGGTATAGTAGGACAACAACAAGTCTTACATATGAAAGATAACAGGAATTTCTTTAGGAAATCAAACTTTGACTTTAGGAATAACCACCGGAGAGGAAACAATAGAGGATTTTATAATGATAATCATTCAAGAGGAACATTTAGACAGTATAATCAAGGAAACAACTACGGCAGATACGAAAATTTTAATAAATATAAGAAATACAATAATAATGGAAATTACAATAGTCAAGCTAAAAGTAACGTAAGAATATGTGAAATAGAAAATGAAGAAGCAAGAGAGAATCAGAAACAATTGGGGTTTTGAATAAAAAACCAAGTAACGAAAGCAAAATTACAGAAACATATTCAGCATATTATTTAGATTTATCACTTTCTAACTTTATAGAAATTCAGACAAGTCTATCTGATAATATTTACACTTTTATATTAGATACAGGAGCAGACATTTCTTTAATAAAAATTTCTAAAAATTTTCCACATCATTTGATGGAAACAAGGAATAAAATAAATATTAAGGGGATAACTGAAGGATCAGCTAAAACTTTAGGTCAAATATACATGAACCTCTATATCAATAACATAATATCAAGACACTGTTTTCACGTAGTGGAAGAAAATTTTCCAATACCAACAAATGGACTGATAGGAAGAGACTTCATGACAAAAAATAATTGTGTATTAGATTATTCACAATCAGAATTACATATAAATTGCAAGTCTAACAATCCAGAAACCATACAAATTTTTGGTAATCCAGAATATGATACTTTAGCAATACCACCTAGATGTGAGGTATATAGGCTAATAGAGAATTTCAGGAATTTGAGAAAGGATACAATAGTAGAGCAACAAGAAATAGCACCAGGAGTATTTGTAGCCAGATCCATAATATCAGGGAAAAACCCGTACGTTAGAATTTTAAATACAAATTATGAAAGTATTTCAGTAAAAACTAAGAATATTGAAACTTTAGATTCAGATTTATTCGATATATACACAATTAAGACTGAGAGTAGTAATAGAATGAAAGAATTAAGGAAAGCATTAAATTTAGAAGTACCGGAATATGTACGAAACGATTTAACGAAACTGTGTGAAAATTACGAGGATATATTCGCTTTGAAGAACGATATACTAACACACAACAACTTCTATGAACAGTAAAGGATGATACACCAATATACATAAAAACTTATAACACAGGGAATAATTGAACCCTCAGTATCAGAATATAATAGTCCAGTATTATTAGTACCAAAAAAATCGTCGAATCAGGATAAGGCGTGGAGATTTTGTATAGATTTTAGACAGCTAAATAAGAAAATAGTCACAGATAAATTTCCTTTACCGCGGATAGATGCAATTTTAGATCAATCAGGGAGAGCAAAATGGTTTTCAGTTTTAGATCTTATGTCCGGTTTTCATCAAATACCTTTACAACAATCTTCTAGAAAATACACTTCGTTCAGCACCGAAAAAGGCTCATTTCAATTCACAAGACTACCTTTTGGGTTAAACATAAGTCCTAATAGTTTTTCACGAATGATGTCAATAGCATTTTCAGGCCTAACGCCGGAAAAAGCATTTCTTTATATGGACGATATAGTTGTAATAGGAATTTCAGAGAAGCATCACTTAGCCAATCTAACAAAAGTATTTGACGCATGTCGTAAATTCAATTTTAAATTAAATCCACAAAAATGTCAATTCTTTAGGCGATAAGTCACATATTTAGGTCACAATTTATCAAAGGACGGTGTTTCACCAGATTAAGCAAAATACTCAGTCATTCAGAATTACCCAGTGCCAAAAAATGCCAACGAAGTCAAAAGATTTGTTGCATTTTGCAATTACTATCGAAGGTTCATTCAAAATTTTGCAGAAATATGTATTCCTTTAAATAAATTAGCGAGGAGAAATGTAAAATTCGAGTGGTCACAAGAGTGCTAAGACGCATTTCAGGTCTTAAAAAGTGCATTAATCAACCCACCAATTTTAAAATATCCAGATTTTAATAGACAATTCATTTTAACTACAGACGCTTCGAATAGCGCATGTTCGGCAATTTTAAGTCAAAATTACGAAGGGATTGACCTACCCATCGCATTCGCATCACGCAGCTTCAAGAAAAGCGAGCTTAACAAACCCACCATCATAAAAGAATTATTAGCAATTCATTAGGGAATCAATAATTTTAAATGTTATTTATATGGTTCACCACATTTCATAGTAAAAACAGATCATAAGCCACTAACGCATTTATTTGCATTGAAAGACCCGACGTCGAAACTAACGAGAATAAGAATCGATTTGGAAGAATACGATTTTGAAATACAGTATGTAAAAGGTATAAAAAATTACGCAGACAGTATATCGAGAATATCCATTGAAGAACGTAAGGATTTATACATACATAATTCACATGTCTTGGCAATCACAAGAGCACAAACGCAAAAAGAAAACGTACAAACAGCAAAGGATCAAAGGAATAAAGTGGAAACAAAAGAAGTAAGAATACAAAAACCAGCAGTAGTAGAAGTTTTAAATAACCTTGAGGCACATAAATTACCAATTTTACACTTTGAAAATAACCGTATCTCGCTTAGGATGAGCATTCGGATCAAAAACAAATTGAAATTTAGTGAAGCCTTAAATACCGGTTTACACAACTTCGACCTAGGACGAACGTTGGAAAAGCTTGAAGAGCTATCGGTAAGAAATGAAGTAAAAAGAATGAAAATATATACAAATGATGATATATTTAAAAAGTGCACAGTAGAAGAATTTATAGAAATAGGAAATCAAAGGTTAAAAAGTATTTATGTATGTATATGCGACGTACCAAAAACGGTACAGCAGAAAGAAGAGATCCAAAAAATATTAGAAAGATACCACAATGATCCAATGTTTGGGGGACATGTAGGAAATAATAGGTTATTAAAGAAACTAAGAGCAAATTTCAAGTGGAAAAACATGGAGAAAGACGTAAGGAAATACGTAAAAAATGGTCATAAATGTCAAGTGAATAAGGCAAAGCCCAGTCACACAGAAAAGTTTGTTATAACAGATACATCTATAAAACCGTTTGGTATTATTTACATAGACACAATAGGCCCGTTTGTAGAGAGTAACAACGGAAATCGTTATTGCATCAAGATATTATGCGAATTAACTAAGTACGCAGTTATGATACCAGTTCAGAATAAAGAAGCACACACAATAGCAAAAGCAATTTTCGACAACTTTATACCAAATTACGGATTGATGAAAGAAATAAGAACAGATCAAGGGACGGAATATAAGAACGATATAATGAAGAAATAAGCAGAACTATTAAATATAAAACATAATTTTTCAACAGCATACCACCACGAAACAATAGGCAGTTGCGAAAGATTACATCGGACATTTAACGAATATATAAGAAATTTTATCAAAGATTCTAGGGATAATTGGTGTGAGTTTGTAAGAATGTTCGCATATTGTTATAATACAACACCAAATACGTATCACGGATACACTCTTTTTGAGTTATTATATGGGAGAAAACCCAATTTGCCAGAATTTTTAAACGCAAAAATTGAACCGTGCTACAATTTTGAAAAATATGATAATGAATTAAGATATAAATTACAATACGCTAATGAAAGGGCCAGACAGTTTTTAATAAATAATAAATTAAGTAGAGTTAATAATAGCGAAAACGTTTGTTCACCCGTAAATTTTAAAATAGGGGAATTAGTTATTCTAAAAAATTAAGCAAGAAACAAATTTGATTCACATTATCTAGGTCCGTTTAAAGTAACGGGAGTCAGGGGGGTAAATTGTGAGATTACATCTCCAGACAAAAAACAACAGACCGTTCATAAGAATCGATTGTTTGTATACAATGAGCGGAAACA
The DNA here is from genome assembly GCA_963921935.1 of Galeruca laticollis. Taxonomy (NCBI): domain Eukaryota; kingdom Metazoa; phylum Arthropoda; class Insecta; order Coleoptera; family Chrysomelidae; genus Galeruca; species Galeruca laticollis. The sequence goes on from OY998181.1 coordinate 12,940,049, forward strand.
ATTGTAAATAAGTGAAGTGTGTTGATAAACGAACAAGTAGTGTTTACTGAACAAAGACAAAACAAAAAACATTCATTAAAACAGTTTTAGATATAAGTGTTATCGTAAAATTAAAATGATAATTTTTCTCTTGCAAGAACGGATGATGTAGTGATCCCTAAAAGACATTAAAGACAAAAGCACACTACCTTAGAAATAATAATATTTAATCTAATATTAATTATAGTATTTAAGGAGCATCGGCCGACCATACTCAATGTCATTCACCAAGGAAAGATAGTTTCTGTCATATATCTATATAATGGATGTGAACGAACCAGGATGAGATTATTATTATTGTTATTAATACTTTGAATAAGTCGTTTGATATTTATAGTAGTGTATTTTTAAATGTATTAAACTTGAACCCAGTGATTTTATAAATGTGTCATTGTTTATTCTGTTCCCGAACACAGGCTGCGAGGTAAGGGGTTTCCTCCATAATAATATGCCTTTATGGTAAACGTCGAGTATACGAGGGACCCTTACTAAGTAACCACCACATTCATTGTATCCAATTTCAAAATTTCTAATGGTTTGACGTATATATACTGAACATTCAAGTTTATATATACCAGACTTTGATGGGGATAATTTTGTTTTTACATACAACAATTTTGTTCTTAGATTACTTTATATATTAAATGAAATTCTTGTATTTGCTGCTAAAGATAATATATGTGAAATATTATTAGAAACATTACCAGCAAATGCGATGGTTTTGTAATTTTTTTTAGTGTGTTAAGGGAATATTAGTTATTCTGCTACTTTTTTCGCTTTTTTATATGCAACGGATAACCGTCGGATGTGGCTATTTCTTTATTTGTATTATTTTTTCTATCAAAATATATTTGTTCACAGGAGCTGCAAATACCCTATATATCATTGAATTTTATGCTACTAATTTATGTAACATGGGATGATTTAATTGGACTTACATGGTACAGTCATATCAGTGTGTGTTGGTTTTCTGTAAATTGGATAAGCAAGTAGTACATTATTAACAAGAAATTTGATTGAGTATTTCCTTCAACTTATGTACATTTAATATTTATTTGTAAATTATCAATAAGATTGAGAAATATATATTATCGTTGTTCACTACCTATAAAACAAGCTAATATCACATCTTCATATCTATACCCAAATAAGATATTTTTTTCTTACCAAACTGTCTATAAAAATGTTTGGCAGAATTGGTTGTATAGGGATTCTTATTGGTTAGTCTCAATTTTGAATATATATGGGGGCACGGTGGTGCCCTCCACCTTAGACGAGCCAAGCTAAGCGCAAGGGCACTACCTAGCTTTTCTCGAAGCACTTCGTCGTTTTTGTGAACCCTCAGAGCTTGGGTTTGTACCCGATCAACATAATTCTCGAGATGTGATGGCAATACTTATTAAATATATAAAGTTTCAATTGAATAACTCTTATACTCTAAATTGTTTTGATATTTAAATAAAAATGATTCCGTCACTGACTCACTCACTGATGATCATCAAGATTCTTAGGGTACTTCCTCAAGTCCTAGAAAGCTACAACCTGGTAAGTAAGCTAGTATTAGTACAAAATAATTGTATAACTTGGAAGTTTTCCCCTCCAATGCCAAATAGGGGATGGTATGATTCTTCCGCAACGCAAACTAATAATTGATATAGGGACTCATTGTTATTTATAAATAATGAAATACATTTTTCAGGACTTTCAGTAAATTACCCACACATACACACACAACAGCCCATAGGGCCCCCTCTGCAGGGACAAGGGTTTCATCTCATGTAGAGAGGGTTAAGGCGACGAATTGCTAATTTGACTCGTAAAAATATCGATTTAATCAGCAAGTACAAAACATATGAAGGTTAGGTTAGGTTCGTAATCTGACTGTTTCTTTTTTTGACTCTGAATTTTCGGTTGCTTTTCATAATTCATCCACTTTTATAACAGATAAAACATATCTAAGAATCCTTTTCAAAACATTTTACAGGAAAACTAATTCGATTTAAAACTCTGAATAGTATGTGCAAAATCGTCTATACATATAATTTTAAGTGCCCGTTGCATTTCTAAAAATAACTTATATTTTTTAATGTAACAGAAATAAACTGTCATTTTCTGTTTTCGCGTAAGGTCTTACTGTGTCCTCAAACGCGATTCCATGTGTTTTAGAAGAAAAAAGAATTTGGATCAATTACTCGCCTTAAGGCTTTTCTCTGCCACGCTAGCCCAGTTGGCAGAGGTATCGAGCTACATTGGTCTTATTAGCCGTTTCCCTCAGTCGTCTTATACGACACCGGTGAAAGGAGAAAGGGTGGTGACAAATTGTATTCAATTCTGCCGTCACCACAGGGCTTCGGTAATTCACCCCCCGTCCTATTAATAAAGGAATGCTCCATATCTGAAAAGTATAGTACATATATTTCTTATTATACACATTAAAAAATACGTGTATCAGGATAAAAACAAAAACATGACACTTCTGATATGCAATATGAAAACCCCAAAAAAAGAGAGAAAAAATCATCAAAATGAAAAAAAATATCATAAGTAACTCACAAAAGTAATGAAATCCCACCATAAGCCTCGCACTCTCAGATCTCACGTCGAGCCTAGTTTCTAACTCTACACATCCTAACTCTCACAAGCACTAACTTCACAACCCCTACACCTTGCGTGCCTTGACCGAGAAAATTATTTTGTAAAAAGTGAATTAATTCTGATTATTAAATATATCAAATAAATTAAGTATATCGAATATTTTAGATTGATTAACACTTTTATCTCCTAGTAAGTGTTATACATTCTATTGGAGGAATTTTAGAGAGCATATTGGTAACATCAAATGAGATGAGTTTAGCTGTATGTTTTTAATTTTTTGATTAGTTCTACTTAATTTTTAATTGAGTATTTAGATATATCTCCATAGTTATTATGTATAGTTTTTAGTTAATTTATTATTGTATAATAATGTATATCGTATAATAAAATAAGAAACTATAGGTACAATTGACTTCGATACTTTATGTAATTTAATGGTTCCATATAATGTAGATATTGAGGATTTTTATTTAACTTGGATTTCTTTTCAAAAACATTCAAAATATATTTTTGATTGATAATTTTGATAGAGAAATTAATACAATTAAACAAATTGCCACAACCAACGGTTATCCATTGCATATAATAATTTAATTACTTAGTAAAAAAGAGAAAAAAGTAGAATTGCAACTATTATTTCCTAAACAAACTTAAGAAATAAAAAATTACAAAACCATCACATAAGCTGGTATTATTTCTAATAATATTTCAAATAAAATGTCTGAACAACAAATATAACAATTTGTTTTAAACCAGAAAGTAATGTAAGCTCTAAATTGTTAAATGTAAAAAAATATAACCATTAAAATAGTCTGGTATTTATGAACTTAATTGTTCAAAATGTAATGCTTTCTAAACAGGTCAACCCCTTAGAAATTTTGACAGGTCAAAACAACCATAGGAATCCCGTTACGCAAAACATCTACTTGAAACCAAACATTTGAGAAATTAGAAATTTGAAAACACTTCAGAGACCCACGATAAGAAGTCGTCACTGAACACATAGATCTAGAGAATTCTTCACTAACTAACTAATAATTGTATAGATCGTCAGAAAATAGTGTTCCTTGTTTTCCTATATCATTGCATATTTGTACTGATCATAAATGGGAAAAAGATAACCAGGATATCTCCATAGGGCTAATAATACCCAAGCTTTAATATTTGTTAAATCATCTTTTTTATATTCATATATATTAAGTCAATCACAAGTAATGTCACTTTTTAGTCTATATCAAGTAATAATCATCAGGTAGCCTTCACATGAAATGTAAGTTCTCTCATTCTGACGATGATATTTGATGACATCGAAACTATTGTCATTTTTTTAGGATTTTTATATTTTTTTCATTATATATTGGAATATTTAGAAACAGTTAGTTTCAATTATAAAATTGACATGAGTAGATTCCACACATCAGGGGTGGAAATAGCAAATTTTTGATTTATCTTAATTTACTTCAACAATAGCTTCCATTATAATCCTGCTTACAAAACGTAATGAAATTTTGTGGTTTTGCGGTAATGTAAATTTCGGAAGCATATGGTTTCAATTCAAAATTTCAAAAATTCCTTCAATGGTATGCATGAATGTATGGTATTCTCAATCGACCATAATCACTCATTCAAATTTCAATATTGAAAATGCAAAAATAGTAAACATCAAAAATTAAAATTTCTGAAAACATTGAATAAAATACATCCTGTACACGTCAGTCTAATAACATTTGCAATAAAAATTGCCGCATTATTGTATAAACTACGGCCAATTTCTGTTAACTGGAATAAACTTCAAAATCTTTGGTGCAAATTCCTTTTTATTAACACCTAAATTTACTCAAAATAAAACAGTATGATATCAAGATAAAAATGCTCGATTATATCGAGTAGTAAAACAGCAAACTAAAATTAATAATTCAGCACAAATCGATTACATTTCTTTTGTGTAGGTTTTCATTCGTATGTAAATGTAGAACTTCAATAAACCCAATATAAGAAGTCCATTGGGGTTAAGTCTGGTGATCCTGCTGGTATGGGATACTGTGAGTAACGTTAAATTCATCATTCAATAATGAACAGTTGCTTCATCTAACTCATAACAAATTCTGTCTCTGTGTCTTCAGGGCATTTGATTTAAAACTGGTTATATATATTGTCGTAAAAACTGCAAATATCGGTTGGCACTAAGGTTTCCATCAATGAATAAAATGCCAATCACAGTATTGTTTAACAGTCCACATAAGACATTCACCTTGAAATAATATTGCTTCCCGAACTCTATTGTGAAATGAGGGTTTTCTCTTTATCCTACCATCTACAAGTTTGTAAAATTACTGTTCCATTAGCTATGAACGTTTATTCATCCGTTCATAAGATGTTTATCGAAAACCGTGAATTTTTTTCCTATTCACCTAGATATCGTGCCGAAAACTCAAATTTTCGAAGACAATCCATTTCCTTTAATGTATTTATGAATTTTTGCTTAAAGGCCATGAATTTATTTTTTTCAAGATTTTTCATACTATACTACAGGGGACATCAAGGGATGTCGATGTACGATTAATCGATGTCTTACCACTTTCTAGAAACATTAAACACATTTCCTCTTCTACATCTGTAGATACTTGTGCAACTTTGCGCGGTATTTTGAAATATTTGTTAATACCACCAATTTCCTAGAATCTGTTCAAAATATAAGTAACTGTAGTATGAGTGTAATTGGGATTAACATTTCTTGCATTAAAATAGTCTGCATTAGTTCTGCTTGGAGTATTTTCACCAGACAACAAAATAATCCCAAATTTTTCTTAGCATATTAATTTCGTTTGATTAATGCTTTAAGTCAAACATTAACAAGATGAGCAATAACGACAAAGTGGGTAACGCTGCAGTGTGGCGTATACGAAGACATCTAAATAGTTATTTAAGTTTAATGAACATTTAAATTACCCAATTTGTCTAACCATTACTACAATAACAAAACAATGAAACATAAACACTTTCCATTCAGCAAAAATAGCAAGAAATGTAAATAAGACATACAACCACAGATTAAATATTTTGGGTAAACATGTCATTGTCAAGATTATGAAAAGACGCCAACATAAATTCTTATGAATAGAACCTATTTCATGTTGTTGGTCTCTATCTCTTTTCAATATTATGAGGTCATAATAACTGTGTTTTAATGCATTTGAAAAGAGGGCATTAAAAAGAAGGAGTTGCTATATAAAACAAAGCGAATGAAAAATAACCTGAACTTGTCATATCACCTTTTATTCAACTAAGACCCGTTTGCACCGAACACACTTAGCGTTAAGTGTTCCTTAAAATGAACCCAAACTTAAATTACATTGCACCACTTGCTAAGCGACATTTAAATGACTTAAGGTAACCTTAAATTTAAGTGCTCCGGTAACAACCACTTGTTATTTAAGGGAGGGATTTTAACCTAAAATAATTTGTTAAATTGTTGTTTTCTATAGTATGTACAAAAAGTACGAGGAGTAATAAACCCTAATTAAGTATGCAAAACCTTTACAGGGAGCACCATGAAATTTTTGATAAATCTCTTACTTTAAATTACATTTCTTCCGTAAATCTAAAAACCAGGTAGGTCGACCCCGTATTTGTTTCAGTTGTAGCAAAGTTTAGGGTTTATTCATTGTTAAAGGATTAGCAGATAAGCAAAAAACGCAATGCACTGGTGTGTATTTTGGGAAAAAAATACGTTTTATTTTATAATATAATAAAAAATGAAAAGAAATAATTATTGGAATACATTTTATTCTATATCCGACTCGGAAGAGGAAGAATCGTTGTTGACATTAATAAAAATAGGGTCGATCAAATCATCACAAATATTGTCAATTTTTCACATATTTGCCTCTACTTTGATAACATGCTCGATACAGTTTGTCCAATTTTCCTTACTCACATGACTTACAGCACTCTCAAACAATTTCACAACATCGTTTATTTTAAAAGTAGTATTTTTTTTCCAACTTCCTCCTTTACCTGAGCCCATATTGATTCTATGGGATTAAGTTCACAATGATAAGGGGGAAGTCGAAGAACTGATATACCACGAGAAGAAGCCATTTCTTCTACAATGGAGGTTTTGTATTTATTCTTGTTCATTTTTGCAATTCTGTAAAGTTCTTTCCTTAGTGGATCTTTTGGAAACTTAATATTTTTCGAACTAAGCCACTCCAAAAGCTCTGCTTTACGCCAACGACTTGTGGGCAATGCTTCTCGTAACCGTGAATGGTAACTTGCGTTGTCCATAACAATAACAGCCCCTTTTGGAATCAGATCCAACATTTGAACAAACCATTCCTCGAAGACATCCCCATTCATATCTTCGTGATAGTCCCCCGTGCGTTTTGAAATAAAAGTTAATAATCCACCATCAACAAAACCTTCAGAACTTCCAACATGGACAATGATAAGTCTTTTTCCTTTTCCAGATGGTGGCTGCAAACCTAACGACAAACTTTCCACGAATGCCTGCCTTCCGCTTCTAATGTTTTCATCTTGCCAAGATTTGGAAACTGTATATCCAGCATCTATCCATATTTCGTCTAAGTAGAAGATTTTCAAATTTTGTTCTCTGGCATGTCGAATGCTTCTTAAATAGACTCTTCTCCAAAAAACTATTTCCGGTTTATCTATCAAGAGAGATTTTCTATTATGTTTTGTATATCTGAAACCCACATCTTTCAAAAGTTTGCATAATGCCATTTTGGAGAATTTTGGATAGTCCGTATCTTCTTGCACTGATGTCATAATTTTGTCAAGTGTTGGAATTTCCTTTCGTAAGTAAAATCCATGGACTTCACGCCTTAGTCTTTGTTTTAATGACTCATCGATCTCAATTGGTTTTCGGCCTGAAGGAGTTTTAGGGGGTTGCAGAGTTCCATTCTTGCTTTCTTTTAGTAATCTATAAATTGTTGATTTAGCAACACACAACATAGCAGCCGTTAATTCCACAATATCATCAACACTTGCACTTGGATCCTTGTTTTTCAATGATATATAACAATTCAATATCAGAGTTTTTTCATTTAAAGATAATGGACCTGTTTTTGGTTGTTTAGATGGTCCTTGGCTTATCGACATTGTTTGGTACTTGCACAATTAACATTCAACAAATGTTTTAAATATATTCCAACTGTTTACAATATTATGACAACCATACAACTTCATACAACTTTACTCAAAGAACTAATACTAAGTACTGATTTAATGTACCTACTTTCTTTCAAAATAATATTCCCGATAATGTTTCTAAGAAAACTGGGTTGTTTGGAAAATCCCTCTCAATAATCGAATAATCTGTAAATAGGTGTAATCGTATTGAGCCGATTACAGTAGGCCACTTGCCATTTAAAATTTCTGAGAAAAATTCCCCAAACACTACATATAGGAGTAATACAAATAAAAAATATTATGAATAAACGGCCATATCCGAACTCTGCCACAAAATAAAATTTTACCTGACTTGTATCAATTTGAGGATTACTGAAATGTTCGAACTGTGCCGCAACCATTTAGTTTAATCCTATTAGAGTCATTAGGGTTTATAATAGATAAAATCGGAGGCCCATAGAATTATGTATATTTCTGAAAGGTTTCAAAGATTTCTTGAATTAAATATTTTGAAGAAATCTTGATTGTTTTGATCGATATTTAGGGGATTAGGGGAAGGATGTTGATGCACTTACACTATTGCCTAAAAGTCAGGAAGAAGTATTTAATAGTGTTCGTGAATTACAATTACGAACGAACCGAGAAGAGGAATTTCTATTAACAGCAGACCAGGTATTTAAAATTATTGTGTTCTCCTGTTTTTCCAACCTTAATTTTTCATGTAATTCGGATTGTATTTTGATGGATGGGACTTTTAAATACTGTTCAACTTTTTTTTACCAAATGTTTACCATTCAGGGTTTTAAAAACGGCTATTACGTACCTCTTGTTTTTTGTTTGCTGCCGGACAAATCGAGTCAAACATATTCAAATTTGTTTTTAATTTTAAGACAAAAATGTAAAGAAGTAGGCTTAAATTTTCAACCTAAAGAAGTCGTAGTAGATTTTGAACTGAGCATTCATAACGCTATATATGAATGTTTTGGCAGAGATCAAATTCTTTTAGGTTGTAAATTTCATCTCTGTCAAGCTTGGTTCCGTAAGATTCAGGAGTTTCATTTGGTACAAGAGTACAGACAGAAAGGTTCTGTAATTGGCGAATACTTAAAAGTACATTTCGGTATTATGTATCTTAGTCCTGAGGAAGTTGTAGAATTTTTTTATAATGAACTACATTTTTTGCTTCCGAATGACCTCTACCTCTATCATTTTTTTTTATTAAAATTAGTACATCCCGTTACCTCTGACCTAAATCGTATATTCTTTAGCATAGCTGCAACTCATTCGTTCAATACAAAATGTACCTTACGGTATACCCTCTTAAAATATATTTTGGTACGTCTATGAAATCTACTTAAATGAATGATTTATTACTCCTTGTCCTTTCTATATAGACTATACCCTGGCTCCAGTACTTTTGTAGTTTCCTAATAACTTTGACAATGGATTTATTACGAATTGAAATGGACGCGTTTCATGACGACCTGGAAATAGTTGAAATTGTGGCACAAGGATTTCCTAGGCGTATATATGAAAGACATTCATATATCAATGAATTGGATGAGCTGTCTTTCTTCCAAAGGTTTCGATTAACAAAACAGACTGTCTTGAATATATTAGAATTAATAGAAAATTAACTAGAATATCCTTTGGATCGGTAAGTACCTTTGCCAACGACAATAAAGTAGGTATATTATCTCAAAAAAACTCTAATATTTTTTTTTTAGAAATTCTAGAGTATCACCAATAAACCAATTGCTAATAACGCTTCGTTTTTATGCAACTGGAGAGCACTTACTCTCGATTGCAGATTTTGGTGGTATGCACGTATCAACAGTCTCGCGTATTATTAAACGGGTGTCTGAAGCAATTGCGAGTCTGCTACCCCAGTATGTAAGATTTCCGCTAACAAATGAGGGGATACAGAGAAGTTAAACAGAATTTTACCAAAAAGCATCATCCCCTAATGTAATTGGAGCAATTGATTGTACTCATGTTAGAATACAATGGCCAGGTAATAACTTATAACAAATTTTAACTTTTGTGAACATAAAAATGTGTAATCTTTCCAGGAGGAGTTGATGCAGAAGTATTTCGGAATAGAAAAGGCTACTTTTCTATCAATGTCCAAGCAATCTGTAATGCTAGAATGGAAATTATAGATTTGGTAGCTAGATGGCCAGGTTCCGCACACGATGCAACAATTTTCAACAGTTCAACGAAAAAGGCAGATTTTGTTAATGGTTTATATCCAAATTGTATTTTATTAGGTAAAACTAGCCCTTACAATGATTGTACTTACTTATCATACTGTTTCGAAATATGCATATTATGCTTATATCACTTGTTTTATTACAGGAGACAGTGCCTACAATATCAGACCCTTTATGATGACTCCACTGTTAAATCCAATAACAGGTGCTGAACAGTTATACAACGAATCTCAAATAAGAACAAGGGGTGTTATTGAAAAAGTTTTTGGTGTCTGGAAAAGAAGGTTTCCTGTGCTGGCATATGGCTGCAGATTAAAGTTAGAAACCACATTAACTGTAATTGTAGCTACATCAGTATTACATAATATTGCTCAGCAAATGGGGGAAGGAGAACCGCCTGTAGTACAAGATAATCAACAATTAAATCATCTTATTGCTGAAGGCTATGTACCAAATATTCCAGTGGGGCAAAATCACATTAACAGAGGGGCAGCTATAAGACAACAAATTATTGATGAATATTTTGGAAGGCTTTAATTTTTTTTAATACAGATTGTAGCATAGTTTTTACTATATATTATTGCTTCTTTGGTAGTGGTTAGGTACAAATAAAAATATTTTAAATTTTAGATTAGTTTTTATTGCACGTAACTTACCCTATACCTAAGTATAATCATGTTATAACAAAAAACATTAAACGCCTATAGTCTATAAAACTATTACATTTTACGCAACTGTGCTTTTTTTATTTCAATGTCTAATATTTTTATATTGATGTCTAACTGTAGGGATTGTACTCTTGAATCAAATAAAATTTTCTCCCTTTCTTCGTCGGTAATCGCTTTTTGTTTAAGAATATCTAACTGCAGTCTTGCGATTTCGTGTTTTATCGTTGCGAGTTCTCCATATTGTTTACTTAATTTGCTTGAATGAAGCTGCTCAGTAATTGGTCTTCTTCTAGTCGCTCAAGATGATGGGGTATTATTCTGCTTTCCCGTTGCAGTGCTTGTAGGAATCGATGCTCCAGCAGCTGCTGGCAGAATAGGAATTGTTTTGGAATTTTTTAATTTTCCATCAATTGGGGTCTCCAGATGCGCAGGAGTATAATCTCCCCAATCAAGTTGATCACATACTTCCTAAAAAAAATAAAAATAAAGAATTGTTTCAAAATAATAATACTGTGTACCTCTGTAGGTTCATCTGCAGATAGAAGCAAAATATTTTCATACTCTGTTTCGGACTCTTCATCATCTCTCACTCCAACACTGTCAAATTTATTTTCTACTCCCTTCACAGTTTTCGGATTCATCACTGCTAGAGTCAGATCTTTGAGATCATTTGGTTCCGTATAATCTCCTGGCCCTCCCCCAGTTTTAATTGCAGACGTTTTTTTCTCTTCCACTTCCTTCCTAACAGCCTTTTTTGATTTTCATAAAACTTTTTTAATGACTCCATCGTTCTATAAGTTTTCGATGGATTTTGAGCATTGAATGAAGTCATTACTAAATACCAAGCCTTTTCTTTTTCCTTTATGGTAATGCCATCAGTCTTTTTATTTTCAATTTTATGTCTCAAATCATATACTATAGTAAGCAACAAACTTTTTTCTTCTGTTGAGAAGTTGGGTGCCCTTTGTCGTTTTGTACCACCTGCTTGGCTAACATTTACCATTTTCATATCAACAGGGACATTTTCTTCACATCCCTCTTCAACAGAAACAATCCGTTTTCCATTGTTATTAATGTGATCCATCAAAAAATAACAAATTCGCATAAGACGTAGAGCTCCTTAACAAAGAAAGTGTTGTATATAAATTTACCTTTAATCCGACAATCCTTATTATTATCAATAATAATGGTCGATTTATGATAATGCTAAATACTTTCATTTAAAACTAACTGACAGTACGGTAAAGTTCGGTTAATGTAAACAACTATCGACAGCCGGCCAGCCAATGAAATGGCTTTATTGGACTAGAGTGAAGTTGTACACAAATGTGAAAGTGACATATCACTAGATAGAAAAACTTAAGGGCCCCTTACTTAAGATTCTGTTAAGTGACCGTCATGCAACTGGGAATAAATTTAAGCGTCCATTAACTTTAAGAGACGCTTAGTTAAGTACTCATTTTAAGGGGTACTGGTGCAAACGGGTCTAAACCTATAAAAAGGTCCGAGGTAAATTTTTTTTGACCACGCTGTTTCCGAGTCCGCTTATACCTATACTCTAGCAATGAAATGGCTTTATTGGACTAGAGTGAAGTTGTACACAAATGTGAAAGTGACATATCACTAGATAGAAAAACTTAAGGGCCCCTTACTTAAGATTCTGTTAAGTGACCGTCATGCAACTGGGAATAAATTTAAGCGTCCATTAACTTTAAGAGACGCTTAGTTAAGTACTCATTTTAAGGGGTACTGGTGCAAACGGGTCTAAACCTATAAAAAGGTCCGAGGTAAATTTTTTTTGACCACGCTGTTTCCGAGTCCGCTTATACCTATACTCTAGCACGGTTCGTCCAATAAACCTTCAAACGGACTCGTGTTTAGAAATATATCAACTACATAATAGATATGTCAAGCACCTAATGTCTAAAACATTCTTTTATATTCAAAGACAACTTCAATCAATTATTTTGGATACGGAAACCTCCACAAACAGGAGCTAGTGACATATTTTGGTTCGCCTTTATAAAGGTAGCCTAGTAAGCCTAAAAAAAATAATGATAAAAGATCATTTTGCCGATTTACGATTTCCCGCCATAAGGAAAATCGATTTTCAATTTGCGATTAATTTTTGTGTTATGCCGTAATGTTATATCGCTTGCCTTGGTGACATTCAGTTATTGAATCAAGTTCAAGGTACAATAATGGGAGGAATGCATCAAACAGTAGTCCAAGGAAGTAAAAGGGTTGCGGAAAAATAAAATTTTTCTTAAATTAAATTCCCGTGTTCTGAAATTGCATGCCAGTGTAAAGAATAAATATTTGAAATTATAAAAACTGGCTTGCAGGTCTTATTGCAATAAGTGCGGAAAATTTATGTGAAACTGTGCTAATACTTACACAACAAAATTAACAATTGTTTCGGTATTACATTTAATATCGAAACAATTGTTAATTTCTTAGAATTTTTAACATTTTTTAAATATATTGTGGAATTATCTAGAAACAGTAAGTTTCATTTAAAACACTAACACTTATATTCTGATAGCGGTACAATTAAGCAAGATGTTACTCCGTGCTAAATGTTAGCAAATCAAGTTACATCTGGGGATTTCACACCCCCACATGCCCCGAACTTTGGAGGTGTATGGGTAGCAGGTTGTTCGGTCAACTAAGACACACCTAAAACGAGTAGTTGGAGACGTCACACTTACTTTTCAAGAGCTCTAAACAGTAGTGTCTCAGATAGAAGCATGTCTAAATTCTCGTCATATCTCACTTTCAATTGACAATCCAAACGACCCACTGCCGCTCACTCCAGGTAATTTTTTAGTAGGTTTACATCTAGTTAATGTTCCAGAAGAGAATTATACGAAGAAATCAATTTCGTGCATTCATAGATGGAATCTTACTCAGAATATGCTTAATAATTTCTGGCGTAAGTGGTCAGAAGGATGTGTAGTGAACTTACATAAAAGGTTTAAATGGGCAACCAAAAAGTTAGAGCCTCAGATTGATGATTTGGTTATTATATTGCAAAAAGTGTTTATTAGCTACGGTTATAGAAAAGTAAATAGGGACGGATGGCCTAACTTGGGTGGTTACTATAAAACAAGAAATGGTATTGTTAAGAGGCCTTGTAATACATTATATGTACTACCTGAAAATAAGTGTATATGCTAATATGTAATAAGACTTCGTTCTGATCAAATAGAGATGAAATAAGTTAATTTTCTTGTTAATTGAGATGCGTTTTTTAGCTTAATATGTGTTTTTCTAAGAGCAAATTGTACAGCTAGTTTTACATGATCCCTTTTGCCAATTGGAATATGTCAATTATTGATAGGTGTTGTTAATTATACTTAAATGTTATTTGAGCTGCACTATTTTAGTCCATAAGCTTTCACGGTGGGCGGAGATGTTGTTTTAACCCATTTATGCCTAACGGGTCGAAAACGACCCACTGCCTTTTATATATGCACCTGTTCATATCGCTGTGTTAAGTGTGTTGCCTATAGTGGCATTCGCATGTTTAAACTGCATATTCTGTTGTAGTGTCAGTGAAAAAGCACGTTCGACAGTGAGTTGTTCGTATTTGTAACAATTCAAAGTGTAATATTTCTTTGGGTGACATGGCTGAAAGTTATTACTGGTAAGTATTTCAGTTTTTTAAAGAATAAAATCAATTGATGATATATTGTTGTTTATTCTTCAAAGTTCATGGTACGTTCCCATTTATGAGGGCAGGCTTGGACACTTCGACTAAAATTGAAGTATAATTTGGTTGGATCGCTCACGACCCGTTGGGCAGATATGTGATATATTTTTTTTTATATTCAGGAAAACACCACTAACAACAGCCGAGCTGTTAGATGAAATAGAAAGACTTGACAAAGACGATCCTAATATTCCTGATGCTATATATATATATTACTCCGCCGGATGACAACGATTTTGATAGTGGTGAGGATTCTGGGGACGAGGACTGCAATGATCCGAACAGGCTAAATCCCAGGCAGCTTCAAGCAGAAGCAGAAAGCAACAGGCTAGAAGAAGACAATAGCGACAATGAGGAGGAAACTCAAATACAAGAGAAAAGTGGCCCATCTAGGAAAAATAAGTTTCCAAAAAAGCGTAACTGGTCAAAGGGTGATTTGGATAAGACAACGTCTCAATAATCTACTGCAAAATTTCCTATGGTTGATATATTACCTGTACTTACACTAAGCGATAAAAGTGAACCTTCAGAATTTTTAGAACTATTTCTAAATGCAGATGTACTCGAAGATCTTGTAAAATATATTGTTTTGTATGCAAATAGCAAAAACTGTCGATTAGAACTAGGCAACGATGAACTACTCGTTTTCATAGCTATATTATACTTGAGCGGTTATGTTCCACTTCCACGTCGAAGAATGTTTTGGGAAGGGCGAGACGACACTCGAAATTTTCTGGTGTATAACTCCATGCGTAGAAATAGATTTGAGGAAATATTCA
The DNA here is from genome assembly GCA_963921935.1 of Galeruca laticollis. Lineage (NCBI taxonomy): Eukaryota > Metazoa > Arthropoda > Insecta > Coleoptera > Chrysomelidae > Galeruca > Galeruca laticollis. Next base: position 12,955,209 of record OY998181.1, read on the forward strand.
GATTCCTACATGCAGCAAACAACAATAACTTGACAGAAAATGATAAAATGGCTAAGTTACGTCCTCTGATAGAAAAAATGAATGAAAATTTTGTAAAATATGTACCTTGCAACTCGGAATTGTCAATCGAGGAGTCTAGGATCCCGTACTTTGGCCGAAACGGGTGTAAGCAATTCATAAGAGGCAAGCCAATTCGTTTTGGCTACAAAGCATGGGTTCTTGCTCTATCGTCTGGGTACTGTGTGAATTTTGATATATACCAAGGGAGGAGAATGAACACAGAAGAGAAGAAGATGGGCCTTGGAGAGTCTGTGGTTACAACGTTTGTCAACTTGCTCCAAAATCAATTTCCCGATAATAAATTTTCTCTGTACTTTGACAATTTTTTTACAAGTGCTTCACTTGTAAGTAACTCGAGAAAATGGGTTTTGGTGCAACTGGTATCGTTCGAGAAAATCGAACAGATAAATGTCCTCTTGAAAATTCGGCTGTAATGAAAAAGAAAGATCGAGGGGTCTACGATAGTGCAGTTGACAAAGATGAAAACATTGTTTGTGTAAGATGGAAAGACAACAGTGTTGTTACTTTGTTGTCAAATGAATATGGTTTATGCCCAATCCAAAAAGCAATAAGATATTCATCAACAAATAAAAAAAAGTAGATATACAGCAACCATACGTCGTGCAATATTATAATAGATATATGGGAGGGGTAGATCAGATGGATAATAATATTGCAAATTATCGTATAGGCCTGCGAGGAAAAAATGGTATATTCCTATTTTATTTTGGATGTTCGACATATGTATGAGTAATTCCTGTGTTTTGTCACCCAAATTTGGTTTGAAGTTGGACAATTTGGAATTTCGCAGAAGAGCTGTAATCGCTATATTACAAAAATATGGAAAACCTCCTTTGGCCACAGGTCCAACATTCCATTCTGTAAGTTCAGCGGCACGTCGACAGGGTCAGCATCTGGTTGTGATCAGCCAAACACGGCGAAGATGTGCTTTTTGTAAAAATAAAACAATCAAGGCCTGCAATCAATGTAAAGTTGCCCTTCATGATAAATGTTTTCTAGATTATCATAAATAATGAAATTTTCAAGTTTCTGTTGTAAAATATAGAGTTCAATAACAGTTAGCTTTTAATTTCATATATTACCATAACTCAACATCCAGAAAATGCACTCTAAATGTAAATTATCAAACAAACAAAAAAGTACATTAATTTGCCCAAGTGGGTCGAAAATGACCCACATCATATTTCAAAAACTGACCTTTACATTTTTATTTTTAGTATCAACCCATCATAAAAATGTCATTTTTCACAACATGTACAAGTTTCATAAGGAAAATGCAAAAAAAAATGCTGGGCATAAATGGGTTAATAACGTCTATATTTGTTTGTGCCGAGAAGCAATTTTGTTGTATTTACTTCTTGAGAATAATTGCATTATTGGAATCTCTTTTTTACATAAATACACTTTAGGAAGTGGATGAAAAGTCTCATGGCATTTTTTCAGATAGTAAAAGTGCACTAGAAAAAATAGAAAACGTCCCAATAAAGTTAAATATGAATTATAGTTATATTTTAATTGATATCATCAATCTTATAGCAATATTAAAGTCAAACGGTTTTGCAATTATTTAGCACACTGTGGCTTGAATAATAAGGAAATAGTAAATAAATTAGCGAAAACAGTAAAATATAAACCGAGAATCCTATGTATAAATGTCTTCAGGAAGATCTACACACTTATGGTAAGAAAGAATTGAGAAGAGCGTGACGAATGACTGGAGCACAAAAGGTCGATATTATAAATCATTTCAACCAGCCATTCCAAACAAACTGTGATTTAATAATTCAAATTTTACCAAAAAAAAAGAAACATTTCCATTATTCCAAGAATAAGATTCGACCATTCTATAACACCTGCACATAAATATAAAACTAATCAATCCGAGAGTCATCTCTGTGAATTTGGCAAAGAGGGTAATTTAGAACATATGATGCACTGCATACTAACATTAGAAGAAGTAAATAAATTGATGCATAACCTAAATGCTTAGCTACAGATGCCAGGAAAAGTAGTACTGCGACCTGTTAATCTCCAATAGTTATTAAAATTCACGATTTGCTCTTTCTCCATATAAATAATCTTGAAATTAAATAGTAATTGTACCTAATGGAAAACATAAAACAAAATATACGAAGAAATACAAAAGAATTAAAAAAATAAATAATCTTTTTTTAAATACAGTAGTGAGGACGTTATGGAGGAACAATTAAAAAGAAATGGAGAATAAAACAAAAATAATAAAATTGAAAAAAATAGCAATAACACTGTTAAAAAAGTTACTGTAAAATTGAATATGAATAAAGTTAGTCTTAGTCTTCAGATATTTTCTAATATGCCAAATTAAATCACAAATATTTTAGACAAATGGACAATACATTGTGTGTTAGCAAACACGGTGAATAAGTAAAAATAATATGTGCAATAAACATGACATATGTTTTGTTAATAGGTCGTTGTATAGAGGATCATGAAATATCATCATGATATTGAAATAATTGTCAATTGTTTAGACATTTCATAATTTGTTCATTATACCGTATTTAGAAGCAGTTAGTCCCATTCTTAATGGTAACATGAGAATCATCCACGCAGTAAGAACCAAAACAGTGAATTTAGGAATATCATGTTGAAATTGGGGTTTTCTAGTTTCTGCAGCAGGTTAAAGATATTGTGAAGGTATTTTTGTTCGTTCCTATCATCCTCCAGAAATACTAAATGAGACGACCTTACATACGTTATGGAATCCCAAACCAACAATCCTCGGAAAAGCGTAACGTTCCAAAGAAAAGTGATGTTTCCGACGTTTTCCACGTAATTGTTGAATTTTTCTACGTCAAACGCGGGACCATAAACAAAATCAAAATTCATCTCTCAGCACAACACAGTGGTATCACTGCAGTCTGATTTCTTTATGTCTTTAAGTCAATGCTAGGATGAGACGCGACACAAAGGACTGCTCGCCAAATTATTTTATTCTACGATACATTGACCAAATTACATATTAATTAGCAGCTGACAACCGTCCCTAAAGGCACTTCTGCTCAGGAGCCGTTCTTTACGATCATTAGCCTTCTATACAGCTCCGATGCCCCTACGACGATGGTGCCTCTGCTCTTCTGACCATGTATTCCAACATCGTATTACAGTGGATGCATTTATAACAACAATATTACAATTGAAGTTACACAGTATCGTTCATATAAATAGATAATAAACAAGCTAGCATTTGTACTGTTACGTAAAAAAAGCTATTTACATATTTCTTAAATCATGTATCATATGTACCCACTACCCAGTCTACCTGCCAAATTTTTCATAAATATATTTATGTTTACTAGGTATTGCGTTCTGTCACATAATATATTTTAACCAGCGCTGGTTTCACCACTAGGCAACTAGGTACTCTAAAATCACTGACAACCTGGCGCCGTAATGAATTGCGAGAATTACGAAACGCTATCGGCAACACTGATCTGTAGCTGTGGGACTTCATTATTGACCAAGGGGTGTGCACTTATACCTATTAAAAATGGTACGCGTTTTTCGCGCAATCTATATGTGTCACAAAGAACAAGTCTAATTTGGTTGCGTTAAGCTGAATAGCCCAGGGTAGCCGAGGCCTTAAAATTGGGGAAAAAGAATTAGATTGAGGTTAGGCCCACTACACTTCTTTTCTTCCAATTTTGCAATTATATAATTGATTGCATGTTGTTTGGTTATCAATTTATTTCATTTTATTTTATTGATTTTATTCAAAATGCCTGCCTCTCGAAAGTGTGTTGTTCCCAATTGCTCTAACCAAGATCAAGATGCTCCAAGGTAGGTTATAAATATCATTATAATTAAAATGAGTTAATTCGTTTCAATATATTACAGATATTTTATTCCCGCGGATGAGCATATAAAAAATATTTGGTTGGAACGAATCAATAATCCCAATTTATATAACCAGCCAAGAAGCATTTTGAGGGGGAAAGTAGTTTGTGATAATCATTTTCTGGATGTATGTAAAGAAGGGGGAAAACTAAAAAAATTTGCACTTCCTGTTTTAAATTTACCTGGTAAGCATTTTATTGTAATACTATCAAATTTAAACTACTATGTATATTGTTTTTGTAGATTTCATTGCTGGGGATAATTTAGAAGATAGTTGCTTTTCCTTTCCACTTAAACCACAAAATTTGCTTGCAACTCCTCCAAAAATAAAGAGTATGACATTAATTATAAAATCTGTTAGATATGTATGTAAAACAATTTTTTGTAGAATTATTGAGTAAGTTTCGCAGGGACCCTGTGAATGAAGAAAATAAAAAGATTATTGTTTGATAAACAGAAAGAAATTGTGATTATTGGAGAAGGCGTAGGTCCTGCTCATGCATTCAGCAAAAAGAGAATGTGACTGAGGCAGATCCTATATTAAAACAAGGAAAAATTGAATGTAAGATAATATTCAAAATTTAAAACAATTTTTGAGCATAAAATAATTGAAATTTCAATATTGATATCCCTGAGAATATACAAAATACATTATTTTAAACAAATGTTACTAATACTCATTTTTATATCACCCATACATTCATTATTTTTATTAGATTTCCAAAGCTTGATGCATAGCCCTCTATTCCAAGCAAAACGGTCCAATGTTGAAGTGTATGTACCTACAATTTGTTAATTAGCTTTTTTAATACCATTGCATATTCTAAATTAATTTGGGTTACGTTAGGTAATTAGTGTTTCGATAACTGATAGTATCAATATCATCGTATTTTCATTAACAACAGTACTAAAAGAAGTAATAATTATTGTTAGTATAATATTAAGGTGAAATGTATATCATATTAAACTGGATTTATAAACTTGATACCAATGTTGTACAAATCTTTTATTTATTTTCCTCAACATACTGAAATTTATAGACATTTTGTTTCATTCTTAAACAAATGTTTATGAATGCAATTTAAATTAAAATTTCTAGCTATATTTTTATTGATTTTAGATATTCTAAAAAGAAATAAGAGTAGACGAATACTATTGGATGATAGAGCTGATACCAGCTAGCTGCGATATCTTCGGCAGCTGGCAAGAAGGAGAAAAATGGTTTGTAGCAGTACAAAACAAAAACTCAAATTTTTAAAAGAGAATAAGTCTATAGTTCAAATATTTACAAATTTGAACAGTGTTACAACAAAATTTATCACAAATCAAATGAAAAATCAGGGTAAGAAATGTAAGGGCAGAAGATTTGATCTTGACGATAAAATTTTTGCCCTTGCATTAGCAAGAAAAAACAGGAAAAGGTTATGAGTATTTGTCCAAATTTTTTAGTTTGACTTCAAGAAAGACGTTATCATCACTTCTCCAAAAGGTACCGCTGACATGTGGAGTAAACAAACATATTTCTAACCATTTACAACATGCTGTTGGTAAACTGAAAAATTTGGATAAATATTGTGTGCTAATGTTTGGTGAAATGTCACTTGATACAGGGTTACACTATAATTTGAGTAAGGATTACGTTGAAGGTTTTGTTGACTTTGGTAGTTCTAATAGACGTGCCGCATTTGCAGATAATGCATTGGTTTTCATGGCGAAAGGAATTAGAAAAAAATGGAAGCAACTAATATTCATTTCATTTTGTGAAAGTTCAACTCCAATGCATGATTTGATAAGGATTATCAAAGATGTAGTACGTCTTGTTAGAGACACAGGTCTTCATATAGTTGCTACTATAAGTGACCAGGGCAGCACTAATCAAAGTGCTATAAATATATTAATAAAGGAAACCAATGCTTATTGCGTCCAAAGTGAAAATGATAATAGGTATCAGGGGTACATAATTGATGATAGGGAGGTCCTTCATATTTACGACACTCCTCACCTAATGAAAAATATCAGGAACAATATGCTGAATAAGGACTTACATTTTTCAGTAAATGGACATAGTAAGAAAGCATGCTGGTCACTTATAGTGGATTTATATAGAATGGACAAGCTGCACGCAATTCATTAAGCTGACGGATAAGCATATTTTCCTGAGAAAATAAGATAGATGAAGGTGAAGAATTGTACGCAAGTATTAAGCCACACAGTAGCAACTGCGATGCATGTTCGTGCCAAGGTAGCTACTTCTTAGACTTGAAAGCTACTGATACTGCTGATCTTCTCCTATTCTTCGATAAATTATTTGACAGTGTTAATGCTAGCTCTTTGTCACCTCCGGATGGAAAGCAATTACGTGGTGTAGTAAGTGATAAGTCTCCCCATGTCGCCCTTTGGAATTTCTCAATTCCCATTCTCCAGTCCATGTATTTCAGCTCTCCTACTAATCCAAATCATATAGTCCCTTCCCTAAAAAACTGAGTGTTTACGCCCCGTAGCTTTTTATACATTTGGAAAATATTAAGGACAAAGTGTTTTAAATATATTTTAACTAGGGCATCCAACCAAGACCCTGCAGAGAATTTTTTCTCATGTGTAAGAAGCTACGGAGTAAGAAACGTAAATCCTACTTGTTCTTCATTCTTATCGACATCAAAATCCCTCCTAATCAATAACTTGGGCTCGCCACACTCTGTAGGTACCAACTGTGAGGAAGATGAGTCGAAAGGGCTAGTAGACAATCTCAAGTATTTTATTACAGAAGGAATAGGAGAAGAAGCCGCACCAGTTATATTGCCGCCAGTGTATCCGTCTTTTGAAAATTATAATGACAACAAATGGGATTTAGCTACCCCTTATGTGGCTGGGGTTGTAATGAAAAAATTATTTAAAAAATATCATTGTAATAACTGCAAGAATAAGATGGGTACATCAGCTGAACTTCCCGAAAATTTACTAATTAAAGAACGGGAAATAAAGAGAGGAAATTTGATGCACCCATCAAGTAAATTCTCGCAGTTATTTAAAAAAATTACAATGGATATTGTAAAATTTCTGCCCATCCATATATTGGGGTATAATGTCAAAAAAGACATTGTGTCTAAAATTGACACTGGTCCTTTGCTGCCATTGTTTTGTGAAGACCATTATGATAAAGTGCATAATTTATTGAGTATGACTTTTAATATAATTATATTTCCTTATATAAGAAATATAAACAATACACTACATGGAAAAGACTTGCGACATAAGGATTCAGATTCATATTTATCATTTTTTGCATTTATTTTTTTGTATTAGTAATTTTAAGATTATTTAAAATAAACTTTTTATTAGTTTCAACAATTGATATTTTATTTATTTAAGACTCAATAACTTGTTTCAAATTTGGTTTAGAATTGAACCTGCATTAACTTTCAAGTAGGTTCCAATTTTAAAAATAAAACAACATTCAACTCTAAACTAAATTTGAACAAAGTTGTTGCAGCCTTTCCCCATTCCTAGAAATTATAAATCAACCAAATTTAAATTTTCCGCCATATCATGCAATTTGAATTTACCGCCATTCAAAAGCTAGAATCGACGACAGAACCCTTCTTTTAGTTTTTAGTGACAAATAAAGATGGCAGCACATCTACCGAGGCATTTTTTAACAGTGAGTTGCCAGTTTTCCTTTTATTTATTTGTCTGTGTTATTGACTCATATATTCGCGAGTTTGGTACATTTATTCGCTCTGTTTGTTTTTATCGCTTGTGCTGTTCATGCCTGATTAATTTGGATTGGGTCCTGATATGCGTTAATATACATAGAGTATTATAAGTGTGACGGATTTATTGTTTGGTATGGTGAGTTTTTATTTTATCTTAAATCATTTTATTGGTAATGCGTATTTGTTCTCAAATTTCATTGTCCACAAACGCCAAAAAACCAAATACGGTGTTTTGATGTAAGTACCGCATGTTAGGGAAAGCAATGTTGAGGTACAAGGCAGGTTAGGGACAAATGCATCCAACCATTTATTATATTCAGGATTAATTTTTAGACAATGAGTACATAAAAACATGAGTCTGACTATGAAAATAGGAAACTAGCAAAATAATTAGATGAAGACAAAAAGAAAATTAAAAAGCTAACTTCTTTCTTCTTAACTCAAAGTGCAGCAGAAGCGAGCGCGGCCTTAAGCACGGCTAGAGTTGAAATGAGACTAGCCAGAGAGGAGAAAAAAAATAAGGAAATGTCAGGAAGTGGATGTTGATGAAACCCAGGAACCGGTATATGAACACGTTTCAGAAATTAATTAAAAGTTGATATCCTTCTAAAAAGTTGTATATATTGCAGTGTCCTAATATTAACTCAAAAAGTGATAAATAAATTAATGCAGTTTTACCTCATTTTCCTAGAAGTGATAATGTCCGAAATAGGTAAAAAATGTAGGTATAAACATAATTGTTGAAATCTTTATTGTGAATAAGCCTTAAGCGCGCTCAATTCCTTCATCCATGACAGTTGTAAAAATGTCAATTGGTGAATAAGTACTGTAATAAATGGGTCAAGGTGTAGTTTTTGTAAGAGTGGATTATATATAATAAAGCATATATTAAAACAAAACAAACATATTGTTTTAATAAATAATAAAAGGTTATGGGCCCAGAGAAGATAATGGGATAACATTTTCTCGAAGAAGTTAATTTTAAAGTTTTTTAAGTTTGAGGTTACGTGTGAGCACGTGGTAAAGAGACTGAACCGGGAATATACCTATATGAAGAAAATGTCAGGAATTGGAAAAGATTACCTTATCGAGCCGTTAAATGGTTTGAATTATCATAATTGGAAATTTCGGATGGAACTAATATTAGCAGAGAATAACGTGAATGATTGTGTGCTAGCCGCTATTGATCCGACAAAAGAAAGCGAGGTGAAAAAAGACAATGAAGCTAAATGTCTGATTGTCCAATGTGTTGAGGATTCACAAATTGAGAGCTTACGAAATTGTAAGAAAGCTTTGGAAATGTGGAAGGTCTTGAAAGATAAGTACGAAAAAAAGGGGATTACCTGGACAATTGTTCTTGAAGGAAAAGTTATTATCTATGAAGCTAAAAGAAAGTGATAATCTTGTAACATTTATAGAAGAATTTGAAATATTAAGACATTTAAAAGATGCTGGAGTAGAAGTAGAAGAAGATGATATTATATGCAATTTGTTACTAAGTTTGCCACCATCGTTCGAAACCGTGGTTACTGTATTAGAAAATATACCAGAGCTTAAATATGAAACTGTAAAATCAAAATTGTTAGCTGAAAATGATAAAAGACAACTAAATACCGTAAACTCAAATAGTAGTGTATCAAATGTGAATGTAACGGCATTTGTAAGTCAAGGTCCATGCTTCTCATGTGGGCAAAATGGTCACTACAAAAGAGAATGCCCCACATATAGGAACAAACAATTTAACAACCAGAATCTGGAGAAACGAACATTTCAAAATAGAGGAAGAGGATTTTATAGAAATAGAAGTTTTCAAACAGGAAGAGGATTTCAAAGAGGTTTTAGAGGTCAATCAGGCCATTACAACAATCCCAGAACCAACTTAGTACAACAAGAACAAGTAGAAGATAACACATTGTTAGAAGATGAGAAAAATGAGAATAAAATATGTTTTATGACAGATATGGAAGGTAACGATAAAGATAAGGGTTCTAGTAAAGAATATTTAACTTTTTTTGTAGATTCAGGTTGTACTGACCATATGATTAGCGATAAACAATATTTTTCTGAATTAATAATATTGGACAATCCTATAAAGATTGCAATAGCAAAAAATAAATCTTATTTAAATGCTGTAGGTATAGGAAACATAGTAGTTTTAAGTGGTAATGATAAAATTGAATGCAATATAAAAAATGTATTCTTTGTTCCCATGTTAAGGAAAAATTTATTATCTGTCAAAAAATTAGAGTCTGCAAACATTTCTGTTACATTTGAGGACAAAAATCATAGATTGATAGGTCAGGGTATCAGGGAAAAATTATATGAAATATCTTTTAAATTGAAAAAGCCATCTGAGTGTCTAAATGTTGAAAGTAATAATGATTTTATAAAATGGCACGGGCGTTATGCTCATGTAGGGTTTACAGGGTTAAAACAAATTGTTAAAAAGAAAATGGTTACAGGAATAAAGAAAGAAGTAATAAATAGAAATGTAGAATTTTGTGAGCCTTGTGTTGCGGGTAAAATTACTCGTTTTCCATTTGGTATTCGTACAAAAAGCACAAGGTTATTGGAGATAACACATACAGATGTGTGTGGACCTATTACCTCTTCAACATATGATGGGTATAAATATTTCATAACTTTTATTGATGACTTTTAAAAATTTTCTGTTGTATACTTAATTAAAAACAAAAGTGAAGTTTATCAGAAATTAAAGGAGTATGTACAAATGGTTGAAAATAAATTTAACAGTAAGATATCAAAAATCCCATCTGACAATGGTGGTGAGTATAGTTCAGACAACATCACTGATTTTTGCAGAAACAAGGGAATAATATTAGACTATACTTGTCCTTATACACCAGAACAAAATGGAAAGGCCGAGCGGAAAAACCGAAGTTTAGTAGAAAGGGCTAGGACAATATTAGTGGACTCAGGTATGTCCAGAGAATTTTGGGGTGAAGCAATTTTGACATGTAATTATGTCATCAATAGGGGTATGTCAACAAATTTAGGAAACGTAACTCCTTCAGAGTTGTGGTATAAGTGTAAACCAAGTGTTGGAAATCTTAGAATTTTTGGTTGAAATGCTTATAAACATATACCCAAAGAAAACCGCAGCAAATTTGATGCTAAGACGGAAAAGTGTGTAATGTTAGGATATTCTCCAACAGGATATAGGTTGTGGAATATTTAAAAACAAAAATTAATCATTGGAAGGGATGTACAATTTGATGAGGAAAACTTTTATTTTAAAACAAATGGTGTAAGTGTAAATAATGGACCTAGAGAACTATCTATAGATAGGTTAGAATTGGATGTAAAGGATAATGATAATGAGGAAATTGAATTAAACAGGGATATTGAAACAAGACATAAAGGAAAATGCTAAGGAATTGGATAACATGAGAAATAAAAGAGAAACAAAAATCCCAAGCAAATATGATGATTATGAACTATATATGGCTTTTAATGCCTGTAATTACATAGAAAATGTGCCAAATTGTTATAAAGATTTAGAAAATAGAAAGGACAAGGAGAAGTGGTTAGGAGCGGTTAGTAGAGAATTAGAATCAATACATGAAAATGAAACATGGGAAGAGGTAGAAAAACCAATAGGTTGTCACGTTCTAGATACAAAATGGGTATTTTCATACAAAATGTTAGAAGATAGAGAGGAAGATAAATTATAAGGCTCGATTAGTAGTTAGGGAGTTTGCACAAGAAAGAGAGAATTATTTTGATGAAATATATTCACCTGTAGCTAAGTTAGTAACTATTAGAAGTTTACTCTTAATAGGTAATCAAAATAAATACGACTTTCAACAGTTAGATGTGAAGTCAGCTTTCTTAAATGGTAAGTTGACAAATGACATATATATTTTTTACCCAGAGGAAACTGTGAATAATATTAATAAGGTTCTGAAATTAAAAAAAATCATTATATGGATTACGCCAATCATCAAAATGCTGCAATTCAGAAATCAACTCTTTTTTATTAAAAATAGGCTTTGAAAGATCGGAAAATGACTATTGCCTTTATATATTGCGTAATACAAATGAAAATATTTATTTAATAGTATATGTAGATGATACAATCATAGCAGGTCCAAACTTATCAGATGTGAATGAAATGAAAAGGAGATTAATGAATAGGTTTGTAATTGAGGATAAGGGTCATATTAGAAATTTTTTGGGTTTAAGGATTAATTATGATCGTGATAAACGTATTCTGAGGATTGACCAATCGAGATGCACAAATGGGATACTTAACCGGTTTGGAATGACTGATTGCAAGGGTTCAGCTTTACCTATAGACCCTAAGCTTAATATATCATTATGTAACGATTTAAAAATGTTAACTAAGAAACCTATAAGAGAACTCGTGGGTTGCCTCATGTATCTGATGCTAGGCAGTAGGCCTGATATATGTTTCAGCGTAAATTACTTTAGTAGGTTTCAGGATAATCATCTGATGAAGTTTGGAACCATTTAAAAAGAGTTTTGAGATACTTAAAACTAACAGTCAATGTTGGCTTAGAATATGTTAGGAATAACGAAAATAATTTTTGTTGTTATGTAGACGCTGATTGCGGAGGTGATACACATGATCGCAAATCTCTATCAGGTTTTGTATTTGAACTTTTTAATAACACTTCAATGTGGGTTACAAGAAAGCAGACTTGTGTGTCATTATCCACCACAGAAGCAGAATTAGTTGCATTATGTGATGCTGTACGTGATGGTCTGTTGTTGCGAAAGTTAATTTCAGATCTAGGTGTCAGTTTTAATAATGTTACATTTTTCGAAGATAACCAAGGTTGCCTGTCGTTGATAAAAAAACCCGTCTAATAATAAGAGGGTAAAACATATTGACCTAAAATTTCATTTTATTTGTGAATATTATAATAGCGGAATTATTCATTTGAAATATATACCTTCGGATAACCAACAGGCTGATATTCTTACCAAAGGTCTACATAATGTTTTATTTGTTAAATTTAAGGATCTTTTGGGTCTGAAGGAATTTAGCGAGGAGGAGTGTTGAAATCTTTATTGTGAATAAGCCTTAAGCGCGCTCAATTCCTTCATCCATGACAGTTGTAAAAATGTCAATTGGTGAATAAGTACTGTAATAAATGGGTCAAGGTGTAGTTTTTGTAAGAGTTTATCATATATAATAAAGCATATATTAAAACAAAACATATTGTTTTAATAAATAACAAAAATAATGACCAAAAATATGATACAATTTTTTATAGGGCAAGAGCTAATGGCGATAAAGAGAAAAGAGATTGATTAATTTGTGACTCACAATCAAACTCAGTTTTTTGTTTTCCATGAAAATTATTTTCTAACTTTATGAGTTCTATGTTCCAAATGTGGAGCATTTTCTATTACAGGGTTCATTTCTGAAAACGGCATAAATTAATTTAGGCCAAACATGTTTTCAACCATTTCTTTAAAATTTTGATATAAACAACTTTGGACCTTGAATGTTTTCAAGAAAACATTTTTCTTGAAATTGTTTATGATCGCTTCTTTTATTGTCATTTTTTTAAACAATTGCGAAGGAATCATTTTGTTCTTAGAAATTATAATTGATAATTTACTATAAAACCCAAAGAAAAAAACAATTTGTATTATTAATTTAATTGTTTACTAGAGTCAATTTGTTATAAACAAATTCGGAATCTCGATATAATTGTTTATGAAAATAAAATAGAAATACAAAAACAAACAGAACTTTTATTACTAATTGGAAATAATACAACAGTCGAGTCCCGACTTGAAATTATGAAGATTTAACACAAAACACCTAAATAAAATGTAGCTGCTTACTGAGGTTTGTTTAAAAATTTAATAACGATTTGGGATCAGTACTTTTAACCTATTTTACGTATCCATTTCATATTTGGCAGGCAGTTGGGACACAGTACACCCTCCCAAATTATATTAAGCAAACGTTTCTGCCAGAGGCGTACGATGGGGGTAAGTGACCGGTTATTCGTTCTCACATTCTACGCCACCACCGGAATAGACATTTTAGCACAATTTTTCGATTGTCCTATACTTTTTACATGAATAATGAATGACCTTGGTTGTCATAACGATAAAGTCAATATTTCTCAAGATATTTTTAGTAGAACATGAAGCTGCAATTTTTTTCAAATTTAGATGAGTAATAACTGTGTCGTTGGTCTGGGGCAGTGGATTACATGAAATACGCAAATGAAACTTTATTCCGTAATAAAAAATTAAAGGGTCTCTATTTTTAATTACAATCAGATGACTGGCACTTGATGAATATTTTTTCAATATCATTTGTTTTGTGTAGTTGGCTCTGGTCCGAATTAACTGTTTCGATTTAGTGGGGTGCTGTCATTGCTGTGATAGCTATTAGTTGTTGCTAGTGTCACTTGAAATTGTGATTGTTGTAAAATTTGAAGTTGGTTAGGTGACAATGCCTCGACGCAACCATTTTACTATTCCTGAAATGCGAGACATGCTTTGTGTTTATGTAAACCAAAATTATTCGTGTGTTGCAGCTGCTCGCAGATATCAACAAAATATATCCAAACAGAGTTCAATTCAATCGGCCAACTTTCTGCAATATTTTTCGTTGATTAGGAGACAGTGGTATAGGACGACAAAAAATAATAACTGTGGATCAGGAGGATGATTTTTTATTGCGAGTTCCTAATAATCTGGATCTAAGCAATCGGCTTTTAGCAGCAATGACTGGAGTAATCCAATCTTCAGTATTGTGAATTTTATAAAAGGGACATTTACGACCTTACCATTTTACATTGGTACAAACTTCATTGCCTAGAGATTATACTTTAAGAAAGAATTTTTCTCAGTTGATGATAAATAAAAAAAAATGAGAATCGTAATTTTACTAACAAGTTCTTTTTACTGATGAGGCCACATTTACATGCAGAGGAGTTATTTACTGAATAAACAGTTACAAGTGAGATACTGCAAATCTCCATGTATTCCGTGAATCACATTTTCAACACGAATTTAAGATAAATGTATGGTGCGATATCTTTGGAGATAGTTTGTTGGGCCCATATGAGTTACCAGCAAATTTGAATGGTTACTCATATTTACAATTTGTACAAACAACTCATCATGAACTGTGGCAACAAATTGTAAATTCGGCTAATTTTATTGCCAATCAGCCCAATATATTTTTCAAAGTGAGATCATTTAGCAAAAAAATGAATAAGCTTATTGAAGTAAACAGGGGTCACATAGAACATTCGTTATAATAGGTCTTTACTGTTTGTTTTTGATATTTTCGTTTGTAATATAACTAGTGTTGCGATTATTATCGATGATAGCAGCAAGAGTTCAATTTTCTGATGGCTCTAGCGAGTACTATACTCGATAATTAGTCGTACATGAGTTATATTAGGGGAGAGAATGTAGTGAATGCCATCAGATGAGAAAAAAATCAAAATTAAAAAAAGGGATCGTTCGCCCCTCATATATAATTTCCTCATGACGTACCTACTACATATTTAAACATGGTTTAAGTGATTTTGCGTTGATATGTCCACTTATCTTCAGCAATTGTTGTTCCGGACTATCTGCATTAGCATTAGGTGTTGATCGGTACGAGTGACTTGTAACGTTATTAACTGAAGTATCAATTCCTACTTTCGCAGCTGCTTCTTTAGTACATTTGGAAATAATATTAACACCTACAGGAAGTTTTTTATACTAACTTCCTGATTTCCAGTTTGGGTAGGATGTACGGAAAAAACGGTCTAATGTTATATTTTTGGGGCGTTTCAGGAATAATCTTATTGTGTATACATCATACTCTAATGTATTTTGTACTAGCCATTTGCTTTCATGGCAGCGTTCGCCTCCTCCTTGATTGGTCTTGTAAAAAATAGGATTATACTCTATTCTGTTATTACAATTTCTGAAATTTTTTAATTATTTCTTATAGTGAAATATTTACGCAAATGCGCCTTCATTACCTCGCTATGATAATTCATTTACAACAATGTTAAAGAACTTTTTCTGCAGACATTCAGGTGTATCTTCCGTCCAAACATTTTTCAGCATTGCTGTAGTGTAGAGGCAACCACTGACGCCTTTCTTATTTCTGGCATTCCTTGTAGTTGCTTCCTTTTGCAAACCCCGGCTGCCCCGGCTTGTTTAAGTTCAATATCAGCAAAAGGCTTAAATTTAATATTGTACTCATTGAAAAACATTTCTTGAATCTTTTTCATCGTTGAGTTCCATAAGGTTTCGATAACATATCTAAATATATATAAATCTCGTGTCACAATGTTTGTCCTCAATGGACTCCTAAACCACTTAACCGATTATAATAAAATTCGCACACCATGTGCAGTTCGATCCAACTTGAGAGAAAGGATAGTTTAAATCTCAAATTATAGTCGCAATTTTAATTTATTGCTAATTATTTGTCTATTATTAGTCACTATTCACAATTATCTGTTAAGTCCAAATGATTGTAACAGATGTCGATACCTTTCGACTGAGTTGAGTAAGTAATCAATAGATGGCGCTGCTATGGTAAATCTACGAACGTGTCATATAAGGTACATTTCAACAGCATAATTACCACGTGTTGTTGACGCTATAAAATTAATTAAATTTATTTTGTAGTGAACGAAATACCGTATAATTCAGCTAATTATTTGTCTGTTATTATTTGACAGTCACAATTATCTGTTAACTCCAAATGATTCTAACAGACGTCGATATCTTTCGACTGGGTTGAGTAAGTAATCAATAGATGGCGCTGCTATGGTAAATCTACGAACGTGTCATATAAGCTACATTTTAACAGCATAATTACCACGTGTTGTTGACGCTATAAAATTAATTAAATTTATTTTGTAGTGAATTATTAAAACGAAATACCGTATAATTCAATTATTTCCACTTTTTAAATTTTTGGTGTTAGCATAGCCGGCCACGTGTTACTTAGACTGAAGTGTAAATTGAATTCATATTATAATGAAGATAATACAGTGAAATTAATCCTGTTGTTTACTTATTTGTGCTTCATTGATCAAAACTTTATAATTTAATTTGAATATATGTATGTAAGTATTATCACATAATTATAAAATTTAATTAAAATGTCAATGCAAAAAAGATACACAGTTTCCTACACTTTTTCCATAGTTGTACAAATATTTTTTTTTATTGTTTTCATTTAACCTCTGTTAAAAAATATTTAGCACTTATTATTTCAATGTGCTATGATAACAAGTTTTCTCCTCCGTAATTTGAATCCACCTCAATTATGTAACGGTACGCGTTTGGTCATCAAAAAGATCACCGGAAACATTCTTGAAGCAACCATTTTGGCTGGGAAGTTTAAAGGAAAAGTGGTCCTGCTGCCACGTATTCCGATGATACCATCAGATTCTACCATACCCTACAAAAGGCTACAGTTTCCAATTCGTTTAGCTTTCGCCAAGTCTATAAATGAATCTCAAGATCAAACAATGTCAATTTGTGGTTTAGATTTGGAAAATCCATGTTTTTCTCATGGGCAACTATATGTTGCGTGTTCACGTGTTGGGAAACCGTCGAATCTATTTGTGTTAGCTAAAGACAGGTTAACCAAAAATATTGTGCACCGATTGGTGTTAAATTAAATTGAAATTGAAAGTATTTATAATTCAAAAAAATAGATATTAATGTTTAAAAGTTTAAGACTGTCTGCCTTGCCTACCTCATTCATGAGTTTAAGCGTCACATGTTATTTACTGTATTATACTGTAATATACTTATATTTGTTATAAAATTAAATGGAAATGATGAATCTGATAAATTTTTATTTTGTACCTATTGATTTCTGCTTAATATCAAGTGTGAGAACATTTTAATTAATTGTGTTCAACGTACTTCCCCTTCAAATCTCAATCCAGTGAATTTGTATACCAACATCAACATTTTCGTCTTTGTTCGTAAATAATTTCATTGTACTAAAGGGTTATAGTAGTAGAAAGTCAAATAAGGAGATCACCATATTTTTTTACAAATACCATCTGTGTGAAAAAGCATAGTGGACTCCGTGACTGATGTTCTCTTATTGTTCCTCTTAGATTGTTTACTATAATGTAATATAACAAAAACTTTAGCCACAGCAACGCGTGGCCGGGTCAGCTAGTTCTTTATATTACTTACCATCTTTTCTGCACATTTACATTCATAATTTCGTAAAATGGAAGCGATTTCTTGAATGGACGTATTTTGTCTTAATTTAATACCTTTGGACACACAGAATTGCGTAAACTGATTCCACTGTGAATTTTAATTGATTTGTGTGTTCTTTGGGATTTTCAAATTTATTAATTGTCGTATGTATACTTCAGTCCCGTCACCCTATCTACTGCAGCATGGTTCTTGATGCATTCTCGGTGAATTTTACGCGGAAATATTTTGAATGTCAAAACTTACAGTACTTTTTTTTCAATAATGGGCCATAATAATCAACACTAAGCGAATAGCATGTGGTGATTGAACTATCATTACTTTGAGAGCCTCTTACCTATTTCAGCCAATTGAAATCGTAGAAAAAGGGTCCGATGACATATAAATTAGTATTCTCGTGTTATAAAAATTGTCGATATTTTTATTTAAATTACATTTTCAGAACCACAATTTGTTTTCAATTAATCCATTGATTTGTGTGTGTTATTTATAGTTACATCTGCGGATTGAATGCAATCCACTGGCCCAAAACATCGAAATAGTTATTAGGCATCAAAATTTTAAAAATTGTGCAGCTTCATATTTAACTTAAAACATCTCGAGAAATATTGACTTCATCGGTATGAGAAAAAAGTACGGTATTTACGTAAAAAGTATTGGGAAATCGAAAAATTGTGCTACATTTTATATTCCGCCAGTGGCGTAGAATTTGGGAACTATTAACCAATAACTTACCCCTATCGTACGCCTCTGGTAGTAGCCAGAAACGTTTCTTTAACATAATTCGGTAGGGTGATCAGTGTCTACACTTTCTGCCGAATATGAGATCGATACGTGAAACATATTAAAAGTGCCGAGCACAAATCTTATTTAAATTTGTGAACAAAACACCCTGCAACTCAGTGAGCAGCTCCATTTTATTTACGTGTTTTGGGTTAAATCTTCATAATTTGCATTCATAAATCTACTATCATATTATTTATAATTAGTACTGAATCCCCCTTTATAACCAAAGGTAAAAAGGAATTTTCTACTTTTTATTGAATTTTTGCAATATGTTATTTATGGTTGTGTTTGTATTTTTTTACTTTACCAAAAAAAAATATAATGAGATGCTGAATTTGTCTATAACAAATTGAAAGGTTAGTTAACAAATAAATTAATAATTAAAAAAAATTATTTTTTTCGGATTTTATAGTAAATTATCAATTAAGTTTTTCAAGAAAAACTTACTGCTTAAATAATTGTTTGTTGGTAACTGAAAAAAAAGATTATACATAATGGAAAATTTACTAAAACGCATATTTCAAAAAAAATGTTTCTAAAACATTTTTTGCCTAAATTTAGCTTATGCCGTTATCAGAAATGAAACCGGAAATATCTTTATCAACAATAATTTGATAATTCATTTCTTGTTATCTACAAAGTTCATATTTAACAAAACAAACAATTGTTATAAACTTATGAAATATCTGAAGGGCTCCAAGATTAGTTAGATTCTTATTGATACTGCTTAAACTTTTATATTGATTTGAATAAAATCAATGTTCCGAAAAGTTTAAGTTGATTAACAATATATTTTTGGAAGATGGATGGAAAACTTTTTCCAACGAGACTTGATGTCTCCAAGTATCTATACGATGTTTTTTCAAAGTTTATTAATATTTTATATTTAATAAAATATTTTTTTGTTTTACCCTCTCTCGCTTCGACACGTCCATGCAGTGGTGGTCGCGCGGGACCCTATATTCAGCATTAAACCTAAATTACTTGTTATTAACCTTGAGTTCCGTAAGTCAACATTTTTAGTCTTCTTTTATGATATTTTTTCAAACTATCGTTATCAATTCTCTTCATTTGTTAATAAATAATTATAATTTTCATCTTCAGAAATTTCTCGAAATTTGATTCCGCGTCGAATTAGCTAACGCTCATATTTTTGGAACAATTCTAATGATGTTTCACAGGATACTTACTTCTCATTTAGAC
Organism: Galeruca laticollis; assembly: GCA_963921935.1. Classification (NCBI taxonomy): domain Eukaryota; kingdom Metazoa; phylum Arthropoda; class Insecta; order Coleoptera; family Chrysomelidae; genus Galeruca; species Galeruca laticollis. Next base: position 12,975,089 of record OY998181.1, read on the forward strand.
TAAAGGAGAATAATATTTAATTTGATATAGCAATTCATATGTACATTTTCTATATCAATTCAGATCAACTAATACTCAAGTAACACCAAAATTATTTTATATATTCAAAACATTTGTCATCATGTTTGCTTAGAAATTGAAAAACTTGAAAAATGAATCTTGACCATGAAATGTTCATTCAAGGCAATCCCATAATGAATGAATTAAAATAAATTTAAAATCAAACTTACCTTCGATTGATTAAAATTTCCAAAACGTAAACAATGAATATCCAAAACTCTTAGTTACCACACAATTAAGGAAACTAAATAACTGATACAAAATTTTTTTATAGTTTTCATGCCACTCCCTAGTTTATTAAGGAAATAGAAGTAAGTTTTTCCGAGGAGTATTTTATAATTGATAAACTAATAATGAGAATTAAAAATTATAATATTAAATTGCAAGTATTTAGAACGTGAACACACATACTAAAATAAAAGCGTAGAAAGAAATACATTTTATTACTTCTACAATTAGTTTTTACACTGAAACCAGTTAGTCGGCAACAACCTTTAATTTTTCGTATCCCACTCGAATGATAATTTATTAGTTTGAAAAATATTATTGAAACGGGACAAATATTTTTAAGAAATGATAGTGGTTTATATTAATTGACTAATAAAATCTTAAATTTAACTATGGCTGAGGTCAGATAGTCGAGGATTGTGAAAAGTTTTGAATTTGTAATGTTATGTCTTTTTGTTTTGTTCATGTTACTAAATATAATTAGTTTTAACAGTATAAAGGCCCGTTTCACCACCTTCTCATGCGACTGCATAATATCGATTCGATCTCATATATATGTTTTATTGTCGACTGCCAGAATTTTTTGAATAGCTATTATTGCTTCTCTTGTTACTCAAAATAGAATATAGAGTGTTTATAGTAATTAACAATATATATGAAGTTTAAATTGTATTTAGAATAACAAATTAATAATTTTCAATCGTTATTTATCTACATCAAATGTCCTCAAACTATTTCATAAGGGTATATAGAAGGTTTTATTGATAAATTCACTATTTGCGTTTATTGAAAAACCGAAAAAAAACCTCCTTTGAGACACCGCAACAAACGATAGATGAATTTATGGTATATTGAAAATTTGTAAATGTACTCGCATTAACGTATAACAACGCGTCCTTGAACTATCTATTCTATATTATGTAACTTAGTCGACTTCCAGAATTTTTTTTATCGTCATCAAAATTTGCATCTCTTACACGTTATCCACGACTACTAAATATTTTTGTTGCAGTTGATTTGTTGGAAAATTTTGTTACATCATTAGAAACACTATTATTTTATTCTAAAAAAGACTTCATACAATATATTATTTTTCATTTATACGCAGTACATGGTAATCGAAAATTATATTAATCGTATAATATCTCATACTAATTAACACAAAAATCTATTTATTCAGCTTATCAAATATTACGTTTATAATATTACAAGTAAAGGTCGAGACAATTAATTTCATAATATTACAAGATGATGGTATAATCTTGGTATTTGGCACATTAACCAAAAAAGCTGATCCAAGATCTTGTAAATGCGTTATTTTAATTTCATACAACTCATTACTTCTACATGCACCGATTACTCCCATTATTAAATTAACCGTAAATTACAGAATGTAATGAAAGAACTATGTGAGAGATGTACTTAATATCTTACCTTTGTTGCTAGGTATTCATCATCAGATGCTTCAGTTAAAAAGTTATTGGTATCTTCACTAGAAAAAGTTTTTGCTTTCTTAGGCTGAAACCCTTCTGATTTTCGTTGTAATAATCCTCTTAATTTTTTATAGTCTTCTAAGTTTAAGCCTTGATGTAAGTTGATCGTACTTCTAAGCGTTGAATAATAGGTCCATAGCGTTGATGATTTATATTTTGCGGATAATTTAGTAAAGTATACTAACAAAGTCGATTCGGGTAAAGTAGTGGATTTCTTTCCTTTTGCCAGTTCAAAAAAGATTCATAGGCCATATTATATACTTTCCTTGAATTTTCCGGCAATAAATCTAATGAGACAACTTCAGCAGCTTCTCTAATTTCTGGTGGTGTTAAATAAAAGTAATTTTCATCATCTTGTTGAACAGGTTGGCAGGTTTTAGTTAAATTGATTTTGATTCAAAAGCTACTTCGATTTATGAATTGTTACGAAGAGCATGGTGTGTTAGGAAACATATACACGACATGCATCCATCCAACCGCGGGTCCAGGGTTCGAATGTGGTCTAGGAAAATTCACGTTTTTGAATTTTTTTTATGTACAGAACTGACTAGAAAATTAGTGGTTTACACGATAGAATTTTAAAAACCGATTTTTTGTAGCAAAAGAATATATTATAGATAAATTAAGGGATCATCGGGCAGAAGTGTTCAATGATTCATCAATCACTGCCGTGATTAATGGGTATTATTAATGTCGAGCAAACAGTTGTACAAAGGGTACAACATACAACAGTCGTGGATGAGTATAATTATCAAGATTAAATTTGATACAGATTACCAGATTAATAATTTTCAATCGTTATCTATCTACTACAAAGGTCCCCAAACTATTTCATATACATGTCTTCGCGTGATCTGGAATATTTGGCTTTCGACGTGAATACAGATTTAATCAAAATTTGTAAAATTCGATTATTTGAACGTTTTCTATAGAAAATGCAGCGATTGATTCCATGTATCGTTTCGGACATATTAATAATAATTTTTAATTGTCACCGGAAACCCCAACCCGCATAAGGACTGTCCTCATAATACCATTTTATGTATATCCCGATGTTATTTTACAAAGTTATCTACCTTCTGTATATAAAAGGTTTTATTGATAGAATCACAATCAGTATTTAATAAAAAACCTATAAAAACCTCCTTCGAGACACTGCAGCATACGATAGAAGAATTTATTGTATCGACATTTTTTAGATGTCCCAATACTACACATTGCGTATAGCGACGTATCCTTGGACTATCTTTCTTATATTTATGTCTCTTAACCGACTTCCAAAATTTTTTTCACCATCAAAATTTGCATCTCCTGTTGCGCAAAATGTCATATAGTGTGGTCATGGTAATTAATAGTAATTATCAAGCTAGAATTTGATACAGATTACCGGATTAATAAATTTAAATCGTAATTAATCTACTACAAAGGTCCTCAAACTATTTCATATATATGTCTTCGCGTGATCTGAGATATTTCGCTTTAGACGTGAATAGAGATTCAATCAAAATTTGTAAAATTCGATAATTTGACCGTTTCACACATATTAATAATAATTTTCAATTGTCACCGAACCCTCTAACAAATCAAAACTGGCGACGCGTACGAATATATTATTTAGTCGTTAATGTTAGGAAGTGTGAATTCTTTAAATTGAGCCTCAAATTTTTGGGTTATATCGTAGGTGACAATTCTCTGAGGACTGATCCCGAAAAAGTATCCGCTATGATTAATTACGCCCGACCGACTACCGCTACCGAGATAAAACGTTTTATGGGACTTTGTTCCTGGTATCGACGTTTTATGAAAGACTTTTCTACTTTAGCTTCCCCGATAAACGATTTGTTGAGAGGCAAGAAGAAATCGCAAGATATCGAATGGAATCCGGATGCTGAAACATCCTTCCTGAAGATTAGAGAAGCCCTTATTTCCTCCCCTGTTCTAGCTCAACCTGACTTTTCTCTCCCATTTGTCATACAGTGTGACGCAAGTAACTTTGGTGTAGGCGCAGTTCTCATACAAGAGATTGATGGTGGCGAAAGAGTTATCGCTTATGCTAGTCGCTCCTTGTCTCGTACCGAACGTAATTATTCCGTTACTGAGTGCGAATGTCTCGCAGTGATCTTCGCAATTGAGAAATACCGTCCCAATGAAGAAGGTGTTCATTTCACGAAGATCACCGATCACCATTCTCTCCTCTGGTTCAGCAATCTCCAAAACCCTTCCGGTAAATTAGCCCATTCGTCGATGCATCTCAGACAGCACAATTTTCAGTTAGTTCATCGAAAAGGAACCTCCCATTTAGTACCTGACGCCTTAAGCAGAACGTATTCCGAGGATATCGCTCCAAATTCCGCTATCGATGCCGTCCGTTCCGGCATTAGATCTGATTATTTCCAAGGAAAATGATCGTTACATATAGATCGAGAGCAAAATATACAGGTTACATACATTGGTTCTAATTATTAAATGCATGTGTAATAAAGTAATAAAGTAGACCTTTTAGTATCACCCTAATCCTGGGTGGTTTTGTTTAAATTTGAGAATGGTTCGCAAACCGCTGTCACCACTGTAATAAATTGCCGTAGTATCTACTGTAATCACTGTCACCACTTGTAATGTGTGAGTAATGATCCTCCTCGTTTTCTCCTTCTATCGTTCCCCTATGTCGAGGGAGAGACCGGACGGTCCTATTGTACTCTCCTGTCGAGAGAACAATATGTTTGCAGCGTGCTGTCACCAGTGCCTTACGGCACAAAAGGGGTAGAACTAGGAGTCCCTCTTTGAGGTTTGTCTCGTGGGAGGGCTGTTCCTAGCTCGAGCGATCAAGGTCGTCGTGGGGCCCCTTGGGCTTATACAGTGTGCCAAGCCCGGGTCCGTACTGCAGATTGAGTCCTTATTCTGTGCCTGTACTGCGGCTGTGAGAGGTAGGGTTAGAGAATTAAACTGTAGAGGATTAACCTAGAATATATACATATATTACAAGAAAAAAACAGTAAATTTCTAACATCAGGTGAGCAAACGTATCTAAACAAAACAAAATTTCTAAATATGCTTTCCAACAATTGGAGTCCACGGTATATTATATAAACAAATCGAATCTATAAATAGATTCCTTAGTAAACATTAATTATGAGATTAGACAACTCAACAAAATTAAGGAACGAACTCGAAATTGATTCAGCAAAAGAAATACTTTTATAAACCATTCGGTCACTGTAATACTAAATCTATATTCCCTGATATATCATAGTGACGGAAAAAAACTATAAGTGTAATTTCCGATAAGAGTAGACAATTAGAGAAATGATGTTACAATTTCGGCGAAAATACTTTTATAAATACGTCACTATGATGCTAATTTATAATCCCTGTGCTATGAGAGAAAAATCTTATAAACAAATTTATAACTGCGAGAGAAACAAAAAAAACTTGAATACTTCTGCTAAAATCCACAATATCCGTCTAATACTTATCTAAAAAAATGATGAGCGGCGCTGATATATAAAACACATTCGATATGACTGCAAAGAAATAATGATGAAGGAACAATATCCCTTGCTTAATTAATTACCCTTTTGGCAAAAGAATAATTCAACATATAAATTCATCCAACGACAAACAATAAAGTAATTATGGGTTAAAAACTTACGTTTTCGGAAATATTCACAAAACACAAACAGTACACTTTTTCTTCGAGGAAATGAGGGCCTGGGTTTACTACCTAGGTTCCTCACTATGGGAGAGTTACTTTTTCTCTCTCCTTTCCTCCGAAAAATTCCCAATATTTATTTCAACAATTAACCTTGTTTGAAGGTTAGTTATATAAGTCGTGTTTGTAATTGTTTAATGTTTCAATAATTGAACCTGACCTATGCATAATCTTTCGTTACTAATAACCTTGTAGTGACACATATTGTTGGTTTTGGTTGAGGTCAGTTTATAAATTATGGTGTAAAGAAAAATAATTTTTTTTTTATTTAGGGTGTTTGAAACTTCCTATGTCATATCTTGTGTTTTATTACACATGTCAATTAAGAATTTTTCTCAAAGTATATTGACATTTTTGTATTCAAAGAAATTTACAAAGGGTGACCACATAATTCTTTAGAATGTTGAATTAAATGTACCTGATCTATATAATATAATATTATAAATAACCTGGAGCTCCTCATTACATCAACACTTCAACCTTCTACGTCTCCAAGAACTGCATATGATTATTATGTTCTCAAAGTATACATTGCGTTTATAAACATCAGATAATTGGAGACATTTGTTATAACGTATCTTATGGGAACATGTTCCCAAAAAATACATTGAATCGCAGTGTCCTCAGTTTATACGTTAGGTAGAAAATTCCCTTTTTCGTGAAAAGTTTTGTTAGAAAATCATTTTCTTAAGTCATATCGTGATGCTGGGATCTTGGTGCACGATAATCAACAAAAAAAATACAGTGTACCAAACTATACGTATATATATATATATATATATATATATATATATATATATATATATAAAAGTATTGGTACGTTTGACTGATGAATATTAACAAAATATGTTCATCAAGAACTGGGTGTAGCAGTCAACAGTGGGGCTGGTGAGAAATCAAACAACTTTATTATTCATCAAGCTTTCAACCCTTGTTTGGGGTCTTCCTCAGGATGACTACAAATATTATATATTTATATTTCTCACCAGCCCCATTGTTGACTGCTACACCCAGTTCTTGATGAACATATTTTGTATATATATATATATATATATATATATATATATATATATATATATATATATATATATATAGATTTGCATAAATCATTGAATAAGTCCCAAGAGTGGGATGCCGGCGGTTGATTACGCATAATATGTACAATGCAATATCAGTTCACCCTAACTTAGTTTTTCCGCTATGTAACGAAGCGGGTGTTTGTTAACTCGTTTGTCAACACATATTGTTCCTGTCCATTGTCGGATCTTATGTAGTTGTGACTCCTGTTTTTATTTGTTGTCAAGTTTTCTCTGGTCCTCCAGAACGTTTTGTTCGTTATAGAGCGTATGGTTGCTATAAAAAGTATTCAGTCCAACTCTTATTTGTCTCCTCTGTGTATTTTGCCCATCCATTCATGATATTGAATCACTTACTATGGTCAATTTTCCTGGCACATGTTCAATATCAAATCTGTATTCTTGCAGAAGTAACGCGCAACGATGTATTCTACTGTTTCCGAATTTATTATTAAGCAATGAAAGTAATTCACAATTGTCTGCTTCCAAAATGAATCGTTTACCTAACAGATGAAATCTAAGTTTTTCTACACAGTAAATGATTGATGCTAACTCAAGTTCACTGCTTGAATATTTCATGTCATGTGTTTTGTATTTCTTGAAACAAACGTGATAGGAGTTTCAGTATTGTTTTCTAACTGCAGTAAAATATCTACGAATCTATTTACAGAAGCATCAGTACGCAATATGAAAGGTAAATTATAGTCTGGATGATAAATCTGTATGTTTTCAACAAATTTTTGTTTGATTGCATTGAAAGCATATTCGTGTTCATCACACCACTCCCATCTTACACCTTTCTCCAATAAATCTAATAATGGTAGTTCCAAGCTAGTGAGATCAGGTTTTAATCTTTTAAAGTAATTGATCAATCCCAAGAATCTCCTAAGTGTTTTAAGATTTCTGGGTCTCATGTAATCCGAAATTATCTGCAATCTTTTTGGATCCATCGACACTCCAGTTTCATTCATACGATATACTAAGAAAACTGTTTCTGTTTGGAAGAATTCACATTTATCAATGTTTAAAGTCAATCGTGATTTCTGTAATACTGATAAGATCATGTTTATATGTTTCAGATGATCTTCTTCCGATTGACTGAATATCAGTATATCATCAATATAGTTCAACGTGAAGTCTCTAAATGGTTCTAATATTTTATTAAGCGCTCTTACCAGGCCTGCACTGGCACTTTGTAACCCAAACGGCAAGACATGAAAATTGTATATTTCCCCATCAATTGAGAAACCTGTATATTTTCTGCAACTTTTATCCAACGATAATAACCAAAAGCTATTTTTCAAATCCATTTTTGTATAAATTTTTGCATTATTAATTCTACGTAACAAATTTTCTGTTTTTATAGAGTGTTCGTATTGTGGAATACAACATTTATTTAACGTTCGTGCATCTAGGCAAATTCGAATATCTCCATTTTTCTTTAGTACTATGACTAAAGAATTAATATATGGTGTATCAGCATGTTGTAATATATTGAGTTGTGAAAGTTTATTAATTTCTAACTTAATTTTATCTTTTAAATGAAATGGAACTGGGTACGTTTTATTCTTGAAATCTTCTATGTTTCTAACATGAAATTTATGTGTATATCCGACAGCAGTACTCGACCCACTATTGAAAAGCTCTTTATAATTCCTCATTAAACACCTAATCTCATTTCCCCACCTTTGTGGACAAATCAACTTAACTTCATCAATATCAATAACATTATTTTAATTTATAAAATTTTCATTTTTATTCAAATTATTATTTTCCTCTATCATGTCATTTTCATATAATATATCATCCATATTATAAATTTGCTGTCTTATACACATTTGTATCTTGTTTGAATCATTACTAACATTATCGAAAATATTGAAATTCACCTAGGTACCAATAAATTTAATTTTCTTAGCATCGAAATCAATAATCGATTAATATATATATATATATAAATATATATATATATATATATATATATATATATATATATATATATATATATATATATATATATATATTGTAACAAATTTTAAGGTATATTATAAGTATAGATTTTTTTTTAAGATTCAATTTAGATTAGTAATGTTTGTTATTATATTTGTGAAAAGTTTTTAGGGCGCCAACTTACCATGTATAAGGTAAGTAAAATAAAATAATATACTAATTAACTTGCTCCGGCTCTCTATAGTATGTCTTGCTCTCAGGGAGTCGATTCGTGAAAGAATTGTAGTGAAATGACTTCGTGTGTATGGATATTTAATATTATTAGTCGCTTGAAATTGCTTAATTCAATTTCTGTCACAGATTTTTAGGTTATTACTATTGTCATCCGTTTTAGTGTGGATTTTGAAGAAAATATCATGAAATTAAAAATAAAATTACTAACAAGTATGTGTTTAAATTAAATCAAATTATCATAAAGTTTATATTACAAAATTATGTAACTCTGTAAGTAAGCATTACAAATAGCAAAAAAATGGGTTTGAAAAATTTTTATGGGAATAATAAACAAAATGTCACAGTACCTTTAACACATGCATTAACCGATCACTGTTCCTTCCAGGGTTCCATTTATTTATTCACCAACGTTCTCAAAAGATAATTCTGGATTGGCAAGACTTGAAATTTGTTTTATAAATCAACGTTATTCGCTCACATGCATTGGAATGGAATACAATAATTTAAACTCGATTCAAAATTCTGATTTTCTCTCCTCTTACTTGACACATGATGACAGCTGCTTTATTTTTCTTCCATCATATTATAATGGAGTCAAATTATTTAAATTGTCATGAGTTCTGATTTCCAGTACGTAGTTATATCAGTTAATAATTGTTAAAAAGATAGATAAATCAAATTTTTGGCTTTTTCTAATATAATTCACAATGACTCTTCTCTTCTACTCTGTCGTCTCAACCAAACTCTTTTTTTTTCCAATCTTGCCAAACTAATTATTTTTTTATCAAAATTTTATAAAAATAACCAAGCAATGCAGATCAGTTATGCCACCTTAAAATTGAGTATAAATTATCCGTATCTAACTCACTTGACAAATGTCAAATAATAAATTTTAAAATCAAAGAACCATCCAATAAAATTTAATCAAAGTTTTTCTGTTCATTCATCAAATGATTCTCTTGATGTGGTCTTAATTCATTAAAAGTTCCATCACAATTGAACCACCTTTCTAAATAAGCATTATCAAGTCCTATTCACACTCCTATTTAACATAAAAAAAATATCTTTTCAAAACATTATGAACATAATAATTTAACCTTGCTATACTTACAGGGTATATCAATTAAACCTCTATAAATAACAATAATTGAAAACTTTCTACAAAAGCTGCAAAACTTTTATTCCTCCACAATAAAACCATTTTGAAAATATTTACAAAAGTCTGTGACTGGAATCTAAATCTCAAAATTATAGATTATATTTATTTGAAATGATGGATTATAGTTTATGAAAAATATCTTCTGAATACAGGTTTAAGCTTAATAACCGTTGATTATGATTATAGGATGTAACTCTCAACTTCACTTGTTCGAGATAAAATTTTGTAACTCCTATTAGGTTAAAATTTCAAATCTTGGTTGATCTTATTTTATTCTATTATATTGGTTTGTTTGGTTTCAATAAAGCTCGATTTGGACAGTATTGATAAATTATAAACAATAAATTTACATTGATTAACAATTACTGTATTTCCCCATGTGATTAATATATCAACGATTTCTTATCTGTTATAATTTCCCCCTAAAATTGTAACTTTTATTTTTCTCAAAAATTAAGTTGAAATTTTATTTTCTTGCTGATACTTGTACAATTGAGATATGTTGAAAATTCCCTTTATTTTTCCTGTTTCAATGTCTTTAATTACATAACTATTTATTCCTTTATTATTAACTACTTCATATGGCCCTTGATATGGTAATTGCAATTTAGCACATTTTGCTTCTTTTGTTTTAGCAACTCTAAGTGCTTTTACTATAACTAAATCTCCCTTTTTAAAATCTGTATGTTTTTTAATTCTTTTATTTTTTCTTTGGAAGTATTTATTGGCTGCTTTACATAATTTGTTTTTAACTTTTTCTACTATTTGTTCATAATCTTTCCGTTCTAGGGTCCAAGGTCTAGATGGTAAAGTTTGGTTAAATACGTACATAGGAATTTCTTCAGTTGTATCATTTGGAGTACTGTTGACAACTGACTCTATAAATGATAAATTGTCCTCCCAATATTGATGTTCTTCATAAACTAATAACCTTAAGTATTTTATTACTTCTTTTATATATCGTTCAGATAAATTGGCACAAGGATGCCGAATGCTAGTGTATGATAATTTGATACCTTCCTGTGTGAAAACATTTTTTAATCTTCGGTTATTAAAATATGTAGCATTATCTAAAATACAATAGTTTGGTTTGCCATACCTAGTAATATAATCTTTAATATTTTCTATGACTGATCTAGTATTAGTTCTTTTTGATGGATATAGTACTATGAATTTTGAAAACACGTCCACGATTATCATAATATGTTTGGATCCTTGGATACTTGTTGTTAAATTCGATAAATAATCTATGGCTATGATATCTAATGGTTTTTTAGCTATTATTGATTTTGGCACGTTTTCATTATGTGAATTTTTTTCTTTTCCTAACTGATATAAATGACACGATTTGACTATGTTTTTGGCAATTGAAATATCTTTTTTGGTGATATAATTTTCCCTAAATATTCTCCACATCTTTCTTGCTCCTATATGAATGTAATCTAAGTGGATTTGTGACATGATTTCTTTAGCAAAATTTTCTGATGTAATATATAACTCTTCATTACCCACTATTTTAACCCATGCATCATTTCTTTTAACATTTTTCAATTTTTGTTTATCTGAGAGATTTTCCTGATCCTGTATTATTGATTCTTTAGAAAATATACCCGAAATATTTTTGAACAAATTAACCCCAATTTTAATATTTTTATCTCCGCTACCCTCTTTTCCATCCATTCTAGTAATGGCATCTACTAAGGTATTACTTTTCCCAGATATGTATGATATTTCAAAATCATACTCCTGCAATAAAAGAGCCCAACGATAAATACGACTATTTCCAAATTTATTTTTAAGAATTGATGTTAACGACTGATTATCCGTTTCAATGTTGAAAAAATTCCTCAAAAGATAAAATCTTAGCTTACCTATACAATAAATTATACTCCCTAATTCTAATTCTCCGACACTATAATTACGTTCATGCTTCCTAGTAACTCTCGATACGAAACAAATTGGAACCTCTTTTTCCCCATGAATTTGTATTAACACCCCTGCATATCTTGTTTTCGATGCGTCTGTTCTAAGGATAAATGGCAAATCGTATCTCGGATGATGTAACATGATTTCTTTTATGAATTCATCTTTGATGGATTGAAATGTATCTTCTTTTTCTTTATCCCAATTCCATTTTTCCCTTTTCATTAATAATTGAATTAATGGTATTTCCTTCTCGGATAGATTTGGAATCAATCTTTTGAAGTAGTTCAACATCCCCAGAAACCCTCGTAGTGTTTTCAAATTATAAGGTCTCATGTAATTTTTAATAATTTCCACCCTTTCAGGATCCATAGTAACCCCTATTTCGTTGATGCGAAAACCCAAATAAGTTATTTCACATGCAAAAAATTTACATTTTTGAATGTTTATCTTCAAACCCGCGGAATCTAATGCTTCTAAAATTATTTTTAGGTGTAATTGATGTTGCTGAGCATCTTTAGAAAATATCATGATGTCGTCAATGTAATGAAGACAGAAACTTTCAAAAAAATTAAGTATTTCATGCAATGCTTTAACTAGTGCCGAACATGCACTCTGTAATCCAAATGGCACAACTGCGAAGGAATATACTACTCCATCTATTATAAAACCTGTATACTTACGAGAATTTTTATGTAATGGAATCAACCAGAAACTATGTTTTAAGTCAATTTTTGTAAAAACTGTAGCTTGAGTAATTCGTCCTAAAATAGCATCTATTGTCATTGGTGCTTCGTATTGGGGCACTGTGTATTTATTAATGATTCGTGCATCTAAACAAAGTCTGAGATCCCCATTACGTTTTTTAACAACCACAATTGGATTAATGAATTGAGTATTACTTCTTTCAATGATACCGTCATGAAGCATGTTGTTAATTTCTTTTTGTACTTCGTCTTTGTATTTATATGGTATTGGATAAGTTTTGGCTTTGAAATTTTCAATATTTCTAACTTCTAACTTGTGCACATAATTATTAGCTACCCTTGTTTCTTTATTAATTAAACTCTTATATTTCATTAGTAATTCTACTACTTCCCCTTTAAATTGCTCATTGCAATCAATTACCTCATAATAATCATTTTCATTTATAATTATTTCATCATAATATTCATCATTATTTACATTTTCCCCCCTACACAATTCATTATCATTATTAAATTGGTTAGCAATACTTGTGTGCACTTGTATGTTATTCAGACTCATTTTATTTTTATCAATTTCTGTAAAATCTATCCAATTCTCAGCTAACTTGATATTTTTATTTTCAAAATTTATAACGGCTTTGTGTTTATTCAATTCATTTGTTCCTAAAATAATATCAAATTCCATTTGTGGCACAATTAATAGTTCAAAGTTATAAGTATTGTTGTTAATTAACAATTTCATATTCAATAACTTGTTAACCTCATATAGTTTTTTGTTATTAGCACCAATAAGATTCAACTTAGGTATTTTAATTATTTCTTGATTTATATTACTCAATTTCTCAACTAATGTTTGACTAATCATTGATGCTTCTGATCCAGAGTCTATGAGAATTTGAATATTTAAATTTTGAACATTAGCTTTTATTAGAATTAAATCTCCTTCATTAGTATTCGCTACAGTGTCAGTTAAAATTATAAATTCTCTAGGATGTTCGTAGTTACATAGCAACAGGTTTTTATTATTTGGATTGTGCGATATTAAAAATTTTGAGCAGTTGTATTTGCTCTGTACACATCTTGTCTTCCCTCTTCATCTTCCCTTCCATTTTCATTTCTATGTGCTTCTATACTTCTTTCTCTTTTATGCACATTAACTTGCCTGTGTCTTACCTGTAAATCCCCATCTGAATTTCTCCTTTCATGTCGGTATGGCCTGGATCCTGAATTTTGATTTCCACCTTGATTCCCGTTGTAATTATTGTAATTTGAATTGCTCATATTGTCGTTGTTATTATAATAATTAGGTCTATTATTGTTATTATTCCCTCTGTTCGCGTAATTATTGTTATGGTTATTAGGTCTGTTATAATAATTATTGTTGTTCGTGTTATAATTGTTATCATAATTATTATATCTCTGTCTATTATTTCTTTGATCAATATTTGAATTATAGTTTGTATTGTTGGTTCTGTTTCGTCGGTTATAGTTATTATCATTGTTATTGTTATTGGGCCTATAGTTTGTAGAATAGTCGTTATTTCTGTTTCTATTCCTCTCTATTCTTTGTAGGTAGTTAGTTAGTTGTTCCATAGTATTTATTCCTTGTATGGCGATTGTTTCTGCTATTTCTTCTTTGAAATGTCTTGCAATATACAATACTATTTCATTTTCTGCTAATGGCGGATCTAGATGTTGTACTAATGTGTACATTGTTAGAGCATAATTGTTCATGTAAGTTCCCCTGTTGTAATCAAACTTACCAAAATATAATTTTTCCCGTACTATTGTCTGTGCATGTTCCCCCCAGTAGTATACTAAAAATTGTTGCTGGAAATCATCAAAATTATTTATACTCAATTCTTTGCTAGCAAACCATAGCAAGGCATTACCAGATAACTGTTCTCTAATAGCTTCCCTTAATTCTTCTATTCTTTGTGAAGTATTGATTTTATTTCTTAAAATTCTCAAAAATATTTTTGGGTGAATTTTCTTCATTTCTCCATCAAATTTTGGATTGCTCTGATTTACGCAACCTGTAATCACTACTTTTTCTCTTCCTCTCAATTCCATTTCTCTTCTTAGGTTGTTTTCTAATTGTCTTATTCTGTCTTCAGTTAATTGTTGTAATTCCTTAATCTGTTCTGTATTATTTTCTTTACTTATATTCTTGATCCTTTGTCCGTTTTCTGTCATATCTTGCTGCAATTTCCTCATTTTCTGATTACTATCCTTCTTCACTTCCTCTATCCCCTTCGTAAATTCTTGAGTGGTATTTTCTATTTTCTCATTTAATTCTACAGCTACCTTTCTTATATCAGTTTTGATTTCTTGTACTGTATTCTCCATATCTTCCGATTCTTCATGAACTCTTAACCCTATGTTATCCACCTCTCTTCTAATTTCTAATACTTCTTCTTGTGTTATCTTGATTTGTGCTTCTAATTGATTTTTCATTGTATTAGTCATATCCGTTATTTCTATTCTTAAGTTTTGGCAATTTTCCTCCATTTTTCGTCCTAAGCTTTGAATATTTTGATTCATTTTCTGACTATTTTGGTCCATTTTCTGACTTATACTTTGCATATACTGCATTAATGCCATGAAGTTCATTTGTTGTTCTTCCCCTTGTTGTGTCCCATCGCCTATATCCAAATTCTGTTGTTGTCTACCTTCTCCGTCCAAATTTATCTCTGTGTGCGAAACAGGTATTTCCCCCTCTTCACTACCATCCTGTGATTCGTTTAAACTACGATCATTCTGAGATTTACCTAACTTACCACTACGTAACTCCATGTTGTTGTTAAATAATCGAACGCAGTTCAAAACTTAAATAATCAAATATCTTAGAATTACGCCGATATAAATGTTGTGTAAATTACTCAAGTTATTTTTTTATACTGTATTTTAAATAAAAGAATTATTAAACAATACTCTACAATTTCTTTCACTGACACCTCACGTTGGCAGCGACATTTGTAACAAATTTTAAGGTATATTATAAGTATAGATTTTTTTTTAAGATTCAATTTAGATTAGTAATGTTTGTTATTATATTTGTGAAAAGTTTTTAGGGCGCCAACTTACCATGTATAAGGTAAGTAAAATAAAATAATATACTAATTAACTTGCTCCGGCTCTCTATAGTATGTCTTGCTCTCAGGGAGTCGATTCGTGAAAGAATTGTAGTGAAATGACTTCGTGTGTATGGATATTTAATATTATTAGTCGCTTGAAATTGCTTAATTCAATTTCTGTCACAGATTTTTAGGTTATTACTATTGTCATCCGTTTTAGTGTGGATTTTGAAGAAAATATCATGAAATTAAAAATAAAATTACTAACAAGTATGTGTTTAAATTAAATCAAATTATCATAAAGTTTATATTACAAAATTATGTAACTCTGTAAGTAAGCATTACAAATAGCAAAAAAATGGGTTTGAAAAATTTTTATGGGAATAATAAACAAAATGTCACAGTACCTTTAACACATGCATCAACCGATCACTGTTCCTTCCAGGGTTCCATTTATTTATTCACCAACGTTCTCAAAAGATAATTCTGGATTGGCAAGACTTGAAATTTGTTTTATAAATCAACGTTATTCGCTCACATGCATTGGAATGGAATACAATAATTTAAACTCGATTCAAAATTCTGATTTTCTCTCCTCTTACTTGACACATGATGACAGCTGCTTTATTTTTCTTCCATCATATTATAATGGAGTCAAATTATTTAAATTGTCATGAGTTCTGATTTCCAGTACGTAGTTATATCAGTTAATAATTGTTAAAAAGATAGATAAATCAAATTTTTGGCTTTTTCTAATATAATTCACAATGACTCTTCTCTTCTACTCTGTCGTCTCAACCAAACTCTTTTTTTTCCAATCTTGCCAAACTAATTATTTTTTTATCAAAAATATAAAAATAACCAAGCAATGCAGATCAGTTATGCCACCTTAAAATTGAGTATAAATTATCCGTATCTAACTCACTTGACAAATGTCAAATAATAAATTTTAAAATCAAAGAACCATCCAATAAAATTTAATCAAAGTTTTTCTGTTCATTCATCAAATGATTCTCTTGATGTGGTCTTAATTCATTAAAAGTTCCATCACAATTGAACCACTTTTCTAAATAAGCATTATCAAGTCCTATTCACACTCCTATTTAACATAAAAAAAATATCTTTTCAAAACATTATGAACATAATAATTTAACCTTGCTATACTTACAGGGTATATCAATTAAACCTCTATAAATAACAATAATTGAAAACTTTCTACAAAAGCTGCAAAACTTTTATTCCTCCACAATAAAACCATTTTGAAAATATTTACAAAAGTCTGTGACTGGAATCTAAATCTCAAAATTATAGATTATATTTATTTGAAATGATGGATTATAGTTTATGAAAAATATCTTCTGAATACAGGTTTAAGCTTAATAACCGTTGAGTTCATCATAATATGCCAACATTATGATTATAGGATGTAACTCTCAACTTCACTTGTTCGAGATAAAATTTTGTAACTCCTATTAGGTTAAAATTTCAAATCTTGGTTGATCTTATTTTATTCTATTATATTGGTTTGTTTGGTTTCAATAAAGCTCGATTTGGACAGTATTGATAAATTATAAACAATAAATTTACATTGATTAACAATTACTGTATTTCCCCATGTGATTAATATATCAACGATTTCTTATCTGTTATAATATATTTATATATATATATATATATATATATATATATATATATATATATATGTGTGAGGAATTTTCTTGAATGAAGGTCCTTACTTTTTAATAATTTGTTTATTGTTTGCCAAAAGACGCGTTTCGACTTGTTAAGTCATCTTCTGTTTCGGCTAGAATGTTACATTATGATTGATACATAACACATAAGTTAAAAAAAGACGTTACAAATTTTTGTATATAGAATAATAAAACAATTACCTTAATAACAGTGTCAAAAACATAAAAACATGGAAGGTTAAAAATTAAAACTAAAATGCTGTATACATTTTGTAGCTATTGTCAGTAAACTTTTAAAATGTATCATTTAGTTTGAAGGTGTTTTTTCTTTTTCTAATACGATGTGGTGTTAGTCTGGGCGCGTTTGCTTGACTTAACAGGTGTATATTATAGTAAGGTGCAGAAGCTTTCAACAATTTATTAGTTATTTCAAGAGACCATCATATATTACATTTAAATTACGAATATCGTTTCTATTATTAATACTATTTAGTATGCACCTTACTATAATATACACCTGTTAAATCAAGCAAACGCGCCCAGACTAACACCACATCGTATTAGAAAAAGAAAAAACACCTTCAAACTAAATGATACATTTTAAAAGTTTACTGACAATAGCTACAAAATGTATATAGCATTTTAGTTTTAATTTTTAACCTTCCATGTTTTTATGTTTTTGACACTGTTATTAAGGTAATTGTTTTATTATTTTATATACAAAAATTTGTAACGTCTTTTTTAACTTATGTGTTATGTATCAATCATAATGTAACATTCCAGCCGAACCAGAAAATTACTTAACAAGTCAAAACGCGTCTTTTGACAAACAATAAACAAATTATTAAAAAGTAAGGACCTTCATTCAAGAAAACTCCTCACATATAAAATATTTAAATGGTCAAGAATACATTGCGTTTCAAAAATATATGTATATATATATATATAAAAAAGAAGATGTAGGAATATCGCGTGATATGTTAACAACAACAACAAATATATTCATGGGTAATTCACGCAAAATAAAGGGCTACTGAAATAGAGTGGTAACCGTGGACATGCATGTTTCTGGCTCATTTTGCCTCATCAGCACGGCATAACCAAATAAGGATGTGATATATATATATATATATATATATATATATATATATATATATATATATATATATATATATATATATATATATATATATATATACTGTTGCAGGCTATTGTGAACTCCGTTATATCTGTAGTCTAATTTGGGCTCCTAGCGTATATTTCATGTATATCACTATATAAGTTGAAGTCGTAGTGGGATCCGTTATATGTAGCGGTTACGGTAGGCTCCGTTGGTGTATATTTCCATACTTCAAAAGCAGGGTAGGCTCCGTATATGATACATTTCAGGTAATATGGACTCCTTGCGGCGATGTCACATATACTATCTGCCAGTTAATACATACAATCAAAAGTATAATTGCCAGTTAGATATTGACATTGTATAAAACGATTGCAATCGGCTTTCTTCGTAAGAAATTTTAATCTGAGACTGCAATTGTTAATTTGAAACAACAACTATGGGAAATACAAATTATAAATTAAAAACAATCAACTTATATTAAAGAGACTGAGATTGTTTATTACATGAAAGAGTTAAAAAGTATTGATACCTTGATAAATTATCATATTTGCTTATCATATAAAAACCTGTTGACGAAAATAAGCTCAATAGTATAGCTTATATTATATATTTTTATGAAAATATACATTTACATTATTGATAGATGCATTTACAAGAATATGCTACCTTCTCCTTCCCATTTTATGGACACCTAATTCTTTTTGTATTAATAGTTGATCCGAATAAGGACCCTGCACTTTTTATGGAAAGTGGCGACTGGTATCTTTCTTTGAAAACTTGATATGCATTTGTACTCGATCAAGTTACTCAAATTGCTGATAGGCTCAGCTCAATTCTGAGACTGGTGGTTTATGTCTCTAAGTTTTTGTTATTAGTTTCAGTACTCTATGAACGTGTTGAATTCTTGAAATTTGCCTATGAACAGTTTTTGAAATATACATTTTCAAAGTCATGAACAATTAAGATTTTATTATGATAATTCCCCGTGTAATACAACATAGAAAATATATTTTAGATCACACAATAATATAAAAATATACTTATTTATACAGAGTGTTCTTAAATATATCGACTAGGTAAGTAATTAATGGGTATTTTCAAATTAACATGCTCAACACATAACAAAGGTGTTTTTTTTGAAATGATATTCAGTGATTCAAATCCATTATTGAACTAATTAACCGCTTTTTTAAATTATTTTCTTTGTACGAGTGATCAACTGTGAAATAAATAAGTTCTCAATAGCTCCTGTGTCAAAAACTAAAACATTTGAGAATTGTGGCAAAAATCGTAAATGAGAAACCCCGCTTTACACATAGCCATTGAATATCACTTATATAGTATAAAAAATTAAAAAGCTACTGTATGTATTTAGCACGTTATTTTAAAAATATCCATTAAATACCTGCCTCTTTTTATTTATATATACAGTTCTATAATATACAAGAAGTTAAGTATATTATCTATTTTGTATTACACGGTCATTATTGACGTGAATGAAATCTTGATTGCCACTAACTTTAAAAATGTATATCTCAAAAATTGAAGAATTTAACAGGTAACAAAACTAACAGTAATAATAAAAAAATGCAGAAATATACCGACGAAATTTCTAAATATAGGATCATTTATAAGATGATCGCAATTTCGGAATATTTACCGTCCTCTATTTTTTGCCTCACACTGTATGAAATAGTATTGCAGAAAATAGCAAAAAATAAGAGCTAGTAAGAATTTCATTTCAAATATTTTTTCACTAACTCTATAACTATCCATATTTTTGGGTCAAAAACATGGAACTGGAAATTAGGAGACATTTAAGAAACCCACAATATGAAGTTGTCAATGAACAGTTAAATCTAGGGAATTCTCCACTAATAAACTGTCTGCTTAAGTGATAATTGTAAAGATCAGCAGATATAGTTTTCCTGGTTTTCTATATAATTGCACAGTTATACTGATCTTAATTGGAAAAATGATATCCAGGATATCACCATAGGGCTAATAATATCTAAGCTTCAATATTTGTAATATCACATCTTCTTCTTTTTTCTATAAACATATATTACGCCAATCACAAGTTAGGTTACTTCTTGGTCTAGCCAAAAATAACTACTAAACATCAGGTAGGCATAAAATGAAATGTAACTTCTGTCATTCTGACGATGATATTGATTCATCGAAACAATTGTCAATTTTTTAGAATTTTCAATAACTTGTATTATATTGTGGAATTAACTAGAGACCTTGAGTTTCATTTAAAAACACTAATATGAGCATATTCCACGAAGTAAGAGTCGAGACAGTCAATTTCAATATAAACATTATTTGTCATCACACACTATCATATAAATAAAAGTTTGTAAAAATACTTACAATCTGGAAAATGATTTAAAGTCAAATTTAATCTCTCAAATCGAAATGTCGTCGTGGACATTCTCACACAATACAGATAACAATTATACAATAATTGTTTCTAACCACGTGCCTAGTACAGTACATTTTTGTACTCCACTGGAGCCCGAAATAACTGCTATATATACTGAAAAGATATCGCGCTGTTTTATGCAAAGAGGCGTCCATTTTTTGGGACTTTGGTATGTTATATTCCCCCTAGTTTGCTAGATATGGAGTAGTAAAGTTGAAAAAAGTACACAGTTTTGGAGTTTTTTAAACTTACGAGCTGAACTAAATTTATGTTGCGCACAGACTACTACATGTGTGGATATGTATAATTGCAAAAATTCATTTAACTTCACAATAATATATAATAATAAAATTCCACTTTGTTTCGTTTTAAATATTAAATTCATTTGTTTGATTTAAAAAAAAACAACGAATTTTTTGCAGCAAGATAAGTTACATATCAGCATAATATTTAATTTGACGATCTACGTCGACGAAGTCGCGGGTACAAGCTAATGAGTCTACATATTTGTGCTGCTTCCCTTATGTTCGGCGAGGTAACATTCATTTCACTGTCTGATTCGTTTTTCATAATAAACTTTCTGGTAATTTTAATCCAGTATAATAATTAAAATCTAGCTATCAGCTGTATTGTAATCGCTGGAACTCACCATGCGACGGCCTGTCTAGGATTTGTTGATTATCAATAGTTATTATTGACTAGTGAATAATGAACGTCATCATTCTTAGGAAGCTCCACACGTAAAATGTAAACATTATCAGTTATCAAATAGCCTTGGACAAATTTTATTATGACATGACAATTTAATTACTGCCAAAATTGTCAGAATCATTTGAAGTTATATTCAACGTTTCCAAAGGAAAGTTACCATTTATGTAGTCGCTAATGTTTGCTCAAGTGCAATAGTCGCTATCAATTATTTCCGATTGGTTTGTTCTAAAATTCATGAAATTTCATTGGTCAATGGAATGTTATATTAATAGTCAATTTATCAACGCCCTCGAGCGGAAGCTCTTTATTTTTAATTAGATTAGTAATCCCAAAATTATGTCGAATCAACAAAAACAGAAGAGTGTTTATCAAGATCATGTTATAATTTGGATGCTTACCTTCAGAAATAAATAATTTGTTCTTAGCTTTTCCCATTTTAAGAATCAGTTTAGCAAGGCATGATAAGTTTTTAGCTCTTAAAATATACTGGGGCTGAACAAGTATAATGTTTGTTATTGTATTTATAAACAACTTGCATTTTTGTTGTGTTTGAACACTTAAAATTCTCAAAATTTCATGACGCCAACTTAAAATGCTAGCATGAAAATTATATGAAAAAAACGAAAATCGCCTAAAAGAATTTTGATGTTTACATCGTATGTGTACAAGGAATAAAAGCTAGAATTGGAAAAAAACTCTAGCTCAGTTAGGACTCAAACTAAATATATTTAGTATGTAATTTTTGGTATCGTGTATGTATGAATGTTTACTGGGGTGATATTCACTGAGACCTAAGAGATCTATTGTGCCTCCTTTTTTTACTTAGTTCCTAAGGAAAGTCTGAGAAACTAGAGTATTTCCTTTTATTTAGTCCTATTTCCTAGAAAATTTTTAGGATATCTGAGGGCTTCAGCTTAGGTAATTGTCCCTCTTCTGTGGTATCGTCTAACAGTCTCTATATGTAATTGACGTAATAATTGGTTATATTCATTCAGTCTATCTTTCCATAAAATTAAAGCCGGTAAATATAATCTATAAACGTAAGGAAAATGAACCAAAATCTATATGCCAAATTGAACTCAAACCTAAATAGGAACAGAAAGGCAATGAAATAAACATGGTGATTACTCAGCAATTTTTAAATTTAAGAAGAACTTCTGTATTAAATCAGTAAAATCATAAGCCGAAAAAGTAGATTATTAATTTCACACTTTCTATTCACATTATAATAAAAATTGTTATAGCCTCGAGTCAATAAGATCTACAATGTAATTGAAACGTTTTGAATATTTTTATTAAAATTACTTTCAAGATTCAAAATGACAGAGGTATATTATCTAAATGAATTGAAGTAATTATAATTTGCATTCATATCTAAAACAAAAAACAGCCAACTCCAAAGCTCCCGTTACCGAATCGTTAAAAATGTCAAATTACTTGAGAGCCCTTGCATGGTATATATATAAATATATAATTAGAAATAGACTCATGGCTTTGATTTTCTTGAATAATACTTTAACTGTAATACGAAATAACCGATGATTTAATTCTTTACCAATTTAGTAGGATAATACTAGAAGGAGCTTACTCTGACCGCTACAGTGATGGGGTACTCAACTGCAGTGGTTCAAAATTTATCGGATCCTACTTAGACCTAGAAATATAACATAACATGTATATCAAGTTTTCAACATATCGCTATCTAGAAATATATACGCGCACTACAAAAATATACAAATTCACGAAAACGGCCAAAATTAGCTCCTTCTAAAAATTATGCCATATCAATCTAGACATAAATATAAGGTAGCTGATGCTTTTTTTAAGACTTGGTGAACTGGGCTCCGTATGTCGGAGCCCATTTTACCGCGAAGCTCACTTATACCTCAGATTTAGCATGGGAGGAGCCCACCTTGTATGTTGTTTAAATATATATATATATATATATATATATATATATATATATATATATATATATATATATATTTAGTTTTGTTTTTTTCTTGAACCTTATTTCATTATATATTTTTTTGGAAAAATTTTTCTTTAGGTACGTTGATGACTGTATAGCGCTAGTACCAGTAAACAAAGTAGAAAATGTTTTGGACAATTTCAATAGCTTCCATAACAAATTGCAATTTACTGTTGAGGGAGAACAACAAAATAAAATAAATTTTTTAGACTTAACTCTTCACCACATTAACGACACGATTAAAACTGAATGGTACACAAAAGATACTTGGTCGTCTAGATACGTGAATTTTGATTCTCAACACCGGATGTCTCAAAAAAAATCAGTTGTCATAGGACTCGCAGATCGAGCCATAAAACTTTCTGATTACGGATACCGAGAGAACGCCATAAGGAAAGATAAGGAAGCTCTCTGTCTAAATGATTACCCAAGTAAACTAATTAATACAATTTTTAAAAACCGTATATACCTCTTTTACAACCAAACTCAACATAAAAATATTCACACAATTTACACGAACAAAAAAAATATCTCTCTTTACCGAACGTTTCGGGACTTTCAGAAAAAATTGGAAGCATTTTCAAAGATCACAACATAACAGTGTCTCACAAGGGACATAATCTTTTAAAATCAAATTTCAGTAAACTAAAATAAAAAATTCCCAAAGAAAAAAAAAGGAATGTCATCTATGAGATCCCTTGCAAAGACTGTAAAGGTGTATATATTGGACAGACAACTCAATATCTAAAAAACCGCCTAAATGGCCACAAGTATGACAAAAAAAAGAACAGCGCTGAAAAATCATAGTTCTGAACACAAACATACATTTGACTATGACAGCACAAAAATATTGAGAATTGAAAGCCACCAAAAAAAAGACAATTCTATGAAATGATAGAAATCCAAAAAAACCCATATTCCATCAATGCTAAATCTGACACAAATAATTTATCAAAAATTTATGTTAATTTGATCAAATAGATGTCTTTTCCGGTGCATTGTCTATAAATGAAATGACATCCTGTAATATTTCTAAATCCTTATACCATAATAACATCAGTAAAAAATTTCAAAGACAAAAATTGGTGTGTATTAAAAACCTTGTTCCATCACAATTACTGAATACAATACAACAAAAAAAGAACTAGTTCTATTTACTAACAATAAATTTTTTTGTTCCTTTTAAGAAGTTATTATTGTCATAATATAATGTAGTGTACTGGCAGTTGTATGTGGGTTTTATATTTATACTAAATGTTTTTGATGAAAATGATTGTTTTCATGTATTTTAACATATTTTAACATGCGCTCGCCAAGCTCTTGTTTTATGGTAAGTTATTTTTAGGATAGACATATGTAGTGTATAAATTGTTAATTTTGTGTCATCTATTTGTAGAATTATGTCTGATGAAGGACACGATATGTCCGAAACGTTACAAAAACAAAAATGTTAATTAAAGCCAAAAAACCATTTGATTTGTTTAACTAGGAACCTACAATCCCAAGAAAAATTTATCCAAATATATATATATATATATATATATATATATATATATATATATATATATATATAACGAAAACAGAATTAGCGGGCATACACGCAAAAGAGGTTACAGAGAATGAGTGGTAACCGTAGACATGCATGTTTCTGGCTCATTAGCCTTCATCGGTACGGCATAACCAAGAAAAGGTGTACAACTTGGGAGCAAGGATGTTAATTGAAACATGAAAAAACACAAACAACGGATTTTAACAAGATAACCAAACGCACATTTGCGCCTTCAAATGGAAGATCCCGAGTTTTCAAGACAACAACCAACAGAGACACGGAGGCGTCTATAGTTCTCCTGTCTAAACCTTCTGACCCTGGAAATAGACAAATAATCAATGAAAAGATTAAAGAATAACGCGTGGAATATAAAACGAAAACAGAATTGGCGGGCATACACGCTTGGTTATGCCGTACCGATGAAGGCTAATGAGCCAGAAACATGCATGTCTACGGTTACCACTCATTCTCTGTAACCTCTTTTGCGTGTATGCCCGCTAATTCTGTTTTCGTTTTATATTCCACGCGTTATTCTTTAATCTTTTCATTGATTATTTGTCTATTTCCAGGGTCAGAAGGTTTAGACAGGAGAGCTATAGACGCCTCCGTGTATCTGTTGGTTGTTGTCTTGAAAACTCGGGATCTTCCATTTGAAGGCGCAAATGTGTCGTTTGGTTATCTTGTTGAAATCCGTTGTTTGTGTTTTCTCATGTTTCAATTAACATCCTTGCTCCCAAGTTGTACACCTTTTCTTGGTAATGCCGTACCGATGAAGGCTAATGAGCCAGAAACATGCATGTCTACGGTTACCACTCATTCTCTGTAACCTCTTTTGCGTGATATGCCCGCTAATTCTGTTTTCATTTTATATTCCACGCGTTATTCTTTAATATTTTCAATTATTATTTGTCTATTTCCAGGGTCAGAAGGTTTAGACAGGACAGCTATAGACGCCTCCGTGTCTCTGTTGGTTGTTGTCTTGAAAACTCGGGATCTTCCATTTGAAGGCGCAAATGTGCGTTTGGTTATCTTGTTGAAATCCGTTGTTTGTGTTTTCTCATGTTTCAATTAACATCCTTGCTCCCAAGTTGTACACCTTTTCTTGGTTATGCCGTACCGATGAAGGCTAATGAGCCAGAAACATGCATGTCTACGGTTACCACTCATTCTCTGTAACCTCTTTTGCGTGACATGCCCGCTAATTCTGTTTTCGTTTTATATTCCACGCGTTATTCTTTAATCTTTCCATTGATTATATATATATATATATATATATATATATATATATTATAATACTTAATATTATTTATGTTATAATAATGATATAATTAATAGGATATTTGAATAGACCACTACATTGGGACGAAATTATTGTAATGAATTTTATGTATGTATAGAGTATGAGATTCTTTCTGTTATCTGGGTTCTTACGGTTGTGAATAAATTCAGTTGATAAATAAATAAAGAAACATTTTACTTGAAAAAAATATTTTAATTTTATTTATAAAATTTTATGCGACGCCCATGTATGGGTCAAATGAAATTATTGATTTTATTCTTATGTGTGGCGTTCTGTGCGCATGCTCAAGAACATGAGGTAACGATGCGCTAGAGTAAACATTTGATAGACGCGTCGGGTCTGTTCAGTTTTACAGCGAGCTTCTATGCTGTGTCATAGAACATGTTTCAAATTATATACAAGTCAAAAGAATTTATGCTGGGAGATTTATACATACAGAAATACAAATAATATGGTACAAGAAATAGTTATGAAATTTATATACATAGAGTTTAAATGTTACATAAAAGAGTTGGATGTATCTTTCTTAAGTTTCTTATTTGAGAAATGCGTAAGTATTAAATTTTATTTCTTTAGATTGGCCATTTATCATTTAGAATTATTTAATAATATAGCTATATTGAGTCTCTAATTTTAATTCTTTTTCAGATCGATCATTATTTCAAAGTTTATTTTACTCATGAGATTTTAAAGAAAACATTTGATTGACGTTAATGAGTTTTTTTATAACTCTTGTTGTACAACAATACACTGACCTTGTGTTCAGGAACCAGGATCTGCTTCTCGGGACTCTGGAAAGCAGCTTCCGAAGTTTACAGTTGAATAAATATGTGAAAATATGATTTTCACTCTGGAAAATCAGCTACAATCATTGGGTAAGTACATGTACATGTTTTATCAATAGTTTGCTATGTTTTTATCCTCATTTTGAGGATAATTTCTTAAAATTTCTGGAGCACTTCAAAACCCAACCTTCTAGAAACGAAGCCGAGCCACCGACCCTTTTTCTCCAACTTTTTTCAACAATCAACCATCAGTCTTTTGTTTAATTCAGCTCACTATATTCAACAATGTTTGTTACACTTGTTGTTGTTTGAAAGTTCCTTCTGTCATGTCACATAAACCAATCACCGTTTTCTTTTTTTTTAACGCACTCAAATTATGATTTCACTTTACATTCTAATATCTTTACCTACATACAAAAAATTAGTCTCACTAAAAATTGTTTATTCAATATTGAAGTTCATCTTGTTATTATGGGACGAATAGTTTTTCTTAGGCGATATACAATAGTCTTTAATATCAATGTTCAGTTCAATTTTCTTATTATAATTAGCAATTGTGTTTAGCCATCAACATAAATTCTTTTAAAACATTTATTAATATTCCTCAATCTAATTATTTATGTTCATTATATCCGATTAAACACATTAATTAATTTCTATTCATTTCATCTATGAAATTACTCTACTTTCAACGTTTGTCGCTGATACATATTGACATCTATATTTTGTCGCTAGCGTATGTCGCTAAGCGTATTGGTATTACAGCGTTAAATATTCTAACCCATATGTTTCTAGTAAAAATGCGTTATAATATTGGACAAAATCCTTTTTATTTCGAATATTCATTAATTCATGTTTCTTTTCTAGATTATATGTTCATCGTTTTTTCTGACATGAGGTATTTAATACGATGGAAGATATTTACTCTATGGCTTTGGATATATGATCAAGGTAATGTTTCTTTTGTCAATTCTATGTGAGTCTTCTCAAATTATTAATTATATACGTAAGTTGTATTACTTTTTTAGTTAATATGAGCAATTTTAATGTCTCGTATTTATGATTCTAATAAAATATAGTCTAATGTTTTAATTTCTAATAAGTTTCCAACTAATCTGTTTTACACCAGTGTTTCTATCTTTATTTATACGTTATAACATTCCCTGAATTTTTATAAAATCATTCTAATTATTGTTTACAATGATCTAGAATGTTTTATTATAAAATTCATTCAATAGTACTTAACTTTTTCTTATTTTGTAATAATCTATTATCATTTAATCTACTTCATTATATTCTATCTTTGTGAAAATCAATCATTAATTTGTTATTATACCTAATTAATCTATTTCTAATTCTTTACCTATCTTACACCTTATTCCTACAAGTAATTAATTCCCTGTTTCAACTTAAAAATATTTCATTCTAATTATAACTAATTCTTTGCAGATTAAACTTATTGAATTTCATTGAATTCAGGATGGAATCGATACAATTGGTCCACATTGAAAATTCCTCTAACATTGCCAGTTACAGGATGTACGAGTTTGTAACTATTTATGCCGTTAGATGTTACTACTTTATATGGACCTTCGTAAGGTAATTGTAATTTTGCACAAATATCACGCTTATGATTAGGAATTCTAAGTGCTTTGATTATCACTAATTCTCCTTCCTTAAAAGTAGTTCTCTTCTTAATTCTCTTGCTTCGTTTTCTTATGTATTTTTCAGCATTCTTGGAAATTCTTTCCCTCGTTTCCTTGATTATCTGTTCATATTTCTCTACATTTTCTGATATCCATGATCTTTCAGGTACTATGTTTTTCATAATTAATATGGGTGATCTTCCAGTTACTTCGTGTGGTACATTATTTAAACAGAATTCTATATTCTTCAAATTCCTTTCCCAGTTTCGTTGTTGATCGTGAACCAATAATCTCAGACATTTGATGACTTCTCTTATGTATCTCTCCGTTTGATTAGCACATGGATGTCTAATACTTGTAAAGAGAGGCTTTACGTTTGACTTTCTTAACCATGCTTTAAAGTTTTCGTTACTGAAATAAGTAGCATTATCCATTAAACAGTTTTCCGGTATGCCCACTTCTAGAAAGTAGCTTGTCAGGCATTTCTTTACCGTCTTTTTATTTGTTCGTTGACATGGATATAAGGTTACATATTTTGAAAAAGCATCCAAGACTACAAATATGTTTTGATTACCTTCTTCACTGGGTATTATGTTTGAAATGAAATCTACCGTTATGACTTCAAGAGGATGTTTCGTTACTAATGATTTAGGCATATTTTCGTTGTGATGATTTTTTTCTTTTCCAAGTTGACAAAGTTCACATCTAGTAACTATGCTTTTTGTGATAGGTAGATCTTTCTTTGCAATGTAGTTTTCCCTAAAAATATTGTGTAATTTTCGTATTCCTACATGATTGTACCGTAAATGTAATTCTTTGATTATTTTTCTTGTCAAATGTTCTGTAATTACATATAACTCCTTTTGCTTGATAATTTTGAAGATTATATTGTCCTTTGTTTGGCAATTATGTTTTTCTTTATCTGTCAAATTTCTCTGGTCTTCCATGATTGCATATATTGAAAATACACCTAATTCCTCCTTCATTAAGTTCACTCCTACGTATTTGTTTCTTCGTATTTTGCTTTCCCCATCCATTCTCGTCAAATCGTCTGGAACTATATTTTTGGCACCAGGTATATATTTAATATCGAATGAATATTCCTGTAGAAGCAAAGCCCATCTGTGTATCCTATTGTTTCCATATTTGTTCTTTAAAATAGTTGTGAGAGATTGGTTGTCCGTCTCAATAGTAAATCTGTTACCTAATAAAAAAAATCTTAATTTGTTCACACAAAATAATATGCTAGATAACTCCATCTCGCTAACGCTATAGTTTTTCTCAGCCTTTTTCGTAATTCTTGACACAAATGAAATGGGAACTTCTCCGTGTTCGTGTTGTTGTACCAAACTTCCGGCAAATCTATTTTGTGAAGCATCTGTTCTTAATATGAATGTCTTCGTGTAATCTGGATGATATAATTTCACGTTCTCTGTGAACTCCTCCTTAATTTTATTGAAAGCCATTTCTCTTTCATGAGTCCATTTCCATCTCACATTTTTCCTTAGTAGTTCTATAAGTGGTATTTCCTTTTCCGTTAAATCTGGCACTAATTTCTTGAAGTAGTGTAATACACCAAGGAAGCCTCGTAGCGTTTTAAGATTAGTAGGTCTTTTATATTCTTTTATAATTTTTATCCTATCTGGATCCATGCTTACTCCATCTTTGTCAATTTTATATCCAAGATATACTACTTCTTCCTTGTAGAATTGGCATTTTTTTATGTTTAATTTCAAACCGGCTTCATCCAAAGCTTTTAAAATTATCTCTATGTGCTTGATATGCTCCTCCTCTTCTTCGGAATATATTAAGATATCGTCTATATAGTGTAGTGTGAATTTTTCATACTGATTTAAAATTTTATGAAGAGCTTTCAGTAGAGCTGACGTAGCCGATTGTGTTCCAAATGGTACTACTTTAAATCTATATACTACTCCATCTACCATGAAACCTGTATAATCTCTGCTATTCTCATCCAGTGGTATCAACCAAAAACTGTGTTTCAGGTCCAGTTTTGTAAAAATTTTAGTTTTTGAAATTCGGCCAAGTATCGCTTCAATATTTAATGGTGCCTCAAATTCTGGTATACAATGTTTATTTAAGTTTCTTGCATCTAGACAGATTCTCATGTCTCCATCCTTTTTTTGTACAATAACAATGGGGTTTATATATGAAGTATTGCTATATTCTATAATTTCGTCTTCCATCAGTTTTTTTATCGCATCTTGCATTTTATCCTTATATTTGTATGGAATTGGGTAGTTTTTTGCTCTGAACGTTTCCATATCCTTCACCTTCAAACTGTGTATAAAATTTTTAGCAACTCTTGCCTCTCCATTGAATAAACCTTCATATTTTCTCAACAATTTCCGTACTTCTTCCTTTCTTCCTCTTCCACAATCCAAATGTAGTTCATTCCATATCCCATCTTCATAATTATCACATCCCATATTATATTTTAAATAATTATTAATATCATTTTCTTCATATTCTCCATTCCATATTCCATCTTCACAATTATTATATTTCATATTATTTTCAATACAATTATCAATATTCTTTTCATCATCTAAAACTATTTCTTCATCTCTTCTTTCTTCAAATTCATTTTTCTTATCATAACAATCATTATTCATTTCCATTTCTCCTACTTCTAGCCTGCTAACTTTTTTTTCTGCAATCTTCATAATTTTCTTGTTCGTTATTTGTTCTCTGTTTTCATTAAATTTTATTCCAATTCCATTGACGCCTATCGTTCTTGTTTCATAATTGATATCTATCTTATGTTTTAGTAATTCGTCTGAACCCAATAATATATCGTACTCCATACCTTGTATAACCAGTAATTGTACTTCTAAATGAATATTTTGTAATTGTAGTTTTACATTAATAGATTTGTTAACCTCGCTAAACCTTTTTTCATTTAGACCTATTAAATTTACCTTTGGCACTTTCATAATATATTTTTGCAAGTTTAATTTATTTACAATACTTTCTGTGATTAATGATGTTTCTGAATCTGTATCAATTAAAATATTTACATTTAAATGTGACAATTTTCCCGTAATAGATACTAATAAATTGTTTTCTATATTTTCTAGGCAATCTATGTCTTTGAGGAATTCTCTAGGATGGACATAACTATACCGATTGCGTGCTACACCATCCTTCAATGAAAATTCCGATTAGTGGCATTTTGTACACCACCATCAGCAGTCGTTGTTATGGGAGAATGAATATTGTTTGACGACTCATGTAGTTCAACTCGATTGTTTGGAGAGTTTGCCCTGTCCTGACTGCTTGCTCTCCTCTGGAAGTTGACCCGTCTATTTTGGCCGTCATCATTCCTTCGATTTAATTATTTCTTTCAAATATTCTTTCTGTTCTTCCATCATTTTTTGTTATTTTCTTGTTGATTTTCTATCTTTTCCATCATTTTCTTGCTGTCTTCTTGTTGTTCTTCTCTTATTATTTTACTATCTTGCTTCTGTTCTTCTCTCATTTTCTTTTGCTCGTCAATTAAAAGTTGTATATATCGTAGTAGTTGATCATCTCTATCACTGCTACTTGTTTCTCTTCCCTGTATATTTCCTTGTTCACGAACTTCTGATCTTTCTCCAACTTCTGTTGTTCTTAATTCTTTTATTGTTTTGTTTGACTCCATTGTTCAGAATTTTCATTTGTAATAGACAAAACAGTACAAAACTCGAAACAAATTTTCCCCGAAATTATTACTGATTTTAAAGTTAAATCGTCACAAAAATTGGTCAAATTTATTTTTATATTATGAACAATTAATTATTTACTGAATTTATTCAACGCACCTACGTTGGGTCGCCATTTTTTTATAATACTTAATATTATTTATGTTATAATAATGATATAATTAATAGGATATTTGAATAGCCCACTACATTGGGACGAAATTATTGTAATGAATTTTATGTATGTATAGAGTATGAGATTCTTTCTGTTATCTGGGTTCTTACGGTTGTGAATAAATTCAGTTGATAAATAAATAAAGAAACATTTTACTTGAAAAAAATATTTTAATTTTATTTATAAAAATTTTATGCGACGCCCATGTATGGGTCAAATGAAATTATTGATTTTATTCTTATGTGTGGCGTTCTGTGCGCATGCTCAAGAACATGAGGTAACGATGCGCTAGAGTAAACATTTGATAGACGCGTCGGGTCTGTTCAGTTTTACAGCGAGCTTCTATGCTGTGTCATAGAACATGTTTCAAATTATATACAAGTTAAAAGAATTTATGCTGGGAGATTTATACATACAGAAATACAAATAATATGGTACAAGAAATAGTTATGAAATTTATATACATAGAGTTTAAATGTTACATAAAAGAGTTGGATGTATCTTTCTTAAGTTTCTTATTTGAGAAATGCGTAAGTATTAAATTTTATTTCTTTAGATTGGCCATTTATCATTTAGAATTATTTAATAATATAGCTATATTGAGTCTCTAATTTTAATTCTTTTTCAGATCGATCATTATTTCAAAGTTTATTTTACTCATGAGATTTTAAAGAAAACATTTGATGGACGTTAATGAGTTTTTTTATAACTCTTGTTGTACAACAATACACTGACCTTGTGTTCAGGAACCAGGATCTGCTTCTCGGGACTCTGGAAAGCAGCTTCCGAAGTTTACAGTTGAATGAATATGTGAAAATATGATTTTCACTCTGGAAAATCAGCTACAATCATTGGGTAAGTACATGTGCATATTTTATCAATAGTTTGCTATGTTTTTATCCTCATTTTGAGGATAATTTCTTAAAATTTCTGGAGCACTTCAAAACCCAACCTTCTAGAAACGAAGCCGAGCCACCGACCCTTTTTCTTCAACTTTTTTCAACAATCAACCATCAGCTTTTGTTTAATTCAGCTCACTATATTCAAAAATGTTTGTTACACTTGTTGTTGTTTGAAAGTTCCTTCTGTCATGTCACATAAACCAATCACCGTTTTCTTTTTTTTAACGCACTCAAATTATGATTTCACTTTACATTCTAATATCTTTACCTACATACAAAAAATTAGTCTCACTAAAAATTGTTTATTCAATATTGAAGTTCATCTTGTTATTATGGGACGAATAGTTTTTCTTGGGCGATATACAATAGTCTTTAATATCAATGTTCAGTTCAATTTTCTTATTAAAATTAGCAATTGTGTTTAGCCATCAACATAAATTATTTTAAAACATTTATTAATATTCCTTAATCTAATTATTTATGTTCATTATATCCGATTAAACACATTAATTAATTTCTATTCATTTCATCTATGAAATTACTCTACTTTCAACGTTTGTCGCTGATACATATTGACATCTATATTTTGTCGCTAGCGTATGTCGCTAAGCGTATTGGTATTACAGCGTTAAATATTCTAACCCATATGTTTCTAGTAAAAATGCGTTATAATATTGGACAAAATCCTTTTTATTTCGAATATTTATTAATTCATGTTTCTTTTCTAGATTATATGTTCATCGTTTTTTCTGACATGAGGTATTTAATACGATGGACGATATTTACTCTATGGCTTTGGATATATGATCAAGGTAATGTTTCTTTTGTCAATTCTATGTGAGTCTTCTCAAATTATTAATTATATACATAAGTTGTATTACTTTTTTAGTTAATATGAGCAATTTCAATGTCTCGTATTTATGATTCTAATAAAATATAGTCTAATGTTTTAATTTCTAATCAGTTTCCAACTAATCTGTTTTACACCAGTGTTTCTATCTTTATTTATACGTTATAATATATATATATATATATATATATATATATATATATATATATATATATATATATATATATATATATATATATATATATATATATATATATTGGTTGACAAATTATAATATATCTAATTCTCTATATGATGAATTTTAATTATTTGATTTTAATGTAAACCTTAAGATAAATTTCAATTCACCTCACATTAATGTATATTGTCGCAGCGACAACTCTTGTATATGCAACTTAAAACTTTATGTGAGAAATTTCTACTTTGACAGTAGTTGCCCGGCTCTAATAAATATTAATTTAGTATTTCTAAAATTGAATTTATATGTGTAATAGACCTATTACTCTTCTCTCAGGGTGGTATCAAACTGTTAAAAAATTAATTATTCAAAATTTGTTTAAATTTTTACGTATCTCCAAATTATCTGTTTCACTATTGGTCAGAACCTATAGTAACTGTATATTTAATATTATACAAGGCACTTTAAATCTCTGATGACGTTTCCAATATTTCTGTCACTGAAAATTACCAACTGTCATTGATTTGATCGATAGTTTTATTCAATGAAAAATGTTTAATTTTCTGAAATAATGTTATAAAAAGACTATAGTGAGTAGGAATGCAAAATTCTATATTATACTACTAGATTCAAATACAAATTAATATTCCCAAAATTATCTCAACGAAACAACAGTCGTAATTTCGAAACGAAACTTAAAATTACTACAACCTATATGCTATAAATTAACCTAATGAAAAACGTTTAATAAAAGTTCCAATTCTCGATCTAAAACTTGATATGGATGAATGTCAAAAACAAGCTTCACTCAAATTTTTCTAGTTCAAAACTTTTCTTCTCTTATATGAATTTCCTTATATGATTTAATAATTTTGTTTGCAATCAAAAATCTAATAGATGCATCTATGTCAAATTTAATTTTTAAATAGGCCTTATTATTTCTCGAGAAATTATTGTAAAGAAACTGGATCGGACTCACCAACTTATAACTGGACAACTCGTACAATTCTAATTGATCTTAGAATTCAGGAAACTTTCCAAAATTTTTATTTAGAAATCTGGAACACATGCACTACACACGATGCAATTCTTATTCGAATTATGCACGCACTGGCTTTATAATGAAATGGCTTTTGAATCTGGTTGTATAAATATACAACTTCTACTATCTACCAAAAATTGAGACAACTCTAATTACGATGTTGCCTCTTCGGGATTTCAAACACAACTTACTAAACTTTCTTCAAATAAATAAATCTCCTCTCCTTTGGTTACGAAAAATTCCTTTTTTTAGAAAAAAATACTGATTTATGTTTCCCTATAACAAAGAGAGATTTGAATTCTTTTATTATCATTGTAATTCTGATAGCAGAGACATCTGTATTTTAAAATTTCAAATATAATCTCCAAAATGTAATATAATTCTGTCTATCATTAAATATATTCTACATAAACGTCATCCGGGAATTAAAATGTCACATTTGATTTGTATACCGAATCTTTCAAAATTATTGATTATACCTATAATACAGTGTGTATCGAAAGTATTGCATACAAATATGAATAGTTTTCCTTATTTCCATGTTTCTTTTACATTTTAAATAGAGGAACTGTATTAATAATATATATATATATATATATATATATATATATATATATATATATATATATATATATATATATATTGTTATATAAGAATTGGTGTGAGAAATTGTAATGTTTTTATATGAATAAAATTTCTCTATTTAATAAACCTTCTCTAATTTTCCCTACGTTGGGCCGACATTTGTTATATAATTATATATATTATTATATGAGGAATTTTAATTGTGCAATTAGAATGTTTTTAATACTTCCTATCAATGAAATTTTTT
This sequence comes from Galeruca laticollis, assembly GCA_963921935.1. Classification (NCBI taxonomy): domain Eukaryota; kingdom Metazoa; phylum Arthropoda; class Insecta; order Coleoptera; family Chrysomelidae; genus Galeruca; species Galeruca laticollis. Next base: position 13,011,593 of record OY998181.1, read on the forward strand.
TTTCAATTTGCCTCTGTAAGGTCGTCTTTAGTCGTATTAAGTCGGCTAAGGATTTGCCCCTTATAGAGGCAGCGAAAAGCGCACACAAAAGAAGGCACACAAAGCGTGAAGACTGCCAAAGATATAACCACACGACAGAGGTTACAGGGCAAACAGACGACGGCACAACCCTAGCTACCAGCCATTTTGGCTAGGGTAGGGCAGCAACGCGATAAAGGTTAACGACCACTGAGGACCCATCGGACGAGATGGGGGGTGGAAGGAAGCTCTTCCCGGGGCGCAGCGCTCTCTGAGGGTTGCATCTTGGGAGGGGCGGGCTCAGTACCGCGTGTGTGTGTGTGAGTTTAGGCAGTGTAGTGAACACATCGGTCGAAGAAAGTCACCTGCAAGTAGTAGCCCAACGGAAAACTTGGTCACTGATTCAAACCAAGTATTTCCAGAAGCCCTTGCCGCCGGAGTCGACGCAACAACTGAGATTGTTATCTCAACCTGTCCTTTATAGGGCAAGCGTATTTATGAAAATCGGCTCTTCATAGAGCCTTACTATTTATGAAATGCCGCTCTTCCTAGAGCGGATTTTATTTATGAAAATCGCTTAAACCAACTAAGCGACAGCGAAGAACCAACAAGAAGTCAACCGAATATAAACTACTAACCGGCAGACAAAAAGGGTCAGGAAACCTTTAACCGGGGACGAAACTCCCTCCGGCAGTGAGTCTGCTGCCGGCTTTTGTCAGCCACCCCACCCACTAATAATTCCCCGAAAGAACGGAACAAGAATTCGTTTCGTTCCTTCCGTCCACCGCCATGTTTTTGACACGTTCCTCAATTCGCACCAAGAGCCAAAAAACTTCTCCACCTTCCTTCTCTTCTAAAGAAGACTTCCCTGAATTGGTAAGAACCCCGACCAATCCAACCACCGCCGAACCTTCCAAAGATGAACTTATCCTACAAATGAACAACTTCACCTACCAACTTAGTAAAGCCATTGCACTTATCAACAAACTAACATCCGAAAAAGAACCACAAACCAAACAAAAATCACCTCAATCATGCCGCAGTCCATCCCCAACTTATTCAGCCAAATCTCACCTATCCACGGCTACCAAAAGCCGCACTGAGCGGGGAAACTTCACTCGCTTAGGCACTATGCCTAACCGAGAACGCAAAATCCCTACCCCACCACCATCAACCACCCAACCACAACAGCCAACCGAACCCCAACAAACTAGACAACCCCGAGAAACTCAATGGAACACCCGACTTCAGACACTCAACATCCGCAATCTCCCACAAAAATATACCTCCCAGCGAGAACTTCACAACCTTCTCAACACCAACGAGCTGTAGAGAGGAAATATCGCTCATGTAAAGGCAAATTCATACCGAACTGCGCTTCTTGAAATACAATCCGATCTTCCCTACGAAGCTTTAGCAAAAAGGCTTCGCAACACTCTCGGTGACGGCCAAGCCACCATCATCCCTCTCAGCCCCACTCGCCAAGACCGTCAACGTTCTCGATCCCGCAAGCCCCATTTCTCTCTGGTCTGCAGAAATGTAGACACCACCATCACCGACCTAGAATTTGAGGCATTGAATTGCCCGCCACCAGGTCTTGGCGCATAATGTCATGCCGTCATGGCAAAGTCACGTCAATGTTCCGGATTCTCACTGAACTCGAAAGAGATTACCATGCTGCCCTCTCCTACGGCATGAACTTCCACGGCCTCATACATGAGTGTGAGGCTTCCAACCGCGCCAACCCCTTACCTGCAGTACCGAAATTCTGCAACCGCTGCTCAAGCACAGGTTACCTTGCCGAATTCTGCAGGGCCAAACCAGTATGTCCCTCCTGCGGAGCCACCAACCACAAGCCCGCCAATTGCCCAAAGGCTAATGAACCACTCTGCAAAAATTGCGGCGGTCCACACCCCGCTTTCCACCCTCGGTGCCTCAAGCGGCTGGAGGCACCTAAATCCGCTCAAGAGATCGCACCCGTGACTCTTGAAAATCCTCCGACCCTATACGACCTGACAACCGACTCCAAGATCTTGATCGAGATCTTGGCTACTACCATCATGAACGCCGTCCCGACGGCCCGTGGCTTAGTCGCCGACACTTTTACGGATACAATTGTTCCGTAACTAGTGGCGCTGGCAACCGCGTCCACTTTGCATTCACCACCAAAAGACAAAATTAAGTAATGGACTTTCTACCGGGGATGTGAATTGCCAAGGTTTAGCCAGGAAGCGACATCTTCTCAAACACCTTCTGCACTCCCAAAACATACAAGTACTTTCTATCACAGACACTCTTTTAAAGAACCCTCCTCGCTTCACTGGCTACACCACCTTCCACCTAGACAGGAACTTCTACTGTCACGGCAACGGACTTCTCGTCCGAAAAGGACTCCCCGCGTCACCACACCCCCTCCCTGCGCCTTCGTCTCAACAGAACTTGGATAGCATAGCCATCGACATATCGTGGAATGATACCACGACATTCTTTTCCTACTACAAACATCCCAACCAACCACTATCAATCGACCTCCTCGAATATGCATCCTCTCTCCACGAGCCACAATAATGGGTGACTTAAACTCACGCAACATTCTTTTCGGTTATACACACACCAACCTCAACGGCAGACTACTCGCCGATCAACTCGTCTCACTTCCCATCTCACGGATTAGAAATAATAATCCAACCCTAGTAAGTCACCTCGGCTCCTCCATAGTCGATCATATAATCTGCACGGACAGATTACAGATTAATCACTCTCGTGGACGACGAATGCTTTATAGGCGACCCGATTACATCAGACCACGTTCCACTCCTTGTCAAAACCGCGTTACACAACCCAATACCAACACCATCAACGAATTTCACTTTTCGCGATTTTAAAAAAACCGATTGGAATTCCTTTGCAAACCACGTCTCTACCAATTTGCCACAACCCGTCATTCATCAGAACACTGATGACATAGATAATCACGCTGAAGAATTCCAATCCCTCCTAATCGATGCACAAGACATCGCCGTCCCCCTCACCACCATACACACCAACTTTCATGCCCTTCCGCGAAGAATTTTGCAAAAAATCCGTCAGAAAAGACAGTTATACAGGTTACACGTCCGTACTCGAGATCCTGCAGTCAAAACACAATGAAACCGTCTCAACGCCCAGGTTCGGCAAGAAATCAATGCTGAAAAGCATAGAAAATGGAAGGCCGAAACAACCGGACTGGACTTTAGACAAGGACGCGTGTTTTGGCAAAAATTCTACAGCCTCGTCGGCCTCAAGAGAAACGTAGAATCACATCTCGAAGTGCAAAGACAGAAAATCTACACATCCGAAGACAAAGCCACTGCCTTCAAAAATAACCTACAAACTGTCTTTTCACCACACGATAACCCCCAATTTCTCAGGGACTTTGCCGTCGAAACCGACCTCATGACTCGAAACATTACTCGAAGTCCACACGTACACATCCTTCCAAATGAGAACTCTCCGCTTCTTTCACCATTCACAATCGAAGGAGTTCAGCTGGTGTGCCGAGAGGGGAGAAACAGTGCCCCAGGGCACGACATAATCTCGAGGCAGGCACTTAAAAACCTGCCAGAAGAGGTCTTCCCTGCGCTCTGCGCCCTGCTGAACGCCTGCCTTGCATTTTCTTACTTTCCTTGTTGTTGGAAATCAGCCAACGTTGTTGGGAATCAGCCATGCCCAAACCCGGCAAAGACCCTACAAAGCCTGAATCATACCGCCCTATGTCATTAATCAGCGTCCTAGGTAAAGTCTTTGAACGCTTGTTAAAAGAATCAATCTGGGACTTCTGTACTGAAAATAATATAATTCCGGCATTTCAATTCGGATTCAGGCCGGGCCACTCTTGTCAGAACGCCACCAACAACCTTCAAACAATCGTCACCCGAGCTTTAAATCAACGACGCTGTTCTGCCGCCATCCTCATGGACGTTCAGAAGGCTTTCGATCAAGTCTGGCACGCCGGACTAGTGAGAAAGCTACTGAGCATCCTATTGCCAAACCAAATCGTCAAATTAATATATTCTTACTTCACCGACCGATCGATCAGCGTCAAAGTTGGTTATAGCAAATCCGACCCCTTTACACCCCAAACTGGCGTTCCGCAAGGCTCGATACTCGCTCCACTATTATACTTAATTTATACGTATGACAAACCAATTCCACGACATTCCCAAGACCATATCCAACTATATGCGGACGACACCGCTCTAATCATTTCTGCCCCTGACATTCGCTCTCTCAATAATCGATCCCAAAAACTACTGTCTCAATTTTCCAATTTGTGCAGGAAATGGCGGGTGACTCTCAACCCTCAAAAAACCCAAGCCATCGTCTTCCAACACCCTGATACCATGAGCGAACGTATTCTTCCTACAAACTTTCGCCTCGTGCTCTGGAGTGATCGACTCGAAATCCGTAGGGAAGTCGTCTATTTGCGAGTGAAATTCACTTACACTCTCAACTAGATGCCTGACCTAATGGACACTTTGACCAAAGTCCGACGGAGAGTTAATCTTCTCAAGGCGCTCGGCGGCACATTTGGACGCACACACCCTACCGCCTTACTTCATACGTATAAAACATATATCCGTCCAATAATCGACTATAGAGCAAACGTCTACTGCACCCTTCCCATCCATCTTGTCAAAAGATTACGACTTGCGAGCAGTCAATCTTCAGATACTGCCAATACAAGGCTCCATACTCTCCCACCAACACAGTTTATGTCAATATCGACATCGAACCCATCCCATCTCGTTTAAATAATCTACAGGCCCGATATGTTAACCGTACCATCGAATCGGCCAGCTAAATTTCTAAAAACACCCTACTCACACCGTGGGTCGCCAACATACGACCCCTCGGTAGAATTCACAAGAGGAAGCTCCCATTTCATCCGTTACGCCTACTAGCCACGGCCTACAACGACCTTCCCGACGAATACATTGACTACCTCAACAGCTCCCCTATTTCCATCCGATAATTGACAAAAATTTAATATTTCTCACACCATTTCAGGTCAATGAATCTCTATTCAACAAAGTCCAAAACCATTATAATAAACATCTCTAACAAATTCCAAATTCTCTCACTCCTAGCTATTATTTGTTCAACACTTTGGACTCACCCTATACTTTATGCCGCCCCCATACCACCCACGTTGGTGTTGCAGGTTTCTGCGCTTTTCCTGTACACTCTGTGAATTTATTCACTAGCCAAATGGGCCGACGATCGACACACCCGCATTTTTGGATTTAATATTATTATTATACCGCCGACCACCGTAAACAGTCCCCGAACCACCGATGGCACGTCACCGCAACTTTTCATAAATCGCAACAATTTATCATATCCTATACACTTTTTAAAAATGTCTCCCATACACTTTTCTTTCGTAAATTCCCAAAACCAATAAAAATCTTAAATCACTGATATTTCATTATATTCCTCCTCAATATCGGAGACATTTCAAATTCAGTTAATAACACCCCCCTTTACAATAATTCCGACACCTAGCCAGGTCAACTCATAAATCTATGTACCGGCAACGATACATGGTTCGTCTTCAACATTTAAGCTCCAATCCCAGACACTTTTTATCATACCATCTCCACACACTTTTGAGCTTCGCTGCTTCCAAACATCATCCCCCTACACACCCCAACACAAACAACCCTCCAGTTATTTTCTAGCGAAAAGCCCATTCAATTCCCTCAAAGAAAAGTTCAACTTCACCCAAAAATACTCCACTCAACAGAAATCTCCCACGAACTTCTCTCTCTCTCTTTCGCAGTTTAGGCAGTTCTCGTCAAGTCTTCGACATGAGGTAATATCACCTCTAAATTTTCAAAACGCTTTCACGCTCTGGTCCCGCTGCGCATCCACCAAAGATCGAACTGGGCAAGTTGTTACTCATAGACAAGTGTTTCATTTAACTTGCGCCCAGTTCCTTATGATGGCAGTGGGAACCACCAGAGCTTAAGCAAACACAAAGTATAATAAAAGTGATCTCAACTCAAATAAGTGACATAACTATTTTATTCATGAAACGAAACAATCCTTATGAAAATGCACAACAATAACCACAATAGCAACGACTTCTACAACGATCTACAAAACGACAAACAATATCGCAGCTACTCTAGATCTCAAGGTGGTTATTATTCAAATTATAACTCACCCCTAACGAGACAAACCTGACACCAGACCACAAGCGCGTCCGACTAGTAGGCTACGCCCCGACCAATAGGAACGCCGGAAAAGTAATTTGAGAGCTAGAGTCGTAGTGAACACATCGACCGACCAGCAAGTAGGAGCTCCAGCGAATAACCTGGTCACTGATTCAAACCAGGCATTTCCAGCAGCGCTTGCCACCGGACATGGCAAACATATTGAGATTCTCATCTCAACTCGTCCTTTATAGGACGTTTTATTTATGAAATTCTGCTCTTCATAGAGCGAGTTTATTTATGAAAATTACTTGAAGCAAATAAACCAGACCAACTAGAAGTGCAATAATACCACCCAGCCAACGGAGGACGAAATTTATCAGGTGAATAGAAACACTAACTTGCAGACAAAAGGGTCAGGAAACCTTTAACCGGGAAGGAAACTCCCTCCGGCAGTGAGTCCGCTGCAGGCTTTGGTCCGCATCCCCGAAACTAACAACGAAGCAACTTTCTGCTTCATCCTCTTCCGCCCCACAATAATTTACAATGGCCTACTCAACCCGATCTCCGATTAAAACCCGGAGCCAAACGGTGCCATCGATCTCTTCTCACGAAGAGTTCTCCCCTATAACAACTACCCTACCCACCGACGCTTTAGCCGCCCTTGAACATATAACCAAAGAACTCGCCGAACTTAAATCAGAAAATCAACGACTCAAAACCGAACTAAACCAACTTAAAACCCAAACCAACTCTCGACGCTCCTCAAAGTCCAGTTCCATCCACTCCGCGCAATCTCACCAATCTCACACTTCCATCCACTCAACTCCAAAAACCAACCAACAATCCAACAACCGCCGAGAACAAGAAGGGGACTTCACTCTCTAGGGAGCGATACCCAAGAGAGATCGAAGAATTCTTCTCCCTCCACCCCCTGCCACCAAAACCCAACAGCTCCCTTCTACCCAACAACCTCGCCCTACACAACCACCCCGCTCTACCCAACAATAACAGCAACCAACTTCCCAACAAAACCAACAAGTACCTCTTCAGACACTTCAGACATTCGCAACTTACCGCAAAGATACGTCTCTCAGCGGGAGCTTTTCAATCTCCTCAACACGAACGAATTGTTGAGAAGGGAAATCTCCTACTTAAAGGCGAATCTAAATTGCACCGCCCTTCTCAGGATCCGCTCTGGCATCCACAACGAGGCCTTTGCAAAAAGGCTTCGAAACGCCATCGGCGACGAACGAGTTATCGTCGTCCCACTCAGCCCATCCCCCCGCACAAGATCTCAATCACGCAACCGAAAACCCATCTTCTCGCTCGTCTGCAGAAATGTAGACACTTCCGTCTCCGAAGAAGAATTTGAGGAAATCCTCACCGATCTTGAATTCCCCCACAGCAGATCCTGGCGCATTCATTCCCGCCGTCGGGGTCGCCCCACCACAATGTTTCGAATCCTAACCGATTCCGAAATGGACTACCACCGAGCCCTCTCTCACGGCATTAAATTTCACGGCCTCTCACATCCGTGCGAGGCCTCCAACCCAACAAACCCCTACCCGCAGTACCCAAATACTGCGTAAGATGCACCAGCACAGGCCACCTTGCCGAGTCATGCAAAGCCAAACCGGTCTGTCCTTCCTGTGGTGCATTAGACCACAAACCAAACGATTGCCCCAAGGCAAAAGAACCCACTTGCAAAAATTGTGGCGGTCCGCACGCCACCTACCACCCCAAATGTCCGAAGCGGCTTGAAACTCCTAAAACCCCACAAGAAACCGCTCCAGTAACACTAGAAAAACTACCAACCCCTTACGACCTCTCGACCGACGCTAAAATTGTAATTGAAATTTTAGCTACGACAATAATGAACGCCGTCCCCACAGCTCGTGGCCTAGTGGCTGACACACTCTCCCACATCGTTCCTTCGTTTTACGGCTACAATTGTACCGTAACAAGTGGCGCGGGCAACCGCGTCCACTTTGCTTTCACCCCCAAACGTCAAAATTAAGTCATGGACTTCGTTATCGGGACCGTGAACTGCCAAGGTCTAGCCATGAAGCGTCATCTTCTTAAACACCTTTTGCATTCCCAAAACATTCAAATTCTTCCAATCACTGACACTCTGTTGAAAAACCCCCCTCGCTTCACTGGCTATACCACTTTCCACTTAGACAGGAACTTCTACTGTCACGGCAACGGACTTCTCGTCCGCAACGGACTCCCCGCGTCACCACACCCTCTCCCCGCACTTCTGTCTCAACAGAACCTGGACTGCATAGCCATCGACATATCGTGGGATAATACCACGACAGCTCTCTTTTCTTATTACAAACACCCCAAACAACCATTATCAATCGACCTCCTCGAATATGCATCCTCTCTACCACGAGCCATAATATTGGGTGACTTAAACTCACGAAACATCCTTTTCGGTGATACACACACCAACCCCAACGGCAGAGTACTCGCCGACCAACTTGTCTCACTTCCCATCTCGCGGATTAGAAACAATAATCCAACCCTAATAAGTCACCTCCACCACCATCAACGAATTTTACATTTCGCGATTTCAGAAAAGCCGATTGTAATTTCTTCGCAAACCACGTCTCAACCCATTTACCACAACCCGTCATTCATCAGAACACTGATGACATAGATAATCAAACAGAAGAATTCTAATCCCTCTTAATCGATGCACAAGACATCGCCGTTCCTTTCACCACCATACATACCAACTTTCACGCCCTTCCGCAAAGAATTCTTCAAAAAATTCGCCAGAAAAGACAGGTATACAGGTTATACGTCCGCACTCGAGACCCCGCCGTCAAGACACAATGGAACCGTCTAAACGGCCAGGTTCGGTACGAAATCAATGCTGAAAAGCAGAGAAAATGGAAGGCCGAAACAGCCGGACTGGACTTCAGAAAAGGGCGCGTGTTTTGGCAAAAATTCAACCGCCTCGTCGGCCTCAACAGAAAGGTTGAATCACATCTCGAAGTGCAAGGACAGAAGATCTACACATCCGAAGACAAAGCCACCGCCTTCAAAAATAACCTATAAACTGTCTTTTCACCACCTGACAATCCAAGATTTCTTCGGGGCTTTGCCGTCGAAACAGACCACCTTACCCGCAATATAACACGAAGCCCACATGTTCATATTCCGCTAAATGAGAACTCTCCACTTCTAGCACCCTTCACAATCGAAGGAGCTCAGCTGGCGTGCCGAGCGGGGAAAAACAGTGCCCCAGGGGACGACGCAATCTCGAGACCGGCACTCAAAAACCTGTCAGAAGAGATTTTTCCACCGCTCTGCGCCCTACTGAACGCCTGCCTGGCATTTTCCTACTTCCCTCGTTGTTGTAAATCAGCCAACGTAGTTTTCATCCCCAAACCCGGCAAAGACCCCACAAAGCCTGAATCATACCGGCCCATCTCATTAATCAGGTAAAGTCCTGGATCGATTGGTAAAGGAAAGAATCTGGGACTTCTGTACCGAAAATAATATAATTCCGGCTTTTCAATTCGGATTCAGGCTGGGCCACTCTTGTCAGAACGCCACCAACAACCTTCAAACAATCGTCACCCGAGCTTTAAATCAACGACGCTGTTCTGCCCCATCCTCATGGACGTTCAGAAGGCCTTCGATCAAGCCTGGCACGCCGGACTAGTGAGAAAGCTACTGAGGATCCGATTGCCAAACCAAGTCGTCAAATTATTATACTCATATATCACTGACCGATCGATCAGCGTCAAAGTTGGTTATAGCATATCCGACTCTTCTACACCCCAAACTGGCGTTTCGCAGAGCTCGATACTCGCTCCTCTATTATACATAATTTATACGTATGATACAGCTGTCCCACGACATCCTCGTGACAACATTCAACTATATGCGGATGATACCGCACTAATCATTTCTGCCACAGATATTCGCTCTCTCAATATTCGATCCCGAAATCTACTGATCCAATTTTCTAATTGGTGCAGGAAATGGCGGGTGACTATCAACCCCTTAAAAAAACACAAGCCATCGTCTTTCAACACCCTGATACCATGAGCGAACGACTTCTTCCTACAAACTTCCGCCTCGTACTTGGGAGTGAAATTCACTTACACTCTAAACTGGACGCCTGACCTAATGGACACTTTAAACAAAGTCCGACGGAGAGTTAATCTTCTCAAGGCGCTCGGTGGCACATTCGGACGCACACACCCTACCACCTTACTTCATACGTATTAAACATATATCCGTCCAATAATCGACTATAGAGCAAACGTCTACTGCACCCTTCCCAACCATCTTGTCAAAAGATTACGAACTTGCGAGCAGTCAATCTTGGGATACTGCCAATACAAAGCACCATACTCCCCCAGCGCCACCGTCTATGTCAATACCGACATCGAGCCAATTCCTCAACGTCTCAATAATTTAAAAGCCCGATACGTTAATCGTACAATCGAATCGGGCAATGAAATCTAGACAAATACTCTGCGCACTCTGTGGGTCGCCAATAGACGACCCCTCGGTAGAAAGCCCAAGAGGAAGCTCCCCTTTCCTCCTCTACGCTTGTTAGCCACTGCCTACGACGACCTACGAGACGAATATACTAACTACCTAGACGAATCCCCAATTTCAATTCGTTAATTTGAATACAAACCTCACTATAATCTCACATCATCTTCTGACCACAACAAATTCTGCCATACATTTTCAACCAGCACCTAAAACACTAATTCTTAGATAATCAGCCTTTACTCAACAACCATCATTTCAAAACTCTCAATAATTTGTTCAACACCTTGGACAAACCCTGTACTTTTCACCTGCCCCACACCATCCACGTCGGTGTTGCAGGTTTTTGCGGTTTTCCTGCATACTCTGTGAACTTATCCACTAGCCAAATGGACCGACCATCGACGTAGCCGCATTTTTAGAATTAAAATTATTATTATACCGCCGACCACCGTAAACAGTCCCAAACCACCGAAGGCACGTCACCGCAACTTTCCATCAAATTCCAACAAAATAGCAAATTCCATACACTTTTGAAAAATGTCTCCTATACACTTTTTCACATAACTAAAAACCAAAAATTATAAATCTTCAGCACTCCTAATACATCGCTCTTAAAATATCGGTGACATTTCAAAACCAGTAAATAACACTCAATTTTCATAATTTCTGACACTTAGCCAGCCCAACGCATATATCTATGTATCGGCAACGATACATGGTTCGTCTTCAACACTTACAATCCCATCCTAGACACTTTTTGTCATATCATCTCCGCACACTTCTGAGCTTCGCTGCTTCCAGACATCAACCCCCGACACATCCCAACACAGCACGACCCTCCAGTTACTTTCTAGCGAGAAGCCCAATCAACAACTCTCAGTCCTATACACTTCTAAACAAATTTTTCCTAGTCACCTTTTAAATAATTTTTACTAGACACTTTTAAACCCCAACTTTATTTCTCGGTCAGCGCACATCAAACCACCCAACACAGCCCTGAAGAGGAAACCTATCCTATACCAGGGCATCAACGAGAAAAGAACATTCTCAACCAAGAAAACTCCAATCCATCCCAAATTCATTTACGAACTTATCTCTATCTCTCTAGAGCTAGAGTCAGTTGAGTCCAGCCATCGAAGAAGACGCTACGCCTACTACCACAACGCGCTCTGGTGAAACCTACTACTGCTGAGCCCGAAAGTGATCAAGTAAAACAAAACTCCTTATTCAGTGTTGAATTATTTGACCCCTGAACAGTTAGCTCCGGCACTTAGGCCAAGCACCAAATTCACATACAGGGTCATCCTAAATTAAGTAGTGCACTTAATAGTAAACTTTTACCCATGAGTGGGCAATATTATTTATGAAACGGGATTGGCCACATATCCCTTGCTTATTTTAGTGCCGTGTTTAGTCAAAGCGTATACAGGGGTACGATAACTATATACACGAACTAAATATAAACAATAATAGACATTGTGTTAGTGTTTAGTCCACACGTACTCAACCGTACGTCGACTTAGACTTTCTACATTTACCTTGCTTCCTCGAGTATTGTGTCAGTGCTAGTCCAAGTGTACTCAACCGTACGCCGACTTAGACTTTTACACTTTGCTCTTATCCCCGAACATTGTGTCAGTGTTAGTCAATACGTACTCAACCGTACGTCGACTTAGACTTTTACACTTTGCTTTTTTTTCCTCTCGAACATTACACAAGTGTTAGTCCATACGTACTCAACCGTACGTCGACTTAGACTTTCTACACTTTGCCCTTTTGTCCTTCGAACACTGTGTTAGAATTCGTCCATACGTACTCAACCGTACGTCGACTTAGACTTTACACACTTTGTTTATTTATCCTCGAACAGTGTTAGTGTTAGTCTCTACGTACTCAACCGTACGTCGACTTAAACTTTATACACTTGACAACATTCCTTAGTGACATAGTGCCCGTGTATAGCCAACTCGTACTTCGTACGTGTATGTGACTATTGAATACGAACTATCGAACTTTTTCCGCCCTAGCCTTATAGACTTCACTCTTGTAATATATAGAGACTTTGACAGCAATTACTAATAATGTCCTTTTCAGATTACGATCTTCTGAGAGATAATATTTCAGAGTCAGACGAAGAGTCGAGGATGTCCAACCAGAGGCCACACCCCGACACACCCCCGTCGAAACAAACGTTATATGGTATGATTTCTTTGTTGTTTGTCAGATGAAAATTTGATAGACAATATCACTTACTGAAAAATAATATGGGTAAAAAGTAACAGAATTGCTCAAATACCTTAGAAATTTGTTAGTTCCAGTATCAGTTTGTAAAGATAATGGTCTTTTTAAGATGCCATGATGATGATCATCGAAATGTCGCTTTAGATTTTTTTTCCATTATTTCTCTCGTAATATAGACGCTAATGTTTTTCAAAGAGCTCACGCACGCTCAGATAAGACGATTTCTCGTTAAGATGACATGATGATGATCATCGAAACGTCGCTTCAGATTTTTGTCCATCTCCCAGTGGGTATACCCATTTGCCATAAATCGTCTATACCTTTAATAATTGTACGTCTGAGCGGATAATTCAAATAATAGACAGTTGTAGAAATAATATAAATATTTATAAAAGTTTATGTGTTCCACTAGTTTTACGAGAATAAACTGGCCTGGGTATTCTTTTAACCGTTTTTTGAAGTTTGAGCAGTACTTTGAAGCGTTGTTTATTCGGTAGGATCCCCTGTAGAAAAAATAAAAAAAGATGTTTTTTTATGAAGTTTAAGAAAAAATTATAAAAGACATAGTTATTCAATCTTTCGAGATGGTTTCTGTGCCACCGCTAGCTCAGGTGGTAGATTCTTAAAACTAAAAACGAACAGTATTCAAGTGTTCAAATCAACAAAATAGTCATTAAATCCCCAAGGTTTTGTGTCAGTATATACCATATTTGGACCTTTCTTTTGTCATCGTAGGGACTTTATGCAATTTTTCTTTGTGAAACCGTAAAAACAGTGTGGTATTTGGAAACAATAGAATTTTCAATAATTTCAATTTGAGATTTTCGAAACAGACATAAAAGTCATCAAATGTGATAGACTTTTAAACGGACTTCTTTATACCTTTTGCCTTTTTAATAACAATATAATCATTCTCAGACATTATTTTCAAAGCATACATTTTAGATCTTAAACCCATAAAGTACGTCATTATTTTTCCACTATTTTCATCGTTCATTAAACCTAAAACTTTTTTATTAGCTTGAGGAATTCCAGAAACATTCTCTTCTGGATAGTCAAAAGTGTCATATCTGTGTATATAGTTTTTGATGTGTTGATGAATGTACTTATCCATAAGCACTTGAAAAATGATTGTTGAAAAAAAGGCATTATTTTTCTTCGCATATGGCAGATTTTTTAACTTTCAATAATAAATCATTTGATCATGTCACCACATTCCTTAGGTTATTCATATTTGTATGACTTAAAAAATCTTATCATATTTACTTTTGTATGTGTGTGTGTGTGCGTGACGCTGAAAATTATTCTATGATCAAAATAGACTGTGCTGGTTTCGGTTTTCCAAAGGCAACCACGTGAATTTGTTTTGGAGGTTTACCTTGTGCGGTATTTATCACTAACTATCAGAAATGTTCTTCCCGTTTTTGCATAATATGCAACTTTGTTGCTTATCACTATTAACCTCTGCTGTGGAAAGTGATATCACATTTCTGTATAATAATTACAGGTTTATTCAAAAATTAATGTTTTAGATTATAACAGTATTTCAGATTAACTATTTTAACAAAAAAGTAATATTCAACAAAACTGTACCTTTGAGTTGTGAAAAAATTATGATCGCTTTAAAGAATGGTTTCAATCAATCTGATAGCGTAGTATTATTTGTATAGTTGAATTGCGTCAACAAATTGCAAATCTTAATTATATTATACGATATGAAAAAAAACTTTTCGTTCAAGATTACGATAACCGCAAAGTAGTCACACTTCTGTTTTTCATTTACCTTAATGAAAATATGTAGTCTATATCTATATAGTAAATAAGATGGAAAATTTTGCAATAGAGAGCTGAAAGAAGGTTAGTTAACCGTATTTCAGCTGAAACGTTATTAATAAGCAGACACTGGAAACGCCGCTTAGAATCGTATTGTTGATTTGAATTGGGAAATAATTTCTACACATAGTTGTACATTATATGGACAATTTATTACCCCTATGTTTTATAATATATCGCTATCCAATGCAGGTCTTAGAAATAAGTGGAGGTTTTTTAGAGATGCCGGCAATGTCAATACTAGTCACGATCAAGTCGTCTATGCTGCACACAGAAATAGTGACTCAATGGCAGGATTGCCATAAGCAACCGCTACAGAATGATTTGGAGGTTCTAACAATGAAGGTGGAGGATTGTAATTGAATTAATAAGTTATTAGTGTTTTTAAATGAAACTTACGGTCAATATAATAAATGATTAATTATTGATTTTAATGTTTACTTCTACCTTTACCTTATCATAGAAGGTACACCGAACTAAAAGTAAGATACAACCATTTTTCTAATAATAATATATCTGCTATAATTGCAATGCCTTCGGCAATTGTTGACGAGAAATCAACGAAAAGAAAGTTCAAGTTGCCGCGTATCGAATTTAAATGTTATGACGGCAGTATCAAAGGTTGGTTGAGTTTCTAGTCACAATTTAAAAAAGTACATGAAGATCGTGTTATTGAAAATTGTGATAAAATAGAATATTTGCTACAGGCCACGATTACAGGTACTAGAGTGCGTCAAATAGTAGAAAGTTTTTCCTCAATGAGTGAGAATTATGGAGAAATTATACAATGTATGCAGTCCAGATTTGGTAGAGCGGATCTTCAAATAGAGGTCTACGTACGTGAATTATTAAAACTTGTTTTAAATAATGCTATTAGTGAACAAAAAACTTGAAATTTCTAAACTCTACGATCAAATTGAAACCCAGTTACGCGCTTTAGGTACTTCAGGTATTACAGCGGACAAGTATGCTGCAATTTTATTTCCGTTAATAGAATCTTGTTTGCCACATGATCTGCTTAGAATTTGGTAGCGTTCAGCATTTATTACAGGGGAGCTTAGCATTACTAACGCTACCAATATTTCTGAAAATAATAATATTGATTGTACGCTAGAGAAGAAGCTAGAAAATCTTTTATCGTTCCTCTGTTCTGAAATGGTAAATGAACAAAGAATTGTATTAGTAAGTGACGGTTTCGGACTGACACCTGACAACAATAAAAGGTCGAAATCTGGGGAGACATGCTGCGGAAAGAAAAAGTCGTACCAAGGGTCTGCTCTACCTACCGCTGCTGGCTTGCTGAACACAAACAATAACAAAGGTAATGAAATTGACTGTCTCGACCCTTACTTCGTGAAATATGCTCATATTAGTGTTTTTAAATGAAACTCAAGGTCTCTAGTTAATTCCACAATATAATACAAGTTATTGAGAATTCTAAAAAATTGACAATAGTTTCGATGATATTGATTTATCGAAACAATTGTCAATTTTTCAGAATTTTCAATAACTTGTATTATATTGTGGAATTAACTAGAGACCTTAAGTTTCATTTAAAAACACTAATAACAAAGGTTTTCCTTATACTTGTATATTTTGTAGCGGGTCTCATAATGGAAATTCTTGTTTTAAGGCGCATGAAATGATTTTGGAAGAGAGAAAGAATATTATATCGGGTAAAAGGGGATGCTATAGGTATCTTAAGATTGGCCATCATGCAAGATATTGCCGAGGCCATTCAAAGTGCAAAATTGACAGAAAATCCCATTACCCTATTATGTGTAATAATTTGACGTCTGGTAATTCTCCGAATATATCTGAATCAAGTGTAAGTAAACCTTCATCTACTTTGGCAGATAACGACGAACTTTCAAATCATACAAATTCGAACGCAAATCATACCAGTGGTCATGTATTTCTCCAGACGTTGCTCATCAGATTAGTAGGTCCCAGTAGTTCTAAATTTGTTCGGACTTTGATTGACACAGGATCACAACGTTCATATATTTTGAAATCAACTGTGTCATTTCTTGGTTTGCGAGTCAAAAGTTCAGAGAATCTGGTGCATGGTTTATTTGGAGGAAAAGAGATTATAGTTGCACATAACTGTTATGATGTTAATATTTCTGTTGATAACTTCTCATACACTTTTGAAGTATTAGATCAAGATACTATTTGAAACAGCGTTATGCCTTTTTTTAATGGGCCTTGGATATGCGAATTGAACTAATATAATATCTCTATTTCTGATTTAAATAATAAACATCCCATTGAACTTTTGTTAGGTGCAGACGTTGCAGGAATTTTTATTACTGGAAACAAACATACTTCAGAGTGTGGGCTGGTAGCAATTGAAACACACATTGGATGTACTGTTATGAGAAAAGTACCTTGCCAAATTTCACATTCGAATTTATCAAGTTCTGCTTTGTCTTTATGTGCGAGTGCCTCTATCACAGACTTATGGGAATTGGAAGTTTTGGGCATTCAGGATCCTGGTGAACAAAAATCTAAAGAAGAAAGAGCTTCTGCCGCGAAGGAGCTATTTTAA
Organism: Galeruca laticollis; assembly: GCA_963921935.1. Lineage (NCBI taxonomy): Eukaryota > Metazoa > Arthropoda > Insecta > Coleoptera > Chrysomelidae > Galeruca > Galeruca laticollis. The sequence continues at coordinate 13,028,966 of OY998181.1, forward strand.
GATACTATACTATTATTGTAGATAAGGAAGGACGTTATGAAGTAAGGTTACCATGGATAGATGGGCATAATCCAATTCCGACCAATTACAAAGTTGCACAAAAAAGATTACAAAACACTGCGGAAACTGGAAAAAGATAATTTGCGAATTAGGTTTAACGACGTTTTCAAAGAATGGGAAAGTTTAAATATTATTGAAAAGGTAGAGCCAAAAATACAGTGCGGACATTTTTTACCGCACCGTCCTGGTTTAAAAGAAGGTTCTACAACGGCTGTAAGACCAGTTTTTGATGCATCTTGTCGAGAAAAGGACACTTTTTCATTGAACCATTGTATTGAAAAAGGGCCAAATATGATTGAATTGATTCCTCCTTTGTTTGTTCGGTTCAGACAGTCAAAGTACGGTGTGATTTATGACATAAAAAAGGCATTTCTACAAATAAACATCAATTCAAATGACAGAAATTTCTTAAAACTCCTTTGGGTAGATGAAAATTATACGTAAATTGCATATAGGCATAGGAGAGTAGTTTTTGGTGTTAACTGTGTCCGTTTTTACTCGGTTTCACTATAAAGTATCACTTATCCCAGTGTTTGGCAGAAATTTCAGAAGACATATCCTTTACAGTATCTACAGTGAAAAAATTGTCAAGAAGTTTTTATGTAGACAATTGTGTAACCAGTCTTTCTAGTTCTGAAGAACTCGGGGAGTTTATTCGAAGCTATCTATGTGATGGCCAAAGGTCAATTTGATTTACGAGGGTGGCAATATTTCCGTGAAAATTGTACCCCAGATCAAAGATATCTGTGCTAGGTCTATTGCGGTATCCGGAACTGACATATTGGCCATAAATTTTGATTTTCTCGTAGAGGAAATGAAGACATAGCTGTAACGAAACGTCGTCTACTGTCGCTAGCTCAAAAAGTATTTGATCCAATTGGATTCACAGCTCTAGTCACTATTTTGCCGAAGCTTTTGTTGCAGCAGTTGTGGAAGAAGAGAATTCCATGGGATGTTCCAGTAGATAAAGATGTTGCTGATATTTTTAGGGCATGGTTGTCTGATTTATCTGATATATTCAAAATAAGAATATCTCGTTGGATTACAATTTCTAAAAATGTCGTAGACTTGAGTCTACATACTTCCAGAGATGCTAGTCAGAAAGCTTATGCAGCTGTAGCTTTTGTCGAGTGGAAACAGCTGAAGAAGTTTCAATTCATTTACTTGCTGCAAAGTCTAGAGTCGCTCCAATTAAAAAATTATCAATTCCCAGATTAGAGTTGTAGGGAGCCAATATTGCTGCTAGACTTTATAATCAGGTTGCAGGAAGCTTGGAGTTTGACTGTGAAGCATTTTTTTGGAGCGATTCATCAACTGTAATTTCTTGGATACAACGCGAAGAGCAATGGGCAACATTTGTTTTCAATAGAGTTCGTGAAATCCGACAATTAACTTCTTCCTCACAATGGCACCACATTCCTGGAATTTTGAACCCCGCTGATTTGCCTTCAAGAGGATGTTCTGCAAAACAGTTGTTAGATTCCAAATGGTGGGAGGGTCCTAAGTGGTCGTACCAGAAAAAAGATAATTGGCCTATTGAAGAAATGAATTTTAATGAGATGGAAATTGCTACTGAACAAAGAAAAATACAAATAACAACCTTAACTACTGTTGAACAATTTGATTTTTGGAAACTTGAAAAATTTAGTAAATTCTCGGAAGCAGTTGAGATGATTGCTTTGGTTTTTAGATTTATACACAATATGCGTCATCCTAACGCGAAAAGATAGGTTTAACTACCGTTAATGATTTGCAGATAGCAGAAAATTTTATAGTGAAGATAATACAAAGGAAGCATTTTTCCGGTCCTGATGACAAAAGCATAATATATTTGAGTCCATTTTGTGATGAATCTGGAGTGTTACGTCTGAAGTCTAGAATTTCCAATAGAAATGATACTAGAGATTTTCGTTACCCCGTTCTATTGCCAGCCAAAAACGCGACTGTGGATATCTTAATAGTGGAAACACATTAGAATTTGTGTCATGTAGGAGTACAAGGTCTTCTGGCACAATTGCGTGAGAAGTATTGGATCATTGGCGGAAGACGTACGATACGAAAAGTGTTAAAAACATGTATGATATGCAATCGATTCAATTCGAAAGCTTATGAAGTAGAATCACCTCCTTTGCTTGTAGATCGAGTTTGAGATGCAGTGGCGTTCGAGATATCAGGTGTAGATTTTGCTGGGCCCCTCTTTTTTAGATCAGGGGAAAAAGCATGGGTATGCCTATTTACATGCGCGGTTTATCGTGCAATCCACCTTGAGTTGACACTGTCTTTGTTCACTCACAGTTTTCTACAAATTTTACGCCGATTCATAGCCAGAAGAGGCAGGCCCAAAATATTTTATAGTGATAATGCCATGACGTTTAAAGGCGCGGAAAATGCATTTAATGATTTGAACTGGTCTAAAATTTCGCAGGACACTTCTACCCAACGAATCATTCGGCGTTTTAATCCGCCAACTGCGTCGTGGTGGGGTGGATTTTTTGAAAGACTGATTGGCATTGTGAAGAATCTGTTAAGACGAATTTTAGGTCGTGCCAGTGTGTGTTATGAAGAAATGCTGACTATTCTTTGTGATTGTGAAGCTGTAGTTAATGCACGTCCTATAACATATCTCTCTAACGATCTCTGTCAACAGAGGCTAAGGAAAGATTTATGAAAAAGATTTCGGCTCGAATATTTGGGTCAATTAGAATTGTTGGCCTAACAAAAACTGACCCATAATCTGAGAGTGGGTGATGTCGTACTAGTAGGCAATGACAATACAAAACGCATAGACTGGCCCATTGGTCGTATCTCCGAACGTATACCTGGAAAATACGGTCTGATTAGGCTTGTGCGTATTAAAACGGCCCGAAGCGAACTATCACGTCTTGTTCAACGGTTATTCTCACTGGAATGTATATCCGAAGAAGCTGGAGTAAACCAAGAGTAACCTGATGAGCATCGAGAGAAACTTCGAATCGGTTATCCAACTGAGTTCGCGGAAATAAGAGCGGGAGTGTCTAATAGCAAAGTACCCGATATAGTGAAGCTCACAAAAAGTGCGGGAGTGGTTAAAAGCAGAGTAACCGATACAGTGAAACTCACGCGTAGGGGTCGCTTGAGTAAAAAAACAAAGAGATATTTGTGACGTCGATTATAGTTTCGTATTTTCTTTGTTTTGAGAAATAATTTTGTTTACCGATCTGCAATTAAGTGCTTTATTCACAGAAATTAATAAACAACAATTAGAAAAACAAGTTTTACAGTGAAAAATACCGTAAGTATAAGTTGGGTAAGAGTATAACTATTTGAAAAACAATAAAATAAGATTAATAACCATAAATTGATATATCAGAACTCAATAAGCGGCCCTCAAAAAACTAGTATTGCTGATAAGAGACTGACTTCCGACGGGTCGACTGGGGTCAGTCTTTTTGCGCGGCTTACAAGTTAATAAGGACAGGGCAGTATTTAATTGTATTCGAAATCATAAATAAAATATTAGTGTAAGGAATTGGGAATAAAATGTACACAGACAGCGACGATTATGTGACAGATAAAAGTAAGGAAAGATCTGCGGAGGAAAACCTTGGAGGACGCGTTGAGAAAAGTAGAAAAACAATCAGAACCCCTACGAAACAACAAAGAATGAAAGAAGATAAACTGGACACATTGATTTCGATGATGAAAGACATGAAACAAGATCAAACGTTAATAAAAAATGAGCTGCAGCAACTAAGAATCGAACAAAAAAAGTTTAGTGATGAAATAATGTCAATAAAAAAAGAAAATGAGTCATTACGGGAAGAAAATAATATAATCAAACGGGAGAATATGATTATAAAACAAGATCTGAATGAAATTGAAGAAGAATATGGAGTGGTTCGAAAAAGATAAGAAGAACAATAATATTGTGATGAGTGGACTGGATGTCGATAAAATTAACAATGAGACAATGAAAACCACATTAGGAAATTTTATTTCAAAAAACTTAAAAGTGGACATCAAAATCAAAAGTACCGCAAAGCTTTCGTCTAAAACATGTTTAAATGAAATGGCAAATGAAGAAGACAAGTACAAAGTTATGAAAAATAAATCGAAACTTAGGAATCTTTCACAGCAAATATTTATTAATAATGACCTAACGAAGCAAGAAAGGAACAAACGTAAACAAATGAAAGTAATAGCGGCACAAGAAAGAAATAAGGGAAAAAATGTGAAAATAGGATACAATCGGATCGTAATAGAAGGAGAAGAATGGAGATGGAACAAAAATAATGAAACACTGGAAAACTGCAAACAAAAAACTAATAGATTCACAGGTGATAATAATGGACAGGATAATGACTCGGAATGAAAAAGGACATACGATTATACAAAGAAACAACGATAAAGAAATAAGGAAGCCAAAAAATAGGAGAAAAAACGAAATAAAAATTGGAACTTGGAATATAAGAACAATGTTGATACCTGGGAAAATGCAAGAAGTAGGAAATGAATTGATGAGATACAATATAGGCATAGCGGCTTTGCAAGAAATAAGATGGAAGGATCAAGGGGCAATTGATAAGAGCATGTATAGTTTTAGATATTCTGGAGACAAAAAGCAAGTAAACCGGGGAGTAGGATTCATGGTATTCCAGTCAATGAAACAAAAAATTTATTGAATTCAAACCAATAGATGAAAGGATGGCATACCTAAGAGTGAAAGCAAAACCATGCAACATATCCCTATTAAATATTTACGCTCCAACAGAGAAGGACAGCAATGAAGAAAAGGATAAATTTTGCGAAAGGGTAGAAGAAGAAAAAGGAATAATACCAAAGGAGGATACTATAATCATGTTAGGAGATTTTAATGCCCAAATAGGTAAAGAAGACTACATAAAATGCGTAGCAGGAAAGGAAACTATACACGAAAAAACAAAATAACAATGGGCAGCGACTGTGTAACCTCGCAGCAAGTACGAATATGTACATAAGTAGCACAAAATTTCCACATCCAAAAAAACATAAAATAACATGGGTATCGCCTGATAACAAAGCAACATCTCAAATAGACCATATATTAATTAATAGGAGAAAACAAACATCAATAAAGGACGTGAGAACATACAGAGGAGCATGTGCAGACTCCGATCACTTTCTTGTTATTGCCAAAATAAAACAAAAGATTAAAAAAAACAAAAAGGGAAAGAAATGCATTAGATGCATAGATGCATTAGATGCATAACAAAGCTGAGTGAAGAGAAAGTAAGGAAAGAATATGAAACACAGATATAAGAATTACTAAGAAAAATATTGAAAAAGGAAGACAACGTTAACGCACAATGGGAAGCTATAAAAAATCCATTCAAATAACAACGGAAAAAAACATAGGCAAAATGGATAGAGATAAAAGAAAAGAGTGGTACAATGATAGTTGCCGTGTTGCAGTAGAAAAAAAAGAAAAGAAGACAAAAATGGATAAGAACAAACGAAATAAAGCACAAGCAAGAATACATAAAAAGCAGAAATGAATGTAACAAAATGATAAGAAAATCAAAGCGAGCATGGATGGATAACAATATAAAAGAAATAGAACAAGAAAGAAAGAATTGTATTACCAAGAAATTTTATAAAAATATAAATGAACAAAGCCGAACTTATAAGGGCAAAACGAGAGGTATAAAAAACCAATATGGCAAAGTCATTGAAGAAGAAAATGAATACAAACAAATATGGATAGATCACTTTAGGACTCTACTAGTAGAAGATTCAGATATTGAAGGAGACATTGAAGAAATATCACAAGAAAAATTTTTGGAAGAACCTACAAGAGCAGAGATTATGGAGATTATTAACAACAGCCGAAACGGAAAAGCTCCTGGAAAAGATAATATGAATATGGAACTGATAAAATACGGAGGTGAGTAGCTTCATGATATAGTATACCAACTTATAATAAAAATATGGAAAGAAGAAAAAATGCCTATAGAATGGGAAATAGGCCAGATAATTACAATCCACAAAAAAGGTGACCAGCATGAATGCCAAAACTATATTACTGAACACTGCCTATAAAATACTATCAGCTACAATAAACAGAAGGCTTAGAGACACTACAGGAAATACTATAGGACGATATCAGTGTGAACTCGTAAAAGGAAGATCAGCGGTGGATGCCATATATACACTGAAGCAGATAATGGAAAAAGCATATGAGCATCAAATAGAACTGGAAATGTGATTTGTAGACTTTCGGCAAGCTTTCGATTCAATACACAGAGGCAAACTTTTGTCTGCTTTGAAAGAGCTAGGCATTAATGATAAATTAAGAAGGTTAATCAAGATGACTATGGAAAACTCAAGGGCTGCGATAAAAACACAAGGAGGAGAAACTGATGAAATATACATAAATAAGGGTGTAAGACAAGGTGATTCGCTATCTGCAACTTTATTTAACCTAACAGTTGACTATGCAATAAGGCGAATACAAAAAAGCAATCTCAGGACGAGCGGAAGACAGATAATTGCCTATGCGGACGATATAGTAATCATATCAAAGACAAGAGAGATTCTGGAAAACACAATAAGGGAAATCACAAGTGAAGGAAATAGGATGGGATTAGAAATAAATGCAGATAAAACAAAAATAATTATTTTTGGTAAAATACATCAAACCAGTGCAATAAAGATCGGAGATTTCGCATTTGAAAAAGTGGAGAAATTCAAATACTTAGGGGTCACAGTAACAAATACTGGAAACAGGAAAAATGAAATAGAAGAAAAAATCATTATTGCAAATAGGGCTTACCATGCCAATAAAAAACTTTTAAAAAGCAAATTACTCTCAAGACAAACCAAAATCAATATTTATAAAGTGCTAATAAGACCCGTCCTGTTATATGCTGCTGAAACAATGACACTGACTAAAAAGGAAGAAGAAAACTTGAGAATAATAGAAAGAAAGATAATGAGAACAATATTGGGACCAATCAAATTGAGAGATAACAAGTACAGACAAAGAATAAACTATGAAATTGAGCAAGAACTGGAAGGAGAGGACATAGTAAGGAAAATAAAAAGGCAAAGAATGAGATGGCTGGGGCACATATATAGAGCAGAAGAACAAGAGATAACACTGCAAATGACACAATGGGATCCTGGGGGAAGAAAACGTAGGGGTAGACCTAGAATAAAATGGCTGGAACAGGTGAAGGAAGATATGACGAGAGCCGGAATTGGAGGATGGAAGGACAAAGTTAAGGATAGGAAACTATGGAGAGCATTGACAGAGAAACTCTAAAAGGAAAAACGGGGATTGATCCACCCCAAAAAAAATGGATCTAGAAAGCGTGAAGCGGCGAAACCCCAGAAGGGGTATCAAGCCATTATATATATATATATATATATATATATATATATATATATATATATATATATATATATATATATATATATATATATATATATATATATATATATATATATATATATATATATATATATAATAAATAATTCCTTAGGTGGGAAAATGTCGGACATACCACATTTTCTTCATATCCTTATCTTCACGTAATTTTACTTCTAGATATTTTTTGTTAGAAATTTTAGAGAAAGAGGTTAGGTTTCCTCACATTTCTTTTATTACTTTGATTTTAATATGTATATGTAACCGAAAAAATAATCGTAGTGTGTGTTGGTATTGAAAATATGACAGTAGTTGTCAGAACATTAATTGTGAAAAATAAAGAATTAATTTCGATATTGGTCTGATACACTTTTGATAAAAAGGCCAAGAAAAGTGCCGTAGGTGTATTATTTGAATCGTCTAGACTGGGAATAACGGGTAGTTTGTCCAACGGTGAGACAAATTCCATTTAAAGAACTTTGTGAAAAACGACTCCTATTACTCCATGCTAATGTTAATCTACGTTACTGGCCTGTACCAGAGCAGGGTCGTACCGACGTATCTGGTCAAGTCCAAATTGGATCGACAATGAAAAAGGCAACGACTTGATTTACAAGAATACATAATAAAATAATGTGCTTTCTATTTTGATGGTCATGACATTGAAAAACAGGGAGATACTTCATCAAGGAAAATCATTGTTCAAGAACATAAAGTGTTATTGGAGTAACGAGGTAACGACTATATAGGGTACATAACACCTGAAAATGGTACTTCAAAGACCATAGCGTCAACGATTTTAATCGTTTTTACAGAAACCGTGGTGCCTCTCAGCGAGTTCATTGCTGTATGATACGACGGTACTGATATTAATACTGGACCCCACGGTGGTGTTGTATATTTGTTATAATTACATCTTAAATGATCGTTGAAATTGCTAATATGACAACTACCTGCAAACGAATTGTCATTGCGACATGTAGTTCGGTACCTGGACCGGAATACATCACGAACGTTATAATTCTCGGGTCATATCGGCAAAAATTTTGAAACTTGTGACCAATTACTTGTTGTGTGCTACGAGACTATCGGATTTGGTATTCTTGAGGTTAACTTAAAGTGTTTACGCACCGGTCAAAATTATGTACAACAGATTTGTACCGCTATATCTACCGGAAATTGTACATCTAATTTAAGGAATAAATCTCCTGGACACTTATGCCATGTAAGCCATGTAAGATGGCTTATTACGGCAAATCATATTTTGCGGTTTTACATTGCAATTAAAAATCCATCGATCGCTTAGAGGTAGAGTACATTCTGCGAGTATCTGCTAAGGTTTGCTTTCTAGGGAAAACTGTTGCCATGTGTACGTCTTTGGGAGCTAATCCATTATTCCAGATATTAAAGTGACGAACTAAAAGCCGTGATTCAACGAAATGGCTTTTATGGTCATCCTGAAAATATATAAACGATACTCACGTCGTCATATAAATGAATTAGGACACAGAAGTATATTGAGCTGGAGATCGAAAGAGAAGGAAAATCCTATATATTTGAAGAGCACTATCTGAAAATTGGCACGAGTGCAGAGTAACAGCCGCCAAATTGATGAAGAAATTCTAGAATTTATTAAGACTTATAGCTATCCAGAAGGAGATTTATGCATGCCACCAGCAGGCTGTTGTCAATTGTCAAATTAGTGACAGAGGCATCTTCGGCCATATGTGGGTGTACAATTTTAGCATCTAGAAACAGTATTCCGAACTTTAACAGCAAATCAGACTATGAAGTAGGAAACTGCTCTATGCTTGAGTGGATGGGTGGACAGGGATGTAACTGAATGGCAGCCAGGTCCCTGTGGTAAATTCTGAGTTATTTTGTATATTTTCCTCTACAAAATAAGCGACGAGCACGCTTAAGTGGACCAGTCGGGATATATTTCGCTGGGTTAATGCATGAATTTGCTAAGTCCACTTTTAGTAAAAATGCGATTTTATGCGTATGTCCAGTTCAAACGTTCTAAATTTGCGGTAGAAATTTTTAGTCTGAAAATAGCTGTAATCAAATTAGCTTATGTCCAACCAACTGAAATATTCAATGCAGAAGTATTTTATGTAAACATACATTACTTCATTATTTTTACGCTGGACATAGACTAGTACTGTCGTCATCGTAGTGCTGTTTATCGTCGTAGAAACGTGTATTGTCCTGTCAACTAAAGAAACGTATAAAAGCAGAATCTGTGAAATTCTTAATAAGGCTGATAATCAAGCAGCAACTTCTAGTGCTCCTAATACTCTAGCCAGTAGGTAACAATATAGGTGCGTTCTTTTTGACTGAGATCTCAAATAATCTCAGCTCACATGAGTAATGTGAGCATTTTTTTTGTTTAACTCACTTTAAGTGAGCTGAGATTTTTTCCTCCCCCTTCACCGATACTGAATGTGTTACAAGGGGGCATCAGTTGGACTTGAGTCGGAAATAAAGTGGAGGGATGAAGAAATATATGATTTGCTTGGGTTATTTGTATTTTAACCAAGGTTATCTATAGTTTTAACCATTGACATATGAACACACATAATCTATTTTACTTTTGTTACAAATTATGGATAACATAACATTATTTTTATTATATGTTTTGTTTCTTACTAACGCATGCGTCGACAGATCGCGCGCTTCAATTGAGATGTCGTTCTTTTTGGTGCTTACTTACATCACTTTATCTCAAATCACCTTAACTGAAGTGATCTGACATCTCAGTCAAAAAGAACGCACCTAATATTATCATTATTATTTCGATAGAATCGAATATTTCACGTCGTATCCTTATGTTTTATGTGGTTATGGGTTTGAGGTGTGTCGGGTTTCCGCGGGAACCGTAGAACTATCCATTAAGGTTAGATGTTCGGTTTTTATTTTATTTCTGTGTTATAAACCGTAATAAATACCTCTACAGTTATTATAACTATTTAACACACAAACATCTAATTGAAATCCGTAATAGTTACCATACCATACCAAGAATGAAGGCGATTCTGCAAATAGCCTAATAGAACGTGGTATACCTTGGTTCGCACTTCCAAAAGAAGTAATCCTCAGTATGAGGGTATGAGGTATGACAAAAGAGTTAACTTCGATTTGAAAGATTTGCAGCTACAGACTTCTCTAAACTGAGATAAAGACACTACTAACGTTAAAGTTAAATTGCAGACAATTAAAATTATAGAGACGAACCCGCAGTATTAGAACACAATCTTTTTTAAGTTTGATCATGTCACTTAAGAATAGAATTAATTTGCTACAGAAAGGAAGAAAGGCAATGGAAAATAAAAACGATTATTTAAGGAGACCACTCTATAGTATGTACAAAAAGTACGAGGAGTAATAAACCCTAATTTAGTATGCAAAACCTTTACAGGGAGCACCATGAAATTTCTGATATATCTCTTACTTTAAATTACATTTCTTCCGTAAATCTAAAAACCAGGTAGATCGACCCCGTATTTGTTTCAGTTGTAGCAAAGTTTAGGGTTTATTCATTCTTAAAGGATTAGCAGATAAGCAATAACGCAATGCAGTGGTGTGTATTTTGGGAAAAAATACGTTTTAAATTATAATATAATAGAAAATGAAAAGAAATAATTATTGGAATACATTTATTACTTACATTTTATTCTATATCCGACTCGGAAGAGGAAGAATCGTTGTTGACATTAATAATAATAGGGTCGATTAAATCATCACAAATATTGTCAATTTTCCACATATTTGCCTCTACTTTGATAACATGCTCGATACAGTTTGTCCAATTTTCCTTACTCACATGACTTACAGCACTCTCAAACAATTTCACAACATCGTTTATTTTGAAAGTAGTATTTTTTTCCAACTTCCCGCTTTACCTGAGCCCATAATAATTATATGGGATTAAGTTCACAATGATAAGGGGGAAGTCGAAGAACTGATATACCACGAGAAGAAGCCATTTCTTCTACAATGTACGTTTTGTATTTATTCTTGTTCATTTTTGCAATTCTGTGACGTTCTTTCCTTAGTGGATTTTTTGGAAACTTAATATTTTTCAAAATAAGCCACTCCAAAAGCTCTGCTTTACGCCAACGACTTGTGGGCAATGCTTCTCGTAACCGTGAATGGTAACTTGCGTTGTCCATAACAATAACAGCCCCTTTTGGAATCAGATCCAACATTTGAACAAACTATTCCTCGAAGACATCCCCATTCATATCTTCGTGATAGTCCCCCGTGCGTTTTGAAATAAGAGTTAATAATCCACCATCAACATAACCTTCAGAACTTCCAACATGGACAATGATAAGTCTTTTTCCTTTTCCAGATGGTGGCTGCAAACCTAACGACAAACCTTCCACGAATGCCTGCCTTCTGCTTTTAATGTTTTCATCTTGCCAAGATTTGGAAACTGTATATCCAGCATTTATCCATGTTTCGTCTAAGTAGAAGATTTTCAAATTTTGTTCTCTGGCATGTCGAATGCTTCTTAAATAGTCTCTTCTCCAAAAAACTATTTCCGGTTTATCTATCGAGAGAGATTTTCTATTATGTTTTGTATATCTGAAACCCACATCTTTCAAAAGTTTGCATAATGTTATTCTGGAGAATTTTGGATAGTCCGTATCTTCTTGCACTGATGTCATAATTTTGTCAAGTGTTGGAATTTCCTTTCGTAAGTAAAGTCCATGGACTTTACGCCTTAGTCTTTGTTTTAATGACTCATCGATCTCAATTGGTTTTCGGCCTGAAGGAGTTTTAGGGGGTTGAAGAGTTCCATTCTGGCTTTCTTTTAGTAATCTATAAATTGTTGATTTAGCAACACACAACATAGCAGCTGTTAATTCCACAATATCATCAACACTTGCACTTGGATCCTTGTTTTTCAATGATATATAACAATTCAATATCAGAGTTCTTTCATTTAAAGATAATGGACCTGTTTTTGGTCGTTTAGATGGTCCTTGGCTTATCGACATTGTGTGGTACTTGCACAATTAACATTCAACAAATGTCTTAAATATATTCCAACTGTTTACAATATTATGACAACCATACAACTTTACTCAAAGAACTAATACTAAGTACTGATTTAATGTACCTACTGTCTTTTAAAATAATATTCCCGATAATGTTTCTAAGAAAACTGGGTTGTTTGGAAAATCCCTCTCAATAATCGAATAATCTGTAAATAGGTGTAATCGTTTAAGCCGATTACAGTAGGCCACTTGCCATTTAAAATTTTTGAGAAAAATTCCCCAAACACTACATATAGGAGTAATACAAATAAAAAATATCATGAATAAACGGGCATATCCGAACTCTGTCACAAAATAAAATTTTACCTGACTTGTATCAATTTGAGGATTACTGGAATGTTCGAACTGTGCCGCAACCATTTACTTTAATCCTATTAGAGTCATTAGAGTTTATAATAGATAAAATCGGAGGCCCATAGAATTATGTATATTTTTGAAAGGTTTCAAAGATTTCTTGAATTAAATATTTTGAAGAAATCTTGATTGTTTTGATCGATATTTAGGGGATTAGGGGAAGGATGTTGATGCACTCACACTATTGCCTAAAAATCAGGAAGAAGTATTTAATAGTGTTCGTGAATTACAATTACGAACGAACCGAGAAGAGGAATTTCTATTAACAGCAGACCAGGTATTTAAAATTATTGTGTTCTCCTGTTTTTCCAACCTTAATTTTTTATGTAATTTGGATTGTATTTTTATGGATGGGACTTTTAAATACTGTTCAACTTTTTTTACCAAATGTTTACCATTCATGGTTTTAAAAACGGCTATTACGTACCTCTTGTTTTTTGTTTGCTGCGGGACAAATCAAGTCAAACATATTCAAATTTGTTTTTAATTTTAAGACAAAAATGTGAAGAAGTAGGCTTAAATTTTCAACCTAAAGAAGTCGTAGTAGATTTTGAACTAAGCATTCATAACGCTATATATGAATGTTTTGGCAGAGATCAAATTCTTTTTGGTTGTGAATTTCATCTCTGTCAAGCTTGGTTTCGTAAGATTCAGGAGGTTCATTTGGTACAAGAGTACAGACAGAAAGGTTCTGTAATTGGCGAATACTCAAAAGTACATTTCGGTATTATGTATCTTACATCCCGTTACCTCTGACCTAAATCGTATATTCTTTAGCATAGCTGCAACTCATTCGTTCAATACAAAATGTACCTTACGGTATACCCTCTTAAAATATATTTTGGTACGTCTATGAAATCTACTTAAATGAATGATTTATTACTCCTTGTCCTATCTATATAGACTATATCAAAGTATGGTTCCGATCAAGAAAGAAAATTATGCACACCATCCTTTTCTTTGTAACAAACTGGTTAAACCTTCTCAATACCACAAGTTTTTTCAAGGACTACCTACCTTACAGTGAAAGTGTAAGGGATCAGGTAGATTTAGATAATAAATATTTTTATTTTTCTCCTTTCCAGTTTTACTATAACGATTTAGATATTTTTTTAAAGTTTTTGAATATTTTTTTGGTTTGTTTGAAAGATAGTTCTCTAAACGTCAAATAAATTGAGCGGTCTCCTTATTTCAACTACACTTCTAACATAGGCTTCATTACCTTGTTTCACTGTTTTCCTTATTTATAAGTACAGACATACAGTCTATGCCCCACATTTTATAAAATCAAAGTATCCTAAGTCACTTAAAGTGGACGTATGACACCGCTTTCAATTCAAAAGTATACTATGTCCCATATTTTAAATACTTTTATGAAAATTATCTATATTAATATTAGGAGAATATTCCGCAATTAAAACACAACACAGGAACGGTTTTTAAAAAAATTATATTTAACTTTAACAAGTTATTCAGTTTTTTTCTTCTCGTGTAGAAAGTACTGAATATGACATAGCATTCTTCTGCATTAACCAAGCGAGTTGTTGGGCTAGCTGGGGGCCTAAATGAATCTAAAAATTGGAAATACCTTTTTCGGGTGATGAAAGATCCATAATTTATTATTTTATGGTACGGGAAAAAAATATAAAACCCACCCACCCTACTCAGTCATGTTAGCGTACAAAATATCGAGACATAGGCTAGTTTTAGTGATGACAAAGAAATAAGCACCAATGTGTAGCTAGATATATTTTTTTCTTTGCAACATCGAGAGGGTGATCTTTGCTAAAATGGAGAAAACAATTAAGGGTGTTGAATCTGTATGATGAAAAACCCTTGAAATGATGAACCTTACACGTGGTAAAAGCACTTTATTATCACATCACCTTCAAGATGTAAATGTACAACTTGATTTTACTTAACAAAAAACTCATTGGCATAATAATATAAATATATTACAACATACCTACTGTATATACATTTGCTCAATTTCAAGTAGAGAAGTTCAATTTCAAGTATAGAAGTTCAATTTCAAGTATAAAAATTTTACTAACACTATACCAATTTTCAATAAAATCTAATAACTTTTCAATATCTCCTGGATTTCAGAAATACTTTTTCCTTTGGTTTCAGGTAACACAGTATAAAAAAGAACGGATCCCATTATACAAGTGGATCCAAATATCCACATACACCAATGAATTCCAATAGCTTCGGCAAGCAATGGATAAATTAGAAGATAACAAGAAAATATGAATCCAACTGTACTCATAATAATGGCCGAAGCAGTTGATCTTAGAACCGAATGAAATAGTTCGCTAATCATAGCGAGTGGTGTCGGCCCAAGGCCTAGCCCATAAAGTGTAATATATCCGGACATACTAACCAAAGGTATCCATGGATATTGTAGGACGAAAGGGGAACTTATAGATTTCAAATAGAAGAACAGTCCTAATATTGATACAGATACTCCGGCTCCTATACTTGACGCAATTAATAGGGGTTTTCTCCCAACTCTTTCAACAACTAAAGATGCGAATGTATATGTACAAACTTCGACGATACCCACAATAATAGCGATATTGTCTCCGGACATATTAGATCCGGATTCATTCAAAATGGGAGCCATTAACGGCATAACAACTGGTACACCTGATAAATGTTGTATCGTAATTGGTAGGAAGCCCAACATTATTCCAATCCTACCTTCCTTAGTACTAAATAACTTTATTATACTGATTCCTTTCTTTTCTCCTTCAGTTTCTAGAGCTTGCTGAATTGTATTGAAATCATCGTCTAGCTCTTTCATAGTTTTGTTACTTCTCAACTGTGATAATACTTTCTTACTCTCTTCAACTTTTCCTTTGGATAAAATATAAACTGGACTTTCTGGAATAAAAAAAGAAAGGATCAGGAAAATTATTAAAGGTGCTGCTATGAGAAGTGTGAACGTTCTAACACTAAAAGGTGGACCTATGAGATACGTATAGAGTTCACCAAGTGGAAAACTCAATGCCATTATACAACAATACTTTGCTCGGTTATGATTTTCACATATTTCAGTCAAATAAATGGGACAAATGCCCCATATAGCAGAGACAGCAATAGCGATGAAACAAATACAAGTAACTATTAGTTCTATATTGCGACTAAATGCTACTCCGATGATGCTAAGGAACATTACGAGACCCATTGCTTGTATACTTTTTCTTCTGCCAATAATATCTGCTAGTTTTGGTAAGAAAATAGATCCAAATAATCCTGCCATTGCTGGTACTCCCAGTACCATGGAAATTTCTACAGTGGTTATATTTCTTCCTAATGGATTTACTTCGGAGTCGTTTGATTTTAGTTTGACCACTGCTGGGGATGCCCAAACTATTGCTGCTCCTCCCACAAACCATGGTATCAGTGCTAAAAAAGAAAAATAACTATTAATATAAATGTACTATTAATGAATTACTTAACAGAAAAAATTTTCCTTGATCATGGTTTCACACTGATCGAGATTATTTGAAATAGAGTCAATTACAACATGATTTCCTCACAAACATCAAATATAAGAAACTTTTCCTCCACATAATATTGATTTAGAGTGTTATCATAAAAGTGAATACGCATCTAGCCTGTTCCATGGATAATTTTCATAATAGCTACAAATGGGACACAATATACTCGTATATCGCACCAGTATATTCAACAAACAAATAGCATAACTAATGAAGAGGTGAAAAAGCTATAGGGGATTGAATTACATTGCACGAGGAAGTTTCAGAGGTACTGCAATCACAATGAATCACAACAGAAACATCTAAGTATAGTGGTTAAGCCAGTAAGTTCCCCGTTTTAACACCATTACTATTGAAATTAACTGTCTCGACCTTTACTTTGTGGAATCTACTAATATCAGTGTTTTAAATGAAACTTACTGTTTTAAGTTTACTCCAAAAAATGTTAGAAATTCTAAAAAATCGACAATTGTTTCGATATTACCTATATCTTCGTCAGAATGACAGAAGTTACATTTCATTTGATGCTTGCCTGATGTTTAATTATTATTGACTAGTCCAAGAAGTGACCTACGTTGTGAGACCTAATATATGTTATACTACATTTTAAAAAGGCATGGAGTAATAAATCACTCATTTTGGCCGGAACCATAGGCGTACCACATTTGGTCATTTAAAAAAAGTTAAGGCTTCTAAAATTATCTCATTTCCGAAAATAACCGTTTTGTAATATTATTTAAAATGGAATTTCAAATTATCAATAATATAATAAACTGTGGATTATATCACTGACATCAATTTTCCAGAAAATTTATTATTATGTATAAAAGGGCGTAGACGACTCCCTCCACTAAGCTCCAGGTAGTTATAATCCTACATACGATAAATAATAAAATAAATGTTAATAACAATGTTATACAAATAT
The DNA here is from genome assembly GCA_963921935.1 of Galeruca laticollis. NCBI lineage: Eukaryota > Metazoa > Arthropoda > Insecta > Coleoptera > Chrysomelidae > Galeruca > Galeruca laticollis. Next base: position 13,046,270 of record OY998181.1, read on the forward strand.
ATATATATATATATATATATTATTTTTAAAAAATTTAAATATTTCTTTTGATGCTGTATACAATTTACCATTTACATCTATTATAATATACATTCTCATATACTTTATCCTTGATAATGGAATAAATAAATTCTGAAAGCTTGGACATAAAAAGTATAAAGGGTACTCGTTTTAATTTGCCGCTTCCCCAATAAACCTATGTTTAGTATTAATTATTCGGCAAAGATCAAGTTTAACTATATATATATATATATATATATATATATATATATATATATATATATATATATATATATGTATATATATATATATATATATATATATATATATATATATGTATATATATATATATATATATATATATATATATATATCCAAACCAACCCCATTTGCCGATTATTTCACCCAATTAGCAGGTAATTGAAGAAACTTGACAAACAGGTAGCTCAAAAATGGTTTTATTATTGTGAAATATAGTCTTTTCAGTTCTAAGAAAATGCCCCAATAATTCAATGTACTTACTAGAACTTTTCAACTATAAAAGTAGCAGAAAGGTTGAATATTTTCAATTTACAGTTCATCTGTTCTGGAGAAACTGCTCTGTTGATTGATTTCCCCATTATTACTGTTATTTGTTATTATTTTTTACCGTTATTGTTAACTGGTGTTTATTTTTGTTCATCTATACAAGTTCTCTTCTCATCACACAAGACAAACACCTAACTACACCTTTCAACTATATAGTGTTCCAACCAAATTCGACCAGATATGGAGGATTTATCACCATCTAAGCGACCTAAAGTTGGGTCATTGTCGCTGAACTAAAAAAATATGATATTAAATTGCTATTCCTCGTTGAAGAATGAAGAAATTAGAAGAAAAATCATGAATTTGATAGGAAGTGTTGATGAAACTATGGAGATTACTGCAACAATGATGGGTGTTTCAAAAACAACAATTTATAATTTAATGAAGGAGAAAAAAAATGGAAACATCACAGCCCCAGCAAAGTCCCCAGGCCGACCCAAACTTGAAATGGATGACGACTTGAAGAATGGAATACGGCGTAAGGTGCATGCTTTTTTCTTTAGAAAAGAGATCCCAACTCTCTCCATTATTATGGCTTCGGTTCAAGGAGATTCAGATTTTCCGAAAATGTCTCGAAGTACATTATGGAAAATTTTGAAGGAACTTGGAATTGAATATAAAAAAAATTATCGGAACGCAATGTTGATTGATAGAGACGACATTGTCATTTGGAGGAGGAGTTATTTGCGCAATATTCGTAAAACAAGACTAGATCAAAAACTAATTTATTATTTGGATGAGACTTGGTTAAATGAAGGTCATACTGTTTCAATGTTTTGGCAAGACACGAATGTCAAAAGTCGGAGGCAGGCAGCTCTTGAAGGGTGGTCAACAGGCCTCAATCCACCAGCAGGAAAAGGACGTCGACTCATCATTAATCATATCGGAAGTGCCGAAGGTTTTGTTAAAGGTGGAATGTTGTTCTTTGAGTCGAAGCAAACCGGAGATTATCATGAAGATAGGGAAGCAGACGTTTTCGAAGAATATTTCTCACAAATGTTAGATCTAATTCCAACGGGCTCAATCATTGTCTTGGATAACGCAAGTTATCACTCCAGGTTAGTGGAGAAATTACCTTCAACTGCATGGCGTAAACAAGATATCCACGATTGGCTAACCTCGAAAAATATTGAATGCCCAGATAACCCGCTGAAAAATGAGCTCTTGCAACTGGCCAATTCACATAAACACAAATATAGTAGATACGTTGTAGATCAAATGGCATCAGCGCGTGGTATAACGGTGCTGAGGCTTCCTCCTTATCACTGTCAACTCAATCCCATAGAATTAATATGGGCCCAAGTGGAAGGGGAAGTTTCAAGAAAGAATACGACATTCAAATTGAGTGACGTAAAAGTTTTATTCGAAGACGCGTTAGGTAACGTAATCAAAGAAAACTGGAACAAATGTGTTGAACACGTGATACAAGAAGAACTAAATATGTGGGAAATGGATTATATAAGTGAACACATGACTGAACCATTTATAATCAATGTTAATAATGGAAGCTCAACAGTATCGTCTGATTCTGATATATAGACTAGTTTTTGTGTTAGTTATTACTATTATTTGTTAGACATTTTTTTTTATACATTTCACATTAATTCGTACTTTATTCCTGCATTTTTCTTTTTTCCTCTCCTATTGTAAACTGTATATTAGTAGTAAAGTTGATACCTACTGCAAAAAAATTTGCTATTTTTTATATAATATTTTATGTTTATTGTTTATTCAGGAACACAAAAAATGTGTTTTTATTGAATCGATATTGTGAACTCTTTTGAATAGTTTTCGTAATTATAATTTCATATATAGTGCCTTTATATTCATATACCAAGTTTGTTTCGTCCTGATTGCACGCCTCTGAGGATTAAATTGTTTATTGGTTCATTCAAATACAATAGAGCGACCCTTTCAATACAATGGGCGACCCAACCGAATACAGAGTTACGGGGTTGTCTACCTGAAATTCGTAACAAATGAGAAATTTTAGTACAAAATTAAATAAACTTCAGAGATATTTTATTATACACCCTGTATCGGTTTTGCATACCTAATGAGCTTTGATTACTCCATGCCATTTAAAAACGGACTATAATAGAAAAAAGAAGATATGATATTACAAATATTAGAGCTTAGATATTATTAGCCCTATGGGGATATCCTGGGTATCATTTTTCCCAATTAATATCAGTTTAACTGTGGAGGGATATAGAAAACCAGGAAAACTATATCTGCTGTTCTTTACAATAATTACTTAAAAAGACAGTTTAAAAGTGGAGAACTCCCTAGAGTTATCTGTTCATTGACGACTTCATATTGTGGGTTTCTTAAGTGTCTTCCAATTTCCAATTCTTCAAGCAAATCCAGTTCTTGTTTATTATCACAAATATTCTAGTTCTAGTTCTGTGTTAGGTGTCAAGTAGATGTCTGGCGTAGTGAGATTTATCTGGTTGTTTCAATCTGTATGCTCGTAAGTGTTCACTGTATCGGATTTCAAAATTTCTGAGGGTCTGACCCAAATAGACAGCATTACTTTCTAGACATTTAAGTTTATAAATGCCAGATTTCTTTAATAGTGATATTTTTGTTTTTACATTTAACAAATTTGTACCTATGTTACTTTCTGTTTCAAAAGAAATCGTATTTGTTGCAAAAGACATTATCTTTAAAATATTATTAGAAATATTTTCTGCATATGTAATGGTTTGATAAGTTTTTATTTACTTAGTTTGTTCAGGAAACATTAGTTGTAAGCCACTTTTTCCACCTTTTAATTAATTAGTTTATTTATCATAATGTACTTGATTATTCGATTCAACGAAAACCAACACACACTGATGCGACTATTCCATATAGTTCCCATGTCACATAAACTAGCGGCATATAATTTAATGACACATAGAACATTTTCAGTTCCTATGAACGAATATAATTTTGAAAGAGAAATTAATACAATTAAAAAAATATCAACAATATCCAACGGTTATCCCTCACATATGATGAATAAACTAACTAATAAAAAAGAGGAAAAAGTGGCATTACAACTAATATTTCCTATTCAAACTAAAGAAATAAAAATTTATAAAACCATTACATATGCAGGAAATATTTCTAATAATATTTCAAAGATAATATCTTTAGCAACAAATACAACGATTTCTTTTAAAGCGGAAAGTAACATAAGTACAAAATTGTTAAATGTAAAAACAAAAATATCACTATTAAAGAAATCTGGTATATATAAACTTAAATGTCTAGAATGTAATGCGGTCTATTTGGGTCGGACACTTAAAAATTTTGAAATTCGATACAGTGAACACTTACAAGCATACAGATTGAAACAACCAGACACCTAACACAGAACTAGAAGTACTGCATATTTGTGATAAGAAACAAGAACTGGATTTCCTTGAAGAATTGGATATTAGAAGACACTTAAGAAACCGACAATATGAAGTCATTAATGAACAGATAAATCTGGGGAGTTCTCCACTTTTAAACTGTCTTCTTAAGTGATAATTGTAAAGATCAGCAGATATAGTTTTCCTAGTTTTCTATATCATCGCACAGTTATACTGACCTTAATTGGGAAAAATGATATCCAGAATATCCCCATAGGGCTAATAATATATAAGCTTTAATATTTGTAATATCATATCTTTTTTTTTCTATTAACATATATAAGTCAATCACAAGGTAGGACTAGCCAAAAATAATTAAACGTTAGGTAGGCATCAAATGAAATGTAACTACTGTCATTCTGACGATGATATTTAGGTAATATCGAAACAATTGTCATTTTTTTAGAATTTTAAAAATTTGTTCAATATTTTGTGGAGTTAACTCCAGTAAACAGTAAGCTTCGTTTAAAACACTACCATTATAATTCTCTCACCAGTATTTATGATTTGCGAACTAGTAGTCTGATAACCATCCGGAACGAGCGATAACTGTTTACTACTTTTACTGAAATACAAATAAAATTCAAATTAATAAAAGCGCCATGAAAATATAAGTGAGCCATGCAGGAAATGTATACAAAATTAATCAGCAGTGAAAGGGTTATGTTGGGTCAAGATACGTCTTACATTTTAATGAATTTTGACTACCTTTAAAAATGCATTATGTGTATAAAAGTATATTGTTGATAAAACTACAATTTCTGCTATGTGACTTGATTGCATGTATGTATGGGTCAAATAATCTGGTAAATATGCAGTGAATGTGCGTGGTTGAATTTTTTGGGGGTGTACAACTTTAGAATAAGGGATAAATGGCGTTATATCACTCAGGTCAGAAAAAATATATGTACATTTGTATTTATAATTGTTGCTTCTAGTTTGGAATAAGAATAGGGACGAGACTGTACAAATGCCAATTGTGAAGAAGGTGATTGTGCACTGCAGATTACAACGATGAAACACTTTCTAGGCCACAGTCCCGAAATTAACACTGTACCAACCATTGTTGCATGAATGATATATTTATCGAAAACTTGATGAAAAAGTACGAACCACAAGAGAATATAAGTGTAATTATCAAAAATCAATATGTATCCATTGCTGGCTATCTTGCCAGAAAGATTTAAAAAAAATTGATACTTTAAAAATAATTTGTTTATTAAATATGGCAATGAAGACTTTAATCAATTAGTTAATTTTAGATCTCGGGGTTCACGCGCAATTTTAAAACCTAATAGCTACTTTGTGTTTTTGTTCAACAACTGCGTTAATATAGTACATCACTTTTTACCAAACATGTTTACTATGTAAGTAGAGTGGAATTATTATCAAAATATCTTTGCACACAGCATATCATTAACATTTTTGTTTTGTAAAGACCATAATTTGCGAGGAATATACTGTTTGATTTTTTGTATTTTATATTTTTACGTGGGTCAATAACGTCAATGGTATTTTTAGAGGTGTTTGTTCGATCCAAATAAATGATAATGTAAAATCGCAGCAAATTCCCATTTTTTAAAACCAAAGTCAAGGAAAAGATTTATTCATAATTTAAAGGGAAATGTTGAGAGTAACCAATCAACAAAAGATGCACGTACTTATTTATAGGTCAGTCGATATTTATTTACACTAGCCTGATGATATAATAATAAAATACTAATGTTTAATTTATCCTGAATTCTAATACAATGTGATAGTAACCGAAGGGAACAAAACTGATCAGATTTGATAGTAGTTACAGATTCCTCAATACTACATAGTTTCAGTTTTATGGGAATGTAAATTTTTTTTTGTATGTATTAAAATATTTGGTTTGTTTTATATTCTTTGGTAATTTATTGTACATTTCAACCACTGAATAGAAACAATTTTTTATGTTGTCGTGGATTTATAAATATTCATGTTGATTTTCGTTAATTGATTTAGAAATGAGTTAGTTCTTTTGTATCCGTATTTATCCTATCACAGGCACCGTACATCATATTATGTACGGTGTCATAGGTAAGTATGTACGGTGGTAAGAGTATGTTCTACCCATTGCTTTGTGGTTAGTCAGGGACGCACATAAAAAAGATGTCATTATTGATGCGTTAGAGCCATCAAAGATCTCGTTTTTGAAATAATGGTCTGGTAACTATTTTAAGACAGATCTCTGGCAAATTAAAGAACCTCTTTGAATAATTTCAAAGGAATATGTTCGTGATGCCACATGACGAATTAAAGAACTGTTACGATTAATTTTGAAATAAGTGTTTGTGTCGTTACTTGGTGAATTAGAAAACCGTTTCAATAAATTTTGGAATAAGTGTTCGTGGTACCATAAAATGTAGGCCTGTCTTTGATGGGCCACCTTAATGACACCTAAAACATATCCGCAAGTCTTAAACTTCCGTCTCCTGGGTGGGCCATGGGAAATGTAGTGGTTATGTTCCGAATTATAATTTTAAGTTAAACATTATAAATTATGAAAAATGAATAATTGTATTTTTTTGAAAATAGTATCGATCACTTTGTTCCTAGTTTCTATTGAAGTAAATTGCCAGTGAAACAATAAGTCTTTGTGAATTGTACAGAAAAGAATATCGACTGAAATAGTATAATGTAAAATATGCAGCATGAAATTATTTACAGATTATTCTAGTTTATCATGCCTTCTGGAAATTAAAAAAAATACGTGAAACGGTGCATATAATTACTAGTAGTAATGTTCTCAATATGCAATATAGCCGGTTGATGTGTACTAGTGTAACAAAATTGAAAGATATAGCCGACAATTTGAAATTTTGAAAACTCCCACCATTTTAATTTTTTAAATATTCCCGCCAGAGAACAATGACAGTGTCTATGTCACTCACAGACCAAAAAGATCTATTATGTCACTGGTGTGGCAGAACCTTTGTGTTGTTATTCCTAACTAAAGTCTACTTCAGGTGAGCTACATTCTTTTTTTAATAGTGGCTATATGATCGGAGGAGGTGTATTTCACTCACAATAAAACGGCAAGCGGCGCGACAACTCTAGAACATTTCAAAACCCCAAATACAGAAAGCATTGATTTTAATGTATGTTCGAATTTGGTTTTTAATTACCAAATTCTCCCGTGATTTTATTTCAACTGCCCCTGTATACTACCTTTCGAAAATTTGCTCAAAACAGATAACTAAATATATCCTTAAATTTAACAGTTAATATTTCTTTACTTCACTAAAAAAGTCATTTAAATTTACTAACACCTAAGAAAAACAGATAAATATCGTTTTCTGAAATTCTACTGAATATATCAAAGTCCCCGACATCTTATCGCTTCATAGAAACTCTCTTCCAAACTCTGTTATCTGTATCTACGAAACCGTTGAAAACCCCCAAAAATTATCTTCATAACTGCCAAATTCACTTGTTGTTCGAACGTTACGTTTTAAAATACTCGTATTCCATTGGTTAGACCCGACCAAGTGGACCCTACGTCATCAGACATATAAATACGCCATATAACCTACATTCACTCTCTTTTCATCATTGAACGGGGTACACAAAGGTACTCAGTTTAGAAGAGCACCCGGAGTTTACATATCGGGAACAAACATGTGTCTTTAAGGTTCAGTTATTTCATAAAACGTCATAGCATTCATCGCGTGAATATAAAGTGAATTCTTAATTGTCGACGCTAACAAAAACTTATAATTTCATGACAATATAAAATCTAAAGTGACATAAGTGTTTCATTGCATCGTACACTACATCATTTACATCATACCTAAAGTGAAAAATATCCATTTGGTCCTTCAAGTACATCGTATAACAACAAAGAAACTACATTCCCTCTAATTAACCCAAAGTAAAAGGGTTAATTTAGAACAATGTAGTTCAACTGTAAGTTAGTCCATCTAGGGAAGGCAAAGGCAGATAAACTTTCCATAGTAAAATGATGTAGTGCCTAACTCTGTTGTCGAACTGAATTTAATAAAGCTCTAGCTATACCCGTTTAAAAATATTTTCGTACAGCCTAATACCCATACCTGACAAAATTTTGATTTGACTTGATTCAAGGATGAATGGATGTTTTATCCTAAAATTATTCGAAAATATGACATTGAACGGAATTTGGAAACAAAAAATTCACAAAATATACAGAAAGTTTGCGGATAGAAAAATATGAAGATTTGAAGCGTAGATCGAATTCGCAGCAGTTTTTGATGATAAAATAGCGAAAAGTGGGAAAACTATTTGTTGATGAAGAAACGATCTAAGCATGGGCTATTTCTGCAGCCGATGAAATGTGTCTCTCTAAAATGTTAATCTATTCAAAATTAACAGTTTGTCAGTAATCATATTGACTCGGAGGATAAGAGACATCGAATAATATATATATATATATATATATATATATATATATATATATATATATATATTGTATAGGATTCAATAATTATTTATTATTTATTATTTGAAAAATCATTAAACATGTATACCAACTCTTTCAAAGGGTAGGGTTCAAGTGCGCCATTCAAATTTACTCTAATTATTGATTTGTGAAATTAAAATGAACAAAATTATGATTTCAGGAATTTTTTTAAAACAGAAATTTACAAACAGAAAATGTGTACAGATATACTACAAAAAAAATAAAACTACTATTACTATTGAACAATTAAAATGTTTTCTAAATAAAGGCCTTTTTTTAATTTAGAGGTCTCTAATATAATATTTTAAAATGGTACCTTTTATTTACTAGGTTTGTATCCATTTCAAACTAATCTTCATCACAAAGTTCTGAACAGTTTATTTCGTCTTCGCCTCTTGGACAATTGATGATTCCGTCACATTTGTCTTTATACGGGTCGAAACATCTATCTATAGAAATATTACTGCAAGGGGTAGTTGATGAATTACAAATAGCACACCCCGTGAAATCAGAATGGTCTGTACAAACGAAATCTGCTGTTCTACAAATATTTGTGGAATTGTAACAACCAGATCAATCCAAACACATATAAACACTGGGTTATTATATTTTAAAGTGAGGGAGAGTTTGTTTCTTGAAGATAGTACAACAGGTTTGGGTAGTATGTCGTTACTGCACACGTTCAATTGAATATTGTCGAAGTTTCTAATTGACAAGCACGTGGAATTTCTTGAGAAGCTCAATTTTAATATTCTTAATGTAGTTATTGTATTTTCTGGTGAAGGTATTACCCAATTACATAAACTATTACTGTTTCTGTCAGATGATATATACTGTATGCTTCCTTGTAATTCGAACGAGGTCGTTTCTCCACAATAATCCGAAAAGTTTGCGTAAATTAGCACGTTCTTCTTGACGAGATCAATTATAATACGACTTTTCACTTTGACATTTTTAAAAACCAACTGACTTTTTTGATTTCCATCATAATCTATCACGTTGCGGGTTGCTATCGAAACTTCTCTATATCGTATCAATTGTATAGATATTGTGTGATTAACGACGATTCACTGTTTATATTACCATGAATTTTTAAGCCGTATATGAAACAGGAAAATGATATTTTTGTATTAGAAATTAGCATAACATAACTTATTTACTATTTATTAAAATTCCTGAAATCCCTTGCATAAAATAACCTAATTACTAACTATATGAAAATTTAACGCGTTTCTTTTAAATTATTTTGAATTTCATTCTAATTTCAACGGATGCTTTTGAAATTACATCATGTACTGCATTATTAATTTTAATCTCTATTGTATCTGAATCAGATTTCAATATTTTCGATTCTGATGGTTCAAAGAGTATATCGTCTGTTTCAATATCTTTGGTCAGATTTTCTTCAGTATTATAGTGAGGATTTTGTTCACTGTTTTTACTATCAGCATCTATAATTAATTTAGACATGTTTTTTTTTACAATTTATAAATATTCGTTAAAATGATGGCTAATAAAGTACAAGATTGAAAAAATCAATATGACTTATTTCAGTAATACTGTTAATCCTTATTAAATTGAATAGAACCAAATGAAAGTGCTTCAATATATATATATATATATATATATATATTTTTTTCATTTATATTTCTTGGGAATTTTTGGTCCTGGATTAATTAAATCATTAGATGATTTTTAAAAGTTTATTGTAATACATTAACGTTTCGGTCGTTTTTGACCTTCATCAGAATATAAAACACTAAAATAGAAATAGGTTCTTAAAATCCTAGTGTATACATTGTAAAAATATGACATACCTGTGGATTACATTCCAGCGAGTGCCACATCACATATTAAATTAAGTTAAAATAAAATGAACTTTAACGAGACATTTAAAAACATTTTACAAGCAACGGTGTGTGTATCTCAACCTTCATAGTAGTACTGGTGTCTATGGCTAATGGTATTATTTGAAAATGTTGTTTTTTCCTATACGCATTTATTTCTTTTTAATAATAGTTGTTATGGTTTTTGTTTGGAAACATACATGAAATAGTTGTTTACTTTATTATTCTATTTTATTATATTATTATAAATTTTGCTTAAAGATTTTGTGTCGGTTTTGTAATTTAGGTTTTTTTTATTTCTCTGTATTTCTATAGTTTCATAAATTTCTCTTTTTCTGGTGTGACTTTCACTTTTTAAAATTTTTGTGTTCTCAAAATCAAAACTATGCTTTTTATCCTGCATATGTGTTGTTAAGGCAGTTTTATTTTTCTTATCGTACTTGTGACCATTTAACCGATTTTTTAAATATTGGCTAGTTTGCCCGATATAGACACTGTCGCAGTCCCCGCATGGAATTTGATAAACTATATTGCTCTTCTTTTGATCAGGAATTTTTGACTTTAATTTACTGAAGTTGGATTTTGAGAGGTTGTACCCTTTATGTGCAATTGTAATGTTATGGCTTTTAAAAATGTTGTTGAATTTTTCGGATAGTCCTGGTATGTAAGGCAAGGAAAGGTACTTTTGATTGTTTGTTTGGTTTTTTTGGAGGTTTTGATTATGGAACTTATGAATGCGTTTTTTAAAGATGGTGTTTATCAGTTTTTCTGGGTAGTTATTAATTTTAAGGGCTTCCTTTGCTTTTTTTATAGAATTTTCCCGGAATTCTGGGCAAGACAGTTTAATTGCCCGATCGGCTAGACCAATGATTACTGACTTTTTTTGGGACATGGGGTGTTGTGAATTGAAATTCAGGTATCTGGATGACCAGGTTTCTTTCGTATACCACTCTGTTTTTATATTATTGTTTTTGTGATGGAGTGTTAAGTCCAAAAAAGAAATTTTATTTTGTTTTTCTACTTCTACTGTGAATTGAAGTTTGTTGTGGTATATAAAATTCCCAAGAAATATAAATGAAAAAAATATAAACTTTAAGGTCCAAGAAAAAAACTCGAATTTTCTAAATATATATATATATATATATATATATATATATATATCATCTTAATTGTCGGAACAAAATGGAAAGAGTCAGTAGATTTCACTGGAAACGTGTCACAGATACACCTTAGATATTGAGTTTCATTCGAGGAGTAAAGAACAGTTATAGATTGTATAAAAAAAATTATATTCATCTCATTTCAAGCGTGACTATAGAAAAGACTTGCAATCTATAACAGCTGATGTATGGTGAAAATAAACGAGCGATCGCAAATGAAATTAAGATCAATGATCAACTCGTACCCTAGCCCTTGCATTTCAACTGGCGATTATGATCTACTGTAGAATGAATATTGAAAAAAAATACTAAATTCCATCATTCCTGATAATCTATAGCAATCTTCTATTCTTACAATTTGATAATTTGCTGGCGGGTTTTATGTTTTTGGTACTATTCACTACTTTGAGCAAACATTCTTCGCGCGAAGAATGAAATTTGCTGTTTCTCTCCTGACTCTATGGAATCTATTCATATTACTTCTTTCAATTAAACTAGCTGTTTCTAAATAATTCCGCAATATATACAAAAAATGGTAAAAATTGACAATTGTTTCGATATTACTATAATCATAATGACAGAATTTACATTTCACGTGATGCCTACCTCATCTTTAATAATTATTTTTGGCTAGATCAAGATGTGACCTACCTTGTGATTGACTTAATATACATGGATATGATAAAGAAGATGATATATTACAAACATTGAGGCTAAAATATTATTAGCCCTATAGGGATATCTTTTTCACATTCAAGATCAGTATAACTGTGCATTAATATAGAAAACCACAAAAACTATAACTGCTGCAATTATTACTTAAGAAGACAGTATAAAAGTGAAGAACCACCTAGATTTATTTGTTCATTCACGACTTCATATTTTGGATCTCTTAAGTGTCTTCTAATTTCTAACTCTTCAAGGAAATCCAGTTCTTGTTTCTTATCACAAATATGTAGTACTTCTAGTTCTATGTTAGGTGTAAATGGTGTTCACTGTTTCTAATTTCCTAATTTCTAAGGGGTTTTCCTGAATAGACAGCAGAACATTCTGGACATTTAAGCTTATATACAGGGTGTTTCATAAGTAATCTAAAATATTGTGGTGGGCACTTCGTAACTCCATTATAAAATGAAAAGTTTTTATAAACATGGGGATAAGTCTTGCCGTTAACGAGATACAGATTGTTGAATTGGTTTATTATTTCAACTTTGATGTTTTATAACGCCGGAGGAAAAGTGCCGTATTTTTTTATGATTGTACTTACTCCTCTCTTTCGATATTTACTAATTTCATTCTTTTGAATTCATAAACGCTGCCGCCCAATTTGGCAAAAAAAATTATTGAAATTCATCCTAAAAAAATCGTAGCGGCTACGTTTACGAATTGGAAAGAATAAAATTAGGTAAAAATCGAAAGAATCACAAAAAAATACGGCACTTTTCCAACGGCATTACAAACCGAATTATAAAACATCAAACTTGAAATAATAAAACAAGACTTATCAACATATTTATGAGAACTTTTCGTTTTAAAATGGAGTGACGAAGCGCCCAATACAATATTTTAGATTACTTAGGAAACGCCCTGTATACCAGATTTCCTTAATAGGGATATTTTTGTTTTTACATCAAACAATTTTTTGTATTCACATTACTTTCTGTTTTGAAAGAAATTGTTGTATTTATTACTTTGAAATATTATTAGAAGTATTACCAGCATTTGTAATGGTTTTGTAATTGTTTCAGTTTGTTGAGGAAATATTAGTTGTAATGCCACTTTTTCTACTTTTTTATTATGCAATTTATTTATTATATGTAATTGATAACCGTTGGATGTTGCTATTTACTTAATTGTATCAATTTCTCTATCAAAATTAAGTTTTTTCAGCTAAAAATGCTTTATGTATCATTGAATTTTATGCTGCTAATTTATGTGACATGTGACGATTGCAATTATATAGAATGATCACATCAATGTTCGTTGGATTTCTGTAAATTGAATAATCAAGTGAATATCCAAATTGTAGATCATGTTATAGATGAGTTTCAGCATGTGGACTTTGATAAAGTAGAGATTCTTGATGTAGAAAGAAACTACAACAAAAAAAACTTTTTAGAAATGCATCATAATAATAACATTGTGGAACCAATGAATAGAAAGTCTGACATTGACTTACTTAGTAATATTTATATATATTTGTTACACTTTAATAATTCCCATTCCAGGGAACGAGGAAATTGATTCTCAAATTAGAGTTTTGGGTTCATGTGAGGTGACAACACAGTCGAATATTGAAAATACAAACATTATTTATTATTTCAATTTAAACAATTTTACATCCTGGCAATACAGCTCAGATGCGAATGCAGATAATTTTCATACAGTCGGGCCTCAACGTGGGAGGTTAGGTCCTATCAGAGTTACCAGTTTCCGGGATATCCGGGAAAATTCCGGAATCCAGTTGGTTGCCCCGGATCCCGGAATTTCATTATTCTGTTCCGGAAAGTTATTTAGATTTCCAGAGCTGCGAAAAACTGAAGATGCGGTAGATACAGACACCATTTATTCTGATTTTTCATAACTGTGAGCTGATTTAGTGAATGACCCAAAGGTATATCAAATAATCAAATTAGAGCGCATTTTCTTAGAATGGATAAAAGTGAAGATTTTATAGACTTGTGTGCTTTGTTTTATTGATACCAATTAGCAATGAATTTTGCGAGATGAGAGATAATATTTAGCAATACGAATAATTTGTGGACAAAAGAAGGAAATCGAATGTTTATTGATCCTATGAAGGCTGAGCTTCAAATTCGAACTAATTTCAATGGATACTATTCAGAATTTTTGTCCTTTAAAAATGGGTAGAAGGCAAACAGCTTTTAGAACCTGTCAAATCCGTTGATAAATATGAATGGTAGTTAATTATTTACCTTAGTTTATGTTTTCAATTTATTTCGTGTTTATATTAATAAAATAAATCAATTTCTTCCAAGATCTCTATTTAATAGTTGATCTACCTTGTAATATAGGAACACCTATTTTCTTTTAAAAATTTTATGTAAATTTTGAGGGATTTTTTTGGTGGTCCCTGATGTCGACCCGTCCAGAATTTCGCGTTTGCTATCCCGCAATTTAGCAACCCTAGGTCCTATACATGTTTTGCATATTACAGCTTTTACGGTACCAACGAACAATATTACTGTTATTGTTAAGGTTATATAATTCTCAGATTAACAAATAAAATAAATATGTTTGTTTTGACTTTTCCTGCCCCAAACATTGAGTCACATTCTAAGCTCACTTGCGACACTTCCACTGCTTTTCCATATTTACAAATTCTCTTCAGTTCCGGGAAAGATGAAATTAGAAGTTTAGTTGAAAATTTGTTAAAAAGTTATGTAAATAGATAAAAAGTCATACTAATTTATGCATTTGAGTCGCTGTCTTTAAAATTAATTAATACTACTTGAATTTTATTTAATGAAGGCATATTCTCATATAAATTCTAAACAAGTATGTGTTGTATCCTCAGATACCTTTATGGTTATAACTAAAAGTGGCAACATTGCTCAAAATTTCAGTACCTGTTTAACGTGTCAATAGTAATCTATCTAGTAGTTTTGTCCTTGTTCAATTACCATAAAAAGTGAGATGCAAATATCGTCAGAGTGTGATCGACGATCATTTTGAATACGCCGTAGTATTGTAGTAGATAATGTCAAACGTGGTTTGTTTATACTAGCGCCATTACGAATAGAGAGTAAACATTTTGTTCTTTCGTTTTAATGTGTTTTTACAGACTATAAGTGACAAAATAAACATTTAATTTATTTAATTTTATGTTTTTGGATTATCATGGTTCGTCGGTCCCAAGTTTGTCACAAAACCAGCCGAAATTACCAATGCCATGTATATACAATAGTATCCCCACTTTTTGTAATTCATTCATTATTTTACTACTGGCGTTTAGAATTGTTGGCCGCCAAAATAAAGGTGTTTATGAATGAATAGCTCTCTCTATGTCTATTATTACTCTAAGATATAATTATTATTCCTTTTCATGGAAATGAACATCAGACTAAAGTGAAGATCGTCAGTATTTGCGGGTGGGTTTTGTTTGGAATACCGAATGTGAGAGGTTTGAGTGTTCGTTGACTGTTGGCTTATTTCGTCATCCCAATTTTTTATATTTTGCGAAAGACAGGTGGCGCTGTTAACAATAGTACTGATAAAGACACTGCAGAGCATATTTTATTCCACTGCGAAAAGTGGAGGGGCTTTAGAGAGGACACAGAAAGAGACATCGGGGATAGACTTAATAAAGACAATCTGATTGAAAAGATGACAGAAACGAAAGGGAATTGGATAAGTATTCATAAAATGATAAAAAAGATAATGGGGAAGAAAATACGGGACAATAAAATGGAATGATAGAGAAGAAACAAAAGAAAGAAGTAAGAGAGAAAGTTAAAGCTATGAAGAAAAATACAGGAAGAAGTAATCAACAACATCCGTGACACGTTTCCCTGAAGTAATGCCTTGTGGCGATCCCAGGAAGACCTACCTCAAGGCACTGAGTGGAAGTTTTTTAGCAGGTAAAAATCCTGCACTGCCGAGTGTCGTGAACAGAGTGAGACACGTACTCTGCGCGACATTTGGTGTCTTTTTGAAGATTTTGTTAGCACTCGCGAGAGAAAAATAGTGTAGTTCTTCAATATTATCGTGGGTGTGGACATTATTCTATTAATGTTTGTCTTTAAAATTTCCACCAATCACTTGGTCTTAGAAATTTGGATTTTCAATCAACAATTTTATAACTTTTCAATCGCCCCCCGTAAACACTACCTACCCAACCTTCAGTCGTTTTCACGTTGAAGTAGACATTCAATAAAATCATTTCATTTCTTGCATACGTCTTTCAACTTTCAAAATAAGGAAAAAATACTGACTCATTACAATGTGTAGGTAAAGAACTAGAGTAAGTCGATTTTATTGTTTTTAACACTTCCAATTAATCAACCTCTCACAATTTCCTAATTATTTCTCCATTTTTTCAATCTAATTAGAGTTTGAAAAAAATCAACGTGGTCTATTCAAAGGAGAATATACATCACTGTCCAAAGTTAACTCACCACCTTAAATGTACCATAAGTGTGAAAATATGATTCTTCTGAACCCTTGATTGGATTCCGATTTTCACATCATAGGTCTGTTTCTGAGGAATGACTGTACTAATGTTCCCAGAGAAATGTTCTATCCATATACGGTGTGTAAAAATTAAGATGTGTTTTTTCATCTCAGGTTGCAACACCCGGGGAATTTATCAGAAACTTTACATTCTAAAAACGCTAAATTTTATAAATATTGCGAGATAGCTTCTTCTTTCAAAACTGTAGTACCAACAATCTGATGTGGCTTACAAGATCCCTTGCTCTTCTTGTAATAAAATATATATTGGTAATACTTCGCGTTTCTTAAAAGGCCGTACAAATCTGATTGCAAAAATTTTTTTAAAAAGTATTGTGCATTAGCAGAGCATGTAATATTAAATGATCACATTATTGACTACAATAATGCAAGTGTCCTTAGAGTAGAAAAGCACCTACAAAAAAGGAGTTTTTTGGAAATGATTGAAATTAATCGACATGATAACTGTATGAATAAAAGAAGTGACATTGGTGACTTAATTTCCATATACTCCTACATTCTAAATATTTCGTTTTTATTAGTTACACTTAATTTAAACCAGAAAAGAAGACGTATAGGACATACGTCTTCACGTTCATAATTTCCACCGCTTTATTTTGATCTTTTAAAGAATTTTTCTATTGTCACTAGCTTGCATAAGGTCTTTGTTGATAAAGATAAAGAGATGATAAACTCAATTTTTCTCAAGTTACACCTTTTAAAAAATCTTATACGTTACGCCCTTGTCCAGGTGTAAAAACAATCCTACACTCGTTTACTTCAGGAATATTTTATATCCTACAAAAACAACAACTAAGTCGAATTTAACTCTCCATGATATCCTTTAAATTTGGTCTTTGGGAAATAAATAAAAATTGGAAAATTGTAATAATGTAGTTGAAACATTAAAATAGACTGCCTAGTGTCCAGATGTTAAATATTTCTTATGTTTCTAATGATATATATATATATATATATATATATATATATATATATATATATATATACAACATAAAGTAAAAAGAGTTTACTTGTTTACTTATTCCTGAGAAGGCTTATTCCCGATAACATTTTAACTATTCGGGTTTTAACTAGTTTAAGCCGACTACCTTATATTATATATTATAATTGCTTTTTATTTTTATATTTATTTTTTATTTTAGAATAAATTATTATTATTATACTTGTATAGTATTATTTTTGATATTTGTAGTTGGCTAGCTCAGGATAAATTTATTATTCAAAAGGAGAGCATAAGAAATCTATACTCTCGTTGGGTTCCGGGTTGAATCAAATAAGAGTTATAAAATTTGCACCTTTATAAATATTCTAATAAATGGTCTCCTCTGATTGATGCAAATAGATTATGTAAAATACATAAATGTGACGCCTATGGTATCAAGCTGATTCCTGTATTTAGCACTTGACATTCAAATAAAACACGATGACTCGAATGTTAGTTGACTATAATTATCAGTAGAAATCAATTGAAAAACATTACAAAATTAATCAGATTCTTATGTTAAACAAATTGCTACGACCTTAAAATACTTATAGCATGGATATGTTCTTTGTACAAATGAAATTATAAATGGAAATTTGACAAATTAGAAAAAATTTAGATGTTTAATTTTAAATTGGTTAACCAATTAAATTATTGGCACTGACCTGTTCACTATACACTGGGAAGTTCTTAGTACAATACTCTCCCATATCCACTTCTTGAGATGACGCTGGATCTTCATCTACTTGCAGAACTAATTAATAGCTGGTACGGCAGGTAAGTTTGAATTTGGTTGAAATACTTTGTTGAGTTACTTTTAATGATTTAACTAAGTTTATTGATGAGTTTGAGGAATTATTTTACTTTACACTATGGATATTATCTTCAAAATTACTAAGCGTCCCCTTTCATTTTTACAATAGCATGTATTTCTTATAATTTCTCATATCTTGACGATATATTCTTTTTAAATTACTTCCTATATTTTATTTTACCTTTTGAAATATATTTCTACCTTAATATTCGAATAATTTCTAATAATTTTAATAAATTTTATAGAGACTTCTTACATGCGTCCTTTCATCACCTCAACGACTTCTCTTGTTTTTTTAAAATCAACAAACTCCTCGTTGTTATCGTTGTTATTTCAACAAAACGCTATCAACCAACTAGAGTAGTAACAAAATGTTCTATTTCATGATTTATAATGCATTTATTGTCTTTACCTTGTTTATATGACTACTCAATGTTCCTTCAAAATTTTAAAATAATTCCTTATACTTATTTACACCTTAAATTATCCTGAAATATTTCTAATTTTAACAAATATTGATTAAATACATACTACTTTAAATTCATAATATAAATAAATCTACAATCTAAAATGTTTTAAAACATTTTGTAATGCCTTTCAATTGAATCATTCTGTATCCTACAATAGCTATTTCATATAACCTTGGCTTAATATTTATTTTTCCCATAGAATTTCTCAATGTTCCTATGACTCTTCAAATTAATCAATACTTCAGAAGCATAAATAATTCCATGACTTAATATTCCTGCTATGGGCATTCCGTGCTAAACTGACATGAAGTTGTGTGTGTGTGTTGGGGGGACAGGGATGGCCTCAGTCGAAGACTATTGGCCACAGAATTTTTTTTTATTTATTTTTTTTTGTCATATGAATATACTTACAGATCTATTCTTGCTTCCTTAATGAAGTTTATTATTGCATCGAAAGTATCTTTATTTATACATGCCAGGAGAGAACTCATATTTAATGGAAAAGGAAAGTTATTGTTCCTTAAAGAGGTATATAAATTTGATATAGCCACTTTGTTTTTCTTACACTCCAGAAATATATGATTGGTATCACCTATCGACACGTTGTCGCAGTTGCACGATGGAGACTGTAGAATACCCAATTTATGTAGGTGAGCAGGGAAACGGCCATGGTTTAGTTTTAGTCGCGTTATAATTGATGCGTATTTTTTTCTATAATCAAACATTGTTATATGAGGACTGTTATTTGGAAGATTTGGATGAAGCTGGAAATAGAAGCTTTTAGATATTTTGCTGTTGTTATTGTAAGCTTCTCTCCATCTATTTCTAATGGATTTTTTATGCCTGTTAATTACGTCAACCTGACAGGAAAAGTTTAATAACTCTTTTAATTTGCTAGCTTCTTTTGCCTGGTGGTCTACCTTCCCATTGCCTATAACGCCGCTATGGCCTTTTACCCATATGATAGCAATTTGTTTATTATTAATTTTCAATTGATACAATAAGTTTTTTATTCCTAAGATCAGTTCCTGATTATAAATGTTTATAGGAGATCCTTCGATAGCTTGTAAAACCGATTTCGAGTCTGTCATTGTAGCAGCTGATTGCACAGGATTTGGTGTGCACCATATTAAGCATTGTTTTATTACAAGAGCCTCGGCAGAGTATACCGAAAATATGTCTGCTATTCTGAATTTTTCGACATGATTAGTGTTTGAAACAAAGAATGCTCCTCCTGTTCCATCATCATATTTGGACCCATCTGTAAATATTTTAGTTGTATTGTCTCCGAAATCATTCAGTAACTTTTGTAACTGTACTTATATATAGGGAATTTAGGAGAATTTAAGATGAAATCTTCATCTTGATTGGTATTAATAAAGGCCTCTGCAAGGGAGGAGTAGATTTTATTCTCCAGTACGGAACTGTAAGGTTACACGTATTTATATAAGCGATTTTTTGGACCATTTCCGTATTAAATGCTCTATATTTAATCATTTGTTTTTCAGCTAAAAATTGTTTCCGTATGTTAAGTGGCGGTTCTTGCATTTCTGCCAAAACTGCTTGGTTAGGAGATGACATCATTAACCCCATACAAATTTTTAAGGCTTTATATTGAATACGGTCGATAATTAGTAGATTTGTTTAAGATGTTGCTCCATATAATGTACACCCGTAGTCCAATATGGAACGAATATAGGTCTTGTAGAATGTATACATCAAATTGACATCTGCTCCCCATTTTCTTTTGGAAACTACTTTTAGCAAATTCATACCTTTTTCACATTTTTTTTTAACAAACTTGATATGATTTGTCCACAGCAGTTTTTTATCTAAGATAATGCCTAGATATTTGAATTCGTCGACAAATGGAATCTTAAAACTAGCCAGGTAAGTAGCTCCAGCAGTCCTAACTCGGTGTCGAGTAAAACATACCAAAGCAGTCTTGTCCTGAGAGACACTGAATCCCATATCATTCAACCAACTTATTAGTAACTGCATACATTCTCCCAGATCTTCTAAACAACGCTCATAAGAACTACGGGTAAAGTAAAAACATAGATCATTCGCATATTGAATCATGTTAAATTTATCATCTACTAACCTGTGCAGATCTGCAGTGTAAATGTTAAATAAGATAGGGCTCAGTATAGATCCCTGCGGTAAGCCATTATATACTATATGTGGACCGTGTAATACGTTATTATGATCACTTATAAATATTTTTCTACAATGAAAAAGATTAATAATATTGGTAGAGACAGTTTTATTAATTCCAATATTTTCCATTTTATTTGCTAAAATATTAAGATCAACTACATCATATGCCCCCGTTAAATCAACAAACAAACATAATGTGTAGTAATTTTTAGAGAAACTTATTTGTATATCTGACACTAAATGACTTACAGCGTCTATAGTGCCACGTACTCTGCGAAAACCATATTGAATGTTTGGCAATAGAGCCCTACTTTCAACAAAATGTTCCAATCGAATTTTTATTAATCTTTCAAAAGTTTTTGTAATACAAGATATCAACGAGATGGGGCGAAATGATGAAGACAAACCAGGGTCTTTATAAGGTTTAAGAATGAGACAGACTATAATATTTTTAAAGCAATCAGAATACTTTTGCTTCCTCCACCAATCATTGAATAATTGCAATAAAAATTTTTTTGCTGAAATAGGTAAATTATTAATTATTTTGTAGGTAAAACCGTCTAGACCGGGAGAAGTGTTGAGACTTTTTCAATTACTAAATCCAGTTCATGAATCGTAAAAGAAGCTAGCAATTCGTCTTCATGATTGAATATAAACTTGACATCTGTTTTAACCCCAAAATTAGAAGCAGATGGAGGGGCTATTTTATTTAGAATATCATCAATTAAATCTTTTGAAATTGGTTTTTTGGGGCATTGAAAACTCTTATTGTTAAGCCTTCTAACAAATTTCCAAATCTCTGTTAAAGGAGTATTTTAATTAAGTTTATTTAAAAAGTTAATCCAACTGCCGCGTTGTTTGTTTTTGAATAAGCGTTTCGCGTGCGCAGCTAAGTTTTGATATATTATATAATTATTGTAATTGGAATGAATTCTATAATTTTTTAATGCCGTTTTACGTTTTTCTACCATCCTTACGCATTCCTCATCCCACCAAATAGGTCTAGGAGAAACGGGAGTAAATGCCTTTTTAACAGGCATCGAACGATCTGCTGCAGAAGAAATGATCTCAAAAAATGCTGCGACTTTGTCTGTAAGCCCAGTCTGCTCGAGAGTCATTCCATTTTGTCGACGGATTTACAGTGAAGGACTTTGGATTAATCTGAATTCCCATAGCTATTTGATAGTGGTCTGATCCCATTGTGTCGTCTAACACTTCCCAAGTTAACCTGTCTACTAAAACGTGCGAAGTTAATGATATGTCAACTGCTGAATGGTTTCCCCTAGGGTTAACTCTAGTAGGAGTGCCGTCGTTTAACACAACAAGCTCTAAATAATCGATTGCATCTGCTAAAATTTTTCCATGCCGATCATCCGGTATAGGACCCCACATACCATGGTGTGCATTAAAGTCGCCGCAGAAAATACTATTGGTATCAAATTGCTGGAATGAATTTAGCCAATCGTTGTAATTGACGGCTATATCAGATGGACGGTATAAAGATACTATCGAAATGTTTAAAGAGGACAATGTAATTGCGCATACTTCTAGATCTTTATTAAACGATTGTATAATATCTACCTCTGTATAATCTATACCTGACATGAAGTTTCATTGACACTTCTCTGTTATTCTATTTATGTAAATATGATAATTTCGTTTCTATATTATAATTATATACTCTGTATATTATTATCTAATCATATTTTTGTATTCTTTTAGGTTCATTGTTGGATATTACATAAGCTATACACAATTTATACTTGTGCTGTTTAACGAGAAAAATAATTTATAACTTACTTAGGAAATGAATTAGAATTTATCAATGATAATGTTTACACTTTGGAATTCAAGGTAAATAGTTTGCATATTATTCTTGTGTCTCAAAAATCATACTAAATAAATGATATCGTAGGTATACCATTTAATATGAGAAATTCACATCCGACATGACTACAAATAGAACAGATAATTCTATATGTTTTAAGGAAGGAGATTCCACTTGTTACTTGATAAAGTTGCAAATTTCCTATATTCTTGTCTTTATCTCTTCAATAATTATCACGATAAGTTCAATATATTATGTTAATATTTTATTTTTAATCTGTGTATTCAATAATTATATTTAATGAGTTTTTTATTATATGCTAATTCGATTTACCTCGTATATTACTCTGGATCTTGCTTTAGTACTCACCTCGGCTATAGCTCAATAGATGGCATGGACTGTTATACTCAATTGAAAATGATAATTCGTTTTATCATTAATTTGTAAACAAACAGGGTTCTGAGTAAGTCTTTCGTTTTTCCGCAGAATATTTTAAGGACAATTTAAATAAGCGTCGAACTCAAATTAGTGAACAAGTTTAATAATTTTCACATATAAAAATATAATAAGAGGACATAAAATGGGTGAATTTACATATGATAAATTTGGATCCTGATTTGGCTTGAAAATACCAGACAAGAAATATTTATGACTATGCAAAGATAACAATTACTTGTTGTTGTAACGCAAATTTAGGTTATGTTATTTTATTTTAAAATCTGAAGAAGTTATGTAATTTCGAAGCCAATTATGAATGAGTAAATGAAGCTGATTTAAAAATAGTAGTGAATGAACGATTAACAAGCATGTAAGTAATCCTTAAATCTAAATAAACACTTGAATACTATCTAATTTACAAAGAAGTAGTGTCTTACCACAGTTCAATAATTTTCTTCACTGTTTCAGCAAAGAATAAAGTTCGGGGTTGAAACTGATGTAGTCAGGTCAGGACTGCAATATAGTCGTTAAGAGATTTAAACCTTAAAACTCCAACAAGGTTTATTTATTAATCAAAAACTGCTACACACAGGATACAGGAAACACTGTTGATATTGTAATTGTTAACTGCAGGATGTATTTAAGTAGTTACAGATTCGGGAACAAGGAACAAAAGTTTTTTGATGTAGTTAATTCAAAATATGTTTTGTTGCAAACAAGCAAAATATACAAATGGATAATTTACATTTGTAAGGTATGTTTATCTTTAAGTTTTAAATTATATTGTTTATGATTTTGTCAATAATTCATAAAATCTCTCACCAAATACAATATGGAGATCTCTTCCATTCAGCTCTGAACAACCAACTCTTTCTTTTTTTTCAAAATTTATTGATAGTCCTCCCTCTTAGCAACCAAAATCTGACTTCCTGGATACCAGAGTTTTTTTCTTCTCCGATTGGTTTAACTCTTAAACAGGATCTACTCAAACAATTCATTTCGATTGCTAAATTGGTGTCATCAATCAATATGACATTACATTGGTTGGTTTTTATAAAACTTTGTACATAAGTTAAAATGATGAAAATAACTATGTTACAATATAAATAATAAATTTAAATTTTGTTATTAAATTCGGAAATCATTGTACATAACTATAAAAGAATTTTTATTCGCAACAATATTAACAAATCCCTGAACTGTCAAAGGATATTCTTCTATTTTGACTGATATAATTTCTATTTTGACATACAGAGTGTTCTTTTTACAAACGCATGTTTATGACAAGTGTATGCTTATTATGAATTAAAAAAATTCACTATAACATTCCCTGAAATATTTCAATCTTTTTATAAATTATAATTATTCTAGAAAAAGTTTGAAATTTTTCACAATGTATATTTTTCTTAGTGTAGGTGTTTTAAATAAATTTATTAATGTTTTTGTTTGTTTTTAGATCACTCTTCCCCAGATAGCACGCAAGTTTGCTGCAAACTTGCTTGATTTTTGATATTGAGTTGCTCAAGCAAATTTGTCATATTAAGCGTGAAACAAGTTTGCAACAAAATTGCCATGTCAAAGGTGAATATGAAAAATTGTTGCAAATTTAAAAAAAAACATTTTATTGTTTTTGTATTTAACCGTAATCAATTTTATCACTTATATGCGAATAAGCTCAAAAAAAATAAAATGTATTAGGTAATAGAATAATGTTTGAATATTCATAAAATTTAGACATATCATCGTTGCGACCGGATACTATTTTATTTAAAGATCAGGGTTTCACTACGAAAAGAAGAAGATTAACATAACCTTACACAATGAACTGTTCGTTGTTCGTTGAGGGTCAGACGCCATTAAAGATGAAGATTTTAATGATGAGTTTTGGTGGTTTTATCTAGAAAAGAGTGTTTTCGCGCGATATTAGTGTTAGTGATTCTATATCGTTATAATAGTTGCCAGAGACCCTGAAATTCTATCACGATTCTATATAGTGATTTTCGTTGTATAGATGTAAGTATCTTATTTTTATATATAAAAATAATGTTTGTGTAAGAATATGCGTCTATTAATATGAATTGTGTTTATTTAACTTCAATTTCCAATTACTGATTAAATAAAGTAGGAGAATAAGTTATAGAGCACGTGGGTTTCTTTTATTTATAATAGATAATTATTAATTTTTTGATTTCTGGGTAAAAGTATTACAATCAAAATAAAATGATACTAAGATGTAATATCTCATTTCAAAAACTATAAATTTATTCATCTCAAATATAGATGAGTGATATAACATATTCAGAGAGATGGGGAAACAGCAGTTTTCATGAGTTTGACAATCTTCTGAAATAGTTTATATAGTCATACAAGTTTTATTATTTTATTACAGGTTGTAATTGAAAAAACTAAGTTCAGCTGGCTACCGTATTCAATTAGTGACTGACCTAACAGAAGGCTTAAACAGAGTCGAGTAGAAGGTTGACTCCATTTTATCCCAAACAGAGAATACTGCCAGTGCTCCAAATCAAAATGACAATTGGGAAAATATGCATCAAATTTTTGTTTTTAAATCAAATTCAAATAGGCAGATATTGAATAAAATTGAAACAAATTGTTGAATTTGAATTACCCTTATATATTTTTTTGTTTAATATTTTCGTAAAAACAAAATTGATACACATTTTCTTATTGTAAACTTGTTTATTTTTCGAAAAAAATGTCTTTCAATCAAACACAAATGAAATTGTTTGAATTAGTTTATCACAATTCAACCTTTGTTTCAGACCTGAGAGACAACAACGAAAAAATTATGTTGTAAATAATATAGGTTAATAAAAGTTCTTAAATTTGTTTGTCTACTTCATTTAAAACTACAAGTGTGCCGTAGATGCTAATAAAAGTCGTTGACATCTATGATAAAGGAGGAAATGAATACCAGCAAGTCCCTGTGGGATATATACTATTCTGACATTGGACACCCAGTTGTGACTTGTGACAAGTTTGAGTTTATAAACTTTAAGCAAGTTTCATATGGCTGACTTGGTGCAACTTTGATATGTGGTAACTAGCAAGTTTGCTTTATACTTGCAGCAAGTTTGTGAACTTGCTGTAGCAAACTTAATGCAAGTTTAGAAGTTTGATGTGTCAAATATGATGTAAGTTTGTAACAAGTTTAAATTGCTATTTGGGTCTGGATAGATGAATGGATTTAATGTTGAAGATTCCCCGTACCTGTGACGGGATGTGCTAACTGGTAGCTATTTACACCGAATTATGTTACAACCACATATGGACCTTCATATAGAAGTTGCAGTTTCAAGCATTGATTATTGTATCGATTAGGTGTTCGAAGAGCCTTAACTATAACTGATTCACCTTTTTGAAAGGTATTTTGCTTTTTGATTTTGTTATTTCTGAGTTCTAGTTGTTTATTTGCTCGTTTTATCAATTTTTCGTTTGTTCTTTGTATTAATGTCTCATAGTTTTCTATAGTTGTGGTGTGCCATGGTCGATTAGGACTTTGTCCAGTCATTGGACTGTATTAGGGATATCATTGATGAAATGTTCAATGTCTACGATACACTCTTCCCAAAGTGTGTGTTCGCTATGCACTAGTAGGTATTCTTAAAAATTTTAAAATTTCTTTGATAGCTCTTTGACATGAATTGGACGAAGGGTTTCTTATACTAATGAATACAGGATTTATGTAAGATTTAATTAACCAATTTTGAAATTTTATATTGTTAAAATAAGTAGCATTATCCATTATAATGTTCTTTGGGACACCTATTGTAGTAAAATATTTTGTTAATGCTGACTTCACTTCTTTTGAGTTAATTTTCTGACAAGGATACATTTTTATATATTTTATAAGAATATCTGTAACTACTAGCAAATGTTTGTTATTGTTTGTACTTGGAACTAAATTAGACAAAAAATCTATGGCAATAGTTTCTAAAGGTTCTTTTGTAAGTAAGGCTTTTGGAAGATTTTCGTTGTGGAAGTTTTTCTCTTTAGTGAATTGACATATCTCACATTGTTTGTTGATTATTTTACTAATTGTAATATCGTTCGTACTATAGTAATTTTCCCTAAATAAAAGATGAAGTTTCCTAGTACCTATATGACCGTATTTAAGGTGTAATGATTTTATGTATTTATGATTTGTCTTGCTAGTGTGTTCGTTTTAACGTATAGTTCATTGTCATTAATGGTTTTATGGTAAATGTTCTATTTGTTTTGTGACTTTTGTTTGTCTTGTGTGGTGAGGTTTTGTTGATCTGGTAGTATGTGTGTGAGTGTAAAAATGTCTTCGTTATTTCTCATGACGTTGATACCTATTTTAATGTAATTTATACGTCTTTTGTTGTCCATTCGTGTAATGGCGTCTGAAACAATGTTTGTTACTCCAGGAACGTATTTTATGGTAAATATATATTCTTGTAATGTGAGTATAAGTCTGTGTAATCGAGTGTTATTGTATCTGTTCTGTAGAATGGTGGTTAATGCCTGATTGTCTGTCTCAATGACAAATGAATTTCCTAATAGGAAGAAACGCAGTTTTTGTACACAATAAAGTATGCTAGAGAGTTCTAATTAGCATACAGAATAATTTCTTTCTGCCTTTTTAGTTCTTCTAGAAACAAAAGAAATAGGTACCTCGATATTATTTTGTATTTGAGTAAGAACTCCTGCAAATCTATCTATAGATGCGTCAGTTTTTATTGTGAAAGGTATATTATATTGAGGATGATAGAGTTGTATATTTTGCAAAAATGTTTGTTTTATTTTATCAAATGCCAATTCTTGTCTTTCATTCCACTTCCATTTTACATTTTTACATAGTAGTTCCATTAGGGGTAATTCTAAAGTTGTTAAATCTGGATTTAATCTTTCAAAATATTGAATGGTTCCCATGAAACTACGTAGTGACTTTAAATTTGTTGGCCTAGGAAAATTTTGAATAATTTTATTTCTTTCAGGATCAATTGTGATACCCGTAGTGTCTAAAATGTATCCTAAATATTTTATTTTTGTTTTAAAGAAATGACATTTGTCAATGTTTATTTTAAGACCTGCTTGATCAAGTGTTTTTAATATTATATTGATATGTTCTAGGTGCTGTTCATAGCTGTTGGAGAAAATTACAATATCATCAACATACTGCAACGTAAAGTCTTCATATGGGTGTGATATTTTATTAAGAGCTTTCAATAGTGCACTAGTACTAGAATTAAGACCGAATAGAGTGACTTTAAAGTGGTATACAACACCATTTATAATAAAACCAGTATATTTTCTACTGTATGGATGAAGAGGAATAAGCCAAAATAAGTGTAAAAGATCTAGCTGACTATGAACCTTTGCATTTGTAATTCTACCTAAAATGGCTTCAATTGTTTGAGGACTTTCATACTTAGGAGTAGTACATTTATTTAAATTGCGCGCATCTAAACAAATTCTAATGTTATCTTTTGGATTTTTCTTTTGAACAATTACTATAGGATTAATAAAAGATGTATTAATGTATTCTATAATGTTGTCAAATAATAATTTTTCAATAGCTTTATTGACTTGAGGCCTAAGTTTATAAGGAATAGGATAGGTTTTGCTTCTAAAATTCTCAATATTTCTTTTTATTTTTATTTTATGAACGTATTCTTCTGCGACTCTTGCTTCTTCCTTGACTAAACCTTCATAATTTACCAATAACTTCATAATATCATCTCGATAACCGTCATCACAATTAATTTCTATCCCATTAATATAAGTTATTATTACTTCATTTTTCCTACTACCATTATTTCCATATCCATAACCATACTTCTTATCTTCATAAATTCCGTTCACATAACCATATTTATTATCTTTATAATTCTCCTCACGATAACCATATTTTTTAGCTTTATAATTCTTTAATTTTATATTTTCTGTTTCTTTTGTAAGCTCCATACTACGTTCTTCTTCTGTCTTCTGTACTTCTTTTCCTTCCCCATCTTTATAAAATTGTATTTCTATTCCTTTAAAACTAACCGTTTATTTTTCATAATCGATAATTACCTCATTTTTATCAAGTTCATCTGAACCATTAATACGTCAAATTGTATATAATCAACAATTAATAATTGCATGCTAATGCTACTATCTAAAATATTAAACTGTACAACTAGTGCTTTATTTACATCCATTAATTTTTTTTAAATTTATTCCTACTAAATTCACCTTAGGAATTCTAATAATATTTTTCTGTAAAATTGGCAATTGTTCCACCATTCTCTTATGAATAAGTGATGCAGCTGACCCGGTGTCCACTACCGATAAAATTGTTTTATTGTTTATTTGACCTTTTATTAATATTAATTTAATATTTGTTTCTAGGTTTGATATGTCCTCCAGTAGAAATTCTTTGGGATGAGAAAAGACATATCCTATTTCGTGTACACCAAGACTTACTGAAAATTTTGATTGGTTTGTGGAGACTCACATGAACGATTTATGGACTCCGAAGATCTAGTTCGTTCTAAACTTTCAAATTGTTCATTATTTTCATGATTTTGCTCGCGTTCTTGACTCCTCGATCGTTGCATATAATTTACCCTTCTGGTATTTCCATGATTTTGAAAGTTTTGATTTCTTCTGATGTTTCCATCAGAATTTCTTCTTTCTCTATGATCATTTTCGTTTTGATTTGAATTAGAGTTATAGTATCTCTGATTTTGTTGATTAATGCGGTGATTGTAGGTATTATTAGGATCATAATTACGATTATTATTGTACCTATTATTGTTAATAGTATAATTAGAGAAGTATCTATTGTTATTATTATGATAATTGTTTTGCCTGTAGTTAGAATTGTAGTTATTGCTATTATTTCTATTGTTGTTATGATATTTATTATAATTGTAATTTGTATTTTGGCTTAGTTGATTGAATTAATTGAAATTTTTTTGAGTTTTTCTGTTTGGTGTATTTGTTTTAATTACATTTCTTTCAATGCGATTTAAGTAGCTGCTTAGTTGCTCAAAAGATTTTATATTTTGAATAGCTATAGTTTCGGCTATTGAAGGTTTAAAATGCCTAGATATTAAAATGATAAGCTCTGCTTCTCCTATATGTGGATCTAAAAATTGTGCTTGCGAAAATAGGCTTAAAGCATAATTATACATACTAGAGTTTTTGTTGTGATCAAACTTACCAGAGCATAATCTATCGCGCAACAAGGTTTGATTACTTTCTCCCCAATATGTTCGGAGAAAAATTGCTTCAAATTCATTAAAACTGTTTATGTGTTTTTCATAGCCATTAAACCAAGTCAGAGCCTCATCTGTTAAATTGCTGCGAATAAACTCTTTTAAATCGTCAAAATTATTAAAATGTTCACCTCTGTTTTTCAGAGTTCTCAGAAATACCTTAGGATGTAATTATTTAATTGAGCCAGAGAATTTATTAGTGTTACCACTAGAATTACCAAGAATGGAATATAATTGGTTTAAACCAGGTATACAATTAGAATTATTGGAAAGAGAAGCTTTCTGCTTTAATTCTTCCATTTGTTTCTGTATCTTCTTTTCCATGTTAATTTGTAATTCTTGTAGATATAATTCTTGTTCTTTCATCTTTTCTTCTCATTGTTTCTTTTCTTGATTGTTGTTTCCTTGATAGTTCCAATTTTTATCTTTCATATTTTTCTCAAAAAATTTCATTTATCCTTTGTTGATTTTCTTGATTCTCTTTTATTTTTCTTTCTAGTTCCCTTTTTAATTGAAATTGATTCTGTTCTGTTATTCCCATGTTTTCTTTGAATCCCAATTCAATATTCATTTCCAATTCTTCTAAATTCTTTTCATTTGTTATGACTCTTCTTGCGAATTCATCCCATCTTCTTTCAGCTGTTTCAGTAATTTCTTCTTTGGCCCGTTCCATTTTGTTGATTTGTTCCTGAATTTGTGTATTTACTTTCTTCTCCATTTCTTCCCACTGTTCTTCTTGTAACTTCAATTTCTCTTCAATCTTCACCATTTTGTTGTCTATTTTTGTGAATTGTTGTTTAAATTCTTGCTTTTGCTGTTCCATTTTCTTGTCTTAATCTGTGTTTTGATTTCATATTTTGATAAACTCTTCCTTCTGTTCTGTCTTCATGTTTATTAACCGTTGTTCCATTCTGATAAATTGTTCTGTGTTCTGTTGTTTTTGTTCTGCACTGATTGTTAACAATAATTGTGTTATTGCCTCCATAGTTATTGGTTTATTTTCTTTTGGTTTTGCTTCTTCTTATTTTTCTGTAGCTTTTTCCTCTGCTTTTGTTTGTATTTCAAACTCATAGATTTCTGGGTCTTGATTTTCCTGTATCTAGGCTTCTCTAAGCTGGTCCTGCAATGTTATTTTTATACCTACCGTAGAAAGTTCTCTCTTTTCAAGCTGTTCTTTTAATTCGCTTATTTATAAATTATTTAGCTTTTTAGATTCCATTTTTAGTTTTGTGGTTCTTTTTATTTTGAATTATTGTATTTCTAACTCTTACTGTGCCTCTGATTGTCCTCAAAATAACCGCAACACGTTGGGCCTGCCAACTATGTTAATATTTTTTTTAATCTGTTTATTTAATAATTATATTTGATAAGTTTTTCATTATATGCTAATTCGATTTACCTCGTACATTACTATGGATCTTGCTTTAGTACTTACCTTGGCTATAGCTCCATAGATGGCATGGACTGTTATACTCAATTGAAAATGATGAGACTTTTTATTATTAATTTGTAAACAAACAGGGTTCTGAGTAAGGCCTTTGTTTTTCCACATAATATTTTAAGGACAATTTAAATAAGCGTCGAACTCAAATTAGTGAACAGTTTAATAATTTTCACATATAAAAATATAATAAAAGGACATAAAATGGGTGAATTAACACATGATAAATTTGAATCCTGATTTGGCTTGAAAATACAAGACAAGAAATATTTGTGACTGTGCAAAGATAATTCCTATTTTTATCTTGATACCTCTTACAGGCCTGATGATAGCTCAGTGAGCCGAAACTAGTTGCCCTTCTTCACATTCCACTAATATATGCTGTAGTACTGATTTTGAGTTTTAGTTACTGCTATTTCCCTACAGACTACATTCGAGATGGATAGTATTTTTCATATATATATAAATTATTTGTTTTTCTTATATATAATTTTATTTCCATTGTTCTTGGGCATCAGGTTATAAACGTGAATTCTGTATCAATTTATGTTTTCATTGACGTTTCGCTCTCTAATTCGGAGCATTTTCAAAAATTTATTACATTGATGTTTAGCACACCATGTTTGTGTGTTACAAAATGATAAAAACATTGAACACTACACATTTAAAAATCAATTAACGTCGACATTAGTGGAATAACAATCCGAGAAGTCATATATATTGTTTACATACACCCACACAGGAACTGTGTATTTATCATATTATATCATATATATATATATATATATATATATATATATATATATATATATATATATATATATTATATATATATATATATATATATTATATATATATATATATATATATATATATACAAATTGAAAAATATCTCATTGGGGATTGCAGCAAAAGAGGTAAAATACACTCTATTCAATACTCCAAGCTTTCGTAAATCTTTATTTACATCATCAGGGAACTACAATAAGGAAAGAAAAACATGAATTATGAAAAGTTTTCTTACAAACATTTCTACAACTTACATCGATCGAGATTGCATCATAGATCTTGAATACAGGAAATGTGTAAAACAGCAACTCATTAGAGAAATAGGTTCAGTCGGCAATACATTTGCCTACTACTGGTTCAAGTTTAAGACATTAATAAAAAGTAAAAGTTAAAACATCATTAAAAAGTAAAAGTTAAAACATTGAAAAACAAGAATCCACAAACCCACGCGGACTTGTGAGTATAATGGCGGAAACTGAGAATGTCAGGTTAAGTACAACATTCATCATTACTAAATGAATGAAAAGAATCGATATTTGCAATGACGCGAGACACTGAAACAATCGAATTGAAACTTTTAGAAGAATACCAGGGTGGTACCAAAATTATGGAAATGTTGTGAAATATCACTACAAGGAAATTCTTATTCACCGGAATTGATATGTGATTATTGATGTTATTTATTATTATTATTAATATAATTATGGATCTCTTAATGTAGGGGGAACACCTACCATGATGACACAAGTAGAAAACTAGTGAGAGTTATTAATATTATCATCATTATTATTATTAATATGAAGACAATTCTGCTTATCAAGCGTCTTCATATTAATAATAATAATATATATATATATATATATATATATATATATATATATATGGTTATGTTTAAATTAACCATAGATCTATATTCAGTTAATGTATTTATGGTTATCTTCTTTCTTTTTTGATTATAGAATTGTCATTTTATTAACCTAAAAATTGGTTTTTCTAAATAGAAGAAAAATTTGAAATTGAAAGACATTTATGGTTTTTATCAAATGTAGTATATTGTATTCCCTGTAGAAAATGTGAAGAGAAATATGTAGGTCACACTGGTCAAAAATTGAAGAATCGTATATCCCTACATAAAAGCGATTGTAGATTATATCCCGATAGATGTGCTTTGGCAAAATATGTTATTGATAAAGATCATATTATGGACTTCGATTGTGTAAGTATTTTAGATATTCAATCAAATATTCAGAAAAGACTTTACTTAGAAATGGCTCACATATCTCAAGAAACTAATATCATTAATAAGAAAAGTGATCATAAGAATTTAGGTGATATTTATTATTACTTATTGTCTATTGATAAAAACCATAAATGTCTTTCAATTTCAAATTCTTCTTCTATTTAAAAAAAACAATTTTTAGGTTAATAAAATGACAATTCTATGATCAAAAAAGGAAGAAGATAACCATAAATACATTAACTGTATATAGATCTATGGTTAATTTAAACATAACCTTAATTATTTAATTATTTCTATGTTACAATTTGAAAAAAGAATAACTATGATTTTATTTACTTTCTATTTGACAATTATATTTGAAAAATTCAAATAGTTCTTTTGATGTTACATACAATTTACCATTTACATCTATTATAATATACATTCTCATATACTTTATCCTTGAAAATGGAATAAATAAATTCTGAAAGCTTGGACATAAAAAGTATGAAGGGTACTCGTTTTAATTTGCCGTTTCCCCAATAAACCTATGTTTAGTATATATATGCATATATATATAATATATATATATATAATATATATAATATATATATATATATATATATATATATATATATATATATATATATATATATATATATATATATATCGCGATGGCGGTTGAAGTGGCACCCGTATAGATGTGTAGCGCTGTGACATCCCCCTATATACACAATATGTATATCGAGCATCCCCAATGCATCGAGATCACGCACAGAGTGGCTTCCCATTATTTGGCAACACTGGGACATTGATAGATTATTAGTAGGTAGATTTGAATTTGTATAAGAATTGGTGTGTCCTGTATATTGTGTATAGATCGAGTACGAAGTGACTTCTAGTAATTTTATATACGAATTTCTTTTTTTTTGAGAGATGAGAATGAAACACATATTCTAGTAATTGGGACGTTGACGGTTGTTACAAATCCATGTGAAGCTACATTTTACACATAAAAGACAGTTTTTGGAAACATAAAATGACATATTTAAAACCTGATTACTCGTTTTAAATTGGATAAAATTAATTTAAATTGCGTTATGTAAAACCCATTATCCCGTGACTACGAACACAATCACAGCGCGATGACGTCACTGCTCTAACAAGTGGACTCATTTCTGATAACGCAGCTACAAGTATAAACTATTTTTCTTGATAATTTGTTAGAAGAACGATAATATTTTTCGATTTTTATCACAACGGAGACTGGATCCAACAAAAGAAATAGTTGCAACTTTCGGAAGATTGATTCAATAATGGTACGAGTTTCTTTGCCAGAAACATAGTTTTTGTGCAGTGGAGAAGAACGTGAAAATGTCTTTGTATGTACCTATTGTTCATTGACACACTTTATTAGAGATGAGAGAGACACCTTACTCATTTTATATACTCTTTTATTACATTTAGAGTTACTCACCATCTATATCAAATAAAACTTGAAATCAGCTTTGTAAACAAACAAACTACTAATAAACTAATGAATAATTGACTTCTTATTTTCACCACAAACAAAAATATTCAACATGATTTTCAATTTATATTTGTAGTTTATCAGAGATTATAACTTACATTGAAGTAAATGAAAAAGAATCTCAATCTCAAATGTGACCTGTAGGCAAATTGCGGTAAGTAAAACACAAACTCCGTACTACAGCATATATCATTCCAAGTTGAAGGGGCAAGTAGTTTCGGCCCACTGAGCTATTATCAGGACTTGAAGGTATATATACTTCACATGGAAAGTATTATGAAAGGAAAGCTGTCACGTGCCCGTGGCATCCAGCAGAATCCAAGATGTGTCAGTAGATAATATGGGAAAGATACTGTAGGCTAATTTTATTAAAAATAGTTAGGAAAATTTACATAATTATGCAAACGTCAAAGAAAATTAAAATTGGACAACATTAAGAGAAGTCATTAAAATTAAATTAATGGATAATTATAAGGGAAAGAAAGAAAAAATGGACTTCGTCGTACGACAGAATTCGTCTGAAGCAAGAAGTCCAGTATATGATTAGTCGTAATAGGAAAAAGGGCAATGGAGAGGACCGACTGCGGAATAACGAAAAACAACTTTTGCTTTATGTTAGTCCGAATGATAATAATTTTATACTCAGAATTTATATTTTAACACTTATAATTCACACAATTTGTATATTCATGGTCGTAGGAAAAATAGAGTACATAACTCGTTAGAAATTATATTTCCTGCACTCGTACGAAATATGTCACTTCCCACTTGTCTTATACAATGCTATTCATATTCGAGTCTATGCATTGGAATCATGATAACGGTAAGACATATAGAGATGGTTAAATGGGGGCAAAGTTTTGTATTTCAGAGGCCATTTATTTGATTCAAGACAATCTAGCTTCTTTAGTTCTGGAGTTATACCGGAAAAATTGAAAATTTTGAAATTCTTCTTTTGCCTACATCTTTTTATTTGCGAGGATTTTCCAAAACTTTGTAGACTATCCAAACATGCGAATAAAAATTGTATAGAAAATATGGTACACATTGGGCCACCCACAACATTTTATTTCCAATTACCGACCTGTATTTTTCACTGCAATTTTTTGAATGCCAAGAGGTTTCATATTGGCGTAGTATTTTCATCTAAACTACAGAGTGTTTTGAAAATATTGAACAATTTCGAGAACAATTTTAACCTCTTAATATTCCATAACAGCTGTAATTGAAAAATATCACTGAGTAAGAAGCGAATCAATGCTAAGTTGATCATACAACAAGAACTTGTTTAATTATTGGAGATTTGAAATTTTACCAGTATAGCTAAATATTTCCAAAACACTCTGTAGTTCAGATGTAAATACTACGCCGATATGAAACATGACTCTTGGCGTTAGAAACAATGCAATCAAAAATATGGATTTGAGAATAGAAACTCAAGAATGGCCCAATTTTAACGATACTTTGTATACCATTTTTTTTTCACACAGAGCATGCCGCAAAAATGTTTAGTTGGAATACACAAGCTTTTTAATCTGTAACCAACAGAATAATCCACGTTATACTTCCAAAGAAATTATCTATTACTTTCTAGCGCATTTGGATAAAAGTTAGTCTTTAACAAGTTTTTTTATGATTTTATTCTATTCGTCGAAGATAAGACAAGGATATGATAAATGTTTAACATTGTTTTTCTTAGAATTCAGATTTAAAAGAAAAACATTTATTTAGTTCCTTTTGTAACGACGAAGTTCGTTAAGTTCCCATGTACCCATACAAATCACCCAAGTTTCAAATCGTCCGCTCATTTATTAACAAAATAGAGGGCTGGCTAGTAATATCGTTGGCAAACTATACAGAGTGTTTCCTAAGTAATCTAAATTATATTAGTGGACGCTTTGTCACTCCATTTTAAGACGGAAAGTTCTGATAAATATGTGCGATGAGTCTTGTCGTGAATGAGATACAGGGTGCTGAGTTGTTTTATTATTTCAAATTTGATGTTTCATAACTCAGTCTGTAATTCCGGTGGAAAAGTACCGTCTATTTTTTAATATTGTACTTTCGATTTTTACTACTTTCGTTCTTTTCAATTCATAAACCCCTAAAAAAATTCGTAGCAGCTACGTTTATGGATTGGAAAGAATTAAATCGAAAGAGGGGGGTAAGTACAATCATAAAAAAATACGACATTTTTCCACCGGCATGACAAACCGACTTATAGAACATCAAAGTTGAAATAATAAAACAATTCAACACCCTGAATCT
This sequence comes from Galeruca laticollis, assembly GCA_963921935.1. NCBI lineage: Eukaryota > Metazoa > Arthropoda > Insecta > Coleoptera > Chrysomelidae > Galeruca > Galeruca laticollis. Next base: position 13,084,138 of record OY998181.1, read on the forward strand.
CATTAACGACAAGACTTATCACACATGTTTATGGGAACTTTTCGTCTTAAAATGGAGTGACGAAGCGCCCACTACAATAGTTTAGATTACTTAAGAAACACCCGTATATAAAGAAAACTTATATTTATTTGGAATATGTACTGTTTATTTTTTGTACGAATATTTGTATAAGTTTCAATAAATATTTTTTTATGTCTATACTATCTAAAAATCACAATACAGAAGAGCTTTAATGATGATACTGATCTGAAACCTTTTACAAAGTCATGATGGATTCCTCACTACTTCATTGTATCTTTAGATTCCCTATTCTTTTGATATGATCTTCATTAGCGTTACACGTAAGTCTAGCAATTCAAGTGAATTCAAGACTTTTTTTAAAATTTCGTGTTCACACTTTTCTTTTTGAAATTCTGTTTCAATTTTTTTCTTCAAACTTCAGAGCCTAACTTTTCACGGGTTTCGAATTATTCAAGAGTATGAAAAAAAACCTTCATCAAACTCACACGGCTCAATGGAGTATATAAAGGAAAGTTCATTTCAATCGCCCTATTTTGAGCTCTAGTTCACTCTGCAGGATTAATTGTATGTTGTGCTGGGACACCCTGTATACAGACATCACACCAGTAGAACTATTAGCACATGTTTAAGTTTTGCATTTATCAGACTCCCTACATTTTGGAACATAGCTTTCATTTTTGCTCTGCACTGTTTGGAACCGATGGTGTAGTAATGAACAGACCAAACCGCTATGGTATTGGCAGAAAACTCTAGTGTTTACATATCTTTTATTGCTCTGTACAACTTTTATTTATGACATTTTTTGCCTAAGATCAAATATGGATGCAGTTATCGTCCATACAGTTATCATTGATACACCCTGTATATGCCAGAGAGAGTTTCAACGTCTCCGAAGTTTATGCGAAATTCAATATTCTAGGTCAACTGAAACAATCCACCTAGTAATCCAATTGCATTTAGGTTTTCGGAATTTCCACAGAAAAAACTTGACTTCTGCTATATTGAAGTGGAAAAATATACCCATTCGAAAATTAACCTGAAAATTGAGTGGTAATATTAATTCATCTCGTGACGTTGGAAAATCGAATTCATTTTCCCCTTATTTATGGAAATTCAGAATTATTTAGTTTGTTTTATCGCCAGCATTATTCATGTTTATCGCCAGTAGTGTTTTATTTTACCTCAAAATCAGATTTGAGTGAATTGTATAAAGAAAATATAATTTTTCTATAAATAACGGTAGATATTCTGCATTAACTAGCATCCTCCGCACTGTCAACAATGGTATCAACAAATTAAAACAGATGTAAATCATCACATTCAATGTTAAAAGATTTTTATAACCAAAAGTGAGATCGGCAACACTGCCAGGATGCCACTATGCAAGAAAAATACATATACAGACGCCAAACTATACCGTTCTTCGATATGTATACTGATTGATGCCACTTTGTGCGTCAGATGTATAATAGATATATAAGTGTGCTACTATAATGCCGCGTACGGAGAACCTGTGAACCTTGGTGTATAGGTTTATACAAAAATCGACCAAAGGGACGTCCTGCTGATTTCATCAGCAATAGATTCCCAAACATTCACTAAACCGTTTGCGATATTTTGGAGCTCGATGCACTGTGACGTCCGTATATCAGATGTCATAGTGCCGCGGACGCCACAGCTACCGCGATTTTAACATGGGCGGATGCCACTTCACGCCGTGAATGTATATATATATATATATATATATTAATTGTGAATTAATTCGTATAATATTTGTTCAATATTAGAAAATCTTGAATTATATTTTTTAGGATGCAATAACGAAGTTAGTTCTACTACTCATCGAAGCGAACTCAACACTTGAAATCCGTTCAATACTCAAGTTATTTCACAACGGAATCAGTTCAATACTCAAGTTAGTTCATAACTCAGTTCAACACTCAATCGAGTTCATCGAGTCGTCGTTACATATCGAAGTAACTTCACTCAAAAGTCAAACAGTCAGAGATACTAAGTCTAACACATTGTTACTTAGTTTCTATACAAGCCAAGTGGATATTCATCGAATCGAAACATAAAGTGTTTTCGGATCTGAAACCACCAAAGTTCAACATTCATAACTTCGTACTAATCTTGTAAATAATAAATCATCAATTTCGACATTAATTTTGTCAAATTAAGATTATTTATCTAGTTGAATGTCTACGCCAGTCGACAAAGTTCAGCCAGAAATATAATCAAAAACAATATTATTTCAGTTGTCTTGAAAAAAAAACGAACTGTTTCGAAAGCTTGTCTTTTTTCCCAGCAACCTTCGGATTTCTATTCCTCAACTCCTTCTTCAATTGCTTCACAGTCCAACCACCATGCAGGAGCGATTTTGTCCATACCTGCCATTGGGAAAATGGATGGTTGACGTAGATGTGTAAGTAGAATCCCAGCTCTATACATATGTTTACCAAGGCTGCTATTTTCAAACTCATGCGACTAAGAACCGTTTGCGAAACTTACTGGAAATCGAACGAAATTAGCGAAATCGTATTTTCCAACCACTTTTTCAGATGACTTCTTTTTCGTATGGGAGAGAGAGAGGGAGAGAGAGAGAGAAAATCTTTATTGTCACGTTGCCAAAAAAACACAGTGGCGACGTTCGCTTATAGGCACGTTGTCGAAAAAACACAGTAGCGACGTTCGCTTATAGGCACGTTGTCGAAAAAACACAGTAGCGACGTTCGCTTATAGGCACGTTGCCAAAAAAACACGTTAGCGACGTTCACTTATAGGCACGTTGCCAAGAAAACACAGGATCGAAGCTCGCTTATAGGCACGTTGCTATTTGTATGCTTATCCATATTTTCACATCATTTTCGGCTAAACAGTTTTCTTACGTTTAAATCCCTCCCGCAAGTCTTCAACTTCGTATCTATCAGTGAATGATGCCTTTGTGAAGCGAAAAGGACCTTTTTATTTGGAATGAAGTTTATGACTACTATTGGTACACTCGTTATTAATACCCTTACTAAATCTCCGTCACATTTGGTGGCATATCGTCTTACTTTCTCATGACGTTGTTTTTATTTTTTTCTGTTTTTTTTTTGTTATATGGTCTGAAATCTTACATCCTAGCTCCACCATATCTAGCCTGTCTATTTTATCTTGAACTACATTCAAAACTATTGCCTGAACTTCATGTTTTGAATTATAGCCAATAAACGCCTTCATAGGGTTCGAATTGCCTTTATTAAAGCTTGTAATGAGTGCATTTTGCACTTGTTTTACGAATTTATCCCAATCTCTTTCGTCTTTATCTGCAGTTGTCGTTGCGAGGGCACTTACAAACGTTTTATTGTAACGTTCACATTGGCCATTGCTTCTTGGCGAGGCAACGGCATTTAAAATATGCTTGATTCCGTACGTATCACCAAATATCTTAAATGTAGGGGATGTAAAAGATGTTCCTCTGTCGCTTATAATTCTGGGAATAGGTGTATTAACTTAGTTAAACCCTAATAACATGGCTCTTTTGATTATGTACTGGCTCGATTACAGTGACTTTAGTAAATTCATCAACCATTACGAAAATATACTTATTTTGTCGTTTGTAATACAACTTAGGCATGCATTTACATATTTCGTGACACATTTTCTCATTTGTGCACCAGTAGTTTACTCGAATTCTTTGTAGTACTTTTTCTATTCCGAGATGTCCAGAATCATCATGGCACAGACGACAAATTTGCATACGTGCTGCTCGTGGAACAACCCATACATTGGCCCCGTTTCCTAATTTCCTGTATAATTTATTACCCTTCAACTCGTACTGATCAAAGTATAATTTGATTTATCCATTCTTTATTTCACTGGCAAGAATATTTCGAATTCTGCAGACCTATTCATCTTACAATTGAGTGGCGGTAATCCAGTGCGCTTCTGTCAAATCTATTTAAAAAATTTCGACTTCTAGATCAATGCCGGCTATAGGGTTTCTGCTTAGCGCATCAACATGCATCATCTTTTTACCAGCCCTATACTCAATTTCGAAAGTATACTCCTGAATCTCAAGCCACCATCTTCCAACTCCCGTGGAATGATATCCTTTTTAGACAAGGTCGTCCGCAAAGCGTTACAATCAGTGACGACCTTAAATTTTATACCCATCAAGTAGACTCCAAAATATTTCAAGGCACACACTACAGTACAGCCATAGTCTCGAGTTCATATGATGAGTTATACTGCCTTTGGTCAATTGTCGTTTGTTTGCTATAATAGGAAACAAATATTACCGTCAGTGTCGTATTGAAATAAGATTGCTTCCAGACCAATAGAGCACGCATCTGTATGAAGTTCGGTTTTCAGTTTAGGGTTATATATTGCAAGAATTGGGCAAGATGTAAGCGCCTGTTGAATTTCATGGAACGCTTGTTTCTGTAGTGTGTTCCACAATCCAAATTGTATTTTTGGGAGTTAAAACTCCTTCTCGTATAAGTGTTTATATTTCACAGGCAGTAACTTTCCTAACGCTTTTATAGATTTGAGCGTCACATTTTGTGGGTTGTCCATAATTATTATGAACCCAACCGTTTTTAGTTTCGTCCACTAACAAGCTTGTCAATCTCTACAAAAATGTAGCGTCGTTTTATTGAATAAACAACCTCTTCAATGTTGCCATGGCAATTGCATAGAAGCTCACTTGTGCTCAGTTGCCGACCAGAACGCAGCAAATACTATAAGAAGAAATTTATGGAGTAAACAACGTCGTTTAACATAATTTTTTTGTGAAAAATAAAATCTTGTATGCACCACGAGCGTTACTAGATCCGAACCCACATCGGGCAACATTCATCCCTCGGGCCAAAGGCGCTCGGGTGAATGTTACCCTCCGGGCGCTAGGATCTACATAACGCACTTGGTACATAAATAGCTATTAAGATATTTGTCCTGACAATTATAGCATTCACTCGTGCCGAAACCCCTTGTATAGTAGTGATTATTTCACAAAGGGATCTATTATTTAAAGAGGTGTACATAAAACTATACATTGCAGCCCGAATTTCTTAACGAGGGAATCTTGTATGAGTGTATTTGAACTGCCAGAGTATATTAAACAATTTATTTGTTTGCCAAAAATTCGAGCATGCTGTAAAAATATAGTGCGGTGCATGTCTATTGCTAACAACTCGACCTGATGTATTTCTTTCTTCGCTAAAAAAAACACTTTTCTTTAGTATGGCCCAGTCTTTTGCAGTTTGTACATTCGAGACGTTTTTTTCTGCAATTAACTGAAATGTGACAGAATTTACCACAATTGTATACGCGTCCCAAAACATTTAAATTGTCAAAATTGTTTCCATCAGAACTAGTCGAGATTGAAGGTTTATATATCGCATTATTCGCATTGAAACTATTTATTTCGTTAGGGATGTCACCCACGGTATTAAGATAAGCGTAAAGATCGTTGGCATCCTTATATTGTGCGGCCCTAACGGTTCGCGATATATTCTCTGTCTTAATACCACCTATCACTGCATCAATCAAATACGCATCAGGTATAGCTATATTAAGTGCTCTTAGTTTAGACATTTTCTTGAAACAATAATCCCCTAAGTTTTGACCCGGTTTAGTTTCATAATTAGCAACGTCTTTCAATAAATTAGAAAAGGGAACAAACTTACGGAAATAAAGGAACATTGAAATTTTAATTTCTCTCCAGCTCGAGTCATACTCCACGTTTTCGTCATACCATTGACGTGCATTGCCTCGTAATCGGCCAGAAATGAGCCGAAGAATAGTATCTTCGTTCCACTGATACCGTTCTGCTAGGCTATCTACTTTTATTCAGCCACTTATTCACAAATCACATTATTCCGATTTGGGTCAAAAATAGGCAGTAAAAAGTCGTCTCCCGCACGAATGCTTGTCGTACGCCCCTTTCTGATTTCATTTCTCAACAGTTTTATTGTCCGTTTTCTCCTTGATCTGTTATCGGAACTCGAATTCGAACTTTCACTAACACTTGTCGACAAGGAGGATGAATGGCCCCGGTTTCGTTTTTTTTTTTTTAGTTTTCCCATTGCGTATAACAATTTTACCTATACTAACAAATAGTTCCAACTGATTTTAAAAAATAATCCCACCGCTGCTTTGTAAGATAAGAAAAGGTACTATATTATGATAAAACACTGTGATAATGTAACTATCTAAATTTACTCGCTTCGGTATTATGGTTATACATAGACTAAACATTTTTAACCGTTCAAATCCCAAACAGCCCTCATCACCCTCCACCCAGGTCGTATATATTTTAGGAGAACGATGATATAAGATCGGATAAAGAAAACAACACGTGTTCGAAGGTATATTCCATCTCAGTCGTGTATAATAAATACGATACGCAAAATAAAATATAACAAATACGATTTTGGTCTGCGGGTTTATTGGAGGAGTTTGAAAATGGCAGCACTACTCTCGAAGTATTGTTTGTACATATTATATGAACATTCTTGTCTTGTATACTACACTACAAATCTCATTTTCTTCGCTGTGGTCGTTGAAATAATTCATTTCAATTGGAAACAACGCCAATATCTTGACAAAGTTTCACGGTGAATCTTTCGTAGTTTATACTAGATCTAAAACGTTTTTCTATATCTCTACGATTACTCTGCTTCAAATAACAATTTATTCTGCTAACAAATTAGGACGATAGTTGGTTCAATGAACTTATGGAGGGAGCCGCTGTATGCGATCGTTATTTTGTTATCGCAATATTAGTCATCTCCACGTTTATTTTTGTGTTACTACGCCGTTCAACTTTACAGGAAACAATAATAAATAACGTACTTAAAATGTTAGTATTTTTGCACCGGTAAAACGTAGCTATAATGTTACTGTTTGTGAAAGTTATTCCGTATTGCGATTATTGTGTGTAAATTATTTCAAATGTGCTGTTATTCAAGTAGCAATCTTACGTTTATTTTAATATCCATTATATTCGATATGACGTTGTTTGATTTTGCAAATTCGACTTTATTTATCATAAGTACAATTTGGTACCAGGACCGTATTCGGGTAATGACAACAAGAATTCTCTCTACAGGTTGTCCCAGGAGTTCGTAATATAAACTTGGGAGATGATAGAGATATTAAAAATAATGATGGTATTCCATATAAAATGTTTTCTTTATGCCCTTCCTTAACGAATCATCAAGCTCTAAATTTGCGAATAAAGAATGGTTTTCATTTATAATTATTAAATGGCTGATTCGAAATTAGTAAAATTTCAACCGTTGATATACACCATAATTTCACACTTTTTGTCTCTATTTACAAGTTTACATTATACTTGTGAACTCAGGTACGAATTTAGTTCTCATATAAACTTAAATCAAGATTAGAAGAACTTTCTGGGCTTTCGGGTGGATTACTACGAATTTCCACATTGGCATTAAAATCACCATCGACTTGATCATCATTGTAATATGTAACCTGTACAGAATTGGACTGTTTTTTATTTGATGTATCTTCCACAAATATATTGACAAGATATGCAGATGTGGAAACTGCTTCTTCCCAATAAGATGTTGGCAAATTTGCTCCAAATAGTATTGACCTTCCTTTTCCTACAAGCGTCCTATTAATGCGCTCGGTAGTAATATTTTTCTGGTGCGTACGAAATTGTTAATTGATGTAATATGTGAGAGGGTTTTAATTAGTCTCTCATCTGCTTGTTGACATATTCTCGGCCATTGTCAGTGCGTAGCTTTTTAATTTTCTAGCCGTCAGATTTACCTCTTTGGATTTGAAGTTAGCAAATATCGCAGGGACTTCGCTTTTATTCTTTAAAAAAGAAACAAAAACCTTTTTTATACAGTCATCAATTATTGTGAACATATATCTTGACCCACAAATCGAATTTGTCTCCATTGGTCCACACAGGCCGGAATAGCCGAGTTCTACGATCTGTGAAGATCTTGTTTTACTTTTCTTGAATAGCTGTCTGTTTTGTTTGCCCTTAAGAACTTGATACTAGTTTTGTCATCGTGCTGATCAAAATCCACGCCTGTAGCCAAATTATTTTTCAACTTTGACATACCATGTCTATTAAGATGTCCTAATCATTAGTGTCATAACTCAGTTTTTGTTGCATACTATGAAACTTTCCATTGTTGTCTCTTATTTCACCATATTGGTTAAAATTAACTCAGTGCCTTCGGTGCACAATTTTGCCAATAGACAAAAGGTTTGCTGTCAATGCCCGACCATTAAAAGTTCCGTGGCTACAACTTCTGTGTTGCCCTCTCTAGTTTTTATGGGAAGTGTTACAATTCCTCTCTTCTTGAAATTCACTTTTACATAACCTGCTGTTGTAATTTCAATTTGGTCATATTCTTCTGTTTTTCTAGACGGGTTTCATCTGCTGTCATATGTGAGGAAGCACACGTATCAATAAACCATTCTTTAGAATCTTTATAGTCATGAATTACGTTGAAAGCAAAAAATTACTTTTCTTCGCTTGATGTTGATTTATTTGGCTTTATGCTCCATTGATGTACGTTCTGCTTTTGTTTTTATTTTTATTTCCACAGTTGGCAGCATAATTTCCAAATTTATTACGTGTCTAACAGAGTACCTTGTCAGTGGATGGGCTTCTTCTCTTATTTTTACCGCAAAACAGCGCACACTCATTTTCAGACGAGTTTGGCTCATTGACTGATTTAATATCTTACAATAACTTCGTTTTAATCAAGTCACCTTTTATTGTTATTCCAGAACTTCCGATTTCCATAATCATTGGCGAATAATGTTCAGGTTTATCTGCCAGTAAAAGTGTACCAATCCAAACGTCATCAACATGAAAATCCAAATCATTTATCTCATGTGATTTGGTGATCATTGTGTTCACATATTCTTCCACCGAGTTGTATTTATTCAGTTGTGTCGTTATCAGTGTACGCAACAAACCAACCATCCTTGTCAGACCAGAATCTTCAAACGCAGTTTTCAAACTGTCCCACGCTTCTTTGGGTACTTTTGCGTTTTGGATATGAATGTAATTCAACGCATTCACAGCCAAGATTATTTTGGATTTTGCTTGTGTCACCTTCTTTAACTGAGTTACACACGCAGGCTTCTCCAATCACACATCCCAATAAATCTTCCATTTCTAAGTATGCTTGCATACCAAATTTCCACGAGTTGTAATTTTCCCGTCCCCTGAATGTTTCAACAGGGAAATGCTTATGTGGCATGTTCGCTAGATCTTTCTTTTTATACTTAATTCCTAGTTTTCTGCACGCTGTCTTGTATCTCAACAAGTTCGTTTCTTTCGGTCTTAACTGAAGCCTATTACTGGCCTGGGCAGATTTTGAAAAACTGTCTTATAATGTTGGGGAATGTATATTATTTACAATGAACAACATATTTAGTAGGAGAAAATGACATTTTAGTTTTTGGATTTAAAATTCGCAACAAAATGCTGGTCAGTGTTACGTTCAACTTAACAAAACGTAAATACTTTGTACCTTGGTGGAATAATGCTTGTGATGCTGCGATAAAAGCCAGTAAATATTAATGGAACAAGGCACAACTACCTGAAAAATATAAATAGTTTCACGTCATTATCGTCAGTAAGGAAAAAGGTGAAAAAATATCAGCAAAAAATATAATTAATGAAATCCCTGCTTTGGAAACAAAAAAACAACACATTAATCTCGAACTCTAGCGAAATTGCTGAAATTTTTGCAGAACAATATAGACAATCTTCAAGTAATGAGAACTATGCTGCCGATTTCTTGAACCTCAAAAATATAGCTTAATCCTCCCTATAACAATTGAGGAAAACCTAGATCAAATCAATAATCCCATTTTAATAGAAGAGTTTCCTGAAGCATTGCAATCCATGAAAGACACCTCACCGGGACCGGACGATATCCCGACTATATTTTTAAAGAATCTTTCGTACTATGCAAAACAGCATTTGCTAGAAATATTTAACTTGATCTGGAATCAACATAAGTTTCCACATATATGGAGACGAGCTATAATAATAAGAAAATCTTTTCTATCGCCTGAGTCTTATAGACCAATATCACTCACATGTAGCACATGTAAGCTTCTTGAAAAAATTATAAACCGCACACTACTATGGTGCCTAGAATCAAACAACCAATTATTTGCTGAACAATCAGCCTTTCGGTCAGATAGATCTACATTAGATAACATCATAGATTTAGAAAGTCAAATAAACTAAGCTTTTGTTAATAAACAGAAATGTGTGGCAGTATTTTTTGACGTCTGTAAGACTTTTGATACTGCATATAGCATCATCAGATTTTATTAAAACTGCAAAACTGGAACGATCAAAGCAATATTTCAGCTTTTATCCAAAACTTTCTGAGAAATCGACTTTCCCATGTAAGAAGCAATGGTACATTATGCAGCACCAAACGACAGGTGAATGAAACCCCACAAGGGTCAATATTGAATCCCACACTATTTCTAATTGCGAATAACGACATACTCAAAACAATTCACAAACCGGTCTGAGCTAGGCTATTTGCCGATTACTTAATTATATTTATGAAAGGAAAAAATTTAGACAGCGTAACCACCCTACTACAAAATCAAATAAAGGAGTTAGAGAAATGGACTAAAGCCAATGGCTCCAAATTTTCATCTGAAAAAACAGAATGCATAGTATTCCCCAAAAAATATACACAATTGCAATCAAAACTAACTTTACACGACGAAATTCTTCAATGTAAAGAACAAATGAATTTTTTGGGATTACTTTTCGATCAAAAATTAAATGGGAAAGCTCACATTAAACAACGGATGGAATAACACTGATGATGGTATATCGAGCATAATTTGGTCAAAAATAGACTATGGTTGCATTGCATACGCTTCATCAAAACAGTCAATCTTAAGGTCCCTTGATGTTATCCATAATCAGTCACTAAGAACGATACTGGAATGATTTCGCAGCACTCCCGTAAATAGTTTAAATTGCGAAGCAGGAGAAGCGAGTCTAAGTGATAGAAGGCAGATTCTGAACCTATCATACGCAGCAAAAATATCCAGCAACACACAACGTATAAGAATACCATATCAGACAGATATCCTTCCTGCGTGCAAAGTAAATACTGGAACCCTCCTTTCTATGAAATAATTCGCAGGTATTTAAAAAGCCACAACTATGTCTCGTTTCCATTAGCCTTTCCAAATAGAGTCTCTCAAACCGACATTCACCATTGGGCACGTGTCTCTCCTAAAATCAATACTAACTTAACCGATCTCAATTAACATGACTATAATATTCATACTATAAATCAAAAATTTGAAGAAATCACATGAAAATATCATGGGTACACAGAGATATATACAGATGCATCTAAAAAAGGGGAAAAAGTTGGAGCAGCCCTTGTAACAAATACTAACTCTGAAATATTCAAAATACCAGGCACATACACTATCCTTTCTGGAAAACTATATGCGATATACAAAGCAGTAGAGCATACCAAACATCAGCAAGATAAAAACTTTATCATTTTGACAGACTCATTGAACTCACTAAAATTATTAGGAAGAATTTACGAAAGACATCCAATAGTTAATTTAATAAGAAAGGAGTTAGAACAATTGTACAACCATTACCAAAACATCAGATTCATTTGGATTCCTTCGCAAGTGGGAATCAAAGGTAATGAGGAAGCAGACGAGAAAGTACAAGCGGCAACTTATCAAAACTGTCTAGCTTGTAATCTTGTAACTGACTCTTCTCAACCTTATCAATACCACTAGATTTTAAAAAAACTTGGTTAGGTTAGGTTAGGAGAATAAAATAAGTAATTCGGAGGTTATAGATTTTACCAAATTGCAAAACATAAAAAATCTAAAGTAAGAGGTGAGGACAAACAATAAAAATTTATTTAAAAAAAAAGACAATGATCATCCTTTCATACAAATTTGAATATAGTAATTTTTACGACAATGGGAATAATAATAATAGTTTCTTGATAAAATATTCAAATAAGAAATTGAAGTCACTTAATTCTTAATTGGTAAGTTATTCAAGAACTTAGATATTTTCAAAAAATTAAATACAGTGACCTTTCGGCTCTATAGAACTATAGTTTACCTTTTTAAAAAATTATAAATTTACATAGTGTATTGTATGAACGTAACTTATTTCTGTAGGGATTTTAATTAATATCCGTTACTAAAAATTAAAAACTGTAACCCTGAGGGTCGTTAAAGACCAACTTACGTTATTTACGGGTTACTGACGAAAGTAAATTTGAGGGAGATTTCACCCCTCTATCTGATTGCTTATTTGGTTATGCCTAGTGACTGTCACCACTAAAATAAGATTATTAATTAAGTACATCCCTGTTTAAATTCCTTCGAACTGTCTAAGCTATTTTTCCAAAAGAGCTTGAAGCCCCACCTCGGTTTACAATACGAGGATTCATTTTTAGAAAAGGTTAGAGTGATTTAAATGAAAAACCTGAGTTTAACTAATCCATATATATATATACACTCCTTTATAAGATAGCTAGAATTTTATAATTAGCAAACAAATAAAATAAACAAAAAAAATTAAAGAAAATATAGAAATGTTAAATTAGCCTATTCTCTAATTGGCGCAATAAGAATCAACTCAAAAAAATCGCTGGAGTTACAAATCCTTTTAGTTTTTAGTAAAATTATAAACAATGTGAAATTGAGAGAACTTGAGACAACACGTTAAAATATGATTTTTTCTCATTAATAACCAAACAAAAAAATTATTTAGCCTATACGGCCGAAATCTAATGGAACTAGTCCACACGGTTACAGTGAAATTTTGCCACAATATAATGAACTACTGAGGATTAGTCCCTCCCTCTATTAAAAAAAATATCTATCCGCTAAATGTCCCTGTATACGTGTTTAAAATAACATGAAATGATTTAAACTGCCTGGGACCATTTGATCAAATAAAAAAATTAGTAATAACAAAAAAATATATAAAATAAAAAACAGTTTCTTGTGAAGCCGTTACAAACTATCGCCTCTTACTGGTCCTCTTGATCTGTAGATCAGTTGATGACCTTTTATGATTTTCAGCGGCAATATTTTGTAATATTTCCCTAAATACTACCCTGACAAATCTGATTAGTAGTTTAGACGTATTCGTTAGCGAGAAGCAATGTACCGACAGGTTCCTAGTTTGTACAATATGACAACTTTCAGTCAATCTCTACATTTCCTGATTCTGCATGTACATCTCTTAAAATTGGTTAGTTTGTTAAATAAACTTTTAAATTACTCACCGGAGACGAATCTCTTCTCCTCAGACGTGGAGGCCCAAAATATATGCACACAACAAACAACGAAAAAAAAATAATATCACTTATTTAGTGATCTTCGCAAAATTCACAGAAACTACCCGAGTTGTTCAAATCGCCGCGCCGGCTGAACAAGTTCTGCTATCTTTTAATTTTTTTCTTTTTCCCCTTCATTAAATTTTTCAGTTACCTCCATATGTGGGTTGCTGAGTTTGCGATTTCATACATGAGTTCAGGTATTTCCCAATTATTTTGTTTTATATTATGCTTCTAAACTATGATTGAAAAAGCTTACGGTATAACTTCCGCTAACCTAGTTTTACGAAATTATCAACAATTTTTGTTTAATATAATTTCGTAACGAACTAGCTGAAGGTATATTATTTCATTTTTTTATATGATACCGGTTGTCCCAATTCCAATGATTATTATTATATTAATAATTATAATTTATTTATACCCATCATTACAAAACTATCACGATAAATTTCTCCGGAATTTCACAATTAACAATTGGAGTATTGAAATTAAAATTAAAGAAAGATCTGGCCTAATTGTCTCTATAAGTAGGTCCCCCGACGCTCTGGAAAACTCTGTACACTTTTCTCCAAGCTTTCTCGGTCTCGCGAATACCTTCGCGTGCCTTGCAGAGATAAATCGTTGACCACCCCGAATAAATTTACTTCTCGGACTTAGGCGTGGAGTGTAGATTAGTATTCAGCTCAAGTTCTCAAAACAACACACAAAATCGTATCTTTCCCAACAAAGGTTAACCTATAAGCTACCTTAAAACCCTAAAAAGAAAACTCTTTTTAATAAACAAAAAACATTACTGATTGGGAGAAGACAAAAAAAGGATGGATAAATCTACTTTGAAAAGTTAAATCTTAAGGAGGCCGCTCACCTTATTATAGTCTATATAGAAAGGACAAGGAGTAATAAATCATTCAATTAAGTAGATTTCATAGACGTACCAAAATATATTTTAAGAGGGTATACCGTAAGGTACATTTTGTATTGAACGAATGAGTTGCAGCTATGCTAAAGAATATACGATTTAGGTCAGAGGTAACGGGATGTACTAATTTTAATAAAAAAAAGTGATAGAGGTACATAAATTTTAGTAAGTTTGATAAAGAAAGGCAACACAGTTTATTCCGGAGTATCCGAACTCTGCCACAAAATGCAGGTAGTCATTACGGGTTGTTCGAACTCTGCCAGTGTTTAAAATTTTGGAGATTAACTACCAAACCAGTAGGGGTCTAATAGCCTAATCCGATTTAACAATTTACCTTGAACTTTAGGTCCTCAAATTCAATATAAGAAAATATTAATAACATACATATATTTTCAACGTATATTTGCCACTTCTAAAAAATTACATCTACATTACATCTACATTACAATAAAATATATTCAATATACATAAACATATAAAAAAAAACAAAAAATTAAACGTTTGGAAGATTTTTACATGCAACCGTTTTCACAAACATAAAGCGAGAAATAACATTTTTCTTATATTGATCCAAATGATCATTAATGAAATTAATTTTAACATTAATAGTTTTTTTGCTTTTTTTCTGGCTTTGGTTTGCCGAACGAATTTTCGCGTATACCTCCGTTTGTAAATCCAATAACACACTAGAAAATTGAACAATGTTTGGATGTGCTTTGTAAAAAGAAGCACCGAAATGCGAATGAAAACTCTCACAAGAATTCGTTGTTCTCTCAAAAAAGGATGCATTATTTGCCCAAATAAGTGGTGGAAATATCGAATTTTGCATTATATTATATATGTTTTATTGACATAATTTCGGAATTCTATAACTCTTTCGTCATTCGGAAGCAAAAAATGTAGTTCATTATAAAAAAATTCTACAACTTCCTCAGGACTAAGATAGATAATACCGAAATGTACTTTTAAGTATTCGCCAATTACAGAACCTTTCTGTCTGTACTCTTGTACCAAATGAAACTCCCGAATCTCACGAAACCAAGCTTGACAGAGATGAAATTTACAACCAAAAAGAATTTGATCTCTGCCAAAACATTCATATATAGCGTTATGAATGCTTAGTTCAAAATCTACTACGACTTCTTTAGGTTGAAAATTTAAGCCTACTTCTTTACATTTTTGTCTTAAAATTGAAAACAAATTTGAATATGTTTGACTTGATTTGTCCGGCAGCAAACAAAAAACAAGAGGTACGTAATAGCCGTTTTCAAAACCATGAATGGTAAACATTTGGTAAAAAAAAGTTGAACAGTATTTAAAAGTCCCATCCATCAAAATACAATCCGAATTACATAAAAAATTAAGGTTGGAAAAACAGGAGAACACAATAATTTTAAATACCTGGTCTGCTGTTAATAGAAATTCCTCTTCTCGGTTCGTTCGTAATTGTAATTCACACTATTAAATACTTCTTCCTGATTTTTAGGCAATAGTGTAAGTGCATCAACATCCTTCCCCTAATCCCCTAAATATCGATCAAAACAATCAAGATTTCTTCAAAATATTTAATTCAAGAAATCTTTGAAACCTTTCAGAAATATACATAATTCTATGGGCCTCCGATTTTATCTATTATGAACCCTAATGACTCTAATAGTATTAAACTAAATGGTTGCGGCACAGTTCGAACATTTCAGTAATCCTCAAATTGATACAAGTCAGGTAAAATTTTATTTTGTGGCAGAGTTCGGAAATGCCCGTTTATTCATAATATTTTTTATTTGTATTACTCCTATATGTAGTGTTTGGGGAATTTTTCTCAGATATTTTAAATGGCAAGTGGCCTACTGTAATCGGCTTAATACGATTACACCTATTTACAGATTATTCGATTATTGAGAGGGATTTTCCAAACAACCCAGTTTTCTTACAAACATTATCGGAAATATTATTTTAAAAGAAAGTAGGTACATTAAATCAGTACTTAGTATTCGTTCTTTGAGTAAAGTTGTATGAAGTTGTATGGTTGTCATAATACTGTAAACAGTTGGAATATATTTAAAACATTTGTTGAATGTAATTTGTGCAAGTACCAAACAATGTCGATAAGCCAAGGAGCATCTAAACGACCAAAAACAGGTCCATTATCTTTAAATAAAAAAACTCTGATATTGAATTTTTATATATCATTGAAAAACAAGGATCCAAGTGCAAGTGTTGATGATATTGTGGAATAAACGGCTGCTATGTTGTGTGTTGCTAAATCAACAATTTATAGATTACTAAAAGAAAGCAAGAATGGAACTCTTCAACCCCCTAAAACTCCTCTAGGCCGAAAACCAATTGAGATCGATGAGTCATTAAAACAAAGACTAAGGCGTAAAGTCCATGGATTTTACTCACGAAAGGAAATTCCAACACTTGACAAAATCATGACATAAGTGCAAGAAGATACGGACTATCCAAAATTCTCCAGAATGACATTATGCAAACTTTTGAAAGATGTGGGTTTCAGATATACAAAACATAATAGAAAATCTCTCTTGATAGATAAACCGGAAATAGTTTATTGGAGAAGAGACTATTTAAGAAGCATTCGACATGCCAGAGAACAAAATTTGAAAATCTTCTACTTAGACGAAACATGGATAAATGCTGGATATACAGTTTCCACATCTTGGCAAGATGAAAACATTAAAAGCGGAAGGCAGGCATTCGTGGAAGGTTTGTCGTTAGGTTTGCAGCCACCATCTGGAAAAGGAAAAAGACTTATCATTGTCCATGTTGGAAGTTCTGAAGGTTTTGTTGATGGTGGATTATTAACTTTTATTTCAAAACGCACGGGGGACTATCACGAAGATATGAATGGGGATGTCTTCGAGGAATGGTTTGTTCAAATGTTGGATCTGATTCCAAAAGGGGCTGTTATTGTTATGGACAACGCAAGTTACCATTCACGGTTACGAGAAGCATTGCCCACAAGTCGTTGGCGTAAAGCAGAGCTTTTGGAGTGGCTTATTTCGAAAAATATTAAGTTTCCAAAAGATCCACTAAGGAAAGAACTTTACAGAATTGCAAAAATGAACAAGAATAAATACAAAACCTACATTGTAGAAGAAATGGCTTCTTCTCGTGGTATATCACTTTTTCGACTTCCCCCTTATCATTGTAAACTTAATCCCATAGAATTAATATGGGCTCAGGTAAAGGGGGAAGTTGGAAAAAAAAAATACTACTTTTAAAATAAACGATGTTGTGAAATTGTTTAAGAGTGCTGTAAGTCATGTGAGTAAGGAAAATTGGACAAACTGTATCGAGCATGTTATCAAAATAGAGGCAAATATGTGGAAAATTGACAATATTTGTGATGATTTAATCGACCCTATTATTATTAATGTCAACAACGATTCTTCCTCTTCTGAGTCGGATATAGAATAAAATGTAAGTAATAAATGTATTCCAATAATTATTTCTTTTCATTTTTTATTATATTATAATTTAAAACGTATTTTTTCCCAAAATACACACCACTGCATTGCGTTATTGCTTATCTGCTAATCCTTTAACAATGAATAAACCCTAAACTTTGCTACAACTGAAACAAATACGGGGTCGATCTACCTGGTTTTTAGATTTACGGAAGAAATGTAATTTAGAGTAAGAGATTTATCAAAAATTTCATGGTGCTCCCTGTAAAGGTTTTGCATACTTAATTAGGGTTTATTACTCCTCGTACTTTTTGTACATACTATAGAAGGGTTTTCCACACAAATCACTAATTGGGAATGTCAAGGGTTTTTAATCGACCACCAAAAAAATGTCACAAGGTACAGGTAAAATCTCTCGTTTCTTCGATTCTACTCTGGCCACTCCAAAAATACCCTATCCAAAGAAATTCAAAATCACTTTGTCTCACTCCCTCCAACTAACATATACCCTGTCCTTAACCTTATTGGTGGCCTAACTACCAGGTACCAATAATTCAAACTAACAAGATTTGCCAAAAGACAGTGGCGTATCCCAAAACCAAAACGTTACACCACTCCCCTCCAAACAAAAAAAATATTGAACCAATGTTCATATATATTTTTTTTTATTTATTAACATGTTGCACTTGTTCGCTTCCCAGTTCCGATGATGTCATTAGTAACTACGCGTACTACACGCCTAAATAGGAGTCATATCAGGAACACGAAAAAATCGGGAAGGACAATAATCGAGATTATTACTTAATAAGGAAAGTTCTACTCCATCTGAACCAGATGGCATAAAAAAACAATTACTAAATACATAAGTCTATTTACAAAGAAAATCTAAATTTTAGAATTTGATCCGAGGTAACGCTTAAGATCTTTGATATGCCAATTTCCACAAGGAGAACCATCGAGATTCTCAAGAGAATAAACTAACCTAGAAATTTTCTTAACTACTACAGACAAGCGGTATTTGGGGCCAACTTGGCTGCAAAATTATTAGCAGCATCAGACAAAATATTGTTGCGCCTCCAAAACTTATCTCCTATTTGAAATGTGATTACGCGTTTACGAAAATTGTACTTTTTACAATTCTTGGCATAAGCCTAGTGAAGTTTTCTATGGACTTTTTCAAAAACCGAGAACATTCCTGAAATACCGCTAAAATAGTTGGCCCTGTGACCAGGTAACAACTCACAACCATTAGTATCTCTAACCTTTCCATAATACTTTCCTGACAACGGAAGAATACGGTTAAAAACTAGGAAAGATGGAGAAAAATTGTGCACCTCATGTTTGGCCCAATTTAGAGCAAATTGAAAGCTAGGCAATTCATTATCCCAATTAGTATGTTTTGTGACGTAACTTCTCAAGACAGTACCTATGATACGGTTTACTTTTTCGACGAAGTTGCACTGAGATGAATAAACAGGAATAAACCAGATCTTTTGCACTTGATACTGTCTGCTAATTCTTTAACAACGTGTCCTACGAACTGTGGTCCATTGTCACAAATAACTATTCGGATTGCCAAATAGTAGTGACCACTTCTTCTATCAAAGAAGAAGAGAATTACGACAGTTGTGATTATGTGCTGGGAAAATCTGATGCAATGACGGAATCAAAAGATTTCTTCATTTTCTCCACGGCTAGCTACGAAAATAAATCTATAGTCGCGGTTCAACTTAAAATCATTAAATATCAAAGATTTGAACCAAGTAATCACGGAGAATACGAATGAAATTAATTGGAGGAAAATATTTATCGAAGGACACAAATATGCATTCATAGCTACGTAGTAACCAAAACTAATTGTGTTAAAAGAATTCAATTTTATGAGAATAGACATGATATAATTAATTGTGAGTACGTAAGTCTATTCACTACATTAAAATGTATGCACTAGGTGTTTTATGATTTGATTAAATTGAATTCATTGACTCATCCGAGTTATAAAATAGTCGGAAATCTCCTAATATCTAGTACATTGACTCTTCATGTAGTTCACACAATTATAAACTTTCTTTTGCGCATAAACAGTTCAGAAATAATAAATTTAACAAAATTGTGACAACATGGTGTAGATGTGTTCAGTAGCAGTAACTCTGTTCTTCTTTTAACATCCCCTTTTTATATTAAATGCATCCTAGGGTAGTTTCATCATATCATTTTAGTCAAAATGTATGTCAAAACTTACAAAAACCCACCCAAAAGTTCATTTTTTTTAAGATCTCTATTTAGATTTTTCGTAGTCCTACTTTTAACAATGATATGGCCATCTAAATACTTCTCAAATTTCATCTAATAAATTCACGAATTCTAATTCATTTTAGAAAACCACACAGCTTGAATTCTTACATATTGTATTTTCACTTAATTTCATCCATAATTTAATTTATATATTTATACTCGTATACATTGAAGGTGAACCTCGGTGCATTTCCTTATTTACTTTCTCTCGTGCACTTGTAATTTATATGGATCAGTTTAATCTATAGGGATTATATTCTTCAATAATTACACTTTTACAGCTGTGCAATATGCATTATTATTATTAAGAACTAGTGAAGGTGTATATTTAGAATTTTGATCTATTTTTCACATTTATTGTTAACATTTTATTTTAATCTTGAATGGAAGTTTCTTTATTGAATCTAATACATCTTTGATTTACTAATCGAATAGATACACATATGATTTTAGACATTTTAAAATTGAATTCTCATAATTTTGCAATCTAATCACTACCTATTATTCGAGATTTACAATATTGTAATTTGTTATTAATTATTTTTCAGGATTCAGAAGGAGCTCAAATTTACGAAAATATTATTTCATAATAATTAATATATATTCGAAGAAATATTCAATGATATAAAGGAGAAGTCTATGTTATCTCCCAACGATACGTTAATGAATTTTACCCATTGTCCCATTGTAATGATATAGTTAAACCTTGTATATTCCAAAATTTATTTCACTGATTGTAGTATAAATGTTAATCCATTTTATATTTATATTTAGTTTTGTTATTTTTATATGTAACCTCGGCTAGCTCAAAATTTAATATTTTTTCTAAGTTTATGTTTATCTAAATTATTTAAATTCTCAGTCGGAAACATGAAACTCCTCCCTTTGAGTTCAGGATGCATTAAACCAATGATTGATGAAATTTATTCATAATCTTACCTTTTTCCTTTGTGATCTCGTGATGACACTAAATTTCTTAAATAAAAAGATTGAAATACGAAGATAATATTAATTTATTCATGGATGTGATAAGAATAAAAAAATTACCAACACTTTAATGTAAAACTATTTAATAAAATATTTCGAAACTATTGATTTAATTTGAACATTGAAATTTATGAATTTTTGCCACCCTATATAACATGCATTCTTAGCTACAAATTATTCTCACTATTGCGTCGGCGCATAATATCCAAACGCATGCGCTCCTATAATATTATATGATACGAGGAAAGATTTTCCCACTATAAGAATCGTCTATTCAGTTAACATGCCACTAGCACGTTGGTAATGGTGAAGTTTTTTTAAAAGTTATAAAATTTATACCATCAATTACATATACGTGTGTAATTCTAACATAAATATGTGTGAGTTATGAATATGAAGAAAGTGGATAGTGTAACCTAAGTATTTTATCGTGTTACTCGGGGGATGATGTGTCCGTTTACACAAAGTTGAGACTGCAATGGGTTTTCTTTCCTCGTGATTTTCCTGAGTAATAAATACTCTGTTTTGGAGGCGTTAATGTTAAGTTTTTGTTTGATAAATAGGGTATAATTTGTGTATTAATGTGTGTTTGTACAATGTTGAGTGCGGTGTTCGGATTTTTTGCAGATGCTACAAAACAAGTATCGTCCGCGTACATGGCAGTTAACAGGTTTGTCGATGTTGGGATGTCCTGGATGAATAGGGAATACAGCAAAGGTGATAACACTGAGCCCTGCGGGACTCCCGCCTGTATGGTGTAGGGACCAGCAGTATGATCGTTGATTTTTGAGAAGAATTTTCTATTTGTGACGTATGAATTTATTAGTTTAATTAAATAACTAGGAACTTTCAGTTGAATTAACTTGAAAATTAGACCCTCAAGCCATACGGAGTCGAAGGCTTTTTGTATGTCGATCGCGACCATAATTGCTTTGTTTTTGTCCCGAAAGCCTTCTCTTATGTAATTTATGACTCTAATTGTATGTGCTATAGTACTTCGGAAACCGTATTGCTCGGGGGGTAGTAACTTATGTTTTTCAATGAAATCTTGCATTCTCTTAAGAAGGATTTTGTCGATCACCTTTGCTATATTGTTTAATAATGATATTGGTCGATAACTATCTACATAACGTTGTTTAAGTATTTGCTTTGATTATGGGTATGACATTTGCAATCTTGAGCATATCGGGGTAGATGCCAGTTTTGATTATAAAATTGGTTATATAAGTTAATTGTACAACAGCCTTTTTTGGCAGATTTTTCAGCAGTAAATTTGGTATACCGTCATATCCTGGGACAGTCTTGTTTTTAAGTTTTTGTATAGTGTTGTGAATATCTGTGTATGACGCTAAATTGTTTGTATTTTGTAAGGGTATTGAATCTAAGTGTTGTATTACTATATGGATTTGTGTCGATGAAAATCTGTGTGAGGTGAGTTATTTGTGAAATTATTTTGAAAGTACTCTCCGAAATTCTGCGCAATTTCCTTCATGTCTGTGTATGTGTGTCCGTTTATATCTATGCTAGATATGCCCTTTTTCGGATTTTTGAATAATCTAGCAATTTTCCAGAGTGAATTATCTTCCGGTTTTACAGTTTTTAAGAAATTGTTAAATTTTTGGTTTTTGTATTCTCTAATGAGGGTTCATTGTATTTTGATACTATTTTAGTAGGGTTCGATCTTCTTCACTTCTTGAAAATTGCCATCTTTTTCTTAATCGGTTTTTGTTGTTTATAATTGTAATTATGTAGTCGGGAAGGGTGTTATGAGGGGATGGTTTAGGTTTATGGGTGGTTGTGTGATTTCTAGCGGATATGATCGTGTCTTGTAGGTTTTTGATTGTCTTGGTGAGGTGGAGTTTATTATTTTGTCTGTAATGTTTATGTTATTGTTAAGTATTTTCTAAAAATTAACCAGCTAGTGGCGGTGTAATCGTATGTGTGATTTGAGGGATGTTGTATTGTGTGGGATAATTTCAGGTAAATAAGGACGGGATCATGATCGGAATTAAGGTCGTTTAGGGTTTTTATTTTTGATATATTGTTTATGTTTTTTCCAATAGCAATGTCGATGGTGCTGGGGGCGTGGTTAGAGAAAGGAAAGTGGGTGGATCATCTGTGTTAAAAATGTTGCATTCAGTATTATCACAGAATTTCAGGAGAGTACTTCCATTTGCGTTGTGGTACTGTGTAAATTTATCCCATTGGGGGTGTCTACAGTTAAGATCCCCTACCAGTAAAACTTTATTGTGAGAATTCATAAGGTTATGAAAGTCAACATCACGTAGTTTATTTGTGGGCGGGTTGTAGGCACCAACTATTTTGATTTTATATATTATATTATATTATTCTTGAAGATTTGTTTTGCTGCAAGAGTTTGAAATTTATGCATTTTTTGATTAGTAGAGCGATACCGCCACCACGGACATCGGTGGGGCGGTCTTGTCTGAGAAGACGATAATCTGGGTTTTTGAAATTTATAACTTTGTTTGGTTTTAGGAGCATCTCGATTATAAAGAACATATCTGGTTTTTGAATGTCGAGAAAGTGGCGAGTTAAATGGAGTTTGTTAAGAACTCCTTGTATGTTACAGAAAATAATTTTAAGATTGTATCGTTTTTGAGAGCCTGTTTTACCACCTACCTGCCTAGATGTCATAGTTGTCTATGCCGGCAACAAAGTTGTTGTATATTTGGAATTTTTCGATCTTGTTTGTTGCTTTCCTCATCTCCAGAATAAGGTCCGAAACGGCTCGGGATAGTTCATCCAGGTTGACTGTGAAGCTCTCGGAACATGTTGTTTATTTCTGAGAATTTGGCTATGTCATTTGGGGCTTGGTTCGTTTGTGCTCTTATTTGGGTTTGAGGGGGTTGTTTTAGGGATGGTTTTGAAGGAAGACTGGGAAATTCGGTTTGGCTAGGGAGGATAGAGTTTGTCTTGTTGGTCCAGGGATTTACTGAGGGGATGGGGGCTGGGATGAACTTTGGGGGAGCAGTTGAAGATTTTTGGTTTTGTACTCTCTTCTCTTCGAGCCAAACCCTTAGCTTGTCGTATTCTGGACAGACGTCCGCATTGGCAGGGTGGTCTCCATTGCAGTTGGCGCATCTGGCGGGTCTGGAACGGTCCTTCGTACACTCCGGGGTGAGGTGCGTGCCTGCGCACTCCAAGCATCGTGGTGATCTTCCACAATTAGCCATCGCGTGCCACCACAATTGGCATATGTGGCATTGGATTATCGGCTTCTTCTTTCTGCGGTGTTCCCACTGGACTCTGGTGTGCTCGATGACTCTGGCATTTTTATTTAGATAGTCCAGAGTTATTTTGGAGTCCATCACAACAAGGTATAATGGTCGCCCTTTTGTGGTCTACGAAATATATCTTTCGTTTGGATTTCATAAGTCTTCTCCATCTCTTCTTTAATATCGGTGAGCTGGAGTCCTTCGGCCAATCCTCGAAGGACGAAAGCGTGAGTTTTATCTTCTTTTCTTGAATACGTGTGGTGATCGACTTTTTCTCTTCTGAGGGCCAGTTTTAATTTTTTGAAATCATCGACCGTTTTCGTGAAAACAATCGAGGAGTTGTTGGTATATTTGATTTCGAAGGTACGTTTAATTTCTTCCTTCAGCCTATTTACCATGTCCCTATGTGCAGACACGTTTCCATCAATAATGATGGGAGGGCATGAGGTGCTGGATTTGTTTGAGGGAGCTTTTGGGTTGTCCTTTCTTTCTTTTGCTAATTTGTGGTGCTTCGACTTCTTCTTCGGAGGTTGAGACATCGTTGTTAAATTTCCTGAATTTCAGTTTCTTCCTTTTTTTTGACTGGTTTCCGGTATTTTTATTGTATCTTCATCGGTGGAGTCTGAGAGAGAGAGTCATATTTGTTTGACGTCTCTACTGCTGTGGTTCTTTTGTTTAGTTTGAGAATGTTACTAAACGTCGTGACTTTCTTCGGTTTTTGGAATTCATGTGGTGAGATTTCCATTTGATCTTCACTCGGGATGGTGGTGATTTTATTTATGTCGTCAGGTAGCTTAGTTATTTTCATGGCCAATTTTCGTCCAGCAATTTTATTATTTTTCGTGATGATGCTGGCATATTGCGGGTTTAAGTTGTCTATCTCTTCGTTTGCTTTTTGAGCTGCGGCTTCTTCCGTTTCCTGGGCCCATGATTTTTTTGTAGGATTGTGAATTTCCACAGAAACGATTTTCTCATTTGTCTGAGGAGACATCGTGCAGTTGCGTTCCTATTGTGTCATCCTCCATTGGCGAGTTTGAATTTTTACGATTTGATTGATTTTCCGGGGTTGAAGTGTTTTTGTTATTTTCACTGCGGCAAATTGGTGCTGACAGCGAGGGGCTTATTGTAATAGTGTGCCCTTTATTGCTGATGTCTAAGGTGTTTTCAGTGCTCTTAACTTTGTTACATTCTATACACTTTTTTTCTGCTCCTATACACTTTTTGGCTAATTCTATACACTTGTTTTTGGATTCTAGACTCTTTTTTTCCGTTTCTAGCCACTTTTTGATTGGTTCGCCGTCGTGTTGGTTTGCGTATTGAATAGCTTTGGAAAGTATATTCACATCAATT
Organism: Galeruca laticollis; assembly: GCA_963921935.1. Classification (NCBI taxonomy): domain Eukaryota; kingdom Metazoa; phylum Arthropoda; class Insecta; order Coleoptera; family Chrysomelidae; genus Galeruca; species Galeruca laticollis. The sequence goes on from OY998181.1 coordinate 13,109,747, forward strand.
TGGTCGAGGTAGTTTTTAGAAATATTTAATGTTTCCGTTTTGTGTGGAGAATTTGGTAGAATTATAGTGTCGGCTTCATTATTATTAGGGTCGTCTTCAATATAGACTAATTTAAGGTAGTTTTTATTTTTATTTTTAAGTTCTTTGGTTTTATGTTTCATTCTATTAAATTCTTCGGTATATTTAGATATATTGGTTACATTAGGGTGTACAATGTTCTCAGGTGAAAGACCTGGGTCGCCGGTGGAATCGGTTTCCCAGTCACTTTTTTGTGTTGTTATTGTTTTTTTCGCAGTGGAAATTTTAGACCGGCGATGCGGTTTTTTATGTATTTTGAATAGTGACGTATCACTAGATTTTATTACTTCCTGTTCATTAAATTTTATTTAGCTAACAGATTTCCTTGACATATAACATGGCTCTGTTCCGTATATCATCTTTCATAAAGTTTTTCTTTTTTTTCAAATTCTTTTTCAAATTGTGAACTTCTACTACCATCGTCTGTGAATATCGCTAATCAATTAGTAAGTTGAATATTAATTCTTGTTATTTTAGGTTTCAAACAAAACAACATTCTACTTCATCCAGATATTGACATGGCAGTGTTCAGATAATTTTGAAAATTCTTGACATTGACTTGACCTTAGGATTTAATTGTGAAGGTAAAATTTTTATACTTAATTATAATGTTATCATTGAAATTTTATTCCTTATCTTTTAAGCCTTTCTTTATAATTGGTTTTCTCAATATTTGATAATACATTTGCTTACTTCATTCATTCGTTTATGTTAAATTTAGTTTTTAACTAGGTAGTGTCTAATGGTATACCCTACGTATTAATGAAAAATATTCAATCTCATACGTGAATTATTTATATATATTAGAGGACTGGTTCAACTCCCCTCAAATTTAAATTTTAAAAGGTATCTTTCTAGATAACTTCTTAAAATTCCAATTTTCAATCTTTAATGTATGCTAAAATTTTTTTAATCTATAAATTTCTGATCAGTAAATACATTTCTTAGAAACATTTTTTTCATTATTAAAATTTTTAATTATATTCTTATAGTTTAACCCTATCGAAACTTATTCAAAATATTTACTAATTAGGGACATAATAATAATGATTCATACATTTTAATTCTCGTTTAATATTACTATACCTACCAATCGTTTAATATTACTATACCATTTTATGTTATTGTTTCTTTTTGTTCTAACTCCTATTACTATTGAATTATTCATAACTTATATTCCTCATCCTTTTCAACCGTTTCTTGTTTAAAATAAATATTTACACTTTTTCCCTAAATTATCTACTTTTCTACTTTCCCTACCTTATCTTCTATACTAAGAAAAAGATTTTAAATTGTTTCAATTATTTCATGTATTTTCATATCATTTTTCAACCCATATTCATGTCAATTTACCTATTCCTATAGTCTTTGCTTTCTATCCATATTTATATATATTTTCATAATTCTTAATTACAATTCATCAACTTTATACATAACTATATTCATTATATTATATTTTATTTATCATATCTCCCTATCTCATAATAATTAATCATATCATATTCTATATAAATATTCATTTCCATATTTTCACTATACTTTTCTCCATAATTCCTTTAAAAATTTCTTTGACATGAACATAACCTATTCCTATATTTTAATTTATAGATTTCTTTTCTTTTTCATCATTTTTTAAGTTCCTGTTAACTTGTGATATAACTTGTCATTCTTAAATTCTACATGATCTTGTTTAAAAAGTGTAAAATTCTATTTTATCCTCCCCTCTATCGAATAATTTCCCAATTTATATCATATTATATTTAAATATCTCATGCTATTTTACTTTGATATAACTTTGTTAATCTATTATTTATTATGTCTCCATTTGTTTTCTTTATATATTTACACTAAATTTCCGTATTATACAAATTCTAAACCTATTTACCTCTACTTAATATTACTTATTATTTATTTATATATTCTTTTCTGTTTCAGATTACTACTGACTATGGATAACGACAAAACTCCTACAATTACTGATTATGAAAAAACGAAAAACATTAGATCTACATATTATATTAATTTAACTATACTTGTATTATTGAAGAACGAAGAACATTAGATCTATTTATTATTTAATATTGTCTATAATTGTATTATTAATTCAAAATAAATTTTCGATTTAAGTTTATTTTCGTACCCTTTTCCTGTCCATTTCATTTCTTTTTTGTTTCCAAAGTTCATTCTAATTCTTATGTGATACTATTCAATATGCTATTCTTTTTCTTACTTTTTTCTTATGTTCATCTCTCGTTGTTTGAGTCTCAATGTTTTTCTGTAGCTTCTTTCCGTTCTCCATTATATCCTTTCTAGTTTTGTAGTCTTGTATCTCATTATTGTTTTTCCATAAATCCAATAAAAACTGCGACTAAAATTCCTCCATATTATTCATTTCAATCATTATTATTTTCATGACAACCTTCGTTTGAATTATATTCATTTTGTTGTCCCATTTTCTTCCTGTTACTACATTATAAATTTTTCCGGAGCATCCTATACCTATTTCATGACTCCTTATATTATCTTCTACTGTGTTTCTTAATCTTCGGTGCATCTCTTCGATTTCTTTGTTATATTGTCTATCCATTATTCCATATCTTCTAGCACATTTACCTGTTGACTTTTTTATTCTACCATCTAAATCCTTGAACTTTTTATTCACATTCTCTTTTATAGTTTGAACTTCCTTTGTTATATGATAATTTCGTTTTCTAACTTCCATTTTAATAGTTTCTGGTAGATTTTCTTCAATATCTCTTCTAAATTCCTGTATCTCTTCTAATATCTGCTTTTCTATTTCCTCTCGAATTTCGACTCCATTTTCTTGTATTTCTATTCTCAGAATTTTATTGTTTTCCTCCATATCTTCTTTTACATTGTCAATTTTATTTCTAAATTCTTCTTGGTTCTCCTTGAGTTCCTTAATCTCCTTACACTTTTCAAATTTAACTTCTTCTATTTTCTTTTCCAATCTTTTCATATTTCTATGAATGTTGTGGATGTCTCCCCTAATTTCTTATTTCATACTATTCATATCTCCCCTCATATTCTCCATGTTTCCTTTTATCATGTCTATCTTCCCGTTTAAATCTCCTCTCATACTATTCATATTTGCATTCAAGTTCTGCTCCATTTCTTTCATATCTGTCTTCCTATTTTCCTCCATTTTGTTCATGTCTGTTTTATTTTCATAAAATTTCTGTTCCAACCTTGCAAAGAATTGGTGCATCATTTCCATCTGATCATCTCTATTTGTACTTTTTCTTCTTTGCGTTTCTCGTCTTCTATCCATTCCTTCTTCAGCTTCTTCATCTCCTGTCGTACTTCCTTCAGGTACATCTCCTTCCGACTGTCCCTGGATCAAATGTTGGACCTGGAAATCTCCCATTCCATGGCTCCTCTTTCTCTTTCCTCTTCCGATCCGCTATCATTTCCAACCTGCTTTCTATCTCTCAACACCATTTTCCTGTCTATGATTTATTTGTTTGTTTTTATTTAAAATAATTTTATTATTTATAGTTGCCCCACGTTAAGGGTACCAAATTTATAATTGTTATAAATTTGGCTATTTCATTGCCCCACGTTGGGATCGACAAATTTATAATTGTTAATTACTATGTGGATATTTATTTTTATATGATTTATCTTTATTGTATTGTATAATTCACCTTTTTTTTACTTTACCTTCGGCTAGCTCCTGATGATAATCTGTGAAATTTAATTTAATTTATAATTTATATGATAGTCGGCAGCATGAAACTCCTCCCTTTGAGTTCTGGACGCATATGTATAACTTTGATAAACATTTAAATATTGAATTCCGAAATTTTTCTAGTATGTTTTATTCCTGAATAAAATATATACTTTTGTTTTTTATCGACTCCAAATATTATTATAGAATGAATGAATTGAGCACCATTTTCTAAATGTATTATGAATATTAAACAGAATGATGAAAAAATACCAACACTTTAACGAAATGATTTAATAAATTGTTGAGATTATATTCCAATTCTTATTACATAAATATTCTTTACACCGCTCCTGCATTCTTGATTGGTCATGCGCACTGAATGCTTGAAATGACTGCGTCGGCGCATAGGAGAAACAAATCCTCGTATATCGTTTCACAACGACACAAAACGTATGGTTCACAGTCGATGTTGTTTGTATGAATGTTTTTATAAATTTAACGTTCTTCAATTCATTGCAATCATCGATATATCATTGGAAATTACACTATACAGTTACATACATATATCAAAATGCGAGTAAAGTGAATGATGAGTAGTTATAGAAATAGTTAAACATGCATTAGAAGAAATAGAAATGAAATGGTACTTTACGTGCAATGTAAACAATGATGTGAAATAAAAAATTTTTACAAGTAAGTACAAATTATAACTATTATTAAAGTTGCATGATAATCACAATGGATGGATATGAAATCATATTCATCATTTTATATTGATTTTGTCCTTCTTTTAGAAATTTTAATGTGAACGTTCAAATAATATTTTTATTGTTCACTATTTCTTTCTCTTTGGAATTCCAAATTAACAAAAAACTTAAAAAACCACCGACCTTATTTCCAATTCTCGGCACTGTGGAACCGCTGCTAAGCGTCTCTTTTTCTTGGGAATTTCTTATTAAAGAAATACTCTTTCTGCACACTGCACTTTATTACACAGTTGAAACAAAATTGATATTATGATTTTATAATGGTTTTTAACTTAAATTATATACTTTTACATAGTTTTATGAAAATTTTTGTGTAGAGGTGAGCTACATAGATGCTAACCATTCTTCCTCGAACGCCCGATTCTCAATTCTTTTTTAAATCAACAAACTTTTTCACATATAAAAAACAAAGCCTCCTTATATTGTTTTTTTATTCGATAATTGTCAATTTGAGTGTTTTTCATGAAAATACAAAATTCTTTAATTAAAATTGTCCTGGAGGATAATAACACTTATATAAATGGGTTTATAATGTCTTAGGGAATATATAAAATGTCCTTTACATGTATTACAATCCCAAAATTTGTTGTAATTCCCTTTCTATGGTGTATTTATTTACAATTGCTACAACGTAAAATGATTATTTATATATATGGAACTGTTTAGTTTTCAATTTATGAATTTTCACTAATTTTAGTTTATATAAACTCTTATTTATTTCCAAATTTGCCTTTTATGCTTTATATTCAATTCCAAATCAATGATTTCAGGTTGGCAAGAAAATCAATAGATTTTATTACTTCCTGTTCATTAAATTTTATTTAGTTAACAGATTCCCTTGACATATAACATGGCTCTGTTCCGTATGTCGTCTTTTATAAAGTTTTTCTTTTTTTATAAATTCTTTTTCAAATTGTAAACTTCTACTACCATCGTCTGTGAATATCGCTAATAAATTAGTAAGTTGACTATTAATTCTTGTTATTTTAGGTTTCAAACAAAACAACATTCTACTTCATCCAGATATTGACATGGCAGTGTTCAGATGATTTTGAAAATTGTTGACATTGACTTGACCTTAGGATTTAATCGTGAAGGTAAAATTATTATACTTAATTATAATGTTATCATTGAAATTTTATTCCTTATCTTTTAAGCCTTTCTTTATAATTGGTTTTCTCAATATTTGATAATACATTTGCTTACTTCATTTATTCGTTTATGTTGAAGTTAATTTTTAACTAGGTAGTGTCTAATGGTACACCCTACGTATTAATAAAAAATCTTTGTAATATTCAATCTCATACGTGAATTATTTATATATATTAGAGGACTGGTTCAATATATATATATATATATATATATATATGTATTTATCTAACTAGCTTTATCAGTCCCAATACGTTAGTCAGACAACCTTAGACCCACTGGAAATAACGTGTTTTTTGGAGTGTATATTTGATAATTAGATTTAAGATTCAAATACACACCAATGGAACATGAGAGGGGTAGGTTAAAATAATATTAAAACTTTTAAATATATTCTACAAACGGTAACCAACCCAATAAGCACTGCAGTTATTTCAAACCCAGTTGTGTATAATTTATAAAGATAATGCACGTTACTAGATCCAGCAGTGATGCCGAATTTAGGGTCACTGGTAACGTCGGATGAATAAACTGATGCTTATATCAAGTATCATTTAGTGTTTGGAGTTGAAAGGTGAGAGTTTAAAGTCGGCAAGACGATTAAAGTGCTAAATTATAAAGTTATAAAACATGAGTCGTGGGAGAATTTTAGTGGAACTTGCAAGAAAAGAACGTAAGTACATGATTATAATAAAGTTTTGGCATGTTGTAATTATTTAATAATAATATAATTCCTAAGCTCCAGTTTATAGTATGTATCATAATAGTACATGCCGTTTATATAAATAACAAAAAGCCGCGAAAAAATTATTATTTAGTTTTAAGTAAAGAATATAATATTCACATATCAATTTTCAACTATTTTAATGGTTTCTTATATACCTATTCTTTACAGAAGACCATCGTCAAAATTGTGAACTAATTGTTAATTCAGAAGAGGTAAGTGGCATCTTAACTTAAATAATACATTTTGAAGCCAGCTCTGGAAATTAAATTTTTTTAATATATACCCAGTAACAGTTCTTTTAAAATTCAAATTTGTAAATTTCAAGAGTAATTTTATCTTAACAGTCAGACATGAACAGAATAATTTTTTTAAAGGAATTTTTACTGTGTTGACACGGACGTACTACCTTTTTATTTAAAGAATAGGGTTTTGGGTTTCCCCATAATTTGCTGAATTTCATGTGATTCAAGTCGACGTACTGATCGTTGAATAACTGATATTACCTTTGAGTAACTATAATGTCTTTTGTTAAATGAAAATGTAAATTGAATCGTCTAGATTCATCTTAAATTGAAATATTATAAAATTAACTGTCTCGACCTTTACTCTGTAGAATCTACTCATATTTCTGTTTTAAATGAAACTAACAGTTTCTAGATAATTCCACAATAAATTGAAAATATGTTAAGAATTCTAGGAAATTGACAATTGTTGCGATATTGCTATCATCGTCTGAAAGACAGAAGTTAAATTTCATATGATGCCTACCTGATGTTAAATAATTATTTTTGGTTATACCAAAAAGTGACCTACCTTATGATTGACTTAATATATATCAATAGAAAAAAACAGAAGATATGATATTACAAATATTAAAGTTTAGATATAATTAGCCCTATGGGGATATCCTGGATATCTTTTTACCATTTAAGATTGGTACTGTTCAATGATATAGAAAACCAGGAAAACTATATCTGCTGATCTTTATAATTATCACTTAAGAAGACAGTTTAAAATTGGAGAAATCCCTAGATTTATCTGTCCATTGACGACTTCTTATTGTGGGTCTCTTAAGTGTCTTCTAATTCTTCAAGGAAATCCAGTTCATGTTTCTTATCACAAATATGTAGTACTTCTAAATTCATGTTAAGTGTCAATGAATGTTTGATGTCAAGCAGTTATTTTGCATAGTTTGATTTATCTGGTTGTTTTAATCTGTGTGATCGTGAGTGTTCACTGTATCTGATTTAAAAATTTCTAAGGGTTTGACCCAAATAAAGTGCATTGTATTCTGGACATTTATATATACCAAGCTTCTCTAATGGGAATAGTTTTGTTTTTACATTTAACAGTTTTATACTCACATTACTTTCTGTTTTGGAAGAAATTGTTGTGTTTATAGCTAAAGATAATATTATTAGAAATATTGATTGTTTTGTAATTAATTTTGAAAATTCATTAAAATCAAAAAAAGATAAGAAATCGGGTAATATTAAAAAAAAATCCCGTCATTGTTGGTCCGAAAATGAAAAAAAATGTGTATTGAAATATTTTTCTAGACATGTAAAGAAGAAGATTCCACCTAAAAAAGGAGAATGTTTAGAATTTATTAAGCAAAAGGACACATTTAATACGAAGGACTGGGTTAGAATCAAAACATTCGTTTACAATACCTACCGACTTAAATAACTTGATTTTTTTATTTACTTGAATAAGTTTTAACGAGTGAAAGGTTTTTATGGAAATTTTGGCATTGTGGTCAAATAATTAATTTTGTTTTTCGTTTATTCTATCTTATAAATAAATTTCGGAAAACACATTAAAAATGAGCAATCAAAATTTTTGGAAGAAGACTTCTGAAAATTGTTTAATAAACGAACAAACGAAACATTAAGAAAAGTAATTTTTAATTTTTTTCAGTTAACCGCTATATCAAAATTTAACCATTTTAGTTCATCGATTTTTCGTGTACTTATATAAATATTGATGAAAATGGAGGTAATTTTTTTGGCGATAGAAGAATAACTACCTGATTTGCCTTATTTCCTACGATATTTAATGAAATATTTCGATAACTTTTTGTTTTCAGTTATTATTAATCTTTAATAAACAGTTGATCCGTAACACTGTGTTCTTTATTTTTTAATTGGCAATATTCTATCCTAATGTAAATAAGCATTCATAATTCTTCAAATATTTTGAAGTTACAGTAGACGGCACATCGCACGTTATAGTCCACAATATGTAGATTTATTTTCAGTGTCTCAAGTTTTTAAAATATATTTGAATACAAACCAGACATGTCAAAACACTGTTGCCACATTCTGGAAGTGATAACGTTGGTCACACGTTTAAAATTCGTGTCAGAAAATTGGCGATATACAATAGCAGCCCGCGCGTCTCTACTGAGCAAACAGATGAACTACTGATGTATAAAACTGCATAAACAACCTCAAAATCGGTCCCAAATTTTTTTTTCAAGTTGAGTTTATAGGTAATAGATGAGTGAAAGGAGGCTAAATACAAAGGAAAACGTTAACGGACCCGAAGGTGGGTTTGATAAGGTCACTTTTGTCCTATTAACGTTGGTCGAATATATCGTTTTGGGACTGTATAAGCGGTTAAACAAATATATATATATATATATATATATATATATATATATATATATATGCTATATACCTCAAAATATTTAGTACATATTAAATAAATTGCTTAATAAGTACATTGTGTAATAACCTGTTGTTTTATAAATAATTGTTGAACCTTATTTCTGCTTACATTGTATTTTTTACCTTTTTTGTTTAGTTTATATAGTCAGTCTAGAATTTACTTCGAATCTTTAAACTCTTGTTAAATAAATAATTTTTTAAAAAACCTTTTTCCGTGTGTAAAAAGTTATTTGGCGCAGTCAGTAGGATATGTTAAACGGGCGTTAGTGAATATAAGAATCGGTTCGTATCAACTATTTATTAACATACCTTAAGTGAATTATTGGGACTCTTGGTAAAGGTAATTAAGTAGCTTAACTCGAAGACAGTTGGCTCGTACGAAGAGGAATTTCAAGGGAACATTGGTAATTCCAACTACAATTCAACTAGATGGCGAAAGCAGTCCTAATTTTCATGTAAGTACTTCATGTCGTGTAGAGGAAATAATTGTTTATTTAATTCAGAAATCTCTGACAACTCCGATTCTGATTTAGATTCTGGCTCACAAACATATCGCAACCGTAAAATAAATATTGAATTATCAAAACCTAGATTTAAATTAAATACATTATACAAAATGCCGGTAGATCAAGTGGTACCGCAATTGAAAAAGGAATATCTGGACATGATTCCAGAATTCCATGGCGAAAATGCTTTATTACCTAGATTCATGGAAATTTCTGAAAAATTAGTAAATAAATTTTACAATACAGTAGATTTAACAGACTTTCAAAATGAATGTTTGATGTCTCGTATTTTATCTAAAATTGAAGACCAAGCCGCAATAAATATTTCAACTTGTAATATTTCAAATTGGCTGAATTTGAAAGATGCTTTATTAAACACATATGCTGATAAACGAGACATTTACACGTTAAATATTGAAATATCGGAATTGAAGCAAGGGAATGAATCACCTTTTGACTTTAACAATAGGATACAGCATCTTCTAAATCTACAAAGATCATTATTAATGACATACTCTAATTCAAGTGAACATGCCATTTTAGGCAACTATTCCAGAAATTTAGCACTAAGAGTATTATTGCGCGGATTAAAGGAACCTCTCAGTACACTAATGCGTACCAAGGATCCTAGCGATCTAAACTCAGCTTTAAATGTTCTAACGAATGACTTTCAAGTTCATTTAAGTAATCATAATAACAATACGCATCCCAAAAATTCATTTAACAAGCCTAAGTCTCAGTTTAATGTTACATCACATAACAAAAATAATTATCCTAATAATAATCAAACGGTAAGCAGACCAAATTTACAACATAACTATCAACCACAATTTAATAGAAATTTCAACAATGAAAATAATTTACCTAGTACAAGTAGAGATACAAATTTTCAGAATAGAAAAACTAATGTTTTCAAACCTAATAGAAATTATCAAATTCAAAAACCTACTCCAATGAGTATATCTACTTCAAATGCGAACAATAAACCAAATGTATAGAATAAAAATAATGGCCAAAATGAATCGCATTTCATAGGTAATAGAAAAAATTTTATTTCGGAAAAAATGCATAATATGGACGATACTGAACGTCACACTGATGTTGAAGATTATTTTTTAGAGGAAATTGCCTCGGAAGAGACAGTCACGTAAAAATGTTCAATTTTACGAATTATGAAAGTGAATCACCGTACATAATATTTCCTGAACAAAATTTGAAAGTAATGATTGACACAGGTAGTACAAAATCTTTTGTAACACCTGAAATTGCGAATATTTTTCAAAATCGACTATGAAAAAATATTTCAAAGTTACTTCTGCTTTAGGCTCAAGTCAACAGAATTATTGTACAGTAATTCCATCTTCAAAGATATTTAAAATGAAAAATAAAATGAACGTAGAATATTGTATATTTAAATTTCACAATCATTTTGATTGCTTATTAGGTTAAGATAATCTGAAAAAATTGAATGCAACTATTGATTTAGTAAATAATGTTTTAATTACGCCTTATAGTCAAATGAAAATAAATTATTTTAAAATCAGAAGCGAGAAAACGAATTGTATAGTAGTGCCTCCGCGAACAAATAATTAAATTGAATATTGATAATATTAATAATGGCGATATAATTATACCTTATACAAAAATCGGAGGAATAGAAATTCCCGAATGTCTTACAAAAGCGGAAAATAGTCAAGCTGTATGTACTATTTTAAATCCGTCTGAGTCATATTTTAAAGTAGATTTAAGTGCTCCTTTAGAGGTTGAACAGTTCGACGAATACGAACAAACCTTGAGCCCTAATTTTATCGCTATTTATGCAGAAAAACTCAAATTTGATATAAAGAAAGTTAGAACAGAACATATGAATTCTTAAGAACGCAACGCTATTCTTAAATTAATTAAAGAATATTCTCACATTTTTCATGTTGATGGTAATCAACTAACTTTTACGAGTAAAATCAAGCATCAAATAAAAACTACAAATGATGTACCTATTTATACTAAATCGTACAGATATCCAGAAGTATATAAAAAAGAAGTCCAAAATCAAATACAGAGTATGTTAGATCAAAATATTATAAGCGCCTCATCCTCACCGTGGACGAGTAGTATTTGGTTGTTCCAAAAAAATTATACTCTACCGGTAAACAAAAATTCAGAGTCGTCGTAGACTATCGCAAGCTTAATGGAATAACTATTGGAGATATATATCCATTACCAAACATAACCGTTCTATTGGATAAATTAGGACGTTGCCAATACTTCATTACCTTGGATCTTGCCTCCGGATTTCACCAAATTGAGATGGCTGAAGAAGATATACCCAAAACGGCTTTTACTACTGAAAATGGCCACTGGGAATTTTTCAGAATGCCATTCGGTCTAAAGGGAGCTCCAGCAACTTTTCAAAGAATGATGGACAACATTTTAACGAGTATCCAAAACGAAAAATGTTTAGTTTATCTTGACGATATCATTTTATTTAGTACAAGCTTGCAAGAACACATAAATAATTTGAAGGAAGTATTTAGGAGGTTATGCTAATCGAATTTTAGAATACAAATTGACAAATCCGAATTTTTGAGGAAGGAAGTAGCTTATTTGGGACATATTGTTACCCCTGAAAGTGTAAAACCAAATCCCGATAAAATGAGTGCTATTCAAAAATTTGCCATACCAAAAACTAGTAAAGAAATTAAAGCTGTTCTCGGACTTCTTGGATATTATATAAAATTCATTAAAGATTTTTCAAAACTGACTAAACCTTTAACTAATCGTCCTAAGAAAATGCAGTAATTAACATAAAATATCCTGATTATATTAATTGTTTTGATACTTGTAAAAATATGTTATTAAATGATCCTATTTTACAATACCCCGACTTTTCTCATCCATTTAATCTCACAACAGACGCAAGCAATTTTGCTCTAGGCGCTGTTCTTAGCCAAGGAAAAATCGGAACCGATTTACCTGTGGCATATGCTAGCAGAACACTTAATGATTCTGAAATAAATTATTCCACAATTGAAAAGGAACTCCTTGCAATTGTTTGGGCTGTAAAATATTTCCGCCAATATTTTTTCGGAAGAAAATTCACTATAGTAACAGATCATAAACCACTTCAATGGTTATTTTATTCGAAAGAACCCAATTCTAAATTAGTTATATGGCGTTAGAAACTCGGAGAATACGACTAAGATATAGTCTACAAGAACATTGAAGACTAATAGTGATTGTTTATCACGAATCCAGCTAAATATGAATGGAGTAAATTCTTCGGATAGTCCTCCCAAAAAATTATTAGTTTATATGGAAAGATTTAATGACTAACTTTCAAATATTACAAAAAATAAAAATGTAGAAACCGAATCACTTATTGTAGAAGCTTAAGATTTCAATGACGAAATTGATGATGACAATAATACTATTCACACTAACATAGAAAATCATATTGCAGGAATACCTATTTCGGAATCTGCAGTAAATGTGGGAAAAAATCGAATTATAATTTCTGAAGTTAATTTTGAACCAGCTATACCAACTATAATTAAATTATATGAAACTAAGCAAAGAATTCTAGTACAATTTTCGAAAAATAACTTTGAACAAGACGTAATAAATTTTGTGAAAGAATATGTAGCACCAAAAGCAAAATATCATATTTATTTTGAAGATCCCTTATACGAAAAATTTAGCACTGTTATACAAACATATTTCAAAAATTCACACATTTCATTTATCAAATGTAATAAAAAATTAATTAACATCCCTCTGAATGAAATCAAAGAAGTAATACAAAACTATTGTGAAAGTAAACGAAATCATAGAGGATTAGATGAAACTGAAAATAACATAAAATCTCGATACTATTGGCCTAATCAAATATCTTCTATTCAAACGTACATTAACGAATGCGAAATATGTCAAATAACAAAATATGATCGCAAACCCGTGAAACCATATTTTAGTATTACCCCAACAGCTATTATACCATTTCAAATAATACATTTAGACACTCTTTAGGAAATTTCTTACTATTATAGACTCATTTTCAAAATACGGGCAGTTGTATAAATTGAACTCAGCCCAAGGTATAGAGATAGTTAATAATTTAATTAGATATTTCACCTATCATTGTAAACCGGAACAAATAATATCCGATAACGGAACATAATTAAAAAATAGTTTTGTAAAAGATTTATTAGAAACTCATAAAATTCAAATTAATTTTACCAGTTCACAACATCCTGCAGCAAACGGCATTGCCGAACGATTTCATTCAACAATTATTGAACATATTAGACTTTTTAATAATCAGAACGAATTTAAGAAAGAACCTATTGAGATAAAAGTAAATTATGCTGTTTTGGCACTCTGTAACGAAACCAAACCATACGAAAATATTACAGGTCATTTAGAGAATAACTCTTCTTTTGATTTAGACATTGATCGACAATTAATAAATAATTATATTCATAATCACAAAGAAAAAATGAAATTACTTTATTCTAAAATAAATAAATCATTGCAAGAAGATAAAGATAAAGTTATTTCAAAAGCTAATGAAAGTAGAGAAGATCTTCCAGACCCTCTACCTACAAAAGTGTTTGTCAAAAATAAGCAGATTAAAAGTAAGACAAAAAATAAATATAAACCTGAAAAAATGAAATCCGTAAACAGAAAACATGAAACTGCAAAAATTGTAACACGTCAGTTTAATACCGCTGAAGATATTCATATTTCAAATATAAAACGACCTAAGAAGAAACCTTATACTTTTATTACAGATTCTTCTCATTCGGACAAGCAAGAATAGGAATAAAAGACATCACTAATAACCTAGGAATTTTACCAATAAATCTTGGACCGGCAAAACTACAAAAATCAAGTCATAAATTTGTACATTTCTATAACTTAAGTCCGTTACAGGAACAATATAATTCCTTAAATAAACACTTTAAAAATATCATAGTTGAGATATCTAATAGTACATATTTCGTACCACAAACGGAAAATATAGTTAATCTTATTTATAATGTTAAGAGTTATATAGAAGAAAAATTTGAAAATTTAAATATTCATTCAATAACAAATATAAACAAAAGAGGCTTAATAAATGGACTTGGATCTATAATAAAAGCCATAACCGGCAACCTTGATTCTCAAGACGAAGAAAAAATAGATATAATCTTAGAGCATTTACAACACAATCAAGCTAATCTACAAATAATAAATAACTTCAATAAAACTATTCAAGATATTCAAAATGATGAAATATTGCTCAAATCGAAATTATTAGACATAAAAGATATGCTTGACCTTCAAGTGCAATATGAGAATCTTATTTATCTCAAAGATATGTTGAATGAAGTTTTAATTATTTATAATGTTTTATTATATGTAATAGAAAATGTAGAGAATTCTGCAAACTAAGGACATTGCACCCTAGTATAATTAAACCAAAGGAATTATTTACAGAGTTGCAAAAAATATCTTCGTATTATAAATTACAATTACCGTTGGAATTGAAATACGAGAATATTTTAAACTTTGAATCAATTTTAGATATAACATGTAGAGTAAGTAAAAATATAATAGAATATTTTGTATCAATTCCTATAGATTTTAATATTCAGTTTGAATGATTTTATTTATTACCCATACCTACTAAGTTAGAATCAGAATTCGTAATAATAATACCAAATTCAAAATATTTGCTAAGATCTGATACACAGATAAAACCTCTAAACGATATTTGTACAAGAAGCGAAACTTTTCAATGTACTTCACACCTTCAAGACAATAATAAACAGTTATGTGAAGAACAAATACTATTAATGGAAAACTCTACTAACTGCGAATACACTAAAATCAAAATTATTTAAAATCATTTGGAAATTATACCAGAAATAAACCAATACCTAGTAGTATTTCCGGAAGAAGAAAAATTACCAATTAAATGTTCAGAAGACACAGAAATCAAAATTTTAAAAGAAATGTTCCTGATCAAAAATTCGCCATGTAAAATAACTTTTAAATATCAAGAATTAATATATCAAGATAGAACTTTTTGTCAACCACTGGTACTCCAGACACATTTTAATAAAGTTAAAATCCAGCCTTTGGAAATAAATTTGAAAACATTAAATATAAAAGAAATATCTTCGCAAGGATTGACACCAATTCATGAAGAACAATTAAATCTCCATATTCCTAGCATATGGGCATTTCTATATTCTAGCACAATATTCATAATTATTTGGCTACTCTTGAAGAAAATTCAGAAAAGAAGAAAATCAGACGAAACTCCAATGGAATTACAAGAAAAGAAAATTCAACTTCCAGGGGGTGCCTCCATCTAATGGGGGAGGTGTTATATACCTTAAATTACTTAGTACATATTAGTGTTTTTAAATGAAACTCAAGGTCTCTAGTTAATTCCACAATATAATACAAGTTATTTAAAATTCTAAAAAATTGACAATTGTTTCGATAAATCAATATCATCCGTCTCAAATTTGATTCGCATAGGTTTCTCGAGATGGCGTATGTGTCGGTATGGCATCGTGTCAAATTTCGATGAAACGTGGCAACAATACCGGCATACTTTCAGTTTTCCTTTAACTGTGTTAGTAATAGGTGCTGTGTGCACGAGCTATAGTGACATATTTGTACTTTTACTAGTTGTGCCAGTATAGACTTAGCGTGTTAGTAACTTTTTCTGGTTGATCCGATATAGACTTGGTCCCTTAATGAGTTTTTCTAGTTGTGAGAGTATAGACTGCGTTTTATGCCAGAAGCTCGTGATAACTATATTAATTATAGGTCTCAATTCAACACTCATTGCCACTAACCGAGACAAGAAGATGTTATCAATGATAGGAATTAGGTAAGATGATAATTGAAGACATGAGTTGATAAAGGTGCTATGTCCACTTTTTTCAAATAATTAGGTTTTGGTTTATTTGGTTCTCTAATAACCCAATGCAACCCCTGAATAAACCTAGATTGTCAGATTTTCAATACTATGGGATATTTTTATTGATAAAGGTGCTATGTCAGTCACGCATTCGCCATATATTAGTAGATAAAGGTGCTATGTCCAATTTGGTGACATAGCACCTTTATCCACAAAACTATTGAGAAGTTCTGTTCACATGTTTGGGTGCTATGTGCTATTTTAAGGTTATGTTTATAATATTTATACTGTTTCTGTGACCAAATCCGGGATTTTTAAAGAAGGTTTTTCAAGGAATACGGTTTTAAAACTACATAATAATAGTTCATCATGAGTTCCAGAACTAAGAGAATGTTGGCATTGATAACAGATAAGAATTTATGTCTTCCTAGTGAATTTAAGTTGTTTTAGTTTACTATTATTATTTTTGCTCTCCCCATTTACCATTAAATTCATTCTAAAAAGGTAAACTTGGAATATTTTTAATATTATTCGTTTTTCGGTTTTTTTTCAGAGGATAAAAGTTATTCGAACTCCTGTCCAAGTACAGAGGAAATTGTTGAAGAAAACAATTTAATGCAAGACATCGCCCAACAAAAGTCTATGCAAAATGTGAATAGTGTTGAGCAACCAAGCACTAGCGGACTTCAAAAGCAGTGCAGCTCTGAAACAGGTAAGCATAAAATAACATTTTTCTAATTTTGACATATAATGTGACACTTTTTAAAACTGATTGACGTTATGAAAGGTCTTACTTTGTGTAACTAGTTACACAAAGTAAAATATTATGTAACTGGTTACGAAAAATGGAATATTATGTAACGTCAAACTTACATGAAGTGACAACTGTCAACAGACTTGATTTCTGTTTTCACAATTTTTATCAATAATATTCTATATTTACTATTACTTATTCAAAATTAGAAAAAATCTTGTATGTGATACGTTAAGAAATGCAATTTTGTGTAACTTGTGAGATGTTTGCGGAACTTACTGCGTTCGTTCCACAAAAATCTCACGCGTTACACAAAATGAGGCATTTCGTAACTGATTACATAAATAGCTATTGGAAGCTCCCTACTAAATATATGCAATTTTTTCCAGAGTCTATAGAAAATTGTGATGAAGAGAGCGTCACATCAGGCAGCGAATATTTACCTACCAGTGATGGAGAATATTCTGACTCATTTATTTTCCCCAATAGGCACAAACATGAAAATGTTCATAGAATTATACGTGAAGTAATTTTTGATGTCAAGGAAAATGACAAAGAGGCCGAAAACCTAGACAAAAAACCATTGGAAATTCAAAAAACGTTGCAAGCTTAGGATTGCTTGACGAAGATATTCTGGAAGTTGAAGGTGATGGAGGAACACAAGACGAAATGCATAACAATAGACAAAAATTTCATGTTACTGCTGATGGGATAAGAAACAGTGCGACGGTTAAACCAGATTTCAAAGTAGCTAAAAAGAGAGCACGGAATCCCGAGAAATGGAAAAGAAACAAAGCTGCAAAGTTAAGACAACAAGGTGAAGCATATGTATCTCAAAAAACTGGTAAAGTCGTGGAAAAAAAAGTAATAAAAGACGGAATATTATGTAAAGAAAGTTGTCGCCTGAAGTGTAGTGAGAGATTTAGCATTCAAAGCAGAGAAAAAATTTTGGAAAAATTTTATAAACTGGATATCAATTCCAAAAATGTCTTGATTTTCAAAAGTATCAAAATGTACGAAGTTAATCGTCATCGGTCTCGTGAAAATTTGAAAACCAAATCTTACTCTTTCAAATATACAGTAACATGTGACAAAGAAACCGCACTGGTGTGCAAAAATGCCTTCTGCTCTCTGTACAGAATTGGAAGGAAAAAAGTGTTTCGGGCTCAACAAACAAGAGCTAAAAGCTGGTCAGGTAGCCCCCTCGCCGCATAAGTAGGGTCATCACACAAACCCTAAAAAATTTCCTGAAGATGTAATTACCTGTATTGAAAATCACATCAAGCAGTTTCCTTCCGAAGAATCACATTATTCTAGGAACGAAAATCAATATAAAAAATACATTTCTCCTTTACTTAATATTAATAAACTCCACCAACTTTATATAGAGCAATGCGAAGAGAGAAAACTCGAAAATAAATATATGGTTAAGGCCTCCTTCTATCGGCATATTTTCGAAACAAAGTTTAATTTGTCTTTTGGTGCCCCGAAAAGCGATACTTGCAGTATATGCGATGCTGGGAAAAATACCTCAGAGCACACCGAAAATTTCCAGTTTGCCTTCGCCTTGCAGAAAGTTGACCGAGAAGTTACAGTTGTTGATAAAGAAAAATGTTACATTACAATGGACCTCCAACAAACAATGCCACTACCAAAGTTATCAACGTCTAAATCATTTTATTTGAGGCAAATGTGGCTGTACAACTTTGGCATCCACTGTATAACTAGTTCAGGACACAAATCCTATTTTTTCACATGGACTGAAGACATCGCCAATAGAGGCAGCAATGAAATTCCAAGTTGTTTACTTCGATTTTGCAAGTTAACTAATTTAGACCATTCGGTCCCTTTATGGAAGTTGATTTGCAGAAAAAAAGGGAAACCGTAGTACAAGCTGAAAAAGTGGTTTTACAGAAGTTACCTAAATGCGGTGGTCTCACTAGTGAAAAGATATCGAATCTGCAAGATCAACTGAAATTCATCCTAACAGATTACAGATGGTACTTTGATATTGTTTTGGAAGAAACTAAAAAAAACCCTAAGAAAAATCGGAAGACCTATTAGGCTTTAAGTTTCTTTGTGTCAACTTGTGTTTTGTTCAATTTCATAAGAAATAAAAATTTATTTCAATATACCTGAGTGATTTTCCAAGTTATTTCAAATCAAAAGTAACATAGCTCCTCTATCCACTAAAATAAATAGTATAACTCGCTTTAGATGTTAGTTGATAAAAGTGCTATGTCCATCAAAATCAAAATAACTATAAATCATTAAAGTTTATTTGATTATAAAATAACAAGCTAAGTAGTACAAACAAATACCGACCTTATGAGATACTGTTTGTATTGATTGAAATTTTTGTAAAAAAGTTCCGAGTTGAAACGCGTTTTCCTCATTTACTCAAAACTTTAAAAAGTGGACATAGCACCTTTATCAACTCATGTCTTCAATTATAGGTCTCAATTCAACACTTATTGCCACTAACCGAGACAAGAAGATGTTATCAATGATAGGAATTAGGTAAGATGATAATAAGTAAGTGATTTTCGGAATGTTTATAAATTAATTCAATTTTTTAAGTTACAAAATATAGGAACTGGACAAGTCGAGGGCCAAGTACAATGGAAAGCTTCTTGTCTAAATGTAATACCAAATTCTGAAACGAAATATTCACAGTTGTAAATATAAACAAAGAAAATCTAAATAACTGTGTGTCCTTGCATATGCCGATCCTAAACTCTACTATAGAGACTGAAAACAACCTAACTACAGAGGTGACTGCTGAGATTAGTACAGACGCCAATGTCCGTAGTAATGAAGTGGATGTTATAATTAACGAAGAAGAGCCTACACCATCATCAAGTTATTCCTTTGATTCTGGAGAATCGTATTCATCGGATGACTCAGTTCAATATCCTAATCACCTGAGTAATTCATCTTCAAGTTGATCCACCTTTGACAAGACATCAAGTGATGAAATTGAAAAGTCGCTAGTTAGTTTCAGCAATAGTGGCACATCTTTCAAAGGTAACCTTTTCTGAAATAAATTAAAAAATCTAGTGAAATTGACTGTCTCGACCCTTACTTCGTGGAATATGCTCATATTAGTGTTTTTGAATGAAACTCAAGGTCTCTAGTTAATTCCACAATATAATACAAGTTATTGGAAATTCTAAAAAATTGACAATTGTTTCGATAAATCAATATCATCGTCAGAATGACAGAAGTTACATTTCATTTTATGCCTACCTGATGTTTAGTAGTTATTTTTGGCTAGACCAAGAAGTAACCTAACTTGTGATTGGCTTAATATATGTTTATATTTGTATTATCACATCTTCTTCTTTTTTCTATAAACATATATTAAGCCAATGACAAGTTAGGTTACTTCTTGGTCTAGCCACATATAACTACTAAACATCAGGTAGGCATAAAATGAAATGTAACTTCTGTCATTATGACGATGATATTGATTTATCGAAACAATTGTCATTTTTTTAGAATTTTCAATAACTTGTATTATATTGTGGAATTAACTAGAGACCTTGAGTTTCATTTAAAAACACTAATATGAGCATATTCCACGAAGTAAGGGTCGAGACAGTCAATTTCATTAAAAAATCTTCGAGAGAAGATTTGACCCGACTGTACCAGCAGTTACTACAAAAACGTTACAAAGCATCAAAAAACATTTGGTTTAACCAAGAATGCCTTATAAAAAAGGTACTACCAAATTATGTGAATATAAAATGTCACACTAAAACACCACAAGCACAAAAAGCTATAGAATGTGCTCAACGAGTTTGGATAAAATCAGAATGTAAGAAATGGTTCAAAGTTAGAGACTCCTTAGAGAACTACATAAAAGTTGTAAATTCAGAATTCACATTCCAATTACATCCAGTAGAATTTGACTGTTTGGATGACAAAATTAGAGAAAATGTCAGCACGATGAAGCATATGAAATTTAAGAAACAAGAAAAGAAGCTACAGAATCTTGAACACACACAACATAAAATTCAATTCTCAAAACATCATGAAACTGTAAGTACCTACATACCAACACACTTTGCACCACGATTTGAAAACCTTTCAGACACTTATTTTACAAATAGTGAAATAGAATTTTTAAATAAAGGTTTAAAGTACAGCATACCACCTAAATTTACGAATAATATTAAACAAATTATAGCTACAGAGTCAGAAATAGCTTTAAAATCTAATTCAAATAATTTTCTTTATGAGAAATTGAAAATTGCCAATTTAATCAAAAATATTGAACCTTCAAAAGTTAAACGTCAAACAAAAAATGACATTTCAGTTTTAAACGCAATAAAAAAGAAGATTGAGAATAATAACCTAACAAATACAAAATCTGATAAGGGGAACGCTACTGTCATTTTGACGACTGAAAATTACAATTCCAAAATATATAACTTTATAGAATCCAGCGATGTAAAAGTTCTTGAAGCAGACCCAACAAAGAAGTTTTCTAATAATGTAAGGGATATTGTGAATAATTCAAATTATCTTTTAAATGATTACGAAAAGAGGTCTATCATACATAAGAATCCTCATTGTCCACAATTATATGGAACAGTTAAATTACATGAAATAACGAAACCAATTAGACCTGTAGTCTC
Organism: Galeruca laticollis; assembly: GCA_963921935.1. NCBI lineage: Eukaryota > Metazoa > Arthropoda > Insecta > Coleoptera > Chrysomelidae > Galeruca > Galeruca laticollis. Next base: position 13,131,659 of record OY998181.1, read on the forward strand.
TTATGTTAATGCTCCTAATAATATATTGGCAAAGAAGCTCAACAATATACTCAATACTTACGGATATGAATATCAGTACTCAATTAGAAATTCAATAGAACTAATCAAAAAGTTGAAAGCAATCCACTCACAAGATAACTATAAACTCATATCGTTCGATGTAACTAACATGTTTACTAAAATTCCTCCTAAAGAATGTCTAATACTTGTAAGAAAATTACTAGGAGATAAAAATATTAATCCAGGAATAATATCAGATATACTTAATTTATTTGATGTATGCATTAATCAGAATTATTTCACTTTTGACAATAAGATATATATTCAAAATGAAGGTTTACCAATGGGAAGTCCTATATCACCTATTTTAGCAAACATTTTTATGGACAATTTAGAAAGAAAGATCTTTGAAAGTAATATTTCGAAAAAAAATTTATTTTGGTATATATATGTAGATGGCATATTAGCTTGTTTTATGGGTAGTGAACGACAATTAGATGTATTTTTCAACCACATCAATAATTTACACCCGAAAATTAAATTTACATTAGAAATTGAAGAAAATAGCTCAATCAATTTTCTTGATTTAGAAATTCAGAGAGTTAATAATGTACTTGATTATTCAATTTACCGAAAACCAACACAAACTGATGTAACAATTGCAATCAATTCTAACCACCCTGTGTCACACAGACTAGCAGCATATAATTCAATGATACATAGAGCTTTTTCAGTTCCTATGAACAAATGTAATTTTGATAGAGAGATTAATACAATTAGACAAATAGCAACATCTAACGGTTATCCATAAGATATGATAAATGAGCTAATTAGTAAAAAAGAGGAAAAAGTGGCATTACAACTAATATATCCTAAACAAGCTGATGAAATTAAAACTTATAAAACCATCACATATGCAGGAAATATTTCTAATAATATTTCAAAGATAATATCTTCAGCAACGAATACAACAATTTCTTTCAAAACAGAAAGTAACGTTAGTACAAAAATGTTAAATGTAAAAACAAAAATACCACTATTAAAGATATCAGGTATATATAAACTCAAATGTCCAGAATGTAATGCTGTCTATTTGGGTCAAACCCTTAGGAATTTTGAAATACGATACAGTGAGCACTTACGAGCATACAGATTAAAACAACCAGATAAATCCCACTACGCAAAACATCTACTTGACACCAATCATTCATTGACACCTAACACAAAACTAGAAGTACTGCATATTTGTGAAAAGAAACAAGAACTGGATTTCCTTGAAGAAGGGGAAATTAGAAAACATTTAAGAAACCCACAATATGAAGTTGTCAATGAACAGTTAAATCTAGGGAATTCTCCACTAATAAACTGTCTTCTTAAGTGATAATTGTAGAGATCAGCAGATATAGTTTTCCTGGTTTTCTATATCATTGCACAGTTATACTGATCTTAATTGGAAAAATGATATCCAGGATATCACCATAGGGCTAATAATATCTAAGCTTCAATATTTGTAATATCACATCTTCTTCTTTTTTCTATAAACATATATTAAGCCAATCACAAGTTAGGTTACTTCTTGGTCTAGCCAAATATAACTACTAAACATCAGGTAGGCATAAAATGAAATGTAACTTCTGTCATTCTGACGATGATATTGATTTATCGAAACAATTGTCAATTTTTTAGAATTTTCAATAACTTGTATTATATTGTGGAATTAACTAGAGACCTTGAGTTTCATTTAAAAACACTAATAAAAAATCTAGCATTCTGCACTACTTTGGATTGGAAAATGGAAACAATTATCACATAACTCGAAATTTATTTTGATGTGTTGGCTATTTAATTAAAGCTCATTTACGAAAAATATTCTCTCACATTTCTCGCAAATTTTGATTTTTGTTATGTGCCACTATTACCGCCGGTGAACGATATGACCCCGAAGTCCGCGAAAATGTAATTAATAATAAAGATGATAATAATGAAACATAAATTTTAGAGAAAGAAGTAGCAGTAGATGATTTAGAAGATAATGAAGAATGAAGAAGAGAATGAGGAAAAATAAATAATATTGTAAGAAATGTATGATGCACAATACGATTAAATAAAACTATAATCAAAATATAAGCCTTCTAATGTTTCCTACTTAAAATGTCATGAAAATATATTAGAATATAATTGAAGTACGTAATTCATTCTTAATCATGTGAAAACAGTAAATTTTATTAAACGAAAATAACGTTTTTCCTTAATAATATTTTATGAATAAATGAGGAACTTCGTGCAAAGTACGATTGACTCCAAGAGAAATAATGTAGAATTTAATGATCTACAACGAGAGCGATATATTTACGAATAACTCATTTTGGTGACAGTTTATCTTCAATATCTTACGGTTCTTATACGATATTATTTGACACTATTGATACATTACTTAGAATGCCACAACGAAGGTTTATACCAATGTCCAGCTTTTAACCTCTCATTCCTAGGTAGGCCTAGTTTTTTAACTAATTAGACTAGGCTATGAGAGCAAAAGCAGAGTAAAAGGCCCGTCGTATAATAGACCCAGGGGCCCAGCACACGCTCAGCCCTCGCACAACCCATGTACAACACACACGCAACCCTCGTCCACGTTTCCTTTATCTACCGAACACCAAGGTATTAACTTGGATTCTGAATCCGAGGAAGAAACATATATTTTATTGTTTATTAATTCGAAAATGATAGAAAAGCAAAAAAATACCCATTTAAAAAAATACTCGCGGAGAGTTTTGTTTATTAAGTGAAGTGCCGGAAAATATTTTTAAAGAATTACAACTAATATTTCCTTGACAAACTAAAGCAGTACAAAATTATAAAATCATAACATATGCTGGCAATATTTCTAAAAATATTCATTACACAGATAGCAACAAAAAAATCAATTTATTTCAAAGCAGAAAGTGATTTGTTAAATGTAAAAACAGAAATATTCCCATTAAAAAAGTCTGATATATATAAAATTGAATGTCCAGAATGGAACGCTCTCGATTTGTATCAATACCTTAGAAATTTTATAATTAGACACAGTGGACGAGTATACATATTAAATCAACCAGAGAAGTCCCTTTCCGCAAAATATCTATTTGATACCAAACATTCATAACACAGAACTAGAAATACTACATGTTTGTGACTAGAAACGAGAAACAGAATTCATTAACGAATTAGAAGACACATAAGAAACCCACGATATGAATTCGTCAATGAACAGATAAATCTGGGGAGTTCTCTACTTTTAAACTGTCTTCTTAAGTGATAATTCTAAAGATCAGCAGATATAGTTCTCCTGGTTCTCTATATCATTGCACAGTTATACTGATCTGAATTGGGAGAAATATATCCAGGATATCCCCATAGGGCTAATAATATTTAAGCTTTAATATCTGTAATATCATATCTTCTTATTTTTTCTAATAACATATATTTAGTCAATCACAAGGTCTATCACTTTTCGGTCTACCCAAGAATAATTATTAAACATCAGATAGGCACCAAATGAAATGTAACTTCTGTCATTCTGACGATGATATTTAATATCGAAGCAATTGTCAAATTTCTTAGAATTTTTAATATTTTTTTTCAATATATTGTGAAATTATCTAGGAACAGTAAGTTTCATTTTAAACATCAATAGGCACACAAATAATAATCATAATAATTTATTCATTTGTCTCCTGAACAACGTATAAAAGTCAATTTCTTAATTATAGTTACTGAAAATCTTTCATGCCAGAGATGAATATACCCCTACAACTGTTTTGGTGGATAAGAAATATACTATAATTATACATAAAATATATGAATTGAAAAGCATTGCTGAGAATGAAGAGATATCAAATAAATACGTGTAATTTTGTATTTAAAATGTATATCAGAGTTTGAATTTAAGCGACAATAATAATTTCACAATATTGTGTTGATAGGAAGAATCTTAGTTTCTTTTTAAAAGTTGCAATATTATAAATAACTTTTATATATGTTCTGGGACCTGGTTACATAAGTGTTTATTTCTGGATGCATATGTATGTGCAGGTAAGTTAATTTTGTTTTTCACGGTATGATATTTTACATATGCTGGAATTGGCCATAATAATCTGAATAAATATTCTTTGTATAATCTCTAGGGGACATATAATATCCCCAAAACAATAAGCCATACGTGAGATGGCTTTCCATTATACCGTAGTATGGAGTAATAGAATATACTATTAATGCAGTTATTGTTATTCCTAGAGGACTGAAGGAAAATGTTATTCCTCTCTCATTATATATTCGATGGTATTGATAAATACAATGTATTAATAGTATTGATAAAGATAATATAAGCATAGATAAACCATGCAAATTGATCACAATTTATTATGAAATTTTTGGTGATATCTATGAACTATCGATCAACCGGGGCTCACAGTTTACATGCATTATCAAATTGTCGATTAAGGCCCATCCTAACTCATCTGATTTCTCTCATTCAGAAAATGGAAAACTTTGTTTTTATCTCAACAAGAAGCAAGTGTCTGAGCAAATGTTTGGTTTTTCGCGTCGCTAAGATCCGCATAAAAAGTTTTTTATATCCAAGTTTCTTTCAATTTGATACGAGAATGAAACCCAACACAAAATGGCTGAAAATTGAGATATGTCAGAATGCGCCTTAGGCAACGAAATAGCATAGAAACTATATAAAGCGGAATATGAACATAAAATTGATTAATTTTCGTAACCCTGTACCCATATTAAACATGGACATAAGATTTCATGAACCAACTTCCACATAGCCGAAATAAAAATTTATAAGAATTTACAACTTTTTATCTCTCGTTTTGTGGTGAAACCCCTAATATCGCTTGACTAACAAGTAAAAACCATTTGACATTAAAAATTCGACGTCGTCTATAAAGAGTTATTTTTTATTGAAGCAGGCTGATAAAATCCAAAGTTAAAATTAGAATCCTTGGTTTAGTGATTAGAAACGGTTGCATTCGCGTTAAACTACTTTCCTTTGTTTGTAATCTGATTCTATTTTTACATTGATAAGAATTACTGCAAATAATAACTTGAAACCCTTTATATGATGTCACTATTAATGAAAAGTAAAACTTATTTACATGTAACATGCTATAAACACTTTAATTTATAATAATGAATAATTAAAATAAAATAATTACCTATTGCTACTGTAAAGTATAAAAACAGTGTATCCGGCCTCTTCGCATCCTCCTCGGGCTGTAATTTATTAATATTTTCACTATTAGTCGGAACGTATTTCACTTCTTCCAAAAAATTATTCTCACTATGAGTTTCGTTGATCACCATTTTAACTGCAGACGTCTAACCTCATATTACATGTTTTGATATAAATTTATCTTTATTTGTTTGTGAATTATTATTATATAGTGTACAGTGACGTATTCGGATTTTCCATACCCCAGGCTTCAATATACTCAATCATTCCGATACAACTATTCGGGTTAATTAAGGAACAATTAAAAGTTCCTTATTGATTATCATGTTATTTTATACAATTGTATCAACGCACAATGTAGGTGAATACTGAAAGTTTATACGTTTACACATGTGGTACCCGAACTGTTGGCTAGAATTCAAATGAAATATATACCAGTAGGAGGTCTAATTGAGAACAAGTTTTTAATTAAACCTAGTGATGAAGCATGTGAATAATTTTGAATACATTTTTATAGTGGAAATAAACGGTACAATTGAATAGTACCAACAGTGTTCAGTGAATTGATCAGTTATTATATTTTGATTTTATTTCCATCGGTGATAATGTTATTTGATAAAGGTAGAATTAATCTTGGACGACAATATTGCAGACCAAAAGAGGTATAGTAAGTCTGTGTTCAATTTCAGCAAGAAAAACATTTCCTCTATATATTGTTGTGCTATAGTGGTTTCTAAAGGCTAGTAACATTAACACTCATGGTTTGTTGTAGTTCATCTGGGTCGACCAGAACTCCTTCGTCCAATCTCTCCAACAATGATCAACTATTTAAACGTCGGGCGATTTCCCTTAAGGAAAACCTACCTAATGATTGCCAATAATAAAACCTTTCTCAAAATCGCTCAATTCACGATACAGGTTATCTTGGAGCGCTTGGCCTATTAAACTCTAACGCAATACAACCAAATGAAACTAATCACAAATAAAATAATTCAATCAAAATAAGAACCTTCTTCACAATATCAACAAAAAACGGTGTGCCTGGTTTCACTTCAAAATATAATCGTTCCAGGATGGGAATAATTCAAAGAAGATCACACGGTCATGCATTGTTCCAGTTATTCAGTATATTTCTCGGAATATTGAGAGTATTCGGACATGTTGTCAAATCATTGCTTTTGAAGATATGTAACTGTCGTAATAGTTTACTGTACTAGTAGTGAAAATTCGGGGTGTTGAGATCGGTTTCGTTAGAAGGTGGAATTTTTGTTGGTTGCCCTGATGTAGGATTAGTTTCCTCTGCAGGGCTGGGTTTGGGGTTGTAGTGCACTTTCGAATATTGAGTCTGGTGCATTGGGTGGTTAGCGGAAAATTGGGCTGGTTGAAGGTGTCTGGAAAGTATGAGAAAGTGAATAAAAAGAAAATTAAGAAATGTGGAATTGAGGTTTTGGAGCGGGGTTTTCACTAGAAAGTGTTCCGGAGGAAAAGCATTCTCGGTTTTGTTTTTTGGATTTTTATTTTTTTGGGTTTTTTACAGCTGCGGTTGCATTTGTTCCCTACGTCGATTGATTCGTCGGATCATTTGGCTAGTGAATAAATTCCCCATGCTACGGGAATCCGCAGAAAACCTGTAACGCCGACAGGTGAGTGGGGGCGTTTGGAATATGGGTTTGTCAGAAGTATTAACTAGTTGAAATTTGTGAGATGTGTGAGAGTTATTGATTATGTTGAAGATAGGGAGTGTATGGATACTCTAGATAGAAAATGTGTGTGAGAAAGATATAGAACATTATATGTGTGAGAAATTGTAATGTCTGATTATCGGATTGATATTGGGGATTGGTCTAGGTAGTTGATGTATACGTCGGGTAGGTCGTCGTAAGCCGTGACTAGTAGCCGTACTGTAGAGAATGGGAGCTTGCTCTTGGGGTTTCTGCCAAGAGGCCGTCTGTTAGTGATCGACGGTGTGAGGAGGGCGTTTTTCGAGATTTCGTTGCCCTATTCGATAGTGCGACGAACATATTAGGCTTGTAAGTCGTTCTGACGGGGCAGAATGGGCTCGATGTCGATATTGACATAAACGGTGTTGCTGGGTGAGTAGGGTGCCTTGTATTGGCAGTATCTCAGAATTGACTGCTCACAAGATCGAAGCTTTTTTACTAAATGGTTGGGAAGGGTGCAATAGACGTTTGCTATATACTCGATTATAGGATGGTTATACGTCTTACACGTATGAAGTAAAGTGGTTGGATGAGTTCGACCGAAGCTTTCGCCGAGCGCCTTGAGAAGAATAACTAGACGTCGGACTTTATTTGAGATAGATCGGCCAACAAGTTGAGAGTGTGAGTAAATCTCACTCCCAAATAAACGACTTCCCTACGGATTTAGAGCTGTTCTCCCCAGGGCACGAGGCTAAAGTTTTTGGGTAGAAGTCGTTCGCTCGTGGTGGAAGGGTGTTTAAACATACGATGGCTTGGGTTTTTTGGGTGTTGAGAGTCACCTGCCATCTCCTGCACCAATTTAAAAATTGAGTCAATAGATTTTGGTATCGAATGTTGAGAGAGCGAATGTCAGTGGCGGAAATGATTAGTGCGGTGTCGTCCGCATATAGTTGGATATTGTCCTGGGGGTGTCGAGGTATTGGTGTTTAATACGTATCAGTATATATTAATAGTGGACCGAGTATCAACCCTTGCGGAATGCCAGTCTGGGTGTAAATAAATCGAATAGGCGTAACCAACTTTGACGCTGATCGATCGGTCTGTGAGGTAGGAATATAATAATTTTACAATTTGGTTTGGCAATCGGATGTTTAGTAGCTTCCTCACTAGTCCGGCATGCCAGACTTGATCGAAAGCTTTTTGACGTCCATGAAAATGGCGGCTGAACAGCGTTGTTGGTTTAAAGCCCGGGTGACGATGGTTTTGAAAGTTGGCGGTGGTGTTCTGGCAAGAGTGGCCTGACCTTAATCCGAATTGAAATGCCGGAATTATATTATTTTCGGTACAGAAGTCCCAGATTCTCTTTTTTAACAAACGTTCAAAGATTTTAGGACGCTGATTAATGAAATTGGGCGGTAGGATTCAGGCTTTGTAGGGACTTTTGCCGGGGTTGGGGATGGGAACTACGTTGGCTGATTTTCAACAACGAGGGAAGTAAGAGTTCAACAGGGTGCAGAGATGAGGAAAAATCTCTTCTGGCTGGTTTTGAAGTGCATGTCTCGATATTCCATCGTGCCCAGGGGCACTGTTTCTCCACGCTCGGTACGTCTGCTGAACTCCTTCTATTGTGAAGGCTATAAGAATCGGATAGTTCTCCTTTAGTGGAATATGGACGTGTGGGCTTCGAGTTATGTTGCGGGTGAGAAGGTCTGTTTGGATGGCAAAGCATTGATTTCGCACTGGGCTTTCAGACGGTTCCATTGTGTCTTGGGATCTCGAATGCGGACGTATAACCTATCTTTTCTGACGGATTTTAAGAAGGATTCGTTGCGGAAGTGCATAATAGTTGGTATTTATGATTATCTATGTCATCAGTCGTCTGATGAATGATGGGTTGTGGAAAGTTAGAGGAGACGTGGTTTGCGAAGGAATCCCAATCGGCTTTTTTGAAATCGCGATATGTGAAAATTGTTGACGGTGGTGGTATTAGATTATGTAAAGAGGTGTTGACCAGTAGTGGGACATGGTCTGAGGTGATGGGGTCGCCTATAGAGCATTCTTGGTCAATGCGGGTGATTAACCTGTCAGTGCAGATTATGTGGTCAATAATGGAGGAGCCGAGGGGACTTGGTAAGGTTGGATTATTGTTTTAATCCGAGATATGGGAAGGGAGACTAATTGATCTGGGAGTGATCTGCCGCTTGGGTTGCTGTGTTTCACCAAAGAGAATATTTCGTGAGTTTAAGCGCCCATTATAATGGCTCGCGGTAGAGTGGATGCATATTCGAGGAGGTCGATTGATAAAACTTGGTTGGTATGTCCATAGTAAGAAAAGAAGGTGGTCGCGGTATTATTCCACGATATGTCGATAACTGGGCAATCCAGGTTCTGCTGAAACAGAAAAGCTGGGAACAGGTGTGGGGAAGCGGGGAGTCCGTTTCGGACGAGAAATTCGTTGCCGTGACAGTAGAAGTTCCTGTCTAAGTGGAATGTGGTGTAGCCAGAAAAGCGAGAGGAATTTTTAAGGAGAGTATCGGTGATAGATAATATTTGTATATTTAGGGAATGTTAAGATCTCGATCAAGATTTTAGAGTTTTTAGAAAAGTCGGAAGGGGTCTGTGGTTTCTCTAGCGTGATGGGTGCGATTTCTTGGGGGTTTTGCGGTGTTTCCAACTTCTTTGGACATCGGGGAAGGTAGGTGGGGTGAGAGCCACCACCATTTTTGCGGATGGGGTCGTTTTCTTTCGGGCAATTGTTGGGTTTGTGGTCCGATGCTGCATAGGAGGGACAGACTGGTTTGGCCTTGCATTTTCAGCAAGGCGGCCGGTGGTGGAGCACCTCTTGCAGTATCTGGATACTGCAGGTAGTAGGTTGGAAGGGTTTGAGGCCTCACACGGGTGTGAGAGTACATGAAATTTGATGTCATATGAGAGGGCGCGGTGGTAAGCCATTTCGGAATCCGTAAGCATTCGGAGCATGGAAGTGGCCTTGGCTAGACGTCGGCAGATAATGTGCCAGAATCTGGTGAAGGTGAGGTTTACTTCGTTGTGGAGGATGTCCTCGAATTCTCTGTCGGTTAGGGATGTGCCTACATTTATGCAGACAAGAGAGAAGGTGGGCTTGCGGGTTCTCAATTGTGAGCGGGCTCGGGGAGTTGGATTTAGGGAGACGATGGTGACCTGAAGGTCACCGATAGCGTTTCGAAGTCTGTTGGAAATAGATTCATGTGGGATGTTGGCGGGTATCTTCAGGAGTGCTGTGCGGTTCGGGTTTGCCTTCAAGAAGGATATATTTCCCCTCAACAGCTCGTTTGTGTTGAAAAGGTTAAATAACTCCCTCTGGGAGGTGTACTTGGAAGGTAAGTTTCGGAGATTCAGAGTTTGAAATGAAAGTGTCAGTTGGGAAGGTAGGGTTTGTTAGTCAGTTCGTGGTTGTTGGGTGGGGCGGGGTTGTTGTGTTGATTGTTGTTCAGTTGGTTATTTGTGTTGGGTGGTTGGATGATGCGGGGTAGGCATTTTCGGCTTTTCTTGGGTATGGCGCCTGGAGCATGGCGGTTGGTTATGGGAGTCGAATACACAAGATATGTGAGCTGGGGCGAGAGTGATGGGATTTGGCAGAGTGCATAATTGGTGAGGAGCTGCGGGAGGAAATTTGTTTTAAGACGTTGTATTTGGTCTTGATTTTATTGTATTCTATTCTTAGAAGATCGAGTTCACTTATTGTGTCGGGGTGTGCGGTTGATTGGTTGGAGTTTGGGCGTGAGCACATTGGTGGAAACTCATCGTGTGATGAGATAGTGGGTACAGGTTGGCCAGTTTGGCAACGGGTGTTGTATGGGGAGCGTTTTCTGGAAGGCATTGCAGGTTGGTTGTGGGGCGGAAGGGGACGAAATAGAAGATTGTTTCGTTTTGTGAGGGGTTGTTAGTATGGGGGGTAGCGGGCAAAAGCCAGGCAGGGGAGATTCCTCTACGGTTAAAGTTTTCCTGACCCTTTTGTCTGCCGGTTAGTATTTTATATTAACTTGAAAAGTCCTTCCGTCTTCAGCTGGATGGCGGTTGATTTCTTGTTAGAAGCTTCTTCAAAACGTTGTCATTGAAAAAAATGCAAATGCAAAATAATTTGCTCTAGCAAGAGCAGTTTTTCGTAAATTAAAGATGTCCTATAAAGGACAGATTCAGACTAAAAGCTCAGTCATATTTGGCGAATACGTTGGCAAACCTGGAGTGATCCGGTTTGAATCAGGGAACTAATTTCCAGGGATGCTTCTACTTGCTAGTCGACGTCTTCGTTCGTAGTCTCGGAGTAAGATGACGCGTATACTCACACTAAGGCATTTATTATACGCTGCAACTTTTTGCTTGCAACTCGATAACATGATAGTTTCATCGCCTAGTGTGAAATTTTATTGCAACGCAAGTGAACGTCAGTTGAGAAGCATTAAAATTGTCAGAATTTTTTTAAAAACATAAGAAAATATGCTAAAATGTTTACTTTATTTTTGCTAAAATATTACAGGAATTTTTCGATATGGATTTGTTTACTTTTGACTGACATATAATAAAAGCCGTTTTAAGCAGAAAATATTTATCAAATCACCTTAGAAAAACTTTATAAATAAACATAATCTTGTATTCCTACTTGGGAAAATGTCATGAACATTAAAGGCGAAGCGCAGGATCTTCTTCACATAAACAGTCACAACCTCTTTCCTGTTCAACATCTTCATCGTTATCTGCTTCTACCGTGGCGTACTAAAGGTAGCTGATCCAATTTATAATTTTTTGAAGAACGTCCTCGCTTTCCGAGATTTTGGAATATCTCAGTAGAGGATTCAAATCTGTAATTAACAAGACCACGACACTTAACAACAGTATTGTTCTTTTCAGTTATTCTTGAGTGAATTTTTTTATTGGGCTAAGGCCTGGAAGTTTTTTGTAAGTCTCTTCCAGCCCATTGATGTTATGAAGCATCCAATCAACACCCTCATTTTCCCAATTTCTTTATACAGTGCGTGGTATTTTTAATACTGGCCTCTTTTCGCAACACTTTTTCTGCCATACCGAATACTCTGTCCCCTGATAGGAAACTAGGGCCCCTGACAGGAAATATGAGAGTAATAGATTTTATACATCTTGTATTTTGTTGTAGCCAAAATAATAATGTATGAATTAATTGTATGAGCATTGTTATTTTGACCGCCGCAGACGTCACAAAATAAACGCAACTCCATGTCCATATCCAGTTGGGCGAAAATAAAACTAAAGAGTGTGAAAAGTGTTTTGAAAACACAAATAGGGGAACTTGGCCTAAAATAACATACCACCTTGCATTTTCTTTTAGAAATTTTTATTTTACTTCAAATAAACGTACAAATATATTTTTCGCTATAAAAACATTTTTAAAAACAGTCTTATGTTAGAAAAAACAAAAAATAACGATATTTTTCACAAAAAAAGTCAACAAAAAAATGGCGTTTCAGTCATTTTACCCTAGTATACTTGGGTAACATAATGCTCATTTTGAATAAATATAAACTTAAATTAAGACATTGCGCAGACGTAGCGTTTGCAAGTTTTGAACCCGCCAGCGCAATCGCAATGTGCCCATTTTGTACACTTTTAGCACCTTATCCAAAATTGGATCTTCTATTTCCAATTCTTCAGATTAAAGAATATTTATATTGTTCTTTGCGATTCTTGCAGCTCGCCTACATTCAGCATATCATTTCTTGATTTCTTTTCAACTCTTCCAAAATGGGGGTACTAGTTAGTACTGTTGTTCCTCTAGCTTTCTTTCTTTTGGCTTATGCTGCAAACCTGTAGCATTTGTCACTTGTATACACTCCGGAGACTGTATGGTGCTAACAAACCAAAATTTCTCCAAATATTACCAAAAATGTGGTACTTCAGGTACCATAGCACCTATTGTACCCTAGTAAGCTGAAAATCAATAGTGTTCATTTGTGAGATGTCCTAAACAATACCCAATCATAAAGTTGGTGATTTTATACAGTCTGGAGTGCTAACAAGACATCATTACAAGTAGCCGACAACAACGACGACGACAACATACACACAGGATTTTTTTTCTAAAAAACATTTTTGCGTGTTGTTGTTGATGAAAAACGTAAAAATAACTCAAAAGGAAATGTCAAGATTACAACTTTTTTGGGGGTAAACCAATACTTTTCTCGCATATTAGATAGGTTGGGCGAAAAAGTAAAAATTATTATTATTAGCAAATTAACCGCTGCAGTAATAAATTCCAAAACTCATTACCATAACGACGTTACCAGGTTCTTCGCTGACACTACCGACTAAGCGTTATTCCAACATCTGTCCAAACCGAATTGAACTTGAATTGTCGCAATCCTAACGAGTAACAGCTCATTTAAGATCTCGATACCTGTTGAGGAATCTGACATACTGTGATGCGGAGTAATCCTCAATCGTTTTTTTTTCATCAAGAAAGTTTTACATCTCTGACAAATAGGGGTACATCAAACATATTTTCAGACTCGCCAGGTAACTTGATGTGTTCAGTATTTCATATCAATGTTCAGAGTATAGCCAATAAAATTGTTGAGTTACATTTGATATGAAATTACTTTAATGTTGATTTACTTCACATTTCGGAGTATTGGCTAACGAAAGATGATATGAAAATGATTAAAATCAAGAGTAACAGCCCGTCACTCGCGCAATGTCACGTCTCGACTTTCCGCTTTCTATATTTTCGTCATAATGCGATGGACGAAAATTTCTTCTTTTTCTTCTCCCCGCAATTCTATTTTATTCATTCACTCAAAAAGTATATTATCTATGGCAAATTATGCATACATTTGCCATATAATCCATATATGATCTTCCATTTGCAGCATCAATGATAATTGTCCATTTATTGAAAAGATATTCAGTTGTAAAAAATAAAAGTTGAAACTTTCGTAAAAAGTTGAACGTATGGTTTCGATATTTTATAACAATCACTGTCGCCACCGGTGATTCATTTCTTGCAGATGACTAAGTTTTTCCGCTATGAATCTCGAACCGGTGCGCTATTTTTGACATCGAGGCACACAAATAATAATAATTTATTCATTTGTATCCCGAACAACGTATGACAGCCAATTTTTTAATTATAAATACTAAAAATTTTATGCCAGAGATGAATAACTTGACCCAAACAACTGTTTCCGTAAATAAGAAATACACTATAATTATACATAAAATATATGTAGTGGATAGACCATGAAGAGATATTGCAGATAAATACGTGTAATTGTAGTTAAAATTTATATCTGAGTTTGAATTTAAGCGATAATATTAATTTAACAAAACTTACTTGGTTGTGTTGATAAATAGAATTTTTTTTTTAAGTTGCAATATTATAAATGACTTTTATATATGTTCTGGGACCTGGTTGGGCTCTAAAAAATCAAATTAACGTTGACATAAAGATTTTGTGAACATAGGAACTATATATAAGTGTTTATTTCTGGATTCATATGTATGTGCAGGTAAATTATTTTTATTTTTCATAGTATGACATCTTACAGATGCACACAGAAAATATAATTTCTTTAAGTCAAAGATTTTGCTTTTATTATACAGCGCATCACCAGGGTACATGCTGGAATGATACATAATAATATAAATAAAGCTTCCACTAGACCGTAATATAATGTCTGGAAATATTGACACGATTCATATTTTTTTAAACATTTAAATTTATAAAGCATAATCTCTAGTTTTTTTATAGTAAACTTAATATGATTTTTCCATTTTATATTTTTATCTATAAAAGTCCCCAAATATTTAATATGTGAAGCCTTTCTTATGCTCTATTAGAATTAAAAAAATGGCAAATATGGTTTATTAGAAATTAGAGTAAGTAATTTATGATCAAAGCAATCCTTAATTAATCTTAGATCATATTCAACTGTTTAAAATCATACCAATTATCTATTCAATAAATAATGGATGTATAGTTAGCGAATATAATTGTGTATCCAGTACTGCTCACTGAAAACAATTCATTTATACAAATATTGAATAACACAGAATCCAAAATTGTTCTTTTGGGGCGCTCTATAGGTTATAATTATTTCTCAAATTGTTAGCCCCTCAATCTTTACTACCTGTTGTCTATCAAATAGGTAGCTTTGAAATAATTGTAAGGAATTGATTTGTGTGCCCATACATGCTATGGCTAACGATGTCGAACTCTTCTTGCAAGATCCAGGAGGGCACATAACACACCTTGTTCCTATTAACTGAATCATACATTCTTATGTTAGTATTATTATTATTAAAAAGGTCCTTTAATAATGTGTACCCTTTTACAACAAGTTTGAAAAATACATGTTAAATGTGGGCCGGTGTTCTGGCATTTTTTCAGTCTTGTTGTGTGTCTCGTGTATTTGTCGACTATGGCTCCTTGCCGTAGCAGTGCCTATTCTTTTATAGTTGCCCCACGTTTGGGTGACAAATTATTATATATTCAATCTAATTTATAGTTGTATTATAGTTGATATATGAATATAACGATATACAATTATTACTTGTCGACGTTTTCACAATTTGTGATTGTAGCGACACTCTTGTACACACACATTTATTAGCGTACGTAACCTCATTTACTTTTGACAGTAGTTGTCAAACAATGCCCGGCAAAGATAAATATTAATTTCTGGATTTATAAAGATAAATTAAATTCACAATATATTTAATCACTCTAATCTCAGGGTGGGATCAAAAATTTCTAAATAATAATAATTCAAATTTTGTATTTTTCGAATATTATTCCAATCAAATATTACTCTATATTCCGAATCACGAGTAACTGTTTTTTTATATAATAAAAGGCACTTGAATTATTTTATGACACAAATTGATTGTCACTGGAAATTAAGCAAATATCACTGATTAAATCAAATTTACTATAGCATGCAAAATGTTAAATACGTTGAAAATAGATACTGAATAAATACCACTGTGAGTTGAAATCAAAATTATAGATTATATAATCTGATAACAAATTATAAAAGTTTTAATATTTCTCAAAATATTGTAAACGAAACAAAGATAATAATTTCTATCAATCTTAATATTACTACAACTTATTCTAAAACTCGACTAATTGTAAATTCTTTTATGCAAAAGTTCAACTCGTTTAATATACCCTTGACGTATATCAATGTCAAATAACGCAAATTTGTCTTCAAATTGTCTATTCAAAATTTTTCATTTGATGTAAGATCTTTTATGTATAACGTTAATTTAGTTTAGCTATTATTATTATTCATAGATGCATCTATTTTCGAAATATATTTAAAAGGCCTGTTAATTCTCGAAAAATAATTTTAAACTGGAGTGGACTCACCAAATAGGACAGAACAACTCGTACGTATTCTAAATGTATTTAGAATTCTGCAAAACTTTCTAAATATCTGATTTAGAAACTGGATACCACTTACACTTGATACGATGCAATTCTTCTATGAATTATGCACGCACTGGCTTTACAAAGTATGGCTTTATAATCTGATTGTATAATTATGATTGTTATTGAATTTTCAACAAAGTTTGAGACAACTCTTGTCTCGATGTTGTCTCTTGGGGGTTTCAAATTCAACTAACTAAACTTTTTTCAAATAAATAAAATCTCTTCTCCTGTGGTTACGACAAATTCCTTTTAAAAAAAAAACTAATTTATGTTTCCCTATAACAAAGAGAGATTTGAATTCTTTTATTATTATTGTAATTCTGATAGCAGAGACATCTGTATTTTAAAATTTCAAATACATTCTCCAAATTGTAATATAATCTGTCTATCATTAAATATATTCTACATAAACGTCATCCGAAAATTGAAATATCAAATTTGGTTTGTATACCGAATCTTTCAAAATTATTGATTATACATATAATACAGTGTGTATCGAAAGTATTGCATCCAAATATAGATAGTTTTCCTTATTTCAATGTTTCTTCTACATTTTAATTAGAGGAACTGTATTAATATATATATATATATATATATATATATATATATATATATATATATATATACATTTCTGTGAATTGATTTATACTTAAGTGTGAAATAGGTTTGAAATTAAACCACCTTATTATGTAATTAGCGTTCCATGCAGAAGTCAACACCCACTGTCTCGGATGTCTCCTGCGCGATTTGCGTCTCTGAGATTCTTACGAAGTTCTTCTCGCAGACAGTAATTATACAAATTTGATCAAATTATTGTTATGAAGTCTTTGACAGGGCTTTGTCATGTAACCAAGAGTTATTGGGTAGTCTAGGGTAACAGTTATGTTTAATAACCATGCGTAAACACTCGTTTTGAACCACTTGCATGAAGTGGAGATTGTGTTTCGTCCCGTTAAAGTAAACTGGGGCGCGTATGTTAGTATTGGTTGTATTATGTATTTGTATGTGAGAATTTTGTTTTGTGATGTTAAGTTACTATGTGTGCAAATGAGTGGATAAAGTTTCTCCATTGCACCTTAGCCTTGCGTACCTGTTATATAAAATGTGCGTTCGCATTTGTATTGCCTTGAATCGTATACCAAATATTTTAGGGTATAACTAGGCTTGATATTATGCCCATCTACGCAAAGCTGAGTTTGCAATGATGTGTTTTTCTTAGCTATTCTCCTGAGTAATGAGTACTCTGTTTTGGAGGAGTTAATAGCTAATTTGTGTTCGTGAAAACATGGTATGATTTTTGTATTTATGTGTCTCTGTACTATTTCCAATGCTTCATCTGTATTCTGTGCTGTGACTACAAAACAAGTGTCGTCGGCATACATTCCTGTTAACAATTGTGGGGAGGTAGGGAGATCATGGATGAACAGGTAGTATAGCAAAGGTGATAATACAGAGTCTTCAGGAACTCCAGCTGTGATTATCAATTTTCGTATAAAATTTCCTATTGGTTAAATATGAATTTACTATTTTCAATAGGTAATCTGGAATTTTAATGCTTATCAATTTGTTCATTAAACCCTCGAGCCATACGGAATCAAAGGCCTTCTGAATATCTAGTGTAACCATAACCGCTTTGGAATCCATTTCTAATGTAGTTAATTACACGAATTATTTGTGCAACAGTTCTTTGGCGACTTCTGAATCCGTATTGCTCGGGGGGTATGATGTTATGTTTTTCGACGAATTGTTTCAATCGAAATAAGATTATTTTGTCAATCACCTTTGCAGAAGAAGGAAAATTGGCCTGTAGCTATCTACATAACATGGTTGTTTATTTGCTTTGATGATGGGGATGACGTTGGCTCTCTTGAGCATATCGGGATATGTGTTAGTTGTACTATGGCTTTTTTGGAAATGTTTTTGAGTAATATGTTGTGTATTGCGTCTAATTCGAGTGCTGTTTTGTTTTTGAGTTGATGTATTGTGTTATATATATATATATATATATATATATATATATATAGGGTGTACCGCATAAGAACCGACACAGAGCAGAGGCGTATAGGGGAGCCCAAAATATGATGATTGGGGGCAATTTACCTCTTTACCAAGTTGCATCCCTGAAGAGTTATAGGGCCTCAAAGTGGGGCCCAAAATTTCGAAAAATATTAATTTCTTTGCAACCCTTTACCTTAAAAATACCAAATTTGGTACACTATATGAGACTCTCAAGAGCATTAAGTAATAGTAAGTAGAAGGCGATCGAACCAGACTGAGGAGTTAAATAGGGGTGACCTAACCTTAAAATTTCACATAATTTTTTTATCTGTTATTCGATTTGAAAACCTCTATTTTCATACCATGGATAACTTGATTCTCAAACTTATTTTACTCTTGTTCTTTTGCACAATACTTTGTCATTTTCAAGGAAAAATCGAATAACCAAAGATATATTTTCACCAATGTACGGCCTCTAGGATTATTTCATATATATATATATATATATATATATATATATATATACAGTGCTATTCAAAAGTCCCCTCCCCCCTCGTATCTTTTGAACGGCTACACTTACATTAATGAAATTTGGAGGGTGAAAATAAAGTGTAAGCTTCTCTATGAATGGTAACATGTGACGTTATAGTAATAGATGACGTCACAGTGCCACTCTGGCCAATAATTTAAAATAGGACCTTATGGCAAGTGATATCTCGTTTGAAAGGCATTGACATTGGCTATATAGCCATATTAATTTTGTTTGGGTTTAAATTAATTTTGACGGATAAATTGAATAAATACCAAAATAATTATTTCACATTTAAATATTGAAGATTTTTCAGTCCGCGTCTGGTTAGTGGTCAAAAAAATTGACGTTTTCAATTTAATAGTATTTGTTGCTTTGCAAAGTTTTTCTAAATTTTCTAAATAGCTTAAATATTCAATTTTATTATGGTTTAACGAGACGTTTAAGAGTTTACGTAGGCAAAATGGTACGTACTCAAGCCGACAAAGTAGCAGCTATCTCAATAATTGGTGAATCTATAAAGAATATCCATGAAGCGAAACGTTTATTCAATGAGAGACACCCAGATCGCCATATCTCGAGAACTTTTTTGAGGGAGCTTCTTCACAAGTTTGAAGCAACAGGCAGTGTTCAAGATGCCAAACGATCTGGTCGACCAACATTTAGTGATGATAAAAAAATTGATATAGTTGCTGAATTGGTAGTAAACCCTACTTCCTCTTCAACTAAAGTTGCGTCTATCTGTGAAGTAACGGCACCAGATAACATTGGCGTTTTGGAAGAGAGAATTACTGAAGAATGCAATGCTATTTCAGCTGACACATTCGAACGAGCACGACAAGAGTTTACTAATAGGATTTATTACTGTCAGGAAGTAGACGGAGCACATTTCGAACACTTGCTATAAGGATCCATTGTTGATATTTGAAGAATTGAATTTAAAAGAATAATTTCAATAATTTTGGTATTTATTCAATTTATCCGTCAAAATTAATTTAAACTCAAACAAAATTAATATGGCTATGTAGTCAATGTCAATGCTTTTTGAACGAGATATTACTTGTCATTAGGTCCTATTTAGAACTATTGGCCAGAGTGGCACTGTGAGGTCATCTATTACTATGACGCCACCTGTTACCATTCGTAGAGAAGTTTACAACACTTTATTTTCACCCTCCAAATTTTATTAATGTAAGTGTATTTTTTATGAAGTTTGGATAATTATAATTTTATATGTTGAAATTTTGTTTTGATGTGGCTAGCTCAGTATTTATAATTTTATATGTTCTGTAATGTATTATTATTTTATTCGGGAGCATGAAACTCTGCCTGGTCTTTGAGTCCTGACATTTAAAGATATATTACCTTTATTTAAATAAAAAGGAACACCTTACTTTTTAAACACATTTAATTTTAAAATAAAATTTTTTAATGCAATAATTATAAGTTGCGATGCCTATGGTTACCTCAAACGAAATTATCGATTTTTATATTCTCTCCTGTGCGCATGCTTTAAATCCAGTAATGCGGACTTAAAGCGTGAAATGAACATAGTTTTTACAAAAATGCGAGATGGAGCATCTGTGATCATTAGATACACATAATATTGTCAAAAGATAAATACTCAAATGGCTTAACACATAGAAGAATTTATGTTGAGAATATACATAGAAATATTACAAATATGCTGTGGAAGTAATAGAATTAGAAGATTTATATATACATGGAAATATCATAAAGTTTATATGCAGACGGACATATTACATGAATATAAATTTAAGCATCATTCTTATGATGATAAAATGGCGTAAGTACTTATTTTTATGTATTTGAATTAGGCCTTTTTGTTAATGTTAAAGATTTATTTTATTAACTAACTAAATAAAGTCCGTTCTCTTTCTATTTTAGATCGATCATTGCCGTGAATGTTTATCAATTTTACGAAATTATGCACTTATTTGAGTTTTTTCTCTTATTATTGGCCAATAATATTTTAAATGAACACTGACCTGTTGCTGTGGAATTGGGATAATGCTTCTGGACCCAGGAATGCTCCTCTGAAGTTCCAACACCAATTTTGGAGAAATTTGGCTGATTTTCGCAGTAAAACTGGATGTGATTATCTGTGAGTACTATCAGAATTGTTTATAGTAGTAATTGATAAGTTTTGTCAAGTTAATTTGGGATTTTCATGAATTTTCGGGAACACTGCAACACAAGCTTCCCGTATATCGAAGCCAGCTTCCAACCTACTAACGCTTCCTTTCGATTCTCAACTTTTTTCAATAAACAAGTATTTTGTTTTTTCCAGGTCACTATTTACAAAAGTTTGTTTCTTTACTTGTTGATTGAAAATTTGATCTGTCACTTCGTTTATAACCAATCAAGTATTGTCATATGCAATCGAATTATTTAATTTAGTTTACTTAGTAGAAAAGTTCATACATATACTATTTCACATTACTAATTCACTTGTAGTGAGTCTTTTGAGTTTTTGTCATACAAATAAATTGAAAATTGGTTATATACATAGATACATTCTAAATAGTCCAATATCTAATATTGTTATTAACAGTCTATTACAGTTACAATCATCTTACTTAGAACATAAATCCTTTTATGTAATCTCTATCTTATCTTTGTATTGAATTATTCATACTAACTCCTTTAACAAATTATTATTTATTGATTCTATGTTCATTTTACTGATAATATATCATTTTTCTTTATGTTATTAATAGTTTATCTATGAAAATCTATACTCCCTATTCTACTAAATATTTGTATTTGTTTTATAATTTAAACTACTTATATTTATAATTATCATGACTTGACTATTCTAATAATAGTTTTATTTCAGATGAACAGCTGATTATGTTATAGAAGATAATCCATCATCTTAGGCAACTTTGTTCACTCCATTACATTTGTTAGGCAATTTCTAAATTTTGTACTATTATTGAGGTAATTTTTTTATTTATTAAATTTGTTATAGACTAATTATTTAATATAACTTTACTTGATATGCTTTTAATTAAGAAAAGTGTTTCCTTTTTAATTGTGTTTTCTTAAATTATATTATTTTCATATTAGCAACATATTCCTATAGAACTAATTCTCTTAATATCTATGATATCTGGTTCAATTCCCCTCAAATTTAAATTTAAATGATATCCATACCTTGGATATTTTATAAATTTTAATTTTAATTTTCTTACTATTAATGATTGATTTTATTTTATTAAAAAAATTTTTTTTTAACAACTTTATGGCATAATCTTAATTTTATTTACTTTGTTTCTCAAATATTTATTCACATATTTCCTACTACAATACCTATTTCTTTCAATAACTGTCTTATAATTCTTTCCTTGAAATACACTTGATTAGTATCAATGTCAATTTATATTCTTAAGATTACTTCATATAATACTTCTCTACTATCATTTCCAGACTAACTTCCTCTTATATATCAACTTATTTCTTTTCAATTTCATTATATTTTATTCTTCTATATACTCCTCATATCATATTTCTTTTCAATATTCATCATTATTCAATATAATAAATTATTACTTAAATTCATATATATATATATATATATATATATATATATATATATATATATATATCAATATCAATTCCTTATTGCTTCATGTATTTTCAAGTAATCTACCAAATTCTAATTGACATCAAACATTACCTCCTATATTTTTATCAATATCATTCGTTATTATCCTTTCCTATCCTTTATTACTTACATCTTTTTTCCTTATTTTAAAAAATTTGTACTTCTATTTGATACTTGAGTTATTCTTATTTTTATCCCCTCTATCCTATATTTTTAATAGTTTCTTTCTATGTAAAACCAGTATTTCTCATAAATTGTTTTTCTTTATTTGCTATATATATATTGATTTGCCATATTCTAATTTCAAAACTGTTTCAATTATAAGTTTTACCTAATAAATTTTTTTTTATATTATATCATATTCATTCATTCATTTGTGTTTTTTTTCAGGTTCTGAAGAAACAAACGTGATGAATTTAATTGGATCACCAGCTGCCAAATGGATAAAAAAACTCTGTCTAATATCTACTTTATCTTTGTACACTACCTAATATTAAATTTAAAACTATAGTTATGACTATTATTGCCTTTTTTTTAAGTATTGTTCGTAACATAACATCATCTATTTATAATATCTATATACATGTTTTACATTGAACACTCCCCTTTCTAATTGTGTACCTGGATAGAATAAGCGATAACTGTTTTGAGCATCACTATTGTCGACTACATATGGCCCTTCAAATGGTGATAATAACTTTTTACATTGATTTTCACCTTTCTTTGGTGTTCTTAAAGATCTTACTAGGACTAAATCTCCTTTTTCAAATCTAATCTTCTTATTATTTTTGTTTCCTTTTCTTTTAATAAATCTTATAGCACTTCTCTCCAAATTCTTGCTTACTTTATTTAAAACTTGAGACATATCCCATTCTCTCTGTATTATCCAATCACGTTCTGGGGGTATTCCTTTCAAAATAAATTGTGGACATTCTTCAGTAACTCCATTAGGTAATTGGTTTAAAAATTTCTCTGCTTGATTCAGATTTTCTTCCCATAAATTGTGTCTATTATTACATAAAATTCTTAAATACTTAACAACTTCTTTGATATACCTCTTAGCTGGATTAGATGGAGGTCTTCTTATGCTTATGAAATTCATTTTGATATTATGATTTCTACACAAGCGTTTGACTTTTTTGCTCACAAAGTAAGTAGCATGATCCAGTATTAAATTTTCCGGAATTCCTATTTCTTCTATAAAATTTTTCAAACAAGATATTACTGTGTTTGCATTGGTACGTTGACAAAAAAAAGTTCTTACAAATTTCGAAAATATATCTACCACAACTGAAATATGTTTATTGCCTTGCTTGCTAGGTATTAATTGTGATATGAAATCAATAGCTACTATATGTAAAGGCTTGAGTGCTATTATAGGTTTTGGTCCACTAATATGATAATAGTTCCTTTCCTTCGCCAACTGACAAATTTTACAAATTTTACAGATTTCTTTAACCAATGATATGTCCTTCTTTGCAGTGTAATTTCCTCTAAACAACATCCCTAGTTTTCGAGATCCTGTATGTCCATATTACTCATGTAATTGTTTGATAATTTCTTTAGCATATTCAGGTGTTATTAAATGAATTTCCCTATCTTCCATTTTCTTATACCAAATTCCCTCGTTTTGAAATGCTCCTCTTTTACAAGATTCTTGTAAATTTCTCTGATCCTCCATTATTTTCTCCAAAGTAAACAAACCTTCAGTTTTTTTCAACCTATTGATGCCAATTTGGAATTGTTGATCTTTCTTCTTTATTTCTGTTTCACGGCTAAGAGCATTCGCTACTATATTAGTTTTCCCAGGAATAAATCTTATTTCAAATTCATATTCCTGTAATAGAAGTATCCATCGATGGATCCTATTGTTTGCATAACGATTTTTAGACATTGCTGTTGAATCTGAATGGTCTGTTTCCAAGTAAAACTTTGCTCCTAATAGATAAAAACGTAATTTAGTTATGCAAAATACAATGCTTGCCATCTCCAATTCAGTAACTGAGTATTTTCTTTCATAGTTTTTCGTTACTCGGGAAATAAAACTGATTGGTACCTCTTCTTCCTCTTGTTCTTGCAATAAAACTCCTGCTAACCTACCTATGGTTGCATCTGTTCTTAAAATAAATGGCTTGTCATATTGAGGATGATAAACCTGCAAATTTTGTAAAAATATTTCCTTTAGTTCTTGGAAAGCTTGTTCTCTCCTAGCATCCCATTTCCATTTCGTTTCCTTCTTGAGTAGTTCAATAAATGGAATTTCTTTATTACTGAGGTCTGGTATTAGTCGTTTGAAGTAGTTGAAAATTCCCAAAAATCTTCGAAGAGTTTTCAGATTATTCGGTGTCTTATATTCCCTTATGGTTCTAATTCGTTCAGGGTTCATTCTCACTCCAGTAGAATTTAAAATATATCCCAAATACTGCACTTCTTTTTGGTAAAATTGACATCCTGCTCTTTCCAATTCTGCCAATATAGTCTTCAAATGTTCGTGATGTTGTTCTTCATTTTCTGAATATATTAATATATCATCGATATAGTGCAATGTAAAATATTCATATTGGTTAAGAAAAGTGTGAAGTGTTCTTACCAATGCTGCACACGAACTCTGTAAACCAAATGGAACAAAACAAAATTTGTATACTACACCATCAATCATAAATGCTGTATACGGACGACTTCTTTTATCGAATGGAATCAACCAGAAACTATGCTTCAAATCCAATTTCGTGAATATGTTAGCTCTTGTAATCCTACCAAATATCCCCTCTACATTTAAAGGACTCTGATATTGTTTTTTTAGTATATGAGTTGATATTTCTGGCATCCAGACATAATCTAATATCACCTGACTTTTTTCGGACACATGTTATCGCACTTATATATGGAGAGTTGGATCTTTCTATAATACCATCTTGTATCATCTTTTCTAACTCCTGGTATACTTAATTTTTCAACTTATAAGAAATGGGTTAGGTTTTCATCTTGGAGTTACTAATATCCTTATTCAATTCCAACTTATATATATACTTTGCTGCTATGCATACTTCTTTGTTGAAAAGTCTCCCATGTTTTGTTAATAGCTCATCAATCCCTCTTCGATATTGTATGGGACAAAATTGTTCTTGTAGGTCTTCCATAATTTATATTTCGTTTATTTTACATTGTCTTTCCTCTACCTCTTGTTCTTCCTTTTTGTCAAAAGTTATTATATTACCTTCACATACCATGTACCCCTGTTTATAATCAATTATCATCTTGTGATTGCTGAATTCATCACTTCCCAAAATTACGTCATATTTTAAATTCTTAACTACTAAAAATTGTATTTTAGAAGCTATGTTTCCCAAATAAAAATCTGTGATTATGGTACTATTTGTATAATATAAATTTTTATCATTCGCCCCTACTAATGATAGTTTCTTTGTATTTATCATCATAATATCATCCTTATTTAAATTATATACTATATCCTGTTTAATTAATGTTACCTCTGAACCCGTATCTATTAAAATTCTACAAAAAATATTTTGTACTCTACCCTGAATAAATATTAAATTAGGTTTTCTACCTTTTTACTAATATTTTCATATTCTATAATAAATTCTCGAGGATGTTCATATCGCGATGAATAGATGATATTATGCACGTAAGGACGATTTAAGCATAATTCGCTATATTGTCCTGTCCAGGAATACATTCTTCTACCTGTATCTCCTGTCTGACCATGTTCACTTGTCTCCTATTGTCATCATCCCTGTTTCTGTTTTGGTTTGGATTATTTTGATTTTCTCTTCCGTTTTGCCAGTTTCTTCCTCTATTATTGTTATTATTCCCATAATGATTTCTTCTCTCGAAATTATTTTGGTTTCTAAAGTTCTCTGGATATCTGTTTCCATTATTCTTTTATCGATTCCTATTTTGCTCCCCATTTCCTTGATATCGTCTATCATCAAAGTTCCTATTTCCATAATTTCTATTTCCATTACCTTCATAATAATCTCTCCTAAAATTACCATTTCCATTTAGCCTTCGGGTATCGTTTCTTATATTTCCATTTCCTTGTTGATATCTAAGAAAACCATTTCCATTTTGGATACTTCTTTCCACTCTCTGCAAATATCTAGACAAATTGTCCATTGTTTTTATATTATGAAGGGCTATTGTTTCTGCAGCTTCGGAATTGAAATGTCTTCCAACATATAAAACTAATTCCTCCTCCTTCATAACAGGTTCCAAATATTGTGCCATATTATAGAGTTGCATAGCATATGCGTTTAAATTTTTATTCCGATTGTAATCAAATTTCCCGAAGTACAATCTTTCCCTCAAATTAACTTGATAAATTTCACCACAAAAATAGTTTATAAATTTATTCTCAAATTCTTCTAGATTGTTTATATTTTCCTCTTTATTACAGAACCATAATAGGGCATGTCCAGATAACATCCCTCTAATAATAATCTTCTTCTCCATTATTTCACCCATTCCTTTGAGTTTGCTTTTAATTATTTTAATAAACACCTTCGGATGAATGGTGTTTATATTCCCATCAAACTTTACTCCGATATCCATGTTTCCCGTATAAATAACTCCACCTCCATTTCTCCTAATATTGAATTCCATTTCCTTCATGCTTTCCTGCAATTTCCTGTTCATTTATTCCAGTTCTTTGTGAAAAATTTGTCCAATATGCTCGTTCCTCTCCTCACATGTTCCTGTTTGTTTTTGAACCTTTGTATCTAAGTCCTTAAATTTATGTTCCCCGTTTTGTTGATAATTCTGCATAATTTCTTCTATTGTTTGTTCCCTGAATTTAATGTGTTCTACTTCTTTGCTGATATCTTCCAATTGTTTCCTTACTTCCGCTTGAATTGTACCTGGTAATTCTTCATTCATGCCTCTTCCTAATTCCTGAATATGTTCTACAAGTTGATTTTCTATTTGCTCTCGAATTTTCATACCGTTTTCTTGAATTTCAATCCATAGATGTTTATTTTGGTCCTCCATATCTTCTCTCACCTTGTCAATTTTCTTTCCAAATTCTTCATTAGTCTTCTTAAGTTCTTTAATTTCCTTACAATTTTCAAATTTCACTTCTTCTATTTTCTCTTCCAATCTGTTCATATTACCATTGATGTTGTTTATATCCCCTCTAATTTCTTCTCTCATACTGTCCATTTTTTCATCCATGTTATCTATTTTTCCATTTAAATTTTGCTCCATTTTGTTAATGTTTCCATTTATTGTACCTATGTTTCCATTTATACTCTTTATACTGGCAACTAATTGCTGCATCATGTCCATCATATGATCATCTCTACCTGTTCTTGTTGGCGCTTCTTGTTTCCTCTCTTCTTGTTCCACAGCTTCCTCATCTGTCAAACCTTTTTCATGTGCATCAACTTCCACTTGTTGTCCTTGCTCCAAATACACAGCTTGGTAATCTCCCATACCATGACTTCGTTCTTCTCTTTCCTCTTCCGAACCACTATCTGCTCCTACCTGTCTCAACGTCATTCGTTTTGCCATTTTAATTGAGTTTAAAATTTACAGATGTTCCCTAAATTTTTAATAAACGGCCCCACGTTTTGGGTGACAATTATTATTAATTTTAATATACTTACTTATATTTATTTTTTATGAAGTTTGGATAATTATAATTTTATATGTTGAAATTTTGTTTTGATGTGGCTAGCTCAGTATTTATAATTTTATATGGTCTGTAATGTATTATTATTTTATTCGGGAGCATGAAACTCTTTCTGCTCTTTGAGTCCTGGCATTTAAAGATATATTACCTTTATTTAAATAAAAAGAAACACCTTACTTTTTAAACACATTTAATTTTAAAATAAAATCTTTTAATGCAATAATTATAAGTTGCGACGCCTATAGTTACCTCAACCGAAATTATCGATTCTTATATTCTATCCTGTGCGCATGCTTAAAATCCAGTCATGCGGACTTAAAGCGTGGAATGAACATAGTTTTTACAACAATGCGAGATGGAGCATCTGTGATCATTAGATACACATAATATTGTCAAAAGATAAATACTTAAATGATTCAACACATAGAAGAATTTATGTTGAGAATATACATCGAAATATTACAAATATGCTGTGGAAGAAATAGAATTAGAAGATTTATATATACATGGAAATATCATAATGTTTATATGCAGACGGACATATTACATGAATATAAATTTAAGCATCATTCTTATGATGATAAAATGGCGTAAGTACTTATTTTTATTTATTTGAATTAGGCCTTTTTGTTAATGTTAAAGATTTATTTTATTAACTAACTAAATAAAGTCCGTTTTTTTTTCTATTTTAGATCGATCATTGCCGTGAATGTTTATCAATTTTACGAAATTATGCACTTATTTGAGTTTTTTCTCTTACTATTGGCCAATAATATTTTAAATGAACACTGACCTGTTGCTCTGGAATTGGGATAATGCTTCTGGACCCAGGAATGCTCCTCTGAAGTTCCAACACCAATTTTGGAGAAATTTGGCTGATTTTCGCAGTAAAACTGGATGTGATCATCTGTGAGTACTATCAGAATTGTTTATAGTAGTAATTGATAAGTTTTGTCAAGTTAATTTGGGATTTTCATGAAATTTCGGGAACACTGCAACACAAGCTTCTAGTATATCGACGCCAGCTTCCAACCTACTAACGCTTCCTTTCGATTCTCAACTTTTTTCAATAAACAAGTATTTTGTTTTTTCCAGGTCACTATTTACAAAAGTTTGTTTCTTTATTTGTTGATTGAAAATTTGATCTGTCACTTTGTTTATAACCAATCAACTATTGTCATATGCAATCGAATTATTTAATTTAGTTTACTTAGTAGAAAAGTTCATACATATACTATTTCACATTATTAATTCACTTGTAGTGTCTTTTGAGTTTTTGTCATACAAATAAATTAAAAATTGGTTATATACATAGATACATTTTAAATAGTCCAATATCTAATATTGTTATTAACAGTCTATTACTGTTACAATCATCTTACTTAGAACATGAATCCTTTTATGTAATATCTATCTAATCTTTGTATTAAATTATTTATACTAACTCCTTTAACAAATTATTATTTATTGATTCTATGTTCATTTTACTGACAATATATCATTTTTCTTTATGTTATTAATAGTTTATCTATGAAAATCTATACTCCCTATTCTACTAAATATTTGTATTTGTTTTATAATTTAAACTACTTATATTTAAAATTATCATGACTTGACTATTCTAATAATAGTTTTATTTCAGATGAGCAGCTGATTATGTTATAGAAGATAATCCATCATCTTAGGCAACTTTGTTTACTCCATTACATTTGTTAGGCAATTTCTAAATTTTGTACTATTATTGAGGTAATTTCTTTATTTATTAAATTGTTATAGACTAATTATTTAATATATCTTTACTTGATATGCTTTTAATTAAGAGAAGTGTTTCCTTTTTAATTGTGTTTTCTTAAATTATATTATTTTCATATGTTTTCATATTAGCAACATATTCCTATAGAACTAATTCTCTTAATATCTGGTTCAATATATATATATATATATAAAAAATTGGCAAAAATATTGGGGTAGCAGCAAATAAAAGAACACTCTTTATAATATTTCCAAGCTTTCGGAAACGTTTATTTCCATCATCAGGGAGCACTACAAAAAATCACAAAAACGTTACAACAACTAAATGCGACCAACACCACAATCCGCCAAGCCAAAACAACCCCGACCAATCGCAAAATCTCTCTCTCTCATAAAAAGCAGCGAAGTAGTCAAGCATGTTTCAACTCAACAAAAAGCACTGATGGCGACACAAACATGAACTGTCAGAAAAGGTCAAACTGTGACAAAATTTTACCCGACTATAATACTGAAATAATTATATTTAATAACAAAGCCAATACATTACATTGAAATTCTTTTGTAGTCAAAAAACTTTTGAAGAATATTATCAATTATGTAAAAACAACTAGCTATTCAAGCACCACAAACTCTCATCTCTCACATAAGAGAGGGTATGTTGCAGGAATCAACCAGCTTAAAAAATATATTCTATTTAAAATATGTATGTGATAGAATTATTTCATTTTTGAATTTATCAAAGTAAACAAAAAACATTTATTGGGTATTATGGTACAATTCCAACCGTTTCAAAGCAAATTACGTCTATTATCAAAAAATTCCTTCATACTTACATTATGTTGAGATTAATAAAATTAGTTGTTATAACGCTGTGACACAAGAAACATGACAAAGTCGAAATTACTAAAAAGCTCAATAAAATTTATATTACATTTTAAAATATTCTTTCCGCAAACTGAAACATTTCATACACAAACGGCAAATCCATCTATCACGTTATTATACGAAACTAGTTATAATTTTTTTTCCCGTTAATGGTAGGTGCACATTCCAAAGCGACAAAAAACCACAACAGGGGGGGGAATAAAATTGAATGTTATTATTAAAAAGATATTTTTATGATAAAATTGAAGAATTATGTAAATCCCGAATCATATTGAAATTTTGTTGTGTGTCAACAGACAGTAAAAAAGAGTAAATTTCACTAAGATTTTTTATATCTGATTTTTTATTGATAGAATTTGGCTCCTGTGCGATAAAAGTCATTTCCAAATAGAGCCTCTTATGATAATTATTTTCCATTGTTAAAACCTTTACATCAGAATAATTCATATGATGGTCCTCAACATTCACATGTTCTGCCAGAGCACATCTCTCTGGATGCAACCTAGTGTCAGACTTATGGGACGATATCCTTTGGGATAAGGTCCTAGAAGTCTGGCCAATATATTTATTATTACAATCACCACAAGGTATAGAGTAAACCACATTTGAGAGAGCTAAGGTTGGAGTCCTGTCCTTTAGTTTGCTAAAAACGGATTTAATTGTCAAAACTGTACTAAAAGCGATCTTAACGTTACTAAGTTGTTTAAAAATTCTACAAATTTTAGGGAAAACATCCCTTATATAAGGTATGGAAACATAAAAAAATGGAGTATCTACTGCAACCGCTCCAGCACTGGTTTGAACACTTTCAACTTGGTTGGTATTGTTAATATTACCATTATTGATGACTGACGTATTGAATAAAATTTTTTTTAATAAAGTCTTAGGATATTAGTTATCAATGAAAAGTTGGAAAAGGTGTTTAAGGTTCTTATCATGGAATGAAGGGTCAGAAATGTTTAATACTCTACTCTTCATTTGTTTTATTAAATTAACTTTCATAGAGTGTTTATGATAGGACCAGTAACTCATGTACCTCCCTGACGAGACTGGTTTTCGATACCAATCTATATACAACGTATTGTCAACACGAATAAACTTAGTATCTAAAAAAGGCACAGAGCATTGGTCGTCTTCTACCTCAATGGTAAATTGGATATAGGGATCATAGCTGTTAAAAACAAATAAAATTTCATCAACTATGTCTCTAGGTAAGGCAACAATCATGTCATCGACATACTTTTTTACGAATAATAGGGTGAAAGGTAAAACCGGGATTACAGTATCCAATAAGTCATCCATCACATAGCAAGCTATAATAGGGCTAATGGTAGCACCCATAGGTGTACCAAAATTCTGTTTATAAAAGTTGTTCTCAAATGAAAAAAAGGTGTTATTAAATAAGAAAGTTATTAATTCCATAAAAGTGTCTTTATCAATGCTACAATGACTGCTAATATCACCCCACCTCTTACTAATTGCTCTCAGTGCAGCGTCCAAATACACGTTACTGAAAAGAGACACAACATCCAAACTTGCTATTATGTAATTATCCGGAATATGCAATTTATTGAATTTATTGAAGACATCAAATGAATCACTAATAAAATACTCATTATCGGTATTGTAAGCTTTTGTCAAAATATCAGTTAAAAATGAAGATATAAGGTGTGTTGGAGCACCAATGCTAGCCACAATAGGACGTACCGATAGAGTTGGCTTATGAACCTTTGGTAATGCATAAAATTTAGGAGCAATGCCATTATAACACATCAACTTCTTCCTCACAGCTTCCTCTACCTGACCTTTATCATATAACTTCTTTACTAGTTTATTACAACCGTTTTGAATAGAATTAGTAGGATCTTTATCAAGAATTTCGTAAGTAGTATTATCGTTAAGCAGTTGTAGTGACAAATCCACATATTGCTGTTTCTTTAAAATTACTGTTACATTACCTTTGTCAGATTTAGTGACAACAATATCCGGATTCGCCCTCAAAAATGTTCTAGTTTTATAGAACAAGCTGCGAAGAATCGATGAACGGCTATTAACATTAATTTTGTTTTGTACATGATTAGTAATGACGTTAGTGGTTCTAGCTATCAATACATTCCTAGTGTGAGTATCATGTATTGAGTTAGTAATATAATCCACATCAGCTAAAAAACTCTTCACAGAAACGTCCCTACCCAGTAATGGTTCGATACTAAACTTCGGGCCCAAGGCCAAAAATTTATTAATATCATCAGGAATGTTCACATCAGTCAAGTTCTTTATCCAAGATGGTTTGACATTTAGAAGTTTATTAACTTCATTATTGTAAATTTTGTTGAACTTATTAATATGAACATTTCTGATTTTGTGAAAGATTCTATTGTAAACTATCTGTTGCCTACTCTCAAAATTCTTAAAAATCAATTCAGATGTTAAATTAATAATATCCTGTTAAAGACAAGATAAATTATTTTCTAAAGTTTTAATGAGTTTATGGTTAGTTGAAATTTCAATATTTAAAACAATATTTCCCAACCTGCTACAGTAGCTCGTCGTGTGGAATGTGTTCATGTCCTGTCGGAGGATGAGGTCCTGTATCGGTCTAGTCGATTGGCTAATGTGAGATGGAACAATGTTGTTTTTTCTGTACCGAAGAAGGAAGCATCTACGGTTGTATTCTTTAGCGAGCTTTTGTTTAGTTTTCGACCAAGCCTTAAGTTTCCGTACTGCTGTGCCACCATATATGTGTCCGATGTCCTGGTAAAACCCCATGACCTGTACTTTAAAAAGATTGGAAGTCTTTGCTGAGCAGTTAGGAAAAATTGGCAAAAATATTGGGGTAGCAGCAAATAAAAGTACACTCTTTATAATATTTCCAAGCTTTAGGAAACGTTTATTTCCATCATCAGGGAGCACTACAAAAAATCACAAAAACGTTACAACAACTGAATGCGACCAACACCACAATCCGCCAAGCCAAAACAACCCCGACCAATCGCAAAATCTCTCTCTCACAAAAAGCAGCGAAGTAGTCAAGCATGTTTCAACTCAACAAAAAGCACTGATGGCGACACAAACATGAACTGTCAGAAAAGGTCAAACTGTGACAAAATTTTACCCGACTATAATACTGAAATAATTATATTTAATAACAAAGCCAATACATTACATTGAAATTCTTTTGTAGTCAAAAAATTTTTGAAGAATATTATCAATTATGTAAAAACAACTAGCTATTCAAGCACCACAAACTCTCATCTCTCACATAAGAGAGTGTATGTTGCAGGAATCAACCAGCTTAAAAAATATATTCTATTTAAAATATGTATGTGATAGAATTATTTCATTTTTGAATTTATCAAAGTAAACAAAAAACATTTATTGGGTATTATGGTACAATTCCAACCGTTTCAAAGCAAATTACGTCTATTATCAAAAAATTCCTTAATACTTACATTATGTTGAGATTAATAAAAATAGTTGTTATAACGCTGTGACACAAGAAACATGACAAAGTCGAAATTACTAAAAAGCTCAATAAAATTTATATTACATTTTAAAATATTCTTTCCGCAAACTGAAACATTTCATACACAAACGGCAAATCCATCTATCACGTTATTATACGAAACTAGTTATTATTTTTTTTTCCCGTTTCCCCTAAAATTTGTAGAATTTTTAAACAACTTAGTAACGTTAAGATCGCTTTTAGTACAGTTTTGACAATTTAATCCGTTTTTAGCAAACTAAAGGACAGGACTCCAACCTTAGCTCTCTCAAATGTGGTTTACTCTATACCTTGTGGTGATTGTAATAATAAATATATTGGCCAGACTTCTAGGACCTTATCCCGAAGGATATCGTCCCATAAGTCTGACACTCGGTTGCATCCAGAGAGATGTGCTCTGGCAGAACATGTGAATGTTGAGGATCATCATATGAATTATTCTGATGTAAAGGTTTTAACAATGGAAAATAATTATCATAAGAGGCTCTTCTTGGAAATGACTTTTATCGCACAGGAGCCAAATTCTATCAATAAAAAATCAGATATAAAGAATCTTAGTGAAATTTACTCTTTTTGACTGTCTGTTGACACACAACAAAATTTCAATATGATTCGGGATTTACATAATTCTTCAATTTTATCATAAAAATATCTTTTTGATAATAACATTCAATTTTATTCCCCCCCCTGTTGTGGTTTTTTGTCGCTTTGGAATGTGCACCTACCATTAACGGGAAAAAAAATTATAACTAGTTTCGTATAATAACGTGATAGATGGATTTGCCGTTTGTGTATGAAATGTTTCAGTTTGCGGAAAGAATATTTTAAAATGTAATATAAATTTTATTAAGCTTTTTAGTAATTTCGACTTTGTCATGTTTCTTGTGTCACAGCGTTATAACAACTATTTTTATTGATCTCAACATAATGTAAGTATGAAGGAATTTTTTGATAATAGACGTAATTTGCTTTGAAACGGTTGGAATTGTACCATAATACCCAATAAATGTTTTTTGCTTACTTTGATAAACTCAAAAATGAAATAATTCTATCACATACATATTTTAAATAGAATATATTTTTTAAGCTGGTTGATTCCTGCAACATACACTCTCTTATGTGAGAGATGAGAGTTTGTGTTGCTTGAATAGCTAGTTGTTTTTACATAATTGATAATATTCTTCAAGTTTTCTGACAGTTCATGTTTGTGTCGCCATCAGTGCTTTTTGTTGAGTTGAAACATGCTTGACTACTTCGCTGCTTTTTGTGAGAGAGAGAGATTTTGCAATTGGTCGGGGTTGTTTTGGCTTGGCGGATTGTGGTGTTGGTCGCATTTAGTTGTTGTAACGTTTTTGTGATTTTTTGTAGTGCTCCCCGATGATGGAAATAAACGTTTCCGAAAGCTTGGAAATATTATAAAGAGTGTACTTTTATTTGCTGCTACCCCAATATTTTTGCCAATTTTTCCTAACTGGTCAGCAAAGACTTCCAATCTTTTTATATATATATATATATATATATATATATATATATATATATATATATATATATATATATATATATATATATATATATATATATATATATATATATTGTAATATATTTAATTTTTTATTTAATTAAGCTCAATTATTTTATATTCATTTATTTATATTATGGGTGCCAGAATTGGTTCGTTTACCACGAATTCCAATTCAAAATAATGTATAAGTTTAAAGAAAAATTGTAAATTTGTTTTATATTGTTGTTACCATATCTCAGGAATGGATTCGGCATTTGAAGCTTGCCAGCAACAGGAAGCTATGGGTAAGATATCAAAGAAAATACAAGACGAACATAGACAAACGATTTAATCAAATGTGAATAAACTAAATAACGGATTCTTCGTCAATTGATGAATAAAACAATACATATTTATAAATTCAATGAAATACTAGCGGAAACCTTCGCATAAAATGATGCATACTAGTTATAAATTTATTTGCATCAAACACAGCAAGTAAATTGCTCTCAAATTATCAATTGTGTGCGTTGAATGTACATTCGTAGCGCTTTCAACCCCAACTTTTGCTATATAAATATAATCGTCGCGTGGTGTGTGTATTCTGTGGTGGGTATAATTTAGTTTGCAATTTGGTAAGTACTTATTTTAATATGAAATTAGTGTTTCGTGTCCGATATATTAGTGGAGATTGAAATGTTTAAAACTAATATTTAACTAAGAAATTGATATCACAATAACATAACCTAATATGTAAATATATCTGTGAATGTTTTTTATAGTGTTCATAGTTGGTTCTTCTTGACCCTGGATATTATGCATGTGAAGGAAACAATCGACTACGATCGAATAAACCGGAACTCAGGATGTGAAAAATGATGAAATGTGAATTATTTCACCAGTTGAATACCACAATGAATGGCAAAATGTATGAATCGTCTTCGAAGCTATACTAATAAGGTAATGGTTCAATCTTACCAAGTCTAGACGATAGCACAATTATTTTCACTTATTTGTTCAAATACGAATTATGTTTTTAGTTAGTTTACTTTTAAAACTTTGTTGAACACTTTGGTCAACGTTTCAACATGATTTTGTTAAATTATGTTAACTTTTAAACAAATTTGGAGAAGAAAAATTTCACGCGTCCTCCATCTATCAATTCACGAGGCTTCTCTCCAAGCTTAGAATCAACAACTTTCAACTGCTTTCCTTTTTGTTTCTCATTGTTCGTTTGTTGCTAAGTGAATAATTATTTTTATTAAATCAAAACATCAATTTCTGTGTTATTGTAGATAAATTCACTGTGTTTATTTACACTTCTGTAATCACTCCGAATCACTCTACCCGAAGTATTGAGAGAACGTTAATTTCTGCGTTGATATTTTGGTTTGACATTTCATATAAAATAATTGGAAAGTTTATGCAATATACAGGGTTTCTGGAAGTGTTTACAAAATATAAAAATATAATAGTTGAATTTTGTTTCAAAATTCACGTGATTCCATATACAGGGATTATTATAATTATATACAAGATATGTTTGACGTAATTTACTTGTCATTGTCATTTTTATATACCTTGAAATATACTTTAAAAAAATAATTACTAAATTAAATAGTAATCTCTTAAATCATTTTATTAATTGTATATTATTCGTAAATATTTCTTAAAGTGTTTAAGCTATGTCTTTATGAATTATCTCCTTTTATTGAATATTTACTAAGATTCACTTTATACGAATGATGCTAATTGGTTTAATTTAACCTGGTAGATATGTTTCACTTTAATATATATATATATATATATATATATATATATATATATATATATATATACATCGGACAAACAAGTCAGTATTTGAAAAACAGAGTAAATAGTCACAAATATGACAAACGAAACAAAACGGCACTCACTATCCATGTTTCAGAGAACCAACACGAATTTGATTTCGAAAATACAAAAATTCTTCGAAGTGAAAACCACACAAAAAAACGTTCTAGAAATGATAGAAATACAAAGAAAAACCAGTTCCGTAAATTTAAAGACTGACACAAAAAACCTTAGTAAAATTTATAATAACATTATAAAATCTTAGAAATATTGAGAAACACGTGGCACATTCCAAATATAATAAATTTATTACCACACCCTATATAAATATAGAATCCTTTGCAAATACCAGTCAACACGAAAACGACACATTAAAACCTCGTTACACCTGCTTTCATTGTATAGAACAAATACTCGTATTCCAATACAAATTTTCATCAATGACTGTCATATTTTTAAAATGTTTGTGTGTGAGTTATATTCTGTTATGTGATACGTCCTAAACAGCTATAAAATAAATTGAATAATTAAATGAACGTTCTGTCGAAGGTAAGGTTTATTTGTTTTGCTATTAAAATCCTTTCTGTAACTTGTACCATTTATTTTAGTTTTAACAAAAATTTTATTTCTGATGAAGGTCATGGAAAGACCGAAACGTTGAATAAAAATGTATTTACTACTAGTTAAATGTATTTGAAAATGGTCTTCAATCCCAAGAATACAAAATAAAAAACTATATATATATATATATATATATATATATATATATATATATATATATATATATATATATATATATATATATATATATATATATATATATATATATATATATATATATATATATATATATATATATATATATATAAATATATATATATATATATATATTAATACAAATACTCTATCTAAATTCTAAAGAAAACATTGGAATAAAGAAAAATGTACATATTTGGATGTAATACTAGTGATATACAATGTATTATAAATAATTTAAAAGATTCAATATGCAAATAAAATTTGACATTACAATTTCGAATGACAATAATGCAGAAGATACTCAATGATACATAGATTTTATAAAGATTTTAAAAAAATAATACAGATGTCGCTGGTAGCAAAATTACAATTAGAAGAAAAGAATGAGAATCTCTCTTTGTTATATGAAAACATAAATTTGTATTTTTTTTTAAAAAAAGGAATTCTTTGGTAACCAAAAGAGAAGAGGATTATTTATGGAAAAAGTTTAGTTAGTTGATTTTGAACCCCTCTCGAGAGAACATCTAATATGAGTTCTCTCAAATTTGCTGAATAATATAATAGTAATTGATATATTAAAATAGCATCAGATTATAATAATTAGCATGATAAGATCAGTGCGTGAATAATTCCTTAAATAATTATATTGAAATAGTGTTAGTGATTTTTCCGGGTTCTAAATTATGAATTTAGAAAAGGGGTTCCGGCGATTCTAAAAGACGTGCTTAGAATCAGAACGAGTGATCCTGATATCTAGTTGGTGAGTCCAGTCCAGATTTTATAAATTATTTTTCAAGAATTAACAGGCCTTTAAATAAAATTAAGATGGATGCATCTATATCACATTTTTTAATACTGACAAAATTAACGTTAAAGATATATAAAATTTCACCTGAAGAGAAGAGAAAATTTTTTTGAATAGACTATTTTATCGCATATAGTTATTTGACATTTATACACGTCAAGTGTAATTTTCGACGATTTGAACGTTTAGAATAAGTAGTTAATTAGGTTGTTCTTCTAGTATATAGGTTGTTTTTTTAATTTTAAGGTTCGTAGAAAGTACGATTGGTGTTCTTTATTATATTTTGGGAATAATAATTCATTTTCACTTGTTATCTGATGGTATATAATATATAATCTTTGATTCCAACTCACTTTGGTATTAAATCAACTCCTATTTCATTGAATTTGAAAAATTTTGGATCCTATAAAACTTTTGATATAATCAGTGACATTTAGTTAATTCTCAGTGACAGAAAAATTGTAGATGTCATTAGATAATTTAATGGTCTTAGAATATATTGAACAAGCAGTCACTATAGATTTGCAATAGTATAATTGACAATTTTGGAATATTCTTTGGAAATTTATAAATTTAAAATTTGAATTATTAATTTTTTTTTAATCTTTGAACCCTCCCTGAGGTAAGAGCGAGTAAGTCGATTTTGTAGTAATTTATCTTTCAGAATATAAAATTTCATATTCATCTGAGCCGGGCATAATCATTTGACAATTCCTGTCAAAATTTCAAATAGGTTATATTCAGTTATAAAGGGGTTTTCACATTAGTGTAGTTACTACCACGATTGTAACAACAGCATCTAATAATCAAATTTCAAATAAAATCATAAAATACATAATTATAAAAACAGTAGAACATTATAAAAATATTATAATTTGGCGGCCCAACGTGTGGCGAATTAAGAATTTTTCTTGATAATTAGGTTGACGTTAACATTATAATAATTGTCACCCAAAACGTGGGGTGATTAAAACTGTGCATATAATTATAAAAATATTAATTTATTGACAAGATTATAAAAAAAAATTAAATATTTACGATGGAACGAAGAATGACGTTAAGAGATGGTAAACAGGTAGGAGTTGGAAGTGGATCCGATGAAGAAAGGGAAAAACAGGAGGATAGTAGACGGGAACCCCAAGGAGGAACAAATAGCAATGATCATTGGATGCAACAATTCCTTTTGAAAATGAATGAGAATATGAATAGGAAATTTGAAGAAAATAGGGCAGATATGAATAGTATGGAAAGAATATGCGAGGAGATATGTATACAATGAGGGAGGAGATTAAGGGGGATATTAACAATATCACAGGAAACATGGACAGG
Source organism: Galeruca laticollis (assembly GCA_963921935.1). NCBI lineage: Eukaryota > Metazoa > Arthropoda > Insecta > Coleoptera > Chrysomelidae > Galeruca > Galeruca laticollis. The sequence continues at coordinate 13,172,172 of OY998181.1, forward strand.
CTGGAAAAGAAAATAGAAGAAGGAAAAATTGAAAATTTAAAGGAGATTAAGAAAATTAGGGAAGAAAATAATGAATTTAGAAAGAACATTGAAAAGGTGAAAGCGGATATGAAGGGCCAGAAGGAAAATTTGCGCATGGAAATTCAAGAAATTGGCATTAAAATCAGGGAAGATACAAACAAGCAGGTGGTAGAAGAAGTTCAAGAACTAGGAAGATGCCTAGAAGAAAATTTATCTGGAGTAATTCAAGTAGAAATGAAGAAACAAAATGAGAATTTAATTGAAGAGATACAGTCCATTAAAGTACAAGGACAAACAAATGAAGAAGTAATGCAAATATATGAACAGAATTTGAATAAGAAATTTAATGATTTAAATGGAAGGATAGAGGAACAAACAGGAACGTGTATTAAAAGGAGTGAAAATATAGACAAATTATTTAACCAGGAATTGGAGAAAATGAATAGAAAATTACATGAAACTGTAGAAGAAATAGAAGATAATCTAAAACGGAATGGAGGTGGAACGATGTATACTGGAAATATCGACTTTGGAGTGAAATTTGATGGTAATATAAATGTAATTCACCCAAAAGTATTTATCAAAATAATCAAAAGTAGGATGAGAGGAATAAGGGACATTGTAGAGAAAAAAATCATTATTAGAGGAATGTTATCTGGACATGCTTTATTGTGGTTTTGCAATAAAGAGGAACAAATACCCGATGTCGAAGAATTTGAAAAACAATTTTTAAAATATTTTTGGGGGGAGATACAACAGGCGAGTTTCAGAGAGAAACTATACTTTGGGAAATTTGATTATAACCAGAGTAAAAATTTCAATGCATATGCAATGAAAATGTACAACAACGCACAGTATTTGGAGCCAAGCATGCGAGAAGAAGAAATGGTGTTATATATTTCCAGACATTTCAACCAACAAGTATCTGAAACTATAGGGATACAAAATATCAAGACGATGGAAGGTTTATCAAATTATTTACTCAGACTTGAAAGAAGTAATAATGAAAAAAGAAATGAAATTAAAAATTTTAATGGAATAGGGGGAAATGGAGATGGACATTACCGAAGAGATATGAATAATACATATGAAAATAGAAACTATAGAAACAGGGATTTTGATAACCGAAGAAATGATAGACATTTAGACAGGAATTATAGAACTGAAAATAGAAATTATAGAAATGAAGACCGAAGATATGGAAATGGAAATAAAAATAATGATAATAAGTACTTTGAAAATATAAGAGATACCAGAAATTCGGACAGAAGAAATGATAATGAAGACAGAATTGAAAATTGGCGACAGGATAGACGGACAGGAACAAATAATTATTATGATCGAAGAAACTTTGAAAGAGGAAATGATGATAGAAGAAATGATACGTTGGAAAACCAAGACAGAAACTATGATAGAAGAAATCAAGAAGTAGGAGACAGGAGACAAGTAAACATAATACAAGAACAAGAAAGATATGAGGATCATAGTCAAACTGTAGATAGAAATTTTACTTAAACCGCTTTCACGTGCATAATATTATTTTTTCTAAGTACGAACATCCAAGAGAATTTGTTGATATTGGGGAAATTGGGGAAATGCATGACAATTTAGGTTTAATATTCATTGAAGGGAAAATACAAAATATAGGATGTAAAATTCTGATAGATACAGGATCAGAAGTAACGTTGATAAGTGAAAGGATTATAGACAAGTGCAAAAAAAATAATATTATGGTGGTAAATACAAATAGATTATCACTAGTGGGAGCGAATAATAAAAAACTATATGATACAAGTAAAATGATAATTGAGGAATTACAAATAGGAAATAATTCGTTTAAAGTACAAATGCTGGTCGTAAAGAATTTAATTTATGATATAGTATTAGGTTCCGATGAATTAGACAATCACAAAATGATTATCAATTATAAAGAAAAGTTGATGAATTGTAAAGGAGAAGATATTCATTTCCTCAAACAAGAAACAAACAAATTAGAAGAAGATACATTTTATGTAATGAATCAAATCAATGAAGAACCTAAAATAGATTTAAATTTGTGTAAACAAAAATATGTGAAAATTGTAATGGAATTGATAAGACAATACAACAGATTATTCAATGAAGAAGTACAAGTAGCAAGGAAATATATACATAAACTGGAAATGAATAGAGATATATCGAATTTCAAAGTAAGGACATATCCAATTCCATATAAATTGGAGGATGAAGTATACCATGAATTAGAAAATATGTTAAAAGATGGAATAATAGAAAGATCAAATTCACCATATATTAATGCAGTTACGTGTGTACGAAAAAAATCTGGAGAAATAAGAATATGTTTAGATGCAAGAAATATCAATAGCTACACAAAGAAACAATACGAAAGTCCCATGAATATCGATAGTATATTTGGTAGAATTACTAATGCAAACATATTTTCAAAATTAGATCTGAAACATAGTTTTTGGTTAATTCCTTTAGAAAACGAAAGTCGGAAATATACTGCGTTTATGATAGATGGAGTGGTATATCAATTCTGTGTGGTACCTCTCGGATTACAGAGCTCATGTGCAGCTTTAGTAAGAACACTTCACACTATTTTAAACAAATATGAAAATTTCATTCTTCATTATATAGATGATATCCTTATATATTCGGAAAATGAAGAAAAACATCAAGAGCATTTGAACATTATTTTCGAAGAACTAGAAAATGCTGGATTAAAATTAAACATAGAAAAATGTAAATTTTATCAAGAGGAGATAAATTATTTGGGATATGTTTTGAACACTAAAGAAGTTTCTATGGATCCTGATCGAATTAAGACAATTTTAGAATATAAACAACCAACAAATTTGAAAACTTTGAGAGGGTTTCTAGGAATTTCAAACTATTTCAAACGATTGATACCGGATCTTAGTAGAAAAGAAATACCATTAATTGAACTATTGAAAAAAGGTGTAAAATGGCAGTGGAATGACAAACGGGAAAAAGCATTTAGAGAACTAAAGGAAGTTTTTACAAATAATCTCAAGGTATATCACCCACAGTATGATAAACAATTTATTTTGAGAACAGATGCATCAGCTGATCGTTTTGCTGGAGTACTGATACAAGAACAGGAAAAAGGAGAAGTACCTATTAGTTTCATATCTAGGGTTACTAAAATGCATGAAAGGAAATATTCAGTAACAGAACTTGAAATGGCAAGCGTGGTATTTTGTATCACTGAATTGAGATTTTTTTTATTAGGAGCTAAATTCATTATAGAAACTGATCATTCAGCTTTGACAGCTATGCTTAAAAATAGATATGCGAATAATAGAATACATCGCTGGATTTTATTATTACAAGAATATGATTTCGAAATAAAATACATTCCTGGAAAACAGAATATTGTTGCAGATGCTTTAAGTAGAGAGACAGAAACCACATTTGAACGGAGAAAGTATAAAATTGGTATAAATAGAATGCTACAAGAGGAAGGATTATATTCATTGGATAGAATTAGGAAAGATCAACAAAATTTGGAATCAAATTATAAAAATAATGCTATTAATATGGAGGAAATATGGTATAAATGTCTGGAAGATAGAGAAGTATTTGTAATTACACAAGATTATGCAAAGGAAATTTTGAAAAATTTACATGAAGAACATGGACATGTTGGGACTAGGAAGTTATGGATGCTTTTTAGAGAAAACTATATAAAAAAAAGGATTTAGCAATTGCCAAAAATATTTGTAAAGTGTGTGCCATATGTCAACTAGCAAAAGAAAAAAATTATCACAATAAAAATTTGACAAAATCAATAGTTGCACAGAAGCCATTACAAATTGTCGCTATAGATTTCATAAGCAATTTAATACCGAGCATACAAGAGAATAAACACATATTTGTTATCACTGATATTTTTACGAAATTTGTTAAAGTTTACCCATGCAAAAGAACCAATGCAAAAACTGTGATAGAGATTTTAAAAATGTACACTAAAAAATATGGAACGCCAAAAACAATAATATTAGATCATGCAACTTATTTTGAAAGTGAAAAACTAGCTAAATTTAGTCAAAATCAAGAAATTAAGTTGAACTTTATTAGCATTAGGAAACCATCGTCAAATCCAGCTGAGAGATACATCAAAGAGATAAACAAGTACTTACGAATTTTATGTAATCAGGATCACTGTCAATGGGAAAATAATTTAAATCACGTAGAAAGATTCCTTAACCAAATACCTCATGGTGTTACAAATGAATGCCCAGAATATTTATTTACTGGCACAATACCCCAAAGAAATTGGATAGTGAATCGAAAATTGGAAATGGAAGATGTTTTGAATAAGGTGAATGAAAGACTGCAGAAGCAAGCTAAAAAATATATTGAAAGGATGAACCAAAAAAAAAAAGAAGACAGTTTTTGAAAAAGGAGAATTGGTGATTGTAAGATCATTGCAAGTTGCAAAAAGATCAGAGAATAGTTGCGCAAAATTATTGCTACCGTTTGAGGGACCTTATGTAGTAGGTAACGAAGGAGCACAAAATAGTTACCAATTATCAGACCCCATTACGGGAAATGAAAGAGGAGTTTTTAACATAGAACAGGTATATAAATATTATACTTAACTTGGAACAAATGATATTATGTTACGTAAAATTTTAATAGATATAGTAGATTTAAGAAGTTTTAAAGGAATTAGGAATAATAGTTTAATTTGATTGAAGATAAATTTTAGAGATAATTATTTGAAAGATATAACTATGTTACTAATATATTAGTATCATATTTGGCAATTTTGGAAGATAAATTATAATTATATGCAAGAATCGATTTATCATTCTTTTATTAGGGGGATTTAATACATATACTCTATCTGAATTCTAAAGAAAACATTGAAATAAAGAAAAATGTACATATTTGGATGTAATACTAGTGATATACAATGTATTATAAATAATTTAAAAGATTCAATATGCAAATAAAATTTGACATTACAATTTCGGATGACAATAATGCAGAAGATACTTAATGATACATAGATTTTATAAAGATTTTAAAAAAAGAATACAGATGTCGCTGGTAGCAAAATTACAATTAGAAGAAAAGAATGAAAATCTCTCTTTGTTATATGAAAACATAAATTTGTATTTTTTTTTAAAGAAGGAATTCTTTGGTAACCAAAAGAGAAGAGGATTATTTATGGAAAAAGTTTAGTTAGTTGATTTTGAACCCCTCTCGAGAGAACATCTAATATGAGTTCTCTCAAATTTGCTGAATAATATAATAGTAATTGATATATTAAAATAGCATCAGATTATAATAATTAGCATGATAAGATCAGTGCGTGAATAATTCCTTAAATAATTATATTGAAATAGTGTTAGTGATTTTTCCGGGTTCTAAATTATAAATTTAGAAAAGTGGTTCCGGCGATTCTAAAAGACGTGCTTAGAATCAGAACGAGTGATCCTGATATCTAGTTGGTGAGTCCAGTCCAGATTTTATAAATTATTTTTCAAGAATTAACAGGCCTTTAAATAAAATTAAGATAGATGCATCTATATCACATTTTTGAATACTGACAAAATTAACGTTAAAGATATATAAAATTTCACCTGAAGAGAAGAGAACATTTTTTTGAATAGACTATTTTATCGCATATAGTTATTTGACATTTATACACGTCAAGTGTAATTTTCGACGATTTGAACGTTTAGAATAAGTAGTTAATTAGGTTGTTCTTCTAGTATATAGGTTGTTTTTTCAATTTTAAGGTTCGTAGAAAGTACGATTGGTGTTCTTTATTATATTTTGGGAATAATAATTCATTTTCACTTGTTATCTGATGGTATATAATATATAATTTTTGATTCCAACTCACTTTGGTATTAATTCAACTCCTATAACATTGAATTTGAAAAATTTTGGATCCTATAAAACTTTTGATATAATCAGTGACATTTAGTTAATTCTCAGTGACAGAAAAATTGTAGATGTCATTAGATAATTTAATGGTCTTAGAATATATTGAACAAGCAGTCACTATAGATTTGCAATAGTATAATTGACAATTTTGGAATATTCTTTGGAAATTTATAAATTTAAAATTTGAATTATTAATTTTTTCTTAATCTTTGAACCCTCCATGAGGTAAGAGCGAGTAAGTCGATTTTGTAGTAATTTATCTTTCAGAATATAAAATTTCATATTCATCTGAGCCGGGCATAATAATTTGACAATTCCTGTCAAAATTTCAAATAGGTTATATTCAGTTATAAAGGGGTTTTCACATTAGTGTAGTTACTACCACGATTGTAACAACAGCATCTAATAATCAAATTTCAAATAAAAACACATAATACATAATTATAAAAACAGTAGAACATTATAAAAATATTATAATATATATATATATATATATATATATATATATATATATATATTATTGTGAAAAAATAATACTACACACTGTACATATATCTAACACGAGTTAATTACAATTTGAAATATTAACGAGTATAAAATTATTGAAGGAAAAACTATTCGAGAGTCAAATTCAAACTAAATTAAACTAATGAAATTTCTTCAAACTTTATAATGTACCTTGTATACACATATACATGACACCAATATAATAGGATTCAAACTATTTAAGAGAAAAATTTAAAAAAACATAATTTATAGCCAATATTAAAAAGTGAATAGTGATACTAACCTTCTAAAACGATTCCTGAACTAAATATTTGATATATACAGTGTAAATATCCTTTACATAACCCCAGAAGAAAATACTGAAAGACTTTTCAGTAATGAAGTGATACAAATGAACTGTGAATCCAGCTTCCCAAAAAGTATAGTGAAACTAACCTTATAAAACGATTCCTGATTTGAATATTCCATATATACAGTGTAAATATCCTTTACACAATCCCAGAAGAAAATACTGGAAGGCTTTTCAGTAACGAGTTGATTCAAATAAACTGTGAATCCAACTTCCCAAGAAATTTTCCAGAACTTCCCTAAAAGGCAAGCAAAATGAATATTCGTCTATAGAACATTAGTGGAGAACATGAGGTATTTCATAATTTTTTTTTAAATGAAAACTTACTTGTATATATAAAGGAACATTAGGTATTGAATTATATCTGATAATCGTATGTACTTATCACAATCGTCCATGTTTTTTTGTTGTTGAAATGTTGAATACAATTACCAACAAAACTTAAACGCACAATAAGTTGCATACGTACACGTATAATTTCATTGGTATGAATATTGTGGGAAAGACCATCATAGATAAGTTTTATTTTTCTTTATTTATCGTATGCAAGGAAAAATAATGTATTTTTTGATTTTTTACGAGATAAAAATTCTTTTCTCTTAAATAAATAGAATCATATATCTGTGAATCTTGATTCAGTGTTTTCTTTTGTAAGTTGGCAATACTGTTTAGACAGCATTCACCACTGAAGGTTTCCTTGAGATAAAGTATACAGGACCGCACTACAGAGATTTATAAAAAAAAATTTAATTTAACAGAATTTTTTTTAATATCAAATATTTGGCGCATATAAAATAATAATAACAAGATTTATTATATATATAAAGCCCATGAACCCGGATCCTGAGAAGCTGAGTTCTCATATAAAAATTTATAATAAGAAGAGATAAAGGTAAGGGCACTGTGTGGCATTATTGAACAAAATAATTTCTTAAATATACCGGGCGAATTGAATTAAAATTTTATTGATTTTGAAACACAAATAGTAAACCACAATAATATATATATATATATATATATATATATATATATATATATATATATATATATATATATATTGAACCATATATCTTATATATTAAAGAACATCAGCTGTTTGAGAATATTTGCTTAGGATTTAAAATGGATTGAAACTATGTAATTAAAAACACATTAAAAAAACCACAATCATAAGTAAAAATGCATATAAAGTCATAATATATGAAATCATTTGTTTATAATAATTAAAAAGGGCAACAATAAATATAAAGAAATTATCTTGATAATTGTCTAAATTTTGACAACGCTTAACAAGTATAGTGGAGAACAATAAATCTGCCCAATATGGATGTTTAGTTGTCATGAAGGAATCAGCTGTTTCATCTGAAATTAAACAAGTCTTAGTTATCTAATTGAATATAAGTATTAGTTAAACAGTAATAATATAAATCATGTTCCTATTTAGTATAAAGAATTAGATAAGTTTAGAAGATAAAAATATCAATGACATAAAGGTTATTTATATGTCACAATTTATATCATATTTATGAAGTCAGTGAATGATAAAATGATGATGGATTTAAGAAAATATTTGCTACTATAGAATTCAAATAGTAAAAATAACCAAAGCAAAAGATATATATATATATATATATATATATATAAAAGAATTTATGTTCATAAATATAAATATAATTTTCACGTCGTCATAGATGTCAAAACAAAACTGGACATTGTCATATCGAAAAATAACAATGAATTTCACTATCTGTAAAATACTTGTTGTATTGAAATTTGTTGAATTGTAAAAAAACAGACAATTTTCAAGTGAATTTCACATTCATATATGTTTCCAAAAACTTCATAGAGTGTAGCAATCGTGAATATAACTCGACAACTCCAGAAAGAATGTGATTGGTGTAAAAATGACAGGACAAATTTTGATCAACTAAAATTAAACAAAACTTCATTGAAAATTAGTGAGCTTAGAAACAATATATTATTTGTTGATAACAAAATTGACGATCAAATAGAAGCGTGGGTAGTTGGTTTTTGGCGTCGAAGTAGCGAGGAGGTGATGAAGAGTTTCTCCAAAAATTTCAAGTAAAATCACAAATTATCATGATCAAAGCTATAAATTCCTAATAAATATAAAACTTAGAACACTCACATGTGTACGTATCCAGTTTTCCCGTGAGAATATCCAAAATTCTCAAGAAATTACGCAGCTTGAACTTCGGAAGGCGTATTCCTGTTTCCAGACGGGATAGATCCAGAATCCAGACATCAGGTCAGTGCTTCTTTAAATATTATTGGCCAATAATAAGAATAATAACTCTCGAATATAAATTCAGTGACTATTTCCATGTGTATAATAATTCGTGCGTCTATATGATCGATCTAACTAAAAAGAAATAAAGACTTTATGTAGTTATATTCTATAGATAAAATTTCAATATTATTTAAAAAGGCCTATTCGGTAATAAAATAATGGTTGTTCTTACTTTATTTCAAATCGTTGAGAAAAATGCATTTAATCCATTAATATAATATTTCTAATTGTATGTATAATTTTGTAATCTATTTCTTATGAACCGTTCTATCATTTGTATGTTTATAATTTCCAAACATAAATTCTTTTATGCAATATCAATCACAGCATTATAGCGTAAACGATTTTATGATACATCTAATATTCACGCAGGTGCAAAGCGTCTATAAGAAACGTTCGTTCCGTCTCGCATTCATTCGTTTTAAGTTGAGCATGCGCATAGAATCGTGTATGATATCATTTATGACAATGTTTCAGTAATTCCATAGGCGTAACTGTATTATAAATATTTAAATAAAAATTTCTTTATAAAATTAAATCATTGAAAGTACTGAGTTTCTTTTTATTTTACATAAGCAAAATAAATCAAACAAAGCCAGAACTCGAAGGGTAGAATGAGTCTCATGCTCCCGAACGAATAATATAATAATTACAATATAAAAATATTTACAATAATTGAGCCAGCCACGCAAACAAATTCAATAAATAATTGAATATCTATCTAAATAAAAAATAAGTAATTAGAATAAATAAAAACTATTTATAATATATATATATTTATATATATATATATATATCAGAGTTAGAGCAGCGCACAAAAAATAATTTCCTAATTGATATTAGACGTATTCAAAAACTTGCGGCGTGGAATCTTCCGTTATCCTGTCTCTTGCTGCTGGCTGATTTGGATACAACGTTCTCGAGAAAATTATCTACACCGACGGAGACGCTAGGTTTCTAACACATCGTTTCGGGGTATGTTGGCTGGGGAGAGTTTACACCGTGTTTTTTTTCAGGGGGACAGTTTTCACTGTCAAAGATACCTGAGTATCACTTTGACGCCCCGAACACAACGGAGAAAGAAATTCTCCCGATACCTTTTCCCTTCGCGTTTTTCGCCCGACTCTCTGCTCTATCTGCTCTGAACTGACTTTTAATCATTCCCCCTAGTTTTACGGGATTTTCTGCTGATTTGCAAAAGGTTGCGTATTTTTTTAGAATGGATTTTTCTACCTAACCCTTTGTGTAAACAACAATAGTTCATATTTAACATAGATTCGTTATTTACATTGTTGCAATGTTATGGTCCTGCCTCATTGTTGCTAAACAAAAAGAATGTCGAGTTCTAGTTTTTTTTCTATTTGAAACAAAACATATATTTTACCGTATGTTATGAAAGTTACTGATCTAATTTTCCTTTTTTAATACTCGCATTTATTACACTCGCAATACTACGGGTTTCAATAAAATAACTGTACCAAAGTTTTTGAGAATTATAAGAAGGTGCTGAAACGAAAACAATTCCATAAATCCAGAATATGGAATTATGATGAAACGGTAATCAGTACAGTTCATAACCCACCCAAAGTGCTTAAATGCTTGCTCCAAAAGGAGTTAAACAAATTGGTAGTATGGCTTCAGGAGAACGTGGAGTAAACGTTACGATAATTGCTGCAGTAAATGCCACTGCAAACAGTGTACCATCGATGCTGGTATTCTCCCGAGTAAATTTCAAAGACCACATGCTGAAAGGAGCACCTCCAGGGGCAATAGGTGTGACGACACCTTCGGGTTGGTCGAAAGTAGTTTTATTTTAAAAAATTTTGGACCCCTTTATCAGTTACGTTAAACGAACAATTGAAGATAAAGTATTTTTAATAATGGATAACCATGATAGTCACGTGTCTATAGCTGCCATTAAAATATGCAAAGTTGGAACAATTTTACTTACCTTTCACTCCCATACCAGTCATAAGATGCAACTGCCGGATAGGACAGTGTTTGGCTCCTTTAAAAATTATTATAATTCAGCAGTTAGTCAATGGATGGTCACGCCTGGGTATTGTGGAAAACCTCTAAGCATCTACGAGGTTGCTGAAATGGTCGGATATACGTATCCGTTCAGTGTTACTCCAAATAATATGCTCAGGATCCCTGTAGCATCATCCCAAACTCGTGTTGAGGTGGTTCCTAACAATTCAAATAATGTAACAAACAATATTTAACTTGAAACATTTAAAACATTTGCCAAATTACAAGCAACGAAATGTTCATAAAGAGGTAGGCAACAAGGGAGATCTCGCTTATGGACCGATACTCCTGAAAAAGAAGAAAATTCCACGAAAGAGGAAACAGGGCCTAAAGTGAAAGAAGAAGAAAAAAAGTGGAAATGGTTGAAAAAATGTCTTTTGGCACCATCCGACCTTAGTTTAGCCGATGAAGTTGAGGTCCAAAAACTAGAGGAACAAATTGAAAATGGTATCATTGACGACGTAGACTTTATTTTAATAAAAATACCCGGAAAAAAGTATATGAATTATTGTGTAGCAAAGTACGTTCAAGAGATCAGGAGGATTTCAATGTAATACACTAAAAAAGCAACCAGTGTCAAACAAATTTTTGAGTGAAGAATCTTCTACCGTTTATGCAGTAGCAGAAGAGGACATAGTGATGAAGTACCTCCACCTATGACACCTTTAGGTCCAACTCGCCAACAGTGTTATTTAACTTTTCCTGTTGATTTTAGGAGCTATAATATGCAGTAAAATAATTTATTTCACAAATATTTAGAGAAAAAGTCCATCAATATTATTTACCTGTTGGTTGTTGTGTTGTGTCAAGTAAATGTTCAATGAATTGTTTTAAATTTCCATGCTCGGCTCAAGGTACATTACTCGGTGGCTAAAGGTACAACGTGGTGCTGTACCTTGGGCCATTTTATTCTTATTTTCAATTATTTTGCGGGGTTATACAGAAATTTTCCGTGAAACTAATAATATATTATAATAACATATAACCAGTAATTTGCATCGTATACTCAATTTACTTAATACGTGGGAACAGAACATAATACAGTCAAAATGTCAACTATAAATTAATTAACTCCGGAAAAGAAGCAATCACATTTTTTTAAACGATATTCTGCCTTTTGGCAATAGCGTTTATAATATTTATCTATTTATAGTAACTATATACTTCTAAAAATATATGTACTTATTGTTATTTGTATATTTTTAGTTAGATTGACTAACGTCATAGATACCATATGTATCTGACATAAATATAAGCTCCCGATTATCTGTTAATCCAAAATATATTTGTCATGTTGAAGTGGAAGGAGCAGGTTGCTTTTATGACAGGAGTTAGTTCAGATATTGGAGAAGCTATTGCAGAGCAGTTAGTAGAAAAATGACTCAAGGTAGTAATGTATACGAAGAATCATAATTAGTATTAGCAACATAAATTTTTAAATGTTTCAACTAGCATTCACCAGCCTTTCAGCTAGTGTTTCTATACTAAAAAAACCAATTGACAACAAATCGGTAGACGGAGCGGTGAGCGATAGCTAGCAACCTCAACTTGTAGTCAGCCATCACTTCCTCCTCTCTCGGTTAGTTCGACCTGCGCGCTACCTACTCTATCTCTCGTGACAGTGGGAAATCCAATCTTATAGACTAACTTTTGAAATTTTGAGTTCAAAACAGGAGTAAATATTTTATATGTATAGAATGGTTCCCAACAGGAGCCAAAGAGTAAATGAAATATACTCGTTAACTTGAAATAATTATAAACCTGATATATAAAACGATTTGTACACAGAACCCAGAGGGTAAATGGAAATATCGTCCCAATCTTAAAATAATTATAGACCTTATATATAAAATGATTCCTACACAGAATTTAGAGGGTATAACGGGCTATAAGTAATATCAAATGAAAATATACTCGGATACTTAATATAACTATTAAAGAAAGAAAACCTCGGTACAACATTCATTATATAATATTCACGGTAAATTATAAACGTTTGTGCAAAATTTGGCCTCAAGCGAATTATACCTAGTCGGCGCTCAAAATCTGTCAAAACATTTGATTGCAATTTTTTTGTTCCCTTCTTGTTAAACAAGCAAATTTTATCAATATAACTATTCAATTTGTCGACAAACTACTTCACGCAACTTTCTGTATTATAAACTAAACTATAAACCGGTTTAAAACATTTTCCGCCGTCTGCCGAATCTCATAAATATATCCCGGTCCATCCATAAATATTCTTTTAAAACCTCTTTCTTCAATATCCTTATCGATACCTTCTCTCCAACTCAATCCAAGTCTCCCTTGTTCATGTCTTTGTGTGGTTGTCAGTTCAAAATTTGTATGGGTAATAACATTCTTTCACTCATTGAACATGTCAATAAGACCTTTGCTTATTAAGTCTTATATCTTCTGTAGCTGTATAATCTCTCTAATTCTCTAATCTCTACGTATGTTCCATCAGGTGAATCTTGCCACACATCCCAAATAGTTCATGTCTGTGGCTTCGAGCATTTCAATCGTTTTTCCTTTCAGAAGTCAATGCTCACTGCTGTACGCTGTTACACTCTTAACTATGCTGTTGTTATTCTTTGAGGTGTTTGTATCCTGCCATAAGTTGTCAAATATCTGCTCATCCGTTACCATTAAGTTGGTTAGCGTGGCTATAGGCCTGAGCCTGAACTTGATCAATAATGAATTTCAAAATAGGGGGACCTAATGAAGACTTTAGTGATAACTCTGTAGACCAATCTGATTCTAAAGGTTTGTATTGTATTCTGCTACAGTCCAAAGTTGATAGTCTGATAATAAAGTGAGAAAAGTGGTTAGACCTTTTAAATAATCTCCGAGAAGAAACGACATTCTACAAAAATATGTAAACGATGCATACGCAAAAGTATTCAGCTAGTGCCAACCTTTCTGATATTATCTCTACATTCAACAAAGTAAAAATGTGTGTACGTGAAGCTTTGATAGATTGCAACATTGGAACAAACACAGACTATACTTTCTCAGCAGAAGAACATGTTGCATTATCTGACATATAACGCCAAATTGGTAGTTGAAGTTTAAGCGACATTGGTATTTAGTTTATTTAAGTTCGGATTGGTCTCATCCACTGAAGATAATCAAATCTGTATTTGTTTCTTCACTTATATGCAGTTTGCGGGCAGCGCATGAATTTTATGTTCATATTATTATCACTTTTGACTGTAGAGTGGAAGCCGTTAATAATTTTGGCGTTGCAAGAATATATTTGCAAATTTCATAATTACGAAATTGAACCCATTTACTATAACTTATGAAAATATGTAGTCCTTAAAAATACTTGTCGTCAGACAAAGGGGAAGCGAGAAAGATATTCCCAGAGACAACGATCATCTTGTCAATGCTATTGTAAATTACACTTATTGCGACGTATTTGTTACTATATCGTGACGTATTTATCTAGAAACGATGTGGTAATAGTATAAGTAACAGTAACGTCACGGTTACGTAATTGTTATTACCAACTTAGGGAATCGCTACTTAACATATAGGGTTTTCTTACGTCGCGCTAACGGTAACAGTAAACTTAAATGGAACTTTTATGTTATTTGTTACGTACCGATTACTAAAAATGCTAGTTGGGAAATGCATCAGAAAGTAAAGATACTGTCTCAACTTCAGTAAACTGCCTAGAGTTTCTGAGAACAAAACCAAGGTTTCTAAAGATCTCACCAAGGATAATATTATTATGTTCAACAAAGTTTCTTTAACTGACAAATGGAACACCATAATATATGAATGTCGCACACCTTTCAAGGCTATTATTAGAAATGTAATAATTAAAATAAATAGCTCTAAGTTTTCTCGAAAGATGAGGTACGGCATTTGCAAATCTTAAGAGGAAGTGTATTTTTCTTCCACCACTCAAAAATTGCATCTTCATGAGAATGAAGTAAGTGGCATTCGCTAATATTGAATATAGAAAGATATTGTTTAAGATCATCTGCATAAAGAAGAACATTACAATGAAATTTCAAGACAATGCCATTTATAAAGATCAACAACAATAACGGTCCGAGAACTGAACCCTGGGGCACTCCAGAATACGTTAATTTCTACTGAGTGAAAAGCACTGTAAAAAACAGTTTGTTAGTTTTCTTTAGGTCAGCTTGGTAATAAAATAATTTAAGCCAATGCTTAACTGCTTCCGGAGAAGAATTCCATGATCCAAATGATCAAAGGCCTTGGAAAAATCTTTATAATTGATATCAAGCTGACTATCGTTATCTTAGTGTGTTGAGTACATTAAATTCGGAGCTGTAAATCTATCAGGATAAAAGTTATGTTGTTCATTGCATATGGATGGTTTCACGTGATGCAAAACAACGTTGTAAATCAAATTTTCAAATACTTTCGAAAAATTAGATATAATTGTGACGGGGCGATAGTTCTCAATAACGACCATTTTATAATTTTTGAAAATGGGACACATCTATCCAGTTCTCTAGATCACAGCAAGTTAATCAGATTTTTGAAAGAGGTTGAACAATAAACCCAATGTCTTGGCAAGAACTATAGGTACTTAAACCATCAGGGTCAGATAAAAAGTTTGGTTACCATTTTTTAAGAACGCTTAAAACTTCAGGTTCAGTGAAATATAAGCTCACCATAAAATATTTTTTGACGAAGCTAGGTATTTAATTTATAAAACAAGTCTTTAATATCAAAGAGTACTTCTGTGTCTGCCTTACAACACAATCCATCGTAGGTTTTGATTTTCATAGATAAAGATAATACCTTATCACCGTGAATCAACGTCACATTATTATAAAACAAATTAACAATTCACCTATAGCAATTAGTATATTGGTTCCAATTTATTTGATAAGGTGTACATAAAAAGAATATCAAAAAAGCTTTTCTATATACCTCGATATCTGTAGTATTTGTGAAAAAGTTTAATTTTCTTAGGAACATGATTATACAAAAGTTTTTTATAAACAATTTGGTTGGGTCAGTTATTGCTCGTAAGTATTTTGTTCAAAAGTAATTTGTTCTAGGACATTTTTAGTGTGTGTGAGAGAGAGAGCGAGATAAGCATTATTGTCATGAAAATTTTATGGACAAAGCGACATAATTTAAAAATAGATAAAAAATAAAAACAGTATATAAAAAATAATATAAAAAATACTGACTATACTTATAATACAGAACATAATATATAAAAATACAAATTTAAATTAATAGTTATACAATGTTAGCATCGTACATCATACCAAATTATTCTAAAATTTATTATTTCGAAAGGATTACAGTTGAACCAAATGGAAGTAGGGAGCCATGAAATAAGTGTTTTTTCTTCAAGAACCAATTTTTTCATTAAGCTATAAGTCGTTTTTTGAGTAATTTGCTGCGCGGATTGCAAATCCATCCACAATATTATTCTATTTCGTAAGGTTTTTGAGTAATATCAACCTAAATGTACGAAAAACACGTTGTTTGCTGTATCAGGATTCACTTTACATCGCCAATACATTTTTGTCCCGCATACAAGTTTTGCCATCTCAAAGCACCCTTACCTTTAATATATCAATAGATCTGGCTTCTGAGTTTGTGGGCTTGAGTTGTGTTGACTTGGAGCTTTTGAACGTATGGTTCAAGTCTGCCATATTAGGAATTTAAATCTAGTTCCTCAAATTTATATTCGTATTCAGCAACCCCAGTACAAATTTTCAAAAGAAAATACTCAAATGTCTGCTCCAAAGATTTTATATAAATGGTCATATTGGTCATGGCATTAATTGGTAACTTCATATTAGCGTGAAGAAAAAACATCATAATTTATTTCTGTAACGCTCAAATTTAAGAGTAGGAGTGCCCTTATTAGAAAGGCTATTCTTGAGTATATAACCTCAAATTACCCAAAATCCTCTCATATTATATTATATTTTGGATTCTGTGCAAAAAATTACTTCACCTTCCAAGAACAACACCATGTTGACCTATGATAATTGTTCTGTTACTTATAAGTAAATAATACAATAACAAAGAAAACAAAATAATCACAAAAAAACTAGATAACAATAAATGAACTACTTTATTCAAGATCCCGAAGATTGTATACAACTTCATTCTGCGAACATGCAAATACTACCAGGGGCGATTCGTGGGCCCTGGGCTATCAGGTACTACTTAGGGGCCTATATAATTAGTCATAGTATAGGGAAAAAATTGAACTGTTATTTAGGAGTTTGAGGTTTTCATTTATGACGCCAGTTTGACTTTTTATTCTTCTCAATATGGTCTTTTGTTTTTAACGAGGGTTGCGGGCCTTTTGTAGCCACAGAGCCCTAGGCTGCAGCACAAAAAGCCCTCGACTGAATTCACCCCTGAATACTACATGTGAATACGTAAATATTTTGTTCTATATTGAATTGAAGAGTTTGCTTATCTTTCTTAGAGATCTCACAATTTTTGTGAGTTTCCCGAAATCCAAATTAAAAATGTATCCAGATTTTTCCTCCTAACGTGCGCCACCAGCAAAGCGTTCTGATCTGATTTCATTTTTCAATTTCAACACCCCGTATTTCGCAAAAGAGTAACACTTCATCCAAGCATGCTTCGTTCAATCTTCTTATGTCCTAACCTTGATTAGACCATTAGTATAGAGTAAACTAAAAGTATTAGATGAACCATTGAAAACTTCCCACTTAGGAACTAAACTTGAAATAGAAACAACACGTCAAGTCATATTGGCAAGAGTGTGAAATTCATACTCAGAAACCTTCCTTTTTGGAATCCCCCAATCAACTCTAATCCCTAAAGCATTTATTCACAAGAATTTTCCTCCAATGTTATGGCTTCCGAGAATGCATCTTGTACAGAACAATTTCACACCTACGTTCCTCAGATAGATGTTTTTATTGGAATATTTTCTAAATTGTAGATATGAACGGCGTCTTGTTGCTATTGGCAGCATCAGTAAAAATACTTCTACTTCCGCTGAGAGGGTGAATAAAAGTAAGATTAAATGTACACGAAACAAGGTAAAAGCTTACAGTTTCGGTGGTCCATACTATTGGTACTTACATATTTTAATTTATATATAAATAAAATGGACTGATATATTTGGTTTCTGTATTTTTTTGGCCTTTTTAATTTCACACCATTTTTTGAAACTGGTAAATGCAGCTTCATAAACACTGACCGATTTAGTCTGTAACAAATTATTTTCTGCATTTTCAGCTAGGTCCAATACCTAATGGAGGACGTGTACAATCTAGATCAGAACCTGATATTTTAGTTTATAAATCCAAATTTAAAATGAAAATCTCACAAGAATATTTAATTGATAATGATTGAACTTACTTGTCGAATATCAACTGACATTCAAAAATCAACAACTTGACAATTTAATTTTGAAAACACGTATTTCATTGAAAAAATTAAAGAAATATTTCTTACAATTTATACGCATTTGAAGAAAAAAAAGGCATGCATCATCTTTTATACAACAATTTTATTGTGTTTTTATAAACATTGTATATCTGTTTTATAGTAGTTGCTTTTGCACTTCTAACATATATTATATAAACAAAATGTTTTATAAATTGTACCTATTTTGTGTTTATAGATATTTTATAAACATTTTGAGAACTTTTCTAAAACTAACATTGTTTTATAATATTTATCTCCGAAACATTTCTACGACTATTATAAAATAGCAAATTGTTAGTTGGGAATTCTCTCTTTTAGTTCATAAATATTATTAGGTCTGTTAACTTTTTAGTTAAGTTATCCCCATAAAAAAATATAATGGGAATAGATCAGGTGATCTAGCTGGCGACTTCAAAAATCCTCATCTGCCAATCTACCCTCTGAGAAAAACATTATTTAGTTATTCACGTACACATCGTGCTTACATTCGATGACGCTCCATCTTGATGGTACAATAGTGAATTGTCCAATAGCATAATAGACGGATTGGCAGACGATGATTCTTAGAGTTGCCAGCTAGATCTCCTGATCTATCGCCATTAGATTTTTTCGTTGGATTACCTTAAGTCAAAGACATAATAATATTGATGTACTAAAAGAAATAATACGCTGATATTCAGAATAACGTTTTGCAAGTGTTTCAACATCACTTTGCATATTGTCAAGAGACAAATAATTTGCAATTTGAATATTTCATTCAATACTTTGTAGGTTTATTTAATCCTGTGTACATTTTGTTGAAAACGTATAAAACCGTGTATATTTGATTTTAGACTATAATGTATTCAATTCGTTAGTCCTCGCCTTTAGAACGTAAAAATCTTTAAGTGTAAAAAGGTGTAACATTCACATTTTATGGCATATGTTTGTCAGTACGAAATAATTGTAAGGCCTTTTAGTGGTTTGAAGAGAAATAGAACTTCAGTGTGTATCCAACGATTGAACGAAAAGAACATTATTTACAACGTTCTAAAAATATACCACTCGCTCTTTTGTAATTCAAATTAACGTTTAACTTTCATACCATTTCGTTAACTTTTTATTTATATTATTTAACTTATTTGAAGATTACCAATACTAAAACTTAATTACGAAACAGCTCCTGTTCTTTATATCCAACGGACTCACATTTTCTTTAAATTACATTATTATGAATGACCCTTTAAATTCTCTAACTTACGGTTATGTAAAATAAAAATAAATATGACATCCTTATACAGAAAAATGCGTTTTTAATGGTACTATCAAATAGGGTGTTCCTATTAAAAAAATTGATAATGACGTCATAATTCGAGCAGTAATGATGTCATCAAAAACATGAGTACACCAAAAAATGCAGAGCTGAAAAATAAAATTGACGTGTCTGAGCTTTTTCTCCAATGTCCAAATCAAGTTTCTAACGAATTTGTTCCAACCTTCACGTGCTAACTGTATATAAGTGATTTTGACGATTTGAGATTGTACGTTATTTGTTGATAACAGTTATTGCTTATCTAAAATGGTACACAAATTTGATGATAATGAATATCGTCGTCATAAAGTAAAAACCTCGTATCTGAAAAATGGGCAATTTTCAGGAAATAAAAAAAAATTCTTAAAACGGTAATAAATAGTCAAAAAAAATCTGTATTTCGCAACGCCTTTGAAAAAGAGTATAAACAAAGTTAAGTCAGTTAAAAAAATGTAAGGTATTAAACAATAAATATATAAAACCAGTTACGAGGTTCCGTTTTTCAAAAAACGTAAATTCTCTTGAGTTACGAGATTTAACAATTTAAAAAAATAGTATTCTTTTTTGTAATATTAGTGTTTAAACCTAAAAACTAAATACAAATATGAAATACAACCAAAATATTTAGAGCTTTCTCAATGAGTCGTAAATCCATGATAATATTTGTGAATAACTGACTTGAGCGATTGCAACTGATCACACTTATCACGTTTAATTGGAAGGGGTGCAGTATACAATTTTTCAATAGAACCGACGATCCAATTCATTCTTTTTGGTAAAGAAAATCATTCATGATCAAAATTTAATTTTTATTCAATTCCGTGTGAAGAATCTCTTAGAGCTCGCAAATCTGTGACACAAGGTTCACCCTTTTTGATTCCAGGTCTTATTGATGAAAAATATTTGATTTCGTCATAGCTGTTAAAAAAATTAAAACCTATGTATTTCACTTTATAAGGTCCTTTTTCAGCTTTCCTTGCCTGCTCAATTATTTGTACGTAATTTGAAGGTGCTGGAATTTCTTTTTTCTTTTTTGCTGCCTCTGCTGTCGCATTCCAATTGGGAATATACTCTTACTAAATATTTTTGAAGTATGGTAATTTTTTTTGAGGCAGCATAGTGAACTAAGGCATTCGACGTTATTTCAGTTTTAAGCGCAGCAACCATCACTGTAAAATATTTTAGTTTTGTTTTCATCTTCTTCTGGTACTTATGTGTCTAAAAAATCAAACAAGATGCAAAGCAATTTGCATCCAATTCACCTTCGTCTGCATGCCATACATAACACACGACTTTATTATCCCCTAAACTATAAACAGTAAAATTGTGACAAGCAAGTTTTTGTTTAAAATATATCATGCCAGCGGGTAGACAAGGAAATAATTGAACTGCTTGGACATCCATCGTGTATGCACACACTTCGCCAGTCAACTCTTTATCTTTGTCCAGTGATTTTATTTTGTTTTGTCCTATTTTTTTCAATTAAGTGTTGCTGATAGTTGTCATTCGATGCGTTTCCCTGCTTGAAACTGAAACATAAATCACATTGTTCTTTGAGTGGTTGGAAAACATCTACATTTAGTTCTATCATATCAGACATAAAAACTGGCTTGCTACAAATTAGCTCCTTCTGAATTTATTTATTATACATTTTCTAAATACATTTTACTCGTGGAGGTACGACAATAATGGGAGGTAACCTTTCAAGAAACGATTTAATTGCGCATCGTTTTTGTTTATTAACGGCCTTTTTTTTTGTTTGTTAAAGAAGAAGTTTGTGTGACCATGCCAGAGCTATGACTATTTTTCGTCCAATTTAATACGGACTATTCTCCCAAAGACAATGTAGAAAGGAACATTTTTTTTCATACTGGTAGAATGACATCATCAACCTTTAGGTGGTAAAACAAAGAATACTGTCGACGTGACTTCTTTTTACTAGTTTTCAGCTGTTGGGGCTTTGTTCCCTAAAGCAGCAACAAAGGTTTTCCGTTGGCTCCAATTCATATCCGACCAGAATTTAGTGAACAATACTTGTCTCTGGTCATCAATTATCTCACTGCACTGTCTATTTTTTGAAATTGTACATTTTTCTTTCAGAATGAAATAGGGCTATTTTGTAGAGAGTAGCATGACGCGACTTCTGAAAAATTTCAATGCAATTTCCATTTTGGTGTTCCGTGATGCCAAAATCACCCCCCGTTCCAAAGGTTATATATATATATATATATATATATATATATATATATATATATATATATATGGTGTATTTTTTGACGGATCGAAACCAAACTCTCTACAAAAATCGGTGGTTAGGCCAAAATCTTGGACGAGTTCGTTAACGAGCCAAATCGGCCTAGTAAAAACAAAATGGCAGCGTGTCAAAATTGAAAAAAAAATCGTATTTCCTTTGTTTTTAATTTGACGCAAAAAAGTTACTGATCTTTTTCATAGACCTTAATACGTTCTACAACTTTTGTATCTAACATTTTTCTCTAAATCTTACAGTAAAATATTTATTTATGAAAATTCACAAATTTATCAGATTTTTTTTTATTTTTGATTTGATGCCAAAATGTTACTTTGGTTTTTTGTAATTCTCCAAACATTCTATCACTTTTGTATCTAATTTTTCATTTTGGGTTTTATGCAAAAATGTTACTGATATAAGCCTGTCCAATTGGTCCTGTGCCATTGGGATTTTTTGAATTACTACCATTTTTCTGGGGCTCTTTTTGACATTTCATATTTAGATCCATTTCTTCCTCGTTTTGTTCCTTCATAATATTCCTTCCCTATTTTTCTAAAAGCTTTCGCTTTGTTCCTTCTCCAATTACTTGAATCTGCTTTTCCTTTTTTGCTCTTTTTTTACTATAGTCTTTTGTATTTTCTGTTATTTTTTCTAAAATATTGCTCTCCGCATTACAGCCGGCAGGATTGTCAGATGTTATTAGTCATTTTTGACCATACTCTACGCTTTTTGTTAGTAATATTGTTACTCGGCTCATCCTCATCACTATGACAATAGCTTGATCCAGAGACTTCGAGAGGCTCTTCCTCTAATTCTGATCCAGAATAGCGGCGACACTCTTCGGTTCTTTGGTCATGGTTGACATAGAAGCTGCTGCTCTTGATACACCTAATGCTAGTTTTTTTCGAAATGATTTTTTACAAGTTGGTGATAACAACTTGTAAATCGGTTTTTAAGTCAGTATTTTGATTTATATTTTCCTCTAATATGTTTTTTTCGCTCTAGTCTAGCTTCATAGGCACTTCTTGTTGAACGTTAGACAAGTGAACTTCCTCAAACAGTACTACTTGTTGGTCATTATCCAAGTTTACCATTCTACTTGGTATGTAGTTTTCCGGACTAGTTATTTCAGGTTCAATGTTACGATCTAAGGTAGACACCATTAGCATATTATTTGCATTTTCCTGTAACGCAATTTCCAAAATAAGCGCACTTTGGGACTACAAGTAAAAAAGAACTTATATTTAGTAACAACCAAACATCATAACTCATTGAACCGGCATACAGATTGTCTAAGAATATGTAAATTTTAAAACCTCGTATCTCAAAAATTTTCTTTAAAAAACTACCGATTATATACTTGTTTGAACATTAACCTTTAATTTTCTAATAAAACAACTGGAATACAACAATCTAGAATAAAAAATTTTAGTATATAAGGTATCCTAACGAAATAAAATCACTCTAGCCTCAAATAAAGAGTTAAATTAAAAACCCTATGAAATATTTATTTAAAAAATGTAATATAAGAGTAATTACAGAAAATAGTATACATACCATGGTTCACTGTATTATTTTTCACTAAACAACTTAGCTTTTTAATTAACTGCGCCAAACGAGACATGGGGTTTTCACATTTTGTTTAGGAGCAAATTTAGTTACGAGTTTTTGACAGTTGTTCCAGCGCCTTCGTCTAACATCCAATTTTGATACAAGGTTTTGCATTCGACGCGAGATCACAAATAAAAAATTATGATGCTCGTACTCAAAAACGCCAAAAATTTAGATACGAGGTTTTGACTGAATGACAAAGATATGTAGACAAATTGTAAACTATGGATTTTGTGAAGTTATTGAAGAAGAGAATGAGTTAGTAGCATTACCTGGGTCCTGAGTACCCTGTTGAGAAAGACTGGAGTACACTCGCGAGAAATAAGATCCCGAATATATGAAGATAGGGTTGCATTTACAAGCAAGCAGTAAATATTTTGCTCTAGAGATCCCAACATCAAACGTAAGAACAGATTAGTGGAGTGGAGTCATGGACAACGATCAAGGATGACCTAAAAAGACTCCAGGCTTTTGAAATGAGGGTATATAGACACATGCCAAGAGTTTCTTGGACGGAAAGAGTTACAAATGCACAGAGATAGAGTACACTATAGAAACAAATAAATTTGCTCACCTGGGTCACGTTATGCGCGGAGAAAGGTACCGCATGCTACGACTAATAATGAAAGGGAAAATACAAGGCAAATGAAGCACGGGATGAAGGGACACTTTATGGCTAAAGAACTTAAGGGAGTACATCAATAGAATTATTACGATCAGCTGCATCCAAAGAAAGGATCGCCACGATGATAGCCAACCTTCTAAGTGGAGAAGGCACCTAAAGGAGAAGAAAGAAGACGCTGCCCAAAGAGAATAAGCACGGCGATTTCCTTGCAGGTGGTTACCTAGTGACAGGAATTTTTCTAATGGGCTTAGTTACCTTAGGGAACACGGTAAATTTCCAAATGTAGCACAAAATGAAAGATATGAAAGACGAAATATCGATTTGGAGCAAGTTGTTCTTAATTTTGTACAAAATTATCCAAAAATTAGTACGAGAAAAATCAGTCGCTCCACTATGTTCCTCAGTCTACTATTTGGCGTCGATTGAAAAAATAATCTACATCCGTAGGATTCCGAGTAAGTTCAGCTGTCAGCCTTTAATAGGTGGATACTGCAATCAATTTATCAAAGACGGTGGTAATAATTCAAGAAATTCCCGTGTTTGGGCCGAACAGAATCCGTTCCCTATGAAACTAATATACTGACAAATCAAGTTCTCTTTTAATGTTTGGTGTGGCGTTATTAAAAACCGATTAATTGGACCCTGAATGTTACCACATCTATTAACAGGTGAATTGTATTCGGAGTTTCTGCAAAATATTTTACCCACATGGCTAGATTATACAGAAGTTCACAATGGAGGCATCTACTTTCAATATAATGGAGTTTCACCTCATTTTAGGGTAACAGTGAGAGGGTTTTTAAATGACAACTTCCCAAATTTTTGGATAGGCAGAGGACGACCTCACAATTGGCCTGCAAGGGTGCCTCCATTACCATGTTATTTGGGGTTATTTAAAAGCAAATGTTTATTCAACTAATATAAACACTAGAGAGGACCTTCTACGGAGAATTGAGGATGCATGCGACAAACAGAAATGACCAAGCTATCATTAGGAAGTCGATTACAAATATTACTTCAAGAGCACGGAAATTAATTGAGCCAAATGTAGGCCACTTTGAACAACTGTTATAAGTTTTGTTCATTACATTTACTTAGGTCCAATTCTTTTCGTTTAACTTAATAAATAAAATTTGTTACAACGTTATGTTTGTCTAAAATAAAGTTATGATTTTTTCGGAATGGGCATTTTTCCTATTTTTTATAATTTGCTTTAAATATTGCGCAATGTACAAATCTCATGATATTTTTTTACACATACAGAGTGTTTAAAAGATGGTCATTGATAATAATAATTCGTCCCAAATCCGCACATGTCTTCTCGTTTTTCAATAAAGTTGAGATCCAGAAAATAGGATAATGAGAAGCAGTTTATGATTTAATGGGTCAAAGTTGGAAAAGTACCATTTGGGGAAGAATTTTTTTTTTATTTTGTGTCGCCTCATTATCGAAACATCTAGATTTGAACCAAGTTAATGAGTAAAAAAGTTGTCTGTGGAAACATCAAATACATTTAGTCTTACTCATTTTTTTCTGCTCTTCCTAAATTTGTAAATAGAATTTTAAAACATTGATAATACAGGGTTGTAGCCAACTGTTTACCATAACATTTTTATTAATGAATTTCGCATGTACTGGTTCGAGTGACTGGACTGTATATTTCTCATGTGGAAAATCGATCTAAAAGTAGTTATTATTTATTCATATTCATACACATCCACACCTGGAAAACCAAGAACAAATCACTTATTTCCCACTATGCATATAAATATTACAGTTATGTTAATTCAACATCACATTGTGATAATGTTCTTCCTTTTTTTCCTCTTGTTTCCATCAGATGCACATCTATACAACCGCTTGTGCCCAGCTTTTGGCTGTTAACTTTTGTGATGTTTCAACTTAACTTCTCATCGATGTTAAAGCGCTTCCTTTTTACATTACTGTGATGTTACTAGAACTTCTTCAAAAGGAACTCTTTATAACGAACTAAAAACAACATTTCTGTTACATTCTGAAATGTCTTTTAACAAAAAATTGACTGTCTCGACCCTTACTTCGTGATATGTCTTTTAACATTTTGTCAATGTTAATGCAATGTCTAAAAAATAACATCTTACCAATGATCTAAATGCGTCATTTCAGAAACAATACAGTGTATTCTCGTAGATGTTCTATGGACATCACATAAACGTCTAAATAATATACCTCAAACATTCTAGATGATATCCTATAGATGTTTCTCTGCCTAATCAGAAAATACAGGGTGAACAACTAAGAACGCCGGCTGTCGGCCATATTCCAAATAATAGTCATGGTACAACTTTAAAAAAATACCTTCAGGAAAATCACCCTGAAAAATCGCTGGAAGATATTTTTGAGTTCCTAAAATATCTGCTATGGGGTGGAATGAACACTTAAAAATATAATACTGTGATTATCTCCAAAAAAGACATACTAAAGGTATCCTAGAAATACAATTTTTGATATATTGATGAGATTATGAAAAAATGTAGTTAGGGACTTTTTGTCCTTATTCTCCAAATAAGGAGTGGTGGAAGGTTCAACCTAAAAAACAAATGTCATAACACTTTTTTGTTTTCTAATCGATATCAGTGTTTTTGTCGTCATGTAAGAGTTTTTCCTCTGTAATAAGATATGCTTAACAAAAATAACGAAATTGAACAATTTCGTCAACGCTATGAGAAAAAGTCGAACATTTTCCCATTTTCTCGGAAATTTCAAATGTAATGAGACATTTTTTAAATTCTGAAGAAAAGGGATTTACGTTATCTGATATAAAAATTTAAAAAATGCTTCATTTTACATTTGAAATTTCCGAGTGAATACAAAATTATCTAGTTTTGTTATCCTTTTTATCAAACAGAAAAACTCTTTTAAATGCAGCTAAAATCATTATTATCGGATAAAAAACGAAAAAGTTATACATTTGTTCATAAGTTTGAACCTTCCCCACCCATTATTTGGAGAATAATGGCAAAAAATCTCCTTATTAAATTTTTTCATAATCTCTTCAAGATTTCAAAAATTGTATTTATAGGACACCTTTAGTATGTTTTTGTGGAGTATTATGTTTTTGAGTGTTCATTCCTCCCATAGCGGATATTTTAGAGACTGCAAAATATTTCCCAGCAGTTTTTCAGTGTCACTTACCTAAAGGTAATTTTTTGAAAGTTGTACCATGATTTTAATGAACAGTACAGTAAATTTGAAAAAAACAGGTACAAAATTAGAAAAAAAATATCTTGTCCGGGAATTCAACCTAAAAAAAAAATTGTGTAAGCATATTACATAACAAGTGTGAAAAGTGTTAACTATTGAACGCATTCAGTGAAAGCAAGAAATAACAAAGGGTATATTAATCTGTAGTTACCATAACGTAACATACTTTGAAACTGAATTAATAAAGTTTAAAGGATACACATACATTACAACTAGTTTACAGAAAATTTATTTGAATAGTTTTTAAATTATATTAAAACTAATAAAAATTTTACACCATAAAGATTTTATGAAACATTACATTAAATCAACAGAAATCCAATCTGATTAAAGAAAATTCTATCGTTCACTTATGGTTACTTTTTCTCACGCAAGAGTGGCTTTTTCGAGTGCCTCAACCATTCCATAACGTACACTTCAAAATCCTTATCTTTGAAATATCTAAAGTTGTTCTGAACAGCAGCTAATAAAACAATTACTTTAGACCAAATTGTGCCCATGGAGACCTTTGATCGATCATCATAAACTACATCAAACTTGATTTTCAGCCAATTGACTGGGACCCATTTTCCGTAAGATACATGCGGGGTTCTTCAAAAGAATAATAACATATTTTATTTCGAGAAGTGACTTTTCATGATTTACCTTCTATTGAATGCCTCACTCCATTTGGCAGGTAAATTCATGTGTGCTATGAAAATTCATACTTGTTTTCTGTATAAAATAATATACTATTCTCATCTTGTTATTTTCATCCTGGAACAAATTGTATATTAACATCGTGGAATTGTAACTTAATGAAAACTAAGCATTATTAATACACTGTATACAGAAAAAACTACTTATGAAGAAGAGATATGAACACATTATCAAGTTAAATGAGTTTATAATTAATTGTATGTAATTGACTATCCAATGGCCGTGATTCTACAATAATAAATTATTGAATTCTGTTTGTTGAATGGAGCATTCAGTATCATAAGTTACATATTCTTCAACTAGATTAATATAGGTACCATTGTAAGGAACAACTACAGCTTTTATTGTATTCAGTGTATTCTCAAATGGAAATGAGCTTTTTAACAGAAATTTCTGTTTTTAAGGTGTTAAACAGTCTCTAATTGTTCACAAGAATTGTTAGTAATAATGTTACAATTTTCTAATCCTGCAAAACTATATTGATGACTATGACTACAAATACAAAAGTAGAACTAGAGATACTTGATTCAAAATTTTTTGTACTGTTTAATACAATGTCTGTAGCAGACTATCTGAAATAGTTACTCCCTTTCATTACATAGTTATCAACTACTTCTTTTTTATTTTATTTGTGTAAGTAGCTTCTGAAACATCAAGAACATTGAAAATATTTTCTTCTAGATTCAAATATCTGCCAACATATGAGCATGTTTTATTATTAATAATAATATCTACCCTATTGCAAAGTTTTTTGTAGGTTATAATGCATATCTAGGATTTGAAATATTGTGAATCGTTTTTAAAATATACTTACTAACTAAAATATTTTTAAAGTTGAAAAAACCCTTATTTTGTAAACTCTATAATGTTAGTGTACAATTCCGCCGATTAAAGTATTGAATGAGTATTAAGTTTTAATAATTATGATTTTGGAATAGGTACTTACCGATAACAGCTGTTGTTCGTCCATTATAACAAGATTTATAACTAAGTATAGAAACTGTAGCTAAGTATGAACTAACGAAAACGAAGACCACTTTATTCAAGTACTACTCACAAATCACCTAGTACTACTTGTAAAATATGTGCTTCCTGTAAATAAAATAAAACACATAACTCAAACCATCCGCCATTTCATGCTTGTCACAGATAACTACCGTTTGTTTCGTTCGAAGGTTCCTCTTCTGTTTTCTTCTTTTTTATGTTGCTGTGATGTTTAATATGAGATATTACTGAGAGTTTTATGAACTAACGTCGTACAGACGTAATAAGTACGATGTTAATAAAAATTATTTCGAAAGATGTAAAAGTAACTGCAACATGTGATCATCTTAGAAACATGTTAATTTGTAATATTACAGTAACGTTCTGTATGTGACATTAGTGAGAAGTATTCAAATTAACACCGTATCAAAGTTTCTTATAGGAAGTTGCTCAAAAGAAGTTCATAGGATGTGTATGTAACTGCGAATTCAAGTATTACTGTGTGCATCAAAAATATGTTTTATTTACATGACATGGATGTTAATAGAGTTGGTAATAAAATTAAGACATCTAGGAAATATCTTATTAACGTTTTAAATAAACATCACGAAAAGTCTCTAAAAGGAACATCACAAAAAATACTTGTTATGTTTCTTGTTTAGTGGGTTAATACACAAATCAACTGCGTTTCAGACTTTGGGTCTTGTTAATATTCTATATTAATAAATTAAAAGTGAAAAAAACACCAAGCGTTTATTTGAATGCACTAAAAAGGATAAAATAAAATTGTCCTTCAAAGATTATATTATCAACTTATAACGTCAATACACAAGTTATGTGATACAATATCTTGTCGCCAAATTTAAGTACGTACTCTTAATTACTTAGTTTGCAAATTTTCAAATCAATCAGATCAAGTGATTTAATTTACAAGTTTATCTACACAAGTAAATCTCGTGACAAGCTTTTATATCATATAAATTGAAGACATGAGTTGATAAAGGTGCTATGTCCACTTTTTAAAGTTTTGAGTAAATGAGGCAAACGCGTTTCAACTCGGAACTTTTTTACAAAATTTTCAATCAATACAAACAGTATCTCATAAGGTCGGTATTTGTTTGTACTACTTAGCTTGTTATTTTATAATCAAATAAACTTCAATGATTTATAGTTATTTTGATTTTGACGGACATAGCACTTTTATCAACTAACATCTAAAGCGAGTTATACTATTTATTTTAGTGGATAGAGGAGCTATGTTACTTTTGATTTGAAATAACTTGGAAAATCACTCAGGTATATTGAAATAAATTTTTATTTCTTATGAAATTAAACAAAACACAAGTTGACACAAAGAAACTTATAGCCTAATAGGTCTTCCGATTTTTCTTAGGGTTTTTTTTAGTTTCTTCCAAAACTATATCAAAGTACCATCTGTAATCTGTTGGGATGAATTTCAGTTGATCTTGCAGATTCGATATCTTTTCACTAGTGAGACCACCGCATTTAGGTAACTTCTGTAAAACCACTTTTTCAGCTTGTACTACGGTTTCCCTTTTTTCTGCAAATCGACTTCCATAAAGGGACCGAATGGGTCTGAATTAGTTTTGTAAGAGTATTTGCCAAATTCATTCACTCTAATCCATTTAACCTTATCGCGGAAGTATATTTTTTGATTAAGCGTATTGGTCACTTTTTTGTATAAATGGAGATTGGCTGGAAGTGTTTCAAAATCATAGGAAAAATGTTCCATATTGAAACACAAACTCTGTCTGGTACTGGCAGATTTTATTATTTCCCGATATTGGTCTGGTATATAAATATTATGGTGTTTCCGAAGAACTTTCTCAATTCGTCCAAAGTTTCTATCTGAATCTAGGTAGCTGTGGCCAACCTCAGGAAATTTGTGAGCGATAATTTTGGAGACATTATTCAATATCAAGTATTCGTAGAGGCTTAGAACAGAAAAGTTTTTGTTTTGTCCCCCACATTGATCTGACCAAATTATCAAATGCTCTATCTCTGCATTTTCTTCTTTAAGTAACTTGCAAAATCGAAGTAAGCAACTTGCAATTTCATTGCTGCCTCTATTGGCGATGTCTTCAGTCCATGTGAAAAAATAGGATTTGTGTTCTGAACTAGTTATACAGTGGATGCCAAAGTTGTACAGCCACATTTGCCTCAAATAAAATGATTTAGACGTTGATAACTTTGGTAGTGGCATTGTTTGTGGGAGGTCCATTGTAATGTAACATTTTTCTTTATCAACAACTGTAACTTCTTGGTCAACTTTCTGCAAGGCGAAGGCAAATTGGAAATTTTCGGTGTGCTCTGAGGTATTTTCCCCAGCATCGCATATACTGCAAGTATCGCTTTTCGGGGCACCAAAAGACAAATTAAACTTTGTTTCGAAAATATGCCGATAGAAGGAGGCCTTAACCATATATTCATTTTCGCATTGCTCTATATAAAGTTGGTGGAGTTTATTAATATTAAGTAAAGGAGAAATGTATTTTTTATATTGATTTTTGTTCCTATAATAATGTGATTCTTCAGAAGGAAACTGCTTGATGTTGTTTTCAATACAGGTAATTACATCTTCAGGAATCTTTTCAGGATTTATGTGATGACCCTGCTTATGCGGCGAGGGGGCTACCTAACCAGCTTTTAGCTCTTGTTGAGCCCGAAACACTTTTTTCCTTCCAATTCTGTACAGAGAGCAGAAGGCATTTTTGCACACCAGTGCGGTTTCTTTGTCACATGTTACTGTATATTTAAAAGAGTAAGATTTGGTTTTCAAATTTTTACGAGACCGATGACGATTAACTTCGTACATTTTGATACTTTTGAAAATCAAGACATTTTTGGAATTAATATCCAGTTTATAAAATTTTTCCAAAATTTTTTCTCTGCTTTGAATGCTAAATCTCTCACTACACTTTAGACGACAACTTTCTTTACATAATATTCCATCTTTTATTACTTTTTTTCCACGACGTTACCAGTTTTTTGAGAAACATATGCTTCACCTTGTTGTCTTAACTTTGCAGCTTTGTTTCTTTTCCATTTCTCGGGATTCCGTGCTCTCTTTTTAGCTACTTTGAAATCTGGTTTAACCGTCGCACTATTTCTTATCCCATCAGCAGTAACATGAAATTTTTGTCTATTGTTATGCATTTCGTCTTGTGTTCCTCCATCACCTTCAACTTCCAGAATATCTTCGTCAAGCAATCCTAAGCTTGCAACGTTTTTTGAATTTCCAATGGTTTTTTTGTCTAAGTTTTCGGCCTCTTTGTCATTTTCCTTGTCATCAAAAAACACTTTACGTATAATTCTATGAACATTTTCATGTTTGTGCCTATTGGGGAAAATAAATGAGTCAGAATATTCTCCATCACTGGAAGGTTAATATTCGCTGCCTGATGTGACGCTCTCTTCATCACAATTTTCTATAGACTCTGGAAAAAATTGCATATATTTAGTAGGGAGCTTCCAATAGCTATTTATGTAATCAGTTACGAAATGCCTAATTTTGTGTAACGCGTTAGATTTTTGTGGAACGAACGCAGTGAGTTCCGCAAACATCTCACAAGTTACACAAAATTGCATTTCTTAACGTATTACATACAAGATTTTTTTTAATTTTGAATGAGTAATAGTAAATATAGAATATTATTGATAAAAATTGTGAAAACAGAAATCAAGTCTGTTGACAGTTGTCACTTCATGTCAGTTTGACGTTACATAATATTCCATTTTTCGTAACCAGTTACATAATATTTTACTTTGTGTAACTAGTAACACAAAGTAAGACCTCTCATAACGTCAATCAGTTTTAAAAAGTGTCACATTATATGTCAAAATTAGAAAAATGTTATTTTATGCTTACCTGTTTCAGAGCTGCACTGCTTTTGAAGTCCGCTAGTGCTTGGTTGCTCAACACTATTCACATTTTGCAGAGACTTTTGTTGGGCGATGTCTTGCATTATATTGTTTTCTTCAACAATTCTCTCTGTAATTGGACAGGAGTTCGAATAACTTTTATCTTCTGAAAAGTACCGAAAAACGAATAATATTAAAAATATTCCAAGTTTACCTTTTTAGAATAAATTTATTGGTAAATGGGGAGAGCAAAAATAATAATAGTAAACTAAAACAACTTACCTTCACTAGGACGACATAAATTCTTATCTGTTATCAATGCCAACATTCTCTTAGTTCTGGAACTCATGATGAACTATTATTATGTAGTTTTAAAACCGTATTCCTTGAAAAACCTTCTTTAAAAATCCCGGATTTGGTCACAGAAACAGTATAAATATTATAAACATAACCTTAATATATCACATAGCACCCGAACATGTGAACAGAACTTTCCAATAGTTTAGTGGATAAAGGTGCTATGTCACCAAATTGGACATAGCACCTTTATCTACTAATATATGGCGAATGCGTGACTGACATAGCACCTTTATCAATAAAAATATCCCATAGTATTGAAAATCTGACAATCTAGGTTTATTCAGGGGTTGCATTGGGTTATTAGAGAACCAAATAAACCAAAACCTAATTATTTGAAAAAAGTGGACATAGCACCTTTATCAACTCATTTCTTCAATTGTGTAATGACGTTCTAAGTTGATAGACAAAGTTTTGAAGGAAAAATTCATTTTATTCGTTTTAGAGCATTTAAATAAAAGGCTTGCTTTAATTTTTAAATTTTTTGTTACTGCTGGACATGTTTCTCAGTCTGTTCATCTCATTCAACGCATCATTGTTTCAAGGTCGTTTGCCAGTCTAGCTCTTCAATAAGGAGATCTACCATTGTGTCTTACGAAAAACAGTTACGGGTTTAATTTTGGAGTTATCTTTCTCCTAGACAGGTCGCAAATCAATTTTATTGACGCCTAGCTCGCCAAATTACACAAGCCAAATTTAACCAACCAATGCTACTGACTCAAGCAATTCGATCTCAATATTATAATCCATACCAAAAACCGAAGTACACCAAAATTTCAGACGGATTGGAGAAACGGAGTGTAACTTGCATTCGTATCCTCAGCAACTCCTTTCATTTGATGCCCATATTGTAGAACGTCACTTTATTTCTGGAGATATCGGCAATCCCTTTCATTTGATATCCATATTCTAGGATAGCATTAAAATTTAGTCAGCCATCTTCAGAAGTTTGCCATATTGGTTTTAGAGTGAGGTCACTTCATTTTTCGGGTTATTCTAAGCAAGACTTGTTAATTGATAGTTATATTGTAGGAGTGCACTAAAAATAACTAGTCCACTATCTTGGCTGTTCCGCCATGTTGAAATTAGAATGATGTCATACAGCTAACCATGTATTGTCATCCAAACTAAGCTGTATACTCAATTTCAGTTCAATCCGTTGAAGATATCTGCTTGAAAATTGAGTTGCATGATTCAAACCGAACAATAGGTATGCATAATTTATTCTTGGATTTTTAATAATTTAATTCGATACTTTCCGCATTAAATTATGAAGACCGCTCTCACCGGTTTCTATAGCGTCATAAGCATTTTTATTTCATCAACAACGTCATGCTGACAGTTTATTATCGAAAATTGAGAGAAATTAAAATTATTGATTTGTATAAGAGCCAAATAAATATAGAAATATCAGCAAATATCACTTGTCTATCGCTGCTGCCAGAAAAATCGAAGAAGAGTTATGAAGCAACGTATCAATACTTCAAGAAATGGTGACAAACAGAAACCTCTGCTGCAATTACAGAAACCATCTTTTTCAGGTACTTTCTCGAAAAATCTGCTCTATTAAAGTCTCCATCAAGCTTATGGTGAGAACATTCTATGTTGATGTCCACCCTTGTCAAAGGGGAAAAATCCCACTTCCAATCCTAAAGTTCGGGCATTTTTAAAAAGAAGAAATGACGGGTATATACCCAAAAAATTCATTGTATTTGACAAGGAAGATGTCAGCTTGACGTTGTTGATGAAATAAAAAATTAAAGGCATCTTCTACGTTTGTATTTGAAACTTAATCAACATAAGGTGTTTCTTAAGTATATAAGATATACTTTTTATATGTCATACATTATTATTACACAAGGGTTACAACCCGTCGTCAAGGGCAATCGATACCCTTTTGGTAATTATTACGTATGTCCTTCAAAACAGTGTCAAAATGAGTTGTTTGCAATATAAAGAGGAGGACATAGTTACATACATACATTGCAAGTTAAATAAAAACTTTTAAAAATAACCAAATCTTAACATATCTCCGGCTTCAAAAAAAACAAATTACTGAACTATAAAAATACTTTAACCTGCGTATTGTTACGGTTTTAAAAAATTGATGCAAAATTTATTGGGAAGGTAATCAAGCACTTATAACCAAATGGTTGACATAATAATTTCTTTTGAAAATATACCAAAACCCCACCTCTTCAATGTTTAGAGTAATATCAAGAACTGTAACTTTAACCAAAAACCAATGATTTGTTTACATTTACAACAGAACTTCATATAAGCAAATCATAGGATATCGTATCCTTTATCATTATAAGATTAAAACACTAATTTACCTGGTTATAAAAATATAACTAAAACCCGAGGCACTTTTGTTTACTCTAAATTAGTGCTTTATACCCTTCTTTATTTTGTCATTTCATATTTTGATATTCGATATCTATTATATTCATGGAAAACAATGTATTCTTCTTCTTTTACTATTTCATACCAATCCAACTTCTTATTTCGCTGAGTATTCTGTGTTCTGTGACTTCTCCTGAGTTCTGTGGATGGCCTACAAAACCTACTTGATTGGACTTTGATCTTTCCTTCTTTTTATATCAGCTTTCATTCGGAGCACATGCTTCCTAAACTTGTCGATTATAATTCGGATTTTATAAGCTGAAAAGACATAATTGGCAGTGTAGACAAAATTATCTATATCGGATCAGGACCAAAATCTAAAAACCCCTTTAAAGACTTGTGTAAGTAAAATCACCCTACAATCACTTTTATTAAATTTATAACTTATATTTCACATATTTCATACTATTCTTTAGGCCTCCTTTTTTTTCTTCTCTCTGTTTCCATCTCGTTTACTATATTTGTTGAGGTTCGCTGTTTCACTCACCGCTTTTCCTAAGCTTTCTGATCATTTCCACATAACATTATTCATCTGTTGTACAATAGTAGATAGTAAATGTAACTAGTCACCCAGCACTGTTTAAACTTAAATTTGATGCATGCCAAGCTATTCATAACATTAGATCTGAAACCTAGGAGGATTCAGGTCAAGTCATCACAACTACTGCAAAAACTGACGTTGAGTTTACCACCAGTGATACAAGTAAGAACTTTCTTATTCATCTTCACACTCACCATTCACGAAGGGTTGTTATCTGGACAAGACCCTGAAAGTTTATAACACTTTTACGACAATATATGCATTTCTCAATAACCTCTACTCCAAACATTTTTATCTATGATCAAAACTTACCTGTAAACACCACTCGGTCGTAGGAATATCCTATATGTCTGATTTGCAAATTCAAATTTCAATGGTTTCAATTTAAAAATGTTTAATTTATGAATCCATCCCTACTCTACCGTTGAATAACCTTTTCGAGTCATTTGAGCTAGCTGGAATCGAGGTTCTTTTCCATCAGTGAAAGAACAAAAAGATGAAAAGATAAAAGTTTACATGGGTTATTATTACGCTTTATGGCTAAGTCATAGTGTCCTCTAACGATTTGGGTAACGGTAGTAAACACAATTTCGTTACTGCGCATTTTATTAAACCTGAATTCATTTTTATAGTGACCTCCCGAATAATTATATCGGCACCAGGATGTACATTCACTACATGACTTAGCCGCCACTTATTCGGTGGTAAATTGTCTTCGCGAACAAGAACCATGGATCCATCACCAACATCTGATCTATTGGTTTTCCGTTTTGCACATTCTTGAAGTATTTTTTCGACCAGCGTGACCAAAATTGTTGTTTCAACTTCTCAGGTTGTTCATAATAATGTAGTCTATTAGTTGGAATACCGTATGGATAAGATAAGAAATTGAGAGATTTTCAGATTGAGAACTGAGGAGGAGTTAATACTTCTAAAACATTTGGGTCTGTCGAAAAAGGTGTCAGTAGCCTTTAATTTAAGATTCCTTCAATTTGATTAATAACTGTGAATA
This sequence comes from Galeruca laticollis, assembly GCA_963921935.1. Taxonomy (NCBI): domain Eukaryota; kingdom Metazoa; phylum Arthropoda; class Insecta; order Coleoptera; family Chrysomelidae; genus Galeruca; species Galeruca laticollis. Next base: position 13,209,649 of record OY998181.1, read on the forward strand.
AACTCTCATATGTAAGCAATATGCTATTTCTTTCAGAAGATGATGTTTGATAGATTTCGCACCAGCCTCCCATATTCCACTATGGAGAGGGCAGTAAGCAGTTATAAATCTCCATTTAACGTCAATATGACTATTTTTTCTTCAATTTCAACTTGATTCGCCAAAAAAAATGTTTCCTTATTCCTTGAGATTGCTATTTGCCACAGTAAAATTAGGCCGTTGTCAGAATATACTCAATTTGGCTTACCCCTACGGACAATGAACCTTTGGAACGTTTCTAGAAAGGCATAAGTGCAAGTTCGGTCGGTAATTCCAAATGGAGACTTTTAAGTTGTTATACAAATAAATAATGCTAAATAAGATGTGTGCGTCTTATATCCTCTTCCTTAGCGTAATCAACACCCGTGTCAAAGAATGGCAACATTGTAGAGACTCAGGGCGCAGGTAAATTTCCCATTGGCGGTATTGGAGCTTTTGGTTTAAATTTGAAGCAAAGAACACACTCTCTGACTATGCAATTGGCTAAGTATTTGCCGAAAGTTGGCCAATACTTATTTCTAGTCGAAGCTAGGAGCATTTGAGGGCCACAATACAATTGAAAAATATGTATTTCTCTGAAGATAGGAAGTGTTAGGTGATGTTTGTGGTGAGAGAATGATTGGATGTTTCTTATGGAAATGATAAGGATAGTTTTCAATCGACCTGCAGCTCTAATCGACTTTTCCTTTATATATGGTTTAAGACTTAGTTCGATTGGAAACTTGTTTTTTCTATTATTATCAGTATAATCTTGTGGGAAAAATTCTTGTTGTGCTAATTGGCAAAGTATATTCAACGATAACCTACCCAATAAACACACCTACGTAAGAAAAAGTTTTTAAAACGTTTTAATGGTATTTCAACGTTATGTAACGTGAATTTCGTTCACCACTCATAATATTTCTCGTCGATGAAAGAGTAACGTAAATTTCGTTTACCCCTCGTAACATCGAATAATAATACTTCTGGTCGACGCTTGTCGAACTTTAAGTTTTCGGACGAGTTTGTCTCATTGGGATATATAAGCCAATGCACGCTAAGGTTCGGTCCTTATTCAATTACTTATTATCGAGTTCAACATTTTATCGTATCGAAGTGCATTTGTTAGAAATGCACTTCTCCTTACCGGCATAAACTTTTCCTTACCGGCATAAACTTTTCCTTACCGGCATAAACTTTGCCTTACCGGCCTAAACTTTCCGTACCGGTCTAAAGTCATCTGACTAGACTAACCCTTCGTACCGACAGAAACATTTTATTTGTGGATGAATCATATCTGCTGGGACCACAGCTCTATGCAGAACCGAAGGGATTGAACATAGCACAGCCAGATGATTGGTTCCCGATCCAATTTTCAAGTCATCCAGATCATCATTGGAAAGAAAAACCAAGGAAAGTACTAACGTCCATAATCTTTGACAACTATAGATTATTTCCAACGAATGTTCATATAATATCAAATTAATAGTTTGTACTAATGTAAATTATAACTTTGCAAAATATTTAATTCTTGGCTATTCTTTAGATTCCTTCAGAAGCTAAATTTTTTTTATTTGTATTTTAATTTACTTTCAATTCTAGTTTGTTTTTCTAAACTCACAAATTAAATTGTAAAATTTGATAACATTTTCTTTCTTAAATTTTTCAGTCAAATTATGATTTTTTTATCAATAAAACCATTTGTGAATAAATTTTCAATTTTCATATGATATTCAATAAAACTACTTTTGAATTTTAAACAACTTTGTTCATATTTTTTTATATAACCTTCCAACTTCTTGCGTTGCTGACCGAGATTAGTTGATGTTAGGTGGCTTATAGGCTAGTAGAACTCAGGGTGGCGCCCACTTATCTTTCCGTCTCGTTACGTAAAAATAAGTAGGATTACCCGAGAACCAGTAAGACCTACTCCTTAGATCTCTACTAGTATATAACCCACGACTGAGTAGCTCTCCGACTAGGTGGTCGTTGCAAATTGGCGCCTCAACGCTTAAGTTACACATCTTCTTTCCTTGGTCAATAATACTTGAAACTTGGAAGGTTGATTAGTTGTAAATTATCTTACTATTGATATCTGGACTTTAAATATTCATCGTTACAGTACCTTTTTAAGCATATCTAAATTTTAAAAATTTATCGTATACATTATCTTATCTATTTATTTTTTATTCATAAAATTCTGAACATATTAACGTATAATAAATTATCGTATACACTTTTTTTTGTTCTGTAATTTTTAATATCTTGATATTTTCATAAATTTTCCTCAAACACATATCGTTACATAGTTTCGTAGTCGATTTTTGGACCTTCTTTCTTTTCTTTTACATCAAAGGTTTTCTTTTTTCGTCAATTAGTGTTGATAAAATGGCAAAAATGTTTAAGCTAAATGTTGACTATTTATTATCCCATGAGCTAGATTATGAAATTTCTTATCGTGGCTTAGAAATACCTTCCTTGGTCTCAGAAAAGAGAAAATTGTTGCGTGAGATTTTAACTCAAGAGATATCTATGCGAAGCTCAATTTCTTACATCGATCTTCCATTTTCTCCCGAAATTACAGGAATTAAACTTTCTTTTCGTGACTTGAAAAAGAAGGTTAAAGATTTTGTTGAAACTTCTTCTGACGTAGAGTACAAAAGATTGACTTTTCGTCTAGCTCACCTTACACAGCGTATTTTTCGTTCGATTTGCGAGGAAGACGAGCATGAAAAGGTTAAAAGACAGCTAACTTCAGATATATTGCTCTTGGAAGGTGAATTGGATAGCAAGCTCAATGTTATGGAAACAGATAGGCAGTCTACTCCGGTGAATGCAAATCAAAGCTTCTCAGTCTCTAAACCTGTGCCAGTTCATAAATGGGAAATAAGATTTTCTGGTATGGATTCGAAAGAATCAGTACTTGGGTTCCTTGAACGTGTTGATTGTCTTAAAATCTCTAGAGGTATCACGGATGCTGTGTTGTTTTCTAGTTCAGTTGATTTGTTTAGTGATCAGGCATTTAATTGGTATCTGGTTACCAGATGCAAGTTTCGAAATTAGGAACAATTAGTGACCAAATTGAAGTTAGATTTCTTTCCTTACAACTATCAGGATGATTTGCTGGAGGAAATCAAGGCGAGGAAACAGGGTCAGCATGAAAAAGGTACGTTAAACATTTATGCTATGTGTGAACTATCCAATCGTCTCGATGACAAACCTATTGAGAAAAATATGATTCGTATTATTCGTAAAAATCTGTTACCTAATTATGCCCAACCTTTGGCTTTAATTGATATTGATACTGTTGATATTTTGACGGAAAAATGTAAACGATTGGAGGAAACATTATCTTGGGACCAACAATTTACATCCAATCATAAAAATGGCCAATATTTACTTGAACCAGATTTGAGCATACCTAGTACTTCTTTTAAAGATAATTCTTGTTGTAAGTCATCTCGTAAAAATATATCTGTAGTATCTTCTACTTGATCTTGTTGGAATTGTCAACAAACAGGTCATAAGTATAGTAATTGTCGAATTCCCAGAAAGGTGTTTTGTTTTGGTTGTGGAACACCAGATATGGTAAAAACTAAATGTCCTAAATGTACAAAAAAACGTACAAGGCGGTGGTACAGCTTCCCACTCTACCACAGTCGCTCAGAAACCGGTAACATCAGGAAAATCCAACACAAAACCAAAAACAAAGTCTCAGGGAAAACCAGACGAATCCAAAAATTAAGGTCGCCTCAGAAAGATACTATAAATTTTCGTTCAATTGCAAATTTTCCTCCTAATAACCAGGAAATTCAAGCTGACTGGAATTCATGGCTTCTGTTTGTTAAAATATTTTATAAGTTGAATTCAATATCTACAAATGTTGCAACTGTTTCAGAGGTAAAACCTAAATCATTGGAAACTATTGGTTCGTTGTTGTACAATAAGGAAAATGATAATCGACCTTATATCGATACCATAATTTTCGATACAACAGTTTCTTGTCTTGTTGATACTGGTTCAAATATCTCATTGATTGGTTGTCATGCATTGGATTTTATTCATAACTTATCGATACCTATCTTAACTGAAGATAACTTGAAAATATCTACTGCTGATGGTCAGTTACAGGATGTGATTGGTTATATCGAAACATATGTCATCGCAGACAAGATATCAAGGCTTATGAAATTTTATCTAATACCTTCCGTAAAACACGATATTATTCTCGGTATGGACTTTCTAGAAACTTTTAACGTAAAAATAAATTTTTCTAAATTATCTATAACTGTAAATTCACTCTCTTTAGCTATAGTAAACACTATTCAAGATATCTCTCAATTAACTTCAAGTCAAACAATTGAATTAAATCAAACTATTGAATTGTTTAAAACCATTAGTCCTTCAGACAGAATTGGAAGAACTCATTTAATAGAACATTTCATTGGCACCGGAAAATCTCCTCCTTTCAAACAAACTCAATACCCATTACCTCAGGCTATGCAAGCTTACCTGGAAAAGGAAGTAGATACTTTGCTAGAATTAGGTGTAATTCAGGAAAGTAAGTCTTCATATTGTAGTCCTATTTGGTTGGTTGAATAGGGATATGGTAAATATAGAATGTGCTTTGATGGACGTAAACTTAATAGTGTAACATTAAATAAAGATGCTTATCCCTTACCTTCAATTGAAGTTATACTGAGTCAACTTCGAGATACCCGGTACATATCTAGTATCGATTTAAAACATGCATTTTACCAAATTCCGTTGGAAAAGTCATCTCGGGAAAAGACAGCTTTTGCAGTTAAGGGTAAAGGTTTATTTGAATATGTAACTACACCTTTTGGTTTAGTCTCTGCTCCTGCTAGTATGTGTCGTTTGATCGATTTGGTCATTGGTCCTTCCCTAGAGCCGTACTGTTTTTATTATCTCGATGACATTATAGTTTGTACTGCAGATTTTGATAAACATATGGAAATTCTTCAGAGTATTTGAAAGATTACGGGATGCCGGTTTAACTGTTAATTTAGCTAGAGGTCAATTTTGTCGTTCTTCTTTCAAATATTTAGGATATGTGGTGGATGAAAATGGTCTTCGTACTGATCCAGAAAAAGTTTCAGCTATTTGTGAGTACCCTCTTCCGAAAACTGCCACTCAAGTTCGTAGATTTCTGGGTATGGTTTCTTATTATCGACGTTTTCTTAAAGATTTTTCTTCCTTATCTGCTCCAATTTCTGATCTCTTACACGACCGAAAGAAACATCAACTTATTACTTGGACACCACAAGCAAATCAGGCTTTTCATAAGGGGAAAACTGTTTTGACCACTGCTCCTATCCTAAGTAGTCCTGATTTCAACAAACCTTTCTTCCTTATGACAGATGCTAGTGATGTTGGTGTGGGAAGTGTTCTTTTTCAACTGGAAGATGGATTGGAACATCCCGTAGCTTACATGAGTAAAAAACTCACCAAAGCTCAAAGGAAATTTAGTACCACAGAAAAGGAACTGTTAGCAGTCTTGTTAGGGATCGATCATTTCAGATATTATCTTACAGGACGTCATTTCACTGTAATTACCGATCATTCATCTCTGGTTTGGTTGAACAATATGAAAAAACCCTCTCCTCGTTTTTTTTGAAAAAAAAAACGCCAAAAATTATTTTCCGAGAATGTTTCAAATTTTCTGAGATTTACTTGCATCAGTCTACTTTGGAACAACCTTTATATTGAAATATTTTCTGAAATTTCTTGCTTTAGGCAAACTTTAAATTCAGTTAATTTGGAATAATCCCCTATCTCTTTCGTTGTGTTGACAAAACTATTTTTTAGGACAACTTTCTATGTGGTTTGCAATACCATAGTATGTAATTTCGTACTTTCATGGCGAAAGTGTTTCCGATTTAAGTCCTATATAACTTTCTATTTTGGTTTTTGAGTGTTCTATGTGTGTTTGTATTTTAAATACACACACACATTCTCTATCTTATCTCTTCTTTCTTCAGTTATTTGTTGCTGATGATAGATACACATCTTATCGATCTATCTGCCTAAATATACGCTGTTATCCTTTCCGTTCCGTTTAGTTTATTTTTGCGTTTTTATTAGTTAAAGAGTTTGAATAGAATGTGACTTTTAGAAATTCTTCTCTGGTGTTGTTTTCAGTTCGGCCAATAAGCGTACCAATAAGAAATTTTATTGGATAGTTGTTAAGTTGTAGGGATTTTTTTGCTTTTTTAATGCATGCTTTGTGACGTACATTTGTTTGTGTAAACTAAATACCGAATCTAAATTGTACCTCACAGGATATTTGCCGGTTTACTCAGTGAAGATGGGGAGGATCGTTAAAGACCTCATAAACATCGGAAAGATCTTAATTGGGGGCCAGGCAAGTCGATACCCAAATATCTCAAAGAACTACCAATCACGCGACCTACCAACGCAAAAGGAATGGTACTGAATTAAAACAGAATATTTAAGAAACGATTCTATTCAGTTCTTTTTTTTAATAAACAAATAGTACATCAACGTGAAGAAGGTGTAAACAGATTAAATTTATTCAATAGCACAGTGGTAAGCCATAACACCCAATAATGAATGTAGCACAGAAATTATTATTAATAAGTACAAAAAAAATAATTAATTAATACCTAAATAAATAAGGAACGCTATTGTATCTTGCAAATGAATGGTGGGGAATATATCTCAAATACATATAAAAAAAAAATAAAAGCAACTTATTAGTATCCCGGGCTTGAGGTCATGCGCAGGTAACCAAGAGAAATAGTTTAAATGCAGCGCAATAGCTATCCATTAACAAACACTGTATGGTGAAATCTACTTCAAACGTTACAATGGACCAAAACAACAATATTCTTAAATATGTGACTATATTTTAAGTATTTGAATATCGTACTAATTATTCATATTAAGTGGAATAACAATTACTATTGTATTCAAAAGTATGAGTTAGAAGGACCGACTAAATTCAAATATGTTTCGGATATTAATGATTTACCCTGTATAATTACGGGTTGTTCAACATTTCAACAAGTACCAAGGAAATGAGTATCATATATTTTGCACGAAAGCTCAAAATTAATTGCTATTAAACCAATTTCATTAATACGTTTTAAATAAGAAATATGAGTCGCAAAATATTAAATTAAATAATTGTCACCGTGAAAGCCTCGCAGCATCAATCACCCTGTATACGTGCTGGGACAACCAAACCCAGATCCACAGATTGTGTTCCCAGTAGTAACCATATGCAGACTTCAACGAATAACCAAAAAAAACCAAGGCGAGTTTCGATACACCAGGCAAAAAAAACACATGGAAAAACCCTTTATGCTAGTACGGGGTTATAGCCTGATCCCGTCGTATCGGAAGGGGTGCATAAACCAATAACCACCCAGAAGGAAAAATGACAGGGGTCTCGGTTGCGTCTTGGTAAATATTCTTATTAATTGGAACCGGTAATAGGCAAATTTCCAACACAAGAAAATGGCGACTGGGTGCAATTTAAAAATCCCATAAGGTCCAGAAATCCAGTAGAACACCAAAATATATATTTCTACTAACCAACACGACTGGATTCCAACAATATGTGGTACATAATAATCCCGCTTAAGGGTGACTAAATAAAAGTCAGAATTTCCAGTACCACAATTGTACACCACAGTCCATTATGGCCATCAGGTATCATGTCCTTTTAAAACATCAGCTGATCAAGAGAATACCGACGTACCAATACCGAACTAACTATACAGTTTTCTTCAATCTATTCCAACTGTATTATCACAGAAAACCTAACGACAATACTAGATACGTACTTTGAAACTCGTCCCCTAGACGACGCTAGACGACAATACACATAATATTTTCGAATAACGTTTTTATTCTTATTATTACAAAAAAACAAATAAAAGGGTCACTTTTAATAACAAACATAAATAGAAATAATATTTATTATATCTAAGCATACTCCAATATGGCGAAAACAAAGTACCAGGTAATAGGCAGCTTCAAATATAGCCAACAAAATACAACGAACAAATACAGGGTCATACTCGAAGATAATTATATTACACAACACTCTAACTGTAATTACGATGGCTCTTAAAAAAAAAGAAAACGTAACAACTCCCCCCTAACTTAGAGAAATTTTCATAAAATTTCTCTAGCATTATACTTCATCAGCATCTGATGCATCAGGTTTTAGATTCTTCGAATTCCAGACTCCCTGAGTTTTACCATTTTCATCCCTAGGTTCGTAGGTCCATGGAGATATTCTCCTCTTGATGTAGAAGGGACCAAGGTATTTAGGGGCTAGCTTCTTTGTAAAATATCTCGCTGCATCAGAAAACACATAATTTCTACGCCAGACCAACTGATTAGGCAAATATTCCACCTGTCTACGACGTAGATTATATCGCTCACGACTTTTCTCAGCGGCAGTCTCCAAACGCTCCTTGACGACGGCATACATGCTCCTAAACGACTCATTTCTACTACAATCGCCAAATTGAGTCCCATCTTTCAGGCCAAGAAGATCTTGATTATCATAATCATCACCCGAAAGAATAATGTTACGACCAAAGTTGATGAAGTAGGGAGTGAGGTTCGTCCCTTCATGTTTAGCCGTTCGAAGGGCACAACCAATTTCGGTAATTCGTTCGTCCCAGCACCTATGGTTTTCAGACACATACAACGACATCATAGTCTTAATCACCCTGTTCGAACGTTCGGTAGGATTAGATCTAGGGTTATAATAGCCACAGTATTGGATCCTACTTCGATATTTATCCGCCAGCTTAACGAACTCTTTGCTATGGAATTGTTGACCATTGTCGCAAATGATCTTACGCGGAACGCCATACACCAGGAAGACGTCATTTTCAATTTTTTTAACGATATTATCAGCGGATGCTGTCCTTAAGGCAAAAAGAAGAGAATATTCACTCAAGAAGTCATTAATAACCAAAAGAAAACAGTTACCTTGCTTAGATCTAGGAAGAGGTCCCATTAAATCCATAGACAACAATTCGAAAGGTCTACTAGCGACCGGGTGGGAGGCAATTTTATCACACGGCTTAGTTTGAGGAACCTTATACTGACAACAAATTTTACAACGCTTAACAAAACTAGCAATGTCAGCCCTCATCTTGAGCCAGTAATATTTTTCAGCTACACCAGGATGACCAGCAGTGGCCGGCTCGTGGGTAGCTGCAATAACCTCGCACCGATTAGCCTTCGGAACTACTATCTTCCAAGACTCAGTAGAAGCAGATAGTTGAGGAAAATCAGGGGAAATATGTTTCCATAGACGGCCATTATTTTCCCGCCACTTACTAAATTTATGGGGAGTGTCCCTAACCCTAACTACCATGGTTTGGTACCATTTATCATCCAGATCGTAGTTTACAATATCAGGAGCTCCGTTGTCCACCTGCACTACATCAAGTACTGGTACTGCCCTAGATAAAGTATCTGGGACAACATTGTCCTTACCCTTCCTATGCACAATTTTGAAGTCAAACTGTTGCAAGCGAATTGCCCACCGACTGAGTCGACCTGTTAAATCCTTTAAATTATGCAACCAGAGCAAGCTGTAATGGTCTGTCACAACCGTGAAGGACACGCCTTCCAGATAAGGGCGCAGCTTCTCTTCAGCCCAGAGAACAGCCAAACACTCTCTTTCGGTAGTGGAGAAGTTCCTTTCCTTTCGGGTAAGAGAACGACTTAAATAACAGATGACTTTATCCCCCTCGGGATAAGGTTGCGAGAGACAAGCACCAATTCCATAGCCTGAAGCGTCTGTTTGGACCACAAACGGACGGGAATAGTCTGGACAGCTTAAAATGGGGGCTCCAACCAAACATTCCTTTAAATACCTAAATGCCTTGTCACACTCGGCGGACCAGTTAAATTTCGAATTTTTTTTAAGAAGAGCTGTGATAGGGGCAACGATAGTGGAAAATTCTGACACAAAGCGACGGTACCACGAGAATGTTCCCATAACTCGACGGACTTCAGAGACATTAGAGGGGGTAGGGAGTTCTAACATCGCTTTAACCTTATCAGCATCTACATGGAGACCATTTTTGTCCACCACATAACCGAGATACTTCATTTCGGGCCTGCAGAACTGACATTTATCGACACTAACCGTAATCTTGGCCTCCCGATGTCGACCAAACACTTCTTCGAGTATAGCCAAGTGTTGTTCAAATGTCTGCGTCACTATAACAATATCATCTAAATAGACGAAGACATACGGTTCAAGGTCGTGGCCCCATACATTATCAATTAGCCTTTGCCATGTCGCAGGGGCATTATGTAAGCCGAAAGGCATCCTATTGAATTGAAACAATCCCCGATTCGGAACAGAAAATGCGGTGTACTTTTTCGAATCCTCCCTCATCGGAACTTGCCAATAGGCTGACTTAACATCAATGCTAGACAAGTATTTGGCATTCCGCAACTTGTCAAGAGTGTCAGAAACCAAAGGGAGTGGATAACTGTCCCGGACAGTAACGGCATTTAGCTTCCTGAAATCAACGCAGAAGCGATAAGAACCATCCTTCTTCTTAACTAGGAGAATAGAAGAAGACCAAGGACTGTTCGAAGGCTCTACTATGCCCAGTTTAAGCATTTCGTCTAGCTCTACGTTGATTTGCTTTTGGACAACAGGGTTCGCCCTGTAAAACCTTTGCTAAATTGGGGAGTGGTTCGTGACTATCACATGTTCAGCCATTGTGGTACACCCTAATGTGGTACTCATTAAAGACAAATTCCTATCAAGAACTGCCTGTAAGCGCGACTTTTCCAAATTATCTAAAACCGACTGACCATTAACATGCTCCACGGTGTTAACCATTACAGGTTCACAAGTAAAGAACCACTCGTTCTGCTTCAAATCAGGCACTATGCCCATAGAGTTCCAAAAATCGATCCCTAAAATAAGTAAATGAGGTACGTCAGGAATAATAAGTGCTTCTATTAAACGGAACTGACCTCTAAGGGAAATGGGGAGTGGAACAACACCAACACTTTCACATCTACTACCATTTGCTACTGTACATGAAACATGCCGAGTTTTATCGACTTGAAGACCTAGCTCGTGGAGAATATGTAAACCCTTACTGCCAATAATCGTACGAGATGCTCCCGAGTCCAATAGACCTAATATCGGCTTGCCTAAAACAATATCCTCGAGATAGGGTCGCTCATCATTAACCGCATGCTCCAAAACGTAGTCTAAAATTACCTGTAACTTGTTGATCGAGACATTAGTACCGACATGCTTACCTCGACCCCCTACGCATGTCGCTTGGCTTTTCCCTGATTCCTGCAGTGAGGACAGGTTTTCACAGTACACCCTTCCTTCTTACAACGATAACAAAACTTTCCTGCTTTAACTGCACAACCAACAGCCCTATGACCAGGATTGCCGCAACGAAAACAGACTACTTCTCTAGCCTCCTCTTGTGACGAACTACCTCGACTTGGATTGGAGAGATGGCAACCTTCGATAGCACCTACCACGTTACTATCAGCTTCCACATATGCTAAATCAGGTTCCAAACAGTTGGTTTTCCTTGACGGTGGTACGTAATCCTGCACTGCTTGCTTCCTGGTTTCTAGCTTTCTACCTAAATCTCTCAATTGACTAATGGAAGTAACATCAACTAGTGCCAGTTGGGTTTGATAAAATGGTGCAATATTCCTCAACAAGATTTGCAATTTTGTATCTTAAGAAATTTGACAAGTAAGACGATTAAAGTACCCAATCATGACAGCAATATATATTCCTATTGACTCGTCAGGGCCTTGAGTCCTTCTTTTGATCTCTTCAAACAACCTCTCATTAAAGTTGGGAGAGAGATATTCTTCCTTTAACAAGACGACAAGTTCATCCCACGAATTCACCTGATCCCTGTACGCCAAATAGAACCGGTATGCCCTACCAACAAATAAATCAATACCAGATTCAAAAAGTATATCTTTAGAGACATGACGTGCTACCCTAAGTTCTTCGACTCTTTCCAAGAAAGCACTCAATGACAACCCTCTTTTATCGCCAGAAAATTTCCAATCCCATTTATTTAGTAAAATCTGCTTGACATCTGTTCGTGGTGGAGAGTTCCTAATAGGAGTAGAGGTGACACCATCGCCGGAAGTACCCTGGTTCGAGAGATTTAATAGTGGAGGGGGAGAAGATACTTTACCGCAGAGATCCGCTTTCTTCTGGAGATTATCAAGAAGCGTTGAAGATTTAGATAAAATATCGGGTCGTTCTGCATTCTCCTCGGGGATGTGGTCGATCCGGTTCAATACGTGAGATAGTTTTGTACGGAGTTTTTTGAACAAATTACTACTAACTACATAATTGAAACTATCAATCAAAGTCGTTAAATCAGACAACTTTGCCTTTACGGCAGCGACATCCTCATCAACAGTATAAGGATAAGTTGGGAAAGAAAAACTATCACCACTTAGCAACAGCTTCGTAGCGGTCGACAGGTTGGCTCTCATTTGTCCACTGTACCCGTACCTATGCCTCTTACCTTACACTCATATGTTAATTCATCTTTCTCAAGACGGTACCAGTCAATCTTACCGTTAGACATATTGACACAAAACTCAATAAAAGGTATAAAACAATAAACAACACTATTACCTAATCTACCGTTTCTTAAAATAAGAGAATTTATAAACCAATTTGTTTTATCAGAAATAGTATATCATAATAATAAAATATGCCGGCTTAAATATACAAGTATCAGTAATATGACCTAAATATAAGGCTTACCACTAAGAATTTGAAGTTTTATATTTATATATTATCATTTTCTTAGTCAAGCCCCACGTTGGGCGCCAAAAATGTGACGTACATTTTTTTGTGTAAACTAAATACCGAATCTGAATTGTACCTCACAGGATATTTGCCGGTTTACTCAGTGAAGATGGGGAGGTTCGTTTAAGACCTCATAAACATCGGAAAGATCTTAATTGGGCGCCAGGCAAGTCGATACCCAAATATCTCAAAGAACTACCAATCACGCGACCTACCAACGCAAAAGGAATGGTACTGAATTAAAACAGAATATTCAAGAAACGATTCTATTCAGTTCTTTTTTTTTAATAAACAAATAGTACATCAACGTGAAGAAGGTGTAAACAGATTAAATTTATTCAATAGCACAGTGGTAAGCCATAACACCCAATAATGAATGTAGCACAGAAATTACGAGTATTATTAATAAGTACAAAAAAAAATAATTAATTAATACCTAAATAAATAAGGAACGCTATTGTACTTTAAATTCAGTTAATTTTGAATAGTCCCCTATCTCTTCCGTTTTGTGTACTGAGAAATTATCTTTTTGCTTGTTAGCATTTTCGTTCTCAGTATACGCTTGATTTTTATCGTCCCTGTATGTTGATACGAGTAAAACACGTTCTTTTGTTACATGACAATTTATGGATTATTTTGATGTACTGATACATACTGATAGTATTTTTTTTGCGGCTCACTTTTGGTTTCTTTTTCCGTTGTTGACAAAACTATTTTTTAGGACAACTTTCTATGTGGTTTGCAATACCATAGTATGTAATTTCGTACTTTCATGGCGAAAGTGTTTCCGATTTAAGTCCTATATAACTTTCTATTTTGGTTTTTGAGTGTTCTATGTGTGTTTGTATTTTAAATACACACACACACATTCTCTATCTTATCTCTTCTTTCTTCAGTTATTTGTTGCTGATGATAGATACACATCTTATCGATCTATCTGCCTAAATATACGCTGTTATCCTTTCCGTTCCGTTTAGTTTATTTTTGCGTTTTTATTAGTTAAAGAGTTTGAATAGAATGTGACTTTTAGAAATTCTTCTCTGGTGTTGTTTTCAGTTCGGCCAATAAGCGTACCAATAAGAAATTTTATTGGATAGTTGTTAAGTTGTAGGGAATTTTTTGCTTTTTTAATGCATGCTTTGTGACGTACATTTTTTTGTGTAAACTAAATACCGAATCTGAATTGTACCTCACAGGATATTTGCCGGTTTACTCAGTGAAGATGGGGAGGATCGTTAAATACCTCATAAACATCGGAAAGATCTTAATTGGGCGCCAGGCAAGTCGATACCCAAATATCTCAAAGAACTACCAATCACGCGACCTACCAACGCAAAAGGAATGGTACTGAATTAAAACAGAATATTCAAGAAACGATTCTATTCAGTTCTTTTTTTTAAAAACAAATAGTACATCAACGTGAAGAAGGTGTAAACAGATTAAATTTATTCAATAGCACAGTGGTAAGCCATAACACCCAATAATGAATGTAGCACAGAAATTATTATTAATAAGTACAAAAAAAAATTAATTATACCTAAATAAATAAGGAACGCTATTGTATCTTGCAAATGAATGGAGAGGAATATATTTCAAATACATATAAAAAAAAATTAAAAGCAAGTATTAGTATCCCGGGCTTGAGCTCATGCGCAGGTAACCAAGACAAAATGCGAATAGTCAGAAATAGTTTAAATGCAGCGCAATAGCTATCCATTAACAAACACTGTATGGTGAAATCTACTTCAAACGTTACAATGGACCAAAACAACAATATTCTTGAATATGTGACTATATTTTAAGTGTTTGAATATCGTACTAATTATTCATATAATGTGAAATAACAATTACTATTGTATTCAAAAGTATGAGTAAGAAGGACCGACTAAATTCAAATATGTTTCGGATATCAATGATTTACCCTGTATAATTACGGGTTGTTCAACAGTTCAACAAGTACTAAGGAAATGAGTATCATATATTTTGCACAGAAGCTCAAAATTAATTGCTATTAAACCAATTTCATTAATACGTTTTAAATAAGAAATATGAATCGCAAAATATTAAATTAAATAATTGTCACCGTTAAAGCCTCGCAGCATCAATCACCCTGTATACGTGCTGGGACAACCAAACCCAGATCCATAGATTGTGTTCCCAGTAGTAACCATATGCAGACTTCAAAGAATAACCAAAAAAAACCAAGGCGAGTTTCGATACACCAGGCAAAAAAAACAGATGGAAAAACCCCTAAGCTAGTACGGGGTTATAGGGGAGGGTGGGCCACATTGAGACAATTTTTACTTTTTTGGGAATAGAATTGGCAACTTTAATTTCTTTGCTACAGTTACGTATGCTTCATAATCTTTCATCTTAATGCACACATTTTTTGAGTAAATTATTAACACAATATTATAATTGTTTCTGTTATAGTCGAATTTAAAAAATTTGATTTTGTCTCAAGGTAGCCCACGAAGTGGGCCACATTGAGACAAGATAAAAACAAAACAAAAAAGCAATAAACAAACGTTTATCTAAAAATATTACACAATTATGTGGAAAAAACAATCAAATAAAATATATCTGAGGTTCTAACATCAAAAGGTACTAACGGATATCGATGCCATCAAAAGATACACCAAAGTTTATAAAAGACTGCTGCCGTTTTGTGCTGCCCACTTTACTATTTGCTGTAAGCAAACATTTCATGTCAGTTTTCTCTACATACGCAACATCCTCAACAGCGGGAAAAATAAAGGAGTTTTTTTGTTTGATACTATGCCTCAAAAAACTAACTTTAAAATCATCCTCAATTTTTTCAATAATTTTACCCACAAAGAAAACAGACTTTTTGTCATGAAACTCAATCAAAACGTAGGAGTTGACAACAGGTTTCAAATTTTCTTGACTTTGATTCATTTCTAAATCATTGAAAGATTCTGCGTCTGAAGAATCTGAAGTAAATGAATTATTGTCACTTTCAGATGACGACAAAGTTTTTTGATTTGGTTTAACTCCAGGCGAATCTGTTACTGTTCTCTTCGTTCCTTTGGCCTTTTTAAGTGACTCTGATCGCTTCTTCTCCATAAACTTCTTTTCTATTTCTAACTTCTCAGGTGTATCAGTTGCGATCATACTCTTACCCCTCTTTCTTGGTTTAGATGTTTTTCTCGGCTTTGCTTTTGGATACCCAAATAGTTCTTCTGGTGTTTTAAAATTCGTAGTTGCTGAAATATTTTTTTCAGCTGTTCCATTTGAAAGTCCAGTGTCTGCATTGCTCGCATGTGCTTCTAAAACGCCAGTGTCTGGATTGCCTGCATGTGTTCCAACAGTTACTTCCTGTTGGCTTTCTCTTAAAGGCTCCTCTCTGTCGGTAACGCTACTCATTAAAAAATCGTCATCTCCAAAAACGTGGCGATCAAATGGCACAATGCCACATTTTTTGAAACCTGCTTTAATGTTATTAGGGGTCATGGATTTGTCAAAGGCATGTCCAACGCATTCGGCAATCTGGAATAGTGTAACTGGAATTCCAGGATTTGTCATCATCCAGGAGTCTAACGCACTGTTATAATATGTTTTAAATGGACCAAACACTGATACGTCCAATGGCTGTAATTTGTTAGAACAATGGGGAGGCAGTGTTAAAATAACAACCCCATTGTCTTTGGCCAGGTTTAGGGTTTCAACTGAAAGATGACTTTCATGATTATCAAGCAATAATAAAGTTGGATTTGACGTTGAACTGCCAGAATGAAAAATGAAGTGTTCAATAACAGATACGAAAAGCTCAGAATTCATCCATCCCGATGGAGTAGCAAGGCCTAAAGTTCCTGATGGAGCTCCGTGTAACATGTGAGGCTTAAAGTTGACCCTCGGAAAAATCATTGCTGGGGGCAACGAAACTCCTAGAAGAGACATAGCTACGGTTAGGAAAAAGAATCGATTTATTCAAATGAAACTACTCACCTGCTGCGCTAATAATGCAGCATGTGGTAATCAAAATTCCACGTTCTCCACTGGTCACCTTGTTTATTTGCTTGACTCCCTTTTTTGCTAAAATTCTTGAGGATTTTTGGACAGTGGTTGTCGCCGTCTCGTCCAAATTATAAATACGCGTTCCACTTGCAAACCCATTGTAGCGCTTCATGACATCTTCTAAATTGCGAAAAAACTGCTCGACGTTATTGCGGTTGAATGAGGTAACTCTAGAAAGGCTGCAGCCTTCAGGTTGCCTAATGCTCAATTCTGGATGCCGTTTTATAAACCCCTGTAACCAATCCACTCCTGCTGATTTCTTCTCTATCCACCTATATGGGATCTGAATTTTATTATGGATGGCAAGTTCATAAGCTAGCTTTCGCACATCTTTTGTAGATCTGCCGTAGCACATTTGGCTACATTTAATAATGAAACCCTTCAGAATAGTTTCCTGTTCTTCGGAAAACACTCTCCGGGTATCGTAATGAGGGCGGTAGGATACATTTTCTTCATTACCTTCACTATTTCTTGTTTTCCTAACGTATCTCGCCAATGTTTGATGTTTCACGTTGTTTTTCTCCGCTGCCTTCCTTAAGCTTAATTTGTGTTTAATAACATCTTGGACAGCCCTTTTCATTGATTCGGCACTGAAAAGGCCTTTTTCAGATTTTCTCTTTCGTCCTCGTGACATACCTTGAACAAAATATTTTTTTTCGACAAAACTCGTTGCATATGGGCCACCATGAGACACGTCTCAAGGTGGCCCGAAATTCATGTCTCATTGTGGCCCATTGTAGGTCTTAGTTACAAACAGCAATATTTTCGTAAAACGTGAAAAAATCTACTAGTAATACACATAAACAATGAAATTAATATTCACCTGTTCTAATGAACACCTCAGACCAATAAAGAACTATATTGGGAACCACTGATGAGGTACTGAACTCACAGCAACAAAAAATTTCACTATGGCGAAAATAAATCGAGGCCGGTAAAAAATTCGGGAACGCACGTGCGGCTTCTTCGGCAACAGAAATAAGACTAACATGCCTGCCACTTGATGTTTCTGTGAATAGCGACAAAATGTGCCGCGTTTTTTTTAAATAATAACGATTGTCTCATGGTGAACGTGTCTCATGGTGGCCCACCCTCCCCTACCCTGATCCCGTCGTATCGAAATGGGTGCATAAACCAATAACCACCCAGAAGGTAAAATGACAGGGGTCTCGGTAGCGTCTTGGTAAATATTCTTATTAATTGGAACCGGTAATAGGCAAATTTCCAACACAAGAAAATGGCGACGGGGTGCAATTTAAAAATCCCATAAGGTCCAGAAATTCAGTAGAACACCAAAATATCTATTTCTACTAACCAACACGACTGAATTCCAACAATATGTGGTACAGAATAATCCCGCTTAAGGGTGACTAAATAAAAGTCAGAATTTCCAGTACCACAATTGTACACCACAGTCCATTATGGCCATCAGGTATCATGTCCTTTTAAAACATCAGCTGATCAAGAGAATACCGACGTACCAATACCGAACTAACTATACAGTTTCCTTCAATCTATTCCAACTGTATTATCACAGAAAACCTAACGACAATACTAGATACGTACTTTGAAACTCGTCCCCTAGACGACGCTAGACGACAATACACATAATATTTTCGAATAACGTTTTTATTCTTATTATTGCAAAAGAACAAATAAAAGGGTCACTTTTAATAACAAACATAAATAAAAATAATATTTATTGTATCTAAGCATACTCCAATATGGCGAAAACAAAGTACCAGGTAATAGGCAGCTTCAAATATAGCCACCAAAATACAACGAACAAATACAGGGTCATACTCGAAGATAATTATATTACACAAAACTCTAACTGTAATTACCATGGCTCTTGAAAAAAAAACGTAACAGCTTCTCGAAATTCTGGATCTGATAACTTATTTGCATGATCAGCAAGTCCTATAACTGCCGATTCTTTTGGGCTAGATGAATGATTCGATTTATAATTGATATATCTAGATGATCACGTTCCTTTTGTATACCATTCTGTTTTCATTGTAATTGTAATGTAGTATCTAAGAAATTAATTTTATCATCCTTCTCCACCTCTAAAGTAAATTGAAGTGTTTTATGGACATTATTAAAATAATTTAATATGTTTTTAACTTCATTTGGGGGTATTGCTGTTATGCAGTCATCGACATATCGAAAAAAGAACGGAATTGTAAAATTAATTTCATTTATTACTTGTTCCTCGAGTTGCTCCATGACAATCTTTGCTATAACACTAGAAATCGGAGAGCCCATAGCGCATCCTTCGATTTGTTTATAAAGTTGGGTTTCATACAAAAAATATTTAGAATTAATTGTTAGTTCTACAGCATAAATAAATTCTTCTTGTGGAATGTCAGTATACTTCTTAATAGCATTTCATTTTTCTTCAAAAATTAGTATGAATTTTTATTAGTAATATTTTTTAGAATATCAGTTAGATATTTTGAAATGGGTGTAAATGGTGATTGAATTAGAAGTGGAACGCTATTTTTATGCAGTTTTGGTAGACCATATATTTTTGGTAGTAACGCATTTCTGCTTTTTATTTTTTTTGCGGTATCAGGAGATATACAATCTTTTTTCCCCATAACTCTATTAATTCATTATTCTTCTTTTGATGTTGATTTGTTGGATTTCTTTTAATTTCTTTGTGTTTTTTTATCGTTTAGGAGCTCTTTAATTTTTTGATCATATTCTGTGGTTTCCATTAAAACTGTTCCATTGGCTTTGTCTGCCATTAGAACTTCAATATGTGAATTTTCCTTTGATACGAGTATATAAAATTAAGAGCAATATCAACCAGAATAAAATCAACATTTCAGGAAAACTTTCAAAAATGTTTTTCATAATTTCATAGATAGATGCAACACCAAGAATGGGATTCTTTTTGACGAGATTGAACATAAAAACCAAATTAAATTGAAAAAGTTAATAAATAAACAAAGAGAACCAGATAATAGCTATATCAAACAACATCAATGTGGTTAGAAAATCTTACTAATGAAGAGATTCCTGAATATATATCTGAGACATTAAGTTTTGGTCCAAATTTTGCTATTAACACAAACAAGAAAAATATATTCCTATACATGACATATTGTGTAACATTGAAATTGGAGTAAACGACTTAAAAACCGAAGAAAAAAACAACATTCGACAAAAAACTTGTAATATCTTACAAAACTTTAAAAATAAACTGAAATTAAAAAACAACCAAAATACAAATAATTTTTAACGCAATTCTAGAAAAACAAAAGATTCACATATTAAAGTTCTAAACGCAGACAAAACAAATAAAGCAGTTTTAATGGAAACCACAGAGATAAATTCGAAAAGATTTGTGTTGGATATGTTGATGTTTGGAAAAGTGAATAGGATGGGGTGACAAAAAGTATCTAGAATACGGAGGTTTTGCCGTCTCTTGGAAGACGACGAACCACGCTTTACGGCGGATAGTTATGATCTTGGGCTGGCTAGGTATCGGGAATTTTTGTAATTTTAGTAAAGTGGATGGTTTGTGTTATTTTCGTGGGTTTGGGATGTCTCCGGTATCTAGAGAGCGGAATTGACAAGAGTTTATTATTTATCAGAATTTTCTGAAATTTTTATTGAAAAAGTGTCTAAGAGAAATTTTTTAAAAATGTATGAAATTGGGTAATTAGATGGTGGCGGTGAATTTGAATATGTTTGTGGAAACGAGCTCGCGGGGATTTTATGCACGGTACGGCGTAGAATAACAATAATAACTATCAAGCAAATGGAAGCGGGTACAGCCGCGGCTGTATGATTCCCTATCATCGGTCCATTTGGCTAGTGTGAATGCGCACAAACATTTATAGCTTTTATACTTTAACGTATGTGTGGCAGGCTCTGTCACAGATAACCCACAAATAGATGAGACACTGATTGTCGCACCATTTAAGAGCATGTCTACTAAACAATTGAGTGATGTTAAAAAGATTTCGGTAATTTTAAGTTTTAGCGGTATATTCAAATTTACTGTATTTTCATTACATTATTTCAAAATAACCATTTATAGTCCATCGTTTGACATTTTATTCAATTTAACTCCATTAACTCAATAATGATTGTAGGAATTTCCGATAAATTCCTACGAGGGACCTCAATTTAACATTAAGCCAAGGGTTCGAAGTTTAAATCTCCGCGCCCTTTATTTATGATCACTGATCCAATTGGTACCTTCTGCGCCATTAGCCAAAAAATTACCGCCAACGAAACGCAGTCAGTAAGTCTAAGCAGAGCTCTCTTGACGACATGATAAGGTGTAGATTTATTTTGTTAGAGTACATACCTAGTTCCTTTTATCAATTTCGTATAACTGCAACATATGGAAATGTGAAGTGTTTTTTTTCTTTCCGATATTGAATATTCGTATAGTAAGTACTATCATTATTATAAATCATTGTTTAAATCCGCATGGTCGCCTGGATCGGTTAGTGTCGGTAGTTAAGCGCTGTTGCCGTATCCGTAAAGTTTGATATTTCGTTTCATTGTATAAAAGAAATTGTATCAATTGTAAGAATTACAATAGAGGGATTGAGAGTGGCCCGTATTTTTTTTGATTACACCTTTATCGACAATTTCAGCATTATCCGTCAATAAAAGGTTGGCGATTGTTCTGTTCTTAAAATTCTCAAAAAACATGTCGGGAAGGAAAGAATCAACTAATTTTAACTTATGTGAACCAGCCAACTATCGCTAAGGCGAAGTTCCCTTCTCGTACAATGATTAGATGTTGAGTTAAATTAAATGAAATATCAAATGATGGACCATAAATGATTAATTGAATTGGAAAAAATAAAACAGTAATCGTATAAACAGTTTATTTATTTTGGTATAAAATACAAAACAAATAATTTCTGTCACAAAGTACTTTTCTTAACAAACATAATGACAGTAAATAAACTATAATGTGAAAACAATGCAATAATTAGAAAAAATTTGAGTAACATACATTCTAGATTGGAGTATCATCAGATTTTTAAATGATGTTAAGTCAAGATAAATGTAGAAAATTATTTATGATAAGTTTATATCAATTTATTCATTTATTATTATACTCCAAAAAAACACAGAGTTGGTCAAAGTACTGGAGTATAACTGAAACTTACTTAATAAAAAAACTGTTAGCAATGAGTAGTAAACTTCTATTATTGGCAACTTTCTGTGAAAGAAAACATTTGAGTATAATTACTGTGAATGTTAGAACAAAAGTAATTAAAACACTTTTAAATGAAAATTTGTTAAATACTGCCCAGCACTGTAAATGCAAGGTACCAAATAATTACATATAAGAGTTCTACACAGCACTTGTAACTGTACAAAATTTAAAATAATATATCTAACATTTCATTTCAACTTAAAAAACATCTTCATTTCTTTACTAGAAGTATTCAATAGGTTTATATTACAAGCTTAAACCTAGTATATTGCATATTTGTATTTTTCTACAGAAAGCATTCCCTTCTTATGAAACCATCGCATAAGGCAGTTTAAGTTACTCTACAGCTCCTGGTAGTCTATGGTTGTTAAAATGTTTCTTAAGGTCTCTTAAAAATTCCACTGTCTCGTGGAAGTCCTTTCTCGTTTCTAGTTTAGGTTCTACAAGTAAACACACAAAATAACAACAATAAATAAGTAAATACACAAGTATGTTTGAAAACTTATATCAACAAAAGAAAACAAAATGCACTTACTATTGAAATAATAGGTTTACACATGTTTTTGTACTATGCCAAAAAAATATCAAAAAATGTTTGAATGTATAAATTTTTTTGGTTTTTTTGAATTCCTATTTTTGGTGTTTTCGATTTTTTAGAAATTCTTGATTTTCTTCGGTTTTAACAATTTTTTGATTTATTGTTTTTTTAATTTTTGTCTTTATTGAATTTTTGGTTACTTTTAGACCAAATACTTAATGACGTAGTGCCTCAACAAAAGTTAATACTCACTTTCAGTTCATACCATGGGCTATATGAGAAAATCAGCAAGGAATCAATACCTTCCATCACATAGCTAGTGGAGGGAATAGCTATAACATAAAATAAAACCCAGATTATCATTTTTTCAATTTTAAAATGAAAGTGTCTGAGTATGGTGAACACACTATATATAAATTGAGTGAATGAAAAGACGAGTACTGAGTGTGTCATTTTATTAAAATTCCATCTAAACGCTTTCATCCATTAGGCCATTCCCAAAGCTGTCAACAGGAGAAAAACATACAACAGGTGTCAAAAAACATCAAACCCTGTAACTGCTATATAAAATGAAATAAAATGTTTGATGTTACATCATTACTTAAGTAAAATTTGTTAAAATTACCCTATAAAGAGGGTCTACACACATATAATTTAGTTGATAATTTCAAATTAGCCATTTCGTTATGTGAATTAGAATTGTACACATTCTTTATAGGGTAATTTCAACAAATTTTACTTAAATAATGATGTAACATCAAACATTATATTTCATTGTATGTATCAGTACAGGGTTTGATGTAAATTTGTTAAAATTACACTATAAAGAGGGTGTACACACATATCATTTAGTTGATAATTTCAAATTAGACATTTCGTTATGTGAATAACAATTGTACACCCTCTTTATAGGGTAATTTTAAAAAACTTTACTTAAATAATGATGTAACATCAAAGATTATATTTCATTGTATGTATCAGTACAGGGTTTGATGTTTATTGACACCTGTTGTATGTTTTTTTCTTGATAACAGCTTTAAGAATGGCCTAATGGTTGCAAGCGCTTAGCTGGAATTTTAATAAAATTGCAAACTCAGTACTTGTCTTTTCACTCACTCAATTTACATTTTGAAATGTCCAAAATTATAGCATGCTATATTGAATACAATAAAATTTACCATCAATTTATGTTAATTCCCACTCATATGGGAAGGCAAATCAAACTGTCTTAATAACCTCAATTCGTGTTTCTCAAATCTAAAGAAACACTGTTTTTGAAAATGAAGGGTACATATTCTCTATCGTTTCCTCGTCGACAAATTTAATGATTTATCACCACTGAGTTTCAGCCATAATCATTTTATCTTCCAGGGTTGGAGGAACAAAACTCTAAAAAGGAATATTCACTATAGTGATGCAACAATTTTCAGTTAAGCTAATGCAAAAAACAACCATGATCTCTAAAGTTGTCGATTTAATTGATAAAATCTCTGTGTTTAATAAAAATAAAGAGAATGGTGGTTAATTGAGAAAAAAATGCTCAAATTTTTTTAATAAAAGTTACCAAGTACACCACTTATTAGACTCCTTCATAATACACTTTGAAATTGTCTTTTCAATGATTAACTATAAAGCAACGAAACAACAGATAAATATCACACTATAGCAATTAAAAAATACACCAAAATACCGAAACCGTATAATAACCTCAACACTTAAACTAAGAAATGATAACAGTATAACAGAACCACAACAGAAATATGACATCGCGCATACGCAGTAATACAAATCAATAAAATTTGATTACTAACGACGTTACTGTGTTCTTTAATTTTTTGGAATTATCTACCGATTTTTGTTACTCGACATGCTCTATAGATGGCACGGTCTGCAGTGCCCCTAGTATGGGCTCTGTCTCTCACTATCTGACTCCAACAATCAATCTATCAATATAACTTTTACTATAATTATTTTATACTAACATTTTTTTTCAGTGTCACTTATGGGCTTCATGTTTGGTTACACCATAAGTTGGTCATCTCCGGTTATTCCAAAAATTCAAAACCTATCGGATGATAGTCCTTTCGACAGGGATATAACAGACACGGAAATTTCCTGGATGACTTCATTAGTTGTACTTGGCTCTTGTTGTGGATGTTGGATATTTGCATTTTTAACTACTACAATTGGAAGAAGATTTTCGACAATTTTAATAGGAGTTCCAATGGCATTAAGCTACTTATTGATGGCGTTATTTAGAACAGTACCTGTTTATTATGTAGCTAGATTCATTATGGGGTTGACTATGGGAGGAGGAAATATAGTAACAATGACATATGCTAGTGAAATATCGAGTAAATCTAACAGAGGAGTGATTACTACAATGGCCGGTACTTCTATTGCCGTCGGAAGCTTATTCTGTTATAGTATTGGTCCTTGGATTAGTGTTACTAAATTGAATATAATCTTTAGTATAATTCCTTTTATTACTATAGCAGCTTGTATTATATTCTGTGAAGAATCGCCATATTACTATTTGATAGAAGGTAAAGAAGATTTAGCTAAAAAAGCATTGTCAATATTTAGACCAGCAGGAACAAATATAGAAGAAGAACTCAAAGAGATTCAATCCAAAATTGAAGAACAGAAATCCGGAAATTTTTGGGAAATCATTAAAAGCAAACCTGTCATGAAAAGTTTATTAATAGGAAACATGTTGCTAATTTTCCAACAGTTCACTGGCATTACTGGTATTTCGATGTACAGTCAATCTATTTTCGAAAGAACTGGTTCAAACTTATCTTCACCTGCATGTTCGATCATACTGGGAGCTCTTCAATTAACAAGCGGCAGTATAGCTTCAATTGTCGTCGAAAGGTTCAACAGAAGAATCCTGATGATATTGTCTGCATCTGGAATGATTCTTTTCGAAGGACTACTAGGGATTTATTGCATTCTTGATGAAAAACATGAAGTTTCTTCGTCTCTTAAGTTCGGACCAATTTTATGTTTGTCAGGGTTCATTTTTTCTTATAATTTCGGTATTGGACCACTCTGTTGGGTTGTTACTAGTGAAATTTATGCCATAAGAATTAAATCCATGGCAATGGCATTTTCGGTATTCACTTTTTACGCTGTAGGTTTCGTAATATCTCAATATTTCACAGCAGTAGAGGATGCCATACATATAGGTCCACTTTTCTTAATATTTGCTGGCTGTTGTGGACTGTGTATAGCGTTTATTGTATTTTGTGTGATCGAAACTAAAGGCAAGACGTTAGAACAAATTCAAGATCAATTAGAAAGGTGAAATAATGCTATATTTAAGCCAAAAAATTGAAAAAATGATCATATTTTATCAAAAATATTGCGCACATATATTTGTTTTATATAAATAGGTCTTGTGTGATAGTGACACTTGTCATTTATGTTAAGTATTGTGAGATATTAAATTGATGATTTTTAAACATACTCTTATACTTTGTTGGTGGAAAAGTATGGAGGATTCTCAATGCGACATGAGTCCCGTTCCTTGGAGAGACGTCATACCAGCCATAATAAACTAGTATCGTATCATGGAAGACCAGATGAAAGTATCCTGCAGAGCCACGCAGATATCTGCGTATGCCTTCATCGTTTTCTTATCAGATGTTTCTATTAATTGCAGCGTTTCCTAGTGTTTGGAATATTCCTAAGCCACGACAACTTTTTCCTGAATATTCCTTCACTCCCTCCTTCAATTTTACCTTGAAGAAATAGGCATTGGAAATGGTAGCGTTCTCAATACAGTATGTGTCCGAGATAGCCTATTTTTCTCTTTTTGATATTCTCGAAAAGGTCCAGTTCTGCTAGACTTACCCTTCGGACAACATTCTCATGTCTCAAGTGATCGACTCAAGATACTCTCAACAGTAGTCGTAATACCCACATTTCGAAGGCTTCATATTGTTGAAGATTGGTACTTTTAGCGTCCATGCTTCAACACTATATAGGAGAACGGACTAGACAAATCATTTTACCATCTTATGTTAGGGGCCTAAAACTCATGTTCTTGTCTGTAAGAAATTTCCTAAGTCCTAGGAAGTTAATCAAAGCTTGTTCGATCCGGCATCTTATCTCCTGATCCGGATCCCATTGTTTATTGATTATGCAATCTCAATATTCAAATTGTGTGATAGTTTTCTTCAATAATATGTATTTGAGTGAGTCAAAGCATTGCACGAAACAAATTGATTATCGTTGCTGCTGGACATGTATGAGGTACAGAAGACTGATTAAAAATCCTTTGCTTTTAGCAATGAACACAAAGTTCAGTTGTTCAGTTTCGCTAGAATATTTCAGAAATAATCAATCATTAGAAATAAATTTCCTTTACTGATGACAAGATTTTTACACAGTTTGCTTCTGCCAAAGTATATCTTTGTGGTAGCTCTAAATTATTTGGATAATATTTTTATTGAATATTCAATGCCCCATTTAGCAGATGATCCCAAGTAAGGACGACTTTTAGTCATCTGTTTACCGGATGAAAATTACATTTCATATCATAAAATATGTTCATGAACATACAAAATTATGAGATTTAATTATTTTTCCAACATTCACTGATGTTATTGCCAAACGAAGTAAACTCCAAAGGAAAGCAAATAATATACACAATATGTTACTGCTAGGTTGCCTATAGTTTAAGAAAAAAGCCGATTAAATCAAAATTTTGAGCGGAGTTCTTGAATTTTTGACATAAATTACTTTAAACTATACACAAACGAAACATATATGATATTCTGTTTCAATCCTCCGGAAAAGATTGGAAAAAATAGATGAGGGTTTTTTCAAAACTACGCAAAAACGCTTGGGGTTAGATAAAAATGATTTTTACTAAAGCTGTAGAGCTTTAAATTTAACAGCGAAATGGTATTTATCATTATTTGCCCCCCAAGTGATATAAAATTGGCTAATAGGTAAGGGATAATAATTTAAACTATAAAAATCATAATAGAAAAATTTATATATTTGAAAAACATTTTTTTTGTAATTACTCAGCGCAAGTTGAACTTTTATTTCAGAGTTTTTTTTTTAATTTGTTTATAACAAAGGTATAACAATTTCAAATTTTCAAAATCCAATTTAAACTACGTTATCTTTTTCTTATTATTCTGTTTGTTCTTTTATAAATTGAACATTTGCTGCAGTTAATAGTGGGGAATTGATAAAATTATCTACTCAAGAAAGTTCGTTGCAGGAGGATACTATGTGTCACTATAATCAAATTTTAATATTTCATTACCTAGTATTGTAGCAGCAACATTCAAAATAGCTTTATTTTGTATGCATAACTATCACTAGTGAACTAATCACCACAAACTATCGAGATATCAAAAAGTTTATAGTATATAATAGTGTTACGACACAGCACACTAATCCCTAAATCCGACTCTGTCTAAGCCAGGTATGAAAGTTAAAATTATGGCGGATACGCAGGTTTTTTTTAATTGTTTACGATTGTGACTATCTTATCTAGAAATGGTTTTTGTGACCAGTCTTATCTAGAAAATGCCAGAAAACAAATTGTTTTTGAGTAAGCCGCAATCTAGAATTATCTAGTGAAAAAGGCACGAATATATAAGGGACCGACCAGGATGAGTTAGTTTAGTTGATAAAGTGATCTCGTGAAATTAACAAGAATACACCGAAATAGCGAACAGTAAAGTGTTGATATAATTTAATAATTAAGTTTGTGTGCATATAAATTAAATTTAAGTGATTAGTTGAGTATATATAAATTAAGTGTTAGTGATTAGTTTAGTGTTTGAATGAATTAGTAAGTAGCCATACCGTGTGTTTAAAATTTATCCCACCCGTTTACTGTTTAAATAAATAAGAAAAACATTACATTGGTGTCAGAAGTGGGATAATATAAATAAGTTGCTACGTAAGAATGGCCAAGAGACTACGTGACCTGAAAGTGATGGAACTAAGAGCAGAATTGGAAGAACTTGAAATGGAAACGTCCGGTAAGAAAAGTGAATTAGTAGAAAGACTTAAAGTGGCACTGAAAAATGACGGCTTTGATCCAGAAACAGTTTTATTTAATGACTAGGTTTTCACCTTAATCTCGTCAATTTCTGCTAATATTTCTGCCATGGAAGAGAATATGGACGAGATGATTTCTTCTATGAAGAACGATATTTCTGCCATGGAAGAGAAAATTTCAACGAATATGAAGAACGACATTTCTGCTATGAAAAACGACATTTCTGCTATGAAGAACGACATTTCTGCTATGAAGAACGACATTTCTGCTATGAAGAACGACATTCCTGCTATGAAGAACGACATTTCTGCTAATATTGACGACAAGATTTCTACTTTGAAGAACGATATATCTGCCGATATCTTATTAATGAAAAACGACATTGCCGCTGACGTTGAAAATGAAATTTCGTCTCTAAAATCTGAAATCGAAAATAAGTTGTCAACGATGGACGAGAGAATCGAGAATAAAATGTCAACGATGGACGAAAAAATCGAGAATAAGATTACAGCGATGGACGAGAAGATAGAAAATAAGATTACAACGATGAACGATGGAATTAAGCAGTTACAAAAAAAGATGACAGATATAAGAACTCAAGACACGCCAGCGGAAGAAAAGAAGACCGAGCAAACGAAACCTTGCAAGACAGAAACACACCCTAAGTTAGAAGACATTGGCAGTTTTACACGAGTCAAGGCCCCAACGTTCGATGGAAAAATGTCGTGGACCAATTATGTGAAACAGTTTGAAGCAATCGCTAGAGTGAATAATTGGTCCCATAAGGAGAAAGCAGTGAACCTAACTATAGCGCTTCGGAGAGATGCCTTAGATGTACTTCAGACGATACCGCTTGAAGAAACGGATGAATTAGAACTGCTGAAGGAGAAGTTGGACATGCGGTTCGGTCACGAACATCTAGATCATTTGTACTAGTCCCAGCTGAAGAACCGAATGCAGAAACGTGACGAAGCCCTTCAAGAGTATGAAGTGGATATTGCTCGACTCGTTCGATTTGCTTATCCGTCAGCACCAGAGAACATGATGGAATGTCTGGGCATCCAGGCCTTTATTGATGGCTTACGTGACCCTGATATGCAGAGGATGCTTTGTTTAGCCCATCCGAAAACATTAGTCGACGCATTGACAGCTGTTCTTGAATATGAAGCAGCAACGAAGGCTTCAGGATATAACAAAATTAGGACCATCGAAGAAGAATGTGACGAAGACAGATTTGACCAGTTCATCAGTTTAATAAAAAGTATGGTGGACAAGAAGCCGAGAAAGATCAGATGCTGGAATTGTGGCGAGCTAGGGCATGTACGTAGTTCGTGTAAGCGCCCCAAGACTCCTGCAAACCAAGAACCCCAGTCACAGGGAAACTAAAACGGGTCGGCTACGAGGGGGCAACACCAACCCATGGTGGTTCCAAAGACCCTCTCATAATGAGAGGGAGCTTAGCTCAGATGTAGCAACGACAGTGTATATGTAGATGGCAAAGTGAATGGCAAGAGATATACTCTGCTAGTAGACACTGGAGCAACTAGAACCATTATACGACCAGAGATAATAAACCCCAAGAAGAAGCTTCTACCAACGAGACTGCGACTGCAGACCGCCACAGGCGAGAGTGCCAACGTTCACGGGGAAACAAAAATCCAATTGTGAATTGTCGCAGAAAAGTCCACGCATACGGTAATCGTAGCTGACATTGAAGAAGACGTAATTCTGGGTATGGACGTAATGAATGTATATGGTTTCCAATTGGACTTTCTAAAGTCCAATTGGAAACTAAATTTAGAAACAGAACCATTAAAGTGGGTTCCGAGGAGGTTTCCTACATCCATATGAAGGCAGCGCGGTGTTGGTAGCTGTACAGAAAGATACCGTTCTACCTGCACGGAACCAAACCATGATAGTAGCACGGCTACAGGGAATCATGGGGGAAGGTACACCGGTGATGATGGAGCCAAGGAACCACGACGATTAAGTTGGCAAAGGAGTACTTATTGGAAAAGGATTGGATACGTCGGCGAAAGCGATCCCAGTACGTGTGATAAACGTGAATGATCACCCAGTGACCATAAAGAAGGAAAACAGGATTGGATCCTGCCTACCAGTGACATCTATATTTCGTCAAACAACGACCACTGACAATTCTAATGCCAGATTCGAACAGATGTTATCAGTAGCTGGTTAATCCTTAAATCGAGCAGAAAAAAAGAGAATTCCCCCATTCTCTTGCGGTATCAAGACCCATTCGAACCAAAAGGAGGAAAGACTGGTAGAACATCAGCAGTCAAACACAAAATCTATACTAGTAATGCCAAGCCAATTAGGCAATCAGCTTGACGACTACCACGAGCGAAGAGAGAGGAAGCTGAAAGAATATCTCCAGAGATGGCTGAAGAAAAAGTAATAGAACCATCTACTAGTCCATGGTTGTCTCCAGTAGTGCTCTGTAACGTAAAATCAAACCCCGTGCACCTATGCACTTATCCCACTTACGTTAGCGACCTATTGAAGATAGATCGAACTTGTGGCCCCAAAATCAAGTTACTACTAATTCACCAAGTTACCAGCAGATCGGATGGCCGATCTATGCCACAAGGTGGTATTTTACCCGCTAGACTTCAGTCGAAGAAGGGAGGTTCGTACGCTGGTAACGAACAATCAAAATAAAGCTATATAACCCAAGGCGCCAGGTAAACCGTACCCGAGTAAATACCTCAGTTTGATTCCCTAACCGTAGTTTACCCCCAATTAGGAAAGGATTACCTAAAATCAAACTCGTAACTCAACTCACAAGAGAAATGATTTATTGAGGTGGTGGTTTGGTTTGAATTACAGTTATGTAATTATTCAGAAAATTTTGGGGAGTAGTTATTCCCACAGTGGACACTTAAGGTCCATCAACCCTTACAATAAAAAAAACAGATCAATATGAAATCCCTTACGAACTGTGGACGTTTATAAAGTCCCTTATAGTTCAATATATACAATTATTTAGAATCCTATATACCCCTACCCCAAAATTTGATATAACAATGCTCAGAAGGATTTGAAACAGAGACCAGTTCTGAGTTAAGTTGGTTCTGAAACTTGTAAAAAAAAATTACAATAATACACTGTGAAAACGGTGAGAACCTGAAGGGTTACCCATACCGTGGCTTATCTACACATATCAAATTGTAAACTTACCAAAAGCAAAAACAATATAAATTAACATAAACGTTCCGTGTGAGCTCAGACGCAACTTACCTACTCTGTCTAGAGTAATAAATAATCAAGAAAAATTACAAGCCACTTGTATGTTCACAAATGGCGAATTATATATATACATACAATGTTATATATACACTATAAAAAAAAATTATACAAAAATTTAAATATTTAAAACTTGCGCGTCTTCAGCCGCTGGTGATAAATCCTGGCGATCCACAAGTTGTTCCTGGGGTAGCAATCACTAAGGTGAGGCTGCAAGCATCGCAGGAACGCCGTGGTACTACGAACCAACACCAAGTGACACCGGAACTAATCCAATACGGAAATCCGAATAACCAAAAATCCGACAATACCCCAGAATCTATGAATAAAAACCAAACCCTAAAAAAAACACTAGTTAGTGTTGTCACTATACTCCAATGACATTGAACCACCACATTTATTCCAGTGTGAATCCTATTATTATCCTACCAATAACCAGTTACTACAAGAGTGGGACAGCCCACTTTAAAAAAAATCCCAAAGTAGACTTCAATTAAACCATCTATCCCCTTATAAAGTCTAAAACTAACAAAACCCGAGATAACCACCCCTTACTAACAAGTACTTTACCCCCAACATACTATACACAAGCTCTATCCTGAACATATAATTAGGTGGTGTTATCTTATTCGCAACACTATGAGGAACAATTACTAGTTACAGCAAATGTTAAATAAAATAAATCTCACCTGTTTGGCTAAGACAGGGTTCTCCTGTGTGCTGCTAATAAGTAGTTAAAAGCCGTTACATGAAGTTAACCACATGGCGATGTAGGTGACTGGGTTTGCATAATCCATCTGCATCTCACAGATGAGGTCTGGACGAAATACTATCTCCACAAACTTCTCCAATCCACACTACTCCACCCAAACCAAACTACCCCCTCAAATTCATATTCCCCTGCGGGATGAATGTGGAATCTTCATACCAATTTTTGGGGCTCCCAGTTAACACCTCAATTCACAACACCACGCTGATCAGAACAAGAAAAGAAACACAACAGGTTTCATTGACAACCCACCTTTCCGTTCGAGACACTCTCCCTCGAGCTGTTTGGAGCACATACGTTCTATGATCTCGGAGTGAATTACCCTACTTGCACATCGCATAATAAAACCCCCCGTATAAAACAATAATTGGCTAATCAACAATAAACCCCATATTCACTAATATACCACATCCCACGACAATATTTACAAAATAAAACATCACCCATTATACCCTGACGTACAACCACAGTACACCGGTAGGCAATCTTCCGTACGAATCACAGATCTCTTAACGTTTGTAAAAGAAGAATGAACGAGGCTACGACATATGGCAAGTCAGCTGTTTGATTCGAATAGTGGAATGTTTTGTTTACATTTCAATGGTACATAATATAACAAGTTCACTCTTTTTAAGTGTATATTCAGATTACTGTAACTATTCTACTGAGGGTAATTCTGTACTTTAAACTATTAACCCAGATGGTGCTAAACAAATTGACGGCCATGCTATTGAATAACTGAATTAATGGTATAACTAGAAATTGTTGACATACGAAGCTAGTCTGACTTGATATTAAGGTAGGAATGTTTATTTACTATGACCAAAACTGCATGATTGTTGTCTTTTTATGCGACTGATGTATACTAACGAGAAAAACCGTAACAGCTCGTCAAGAAAAAGGATGGACTACTAGATTCTGCGTGGATTATCGCCAGCTAAACAACGTGACAAAGAAAGACAGCTATCCTCTGCCGCAAATTGACGTTACGCTAGATACTTTGACCGGCAGCAAACTGTTTTCCACCTTGGACCTGAAGTCTGGTTATTGGCAAGTGGAAATGGACCCAGAAGACAATGAGAAGACTGCTTTTACCACCGGCTCTGGATTATGGCAATTTAACGTCATGCCATTCGGTCTCTGTAATGCGCCTGCGACATTTGAAAGACTCATGGAAAATGTCTTGAGAGGGTTGTCTTGGAGCACATGCCTGGTCTATTTGGACGACATCGTAGTACCGGGGAAGACATTTGACGAATACTTGAAGAATTTGGAAGACGTATTCAAACGACTCCAAGCTGCCCAGCTCATGTTGAACCCGAAGAAATGTCAGCTGTTCCAAAACCGAGTCAACTACCTAGGTCATATAGTGAGCAGTGAAGGAGTGGTGGTGGATCCAGAGAAAATTGCTTCCATTCAGCAATGGCCGTAATCAACCAACAAACATCAAATAAGGAGTTTCCTTGGACTTTTCACGTATTATAGAAGATTTATCAGGAAGTTTGGAGATATTGTCAAGCCTCTAACTCGACTTACAGAAGAAGCAAGGGCTTTCCAATGGGACGAAGACTGTCAAACGGCTTTTGAAACCTTGAAGAGGCATTTAACCTTGGCGCCGATATTAGGATATCCATCACCAGAGGGAGACTTTATTCTTGACACTGACGCATGCAACGTAGGAATTGGTGGAGTGCTCTCACAGATCCAAGGAGGGCAAGAAAGAGTGCTGGGATATTTCAGCAAAGTCCTCTCCAAACCAAAACGAAACTACTGCGTCACAAGAGGGGAAATTTTGGCGGAAGTGAAGTCCGTGGAACACTTTTACCAGTATCTCTATGGTAGGAAATTCTCAATCCGGACTGATCATGCAGCACTCAAGTGGTTGATACAGTTCAAGAATCCCGAGGGCCAGATCGCTAGATGGATTGAACGACTTCAAGAGTACGATTTCAACATCGAACATCTAGCCGGTGTGACTCACCGAAATGCCGACTCCCTGTCCAGACGGCCCACGGTGTGAAAAAAAATTGTTTTCTTGTTCGTAAACCTAATATCTCATGTTTGAGTGGACCGAATTGGATGAAATTTTGTTTACGTATTGTTCAAGTTATATGGAATGAGAAAAAATTATTGAAGAGGCCAAAAATAGTTTTCCAAGGCCCCAAAATTCAAGGAAAACAGGCCCCACTTGCAATTTTAGCTACAAATTCGATGCCATTTTCATTATTCATGATATATTTTGGAAAAAAAACTATGTTACTCATACATTTTAGCCTACTGAACTTGAATCCAACGAATAGAGTTATTAGCGAAATTCCTTCTTTCAGGAAAATTCACTTAAACATAGAACATCGTGCATTTCTTGGTAAAAAGACGTGTATATGATTACTGACTTTTTTATTTTGATAGGAAGCATTATAAATTTCATAAATCGTTCGTCATTGAACATCGCTAAAGCAAAAAACAGAAGTAAGTATGTAGCACAGCAAATAACTTGCTTTGTCGCCTGAAAATGTCGTGCGCATTACTTTTTTCGTTAAATTTTTATGTTTTATATAAATTTATTCCTTATTTAGTGCAATCTTTAAAATGAGTTTTGGTATTCATTTGTTTTGGTGAGGAGAAGAAATGAATACCTAAACTAATTTTGAAGATTGTACTAAATAAGTAATAATTTTATATAAAACATAAAAATTTAACGAAAAAAGTAATGCGCACCACATTTTCCAGGCGACAAAGCAAGTTATTTGCTGTGCTCCATACTTACTTCTGTTTTTTGCTTTAGAAATGTTTATTACCAAACAATTCATGAAATTTATTATGCTTTCTAGCAAAATAAAAAAGTCAGTAATTATATACGCGTCTTTTTACCAAGAAATGCACGATGTTCTATGTTTACGTGAATTTTACTAAAAGAAGGAATTTCGTTGATAAATTTATTCGTTGGAACCAAGTTCAGTATGCTAAAATGTATAAGTAACAAAGTTTTTTTCCAAAATATATCATGAATACTAAAAATGGTATCGAATTTGTAGCTTAAATTGCAAATGGGGCCTGTTTGCCTCGCATTTTGGGGCCTTGGAAATCTATTTTCGGCCTCTTCAATAATTTCCCTTATTCCATATAACTTGAACTATACGCAAAGAAAAGTTCATCCAATTCGGTCCACTCAAACGTGAGATATTAGGTTTACGAACAAGAAAATTCTTTTCTTCCCACCGTGCGCCACGGCGGCCCGGCCCGGCCGTGCCCAACAGACTGCTCCCACCAGGATCAGAGAAGATCAGGAGAATGATCCTTGCCTGAAGAAGATTCGGCAGTGGAATGAAGAAAATCGGCGACCTACCTGGCAAGAAGTGTCAAAATTTTCACCGAAACTCAAGGCGTATTGGGCTCAGTGGAACTCCCTTGTCCTGGAAGAAAGGCTGTTGAGAAGATTCCTTGAAAACGATGATGGTTCCGAGATTAGGAGACAGCTAGTTATCTCGGGAACAAGAGTAGCTGAAGTAGTAAAGAAGTTACACGACAGTATATCGGGAGGTCAGCTGGGAGTGAAGACAACCCTCCAGCGTATCCGTGAGAGGTTTTATTGGATGAACAGCTCCGATGATGTGAAGGACTGGTGTAAGAAATCTAAGATTTGTGCTACGACTAATGGACCACATCGCAGGAGAAAGGCACCTATGAAACAGTATAATATTGGAAGCCCTTTCGAAAGGATTGCTTTAGACATCGCTGGACCATTTCCGACGACAGAAAATGGTGGTAAATACATCCTTGTTGTAATGGATTAGTTCACAAAGTGGGTGGAAATTTACGCAATCCCGAATCAAGAGGCCACAACTATTGCGGATGTATTGGTGAAAGAATTTATCAGCCGATATGGACTGCCCTTGGAAGTCCACAGCGACCAGGGAAGAACTTTCGAAAGTCATCTGTTTGGAGGAGATTTGCGGGAAGCTGGGAATGAAGAACACCAGGACAACAGTATTACATCCACAGTCAGATGGAATGGTCGAGACAATGAACAGGACTATTGGAACATACATGTCCAAAGTAGTATCCAGCCATCAGAGAGATTGGGACCAGTATCTTTCCCCATTCGCATTGGCTTATCGATCTGCCGTCAATGAGTCCACGGGTGAAACACCGGTGAAAATCCTGTTTGGACATGAAATGAGGCTTCTTTGTGACCTGGAATTTGGCTGTCGGCCTGGAGAAGATCTAGCAGGCGAAGACTACGTGATCCAATTGAGAACAAGGCTGGACGATATTCCTGAATTAGTTCGAACAAATCTTCAAGTTGCCTGCAACAGGATGAAAAGTCGGTACGACACGCAGGCCACAGAAGGCGGTTTTAAAGAAGGAGACAAAGTTTGGTTACACAACCCGACGAGGAGAAAAGGATTTTCTCAAAAATTACAAAAATCCTGGGAAGGTCCATACTTAATCAATAAAATGATCAATGATGTTATATATCGCATAAGCAAAATCCCCAACGGAAAACCAAAAGTAGTTCACCAAAACCGACTAGCGCCATTCGAAGGAGACCATGACCTAGAGAAAGAAGTAAACCGTATTCGAGATGTATCTGACACTACCTTCGATGAATTTATGGGCGCTTTTGGAGTTACCGGGAAAGGTAGATATGGAGTTACTTCAGAACAACGACAAGATTTGTTCACTCTCCCGGAAGATTATTCACTGGCATACAACATCCACGCCCGTCTCAAGAACGCACGAGGGTTAGCATTCGTCTTTCCCCTGGCAAGACACTGAAACTGAAACATAATTCGCGGTTCATCTTCTACATGAAAACTAAAAATGAATTTCAAGATCGATCTACCTACCGTAATGTGTGGGAAGCACGCCGAAACCTACGAGACCATGTGTTGGAATCCAGCGTGAAGAAACTGGTTATGCCTAAGATAGCGAGTAACCAGTTGGATTGGCGAATTATCAGGAACATGGTAGAGATTATCTTTCAAGATACCGGTGTCCAGATATTCATTTGCAGCTACAACCCCCGTTATCAGTATCCGATGAAGACGGTGCCCTGCTATTTCCATAAGATCGGAAAGTGGAGAAATGGGGCCAGTTGCCGATTTAAACATCCAGTCTCGGCTACACAAAAGTTCCATTTAAGGAGGGGGTAATGTAACAACACAGCACACGGGTATAATCCCTAAATCCGACTCTGCCTAAGCCAGGTATGAAAGTTAAAATTATGGCGGATGCGCAGGTTCTTTTTTTACGATTGTGACTATCTTATCTAGAAATTGTTTTTGTGACCAGTCTTATCTAGAAAATCCCAGAGAGCCAATTGTTTTCGAGTAAGCCGCAGTCTAGAATTATCTAGTGAAAAAGGCACGAATATATAAGGGACCGACCAGGAAGAGTTAGTTTAGTTGATAAAGTGATTTCGAGAAATAAACAAGAATACACCGAAATAGCGAACAGTAAAGTGTTGATATAAATCAATAATTAAGTTTGTGTGCATATAAATTAAATTTGAGTGATTAGTTGAGTATATGTAAATTAAGTGTTATCGAGTAGTTTAGTGTTTAAATGAATTAAGTAAGTGAACCCACCGAGTGTATAAAGTTTATCCCACACGTTTACTGTTTAAATAAATAATTAAAACATTACATTGGTGTCAGTTTAGTGTTTAAATAAATTAGTAAGTAGTCATACCGTGTGTTTGAAATCTATCCCACTCGTTTACTGTTCAAATAAATAAGAAAAACATTACAATAGGTTCTTCACCTTGATTGTGTGATATTGTTTATTTGTCGCATCAACTTCAAAGGTTATTAGCGACATGTCAGTTTACAGTTTGTGATACAAATTAGTGTCCTTTAGATACTCAATTATGTTTTTCTACTTCCGTTACTAAAATCGCACTTTGAACACGGCTTTGACATGCACAAAACGATTCTTTAAACACTAGTGTTTAAAATGTGAAAAGTCACATCTCGTTTATCTTTTGTTTTTTAAATGTCAAATCAAGTTTATCTTTTGCATGTTAAATTTCATGTTCCGTGATAATTTTGTTATTCTGCATCATATAATTTGTCAGTCAGCTGTCAGCCATCGTCCGTCATGTAATGAATATAATTCAAATATAATATAATTTTTTCCTTCCTGCGGACGAAGAAAAAGTATAGTAAGCACCTCGTGTTAAACACGTCTTTAGTCACTCGTTTTACAAGCAACTCGTTCCGCTTCGCTCCACTCGTACCTAGTAAAACTCGTGGCTAAAGTAACCTTTTTGACACTTGGTACTTAATATACGTAATATTACAATTTTCATTTAATAAGGAAATTATATTGTTTGCACATTTGTTAAGTAGTGTTTCGTTTATGTACTTTTGACAGTTTAACAATATATGTTGTACATTTAGGTTTGTATTACAAGTTTCACATATCGGTGGATTTTCTCGGACAAATAGGTATGATTGTGTTACTTTAGTGTGGCCTAGTCTTAGGCGATCTATTATTATTTGATCGGCACGACTTTTTAAATTGCTTTTCGACGGCTTAACGCATGGTTTAATTGTTTTTAATATTGACTGCGATCCGTTCCACTCACTTTGCCACTCGCACTGAACTTTTGTTTTGATTAACGCTCTATAGTCTGTGACTATCACTTCGCGCACCATTACTGCATCGTTGTTATTTGCTGCTTCTTTAGCACATTGGTCCGCTTTTTCATGTCCTGGAATGTGACTATTCGAAGGGACCCAAAAAATTTGGACGTCTGCCTTAGTGTGGTGGAAAAGGTATAATTGAGCTTCAATGAGGAGACCTAGTGGATGTTTGGGATAAAGTTGTTGAATGGTGTGAATGGAGCTCATTGAGTCCGTTATTATTGCTATCTTATTGTATTGATATCTTCTGGCGATGATTAGTGTTTGTAATATAGCATTAAGTTCTCCAGTGTGGACGCTATTATATAGATAGTTCATACGTGTGATTTTCATTTTCTAGTATTACTGCTGCTCGTAAGCCATTAGGTATTTTGGATGCGTCGGTGTACACAACATAGTATTCTTTAAAGCTTTCTTTCAGAAGTGTACGAAATGATTGTACTATTAGACAATGGTTTGTTTCTTCTTCTTTGAACGAACTCATGTTTACGTTAAGGGTAGGAATAGGGATTATCCAAGGAGGAGGGGTTATTATATTATTCGGAAAGAGATCTGGTAATTCAATTGCTAGTGTGATTGTATATTGGCGAATTCTTTCGTAGAAGGGGATAGTTGTCGGCTTGTTTTCGAATAAGTTTTTAAAGCTATCTGTTCTAATGTTGCGGTTAACAGGTTAATTTTTATCTGATAAAACTGATGTTGCATAGGTCATACTCAATTGGATTCTTCGAAGTCGGAGGGGTGGTTCTCCAGTAAGACAGTGAAGGCTAGCTATCGGCGTTGTTCGAAATGCGCCGGTATCGATTCTTAATGCAGAGTTTTGCAATACGTCAAGTTGTTTAAGATATGTTTTTTCTCTCGATGCGTAGACAAGCAACCATAGTCAATCCTTTATCTACTAAGCGCCTTGTATAGGTTTATGAGACACGTAGAATCAGCGCCCCATTTATGGCTGGCAATTGTTTTTAGAAGATTTGGACCATTTTGGCAGACTTCCTTAAGGTAATTATTATGTTGTTTCCAAGTGAGTTTGTTATCAAAAATCATGCCCAAAAATTTTATGTTTTCTACAAATTCTAAATTTTGACCGTTTAAGATTAGTACGGGTCTTTCCTGTATGTATTTTCTGGAAACGAGAATACATTTTGTTTTAGTTTCTGAGAATTTCAATCCATTGGTGTTAGATCAATTACTTAGATTGTCTAGAAAGGTTTGTATATGCGCTTGAGTAGTAATGGTCGGCATACAGTCTTCCTTTGACCAACGGAGAGCATTTGTCGAGGATATCCAAGATAGCAATAAAAAAAAGGGTGGTGCTTATTGTAGACCACTGTGGAATCCCATTCTTCTGCTTTACCTGATAGGCTTTTATCTATTCATACTTGGAAATAACTTTATGTAAGGAAATTGTTAATGAAGTATAGAATGTTTTCTCTTAGGCTCCATTGGTGTGATTTTGATGTTATATTGTACCTCCAAACCGTATCGTATGCTTTGGTGATGTCCATGGATACTGCTATGCATTCTTGTTTATTGGCTAGTCCATCGCTGATTTCGGGTTCTAGGTCTATCAGATTATCAACAATTTGGGCGAAATCCGCTTTGTTCATGTATCAATAAGTTATTTTGTTCTAGTACCCAGAGCAGTCTACGATTGATAATTTTTCCCATAATTTTGCATAGAACGTTAGTTAAAGATATAGGCCGATATGAATCTGGTTTTGTTCTTGCTTTGTGGGGTTCGAGAGGTGGAATTATCACGGCTTCGTCCCAGCTTGAAGGAAATACTTCATTAGTCCAAATGTAGTTATATAGTTTTAATAGGTAATTTTTGGTCATATCTGAAAGTTTTTGTAGAAATACTACATGTATTTGATCTGGACCAGGAGCAGTATTTTTTTGTGATCCCTGAGCTGCATAAAGTTCTGTTTTAGTGAAATCTTTCGATTTTTGTTCTTCGATATTTTTTATATTCTGTATAAATGTTGGATCAAAGTTTGAATCATTAGAGTTATGTTCATATTGTAAGGCTAATGCTTCTGCTATTTCAATTGGATTTGTGATTAGAGTGTTATTTTTAGCTAAGAACGAAATTTTTGGGGATTGTTTTGTTGTTCCAGACATCTTCCGGATATTTTGCCAAACTCAGGATGGTGGAGTGGAGGATGTTATCGTAGATACGAATTTATTCCATGACTCTTGTCTTCTCTTTTTCATAATAGATCTTGCTTGAGCTCTTTGTGTTCCATATTCAATTGAATTTTCTGTTGTCTTATTCCGTTTAAATTTGTTAAAGATGATTTGTATGTTCTTATTGTATTTTGACAGTCTTTGTTCGACCAAGTTAGCGGTTTGTGGTTTATTAATATTTTAGTATATCCTATGTTACTGCCGCTTCTAGGACAATGAATATAAAGGTTTCTACAAGATTTTCTACGTTTGAAATTAGCATGTCTTTTATAACAATAATTTTAGCTTCAATTGTTTCACTGAATTTTTCCCAATTAGCATTTTTTAGGTTAAATTTTGGGTTTGATAAGCTATTATTCTCAGAGTATTTTGATGAATATGAAATCCTTATGGGAAAATGATTATTTCCAAATAAGTTATGGTATTATATCCCACGTTAATGTGGGAGCTAAAACTGGTTCGCATAAGGTGATATCTATGGCTGAGCGGGTGCCTGTATGTATGTCGAGTCTTGTTGGTCTTCCGTCATTTAAGATGTAAAGATTTAAGGAGTTAATCACCCTTTCTGTTGATTTATCTTTGGTATTAATGTGGTTTGGTCCCCAAGGGGGATTGTGAGCGTTAAATCCTCCTAAAATTAATCGTGGACTTGGAATGTTTTTTATAACTTGTTCTAGTTCTGACATATCAACGTTTTGGTCTGGAGGTATGTATATCGAGGATATATATATATATATATATATATATATATATATATATATATATATACATATATATATATATATATATATATATATATATATATATATATATATATATATATATATATCGGTTTCAAAACGTCTTTCGACGTTGTCCGATGTCTAACTTCCATCTCTTCCTATCGTCCCATTGGCCCTCTCTCAGGTCTCGTGAGCTCATCGCCTTCGCTATTCCTTCTTTCCATGTTTTCCTAGGTCTTCCGCGTTTTCGACGATTAGGCGGCATCCAGTTCATTACTTTCTTGGGAAGTCTTTTCTCTTCCATCCTCTGAACATGCCCGTACCACACTAATTGTTTTCTCTCGATGTCCGTTATTAAGGAGCCTTCTATCCCCATTTGGAGACGTACGTCCTCATTTCGTATTCTTTGTCTTCTGCTGATTCCTAACGATCTTCTGAATACATCCATTTCTACAGCTTCTAATCGTCTTTTGTTGTTTTCTGTTATTCGCCACGTTTCTGACCCATATTATAGGCTGCTCTTTATGAGGGTTTCGTAGATATTATATTTTCTATGTTTTCCGATTTCCATACTCCAAAATATCCCATTTAAACACCCAATTATCCGTCTAGCTTGTGTGATACGTTTATTTATTTCTTTGTCGTCCTTCCCTGTTATGTCGAAAGTTACACCTAAATATGTATATTCATCGCAAGCCTCAATTTCTTCCTTTTCCAGTTCTATGTTCATCTTCTCTTGTGCTATAGGTAAATATTTAGTTTTTTGGGTATTAAGTTGCAAACCCTATTTTTCGTATTCTTCCTGCAGTTCACGTGTCATATTTTCTAAATCATCTTTGTCATTTGCTATTAAGACTTGATCATCCGCAAACTGTAAGGTATATAGACAGACACCGCCAAGGTCAACACTCATTCCCTTACACTTTCTCATCCACAGGTTTAGTGCTCGGGCTACATAGATTTTAAATAGTGTGGGTGAGACACAGCATCCCTGGCGTAGTCCTTTATTTACTATAAATTCTGGTTACAATTTATTGCCTACTTTTACTTGTGATATCGTTTGGTCATAGAGATTTTTCAAGGCTTTTATTAGGGTATGACTAATATTAGTTTCTTGTAGGACTTTCCATAACTTATTTACAGGAACCGTATCATATGCTTTTTGGAGGTCAATAAACATGAGATGTACATCCCGATTGGTACCCATTTTTTTTTCTATCATTTGTTTTAAGCAAAACACGTTGTCTGTGCAGGTTCTTCCAGCTCTAAAACCCGATTGCTTCTCTTCTTCTTGTTCCCTGTATTCAGATTCTATTAAATCTCGAAGGATTCTTCCATATAAGCGGCTCATGGTACTAGTAACAGATATACCCCTATAGTTTGCACAGTCAAATTTGTTTCCCTTCTTATGAATAGACGAAATGTAGGCGATTTTCCATTCTTTTGGTATAGGAGCGCCATTTAAAAATTGATTCATGCACCGTGTTATTGCTTCAAAAAGTTTATTCGTTCCGTTCTTAAGTAACTCGGCCGGAATGTCTCCTGGTCCTGATGCTCTATTGTTTTCCAAGTGTTTCATAGCTTCCTTCACTTTATCATTATCGATTTTAATCATTTCGCCTTCAATAACAACATCCGTCGGTGTGGTTATCATATATTCGTCTCTATTTTCTGTCAGGAGCGTCTCGTAATGTTGTTTCCATTTGTTGATAGAGATTAATTGTAAATTTGTGTCTTTTTTTTCTGTTGTTTTCCCTCTGTTTATAAACTCCCATGTTT
Organism: Galeruca laticollis; assembly: GCA_963921935.1. Classification (NCBI taxonomy): domain Eukaryota; kingdom Metazoa; phylum Arthropoda; class Insecta; order Coleoptera; family Chrysomelidae; genus Galeruca; species Galeruca laticollis. Next base: position 13,253,710 of record OY998181.1, read on the forward strand.
CTGTACATTTTTTGCCTCCTAAATAGGTATTTATTTCTTGGAATTTTTGGTCCCACATGTCCCTTTTTGATTGATTTACTGTTCTTCTCGTCGTTCTCTTCAGTTCTAGGTATTTATCTCGGTCATCTGGTTGTTTGGTACTTAACCATTTCCCGTAGGCTTCCTTCTTTTGTTTTGCAAGTGTTTCTATCTCTTCATTTATCCACAATTTACTACTACTAGTTTTATATCTTTCTCCTAGGGATTCCTCTGCTGCTTCATGCATACTGGCAATTATATTATCATAAACAATTTCTACAGTTTGGTCAGCTGCTGAACTGTTATATATATATATATATATATATATATATATAACATGAATTTCGATTTTCTACTACACCTGCTTTTAGTCGAAATTTCAATAATTTCGACGTATTGGCCTGACCGTTCTTCTAAGGAAAAAACAACTACATTCCTGGCTAATGCCATGCAGAATATTGAATTGCATCCCCTTCGAAAACCGTGACGTCGATCGACCATTTTGCCGATACGGACATCTGTGGTGATTCGCTACTGATAGCGGAAGAACATAGTACACTGACGCGTTTCGACCTTCTTGGGTCTCTCTAAGAGGGCCGTAATGCCTTCCAGTTCAGAGTCTCTAGTCCGAACTGAAGATTCCGTCCTCCGACAACTTCCGCTTGGCTCGTGTAGTTACACACAAGCGAGAAGTAGTCAGCTGGCGCCATCTTCACTTTCAGTTGCGAACCAACACCTCAGATAGATTCGACCGTATTAGTCGTATGAAATAAAATTGCCTCACCTCGAATATATGAGCGCAGTTATTATTAACTCACTTGTTTATACACGGCAGCCAGGTAATAGGGATCATAAAAATGTAGGCAAACTAGGCTGATGCATATTGTGTATATTATTTGATTACTTTTGGAAAGAATGTCAGTTAATTTTGGAGAAATAAATATTCAAATTTACTGTTACTACGTGGAATCTACTCATACAACTTTTTCAAATGAAACTAACTGATTCCAAATAATTCCAAAAGTTAATTAAAAAATCATAAAATACTAAAAAAACTACAATTGTTTCAATACTGATAAATATTATCGTCAATGTTTAAGAATTTTAATCATTTTGTAGAATTATTTGAGAACAGTTTCATTTAAAAAAAATTAAAATTATTATTTTTCATAATTTTAATTAATTATAGCCTTGAACATATTTTTCGGCAACCATGTCGGTGTAGGTTAAGAAAGATATTTTATTTAATAAAATATAATTTTCATCTGGTAAACAGATGAGTGAAGGTCGTTCTTACTTGAGATCTTCGAGTAATTTATTGCAGTAATGTTTTATGCAAGTTATTGGCTATAAAAATGCAGTTGATATCCCTTTCTTAGAATTGCTACCTAATAACCCAGAAGGACTATCTCAATTAAGATTTAAAGTCGACGGCTCCTTGTTAGGAATCATGATCGAGGGGATTGTCAAAACACGCCATCAAACAATCAAAATGGATTCATTTATTTATCTTGATTTAGATCAATATTCATTTAAAATTTTTGGGGTGAATATAATGCTAACCAAATCACATACAATAAATAACTATTTTTTTGTGACGGGTACAACGTTTGACATTTTATCTCTGTTGACAAGTAACAAAATATTACTTTTTATAAAATAACTTTTCCACGGGAAAAAGTGAGTATATACGGGTGTTCAAAAAAGTGTCACAAAAAAATGGGCCAAAATATGCAGAAAAGTCTTAATAAACATATGTCCGCAAATGAATGGTTTCAGAGATACGGAGTATTTTGTGTTTTTGTATCATTTTTTTATTATCTTTTCTCATTCTCAAAAACTTGCTTTTCGGAGTCGACCGAACATTTAGACGGATCCTTTGGTCGAAAATAGATAGGAAGGGGCGGACCTATGCCATGGCCTGCAAGATCGCCTGATTTAAGTCCCCTCGACTTTTTTCATCGGTGACACTTGAAAAATTTCGTATACGCCACTCCTGTGAATAACCTCGAAGAGCTGCAGCAACGAATAGAGCAGGAATGTCATCGAATCCTAGCCAATGAGTGTGTTTTGGAAAGAATCCGACAGTCCTTGCGGAGGAGATGTCGTAGCTGCATTGAAATGGAGGGAGGGCACTTTGAACATCTCATTTAACTTTATGTTGTTGTTGATTATTCATAAATATCATTGTTTTTTATACATAATAAAAAATTGTTATAAACACAAAATGGCTGTATCTCCGAAACCGTTAATTTGCGGTCATATATTTATTAAGACTTTTCTGGTTATTTTGGGTCAAACTATTCACCATTTTATTTTGTGACAGTTTTTTTCAACAATACACATATGTAAAGGTAGATATTTAATTTTAGAATATTTTTTTCATACAAAAGTTACATTTCCATTATATCAAAAGTACAATTATTATATATATGTTATGGTTAAAGTGTTTACTTGGCTAGTATATAAACTAGTTGGATAGTCTACAAACTATCCAACTGCCTGGTTATTTTGATGAAAAATCATATTTTCACTAAAATAGCTACGAGTAATGGCTGGTTTGTATACTATCCAGCTAGTTTATAAACTATACAAAATTTATCGCTAAAACTCAAACCAAAAGGAAATTACACAAATTAGCTAGCATTTTTGGCTAGTTTGTGAACTATCCACATTAGTTGGATAATGTGTGAACCTGATATTGGTAGTAATACATAATAACCAACAAGTTGATTATTATGTAAACCAACCAATTCTCTTTGGGTAATTTAGTGTGGTTATGTTTCGTCAAGTGTTGTGACGGTGTACAGTTGTGTCTCGTGAAACTTGTTTAAGAATAGGTATCGGGTTATTAAAAATGAATCAAAAGCAACAATTTGAAAACCTGTTATTAGACGTTTACGACCAAAAGTCGCAAAATTCAAAATTAATGAATGATAGCGATTATAGTGAACCTTGGGCAACGTATCAAGAGAATACGCGAAAGTGGACCTGACAGTAGTAACAAGAGTGATAATCATGTGATAAATACTTATGATTTACAAAGAATCGAATCATCTTATGTTATTCTACATAGAAGATCTGGAAATATTATTTAACGTTTGAGTGAATGTTATGATGCGATTAAAGCTGTCCATCAGGGAACTGGGCATGGAGGGCGTCAAGCAACAACAAAATGCTTTAACGAAAAATGTCACAATTTTACACAGGAAATGGTAAAATCGTTCATTGAAACTTGTGAAAATTTTCAGCTTGAACGGAACAAAACTAAAAAAGGAATTATTGTTAAACCAATTGTTTCAAATAATTTAAACTCTCGATGCCAAATCGATCTCATCGACTTACAAACTAGACCAAATGGTGACAAATTTATTTTTGTCTACCAAGACCACCTAACCAAATACGTCAGGTTGAGAGCGCTAAAAACAAAGAAAGCTAAAGAAGTAGCAGAGCACCTAATAGAAGTATTTGCAGACTTAGGAAGCCCTTGCGTGTTGCAGAGCGACAATGCCCGAGAATTTGGAAACCAGGTGAGTATTAGGGTAAAAGGCATGCTAGAAATGACATGGCACTTTTTATGGGCATTTTGGCCCTCTGTATTTTTGATATGTTGTAGCTGACTTCAAAAGATTTTTTTCCTTTGCGCTAAAGTCCTAGCTCTACTGGGTGTACCGCAAGAATGGGCCCAAAGTTGAAATTTTGAATTTTACATGTATTTTGAAGTGCCATGTCCTTTATTTAAAATTCCCTAAATGTTGCTTATATGGATGAAATAAAACAAAATCAATACATTTTGGTTTTTTTAGGTGATTGAGGAATTAGTCGGAATGTGGCTTGACTGCCATATTATGCATGGTAAACCGAGACATTCACAATCACAAGGTTCAGTGGAGAGGGCGAACCAAGATATATAGAACAAGTTAGCGTCGTGGATGAAAGATAATAACTCGACAAAATGGAGCGAAGGTTTAAAAATTGTGTTTTTCTAATTCATTTGCCAGTTGTGAAAACGACGCAGCGGCATAATTTTGTATCTGTTTTGTTTGCGTAAGCATAGGTGAATGCAACAGCGGCTCTGTGTATGTATAAGTTGCGTTTTACCTCAGTTCATTGTTTTCTGTAGCTGGTTTCATTCTGGTATTGGACGCAGTCCTTATGAAGCTTTATATGGTGTGAAATGTAGAGATGGTTTAAATAACCTCCCTGTTTCTATCACAAACATTAAATCCATACGTACAGAAGAAGAACTGGAAACAGTATCTTCTAGTAATTACACCGAGGATAAAGTGGAAAGAGATCCACATCCTCCAAATAATTTTGTACCCAATGACAAATCTACCGTCACTGAAGAGGAAATGGCCGCCCAACAATTGTCTGGTACATATCTATAAAGTATTTCCACATTACAGCTTGATTACAGGGACCCATATCTGATGTAATACTTAAAATATTCAAATTAAGCTGTTCGGCTTTTTTAAATATATCTATTATTAAATTCTTCATGACAGCTCCGTTGACAGAGTCACTGGTGAAGTAATGGGCCACAACCTGTTTCCAACGTCCTGTAATACATAATACATAAAACAAAACAAAAAGGCTTAAGATTTAAGTAGAAGATTATGAAATAAATAATTATTATGGGGTTTATGTATGTAATTAGTAATGATATTTGTGACTCTAGCTACCCTGATGTTTCTCAATTTAGAGTATGTGATCGTGGAGGTGAGATATTCCACGTCAGATAAAATTTATTTGATTGAAATATCTTTTTAAGTGACTGGTTCCACACTAAACTCTTCCTCTCTTCTAAACTCTTACATCTTCTTACTAAACCGTTATGCTGGCCCTACAACAGAGACCCTTACTGAAATGGGTACATTGTCCTACAGTTCTCCTAATTTTGACTGTTGGCTGCATTGTTTGTCTTTTGTTACATTCCATTTTGAGGAAAAATATGTCATTTCCTCACCGGCGTTCAACATAGCAACGCTTGAAGATGAATTTATTTTATTATTTTCACAAAATAGTGCGACATTTTGACTTGGTGTTGTAATGTGGTTGGTTGATCTTCCGTCAACTCAATTCCTGCACAGAATTTCACAATCCTAATCTGTAGTTTACATTATTACAACTTGATGGAGTCTAATCTCACTTCGGAGTTAAGTACACACGTGGTCGTAAATTTCATTTCAAATTATTCTTTCATTCACCACAGTATTTATCTATTGTTTTTCATTTTAGTCTCTCTGATGATAAGGACATTCATCCTCTAAAGCTTGGACATTTCCCGCTAAGAGTACACTTTTCCATTTTCTTGCTGCAATTCCCCAATATCCACTAGTTTTATATATATATATATATATATATATATATATATATATATATATATATTGAATTAGTATTATAAAAATATGTTACCAATATTAAAATATATGAAAATAATATAATTTAAGAAAACAAGTAAAAAGGAAACACTTTTCTTAATTTAAACAACATATCAAATAAAGATATATTAAATAATAGCCTATAACAATACAATAAATAAGGAATTACCTCAATAATAATAATATAATATAGAGATTGCCTAACCAATGTAATGATGTAAATAAAGTTGCCTAAGACGAAGAATAATTTCCATATCATAACCAGCTGTTCACCTAAAAAGATATAATTATATAGTCAAGTCAAGAGAATATTAGATATAAGTAGTTACATTAGAATACAAATATTAATATAGATAATTCATCATAATCATTAATTTAAGAATAAAAAACAAATACCAATATTGAATAGAATAGAATTCAATAGATTTTCATCGATAAACAAATAATGACATATATACAAATGATATATGGTAAATAAAATAAACGTTGAATCAATAAATAGAAATTTGTTAAAGTTTATTATAAATAATATAATGCAAAGAGTTTAGACAAATAACATAAGAGAATTTATATTTATAATTAATATGAGTGTAACAAGGATATACTATCAATAACAATATTGAATGTTGTACAATGTAAATGTATCTATGTATAACCAATTTTAATTTATTTGTATGATGAAAAAACTCATAGGAACTCTATAAATGAACTAATAATGTAAAAGAGTGTATGTATGAAATTTTTAATAAGTGAAAGAAGTTTCAATTATCTGATTGCAAAAGACAATATCTTATTGGTTATAAAATATGACAGAACAAATTGTGAATCAATAAATAAACTTTGAAATAGTGACCTGAAAAGGAACAAAAGACTGTTTGTTGAAAAAAGTAGAGAATCGAGGGGACGCTTAAGGAAGAAGGGAAGCTGGTGTCAAGAAGCGAGAAGTGTGTGTGATGGTGTTCCTGAAATTTCAAGAAATTCCCGGTTTAACACATTTAAACCTATAAAGTACTATTAAATACAATCTTAGTAATACTCACAGTCAATTGTATCAAGTTTTTCGGCAAGAATTCACGAAATTTCCATCAATTTTGGTTTTTTGGAACTTCAGCGGAGTGTTCCTGGGATCCAGAGACTTTCATCCCAATTCAAGAGCAACAGGTCAGTGTTTTTAAATCATTATTGGCCAATAATCAGTGTAAAAACTCAAAATACTCAATTAAGTACCTAATTTCATAAATTGATAAACTTTTGCAAATATGATCGATCTGAAAAAGAAAGAAACAGACTTTGTATAGTGAATTCATTGCATAAATCGTTAAATTTAATAAAAGGCCGAATTTTCAATGAATTAAAATATGCACTTACGCCATCTTGTAATCGCATAAATCTGGTGATTGAAATTTCATAATGTAATAACTATTTCCATCTGTATATAATTTCTATTTTTCTATCTATGTATATAACAATTTTCTTTCCACAGCAATTTGTATCATATATAACTATGATTTATATATAAATTCTTTTATGTGTTTGAACCATTCACTTGTTTGCATCTTCAACAAACTTTGTATAATATGAATAGATGCTTCTTACGTATCAGAATTGTTCGTTTTATGTTAAAGCGCATGACTAGTTTTTTCACGCATGCGCATTGATGAAATTATTAAAATAAATAAGTAGATACAATATAACCATTGGCGTCGCACATTATTTTTATCAAATATAAAATATTGCATTGAAAATTAAATCTATTTCAAATAATGTGTTTTCTTTTTATTTAAACAATTACAACAATATAATAAGCCAGGACTCAAAGAGAAAAAGGATTTCATGCTCCCGAAATAATAAATATATAATAGTTACAAAACGATATAATAATAAATAACTGAGCTATCTTAAAATATATTCAAATTAAAATTATACAGTCTCAAATATAGTTTATATATATATATATATATATATATATATATATATATATATATATATATATATATATATATTATGTTAATATTTTTAATCTGTGTATTTAATAATTAATAAGTTTTTTATTATATGCTAATTCAATTTACCTCGTATATTACTCTGGTTCTTGCTTTAGTACTTACCTCGGCTATAGCTCAATAGATGTCATGGACTGTTATACTGAACTGAAGATGATAATGCTTTTTATTATTAGTTTGTAAACAAACAGGGTTCTGAGTAAGGCCTTTGTTTTTCCGCAGAATACTTTAAGGACAATTTAAATAAGCGTCGAACTCAAATCAGTGAACAGTTTAATAATTTTCACATATAAAAATATAATGAAAGGACATAAAATGGGTGAATTTACATATGATAAATTTGAATTGTGATTTGGCTTGGAATTACCAGACAAGAAATATTTGTGACTGGTGCAAAGATAACAATTATTTGTTGTTGTAACGCAAATTTAGGTTATGTTATTTTATTTTGAAATCTGAAGAAGTTATGTAATTTCGAAGCCAATTATGAATGAGTAAATAAGGATGATTTAAAAATAGTAGCGAATGAACAATTAACAAGCATGTAAGTAATCCTTAAATCTAAATAAACACTTGCATACTATCTAATTTACAAAGAAGTAGTGTCTTACCACAGTTCAATAATTTTCTTCACTGTTTCAGCAAAGAATAAAGTTCGGGGTTGAAACTGATGTAGTCAGGTCAGGACTGCAATATAGTCGTTAAGAGATTTAAACCTTGAAACTCCAACAAGGTTTATCTATTAATCAAAAACTGCTACACACAGGATACAAGAAACACTGTTGATATTATAATTGTTAGCTGCAGGATGTATTTAAGTAGTTACAGATTCGGGAACCAGGAACAAAGTTTTTTGATGTAGTTAATTCAAAATATGTTTTGTTGCGAACAAGCAAAATATACAAATGGATAATTTACATTTGTAAGGTATGTTTCTATTTAAGTTTTAAATTATATTGTTAATGATTTTGTCAATATTTCATAAAATCTCCCACCAAATTCAATATGGAGATCTCTTCCATTCAGCTCTGAACAACAACTCTTTCTTTTTTTTCAAAATTTATTGATAGTCCTCCCTCTTAGCAACCAAAATCTGACTTCCTGTATACCAGAGTTGTTTTCTTCTCCGATTGGTTTAAATCTTAAACAGGATCTACTCAAACAATTCATTTCGATTGCTAAATTGGTGTCATCAATCAATATGACATTTCATTGGTTGGTTTTTATAAAACTTTGTACATAAGTAAAAAAATTATGAGAATAACTATGTTACAATATAAATAATAAATTTAAATTTTGTTATTATATTCGGACATCATTGTACATATCTATAAAAGAATTTTTATTCGCAACAATATTAACAAAATCCTGAACTGTCATAGGATATTCTTATATTTTGACTGATATAATTTCTATTTTGACATACAGGGTGTTTTTTTATAAACGCATGTTTATGACAAGTGTATGCTTATTATGAATTAAAAAAATTTACTATAATATATATATATATATATATATATATATATATATATATATATATATATATATATATATATATATTGTTATGTATTTGTTACCCTTTAAGTAGATTAGATATACCAAACCATATTATTGTTAGACACTGTATATAACACAAAGAGACATTACTTATATTCATTCACATAATCCATAAGTTGAATGATTAATAATCCTCTTTAGTTATTTAGACAATTAATTTCAGTATCAGATAATATGAATCCATATTATATTTTGTTAAGTAAATAAGTTAGTGGAAAATATTTAGAATGTAATAAATGTGTTGTACTTTTATAAAAACAAGTATGACTAAGCGCATATAAACGGAAAGAAATAAGGTATTGGATATTTTTAAGCATTCATTCTATTGTGTTACGGCGAGGGGAACAGTAGTGGCATTATTAAATAGATTTTTGAAGAAATAGTGTACTTATTTCAACACCCGTGTAATAATTCAGAAGTGGGAGAGACAGTACAGTTTTCTTTGTATTTTTTTTTGCTTAAAAGTAACTTTCAACAACAAAAATGAGTGGAATGGGAAAAATTTGCGAAGAAGTGCGACGAAATCAAGTATATGATGATTTAGTTGAAAGACATATACAAAAACAAATCACAGCTGCGTTGAAAAGAAAATTCGACACAAATCCGAGACTATCAACTGCAGATTTAAACCTGGAACAAAATGAGATTGCTGCTATGGATGTTAATGCTGGAAAATTAACTGTCAAAGGAGACATAATTCCACCTTTCGATCCCGATGATCGTCATCTTACAGTGGTTTCGTGGCTGAATGAAATAGACCAACTGTCTCAGGTTCACGGATGGACTGATTACGAAAAATCGGGATACATGCAAATGAAATTAAAGGGAGCCGCTCGCGAACAAAGATTGAGTGCATTTCAAGACAGGGTGGATCATCAGATCTATCACGATGTGCAATATGTCGCCTTACAAATCATGCCACCAAGGATTGTTTCAAACGGCAAAGTGGATCAAACCAAAGAAAATACCAACAGCGATGCGATGTGTGCAAAAAACGGAACACCGTACAGAAGATTGTTGGCATACAAACAAAAATGTCGAAGAAGTCAATACTCTAGGGCAAGTACAGAATAATTTATATAAAATATGCATTAAGATAAATAATATACCGTTTAGAGGGTATTTAGATACAGGAAGTTCAGTAAATGTGGCAAATATGAAAGTTTTAAATAAAACGAAACTACAATTAATGCACTCTAATACGGTTATTAAAGGTTTTGGTGGGTCTTTAGTTATGCCAAAAGGCACGATAAAAACTGAGGTAGTAATTAATGATGACATACAAATTTTTTCAGAAATAATAATAGTAAATACACCTATGAATGACATTGATATTATTATAGGACAACCTATATTAAGTCAACCAAATTTAATGCTAGAAATGAAGCCAAATCAGGTAACTATATCAAAATATGAAAATAAAAATAATTGTGAAATCAAAGAACTAAATAATATTGATGAAACATGGTGATCTAACTACCGAAAATGTTGATGAATTATTTAAACTACTAAACCTAAAACAATCATGCTTTGCTCAATCTCCTGCCGAACTAGGTACCATAAATAACATTACATTTTCTATAACTTTGAATTCAAAAAAAAAATATTCTATAAACCGTATAGATTATCAGAAAAAGAAAAAACAATAATGCGAAACCAAGTAAATGAATTATTAACTGCAGGTATTATACAAAATTCCAGTTCATCATATGCTAGCCTCGCGATTTGAGTAAAAAAAACAAATGCAATTACTGTAAAAGACCGCTATCCATTGCCAAATATTGAAGATCTTATAAACAAGTTAGGCGGAAATAAATATTTTTGTAGTCTAGATATGAAGCAAGGTTATTATCAAATTCCATTGACAAAAGATTCTATTGATAAAACCGCATTTATAACTCCGAATGGACAATACGAATTCCTTCGTCTAGCATTTGGTTTATGTAACGCACCCGCAGCTTTTCAAAGGTGGGTAAATAATATCATAGGCTCACTCCGTCATTCAGAAATTTTAGTCTATCTTGATGACATTTTAATACCGTCAAAATCAATATCGCAAGGCATGGAATAATTAAAAAAAATGCGACGAAAGTAATTTAAAATTAAACTTAGAGAAATGCTATTTTTACAAAACTAGCTTTGATTTTCTAGGGTATGAAATTAGTGAGAACCAAATAAAACCTGGTTCAAAGAAAGTAAATGCTATACAAAATTTTAATACCCCGTCAAATATTCATGAAATAAGACAATTTCTGGGCCTAAGTTCATATTTTAGGAAATATATTAATAATCATGTAGAAATAGTTGCACAATTAACAAAATTACTTAGAAAAGATGTAAATTGGGAATGGGGCGAAAATCAAAATAAAGCGGTTTCAAAAATAAAATTCATTTTAACAAACGAACCTGTTTTAGCGATTTACAATCCGGAAACAAAAAAAGAATTACTCACTGACGCTAGTTCAAAAGGCATTGCAGGTATTCTATTTCAAGAAAGAAATGACGGATTAAAGCCAATAGCTTATTATAGTAGAACGACAACCGTGGATGAATCTTTTTACCATTCATATGAATTGGAAACCAGTCGTAGAATCAATAAAACGATTTAGAATTTACCTTCATGGTACCCATTTTAAAATAGTTACGGATTGTAGCGCTGTGCGAAGCACATTAGTGAAAAAAGAATTGGTGCCAAGAATAGCCCGTTGGTGGCTAGCTATTCAAGATTACAATTTTGAGATTGAACATCGCCCAGCGTGCAAACTGTCACATGTAGACGCTTTAAGTCGAAACCCTGAAAATATTTTAAAAATTGGAATTGATGATTGGGCACTAACAGTACAAATGCAAGACGAACAAATTCGAATAATTCGCGAAAAATTAAAATCGAACTCAGCGGACCAACAGATAAAATCCACATATTGTCTTAAAAATGACAGGGTTTATAGGAAAATATTTAATAATGAATTAAGACTTGTAATTCCAAAAGTATGTAGGTTTAATATAATGAGAAAATACCATGACGAAATAGGCCATATTGGCTTGAAACGTTGTGAAAATTTAATAAAACGTAAGTTTTGGATTTCTAAAATGACGAGATTTATAAAAAAATATGTTTATGCGTGTATTGACTGCGCGTATAAAAAAAGTCAATATGGTAAAAAGGAAGGTTCCCTCCATCCTATACCTAAATCGAAGGAACCCCTTTGTACATGGCATATTGATCATTTGAGTCCTTTCTGTAAAACAAACAAAAATTACGCATACATTTTTATGATCGTTGATTCATTTTCTAAATACTTGTTTGTCAAGCCAACTAAAAAGACAAATTCAAAAGAAGTCATTTATTGCTTTTAAAGATTTATTTAGTATGTTTGGAGTACCAAAGCGAATTATTGCAGATCGTGGCAAAGCTTTTAAATCCAAAACATTTAAAGAGTTTTGCGACGAATGAAAAATTAAATTAGTTCTAAATGCAGTATCTTCACTTCGTTCAAATGGACAAGTCGAACGTTATAATCGTACTCTTTTAGACAGTATAAATACAAGCATAGAAAATGAAAACGAATGGAATGATAAACTACCGGATGTTGTCTAGGGAATGAATAATACCATTAGTGAAAGTACGGGGTACACCCCTCATACACTAATGTTTGGTTTTAGTAAGGACCGTCACGGAAATTTATATCAAGATGACATCATTCCCGAAAATAAGGAACAAATTGAAGAAAATGCTAAACAAACAATGGACTTACAGAGTAAGGAAATGAGAAAGCGGTTTGATAAAAAACGAAAAGGAAGTACCAAATACAATATAGGAGATTTAGTTCTTTGGCACGGAGCTAAAAAAGACCCCAAAGATGCCAGCCGTAAGACAGGGGTAAAATATGGAGGTCCTTACAAAATATCCGAAGTTTTTGAAAACGATCGATATGAAATTGTCGCCCTCAAAGGAATGAAAGGCTACCGACGATACTCGGCAGTAGTGGCTGCAGATACAATAAGAAAATTTAAATCCGGCGCTATTATCGAATCTGATACGAATTATGTCACCGTTTCTTATGGAACCTTCAACGTCAGCAGATTCTCATATCATCATATTCATGCAAACTGTTATTTCTGCATTTTTTACTTTATTCGAATTATATATTTTGTAGCTCAGTTCTTTGTTAATCTTTAACTTGTAAACTTGAAAATATCTAATAAAAGTAGTTAGTTGTATAAATAAAGTTTTTAAAAAAGTAATTTCGAGTATCGATTATAAATCTGGCGCAGTCAGTAGGATATCTAGAATTGTCGCGTATCGAACGTGTCTAATTTTCGTTTCAACGATTAACTAGATATCGAACTGTTGTAATCTGTGATTGGAGGTGTCGGAAGTGGAGAGGCTCTCTAAAAATCGAGAAAACCCATCTATTTGAAGACCATCGAAGCCCTTCAAGACGGAGGACGACGAAAGTTGAGACAAGCATCGTTCAACTTTGCAAGGACTACGAAAACTCAACAGAGAAAGTGTTCGTCCTTATAGTTACAGCCAAGGAATGCTCAAGTTTACCTCAATTATCCTGTAAGTAATCAATAGTATACAATTAATTAATTTATTCATGTCAGTAGATTCTTTAATTAACAATTTAGAAAAATCAAAAATTAATACTTTAAGTGACCTTCAAGTTTCTAATCAATCGACACGAAAAAATAACGTAAAAATGACGGAATTCAAGGCAGAATACTTAAATTGCGTACCAGAGTTCGATGGAAACCCCAACGAACTTTACCGCTATTTATCTGTCTGCGACTCAATTATTAATACTTTTTATATTAGAGACCAATCCAACCATTTCCAAAACGTATATGTAATTAATTCACTAATTTCCAAACTACGAGGAAATGCTAAACTTGTAGTTAACATACAAAATGTGACTTCCTGGACATCTCTTAAAGATACACTTTCTCGAAATTTTGCGGACCAAAGAGATGAATCATGTCTTAATCGTGACCTTGTTATGATGAGACAAGGAAACGGTGAGAGACCCCAGCAGTTTTATGACAGAGTGTTAAATATTTTAAACCTTGTTTGTAGTTATATAGATCTGCACGAACAAACATTAGAAAATAAGATACTTAAAAGGGATTTATACAACAACCTAGCTTTGAAAACATTTTTGTCGGGTCTCAAGGAACCTTTAGGAACCACAATCCGCTGCATGAAACCCAAAACCTTGAGTGAGGCATTACAATACGTTCTAGAAGAAGATAATATGCACTACTTTCAAAATCCACAAAATAGAAATTCACCTAGACAACCAATGCCTCAGTCAAGACAACAATTTAAACCAAATTTTAACAATCAGTCTTATTTTAATAATCCTAACAATACGTATAATCGGAACAATTTTAATTCACACACACCGAATAATACTTTTATAACAAGAAACTCATTTCCGACAGGGCCTATACCAATTCAAAGACAACCAATAAGAAATCAAAATTTTCCAACTAATTCAGTTTTTAATCAGAATAGGAATGTTAACGTTTTTAAGCCGAACCAACAACAAAACCAAAATTTGCCAAGGGCCACCCCTATGAGTTTCTCTACGCGTAATACATTTAATAGAGGAGCGAATATTTCGACGCGAAATAATCAAAATTTCTCTCACCCATTTAACCAAAACCAACAAACACGAAATTTTGTGTCGGAAGAACTATTTAACACAGAATGCCAAGAACCTGGTCCCTCTTTTCAAAATTTTAATCCAAATTTTTCCAGTAACAATGTTTGTAACGAAGATTATGATATAAATGAAAATGAAACACTTGATAATGAAAGTTATGACCTAATTGATTTAAACGAAACAAATGTAAATTTTCAAAACAAGCCTCGCCGGAGAAATCCGACATAATACCACAAATTATATCATTTAATAACACAAATTCCAGTGAATTACCTTATATAATTTTTCCTGAGCATAATCTAAAATTTTTAATTGATACAGGCTCAACTAAATCTTTTTTAGACCCCAACGTAGCTTATAAATTTTACCCAAAACAAATAAATAATGATCCATTTATAGTTTCAACCGTATTTCAAAAATCAGCCCACAAACACAGTGCCACTATGACAGCTTCAAAAATTTTTGAACTACCAAAACCAACAAATATCAAGTTTTATTTATTCAAATTTCACAATATATTCCATGGACTAATAGGCCTCGATAACCCAAAATTATTACAAGCTAGTTTAAATTTTAAAGAAGGTTTTCTATCGACACCTTATACAAAAATTCGATTGCTTTATCACCCAACTCAAAACGAATTAAATTTGATAAAAGTATCTCCTCGGTACGAACAAGTAATTAAAGTTAGAACCTCTATACCCAATGGTGAAATAATAATTCCTCATCAAAAAATTCACAATTGTGAAATACCCGAATCATTGACAATAGCAAAAGACGGTGAAGCTCTAACAACAATTCTTAATAATTCAATGGACCCAATTACTCTTGACTTTTCCGAACCAATCGCTGTAGAAAATTTTGACAAACAATTCATACAACAATTTGAGTTAAATAATTTTGACGAAATACCAAACCAATGCATAGACTTATCAAAATTCAGAACTGACCACTTAAATTCTGAAGAAAAACTTGTAATATCCAATTTAATAAAAGGATATTCAGATATATTTTATCAAGAAGATTTACCTTTGACTATTACAAACAGAATAAAACATCAAATTAAAACCACAGACGAAATCCCTGTTTACTCTAGACCATATAGATATCCCTCTATTTATAAGAACGAAGTACAGAAACAAATAAAAAAAATGTTAGACTCAAAAATTATTAGGCTTAGCAACTCACCATGCTCATCTCCTATATGGGTTATCCCAAAAAAATTAGACGCCTTAGGAAAACAAAAATGGAGAGTTGTAATAGACTATAGACAATTAAACTCTAAAACCATTGACGACAAATACCCTCTCCCCAATATTACTGACCTATTGGATAAACTAGGTAGGTGTCAATATTTCACCACCCTTGATTTAGCCAGTGGCTTCCATCAAATCGAGATGGATGAAAAGGACACCGAAAAAACCGCGTTTACCACCGAAAACGGTCATTGGGAATTCTTAAGAATGCCATTTGGACTGAAAGGAGCACCCGCTACCTTTCAAAGGGTAATGGATAATATTCTTCGAGGTATACAATGTCTTGTATACTTAGATGATATTATCGTATTTTCAACTTCTTTACAAGAACACGTTGAACGCCTTAAAAATGTTTTTCAACGACTAAGAGAATCAAATTTTAAAATCCAGCTAGACAAGTCTGAATTTCTTAGAAAGGAAGTGGCTTATCTAGGACACGTTGTCACTCCGGAAGGCGTAAGGCCGAACCCGGATAAAATTCAAGCAATTAAAGAGTACCCTATACCTTGCAATACTAAACAAATTAAAGGATTCCTAGGACTTTTAGGCTATTATCGTAGGTTTATACCGAATTTTGCAAAAATCACCAAACCACTAACAAAATGTCTAAAGAAGGGAGCTAAAATTGTACACGATCATGAGTTTGTAAAATGTTTTGACAACTGTAAAAACCTTTTAATTAACGAACCAATTTTAAAATACCCAGATTTTTCTAAACCATTTAATTTGACAACCGACGCGAGTAATGTCGCTATAGGTGCAGTATTGTCGCAAGGGCCAATTGGTAAGTATTTACCAATAGCCTATGCATCACGCACCCTAAACGATTCGGAACAAAATTATTCTGTAATTGAAAAAGAACTTTTAGCTATTGTTTGGGCAACCAAATATTTTAGGCCTTATCTATTTGGAAAAGAATTCAATATCATCACCGATCATAAACCCCTAAAATGGCTTTTCTCCCTTAAAGACGAAAACACTAAGTTCACCCGTTGGAAATTAAAACTATCAGAGTATACTTATAACATTATATATAAAAAAGGAACTTTAAACTCTAACGCTGACGCACTTTCGAGAATAGAAATTCACACTAAAGAAACAGACACCTTTTGGAAAGAATTAGACGATATACTTTCAAATACAGATCAGCATAACAAACAACCAACAAATCTCTTCAACTACGACCAACCTAACACTTCCCAAAAAAATGACCTAATTGACCTTTATACTGACAATTTTCCCCTTCCTGAAAATCTAAGTGATAATGGAGACGATATCTCATTATTAGTTCAACCAAACTCAGAACCCGAAAATGACCTACCAGATCAGACCGAAATCCAATCCAATAACGAAACTATTCATTCCAATATTGAACAAAACCCAACCTTCGAAATTCCAACCATAAATACTGCCGTTAACTATGGCCAAAATCAAATCATAATAAATTCCGTTCTCCACTCCCCAGCTAACCCCAAAATTAAACTTCTTTTTGAAAACAAAAAACGTATTAAAGTACAATTTTCACAAAACAACTTTGAAAAGGATGTTATCGACTTCATAAAGAATTATATTAATCCACAGACACAATACTACATTTACTTTGAAAACCCTGAAATATTCGAACCCTTTCTAGTAATTTTACAAAAATATTTTAAAAATTCTTCCTTAAACCTTAAAAAATGCATGAAAAAATTAATCGACATAACAAACAAAAACGACTTAAAAGAAGTAATTCAATCTTACCACGAAAGTAAAAGCAACCATAGAGGTATCGACGAAACATACCAATGAATTAAAGAAAAGTATTACTGGCCGTTTATGAAAAACTCCATACAAACATATATAAATGATTGTGAAGTATGCCAGCAAAGTAAATATGGAAGAAACCCCATTACAATAAAAATGAACCAAACCCCTACTGCCAACAAACCCTTCCAAATATTATACATAGATACATTCACGATGGAACAGAATAAATTTTTGACAATTATCGACGCTTTTTCTAAATATGCCCAGGCATACCACCTGACTACCTTGTCCAGTACTGAAATAGTTAACAACCTTGTAACCTTCTTTTCTCACCATGGTGTACCCGAACAAATTTTCAGTGACAATGGCACTGAATTTAAAAATTCCGTTATTTCAGAACTATTAAGTCTTCATAAAATAAAAATTCATTTCTGCTGTCCGGACCACCCTCAATCACAAGGTTCGACCATTATCGAACACATTCGGTTATTAAATACGAGAGGTTTCCTTAAAACACCTATCACAGTAAAAATGATCTATGCAATTCTCGCATATAATAATTCCATACATTCCACCACAAAGTTAAAACCTATTGATGTTATTAATGGCCACCTAAATACTAACGATCCATTCAACCTAGAAATAGATAAAATACTTCTAAACGACTATATAAATGACCACAAAGAAAGGTCCAAAATACTTTATTCAAAATTAAATGAAAATTTGATAAAAGAAAAAGAAAAACGAATCGAAAAAATTAATAAAAACCGCGATGACCCCCAAATATTTGAAAAGGATCAAAATGTTTTCATCAAATTACATAAGAGACAAAAACAAGCAAATAAGTTTAAAAAGTCGACAAAAATTAAAAAGTTAAATCGGCAGAAAAAAATAATTACCACTGATTCTCAAAATAAAATTCATATGGATAATATTAAGCGCCCATTAAAAACTACATACGAATTTTAAACCTAAAATAATTTAAACTATTTCAGATCTATGGGAGCCTTAGGACTTTCCCAAAGGAAAATAACCATGAAAAATATGGAGAACAATTTTGGACTAATCCCATTAAAATTAGGAACCGCAAAAATTAAAGAAAGTAATTTCAATCTCATTCATTATTTTGATTTGAATCCAATCGTTAACGAAGTCAAAAAATTAAATTCTCATTCGAAAGATCTAAAATATCAAATTTCTAAAAACTTAAATTATTCACATGATGTTTCAAACTACCTAAAAATTCTGAGTTCCTCAGAAGAGAAAGTTCAAAATAAATTACTCGAAATAATACCGTTGTCTCATAGATCAAAAAGAGGACTTATTAATGGTTTAGGATCTATTTTTAAAAGTATAACTGGAAATTTAGATGCAAGTGACGGAGAAAGATACGAACAAATAATCAAAGAACTTCAAGGAAACCAAAATCAATTAACCAATAATATAAAAGTACAAAATTCTCTTTCTATAGCATTAATAAACAAATTTAACTTTACAATCAATCAAATAAGTCATAACGAAAATCTTTTAGAATCAAAATTGAAACAAATTGCATTAATCGTTGAAGGAAGCGTCTATCGAGAAAATGCGATGTTCATTAAAGATACTATTAACCAAATTATTAACATGCTGGAAATAATAATCTCAATATTACAAGATATTGAAACATCAATAACATTTTCGAAGCTAGGAGTCATGCATCCAAGTATAATAAAAACAAGCGATTTTTATAATGAATTATATCAACTACAAAAAAGGTTAGAAGATGGTCAGTTACCTATAGAAGTTACCTTGCAAAACTTATTGCTATTTGAAAAAATCATAAAAATCCACTGTTACATATTAAATAGAAAAATAACTTATATATTACAGATTCCAATAACGAATTCTCAGAATTTTGATTATTATCATTTGTACCCTATCCCCATTAGAAAAGAAGGTCAATTTAAAGCAATTATCCCAAATAAAATATATCTAACAAAAAATAACGTTCAATATGCATCTATGAGCAAACCTTGTCTGGGACTGTATCCGTCAACACTACATCTCTGCGAGTACACTGACCTCCAAGATGTTAAAGATGAAAATCCGTGCGAAGTGGAACTACTAAATATAAAAAACACTTCCAATTGCCAACAGTCAAAAATCAGCATCCCCAAAACGTTTTTCCAACGTCTGGACAACACCAACCAATGGATTGCAGTTTTTCCATTTCAAGAAACCATTACACTGACATGTCATGATCAAGTCGAAACCATAACAGTCAAAAATACATACCTTATACGAATACCAAAAGGATACCTAATAAGAACACAAGTCACCAAAATAGTAAACCGAAATGACATCCAAGTCTCAAGTCAACCCATCTTGTTTCCTGAACTAGAAGTCAAAGCTATGGAAATACAAAACGTTCCTACCAGTATTCAACTGCAAGACATCAACCTCGATGACCTGAACCAAATTAAAACCAAAATTCTCGAAAATGATCCAGAGTTAAAATTTCAGAAAATACACCACACTCCCAGCATATGGACAATTATAATTTATTGTCTATTGGTTATACTAGGAGGATATATCATTGTTAGAAAACTATCGATCCAATTCAAATCTAAGAAAAAAGAAGATCAACCAATGGACCTGGAATCTATTCAACTTCCTCGCTAACCCTCAGAGTTGAAATTTCGAAGGGAGGAATTATGTCACCGTTTCTTATGGAACCTTCAACGTCAGCAGATTCTCATATCATCATATTCATGTAAACTGTTATTTCTGCATTTTTCACTTTATTCGAATTATATATTTTGTAGCTCAGTTCTTTGTTAATCTTTAACTTGTAAACTTGAAAATATCTAATAAAAGTAGTTAGTTGTATAAATAAAGTTTTTAAAAAAGTAATTTCGAGTATCGATTATAAATCTTACGTCTTCAGATTCTGATGTGAATAGCACGGATGAATTAATTGATTTATTAGAGTCGTAATAGATTTAAACAAAAATAGAAAAAATATTTAAAAAAAAAATGGAACACCATGTAAAACAAGTTGATCGTTTTGAAAAGTATGGAACACCATACTGAAACATGTTCACAAGATATAACCCTAGAGTGAATAATTACTTGTGAGTAATGTTCTTAAAAAAAGATGTATATGTGTATGTGTATATATGGATATTGAACAATTATTTGATATATATTATACTAGTTGATAATGGATCACTTTATCAATGAAGTTGAATAATAATAATAATGGAAAAAGTTGATTTAGATATTTTGTGTGAATTTTTATACCTACAAATTCTTCTATATTTCAGAAACAAGAAGAAACAATAAAAATATTATAAAAACCTACCCACCCAGTCGACTCGCGAGGACGCTCAGTGAATAGGATGGCCGAATGTTATGTATTTGTTACCCTTTAAGTAGATTAGATATACCAAACCATATTATTGTTAGACACTGTATATGAGACAAAGAGGTATTACTTATATTCATTCACAGAATCCATAAGTTGAATTATTAATAATCCTCTTTAGTTAATTAGACAATTAATTTCAGTATCAAATAATATGAATTCATATTATATTTTGTTAAGTAAATAAGTTAGTGGAAAATATTTAGAATGTAATAAATGTGTTGTACTTTTATAAAAACAAGTATGACTAAGCGCATATAAACTCGATAAGGGAAAGAAATAAGATATTGGATATTTTTAAGCATTCATTCTATTGTGTTACGGCGAGAGGAACAGTGGTGGAATTATTAAATAGATTTTTGAAGGAATAGTGTACTTATTTCAACACCCAGAATTCAATGGGATAGTCAAACACAACATTTGTGTCAGTAATATTAGAAGATCTCGAATATTCGAGACAACAACCAACATAGACACGGAGGTGCATATAACACTCCCGTCTGAAACTTCCGACCCAGATTATTGAAATAACAACAAGATGTACGAATAGTGCATGACAAATGAACAATAAACAACGAATAGATCAGTGGGTATTGCACGCAAATAGAAGAAGGGGCTACTGAAAAGAGTGGTAACCGCAGACATGCATGTTTCTGGCTCATTAGCTGTCATCGGTACGGTACAACCAAGAAAAGATGTGAAACATGGGAGCAAAGGTGTTGAATGAAACATGAGAAAATATATCAGAATTCAGCAGGATAGTCAAACACAACATTTGTGTCAGTAATATTAGAAGATCTCGAATATTCGAGACAACAACCAACATAGACACGGAGGCGCATATAACACTCCCGTCGGAAACTTCCGACCCAGATTAATGAAATTGCAACAAGATGTACGAATGGTGCGTGACATATGAACAACAAGCAACGAGATATTCTAATATTACTGGCACAAATGTTGTGTTTGACTATCCTGTTGAGTTCTGTTATATTTTCTCATGTTTAATTCAACACCTTTGCTCCCAGGTTTCACACCATTTCTTGGTTGTACCGTACTGAGAACGGTTAATAAGCCAGAAACATGCATGTCTGCGGTTACCACTCTTTCCAGTAGCCCCTTTTCTATTTACGTGCAATACCCACTAATCTCTATGTTGCTTGTTGTTCATATGTCACGCACTATTCGTACATCTTATATATATATATATATATATATATTATTATTATTATTAATTTTTATATATTTTAATTATTTAATTTAGTTTTGTTTAGTGGGTCGCCATTTAATAATTATTTCCTTGAATTGACTAGCTCAGATTTTTTTTTAATTATTTATTTATAATGTTTAATTAGTCGGAAGCATGAGAATCCTCCCTTTGAGTTCTGGAGATACTAATCAAAGATTGAGGAAATATATTCTTAATCTTACCTTTAACTTACAACCTCTGAAAGAAACAATATCTGTTAAATAAACTGATTGAAATACGACAACAAAGATATTGAGAATTTAATCATGGATGTGAGAATAACGAAAAACCAACACATAAATGTAAAGCTATTTAATAAAATAATTTGAAAATTTTTAACCTGATTGGAACATAATAAAATATTTTTGAAACTATTAATTTGGTTTATACATTTATTCTTATGGAATTGTGCCACCCTATATCATACATGTATTCTCTATCACAAAATGTTCCCACTACTGCGTCGGCGCTAAATCTCCAAACGCATGCGCTACTACAATATACATGAAAGAAGGAGGTTTTCCTTCCATAAACAACGTTTCACAGACAACACGACGCTAGCGTGCTTGTGATAAATAAATTTGTTAAAATAATCAAGTTCCTACAATCAATTACATATACGTGAGAATTTATAAACTATATATGTGTGTGTTTAAAGGTCAAGAAAGTGATAGTTTAAAGTTAAACATGCAATAGATGGAAGGAAGGTATAAGATTTAATGTAACATACATGATGCACGTGAGATTTCAAGTAGATAATTTACAAACGGTGAGTACACTAATTTTATAGATATTAAAGATATAATTCTCTATAGATAAATATATGATGCATCATATTCTAATGTTTTTTGGCCTTTTTATGTGTTATGTGATTCGAATGTTCAACAAAAAAATTTGAGTGTACACTCTAAAATGTTAATTGGAATTCCAAATAAGTTTAAACAAATTACACAGACCTTATTTCTGCTATCACTGCTGGCTGCACTCGCATCTTCAAATTTTGAAGATATCTCATAAGAGATACGCTCCTGCTACACTATTCACTCCTTACACTTTATAGAATACTCCTATGATTAGTTTTATTTAACTTATTTTTATAATTTCAACTTTTAAACACCTTTATACAATTTTATACAGAGAGCAATCATTTAACGACGCATCCTCTATCACCACCATTAATCCACACTCTTTTGTTTTTAAAATCAACAAGTCTTTTGGCTTCCCTAGTCCATAGCTCACTTATTTGTTTTTTTATCACTAAAATTGTTATTCTCCAGTCTTTTAGTTACTATTATTAAAAAATATAAATATATTGTCCTGGAGGGTAATAACACTGACACTCTTAGATTTCTATTGTATTAAGGAATTTTAATTAAGTCCTCTTTTCCTCGTACAATAGTCAATTTTCTTATATTCAGGTTATTTAGTTAATCTGAGAAATGTTTATTTTTACAAATATTACAACCTATATTAATAATTAACCTATATGTAATTGATTCTAATTTTGTTTGAGTCCTGTTTTATCATTTATTATACATAAACTGTTGATTATTTTTGTTTTTGTAATTAAATTTCATATATAATCAATAAGCAATGATTTTAAGTTGGTAATGAAAATTCCCTAGCATGCATTACTTCTTGTAAATATTCATTTCCTTTTTATACGTTTGGGCTGTGTTCCAACTATCTTTTCCATCTAGTTTCAACCCTTTGAAATGAATGAATGGAATATGGTATTCTAAACCTTTGCTACTACTAAAAAAAAATTATGTAAACAATGTTAAGTTATAGTTAAACTAATTATTCTTTTCTCCTAATTTAGGTTTCAAGCTATTATATGACGTTTAATCCTGCAGAAATTGCTATGGCTATGTTCAGTGTAATACGGAATTCCGTGACTTTGACAACCAATCAGAATTACTGGTACAGGTAATATTTACTATCTATTTAACTAATATAGTGTTGGAACTTGATTCTTCATCCCTTTTTAAAACATTCACATCAATATTTCACTCGATTTGTTCATATTTCAATCTTTTTATATTTTAATATTTGACTTGCTATTGAGTTTATTCTAATGGTTGTGTCTACTGACACTCCTTCCGTTATAATAAGACCTTTTTATTATGTTGATTTATTTCAATATAACTCATATCAGCATACTACACAGAATTATATAAACCAGTATCAGTTAATGAAAATATTTCCAATATACAGAAGATTTAATGCAGTATTTAAAAAAACTGTATATGTCTTACATGTACAAAATATTCTGGAGCATATATACATCATCTGTTAAGTGTTAGAGAATTATTAGCACCTATTTTGATCAGGATACATAATATCTATTACCTTATAAAAGTAAAAAATTATATATATATAGAAGAGATAGTTCTTCACTACTTAGATGGAAGTATAATTGAAATTCTCACTCTCACAAATATATTGAAGTTTGGAACATTTGATTGAATATCTTTAATATGATACCAAAGGAATTTATTGATGAAATAAGCTATTCATAATGGAATACAATATATGAGCAATAGTAATAAGAAATTTAAATAAAAAGGATAAGACTTACCTTTAAACACAGTAGTTCATTTAAGAAGCATATCGAAAATCCATTGTAAGTAATAAATCAAAATTCCTTAATTAAAAAAAACATGTAATCCATATTCTAAAATTATTCATTGAACATTAATAATGGTTATAGTAAATAAACATGTAATAATTTAATTATTTAACATTTAGAGAGTTTTGGTTATATATATCAAATAATGTGAGAAATGTCAAAAAAATCATTTTATAAATTGACTGGAATAAGGTTATAAATTGAAAAAGAAGCAGAACCATAGAAATCTATATTTATTGAGTCAAGAAAGATGTGAATTTTATGGTTTGTAATTATATATTAGGAATTAGAAAATGAATCTGAAATCAAGATATTTATGATTTCGGATAGCAACGAAAAATAAAAAGGCGGGTTGGTTCTTGATTTTTGAATAATGATGGAAGTCGGAGATTAGAGAACTAAAATGGTTGAAGAATTTAAAAAGAGAGAATTAAGTTATTGTACAAAGAAGCTATGGTACAAATGAAAGAGTCATTTCAAATTGAATAATCAGTTGATGTGGTACGGAATCGTAATGTAAAGTTCCTGAATAAGATATTAAGCATTGATTGGGAATTCGAAGCTGGAGAATAATAGAAATTACAAACACGTGTTACCTGTAACAACAAATCTAGTGAAAAAAAACATCTCCATCTGGACGACATATGTATGCATGACATGGTTTTTTTTAACAGACAGAATTTCAAGAAAGGAATATTAGTGGTTGAGAGGTTAGTGTTTCTTTTTATCTTTGTTGGTACCAACATTCGGGTTAGAGATGTACATTTATAATAAAAGTAATAAGAATTAGTATCTGAAACTATTAAACATATTAAAAGCATTAAAAAAGAAAGGTAATAACATAGACTTGAGTACTTACCATTTATATTTAACAAATATTTTATTGTTTGACATTTCAATATTATATTAGTATTTAAGATAGTTCATCACTTACTTTAAATTTATAATACATAATTCTTGATCAATATAATATAGCTGTTGTATTAAAGGTATTCTTGAAACTATTGTTTATGTTCAGATAAATATTACTTCAACTGCTGATATGAGTGACAGTTGGAATCGATTATTCTACTGATAATTTCCATCTATTTTAATTGTGAGACAAAATCGATTGCTATATTGAAAGTTTCTATACATAGGCGCACCAATTAATATAAAAAATATGATATCAGTTATTTGAATGATTCATTAATATGTAAAATATTGTAGATATAGAGTTAAAATCACTTCCGGATCCCAAAGAGTAGTAAGAGTTTCTCATGCTCTCCACATAAATATATAAATACATAAAAAATTTTCTTTACTTCATTACTGAGCTAGCTATACTAGAGTTGAATATATTAAATTGATAATATAACAATTATAGTGGTATTGTCGGCAAAGTATACAACTATAACAATCCATTATAATATATATATATATATATATATATATATATATATACATATATATATATATATATATATATATATATATATATATATATATATATATATATATATATATATTGAACCAGATATCATAGATAATAAGAGAATTAGTATTATAAAAATATGTTGCTAGTATTAAAATATATGAAAATAATATAATTTAAGAAAACAGGTAAAAAGGAAACACTTTTCTCAATTTAAACAACATATCAAATAAAGATATATTAAATAATAGCCTATAACAATATAATAAATAAGGAATTACCTCAATATTAACACAAAATATAGAGATTGCCTAACCAATGTAATGATGTAAATAAAGTTGCCTAAGACGAAGAAAATTTCCATACCATAACCAGCTGTTCACCTAAAAAGATATAATTATATAGTCAAGTCAAGAGAATTTTAGATATAAGTAGTTACATTAGAATACAAATATTATTATAGATAATTCATTATAATCATTAATTTAATAATAAAAACAAATACAAATATTGAATAGAATAGAATTCAATAGATTTCCATAGATAAACATATATAGACAAATGATATATGGTAAATAAAATAAACGTTGAATCAATAAATAGTAATTTGTTAAAGTTCATTATAAATAATATAATGCAAAGAGTTTAGACAAATAACACAAGAGAATTTATATTTATAATTAATATGAGTGTAACAAGGATATACTATCAATAACAATATTGAATGTTGTACCATGTAAATGTATCTATGTATAACCAATTTTAATTTATTTGTATGATGAAAAAACTCATAGGAACTCTATAAATGAACTAATAATGTAAAAGAGTGTATGTATGAAATTTTTAATAAGTGAAAGAAGTTTCAATTAATCTGATTGCAAAAGACAATATTTTATTGGTTATAAAATATGACGGAACAAATTGTGAATCAACAAATAAACTTTGAAATAGTGACCTGAAAAAGAACAAAAGACTGTTTGTTGAAAAAAGTAGAGAATCGAGGGGACGCTTAATTAAGAAGGGAAGCTGGTGTCAAGAAGCGAGGAGTGTGTGTGATGGTGTTCCTGAAATTTCAAGAAATTCCCGGTTTTAAGACATTTAAACCTATAAAGTACTATTAAATACAATCTTAGTAATACTCACAGTCAATTGTATCAAGTTTTTCGGCAAGAATCTTCGAAATTTTCATTAATTTTGGTTTTTTGGAGCTTCAGCGGAGTGTTCCTGGGATCCAGAGACTTTCATCCCAATTCAAGAGCAACATGTCAGTGTTTTTAAATCATTATTGGCCAATAATCAGAGTAAAAACTCAAAATACTCAAATAAGTACTTAATTTCATATATTGATAAACTTTTGCCCATATGATCGATCTTAAAAAGAAAGAAACAGACTTTATATAGTGAATTAATCGCATAAATCGTTAAAATTAATAAAAGGCCGAATTTTAAATAAATTAAAATATGTACTTACGACATCTTGTAATCGCATGAATCTGGTAATTGAAATTTCATAATGTAATAACTATGTCCATCTGTATATAATTCCTATATTTCTATCTATGTATATAACTATTTTCTTCTCACAGCAATTTGTATCATATATAACTATGATATATATATATATATATATATATATATATATAAATTCTTTTATGTGTTTGAATCATTCACTTGTTTGCATCTTCAAGAAACCATATTTGTATAATATGAATAGATGCTTCTTATGTATAAGAATTGTTCGTTTTATGCTAAAGCGCATGACTAGTTTTTTCACGCATGCGCATTGATGAAATGATTAAAATAAATAAGTAGATACGATACAACCAGTGGCGTCTCATATTATTTTTATCAAATATATAAAATATAAAATTAAATTGATTTCAAAATAATGTGTTTTATTTTTATTTAAACAATTACAACAATATAAAATGCCAGGACTCAAAGAGAAAAAGGATTTGATGCTTCCGAATTATCAAATTAAAATAAATTACTAAACAAAATAACAATATCCAACTGAGCTAGCCAAACTAAACAAAAATTCTAAATAATAAACATCTACATTTGAATAATTCATAATCAAAAGGAAAGTAATAATACTATCCAATAATTCATAATATATATACATATATATATATATATATATATATATATATATATATATATATATATATATATATATATATATATACTGTTGCAGGCTAATGTGGACTCCGTTATACCTGTAGTCCAATTTGGGCTCCTAGCGTATATTTCATGTATACCACTATATAAGTTGACGTCTTAGTGGGATCCGTTATATGTAGCGGTTACAGTTGGCTCCGTTGGTGTATATTTCCATACTTTAAAAGCAAGGTAGGCTCCGTATATGATGCATTTCAGGTAATATGGACTCCTTGCGGCGTTGCCACATATACTATCGGCCAGTTAATACATACAATCAAAAGAATAATTGCCAGTTCGGTATTGACATTGTATAAAACGATTGCAATCGGCGTTCTTCGTAAGAAATTTTTATCTGAGACTGAAATTGTTAATTTGAAACAACAACTATGAGAAATAAAAATTATAAATTACAAACAATTGACTTATATTAAACTGAGTTTGTTTATAACATGAAAGAACGAATACGTAATAATACCTATAAATTAGCATATTTGCATATCAAATAAAAACCTGTTGACAAAAATAAGCTCAATAGTCGAGCTTATATTATATATTTTTATGGAAATATACATTTACATTTTTGACTGATGCATGTACAAGAATATGCTACCTTCTCCCTCCCATTTTATGCACACCTAATTTATTTTGTATTAATAGTTGATCCGAATAAGAACCCTACAATTTTTATGGAAAGTGGCGACTGGTATCTTTCTTTGAAAACTTGATATGCATTTGTACTCGATCCAGTTACTTAAATTGCTGATAGGCTCAGCTCAATTCTGGTTAATGTCTGTAAGTTTTTGTTACTAGTCTTGGTACTCAATGAAAGTGTTGAATTCTTAAGATTTTCCTATGATCAGTTTTTGAAATATACATTTTTAAAGTCATGAACAATTAAGATTCTGTTATGATAATTCCCAGTGTAATACAATATAGAAAATATACTTTAGATGCAGTTTTTGTAGATCGTACAATAATATAAAAATATGCTTATTTATACAGGGTGTTCTTAAATATATCGACTAGGTAAGTAATTAATCAGTATTTTTAAATTAACATGCTCAACACATAACAGAGGATTTTTCTCTGAAGTGATATTCAGTGGTTCAAATCCATTATTTAATCAATTAAACGCTTTTTCAAATTGTTTTCGTTGTACGAGTGATCAACAGTGAAATAAATAAGTTCTCAATAGCTCCTGTGTCAAAAACTAAAACATTTAAGAATTGGTGGCTAAAATCGTAAATGAAAAACCCGGCAAAATTGCTTTACACATAGGTAGGCTAGTGAATATCACTTATATAGTATAAAAAAATTAAAAAGCTACCATACGTGTTTAGTATGTTATTTTAAAAATATCCCTCAAATATATGCCTCTTTTTATTTATATATACAGTTGTATAATACAAAAAAATTAAGTATATTATCTATTTTGTATTACATGGTAATTTTTGACGCAAACAAAATCCTGATTGGCACTAACTTTAAAAACGTATATCTCTAACAAGTACCAAAACTAACAGTAATAACACAAAAATGCAGAAATATACCGACGACATTTCTAAATATAGGATCATTTATAATAAAATTGCAATTTCGGAATATTTACCGTCCTTTATTTTTTGTCTCAAACTGTATGAATAGTATTGCAGAAAATAGCAAAAAATAAGAACTCCTTAGAATTTCATTTCAAATATTTTTTCACTAATCTTATAACTATCTATATTTTTGGGTCGAAAATCAGTCTAAAACTAATGCCGAATGAGTAAGGATTAACAGCCCTGCAAAATATTAATAATAAAAAGTCTTACCAAAACGAAATAGTACTTTCGATAAACCGCTACATTCCAAATTTAACGGCTTGTATCCTACAAATTGTTAGGTCTATTTTAGCAATGAGAGAATTACATCACCTGTTAGTGTGTTTAGTACTCCGCTCAGTCTTAGAGGATCATTTAGGCATAACCGTTTCACCTTCGCTTTGTGATCTTAAAGGTTTTTTGGGATCAGGATTCGCAGGACATTTTTTTACGTGCCGCCTTAAAGACTTATTGGTATAATATCCTTTGCAAAATTTACAAGAAATACTACGGTTCACATTGCTTTTCTTGTTCTCGCTAATCGGAATTATATCATTACAAAATTTCAATGACGTCGAATTTGATCCAAAGCGTGTTTTCGTTCGTAGTTTTAAGCCCTTGTGTAAAGATAAAAAACTTTGAACATCAAATTCATCGGAATGATGACGCATCAAATGCCTTCCAAAATTCTGAACATCTTGTATACAATATGGGGAATCATGTGGTCGTCGCTTTTTCTTAGATATTCTTGGCAATTCTTGAACATCAGAACCAAGAGGTTTGGATTTTTCTGTTGATTTATCCAGTGCTGTATGTTTTACTTGTTTGAGTGATGAATTATATTCGGATATTAAAGAGCATACTGTATCAAGTTCAAATGAAAACGACATCTGTTCTAGATGTGAATCATTATTTTCTTAAAACGTAGAATCTCCCAGTGTTAAATCACGTGATACGATTTCATTTTTGGAATTGTAGTGGAAATCCAAGGAAGAGTTTTGTAAAACGGCATAGCTTGTCAACGGCACTTTATTTTGTGGGATCGTGATACGCTCTGATGAGTCAAAAAGATTGTTTTCTCTGTTTGAATTATTGGAAAGAAACTTTCCTCGGATGGTAAATATTCAAAACCAGATGTTTCCGTGATACTGAGACATGGTCCAGTGCTAACAAACAATGTCTTTTATGAAATTAGACAATTTAAATCATTTATGAAAATAATACAGTATCAAACTTTTGTCAAAACTACCAATTTTATGTTTTATGTCAAATGAGTTTCCATTTTTAAATTTTATGAATTTTAAGGATTGTTTCAATATTCACACTTCTTGTCAGTACACGAGATTAATTACTTATAATTATTCTGCACAACTTTAGACGGTGTGCAAATTTAAATGATGCCTGCTGTATTCTCTAAACAGATAACCCATGACTCTACATTTCAAAATTAAAAAAGTATATTCAAAGTACCCGCTAGGGAATGTAGTCGCATACGGAATAAAAATTATTCAAAAACTAAAACCCGACTAATGAAAAAAGTATGAAACAAGAAAATATTCTCATCTATAATAGTTATGAACAAACTGTTCAATATTTATCTGCTATTAAGTAAACAGCTTACCCCTGATATATTATGATTTACTTGATACATACTCATAGTTATGTTGCAGTCCACTTCGTTATTCCAAATGAAACACCCAGTATATTTTTAACTTTCTAAATTGCTGATATAATTATCAACAACTTATTATGACAAACTAATATACTTTAGTCTCATGCGAGATAATAATTATTTTATTACGGACATTCTTGTTTGACTGTTATTTATAAACTATAAATTTGATGATAAATTATAATTACTGAATTTCCACCACCTACATCGGTCACTGTAAGGTAACTCAATAATATCCCAGAAAAACGTGTTCCATTTTTTATACAGGGTGAAGAATAATTAACGTAAATTTTGGATGATGAATAATAGTAATAACTGTGTGTTTTTAAATGGCAAACATATTTTTTTTCGCCTCAATTCTATATTAGATTTCAACCATATATTCTTAACATTTCCCTATGCCTGAATGTAATGGTTTTCGAGATTTTTTTGTCTTTATTATTTATTAAAAAATAATTATTATTTGTATATTAATAGTCATTTTTCAACGCCCTATCTTCGAAGTACCTTTTATTGTACCGCTTTGTTGCGCTTAAGACGGATGTTTATGGTTATTCTGTACAACGATATTTCACAGTTCAATTTTCTTCACAAAGTGTTTCAGACCAGAAAAAATTAATATCTCGCAAGCTTATTAATTGTTTTCACTAAAATAATTTCATTTGAGATATGAAATGGTGTACATACTCGTATACTTAATTTCCTCCACATTAAATTATTTTGACGACAAAGAAAAACAACACAGAAAAAGAAGATTCGAGCATGTGTTTGAATAATTGTAGAATTTTTAGTATCTACAATTATTCCACTGGATAGTTTTTCGTACGACTTTACCTTTCAATGTAAATAGCAGGAATACAATTTTTCATTCCTTTCCAACCGCATACATCAACCCTTGAGCCACCATATTTTTCAGGGTTATCATAAACCTTTTTATCATTCTCACTTATAAAAGTTCAGGTGTAACAATTTTTCATTATTTTTACTAAATTAGTTATTCGGATCGTTCTAGGTAATTGAAGCTACATAAACTAAATACAAGCAATCACAGAACTTCTCACATCTACGTAAAAACTTTCTGATTTAACATAATTTAGTAGAATTTTGAAGTTATCGTAAAAATGGTGTTTTTCACTTGTACAACAGTCATATTTATACAGAGTGGTTTATTAATAATTGTCCATATAGTAACTGGACAAACCTTAGCACAAAATATGAAGATTCGAGAACACTTCAGTAAAATATTCCTTCTTACTGAAATCTAGGGTGTTATATCATAATTATTTGAAATGATTGTAGTCCACTGTTTTTACACCTTCCACTTTTTATATATTAGGTTACTTCAATTAGTGGTTAAATATAATTTTCCTCTATCACTAGCGAGGCATGCGGTAGGGATAAATACTTCTTCCCCCCCTACAATCTACGCCACTATCGTAAAAATGATTTCAGCATGTTTTCTCGATACTCCGTTACTTTCCACGTAAATATTAACCTCCTGTCTCTATGCGATACAATACGAAGTTTTCAAGTTATTCGAGATTAAATGGAATGTTTATAATACCTAATTTTATTTTATCTTTTATTTCGCACTAGTCAACACTATTTTGCTAATTTGGTTATGAAATTTATAAGTTTTAGTTGATTCCATCTCAAAAGATCTTTTCATATTGATGTTTATCAACTATTATTTTTATTCTATCCCACTGGACGCCTATGGTTATAGCGGGAATATGTTACCACTAAATGCATATGTGAATGGTTTGCCAAGTACGCACAAAAATATTGGAACGTGTCAAAACAACGGGATTAAATCGTTTCATAATATTGATAATAAATCTTTCTAGGTATCGGTAAGGAGGTATAGGTACCTCCAGTTACCATATGAACAATTCTAAATGGAACACCCCATAAAAAGCATATACAGATGCAACATAATTTGTTAAAAGTATCTCGTGCTCGTAAGAAAAATTGAAATTCTGTTT